>SEMN01000105.1:0-1312398 GCA_005408345.1 Macquaria australasica
GGTGGAAGAAGTACTCACATCTTTTACTTAAGTCAAAGCAGTAATACCACAGTGTAGAAATACTCTGTTACAAGTAAAAGTCCTGCATTCAAAATTTAACTTAAGTACAAAAGTACTAGCATCCAAATATACTTAAAGTACAAAAAGTAAAAGTAGTCATTATGGCCCATTTCAGAATAATATATAGTAGAATTGAATTATAATTATTGATGCATTAATATCTACATTACTTACAGCAAGGGATCCATAAAGTTGTATCTTTATTCATAATAATACATTATCATTTCTTTGTTGATTATATTTTGTATTGATTAATCTGAATGTGCAAAGTAACTAAAGTTATCAAATACATGTAGTGGAGTAAAAAGTAAAATATTTCCCTCTGAAATCTAGTGGAGTAGAAGTATAAAGTAGCAGCAAATGGAAATACTCAAGTAAAGTAGAGTCAGTTGGCTGACTTTATGACTCTTTTAAACCCCGTAATTGTCGCTTGGCTCGCTCTAAGTGAGGTGAAGTAACAGAAGTAACTTTTGCTGAACAGCTGGCTGTGGCCACAAGTGACAATTACGGGCTAACGCTAATGCTAAAAACATAGTGTAACAGTAGCAGAAGCAGAGATGTGTACTAAAGTCAGCAAATGTCCGTTTGAGATCCTAAAGTTTGCTCACATTAGCTAACATGTCCACCATAAGCTACTGGTTTTATTGATGAATTCAACTGTAGCTTGTTAGCTTTAAAAAGTTACTCAGTCTCACTTTAATATCAGGCTCAGGGGAAATGTCACTGATGAACTTGGGAGTAATAAGAATGCATACTCAGTGCTAGTTCCAAAACACAAAGTGCACGACAGTATTAACAGTGTGGAAGTGTGTGTGGGCTCTTTCCAAACTCTAGTATTTCCCACATACCAGGCAATGCAGTGGAAGTGATTTCAGTCCCCCTGCACACATTTATCCCACCTCAACCTACTTGAATGCTGCTGTCAGTTCATTCTTGGACCAAATCAGTATGTTGCAACACAAAACTCTGCTATCTCTCAGCTGACTAGTTACCCGACAGTTCGGAAAGCTGCAGAGCTTTTCTCTCTCTCTCTCTCTGAGTTCCTCTCAGTGATAGAGTCAAAAGGGCAAAAGTAGTTCAGTGAGATTGTATTAAAAGTGGAACTTTCACAATGGTCTCATCTGTATGTAGCCATGTATCATTTGTTCACACCTTTTTGCAATTGAATCGCACTGCTAAAGTGACTCTCCGCGGTGCCTTGTTGCAGTAGCACTTTCCCATCTGACTTGCAGAGAACGAGCAACGTTATTGCCTGGCCTAGTTCCTCTAGAGGCATGCTAATGGAACTATTTGGCAGCTTGCCTCCGGATGCAGGAGGGATGGACTTGTTTCACTTGATGTCAGTTTGGGGATCTGGAGGAGAGAGGAGAATTACAGGTTGGCATTGCTTCAATTGGCAGGAGGGGAGCAAAAGAAAAGACACCATGCAATGTTACAACCACTAGACAGAGAGCTGAGCGCAGATTATTTTGGGGATTGTTTCAGTTCAATTATTTTTGGTGGCTTAAGGTTATACCACCGTGCAGGACCTGTTAAGTCCATTCCCCTTGACCAAAAAGACATAAACACCTCAATTTAGATGTAACTCCGCCATCTGGTACAGGTGAGCCAGGAGTGTACATTTTCACGTTTCCCATCCCAACATAGAAACACTCCTGATTTGTACAGTAATTAAAACATCGAGCGCTAATGGCTCACACATATGGTGCTGGCTTGTTGTTAGTGCCACTTGGTGTCTTCTCTGGAGCAAACAGCTGTGGGTGCTGATTACCAGGAACGGCCTTGAAATGCCTTGCCAGGGCTTTTTTTTTTAAATTTTTCTCTGCGTGCCTGTCACCCTGTTGCCCTCAGCAGCTACTTGTCATTTTCTGTCTTAATTTCAGTAATGTCAAATGCACAGAATTTGCAATGCCCTCCAGATTATGATGTCCTAAATGAGCCAAGACTAATGCCTGCTCATAAGACTATTGCTGGACACAAGGGTATTTTGTTGGCTCAGTGGTGAGACCCGCATGACTATGACTGGCTGTGACACCCATGATGGGAATATTAATACATTACCTGTCAGCCTTTCCTACGGCGCTGGCACTGTGTCTGAATTTAGCTGCATATATTTTAATTTAAAGTGCACCTTCTGGAAGTGTGTACATGTGTTTCCAAGCACTATTCTCAATGGTACAAGCTTGTAATGACATTATAATCTCAGAGAATACTGATAATGCTCCAATATCTCTCCTCTTTGGCATATCCCAGGGCTGCAAGCATGAGACCGGTGTGAGCTGAGCACTGATGCTTGGCAGTCCTAGATGCCTGCAGCTCAACCATCTATCAGCTCAGCTTAGGCGGTTTCCACTGCTCAGCACTGTGGCGCAGGCACAGGCTGACATGTAGTGCCCTGACGGGGGGATTCAGGGACGTATAACTCTTGTACATGTTAAGTTTTATTACCCAACAGGAAACATTCAGCTGAAATGGCCTGATATTCTTCTTAGAAAAGCGACATGCTTGAACGCCGCAATATCTGTTGTGTACACTTGTGAACACAATTGCCGTCTTTGTGAAATGACAGTGCTGCAGAACTGCTTAAGATTCTGGTCCCCTTTTGAAGAGGGTTAACACAATATGTGTGAACTTCTGACTGACATAGTATCATATCATCAAAACAGAAATTTCCTTTTAACTGTTTGACAATCAATCCTAACTCGGACTGTCAATGTGCTGGAGTAAAAATGCCAAGTTCATTACTAACAGCTGCCACAGCCCGAAGAAAACTAAGCCTTGATATCAGAAGGAGCTGAGATAAGAGAGGAGGATTAGTAGCCTGTCGACATGCTGAGAAGAAATCAGACGGCCCAGTGAAGCTGTCTGTGGCATCAAAGGTCGTCCTTATTAAAGATTATTATGAAAGGGCTTGAAGATACTGTCAGATGAGTGGATTACTGTGAAAATATAGTCCAAAAATGGCAACAGGAGACAGGAAGGTCAGGTTGGTTGGCTGGCTGATCAACCAGGGGGTTTCATCTCAGGTGCACACAATGCCTCTGTCAAAGGTGCCCCAAAGGTGCTCCTAAGTATATTTGTCACTGATGATTAGGAATCACCGGGATATGGAGCAGGGTTTATGAATGCCAATACTGACTGCTTAAGGTGCTTCATCACTGTTTACTTAGAATCCAATTTATCATCGACCTGCAATAGGAAAGTCAGCAAAATTGTCCACTTACACAGAAAGTGCTGCATCAGAGAAAGTTTAATGGCTGCACTAATGCCTGCAGCCAGAAAATGGCTCTATCATCGAGCATTGATCAAGATGGACTAAATATAGAGAACTACATTGTAGCATAAGTAACACTGCTTGAATCTAAGGCTACTTCAGCAACAGAGGATCATATTGGGGATATATTATCCCTTTGTGAGTTATAAAATTCGTCTTTTGCTATTTGCAGTATTTTTATTTTATTTTTTTTAATAAAAATCTGGCTGCATAAGCCGGTTTTATCTGATTCTTCCAGTTAGAAGATTTCCTGCAGGTGAGTGAAAAGGAGAACAGAGCAAAGTTAATCTGTTATGATGTTAGCTGTTTGAACAAACCATTGATTCAAATCAAAAACCCAACAGTTTTTTCCACTCTACCTCCTGAGGATGCTTCCAAAATGCAAAAGATGACTGGAGGAGTATTGCATGGCGGCTTTGTAGAGATTATCTGGGCTGTAAGAGGCGATAGAGGATATTTTTCCCCCCTCTTCTTCCTGTATGGTGCTGTGCTGCGGCTACAAATTGGAGCCTCTGTAATGGGATGCAGAACAGTGACAAATGGCTTCTTTTACAGTATATAGGCTCATCCCTCTGACTTTGCCTCTGCCCTTGACATTTACTGTTGGAGACCGATGTTCACTACAGTTTGACTTATAATGGCAGGGTGTTAAAACACTTAGGCTATTCCTTTTTCCCTGGACGTCCAGCCAAATATCTTGATCAGGAGTGTTATGCTGCTGACATTCTGCAACTGAGTCGGGTCTCTCTCTCTCTCTCCCTATTGTGTGTGTGTGTGTGTGTGTGTGTGTGTGTGTGTGTGTGTGTGTGTGTGTCCCTCTCACAGGTAGATAAGTCCCTGGTTCTGGTTTAGCATCACTACCAGACTGACGTGGCAGCCTGCCTCTGTCACAGCCTCTCCTCAGCACTTCCTCGTTAGCTGTGCTGAACATATGTCTGCCATTGTAATCATCTGATTATAATCAAATGTGTTATTTACACCTGGTATTAACATGCGCTCTGTATCTGGATTTGTTATCTGGATCTGATCAATGGCTCGTCTTTGCATTTACATCTGATATTAATAAGCTTGTTATCTCGATTCTGCCTGCATTCATATCTCAATATGGAAATTAGGGAGGCGGAGCTGGTGGACCTGTCAACAACATACAAACAACAAACATGGCACCTGGCATGTAAGGGGAAGCAATGCTGCTGTATGAGCTCTACTTATTTTTCCAAACTATAAAAATCTAGATTATCCTAAGGCACGTCACTTTAGTTCATGCATGCAACCATAGTCTCTTTAGGGTAGAAGGAATGGAAGAGACTGCATTATACTTTGCAATATGATTTGCACAGTAATTATTTTTACACATTTTTTTTCATTATTGGTTTGATGTTGTTTTTCCAGGTGTTTTCTTTGTATTTGTTGGTGTGATGGAGCATCGTTGACTTCCAGTGAATTGTCTATATAGAGAATTAGGTGTTATCAATATGTGAGGTCAAGACTGGTTTGGCTTTTTAAACCATTTTGCCTGACTAAAAATAAAAGGTGTTACTAGAATTATATTTCCTTGCTCTGCCTAAAAGTGCCAAAAAAATCCCATTCTGTACATGTGGTAGAAAATGACTGCATATGTATATGTACATGGCCTGTTGAATAACTCAAAAGGGTCACTGCAACCTTTATGCACTCTTTGACGTGAGAGTGGCTCCAGACTGTCCAGTTAGAAAGATTATAAGATCTTGAGTATGCTTGTTTTGGGTTACTGGTTCTGACGTGATGTTGGTGTTTACAGGTGAAGACAAGATAGCTCAGAAGAGACCTGGTTTTCTTGGGTATAACTGGACTGTTGGAAGGCTTGTTTGGGAAGCAAAAAACCTAATATATAACCACTGTTGTGTAGAGTCTTGCTTCCTGGCCAGTCATTTATTAAAATACATTCATTAGGACAACTGAGAATGACCAGAGAGTGTTTATACAGTCATTAAAATAGACTGATCTTTTTCTTCATCAGTACAGATTGTATTTACACCTAGCTGAGATCCGATCACAACAAAAGCCAGCCCACCGACATTTACACCTTGCATTAAAATGTGTTAATTGCATGTTAGTACCAGGTGTAAATGGGGTCAAAGTAAAGCTGTGCTCTACTCTTAATGGACTCTTCCTGGAACTGCCACGTAAACATGTACAATATACAGTTTAAACAGGTTATCTTAATTGCATCAAGGTCTTAATTGGAGTAAGTTAAACATGATTAAGGAAGCCAATTTACTGATGACTTTGGTATGTGTACAATTCAGTCTGGTTTCTTTTGGTGTTTTGATTCTGTGCCACAAAGGTCTCTGAATGAACTGGGTGCAAAATCTTTTTGGAGGGTCGGCTACCATGTTGCAGTGCAAGCAGATATTCAGTATAAAGGTGCACTATAAGTTCATCACTGCAAAGATTATTAAAACAATAAACGCCAACACAACACCTCAATTTTCCTATTCTATTCTTACTTCCTCTTATTTTGTAAGCAACCACACATCCTCCTACAAACTACCTTAATTATCAGGCAACTGATTTGAGCTTACTGCAGGGTTGAGGTTCCTGTGAACCATATAAATCCTTTAATCAATCTATTACCTTAATTGGGGTACAGGAATGCTAGCATGTACACTGTAATAAAGTAATTTTCTGCTGAAGGAGCATAGAATTGGATCCCCTACTTGCCGACAAACTCTGCAGCACTTCACAGTATTTGCACATTATTCAGCTGTTCAAATATCCCGTTGAATGATTTTTGTGATACCCTGGGGAGGCCCTGCGGTCTGGTGTCCATGTCTTCCGTACATAAAAGAGCAGTTTCTTTTAATTGTGTCTTTCCCCGGGCCAAGTTGGCCATTTGGCTGACCTAAAGGAAGACGTGGGTTGTGGAGTCTTCACGGCAGTGCCGACGGGGACGGTCTCCACACATCATAGGCTGGAGCACTTTTGCTTTTATTGAAAAAGAAAAGAAGATTTTGTCCCATTTGTGAGGGTTTGTAGGTCCACTTATTGCAATGCATACAACCTGATGAGAAAGCACGTATTGAATACCAACATACCTTATACCTTAATTTACAGTACAAGTTTGGATTTTCAACAAACCAACCAATTATATCAATATAATGTCTATTTTTCTGTTATGCCTCTGGATTAACGACACATCAAGGTTGGTGACAAGAACAAACAATGCTGTTGATTGGAAATTTCATTGATCTAGTTTATGCGATATATTTACCAGTTATTGATGATGATCAGAACCAGACACCTGCTAAATATGAAGCAGTCATATGACGCTATCTGATACTTTACGAGGTGATGAGGATCACCTTCACTCCATTCATTCTTTCAATCCATGACATGAAGTCATGAACATGGGAATCTTCTGTTTCATTATCTGTTTGTCCTGTGTGCCTTGTAGCTTGTATGTAGCAAATGGAGTTCTAAAATTGTGTTTTGATAACTTTTTGGGCTTAAAATGATCTTTGTGCAAGTAGTCTTTGAACTGCAAAGCAATCAAGTAACTGGCTGTTGGACATTACCACCCTATGAGTTCCTTGCTGTAGCTAACAGGCCTAAAAAGTCCCACAATTCTAGTTGGGTGTGAATGTTAGTTGTACTTTTCCTGTTCTTCTTTTCCTCCATCTTCACTAATCCTTGAGATTCATCAAGTTACGTTCCCACAGTGGATTGAAGAACGAGCAGGCGATGAACGTCTTTGCTTTCCGTCCTCTCTCTGCATCTCCATATCTCTCGGTTTCTGCCGCTTTCTCTTTAACTCCGTCTTGCCTCGGTTTGGAGGAATTTATTCCCATGGTGCCTTCTGCTGCTTCAAATGCGCTGACTTCAGCATCTGATCTGAGAGCAGCGCTTGTGATCAGGCAGGATTCTTGCTTGTCAGGATCGCCTACTGCTTCAGTACCCCTTTCTTTCTACTTTCTTATTTTTATCACATCCTCTTTCTTCTCTCCCTCTTCTTTCTTTCCTTTTATTCTGAAGCCGCCCGCCTGCAGTCTGTTCTGTCTGCCTCTTCTTCTTTTGCCTTATTATTACTTCTGAGCTTAATAACATCAGCTTTACAACTTTTCATGATGGTCCAGTCTAATATGAAAATGTATCCAGCCTGAATTTTCTCTTAGGCCACACAGAATATATGTACAAGTCATTCGACGGCGTAGAGGTGATTTCTCATATTCTCATAGTTTTTCATTGTAACTGTGTGTACAGACAAATAAATGATCTTGTTGTTGTTCTGTCAAGGGTTTCAAAGTTATTTGAGCTAATAAGTTTTAATAATATCCACATTTCCAATAACTTCTGAGCTACAAAAAAGTGATGTGTCATAAACCAGAGCAAGAATTCCTGCAGCAGTCTAATTCAGATATTAAAAGAATGATAAATGAACCCACACAGGATAAAGTGGAAGACATCATCCCGTGTAACCCAGATCTATTTGGGCATCAGAGTGGCTAAGTGGTTGGACTGTCACCTCGCATCAAGAAGGACTAGCACTTGTCGCCACGGTGCTTTCTGTGTGGAGATCACATATTCTCCATGTCGCCCTCGCTCTCCAGTTTCCTCCCAGACTCCGCAGACATGCAATTCAGGATGACTGGGGATCCTAAATGACTTTCAGTTAAGAATGGTGCCGCTTGTCTGTTCAAGTCGGTTCCCTCCTTTAATCCAGCCTTTCCTGGGATAGGAACATGACGAATGAATAAATTAGTTAGCTTCAGTGCACCTCAAGACTAAACAGTGCATGATAAAACCGCTTCCATTTAAATGTGCTTTCAGCGGCCTTGACACAGCCGTGTCGAATGCTTGACTTTGAACCTTCCCGTGTTTGACACTCGAATGCTTATTTGCAGAAGTTGCTAGTAAGAAATAATGAGAGAACAGAGTGTTTGTGCAGATGATGGGGGGGTAAAGGGCCCTTGATTCAACCTCATCTTCTAAATCACATTTATATACTGCTAATTTACAACATTAAGTGCATTTTTAGGCTTGTTTTAGGTTAGGGAAAGACTGTGGTCTTGATTAAGCCACGGCATGTTTACTTTATTCAAATTTAATCAAAACCTGAACCATTGGATTTATGTCACCTAAAATTAACCACACACACGGGACTGGACTAAGGATGCAAATCCAGGTCTCTGGTGTCAAAGCCCCTGCACCGTTGTGAGACAGCAGTTATGTTTCCTTCAAAACAAGAGAAACAAAGAGAAAGAGTTGTTTGATTAGATTATGGGACAAATGATGTAGTTGAGAATCACTGAGAATCAAAACTCTGCTTCGGGCCAGAGGTGTTCAGCACATGTACGAATGGATCTTTAACAACTAATCTTTACTCTGATTGACTATACTGAATCACCATAGTCACTGACAGAATCAGTAGCTTCCAGCAGTAGAGCTCCTGACAGGTGATTGAGAGCGCCGTTGTTGACTCAGCTGTGATTCACAGTACGTTACTTTCTTGTTAAAAGCCAATTAAATGGCTTCGAAAGCCACAGAAACAATCACAAACTGATCACTTAAAAATAATTGGCTGCTGAGCTGTTGAACCTTTGTGCTTTTGTGCTTGTAGAGGGTGGTTGTGTACTGAACTGAACAGGACAACTTGGACTAGCAACAGACTGAACATGCTACTGAACTGAAGGCAGTCAGAATCAGTGCATTTGAATATGATGCATTCACTTACTGTTGTGCGAAATGAAGAAAATTTGAACGGTGATGCGACCATTGAGCTTAAAGAAAAAGTGAAAGAGCGACACAGTTAGTGAAATGAAACTGAACGAAATGATTCGAATCATTAAAGTGATTTGTGATGTCCACCTCTATTTTAGGCACAAATACCGACCAGCAGCAACAATTTCAACTCCACATACAAACCCTTTCATCACCCTCTTTGCTTATGTGTGAGAGAAAACTTTCACGTTCATTCTGGCGGCCAACATCTGTATTCGCCCTCTGTGTCATTTATTTTTACTTGTTGTCTTTCCTATGATGTTTGACAATTTCATTTTGAGAGTTTAACTGCAGCTAAGGTAAAAAAAAGAAAAACAACGTAGTGAATGCTGTCTGACATGCAATGTCATTATGGGTTGTTTGTTTGGGCGATGGAGTGCTATCAGAGCAAACCCCAAAATGGTTTCTGTCTTAATTTTCTAAGATGTTTTTAAAAACTTTCTAAAAAAAAAATCCCCTCCTTGCTCCAGGCAAAAATCATACACACCTGCTCTGCTTCCTATCTGCACCAATCAAATACACTGATGCCAACAACAGATAAGGTTAAACAAATATGCTGCTTAGCCAATATACCAACATACTGCACACCTGCATATAAATGCAAATAAAAAGACATAATACTAACACTTTTCATTATCCAAAGTGACTAAATCTCAGTTCTCTTGTTTTGGTGATAGTGGTGCATTAATGGGTGTCTGATTGGGATGATTTTATGCTTGCATTTCTCACTACAGTACATGAATATGACTATTATTGTAGTCAACTGTTTGTCAACTTACATGCTAAGCTGCTTGTAGTCTGATCCCCCAGATGGAGGGCAGCTCTTACGATGCTGTATAAGCTGTGAGAAATCAATAAGGTTTTTGAGTCGTATTACTCTACTCTGTACAAAATGAACCTCCAGCAGAGAAGAGTTACACAGGATACTTTCTAAATAGCCTTGAGCTTTTAACAATTACCCAAAGGCAGCTGCAGAATTAATTCAGCCTACAGAACCCTTTGAAATTACTGTTGCAAGTTATAATTTAAATAAAGATTTCCAGTGAGTTTCTGGAAAACTTTGGACCCTTCCCTTCTCCACTCATGCTTTTAAAGTAATAATAATGCGGTTATCCACAATTTTGCTCTGAATTTGGCCCACAAACCAAAAACCACAGATCATAGCTAATGTTTTTACTCTGCAGCGCAAACATGTCCTCCCTCAGGTTGTTTCCTGTGACCAGGCTGGGTTCGTTGAAGGCCACAACTCATTTTCCAATATCTGTAGGCTGTGGAACATTATCAATACCACAGACCCCTCTCTCCCTCCAGGAGTTGTCATCTGCTTGGAAGCGGACAACATTTTTGGCTCGATAAAAGGCAATTATAGTGTGTCTTTCCATTTATTCTGTTTTTGTATATATATATAGCAACAGGTGCACAAAACACAATCAAAACCACGAATTAACCCCCACATCTTCTCAGTCCTAGGGTTTCTTGTATTGCAAATGTTGATTATCCCATACAAAAAAGAGCTTGACCGTCCTTTTAACCTGGCTGAGAGTTGGTTTTTGTGGGTCTTTCTAGAACACAGCATTGTACTGTACATTTAGAGTTGTTTTCATGCTCCTTACTTTACTTATATTCAGAAAAATACACAGTAAATTTAATTCTCTATACCCATTACATTTAACATATTTAATTTGAAATAATCTAGATTTCATGGAGTAATGGATTCTCATTATCCACCTACTGCACATTGTGAAACTTTGAATCTACTGTTACAGCTTGAGACATGGAATAAATGTTTTGCACATATTTGATTTGAATCATTTGAATTATTAGGGTTTAATAGACATTTAATAAGGAGAGATCAGTTTGAAGTGTATCAAAATATTCACTGAGGTTAGCAATAGAGAGAGACTTAGACCCTGTGGATTTGAAGCATCTTTATTAAGTGTGGGCTGATGAAGATAGGGGATAGGACAGGATCCACCAGAGTCTAGATGGTGGTGGTAGTGGTGGAGTAAAGCCAGCAGGTGGAAGATAGAAGATGTACCGTCTCATCCTGGAGGTAATGGTGGTGAGGGGGAGATGCTGGGCTCTGCAATACTACGTCTACTGATTGGCTTGTAGGCAGAAAGATCATTGGTCAGATGTGGTGTTTTAAATAAAGAATGAAACGCAGTTCGTTTAGAATTAGTCAGTGTGTGGATTTTGACAGCATGGGAAAGCAGATGTGATGGACAAGAATCAGAGTGGAAAGAAATATACTCAAAAGAAATGTACCCATAGAGGAATAAAGGCAAATGTGAGAGAAAACTTCTGCCTAAGCTTCATCTTTGTGACGGTGTTGCAGTCTTTAGTACAGAGGTCCAGTGTGTATATACCTTGGGGGGGTGCCTTTGATTGAGTCTTTTTAATCCTTACTTTAACCCTTGTGCTTTTTAAAATTTGCCTTTAATTCCTCATTGTTTTGGGGTCCTACCGACTCCATTGATGTGTAAAAACAAAATTATCCATTCTGTTCCTTTGAAAACTTTTCTTTTTTGCTCTTATTCTGACTATTTAAGTTTAAAGTAAGTATTAAAATTGTAACCCTCTGGGCACGTTTGATGAAAGTGACAAAATATGGAAATTACCATGAGGCCTTGTCATTACAGCAAACAAAGAAATATTTTATGTTGTATGTGTTGTATGTGTGTATGCATGAATAAATATACAGCACATTCATTTAGTCTGCCAAAAAGTTACTCACAGACAAACAAAGGTTCATTATGTTATTATACATAGTGATGTTACTTATGTTGTGGGTCAATTAGACCTCTGAGACATCTAACTCCTGATTAGACTCTTATAAAACATTATGAATAAAACAAAAAGTACTGTCAACACCAATCACAGACATAAAGCTTATGAAAATCCATTGTATTTAACCATGTTTTTACAGCTGGAGTCCCTGAGACCCCAAATTAAAATCATTTTTATAAACAATTCTCGTAACCTCCAGGACCCAAAACACAACATTAGGGTTAATTAAGTCAATTAACAACATTATATCTGGTTTGTGTGGTTGTTTGGAAGAAAGAGAGATATTGATCAATTCCCAGACTTTGATTAATGCGAAAACATATCTTCTTACAGTCCTGGCCATTTAATTCAAATATCATGCTGCAGACTAAAGTACATTCACAGTAATTGAATGTATTTTATGGCACAAGGCACGCTCCAAAAGAATGTCATCCTTCCCCGCCCACAACTGGCACAGTCACTTTATTTGCAGTTTTTTAAAAACAAACTCCCTCCTCAGTCTGGACGTGTTCCAGAAAAAGACTGTATGAATGGAAGAGAGATTTTGTGGATGCGCAGGATGTTTCAGTTTTTATGCCCGAAATGAGCTTGTTTTACATAACAGCCTTTGGTTCTGCACTTGTAATGCACCGTCATCGTTTGTAAAATGCTCAGTGGGTGCTCACTCTCAGTCACCTTCGCCATCATTTCCTATTTAGTCTCTACAGTTTTATTAACAGGGACCAGACTGCGGTTTTATCCCTGCTTTGTCTTCTGTCCCATTCTGTTACTCTACGCTCTATTGTTCATTTACACAAGTCAGAGCACATGTACGAGCCACAACTCAGAGTTATTTCCAAATATACCTTTACAGCTACAATATTTTAAATCTTTACAAACTTGTGTGGCTGCTTGCATTTTGGGTTCAGTCAAGAAACAAATTCTGCCATTAGACAGCAATCCATTTTAAATAAAAGATAGCAGTCTTTGTCATTTTAATAGTGGAAAAACTCAAATGGTTTGCTTTCAAATGCTGTCCCCTGTGGTGTTTCACTTTCAACTTGGCGCTCCGTTGTTACCCAACCCATTTTCAGTCCTGGTGATGCTCTAATTTTATGGGTTAGAGACCCAGTGCGATGACATTTTGAGAGCATGTAGTTTCCTTAAATTGATGTACAGTGTTTCCTAATTACGCGGGATGTTAGGGCAGGGAAGGACACAGAGAGGGATCATTTATAGAAATTAAAAATGACAGCTAATCAGGTGGAGAGAGAGAGAGACATACATTTACATTTGATTGGAGTGGCAGGATTGTTCCAAAAAATCTGTGATGAGTTTACCATTGAAGTTGAAATCCTTAACATTTCCTTCTGCTGATGAAGATCACGTGGTATGACTAAAAGCTCCAGAACAGGCTGAGGAGCAGTCGAGGTTAAGGAAGGATCATGCTGTTGGTTAAATGTTAAAAATGTCAACACTCACTTATTTATGAGATGGAACAGCCTCATGTAATGTTTTAATAAAGTATAGTGGAGCTCCTCATTTTCTAGGCCCTTCCCTTCGCTGGTGTTTTCAGGCTATTCCTTTAAAACCTCACTTTAAGGACTATTTGTCTGGCTGCTGTTTCACTTGTAGGCTCTGATCTTTGCATCTTGTTTTTCTTTTGCTATTGCCTACAGCTGTCCTCTCATTTGTAACTCGCCAGCCTTGAATAAGAAATACAGATTACATGCTGCTGATTAATGAAACAACGGAGAGCATTTCTTGCACAATGTGTGATAGTTCAGCATTGAGCTCTTTTTCCAATAAACCACAAAGACATGTTCAAAGCACAAAAGGCTGTCTGGGGGTGGGTGGGGGGGTGACAAGCAACTGTGTTTCCTCCCCACAGGCTGCTCAATACAATGTGTAATGGAAGATCAGAGTCTCCGGCCTACTGGGGGATTACTGCAACCTCTGACTGAACCACACACAAACAAATGAGCTTTAGGAATTCTGTAAAACTGACATCTCGTCATTTATAAAAGACACAATCCATGTTGTGCTGGTCCCTGCCATAGATGACATATGTATAATTATATCCTTTTATTATTTTGATCCTTAGTGTGACAAAGACAGAGATTTGAGAGCTTTAAGCGTTGTTGCAGCTTTGAAAACTGAAACTCACTGAGGCTTATCCATGCTCTAATTAAGACTTTCTATTGTAGCAGTTTAAGATATTGGCTAGTATTTAAACATTTCGTAGAATTGACCCAAAGTCAGGGTTCGTACAACTTTTTAAGAGTAAAAATCAAGCACTTTCAAGCACTTTCAAGGTATCTAAACCACAAACTTCCAGACTCTTGAAGCCTTTGTCATCACATCTAAATTGTTACTATAAACGCCGGTTTCTGGTTTGCATGAGTGATTGTGTCGATGATGAAACACCAGATTATGTTGAAAATCAAGCATTTTTCAAGGAGTATATTCAAATTCAAGCATATTCCTAACCTTGAAAACATAACGGTTAAAAAGTAGGCATTTTCCAAACTTTCAAGCCTCTGTATGAACCCTGCCAAGTGGGTTCTAAAAGTTTTTTGGGTGCAAGTCTTTCTTACACCAAAAGCCAGATATTTTTCACATGAGTTAAAGAAAATTGTCTCTTTAATTGATTTTTATTAACATCTAAGTGGAGACGTATCTTCTCCTTTAATCTTCCTCAGGTTCATTGGACGCCATTAACCTTCGATTGAATTCTCGCACACACCAACGACCTCAGGAGGATCTTAAAAAGATTGATTTCTTTATGTTTTTTTATAGCTTGAACTTACTTTAATTTATCTGGAAAAAAAAGTTAATCTAACTGGTTCCTCACCTTATCAACTCCCCCACCTCATGAACCATGAAAACAGGACTTCACAACATAACTGTTTGGCAACATTGTACAGAAATATAGTTTACAGAGGAAATCATTTAGAGGAGAATATTGTTTCGTCTCAACACAGTTTGAAGGACTACATGATTTATGTAAAGCAGCAATCACCATGCACTGGAGAGTGCCAAAATCCTCGACCCGGTGTGGATGTGACCTTTCATGCTAATTCAGAGCTATTCATTATAGACAACAAAAAAAACCCAAACACTTGCATCTAAACAAGACAGACTGCGATTTCCATATGCAACACTTAACCATTTATCATTTAATTGTGATCGGAGTATTCCTCGTCGGTGGAAATTAGTAGAGGCTCTCAGGAAGCCCGGCAAAGTCAAGAGAATTCCTTTGCATAATCAAAAATGCTAATTAGAAGAAAAGTGGAATTAATTGGCAGCCGTAGACCGAGCCCTAGATTAGTGCAGGAGAACAATAGGGTGTGAGATGCCAGAGTGTGCAATTGCATGGTTGACGCTTATTGACACAAGCCATTTTTTTTTCTCCATGCAAATATTTGCATCTGAAAACTGGACTCGTTAAACACAGATGCATATACAGATTTATCAGTCCTGACTGGCTAAAAGTTCTGAAGAGTGACACATCTCTGTTCCTACTTTAAGGCCTAAGGACAAAACATGTTAATAACTGTTATGTCTGCTGATATTAAGGAGAGCTTCGGTGCTGGAGGAGATGGCGTTCCAGCAGAGACATGATATTATTAAAAGATTGTTTGGGCAAAAACTGACTGACCTTGAGTGGAAAACAAACGAGAGCACATGTTCATTTTGCAAAAACGTGGGTCCACCCAACCCTACAGCGACAGGGAAAATGTAGCTTACAACAGTGATGATTTGGGTCTTTCATAACTGCCAATTTGGCAGTAATAAATCAAACTGTGTTCGCTCGTACAGCTCGTCAGATAATGGCGAGATTCATGCATTTTTAAACGACTCAGTGGAAAAACAAGCTGCATTTATGTATATCGTGGGTTTATTAATTAGTTAATTAAAATATTTATATTGTTTATATTATTATGGCGTATTTACCGACACGGAGTGACATTACATAAACAATTATTCAGCACATGCAAAGGGTTTGCAACATCATCGCTGCATGTGCAATGATGCACAATGCAAGATTTGGCACTTTTATAGGCATTGTTTGGATAGAGCTGACTTCATGCAGCAGAACTATTTTAGTTTGCATTGATTTTATTGTTTAGGCCACACGAGTTGCTTGCCAGTGTTGACTCACAGAATAGTACAAATGCCTATTGGTAAATATCATTATGAGACTCAAGCTTTACTGGCATGATACTTTGCATATTAACCTTGACAGCATAGTCACCTATGGCACAACTGGTTTCAGGTACCATGCACCTTTTTAAATGCAATGAACTGCAAACTGCCCTCAAGCTAGATTCTTTTGTTCCCTTTGGAGATTTTAAAGCTTTAATATCTGATGTTTTTATGATAATTGTTTTTATTAACTCTATTTGTTGCTTCATTGCTGTCTGTCTGGCCTTATGTGTGCTGGTTGTGTCTGACTGTGAATGTTTCTTTTCAGGTCTCTCTTAAAAAAGAGATCTTGATCTCAATGAGACTGCCCAGTATTATTTGCCTATATACATATATGTATTTTGCTTTTTTCTGCATTTTGAATTTTGCTATTGTTTAATACTTCAGACTGCAACACCTGCAAAGTATGCATCATCAACATGTATACTTTGTGTCTTAAAACAAACCGTCACACCCTCTTATTGTCTGTGTTAAAGTAAAATTGGGGTGAAAATGCACTTTAGTGTATGCAAACTGCTATAATACAGCACACCCTCTGCTCATCTAAGAATGTAACTGCAAGGAAATATTAGCAAACACTATTATGAATCAGCTCTCACACACACACACTTATATGCAGAGAGGTCAAATTAATAGTCATCTAAATTGCCACAGGGCACTCCTTTTTTTCCTCTCCAAAAGCTGTTTTCTATTCATGCCCACAGTGCCAGAGCGATCTCTGTGATGATTTCTTATCAACATGCACAAGTTCCTCGACCTTTGAATACAGAAAATAAACCAAATACCCAAAGAGAATAATGATGATTAACTGCAGGCATTTCTGTAATTAATGAAAATTACCAGAGAATCCATAATGAATGTGGAAGAGCGAGAAAAAGTCATTGCCAAGTCTTGATATGTGATTAGAACTTAGAAAGAGGCATTTATCTGTGGAAAATGGAACTTTTTGAGAGACTGTATCTCAGTCATGTAATTCATTCAGTGCCTCTTTTATTCTCATTTGTGGCAGAGGTGAATGTGAGATTCTATAACAGAAAAAAGAGCATTTTTAGATACAGAATTTGTATATAATTTTAAAAACGCATATTAAGCTGATGAGTCCAGTTTCATACATTTAAATCCATTAGCATGTGCGTTAATACTGCAGCTGTGATTCACCTGACTATGAGGGTTAACGTACAGTAAGCCCACAAATCAATCTTTACAGCTGAAAACACAAGCTAGTCTGAAGAAAGACATAAAAAATCATCTCACACACAGAGGCAGGGGTCAATGGGATTTCTGAAAGCCCTTGACAAAAGAAACAGACTATGCATGTTTCCACTTCTTCAAGGTTTGACCGGCATTGTAATGACTTTATGATTGTGTGCGGCTCCCCATTTTCATTTGATTCGACACTCGCCTGTTTCTACCTTTGTTTCCCCTGTCGACAGGATCGGTTTCCCCTCCACGGGCTTTTGAGATCCCAACCAATCAGGGAGACAACGACAGCCAAAATCACATCCAGGTGAAGAGGCTGAGACCAGCAGAACTTTGATTGATTTGATAGTGTTACCTCTCAAACTGAACACTTGGTTGCAGGGACTAAGTGTCAGGAATACAAGGTAAGAAAAAAATAAAAGCTCAGAGGAAAGAGTTCAGTAAATTAAATGGATTTACAGAGAGCAGGGAGGCCTCACAGAATGATTTTCAATAAGAAGGAGATGGATGAATATGGCGAATGGCAAACGGCTGCCGGATGCATTTGTTTTGAATCCTTTCTGTGAAATTAAATCCTCAACTGATTATGAGAGAATGGTATTACATGGATGAGGAGGCAGGAATAGAAATATGAAACAATTCCAAATGTAGAGGAGCGCAAGTGTTTTCTCTTACCCACTGAAAATAATGTTCCATGCTGATGCCACTACCCTGTGCAGAATTGGCTCTCACTGATAGAAATCATCCAAGAAATGGCTTTCATGATTGCAGCTAATGTTTGCATTCAGCTGTTTGAATATAATCTCTGCTGCACATTTATGCATTTCGTGAGTCAAGATTAACTTCCTGCGAGATATCACGCACCTGCATTCTGGAGACTTGTAATGTTGACCAGGCGTGTTTGTTTGACAGGAAACACGAATTGAACGTTTAAAAGGTCATGTAATTGCTTTCTTATCACCAAAATCTGGTGTTATTTTTGACAAAGCTCCCAATAGACTTGCAACTTTCAGACAGTGTTCTTGCTCTACTTCTGTGGCGAGGCTGGCAGTTTCTCTGAGCTTCAAATCCTGGCCAGGAGGCCAGTGTGTACATAGATGGTATTCACTGTTAATCTGATTAGGGTGCGGAGATAGGGATGCCTGGACTATATGTCATCTGAGTACAGCATCACTGCTATTGATTAACTGAGCAAACATCAGATGGAGGTACCAAACATTTACACAGAAATGTACACACACACAATCAGCTATTCTGGGCTATGGCAGATGGTGGTCAGATAGACTCACATACAGTAAATGGGTTCATTTTCGTAGGGCATTTTCCTGTGTATTTCCTGCCAAACCGGCACTGTCTGTCCACTCCACCAACAGGCTGCTGGTGATAATACATTGGAACTGAGACAGATGTCTCTCATCAAACAACCAACTCATTCATAATGGAGTGAAAATTAGAACCCTAGGCGACTGTAACAAGCAATGATTGCGAGGGCAAGTGTTTTAAATCCAAACCAGACGTTAAACCTTTCAGCGGACTGACGATACCTTATCAAATTTTGATCAATGATTTCCAGATTTCGGAGGCTTCCTGCCATCACACCTCATTGATCATGTCAACTTGTTTTCTTATTAAAACAGCATCACTTTGCGGAGAAGAAGCATCCATCTGTCGTGCCGATCGGAGCCATGTGTGTTTGGACAAAGTTGATGTGTGTGTAAACACTGTAATGCTTATTTGTTCATGTGCGCCGCGAGAGAGCAACGACTGGGATTACAGAAGAGAATAGACAAATAGGAAGTAATCTGTCGGGGGGGGGGGGAACAAATTCCTGCCCGGGGGCCAAATGTCCTGAATGTGTATGCTTTATGTGTGTAACAATTAGGATTCACATCCCCTCGTAATTACCAAATGTTGTTGACTCCCAGACAGCACAGGGCTTCAAAGCTGTTCCAGACGATTAGCAATGTGCGCACATCAGAGGGGTTGGTACTGCCAAAACTGCACGATTTCTTGCAGTTCACAAAATTTTAGCTACACTAGTGGCTTGGCTCTATGGATGCTTGGTAAGTCGGTTTGGTCCAGACTGAAATGTTTCTATAATTATTGCATGTATTGCTATGAAATTTTGTGCAGACATTCATGGCCCCCCGAGGATGAATCCTACAGACTTTGGTGATCCCCTGACTTTTCCTCTAGGGCCACCACGAGGTTGACATTTGACATGGTTTATAGTGAAATGCCTCGACAATATTGGATGGATTGCTATGATATTTGGTACAGATATCTATATTCCCCAGAGGATGCATTCTAATAACTTTGGTGATCTCCTGACTTTTCTAGCACCACCATGAGGTTTACATTTAAAATGGTTTTGGGGCCTCTTTATCCTGATTTGTGTTTAGGGCTAATAAGCAAATGTTAGCATGTCAAGATGCTAAATTAAGATGGTGAAAATGGTAGACATTATATATGCTAAACATGTTAGCATTTTCATTGTGAGCATGTTAGCATGCTGATGTTAGCATCTAGCTCAAAGCACCGCTGTGCACAAAATACAGCCTCACAGAGCTGCATGGCTGTAGACTCTTATTCTTGTTGAATATTAGAAGTCAAGGTTAGATTTTAGATTTCCACCCATCTGCAATCATCACTTTAATTGGAGTTAAGTATTGGACCTCAATCTTCAGCCTCTTTCATCTCTTCTTTTCCCTCTGTTTGTAACTTTATATCTTCAAGGTTTGTTTATGCAAGCTGTTAATATTCAGTAGTTGTGGTATTTAAATAAGGTAAGGAATTGCAATTGAAGTGCTAACTAGAAGTGTTCAAATCTGCCCATGGGAATATGGTCAGGGTTATGGCATGGCAAAGAGAAACTCTGGGAATAAAGAACAAAGGTTAGAGTGCAAGGAGAATGAGACTCTTCAGACTCTGCAGGGAATACTGATCTCATGTGAGCATTTAAAACCATTATGGAGAGGGCAAACATAGCACTGTATTTTAAAGCTTACTCCTCAGCTGCATAGATAATGTTGAGGCTTACTCACTTATGTACATCTTCTTTGAGTACAGGTACATGGAATCTGTTTCTTGTATCCCATATTTTGCTGAATTTGTGACAAAAAGCGAGGATATCAAATAAAGTTTAAATGATTTCTGCATTTCCGAGTCAGCTAAGATGGATGCACTGTAGATAAAGAAGTGGTGGAAAGAGCCAGGGCTGAATGGAAGAGTGACTATCAGATAGAGATTCACTTTCTCCTCTAAGGGAGGGGAAGTGGCCATTAGTCAGGGAAGTAATCTAATCAATGTTGTTGTGCACAACAGTGCAGACAGCCGCAACGCATCACTGAGCGTTATTATTCTTAGTCATGTTCTCGTTGAGGGAGAAAACACCAGCTCCCGACCGCCCAAATCTCCTTCCTCCCTGTGTGCAGGTCCTGCAGAGGGAGGCTGGTTACATGCCGCGCTACAGACAGGAGGAGAGAGGGAGGAAGCTGCACTGACTGTTAATATCATATCCTTGTTATTGCATTTGAAACAGTAATATAAATGTAGCAGGTAGCAGTATCCACTCCTGCACAGATCGCACTCAACCTTCATTTTCCTGCTGTGCTGGTTGATGTTCCGGTGTGCCGATAATCTCTGACCGGGCTGCAGGAGAGATAGGTGAGAGATGAAAGAGGGGGAGAGTGGAGCGCGGGGCTTTTGATGGCCAACTGCCACGAGTTCAGCCGGGGTCAGTCTGCATCGCACCACACTTCATAAACTTTTGGAGCTACAAAGCCGGAGGGAGCATGAGGATAAGACAATAAAGTTTAGTGGCAAAAGTTGCTAATAGTTCATCTGTTTTGCTATATTTAATGGCATACATCATTAGTTATTACAGTCTCTCCTTTTTACATCTTTCTGCCTTGATTTTCTTTTGCTGTCGCAGTTATATGCATGTGAGAGAGTGGAGAAAAAATCCATTGTAGCATATCATGTTTAAAATTGTACAATACCAAAAATACTGTGTACATAATTATTGATCGAGACATTGTGTCTGCTTTAGTCCAACAAGGTTAAGAAGCAAACAACTATAGTATGTATCAGGTATTAATATTTAACACATTTTAATAAAACTGCGGCTAAATGTGTTTGTGGCTGTAATGTATTTGTTCTAAATTTTGAATAATATGACGATAAGCCTGTTTCACCTATTGCAGAACAGTATGAGGAAATGAATGGATGCTTTGATAGATGCCTCTCATCACCTCCTGATACAAGCCCGGGCTTTATCACAGTTCAAACCCTCACAGGGTTAAGTGATTTTTTGATAGACAATTCATTTGGAATATAAATTCCTTTGAGCTCTGCAATATCACTGAAAGCACATTTATGGCAACAGTAAATCATCCGGGGCTCTATCATAAAAGAAATTCCCCCATTGATTTGGAGCCCGTAGAGCCCGGGCCGTGTTAATGGTACACCAATTCCTTGCCCTTCATTGTGTAACCCTATCCTGATGAGAAGGTCGACCTCGGCATCCTGAGCAGCGATGTGACATGTGAATGATGGCAGCTTGTATACATGCAGTGAATTCACAATTTAGTTAATCCAATTCAACCTTTTAAAAGGTATGGATGCAATTGAAAAGTACCTTTTAAAAAGGAATTTGACTTTTTGGAAAACACGCCTATTCACTTTCTTGCAAAAAGTCAGATGAGAAAATCAATTCCACTCTCATATCTTACCAATAAATATGAAGCTACAGCCAGAAGATACTTAGCTTAGCGTAAAGACTGTAAGCGGAGGGAAACAGCTAGCTTGTTGTTTTCTCTCTTTTTTGTATGGATTAAACAAACGAGATACATGTTAATTTGTGAGCTTTAGAGGTGCTGGTAGGCGGGTTTTGTTACCTTTGGACGAAGCCAGGCCAGCTGTTTCCCTGTTTCCAGTCTTCCAGTCTAGAACAGTAAGCTAACAGGCTGCTGGCACTAGCTTCATTTTTAGCACGCGGATCAGAGTGGTCTCGATAATCTTGTCTAATTTTCAGCAAGAAAGCAAATAAGAATAAGTCCAAGATAGATAATGTGTTTGCTTGCTAGCATTGCTTGCAACAAAAACACTGTATGGCTGTTTTTCAGCTTAGAGCACCAGGATACACAGTAAATCGGGCAGTATAACGCACTGCTGCTAGCATAGCTTATGCTGGAGAGGTCAAAGATCAAAGATTCACATGCTGGATGAAAGCCAAACAGCGACTATTCCATTTAGCCACAACTTCTTTGACCAACAAGGATGCTTTTTTAAAACGACTGACTTTTCACTCCGATAAAACCATCCGGCTCTGATCTGAATGCTGCGAGAGCGTGGAGATGCTCTGAATTTTTTAACACCACCTCACTTGGTGCTGCACTCAGTTTTCATTTCCAAACAGGTTTTAGAAACCAGAGTGAAGCCCCTGACCTGGAAAAAGAAATACAGGGGACCACAACAAACCAAACAGGGGACAGATATCATTCCGTCTGTTGGCTGAATTACACTGAAAATCTTACATGGTTACTTTTAAGGCTAAGGTTTAAATGGAATACAAGAATGCGCTCATGAGCCTTGAGCCTTTTCAGTCCATTTTTTTATGGGCTGCAGCAAAGAAATACAGCGTCACACTGAGATGCAAAGACAGAAAGTAACAGACTAAAACATCAGCCAATAATGCATCGCTATAAGAGCTGCTATTCTTGGGCTACAAAGTAAACGTGAAAGCTCCCAGGAAAGGGAATGTGATCGTGGCTAATGGGCCTCATGGTGCTCAGTGATGCAATGAGCTTGTTCACAATGCTGCCATTGACAGAAGTGATCGAATCATTTTCTTGACTAATGGCCACTTCTCCTCCCCAAGGAGAAAGCAAATCTGCAGCTGATGCATGTGCTGTTCCCATCGCCAGGGACGCAACTATGATCTGATTAATCTATTCAAACAACTGTCTGGGACAATCATCACATGGAAAGCGTTACAACTAATATCCATCCTCCTAATCAGTGTGATGAAAATGTTCTATTCATGGAAACAAGCCTCTGAAAAGATGACGTTGACACAGAAAAAAATACAATGCTTTTCCTTGCAAGATACAAAGTGTTGATTAATTTCTCTACAGAGGAAAGAAATTCATTCATGTCAGTCTCAAAGTGACTTGAGTTTCAGAATGTAGTGAGTTTGAACATCATAAGTGGATCATGCAAATAAATTGCTGCCTTATTACATTTAAAGCTAGAGCGTGTTGGCTCTCAGCACTGGTGGGCCACTTGAGGATTCCTGAACAACTACTTTACAGTTCACCCAGGAATAGAAGTGGTAATTATTCTTCCACTGTCTCTGGAGAATTTCTCTGAGACACTGGTACATGTTAAAATTGTTCCAATTGAAGTTTACAGTGATGGCAAACGGGCAACAGCAGAGAACAGAGTGTATCTTTTGCAGTTATTTTGTGACAGAAAGGCAAGTAACCCTGTATTAAAAATGTTTGTGTTTCATATACATGTCCGGGTTCGATGATGTCGGGTCATATATCTTCTACAAATATGTCACAATGATTTATGCATATGTTTATGGTGCAAAAATTAAAGTCAGTAATGACAGAAGCTTTAAGGTTAGCAATCACCTATAGAAAGCAATCTTTGGCTGTTATTTGCACAAATACCATATGAAAAGGCTGCAGTACTATCATAATCAAAGGCTGGTTATGTGTTTTTAAATTTGTAGCTTGATAATCAGACTGCATTATACAGATGTCATGTTCATGTTAGCCTTTTTCTGTGGCTTTACTGGCCAGTAGTGACTGACATATCAGTCCCATTGACATATTTTTCAGTCAACACAGAAGCTTGGGGTTGTTAGCAAACAGTTGCCTATTTACACATCCAGCAGACTTGGAGCAACATTAGCATTCGTTTGGAGTCATGTTTTCGGCCTCCTGGCGAGTGTAAGTCCAATCCAGTTCACTTTTCTTTTGGCTCTGTTTTGGTCTCCACCATCTCCTAAGGGAAATATCTGGCTCTTTAGCTGCTAAATGCTCCACTATGTTCACCAGATAGTCTCTAACTGTGTCTGTCCACTGGTTTGTGCTGAGCAGGTAGTGTACAGTGGGTTTTTAGAGCTTTTTCGTTAAAAACAGCTGCCTGCTGTGGCTGAAAACAACGGAGATGAGAACGGTAAGAATGAACCAAAACCAAAACGATGAGCTAATAGATGCTAGGAGGAACTACAGTCAGTTGATAATTATGTGTGGGTTTATTACTATGAGGAATCCCTTTCACATATAAGTAGTCCATTGTTGATATAAAGATAATGCATGCCACATGTTTTTGAAAAAAATAAAGCCAATTTTAGGAGTTCTTATTTCTCTAAGTTGACTTACAACAACCTGTATAACTGCACCAGTCTTATCCAAGCTGGTCCGCACCTTTGTGGGCAATTTTCTGTTGCTATTTTCCAGCAGGAAAATAACGTCCCCATGCTTAATCCTGCCTACAAAGCTGTGATTGGCTCAGTTACATTTCCAACTGGGGAATTAGCTGTTAATGAGCACAACGCCAGACATATTTAAATCGCTGAACAAAATCTTAGACGATTGGCGGCGATTCAGATTCAGGCACCAGAGTATTAATTAATAACTTTATTGCATGAAACTTTTATTCCTTCATGACGTGATTATGATTTATGAGATTTGATTTTCTGCTATAAAAACACCTCAAATGTTCAAACATTCTTCAGTCTTATCTATGAAAAACCAACAGTGGTGCTTTGTTCTGCTGCAGTCGGCCTGTGTTAATACCAGCATTTAAAAAAGCAGCCTGAAGCTCGAATCCCTCTCCCAAAACATTGTAGTATACATCAATATAAATATTGTATGAGCTGTGTTGTTTGGCCTTAAGATAGGTAGCTAATAGTAATGTTGAGAAATTTCTGACAATAGCCTCTCCATTGATTTTTTCAGCACATTCATTGTTCAGGAGGGTGAGGCCTTTCTTTGACCGCCAAACTACATTTTTCTCACATTTTCTTACCAGTATCCACTAATTAGAGGTCACAGCAGCTGAAAGTATTTATACTACTGGTCTCTAATCTTGCAACTTGTATTCTGCTTATTTTCCAGCCACAGCAGGAGGCGTTTTCATATCCAGTCTCCCTGGTTTTACATTCAACACAAATTCTTGCCGTCTCTCAAAACCCACCAAAAAGATACACAAATCCAGCATTCTTTGTCTTTTTTAACACTCATCTCTCTGCCACTGTTTTTGATAAAGTCTGACAACTATGGGAAAGTTAGAGTTTGTGTAAAACATGGACTTTCTGATCTGGTTTACTAGATCTCTGAGTGCATGAAGAGCCTATACTTTGGGGTGATAAGAAAGTAAGGAACACCAGATTAAATGGACTCAGGGTTCAGCCTGAGGGTGCAGTGGTGCTCATTGGTCACTGTCATCCACTGAGTCTTCTTTTTCCTTTCTGCCTTTTGTTTAGTGCAATTGGCCTCTGTGGTCTCTCTGGCACAGAGAATAATCCTGAAACAGTGTGATGAATGTGAAGCCACATGATCTCCTATGATGTTTTTCCTCAAATTCTTTTTTATTCTCTGTGATTAGCAGACGAGAAAAAAACCAAATGGCATGAAAGTGCCCTCAATACAGTTGCTATGCAGGAACAAAAAATTTTAATTTAAAATAACATTAAAAATAACAAGTAAAGACCAGTCTACACCAAAGATTAGTGATGAGACAAAACTGTATTAAAACGTTGCAGGGAAATGCCAGCTAATGGCGTCGCCTGTGACTCAGCTTGTCAAATGGCCAGCGGCTGGTCCTCTTGTTTTTTATGTTTTCACCGCTTCATCAATACTAGAAATGCAATTGTGGCAAGTAACTCACTATTACTATCCCCATTCATGTTTTAAGACGCTACAAATTATATCCAGCTACAAAAAAAAAAAAAAGCCTGAAAAGCCTGCAGTTAGAACAGAAGTACAGAGAGTCGTTGCTATGGAGACGATACACCGTCTCGTTTAGTCGCATTGGTGTAAACTGCCAGGTTCAGATCGTTGCAGACCTGGCACATTGGGCTTAAGAGACAACTAATCATTAAGACCCTCTGCATCTATTTCCTCAAGTAAGTACTCCCTAAAACACATGCATGACCCGAACCCCGGTGTCTGGCATAACAGTCCTGCAATTTATATGCCTAACATTCACCCCAACCACCTCCCCAGGACTTCCTGGACTGTAAAAACAAGAACATGATCCAGACAGCAGTTACGTGTCCTCCAAAACAGACAGAATTTGGCAAAACCATTAAGTGTTATAAACTTAATTTTGAGGAGACACGTTTTGGCGGTGGTGTGACTTGAATACACTTGTTCTCTTCCACATGATTGACAGTCGCAGCAAAATGGTTATGTGGAGTCGGCAACTTCCCCCCACATTACAGTAACATGTTGGATTGAATTAACACATGAGTAAGAAAAACAATGAACAGAGAAAGCAGAAGAGAAGGAAAAAGACCCGCCCGTAAGAATGTGTCTGTTTATCTCTGTTAGCCCTCTTATGTACTCACAACTTGTCCAGGGTATTTCCCTGACTTCTGCCCAGCACATACTGGGACAGACTCCAGCCCCACAGCGCCATGAAAAGGATTAGAGAAAATAAATGTGCTCTACTGTGTGTGTGTGTGTGTGTGTGTGCATAAGCATGCGTGCAGGGTCTGAAAGATCAAAGAGTGACATCAAATTCATCGAGTTGCTTTTCTGTCAGGCTCTAAACAGTCCTCTCTCAGCATCCCACAGCGTTATTAGAAGCAGCCACAAAGACAGAGAGGAAGGAAACAGGAAAGCCCTATAACTCAAATTGCCACCCGGAGAATGCATCTCAAACCGAACGTGATCAGATAGAGGGAGGACATTACCATTTCTATTGCAGCTATTTTGCCTCCAGCAAAGCAGTCCATCGTCCGTCTCCGTGGAAATAATCTTTTTTTTTTCCCTCCACCAGTAAAATAAGGGTGCTTTGTCATAGATTTGAAATAAAATAAAAAATCTGGAGTACATTTATAATTCATAGAAAATGTGTTATATTCAAGAACTTGTTTGCACGCATGTTTGTGTCTCTCTCTCTGTGTGTCTCTGTGCAGCCAAGAATAGCGTTTGAGTCAGAGAGGCAGTGGTGGAGCCAACAGTGAATGGGAGGTCCACCTCAGTCTTATGCTCCATTAGCAGTCAGTGTGTAATAGCACTGGTGGACATGTGTTCGGTGCAGATAACAGAGAAGTGGCTGAGACTGTGACAGAGAGAGACAGCCCTAACAGACTGGCCCTGATGTTCCAGCACCAATGACATGTCTGCCTCGTTCTCTTCCACTTTCTCCCTCTCCCTTTGAGAGTCGGCCGGCTTTCAAATACCTGTAGGTATGACAGAGCCAAAGAGGGAGAGGGGGAAAGAGCAGAGAAAGCTCTTTGGGCTGGAAATTATATCTGGTTATATTGCAATTATTAGGCCAGGCTCTGACTAATTGATTTAACAACGCTATGCAGATCTTTACCTTATTCAACCCAGAGCAGCTTCTGGGACTACTGGATTATGCAGACTGCACTGAGGCATCGCTGTTGCTTTATTCACATTGAATCTTATTCATATTAGATTTCCGTGGTGGCACTGCTTTTGACAACATGCCCACATGGATACACTTAAACAAAATTTGAGCTTAAATATTTATAGTGCGGGTATTAAATCATGAAAGTAAAATATAGGTTTGTTGAAGGGACAAAAACAAACATAGTTTGCAGTTCAGATGGGGTTTTCTTTTGATTGCTGTATAAACTGTCTTCATAAGTCAGTGAAGATGTTTTTAGTGCAGTATTAAATTTGACATTTCTACCAGTCCACATGGAAAAAAACGGCCACCCTCACTGACATTTAAAATTAATTTCCTGAGTGATCAGTGCATCAAAATTTCAGGTCATCAGGGTGGAAAAATGGACCGGCACAGCAGGTAATCAGCAAAAAAGACCAACTTTTTTAAAGAACTTATCTTTTACTGAAATTTAAAGCTCCATGATGTGTTAGCATAGAATAAAATGACTGCATATAATGCAAAATGGTTGCTAACGCCATTGATCCCACTGAGAATCAACACCCTGGTCTGTACCGTTTTGCAGCTTTCATCTCATTGTTTGATGATCCATATGGCTGAGTCTCAGTGGTTCTTAACATGGGCAGCTCTAAGCTCATGAGCTCCCATAACCCTCCTTGCCAAGACATTGCAAAGAGCCACAGTCAACGTATAGCTGGAGGGGATTTGAACATCTTGCAAGCCAAAGATACAGATTTCTCAGGAGTTGGTGGACCAAACCAGAGATGAAAAGTGACTGAATATTGGACTGTTGGACAAGAAAAAGGACTCACTGGGATTCCCATGTTGCTCTGTGTCTATGGTAATCATACAATAATACTATTACCAGGTAATGTTTGTGCTTCTTTGTATAAGTGCTTCTTAAGCCTTTAATATATCAAGGCTCTAATACTACAAGATGTTTTTTTTCTGGCCCCTTGTGGTCAAAAATGGTTTGATACAGCTTTAATGTCTTTTATTTCCTTAGAAAATGAATTAAATGGCAAATGGACAACTTATTAGCATTTGGTTTCTTCACTGCAGGACAATTGAAACAACCTAAGAGTGACTGCACCTTAAAAAGATGCAGAGCAGGCTGTTTATTGGAATTTATTGTATTTCTACTGTATTTGTAAGTTTACAGACGTGTAATGTGGGAGAGAAGACAAGCAAGTCGCAGACTGGATTAAATCCAAACGTCTAGTAGACCGGGCCCCCAGACAAATAAAAAATGTACAAGTTTAAATTTACATTATAAGAACTTCTCACTGTGAAGTCCATTCATTTAGCTGAGTGCACAACAAGCTTGTTGGTCAGCAAAAATCTTGGCCGACAGCCATCATCATCATCATCAGCCAGTAAAATGTCTGAGCTCCTGTCTTTTTCCATCAATATGACTCCATTCCATGTCTAACTAGTGTAAAGTTTAATGTATAATGTTATAAATCTACTATAAAGAGTAGACTGATGTACACTGACACTAGTTGTAGTAAAAATATGTTCTTCGTTTAAGCAAATTATATACAGTAGCAAATACTGTAATTCAATTTCATTACATTAAAGTACAATGCTTTATTCGTTGGCTCAATACAAAGGTATAACTAGAGCTGTATCTACTGTAACATTACAGTAATAATAGGTCTTTAATCGCTGATGATTGTCTATGCTGATTTTCTCACTAAACTCTACAGGAAGATTAGCCTGCAAAATTGCACTCATTAAAGGCAAATTATCCATTTAAAGTACCGTGGCAGGAAGTTTTGGCCTTCTTGGTCATGATTCTATTTTCTGCAAAAGTATTCCACAGAACTGTCTTTCACTCTCAGGAAAAGTATATATAAAAGGTTATTTTTCTATCAATCATTTATTGTGGTTGTCTGTCAGTGGGAAATCCAAACAACTAGTAGACAGGTTTTCCAGGAAATCTGGCAGGCGGTAGGCCTCGTCTCTGCTGAAGGACTCAGATCTCAGATGTCAGTCCCTGCTGCTATTGCATTACAACGAGACAATGACTAACACAAAGGCCACAATAAAAGGTGTGCCGTGATGAATTACCTATTTCAAGCAAGGCAGTTAGTCACCTCAAGTTGATTTTTATTGAGAGTCCCGCTCACAATCTGGTTCGATTTTTTGGGGGTTTCTTTCATCATTCCTCCTGAAAAGCTGAAGTATGAGGTTTTTAGCCATGCTAGCTAGCTGGCACTAGGAGTCGCTCGGTTAAAATGTCTCTGTGTGATGGATTGTGGCCTATTGGCTGACTTTTCCTCCAGCGCCACCGTGAGGTTGAATTTTGCTTTTTATTGAAATGTCCCGACAATTACTGGATGGATTTCCATAAAGTTCGATGACCAAATACCTGCAAAACTAATGACATTCCCATCAGCCTTAAGCTGTACTTTGTGTTTAGGGCTAATTAGCAAATGTTAGCATGCTAACACGCTAAACTAACACAGTGAACACGGTAAACATTATACCTGCAAAACATCAGCTTGCTAGCATTATCATTGCGTGAGAATTTAGCTCAAGTACAGCCTCACAGAGCCGCTAGCATGGCTGTAGTCTGGTTTCCATAGTGGTGTAGATTACACTGGCTAGTTAAATTGAACATCAATCAAATGTCAAACATTTTGTCAGTATTCAACACCTACAGCTGTCACAAGGCTAAAGGTATATTCAGACTGAATGTGAGAAGAATTTTGACATCGTGTTATGAACATGTTCACGCCCTCATTCCACTGACGTTTTATGCAGCCATACCATGTCTTATATTTGCTTTGCACTTAATCTGAACACATTTTTAGACATTGAATTGAGCAAAAGAATCCTTGCACACTTACTGTCTAGTTTCTGTTCATGACAGACATGAAGTCTGCCTCGTTGCAAGATAGAATCCGCTCGACAGAGAGCTTTAAAGTTCGTAGCTTTGTGTTCAAATTGAAAGAGAGGGTGTAGTCTTGTTGTGTTTTACAAACACAGGACAGACAATATGGTCAACCACGGGCAAAATGAAGTTCCTACAGCGTTTGATCTCTTGGTTTCTTGGCATGAAATGAATAAAAAGTAATGCTGTTTTGTTGCCCTTAGCATCGTCTTGATGTGTACCCCATTATTCATCTATTTCCTTCTCAGAAACTATTATATGACAGTTAACCTTGGACATTGAAAAGCAGCCAAAATGAGCCTAAAAGACATTGTTTGTTTGCTTAATCTGTTTTCGTTTCAGTAATGTTCCTGCTCTTGTGTCAGATGTTTTCTAGGAAACTGACTCATGACTGGCTATTCTCATATACTTTCAGGACAATGAACTCATCTATTTCTCAAAGAGTGTCCAAGTAAAAACTAAGTTTACCTGAACTTCTGATTACAATTCCCTTTCTCCTTCTCTTTTGTGTTCTCCACTGCAAACACAAACAGCCAGCACATTGCACAATGCAGACATTTTTTACAATGATGGAATACCCAAGCAGCTCCAAAACGAAGACTCACGAGAATGGTTCAGATGGATTTTCTTTACTGTTTTGGATCTACTAACACATTATAGATCGGCTGCATTGGAGTTTATCTAAAGAGACAAACAGAATGAGATGAGGAGAACACTTAATTACTCCAGTATGGACCTTAAATGGGAGCAATCAGATAAACTGATATTTCTGTTTGCCAGAGGACATTGTGATAAATGAAATGTACATTTGCTGTACATGAATTTACATTTATATTTACATTTAACTGTCCTTATAGGGAGTGACTTACACAGCTCTGCCCAGGGAGCCCATATGTCTCTTCTGCAGTGGAACCAATAGTGAAGTGAGTGGAATAATTGTTACTAATATGTAATATAACAAATGCATTTGTTTTGGTGCTTAGATCAAAGTGCCTGGAAGGTACTTTTAAGGACCAGCACACTGATATTTGATTCAGACTGGAGCAGTGAGTGCTCCTCGATGAGAGACAGTCTGGTCAGAGCCTTCACAGTTCAGGAGTCAGGTCCAGGTCACATTCATTAGCAGAGACAGAAACAATTTATTCCAAAAGGATATGGGTCAAGAATATACATGAGGAAAAATTGTAGGGTTGGAGGTGACAGAGCCTGTTGGTTAATTGGTGGACTACTTTAAAATGTTGGTTGTAATTGGCCTCAAGTGACGTTTTTACTTTGGGTTACTGGGTTTCTGCAAGGTGGACATTTCCACAATCCACACTGAAAACTGTTACTAACACACAAGCAAACTAGCACAGTGTTCACTTATAATACGACTTATCAAAAGACGTATAAGTTTGATACAGTTTGTCATCGTGACGGCTGATGTGGTGCTGCAGGTTAATTGTTCCCAGAGAGGATTCTTCCTGCGATATTTAATACAACATAAGTTACATGATGCAACATGTCAGTTTAATCAGAGGCTGTTGAACTCTTTTATGTGGATCACCTCTTTTAATTTAATTAGCCATCACAAAAGAAACAGGATATTTCTGCACCAGCAGTCCCAGCCTCCTCGCGTAAGATTTGTATGTTTAAGCTTTATTGTAGCACAACCAACGAACTTGTATTCTTCTATAGGTACATTTCTAACAGACAGTTGCTACATGTGTTCAATGTAACTGTAAGATTTGACAAGAAGATTGTAACTCTCTCTATATTTTCTGAGGGACACGTCAAGCTTTTTCTAATGTCATACCGTGTCTTGGGACATAGAAAACCTTTTAAATAATGAACAAGAAAGACTATTTTTGAGTTAGGTATCATGATTTTTATGTGTCTGCAGTTGTTTTCAACAAGTAAAAATTACATTGGCTCTGTGACTGTTCCGAATTCTGAATTTTATTAATTATTAATATTAATTGAAGTACTGCATCGGTGAGCATAACAATATTCTGTCAGACACGCAGTTTAGCTCATAATTCTCCTCACGGACAGACAACAATCTCTCTCCCATACAGTAAATGGGTAAAAAATGACCTGTATATTAATAATAAATATATTCTACCTTCATAATGTTGCTCAAAATGATTATTTGAATTCCACACCCGCCTTATTTATGGTTTGTAATGTTTATTTGTAATTTAAATTATAAAGTTGCAAAGTCTTAGCCTCTAAGCTTCTGCTTCGTTACTGTAATGTTAGCTGGCAAGCTAATGTTAGCTAGCTATAAAGTAGGGAAATGTGAGTACAACAGCACTCTTGCACATATTGTAATCAAACTATAAATGTGGCGTAAAACAGCTGCCAATTTAATGAAGTGAATTTCTTTTAGGGTATAAAATATAATAAAATACATTAAATGTAAAATTGTCTTGCTGTGTAAAATAATGTATATGTATGTAATGCCCACAGTAAAGAATATAAGCAATTGACCCACTTAAAAAATGGGGTAATAATACAAAAACTTAAGTTTCTTAAAAGGTAAAAAAGGTAAATAAAAAAACAAAACAAAAACAGTATATATGAGAAAAACAGGGTCATTTTAGACTCATATATGCATCAATGGGTTACTTTACTGCAGAGCATGACAAGCAGTTTTGCCTCAGATGGTTTCATTTCAACACCTTGTAGAGAACAAATTTCTCAGGGACAAATCTACCATGTCTGTGCAAAGTACACTACAGTATGTGCCACAAAGTCTATCCTGTACTCCTGACCACCTCTTATTGTAACTCATATACAGTGCTAGTTTGCTTGTTTTTACTGGTCAATTGATGGATTGGACTGTAAAGTTCCAAAATAAATTCTATTTTGGACAAACTTTAGTTAAAAATAACCTTTCAGTCATAACAAAAAGAAACTTTTATGTTAATATAAGTAGTGGTATTGTGAAGAAACAAAAAAAACAAAAACGTGTAAATGCATGAGGTTGGTTCGTCTCTTCCTTTGTTCTTCTTGCCAGTGCATTAATCGGACTTGATGAGGCGTTAGCTGCTTGCTTTGCCAAACAGACTTGGTGCTGCCGGCAGTTGTTGTGGGCATCGACTGTAAACTCGCGGTAATTCTAGATGCTTTAATAATGTGCCAGTTTCATCTGCTTTGCTTGGAAATTGGAAGCAAAGTGTACAAATGTTACAGCATGTTTTTTTTTGTTGTTGTTTTTTAAATATATAATTTTCACTCCAAGGAAACTGTTGCTCCCACAGCAAACGAAAACAGCTTTCTACTTTGTAATTCAAAGTATCGGCCACCATGGTGGCTCCACATGCGTCTCCCGCTAATTCAGATGTCCAATCTGATGTGTTAGAAAAGGCAAAACAGAGAGCAGAGTGGGCGCATGGCAGAGCAGAGAGACACAGATAATGGGCTTTTAACTGGGTGGGAAATAAAACCCCAAAGTTTTGTTTCAGGCTTTGGCACAGTTTTTTGGGGTTTTTTTTTTTACCGCTGACTGATCATCTGACTGCAGACAACACATTTGGATCCCTGGGCCATCAAGAAATCCTTTTATCAAATTCTTTATGAACTTACTTTTTCATTTTTTTATATCATGGCATGTCTTTTTTTGATATGTTCTGGATGGGTACTGTAACTGTAAAATGAGCTGAATGCTGAAAAAGTCATAATATCCATCTCATAAAATTTAGTTAGAAGTTACATTTACTGAAGTTTTGAACCTAGCAGTTATCAGTGGGTAATTCAGTAAGATAAAAAAAAAAGGGCTAACATTCATACAATAAATAAAAAACTGGTCAATTTCATTCACTGAATTCAGTGTTGGCCCAATAGCACTTTATTAATCCAGAATCCAATATTGAATCTGCATATTGAATTTCAAATCCTCCTTTGTACTTAACTAAAGTCATAAATAACTCAAAGATTCAATAGACCCATTTCACAGACAATTTGACACGTCAAAGCAGGAAAAGCACAAGTGTAAGTAATACCATTAACCAATGGCTCCATTCCATTAAGTGTCAGTAGTAAATCACGTCATTGAGTAAGCATACACAATACCAGAGCCCTGGAACTGGCTCTTGCTGGGAATAGCAGAAACTCTACAGTTCTGAGTGGTAGTCTTATTAATGTTGACAACAGCATGAGATATGAAATGTTGATGTGATGTATCTCACACACTGACACAACAGCTGCAGCCTACTAACTTTGCCCACCATATTTTTCACAAGCCACTTGCTTGAGTGCTGGAGGTCCTGGTACAGAACTATCGCGCTTAAAATACTGATGTTGAAAGAAGGTCTTAGGAACTGAATCTCTGTGACCTTTTAATTTCCTGGTTCGGTATGTTGAATAACCACAGACGTCATAAAATACTGTCACCACACGAGTCAACACACTCCACTTGTTGGTTAGTGTATGGTTCTACACTAAAGTAATGATAAGCAAAACTATAAACCAAGCATATTCAGCCTAAAGTAAATAAACCCCAACAATAAGCAATTCTCCATATCTACACAATGGCTAGATAAATGTGATCATATACTAAACTGGGAGGAACAGCATACGAAACATTGTTAGCCTTCCAAAAACAGACAATAAAACATACAATTACTAATGGAAAGGTTTGGCACTGACCAGCTCCTTAAAACTCAAGTCTAACTTAACTATCTCACAGAGCTATATCAGTGAAATAAGAGTCCCGGAAATGCTCCAACCTGATTGGCAGTCACTGATAAGCGATTATAAAGACTGACGGAGGCCAGTGAATGTTCATATCAGGGAATCTGGGAGCCTTTTCCACAGATAAAACTCCTAAAACTGCTGCGGCACGATCAGCTGATGGTTGCTGGTCGCTTCTTTTGCTAGCAAGCAATCTTTGGCCGAGTACAGACACCGACTTGAAGAAAGCACATTGGACAGACAACAGCCCAACGTTTTCTTTGGCTTTTGGTGAAGTAAGTTACAGAATCAACGTTAAGTAGCTTTAGCTGCTAACTGCTGTTGGCCATGTTAGTCATTTCAAACAGTGAAAAGGGGTGGTTAGCGTTGGCTAAAAATGACAAGCATGCTAACATTGCCTAAATGTTTTCTACTGCACTTTGCTCTTTGCTAATAAAAATGTAGTGCGGTTAGATAAAAGATTCGTTAGCTGGAATTGAAATGGAACCAGCGATCGGAGCCTCCACGCTTCTGTACCATATTGTAACACCTAGAGATAAGTAAGTATTCCCAAATATCATTTGTCGAAGAGACCTTTTTTTTTTTTTTCTTGCTGTCATGACACCTTTACACTTTCCAGTATCAGCTATAAAAACCCCAAAACAAACAAAAACAATATCACTATTCAGCCATTTTTAAAAAAAAATCCCATTATACACATGAGAACTTCTAAAGGGCATGCAAGATGCTCAAGCTTAGTAAAATGGTGCACCAGTTTATCCACTTTTGAACACAAACCAGCTCGCACAGCGTTAAGACGCTGGCTGCCCGTCCTCACAACTGGCATAAACCATCATGCGCATCCCTCGTCCAGATGGAAGGATTTAGACGTATGGGAAAGGAATGAAACAAAATAAGGGTAAGACAGTCTTGGAGGAGGGTGACAGGATATGATTTCTGGAGAGCGCGCAAGCACAGATGTGAGTGATGAACAGGCGTAGGAAAGATAGGACACAAACATGGAATTATTTGACTGATGAATAGGAATAGGTAATTTTCATCCAGATGTAAGCTGTTAGAGGGTTTTTCCTTTCTTGCACATGGGGGGACTGATAATGTGGGGTTGCTCAAGCCTCTTGATGTCTAATCAAACCCTAATAGGGTGAGGCCGGTTCCTGCCTTCATCAAAGACTCATTCCTTCGCACGCAATGTTCTTTCTCTCCAACTTTTCAGCGCATTATGTGGTAACTGTGTCTAATAGGCGGTCAGGACTACGGCGTGCACGAAGCATATTAGCATGCAGTGTGGCACGCGGTGCAGTCTCATCAGCTTGTCAAACAAAATTACTGGTGCAGAATACACAGTGAATCATTCATCACCTCACACTGTCCTCTCTGGTCTCCAACTGCTTCCTCTTTGTTTAGCAGTGGCGCTCTATTGGAGATTCGTCCAATCAATGTAATTGCGGGTGATTGTTTGACTCAATCCAGTGCCTCCTTACAATCGCTGCTACGATCAATGGCCATTGCTCTCATCTTCCCGCTGTCACAGTAAAGGATTATTCAGGCACGCTACAAGAAGAGAATATTATTTTATGTGAACATTCATCTGATTATTTCTGAAGGATAAAGCATTTTTATACCTGTGGTACAGTGCTTTTGTGACCTCTTACGTTATGCATTATGAATTGACTACATTATTTAACAAGCCATACATAAAAAAGCTGATTAATACTGGAAATCAAAACCTCTTCTTCTTTAATAGCCTCCGCTGTCTTTTCACATTCAATATGTAGTGGCCGCAGAGAATGAAGTCTTTGTCTTGAGGAATAATTTGCATCAAATACCACATTTGTCTCTGCGGTTTTACTGCTTTTTAATGATTCTCCGCATCAAGTATTTTACATTAGGTGACATAAGCTTTTAAGAGTCCAGAAACAAAGGATTTGACTGCTCAGCCTTCCACTGAAATCTTGTGAGATACATTTTCATGATGAGCTTTGTAATAACTCAGTGGTTGTGCTATTTATGGGCCAGTGATAATGATCAATGAAACCGTGAACTTGTCTTGAGTTATGAAAACAGATTTTAGAAAGAGGCGATCGAGCTAAAAATTTCTAATTCGAGGCTATGACTCAGAGTCAGATATTTCTTTGAGAGACAAAAAAAAAAACAACAACTTTGTATCTGCTACATTGATCATGCGTGATTTATGTGATGCTGTATTTGCAAATCCTCATTAGATTCTTTAATAAAGATGAACTTTGATGCCACAGACAGCTACGCGGGGCTCTGTCTGAATTGTCCTCCAGCATGCTGACAGCCTGCTAATCCTCCCCTCTCATATCAGCTTCTTCTGAAATCACGGCTTAGTTTTCATCAAGCCGGGCCGGTTGATGGTAATGAGCTTGGCATTTTCAGAGCCACACTGATACGGGTTGTAGTACACAACACTGAGGAACTTGTTTCCCCAAATATCCATCACATAGGTAATATATTTATACAGACAGATCGGATCTCTGGTTTTTATTTTAAATTGCTTGAATCTTTAAAATTAAACCTCTTGGACTGATGGGTTGAGTAACCAGCAATAAAAGCATCTATTAATCTAATGGGAGATAAGTAATTGCTGCTATTTTTGGAACATATTGAAATGTCAGAATATAATACGACTGGCTGCGCTTCGTTCCCGCTCTGCCTCCTTTCTCGCCCTCTGAATGCTGCTCTTAGATAATGAAACTCAACATGTACTGTATAAGTGCGATTTGTCTCTGCATTTCCAGCCAGGGCAGTGTGTGTCAGCCTGTGCCTCTGCCACGCTGCTGAGCAGTAGCGAATGGCCTAAGCTGTGCTGATAGATGGCTTGGCTGCAGGCTGCCAGGCGCTGGTGCTCGCCTTGGCTCCCACCGACGCAACGCGACCCTTTAGCCCAGGGGTATGGCTTAGAATGCAGCTATTAGAGCAGTCCGGAAGATTTCACGAGCTCATTATAGTCAAGTGTTGAGCGCGCACACACACACAGGCAGCTCCACGTATGTGCACACAAACACAGTGGCCACTTAGGATGCAGGTCCATTAGCACAGAGGCCGATTCACTGGAGAGGTAAAGAGGTAAAGCCATGCGATGCACACTCAACAGTTTCAGGGTGTTCTGAAACATTTACAGAAAATGTATCACATTTTACACAAAACTGAGACAATGAAACCATTTTACAATTTTAGAGCGGCGGCATCATTACAGAGAAAGCAGATCTGCAGCAGATTTACTCCTCAGGCAGGATGGGTTTTTAGAACTATAACAGGTGCACTGTCAGATTTTGTGGCCGTTAATTATGTTTGCCTGCGTAAGTAGAGCTAGTAATTTTGTTTGCTTCCTCCGATGGCATTCACAGCTTCTTTTGCATTCTCTTTAGTCAAGTAGAGAAATAGTCGCTGTCAGTGCTGAAAGGCAAGACAGTATTACTTTATGTTGTATAGTTTATTATACAGGTCAGCATCAATAAAGCTTGCTTAAATGGGTTTGTAATTATAGACTGCTGCTGACAATGGCACCATTTTAACCCATGGCGGTTTGTTTGTTCATTTTGTTAATTCAGTTCGATCCATCTTAATTTAAGGGTAACTTTTGCTATATTAACAATTACCACACTAGAATAAACAGGTATATAGCATTTGCTCTGCACATATCCCTAAAGCACGTAGAACACAATAGCTCATATGCATATGTATGAATGTCTGCAGAGAGCAGAGTGTGGAGAGTCGGCCAGGAAGCACAGAGCAATTAAGGGTTTAGTGTCTTGCTCAAGGAGACTTTGAGAGAAGTTGACACTCGCTGGGGAACTGGAGACCACCTTTAACCCAAAGCCTGTCCCAGTTAGGACCATTACTGAGGGGGAAAAAGAGTCCGAGACATTGCAGTGATACTGTATAGTGCTGAATGCCAATTTTAGGCATATTATTTTCATATTTTGCTGCTATAATTCAAATTTATCCTGCCTTCCAACTCCACCAAATATATTTTGCATGGAATGTCATGCCGACTGCATTATGTGTTTTTTTTAATCAGCAGAATGAGGAAATATTTATTGAATGTATTTGCAAAGAAAGGAGTCTCCTTAGCCAGTTAATTTATAAAAGGCCTCTCCACCCATTGTGCAGTTAGCACAATTTTATTAAGGAGTAAATCAATTAAATAGCATGAATACTTTTAGTGATTAAACTCCCCTTTTCTGGACAGGTGGCTGCAGAATTTGTCAAAGTACAGGATTGTTGATGTTACAGTTCAGTTAAACCTGTTGTGGTCAGTAAATCCGAAACCGGCATACTGTAGAGACAAATCAAAGGCGAGTGTTGATGCATTGTGGGAAAACAGGTAAAGTAAGGAATCTGCAGTAAAGTTGCTTACAGCCTCAAATGTGTGTAGATTATTCCCTGGCTCCTCTCCAGACTGTCACTCAGCTCTTTGTTGACTTACCGGGCTGTAATGAGAAACACTCAGCCATGGCCACCCCGTGAGTCCAGTTAGCGTTTTGATTTATTGAAATCCACTGCTGGCCTGTGCTGAGTCACCAGCTCTGTGGTGAAAGCCAGACTGATACTTCACAGTTCCTGTCCCTGCTTTCACTCTACTTAGTATCATCACACTGTCAGACATTTTTCTTTGCCTCTGCTGTAGCAAAGGCTGCAGTCATTTATCCAGCAAAGCCACAATTGACAAGGGACACTTGAGTTGGGCAGCCGATGCCTAAACCTAAGACATTAGTATGCTTATAAATTCACTGCTTTTTCTGGCTTTAGAGAATATACACACCAGCAATATCAGCAAACCATATATTTATGTATTTCTTCATTATTTTTTGCTGAAATCCACTGTTGAAGTGAGCGTGAATGCCAAGTAATTTTCCACCAATATACTTAATGTACCACAGTTGTTAAGAGTAATAATTTCTCATCATAAAGCACTGGATGACATGAGTCCAGCTGGCTCTGGTCATTCCACAGAACACAGCATTAATTCAGGCTTGTCTGGAGTCTTTTGTGAAGGCATTCTGCGCCTTTATTTTTAAATATTGTGCATATGGCAGTGAAATACAACTGAAAATACATACAGAAGCGCAGACGAAAGGCAGCGCAAGAAGACCTTCAGAGGAACCTCGTCTCCTATGAATTACATTCATTTGCAAATTTGCAGCAGGGATTTAGATTTACAGGCAACGTTTAGTCCCAGTGCAGGAAGAGTGTGATTGTTGGGTGCTGGGCAAAGTAAAGGTGATGGGAGCACCATGAGCTTAATACTAGAGGCTGCAGGGTTCATGTCATGTGTCCAGTGTTCGAATTACACCGTGGCCTTCAGGGTTAGGAGGGTACTGTAGACATGCACATGCATACATGAATGTGCCCGCCTACGTGCAAAAATATACCATCAATACATTTCTATTTATACAGAGAATATTTAGCCTGGGACAACAAAGAAACAGAAAAAATATTTTCGCTCTCCGCTGAGAAACAATATAAACGCAGTGGACAGGCAATGGTTTGCGTTATTTTGTTAAACAGACCAGACATTGGTTGCATCCCATGACAATTATAAACATGCGCCCCCATGCATGGATGGCCACAGCAGGAATAGACAGCATTGTGTTCATTAGACACAAATGATAGGAAATTGTTGACGCACGTTGACAAGTGCTTTACTATTAGCCTATTGTTTATTTAAGGAACCTAAATATACAGAAAATGATAAATGTATACAGAAAAAAACACCAGTGGCACCAGAACATAAGATATTTTAGAGCTGCATCTGCATGTATCTACATTTTGTACTGCAGATATGTTTAATGTGATTTTTCAATCAAAAGAGGCATAATGTTTTTTTCTAAAAGGTATTCACCTGCACAGGAATGTACAAGAATGAATTAACAATAATGAGAAATATTTATGCAATGTTCTGCTGTCATTGCTGTCCTTTCTCTCATCAACATTTCTGTCTCTACAAGTATAAGTTGTAGTATAAGTAAATGCTAAAATGTCATATTAAAATGATTAAAATTACACTTTTTTCATTATATTATTAAAAATTATATACAGTGTTGTGAAACAGATATGCGATAGGAGTAATGTTAGCACATATTTACAGCACAGAGTATGTAATATACATTTTACTGCATATTTTGGTCTATGTTGGTTTGTTTTTCACTCACTTTACTGTTTTAACCCACCCAGTAATTGCATATTCTTTTATATATAATAATGAAATATGGAAAGAATGATCAATCATACATTACTACCATAGTATAGTAGCTGCCATTAGACATTGGTCTAATAATATAATGTAAAATAGTATTCTTAAAATTACATATTGCTCTTTTCTGTTTATTTTTTCTTTATTATGACAGCAGCCTGTGAAGCCTTCTGCAATTTCTGACACACTTCACTCACCAAAATGCCTTTGACTGACATTTCTGATAACTCTGTCATTTAGTATGATTTCCCTTCAAATAGGAGCTACTGGTGGTCGCAGATGTGCTTAAATGTATTTAAAGTTCAAAACCTGAAGGGAAAGTGTTTGTAACTCATCAATATCAACCGACTTTTTCAACAGTTATAAACACAACAGTAAGAACAAGAGCTTGAAAACACCAGTTTGTCTCATAAATGCTCAAACACTAGTTGCTATTTACTGCTTAATTCCATTTTCTGCATTTCCTAAATGGTCCTAAGCCCTTGTTTAGGCTTTAATTTGTGTGGTGTTTTAAGTCTTAATAGCTGCAGTGGTGGGATTGATGCTTCTATTATGTTATGGCTGAAAGAATAAAAGCATGATTATTTCCATAGCTTATCTTTTCGTGTCTGTTATGATTCCATTTTCACCACAGTGCGAGTCCTGGCAAAGACTTATACGTTTAGAAGCCTTATCAGGGCTTCCTTTCAACCCTACTAGGCCTTTGTAGAAAAATCTCTCTCTGCACTTGCCTCTTCCACTCGCTCTGTCTTCCTTTAGCCTGCATCTCTGGAACATTGATGATAATCGCAGAAACCTTAAGACAAAACGCCAGCGCCATCACAATCTCCGGACATCCTGTTTCTGCCATGTTGACCACATTAACGTCTCTCTCTCTCTCTCTCTCTCTCTCTCTCTCTCTCTCTCTCGCTGTCGTGTTGCTTTGCTTACAGAAGTTGTCAAGTTGTTATTTATCGCTTTTAGACGAGATACTTCAAAGTCCTCATTTGTTAACCTTCATTTGTCATAGACTCCCCAAGCTGATCCCAGGCAATTACTCATTGTTGAGGATGGGAAGATGAGCAGTTCATAATCAAGCAGCTCAGAGTTAAGAAACTCTTTGTGATTGATAGCCTGTTGTCATTAATGGCAAAATAATAAAGGCGCAGCTTGCCACAGGGATGCCTGACAGGCAATGGAACTGAGAAAAGATGAATAAATTACACATCTTCTCATTGAAACAGTCTATGGACCACACTGCCTCTACTCACTCATGTTAAGTGTTTTCTTTTTGTCCTTGGAAAAAGTTTCCTTTTCAAGTCTTTACCGCCTGCGGTGCATCGGGCCTCAGAGAGAATATTGTTTGACACACATTCAGATATTGTGTTTGGCTTCCTTTTTAGCCTACTTAAATTGATTTTGTAAGCATGAGAACGAAGCCAAAATCAAGGGAAATGCAGAACGAATGAGAGGTTTTGAAATGAAATTTGGCCAAATGATTGGAAAGTTGAATCCGTACGTTTAAGTATAATCATGATAAATAATTTATCTCTCCTGTAAGATGAAAATTGCATCCAGCATACTCCTCTGTAACTGAACAGAATATAAGATCTTTAAACTCTCTGAACACACACTGCTTTGTTTTTCTTTCAGTATGACAATGAAAGACAGGACTTGGAGAACAACATGAGAAATCCACTGCCACACATATACATTGCTGCCTCCAAAAAAGCCACAAAATTACCTTTTTAATTTCTCATAATCACTCCTCAAAAGTGCTTTTTTTGGGGCAAAGAATGACATGAACAAACATGCACCATGCTGCATGAACTGTCAGCGTTGAGATTTTCTCAGGAGGAGGTGCAAGAGGAAACAGTTCATTAAGATCTGACTGCACACTGAAAAATAAAAGAGATATCACCTTACGTTCTAGACAATAGATAGACAATCAGCGAGCGCCAAACTGGTCCCCTGGAGGGCTGAAATGCATGAATATCAAAACATGTAAAGTCAGGATGTGAATTTTGCCAAAATGGAACCCCACATTACCTCAAAATGCTGGGCAGCAAATTATTTCTTTTCTTACAATTATTCTTTTTACTTGATGATACATGTTTGTACTTAATCCACCTATTATGGTCATTCTGTTGCCATCTCTGATAAGGTTCTGGCAGTTTGGTGTGGTAAAAGAGGTACTGCACGCTTAAACATGTTTTTTGAGCTGCAAACTAAATGATATCACTGTACTGTGATGAAACACATCAATGCTGGTGTTAATATTGACGTTTCTTACCAAATTTATTTTAAAAAATTGGTATTTCATGGGTTGAAAATGGCTCAACACGCCATCTACTGTTTTAAATCAGCCCTGAACCTGCGAGGCTCTCCCGTGTCTCCTGACCCACGCACTACGTAGCCACGAGGCCACGCCTCCGACAGGTGCTGTTCCCTCACTTGCATTTTTTTTTAATCTGCTGGGAGAGAGGGTTCTGGTGGAATTTGAGGGTGGAGTTCAGACCAAAGATTCACAACGACACGAGTCGAAACTTCCAACTACTTGCAAAGCGCCGGGTCAGCAACAATCTGAAACCTGCCAGTTTACACCAATGCGACTAGACGAGACGGTGTATCGTTTCCATAGCAACGACTATGTACTTCCGTTCTAACTGCCGGCTTTTCAGGCTTGTTTTTTGTAGTTGGATATAATTTGTAGTGTCTTAAAACATGAATGACGATAGTGATAGTGAGTTACTTGCTACAGTTGAATTTCTAGTATTGATGAAACGGCAAAAACATAAAACAATGAGAGGGTCGAGATGACCGGCTGACTTTGCTACGAGCTGATTGGCTGTTGAAACACGTGACGTGCCTTACGTTCTAAAACCAACCGCTGGCAATTTGACAAGCTGAGTCGCAGGCGACGCCATCAGTCGGCTTGAGTCGAGATGAGACGGGCCAGTTCACACCATTTTTGTCTCATTGCTAATCTTTGGTCTGAACTGGCCTTTACTCTTTAAACTACCTGTTGTACAAGACTGCATTATAATTTAATTCAATACAAATATTGACAAAGTGACACTATAGCAAAACAGAGTTACGCTATGAACTATGGACTGTAAAGAATTCAAATAAAGTTTCTTAAACAAACTCTTTAATTGGATAAGAAAGCTGAAATAACACGTTGTTTGTTGATACTGCATTTTCTCCTCAAGTTAAGTGAAGATTATCCAAAAGCAGAGTGCAGGCATTTTTCAGGTAAAGTCAGCTTACAAAGGCATATAATTTCATGGCCAACCTGAAAACTTCAAACCATTTCTTTTTTTCTCTCCAAATCGCTGCTGTAGTTACTGCTCTTTGCTTAGGGCCGGATTTGTAAACAGTACTTGATGCTGTCAGGAAAAGTCTGTCAAGGTCGCATATTCTAGGATGCATTTTCATTTTCATCACAGTTCATCACTGACGCTTCTCATCATTCTCTAAGTGAAAAAAAAACAAAACAACTGCCACTGCGTATAATGACTCGGCTGTGAAGTGGAGAAGCATAACAAAGCATTAATACATTTCAGAATTGGGTTTCATTGTTCGCTGATAGACGTAGTGAATCCACCGTCCTACCAGAGACCCAACTAATGAGCGGCTGAGGTTTCCGAAAGCCTAGAATTTCCACAAAACAAAAAGTCAACGAAAATGACAGCGAGTTTACGCAGAGTTCAGCATGTGGCTTTCATCGTTGCATGACAAACAACTGAGGCACAGCAGGGTGTAAAGCAAACAGTAATGTGCATGCCAGGAGGAAGTTCAGTGAGGAATACAAACTAGGATGAGAGCAAAGACTTTTGAAGGGAAGGAGGTCAAAGGAAATCTGTTTCAAATATGTTGAGAAAGGTCAACTGTTGTGATGACAGATTATTAAACATGCAATGAGAGAGCACATTATTAATAATCCATACATCTATATATGAACATTCATGAATACTAATTGTTCAAATAAGACACAATTTATATGGCTTCATTTATATGGAACGCATCCCCTCACTCTCAAGCTTTTTTCCTCCCCATGTATTCTGGATGTTTTTTCCTTGATGATTTCTATACTATGATACTGTGAAGCCCTTTGATTCTAACAGTCACAAGGAGATACACCAATTATTTTGACTTGACTTGACATGTAGGTCACACATCCAGTCTCAAAAAAGTACTGTACTTAGTGTTGGAAGAGGTGAATGATGGGTAGAGTTTGTCTTTAAAAGTCATTAGATGTGATTGTTGTATTTTAGGTTACACACAGTATATATGAGCTGATTATTTATTAATGTATCTATGATGCTATGTCTTTTTTTCCTCACCTTTATTTTCATTGTTTTATTTCATTAATTTTTTTAAAATTCTTTCTTTTTGGTCTTGTGGACCTTCTCGCACATTTACAAGTGCAGTTGTTTTCCTGTTGATTGCGTGATGTGTCCTTTAACAAGAGAGCTCACTTCTGTTATATATGTTCTGGTGGAGGCTTCATGCTGATTTGTCGATCCATTAGTAAATAAATTAACTCTTCTGCTTTTTTTTTAGCACTGAATTTGAATTGCATTGTTGTTTATCTCGTAGTTGATTGTCATGCTGACTGTTGATTATCGTTCACCTGGTTCAGATAATATTTATTGGAGACAAAGAAATTATTTATGTCTTTTCTGTTGTTTGAAGAATGACATGAACCAGGTGAAGATGATCTTATTACAACATGACATGGTGTTCCACAAGGGTCAGTACTTGGTCCTCTCCTGTTTTCTGTGCATGCTCCTCCTCTGCCCACTAATTCACCATTTTAATAACTTTTCACCATTATGCTGATGACACACAGCTGTATCTCTCTTTTTAATTGTAATGACTCTATGAAGCTAAACACAATCCAAAACTGCCTTAATGTCTTTGAAACCAAAACTACAACTTATCTGACAAAACTAAATATATATGTTTCTTTCTTATTGTTGTGCATAATACAATGCAATTTAGTATTGCAGTTCCACAAAGTTGTGGGACTTGTGAGAGACATCTATCTATATATATATGGCAATTTGGATGCAACAGAGGCTGAGATAACCAGATTTATTTCCATAAGATCCTACACTTCCCTTAATGACATTCAGTAGCATTGTTTGTTAGACCTTCCCTTCCTGGTAAATGCCCGAGTCTTTCAAACTCCACCTCTAGTTTGAACCACAGGCTTTCTGCTAAAACATATTTAGCTTGCTCCACTAGCAGGCTCACATTTACAGATTTCTCAATGGGTTATGTGATGTGAAGACAGCGAAGTCATCTTTTTTTAAATTTTTTTTACAACTAATTTAACCAATTTATCTATTCTGAAATTGCTTACTTGCTCACTTAGCTGGCTGCTTTGAATAAAACTGAAAAAAAAAATGCCCCAAAACAAAACTAATTAACAAAATTGGTCCCACAGCACAGCAGTAACATGACATACAGGCCTAATTATCAGCTTATTGGAACGTGATCTCGCCCGGCTGCTTCTCACATTCATCAGTTGCCTTTATCTCTTCTCTGGCTGTAATTAAGCAAAGCTTTGTGTGTGTTTTGTCTTGCAGTCATGCCAATGATGAAAATTAGCTGTAATGTACATTTTAACATAAATCACAGTTTTGCAGCATGAAGTCAGTCACAGTGCTGTGAATGGAAATATACAGGCGAGAGATGATTAAAGGAATCATGTGAAAATCTTTTTTTCATGCAACCCTGATGAAATTTGACATTATTGTGCAGGTATGGCCGTGAAACATCTGAGCTGAGAGCGACTGGTCAGAATCACCAAAGGCCTCCAAAGCACCGTATTGAAAACAGATTTTCAGATTAGTTGAAGGATCACATGTTCCTCCATGGGTTCAGAAATGTTATACCTCATACGATTGGCTCATAAAACCATTTCAAAACCCATTCGATAGTGTAAAAAATAATTTTCCTAAAAAGGCTGTTTTTCGTTTCTCCTTCTCTTTCTATTGTGGAGGTGCAAGGTTTTCACAACAGCATGGTAAAAACCCATCAAGATGGAAATACTAGTGTTTATTTAATCAAAACATGGAAAATAAATACAGTTTTGCTTAGAGGCTTTAACTGTAACTCAGCTGGTAAACGATTAAAGACATCAGCAGACAAAGCATCTTAAAAATACAAAAGGGAGTGGGCATTTGAGCATAAACAAAGATATTTTTTCTTTGTTTGTTTTGTGTTTTCACATGACAGTATAAAGAAAATACAATCCTAGCTAGTGAATATGTGATGGGTGTCCTTGATAATCACGCTCATCTTGGAAGGATGCTGATGTTGGTGAAAGGACGCATAACAAAAACACACAACAAATAAGGTCTGTCGCTATGGATGCAGGATGCCGTCATGGTGAGAATAGAGAGTCTCTAAATGTTGTGTTTGTTTTTGTACAAGCATTGCAGTGTTCTTTGCTTTTACACCTTACTTTTCCAATTTTTAGCCCGTAACTTTGTAGCTTGGTTCACCAGTATAGGTTCTCCAAGGCAAATTGATCCTACCTGTGGATGGGATAAATAAATCATCAGTATAATGTTGCACCGGAGCAGGTTTAACTTTCCCTCGCGTTTCCTTTACTTCTCCCTCATCTGCTTTCACTAACAGATTTAATTTTAAAACAAAGAATAAGAAAAAATGTGACTTGAGAAGTCAGCTGAAAGCGATAATTAGATGCAGACTAAGCCTCTTGTGTGAGGCACATAGTTTGAAAGCATAATTAATATTTATGTAGTTAGCGTATAAGCTACAAATCCCTGTTGAGTAAGTGCAGCGTTCTTGTCACAACCGGCTGTTTATGCGGTGAAGCAAGTGGAAAAAGGGTCTCGGTCAGCATCTGCCTCTTCTTTCTAGTGCTTACAATACAAAACTTATTATGAGCAGCTAGTTATCTGTAAACTGAGTGAGAGTAGGTTAGAAATTGTCTCTCAGAAAATTACAGATCATTGTTTTCTAACGCAGCCAATCAGAATAAAGAAAAACGAATGAAACGTGTGTTCTCTGTTGAAATCTACATCATTTTGTCTGTGAAAATTACTTGAATTCTGTCCTGAGATGAAAATAATGACAGTCTCAAGAGCTTACACAGAAGTGGAATGATAGTGGCTGAAATACATTCATCTTAAAAAGGTTTCTTGGTATTAAAATTTTCAGAAGACGCTTATAAGTGCAGATAAATTAAGACTTTCCAACAGCTTGCCTGTACAGATGAGTTACTAAACTGTTTGTACATCATAGCCTGTAAAAAGTAAAGAGAATTTTCCATTAAGAACCATCATTAATTAAAAGTTACATGCTTGAATGAAATTTGGTTTAAAACTGGTTTTGTCTAATTCAAACTTGTTTCTGTTTCCTAACTGAGTTAATGGAAGAGCCTGAGGTAGCATTGGTATAATAATTACATTTATGATGGCTAATTGCATGAATAATTCATTGTTGAGGTTTTGTTTTTTTAATTGCTTTAGAGAAATTGCTCTTACAAAGAGCAAAATAAAGAAATGTGTCCTTGAAGACGTTTTTAATGATTATGTAAAAGTGCTCAGGTGGGTGGACATGAAGTTTTAATCTTAGCTCTGCAATAGTTTCAAGTAATGTGTGGTACTATATGTGAATAAGATGTGGAAAAGGCAAAGTAAAGAACCCCCTATTCTAAGGTCCATTACTGCTCCATTATGTATGTTTTCTTCAGAAAGGTTTTCCGTGTAATTATAGCCGTGTTTCCTCAGATATTCAGGATGTTGTTGTAGTATCAATCCAAGTACTTAAGCACTAGCATCTACTTTTAGTAACTAATAATGGGTCATACTTCAGCCCCTGAACCTAACATTTACTTTGCTTGAATTTGAAGCAGTGGATGCCAGCTTGTTGTTGACATGTCATGACACACTGTGGGCACGCCAAATACAAAAGCTACACACTAACTGCCATTTAAGTGTGGTTTTAAAGAAAATGTAAGACTTTCACTTTCTGGGGTCTAAGCTATTCTGAAATTAATTGTCCAAGGCCACAAAACCTTTTTTGAAAAATGGAAGTAACACAGGAGTCACTCTAATGTTCACTGTGTTTTTATTTTTTATTTATTTATTTATTTTTTATTTGTATAAATGAAAATCAATGATACAACATAGTAATATACAAGTAATGTACAAACTACCATAGTACTTTTTACCTACAATAACAAAACACACACATAAATGGCCTTCACTTCGTCCAACTTCAGTTTTCACAAGTCTACCCCATACTTTCTGGAATTAACCTGGTTTATTTTCTGTTGCAATTTTGAAATAATCTAACCACAAATTATAGTTTTCAGAAAGTAATTTTTTCAGCTGATTATATCTAAAAGTCCCCGTCCTCCGAATCACAGGCTTTTTTTCAGGCGTGCAATAACAACACTTTCCCCCCCTTCTGTAATATCAAACCAACAGACCAAAACCAGCACCCAAGGTAATTTTACTTCTATACAGTATTGGCCCTATACATTTTTTCTGTCACACTGTACTTTCCATTTTTTCACTTTTACAGAGCTTGTGATATTGCAGGATAGTATCTTGAAAGTCTACAGGTTGTGAAATTTAAATCATGTTAGTACAACCTGATCCTGCAAGACCAAGTGGCCTTGCAGCCAAACAGGCAGTGCATTTTAAAGCCAAGAGGCTCGTGGCGCACAGCTGAGGCTGGAAGCTAGTCAGCTAGCTGCCGGCCTCGCATGCCAAAGGCACCAAAAAAAGCCATTCACTATACCATTGCAAGGCTCAGTGGCAAGGAACAATAGCAGGCAGGCATCCTTAGACTCTCTCTTGCCCTTTTCTTTCAGGAAAATGTGTATAAGGAAGACCTGCGTGGCTGCCAAAGTACTACTGGTCTATTTTCACTATCAGCTTCTGCAGAATCTGATTAAGAAGGATGTGCATGGCTTCTGCAACGGCCGCTGGGAGCCCTCCTTCCAGAAGCACCTGTGCCTACAAACTGAAACCAAAAACCCCTCCAGTTTGGCTGAAGCAAGAGAGCATGTAGCCTTGCTTGGAGCTGAGCCTGGACACACACGCACACACACGCGCACGCACACACACACACACACACACACACACACACACACACACCACATTCCCCTCTTTCACCCCCTTTGTATTGGTCCACCATTTAAGTGCCCAACGAGATCTAAAGTCCCTATTACTAAGCCGTACCAAAACTAACCTTTACTCTACACATTAAGGGCTGCAAATTAGAGAATATACTGTATATACACAGTATAAACAATAGTAGGTAATGTGATGCATGTGTACAGTAGAGTAAAAATCACATCCAGCACAGTCCTAACACATACTAGCAAAGGCTTTTCCAGCATCGTAACCCAGCATGTATAATAGGTTTGCATAATTGATTAACTTAGCCTTACATTTCACCTTGACTTGGTGAGTCTAGAGAATGATCTCATTATGACTCCCTACCTTAGGGTTTATGCTAATAGATGTACTGTACATGAAAACTGTTTTGCCTTTAATGATTTGCCCCAGCAACAGTACAGTCACAATATAAATAGAATTAATATAGTATAATATATTAAAGGAATAACCAATACAAATAAAATATAGTGCTCTCTTTGTTATGCATCACATGTTGGTGGCAAAAATCTATAACACAAAACATTAACAGAAAATCTGGTTCCAGTGGATTTGACTGATACGTATCAAATCGAGCTAAACTTTTAAATGGAAAGTTTTGAATATAAATACAAAATCAGGAATGAGTTCAGCACAAAAACAAACATTCAATAGCAACTATGTCCGGTATATTGTACAGCCCATAGATACTGAGCAAGACAAATATACTTTAAATGGATTCTTCAAAAACAAAGCAAAAACTGACTTCTGTGAAGCTCCACTCAGCTATGAAATTAAGAGTAATCAGTCTAATGACGCAGTGTTGGTTCCTAATTTAGATTATGACTACAGTATGTAGCCTAGCACAGTGTCTTGTTTTGTCCGTTAGCCTTCATTCGTCAACATCAACTGTAGCTTGAGAAAGCTCAGCTCAGTTTACCTGAACGAGGCCTTTGTTTTTGCAGGCTAGTTAATTAGCCATCAGGCTGTTGTTACTAGCAACACTACAACACCTCTAGCATCATCTGCGCATGCTAGCTTGTGTGCTAATCAGATGACACGGCGATGATTAGCGTAGCTTTCAGCTAACAAATGGACATTAGCCACACATAAAATTGGTCAGCCCAGAGTATGTCCTTGTCAATAATATTAAATACATTAAAAATGCTAAGAAGGAAATGGCCAAGAGCTGAAGATATATATATATGTATATTTTATTTTATTTGTTTATTTTTTCATTTTTTTTCTTTGTCTCTGACTACTGAGGCACAACTCCTGTTTTCAGCCGAGTTAATTTTTCATTTTCAGGAACACAGAGGCATCAGAGGTACCAAATCAGAGGCGACTAATGCAGAGGTCTTTAATATATCAAAATCAAAGACATCCCAGGTGTTTACTTGCAGGCAGACATAGAAATGGGAAACATACAGGGCTTGAATACCAAATCATCCTCCATACATTTCATAAATGGCTTTGAAAATCCTGAGGACAAATTGACAATTTCATGTGATACCCCCCACCCCCCCTCGCCCCACATCCACTGCTGACAAATAATGACACTAGCCATTACATAATCTCACTTTGTGCAATGTGTTCAGTCGTACCCAGCAGCTCCTTTGCTATTATGGGCACTCAGAAAAGAGCAAAGAAGGAGAGGAGGCAGCAATCATGTCCATCAACATATATATACATATATATATATATATATATATATATATACATTGTTCTCATCTAAAAGTTGAATCGAATATTATATATCTGTTTGTGGTGATAAATGCTGTATATTCAACAGAAATACTGGGTGTTTTTTCATATTAAAGCCCCTGAAAATGTGATTTGACATCTTCGAATCTGTCTTTATAATATTAAATATACAATTAGAGTTAAAGTTTGGAAAACAACATCCTAAGTTATTATTAATTAGGAGGTCAAAAACTCACATTTTGATTCAAATGGTGCTAAACTCTGATTGATGCGTGGAAATATGTGACATCACGTTTCATCAACTGAGACCGGCCCACAAATCTCTCCTGTGAAACAATCAAAATCGTCTTATGTTCATGTTGGACCTCATTGCTTATAGTAAGAAGCTGATCAAAATATTTTTTCAGCGCCTTTAAGAATTCTGGGGAAATTTGAGAAACAACCATACACAAACTGACAGATGCAGCAAGTAAAGAGATATTGAAGTAACACGTTGAAAGACAGTTAACTGATACAGTTTTAGCCACACACAATTTAGTCCTAACAGTCACAGTTGGACCAATTTCATGCTCCTGTGATCGAACAAAGCACTTAAATGGTGTAGCATCTGTGAAAAAGTCCAATGAGATGTCTATTATCAGAAATCCAAAGCAATCCTGTCCCTACCTGTATCTTCAGCGCTCTAATGTACGATGCAATAACGCCATGGAGAAAGGGCAAGGCACGCAGAAGAACAGTAGCGCTGCATGAAAACAAATTAACTGTCATGTACTTATGTTAATTAATTATCAAAAGGGCATGTGCAGCACACAGCACAATCAGCCTGTCTCAGTCCCACAATGCTCCTGGCCGTGTAGTGGCCAGGAGAGTCCTGCTACTTTGTGGTGAAAAGGTCATCCTGCCTCAGTCTCTGTGGGGGCCGGTGGCGGTCACACCGAAATGGAAATGTCCCTGTGTGATGTGACAATTAATCTGACTGCTGTTAACAAGGTAAGTACATCAGATGTGTGTGCATCTGTTCAGAGGGACCTTTCTTCTTCTTCTTCCCTCAGCTTCCTCCTTTTTTGTGTGCGTGTTTCCATTTGGATAGAGCTGTTGCACTGTTGAGCTTCCTTTTCAAAGCCAATTATTTTGTTCATCAGGATGTAACGATGTGAGCTATTTTTTCCAGCTCCTTGTCACCGACTGAGCACAATTAATTCAATGCAGAGGCCAACATTTTCCTCAAGACTCCTCTTTCTCTCAACTTAATTGGAAGTGTAAATGCTTTGTAAGATGGCACTGCGGCACGCTGTCAGTAAATTGGTAAACTTTAAGTTTCTGTCTACATGTCTGTCTGGCCGGCTATTTGACTGTCTGTGGGTGTCTGAACCTTTGACCTGTCAATTCATACTTTTGTTTACCTCTCTTGACAAGACATCAAAATGAGTATTACTTGGAGGGGAAGAAAAACACAGTGTGAGTGAATACAGAACGCCTGTAATTGGGTCTTATTTCACAGCCAGACAACACAGAGGAGAGCGTCTTGGTTTGCATGAGAATTACAACAACTGTTGACTGTTTTTTTGTGGAGAAATGACTTTGACTATTCAACTCCAGTACATATAGAGAGCAGACAAACAACCAAATACAGTCCACAGGGGCATAGGTAAAAATAAAGCTGGGCCCCTCAAAAGGAATATTAATCTGGGTTTTGGATGTCTCTGGCCTCCTTAGCATCTCGACAACCATCATTTAACTCCGGTAGTGAAGCAGTGACAATTCCTTTTTTATTCCACACATCCCTCTTCCTTGTCAAAACCTGCCACCTACATTACCCACAATGCAACTCGACCGCAGGCAGTTCAGTCGGAGATTTGGGTGTGTTACGGCTAATGTAGCCTCAATCCGCCATCCTCAAGCAGAGATGAGGAGCGGGCTACAGAGGTCTGGTAACCTCAGTTCTTTCTAACTCCACACCCCCCAGATGTTTTTCATCTTCAAATTTGTAGTCTTCAGACCCAAACCAGCTTTGCCTCATGTGAAATCACTTGAGGCAGATTTATCAGATTTCATGCAGATCCCTGTGGAGCCACAAAAGGCTTCATACAACTTTTTTCACATGTGCAGTAGTTCTCCCCAAGACCTGCAGACTTTGATCTGTGAAATCAAAGTTCCCCTTTAAGGAGAAAATCTAAAACAGATAAGAGAAAACACTTGAAAACACTGAATATTTAAGATATATTTTGACACAGATATATCTGGTCAAAGTATCCTCCTACTTTTGGCAAAGTAATTTAGACATAGAGGGTAAATTATATTAAAAGTATTAAGCTGAAAATAGACAGAAGTGTGACCTTCTGAATGTCAGGTTCAATGTAACATAAAAATGATCTTGCACTTACTTTGTATGATATAAATCTTGAACTGAATATGTATCCCCTGAGATTTTTACTAATCAGCATGATATGATATTACCACTGCCAAGTTCCACATAAAAGGCTTTACTCTATTTACCTGACTTGAGGAAAAGATTACGGATCATGACTTAAGAGCTTCTGTTTTGTTTATCCAAAAGATGATAGTTCTATCTCAATTTATGACTTTGATGACACTGTTTCCTGGTGTACAAATGAAAGTCAAAAAGACAGTTAATCTAATTTAAACTGGTTCTAACATCTGCTTTATTATGTAGATCACATTTAAATGTATAAATAAAGCTATAAATGTACAGAACCACGCAGCACAAATTAAATAAATAAACCACAGTATCTTGTTATAATAAGAGCATCCTTTTGTTACAATGAGATGCTTTTTTCACGAGACTACAGGCACTGGATCTCATAAGCCACAGCTGAAGGTTAGACAGAGGAACAAAGATAGTGGAACATGCTGTCCCATAAAGAATAATGCCGCTCTGAAATTTCACTTTGCTTCTCTCTCTGATAGAGTAGACAAAGTCCTTTGTAGTATCTGCATACTAATGAAAATCCCATTAAATATTATATTGCTTAGCGAGAGCACAATCCCATTGTGTTGCTCTGAAAGGGAGAAAGATTAGACCAGTTCATTAGTGGCCTCTTCCTGTTTTGTGTTGTACTGCATTTTAACCTGATGGTTAACACAGCAGCTCAAAGCATCTTCTTGCTGTTTGTCTTGATTGTTGTTAGTCATTTTCTTATAATTACTGTGATTTACTGATGATGTTATAACATTATACATAGTAGCTTTAAAGTTATAATCCTTAAGATTTCAGTCCAGATTGATTTGGTGACAGATGTGCGTCACCAGTGCGGTTTAAAACTGCAGCAAACACTCCTTGAGCAGCTGCTTTTTTAGAAATACAACAGAAGAGCAGCTTGCAAATATGTTTATAGTGCAGCCAAACAATCTCTCATTACTTTAATAAAGAAGTCAGTCAATGATGCCATGAACAATCGTCGATTTGATTTCATGCTGCGCACACTGCAAGTAGTTTTACACCCAACAGCAGGGCACAGTGGAGCTTCTCCTTCTTGTTCCATTACACCCTGCAATACTTAAAACTGATCTATTGCCAAACAAGGCTGTGTTTTGTTGATGCATTTCTGATGGACGATCGCTGTCAGCGCTAACCTCGATTACAAATGCATGACATTTTCCGTGACTGCTTCACAATAAAAGCCACCCCGTGTTTCGCCAGCTTAACACTTTTAATGTGAAGCAGTCGCAGCAGGAAATGTTGGGTTTGCATTAGCAGTAATTTCATACAGCTCTGAAACAGTGTTAAGAGAGGGGACAGTAAAGACAGAGGCTGATATCAATGTGATAAATTAAAAACAGTAAAACGCTGGATTACATGCATGCATCGTTTCCCGTGAATCCCCTGTGTATGTGAAGGCAATTTGAATCCTGTGCAGGAATGGCGGGCTCCGCCAGTAACAATGAAAACTACTATATAGAGAGGTAATTATTGAGGATAAATACATCAAATGACTATTGCAGAAAAAATGGAGACCATAAATAGTATTAAAACTGTTTTTTGTTTTCATGAAATGCTTAAGGATTATATACAAATCAAATAATTAACCATTTGTTTCCTAATTGACTAATTAAACCTTCTACAGTAGGTCTTAAAACCTGTTAGTCTTAGATGGGACCAGAGGCTAATGGTGTCATGATCCCAAGGACTCTGGTGTGGACTTGTGTGGTTTTTGGTCTTGTTTCCTGTTTTATTTTGAAATTACTGTTCTTGTTTCTTTGTGTGCTTCTTGCTTCCTGTCTTTGTTCCTTTTCCCGCCTATTTTCCCCAGTCACCTGTGATCCATTACCAATCAGCTCCCTCTCTATATATACCGGTCCCTTTCCTTTGTTCCTTGTTGGTTCATTCTGGTTCCTTGTGATGTGGTTATCTGAGTCTCTCCGTGTCATGTTCCTGGTGTTTCCCTGCATGTGGTTTCCTGGGTCCCTGGAGTCCATGCTACCTGTTTGTAAGCGTTTTTTTGTCATTAAAACCCCTTTTTCATCTGCTGGAGCCTCCCCGACTGTCTGCATTTGGGTCCTCTCCCTGCTGCCTAAATGGCTCACTTTGACAAATGGTTTTCAGTATACATATCTGCAAGACCTTTAAGAGTCAAACATGAGGATTGTCTGCAGGACGACTGCTATTCATGTCAGTAAGCCTGTCTTATGTCCCAGCAGGCTGCTGTGGGTCAGTCAGCTTGGATAGAGTGCAGCCATTGACGGGGACAAAGGGAAGAATGAAAGTGAAGGTGCCACATAAACACATGGGATCCATTCAATTGAGTCTGATACCTAAAATGCATCGGTTGACATTTTTCCAACTGACCCAGACCACACAAGCACATTTTCCAACCTTTAAAATATGCATAATGGTGAAAAAAGCCTCCCCTGCGATGCTTTTACTAAACCTGTATTCCAATGCTGATACTGGCAAACACAGGCAATGCAAAAAGGCTTTCAAGTATATTTTCATTTTGAATTATTTGATATAATCCTTCCACCTCAAGCTCTAGATTTGTAAATGTAACCCATTTATTGTAATGAGCATTAAATCCCCTTACAGTTATGTGTGCACACTCCATTTATTTTTGATTAAAATATCCCGCACGATTTCTGCAGACTCCTTGACAAAATGGTAATTAAAGAATACAAATCCTCTCATTGCTTTAATAAAAGAAATTAATTCAGGCCATAGTTTTTTTTTGTATTGCCACAGGATCCCGTGCACTTCTGCCACACATTGAAGTGGGCCTCAGCTGTGTGAGGGATGAGCATCCAATGACTTTATAGAAAGTTCATCCAGTTTAATATAAAATATCACACACAAAGCAGAAAAAGGGAATTATGTTATATAGTCCTCTTGAAATGATTATATGGACATTGGTCCGTCATAAAACACCTTAGTATCACAAGAGCCAGCTGTATAACTGAATCGCAATGAAAGTCATTATTTTATAAAGTTTTTTTTTTGCTTTCTTTTCTACGTTGCTGCATGTTGCACTTGATTCCAGCCAATAAATAATGTACTAACAAATATTGATTAATGCACCTAGAGTGGAAACACTTTGGATGTGTGGAAAGGCCCAAAAGCCCACATGTTTTGAGCTCTGCCTCTGATTGGCTCTTTATGGCCAAAGGCAATGAGTGCACAGTGCTATACTAATGGGGAATAGGCAATGAATTATGATTTAGTTTAGCTTCATACCTCATTTAATTTGTTAAACTTCCAATGGCAAATGCACTGAGTTAGTACAGAAATGGAAAATGTGTGTTTTCGTTGTGTCTTTGGCTGTGCAGGGGCTGCTGAGTGTAGACAACGAGCCCCACCATGTCAAAAGGTTGATATGATTAATATTTCTTATTTCAGATATTCATAAAGGGCATTCCTTTAACCTTGCCAACCTCTTTCTGATGCACCGGCATGGCCGATAAACAGTACAGACCTGAAACCTGAGTGTGTATTGCAGTAAACATGACAGCATCTCCCATGTTTATGGTCACATATGTATAAATCATGTCGAGTGAGATATACATTTTTCATCTACCTGTATATCTTACGCAGCATCCATTAAAGGTTATGCAGCATTAAACTGGAAGGAAGCCAAATGACTGTTTGTCAATAAGGATGTCATGCATCAGTCATAGTTTATTATAGAGTGTGGTATCGGATTACAAGGAATTATGCTGGCTGTGGTTTAATTGCATCATTATCTTTGTCACCTCTGCTCTGCCCACGTGTTGGCACCTATCTCTATCTTTACTATCCAAGTCTTAAGGTAGACCTCTGCAGCTTTCTGAATCACCTCATTGGCAGTGAGTTAGGTCATGAACACCCCCAGGCATTGATAATTACGGTCTGACATGTTCTGCACGGCAACACGCTGACCGTCAAGTTTAGTTTATTGGCACAAAGACCAATGTGCTATGACACTGTTGACATATGACACCAAATGCGATAGAAAAAACTGCTAAATGAAAGGAGAGGTAAACACACTCGGTGATAAGGTGCTAGATTTTGCTTCAAGGAAAGTTTGATCACTGTTCTTGGACACCCAATATATCCTTTAGAGATTGTAAAGCATTTTACATCATGCCTCCCAGAGGCCTGGATGCGATTTGAAAAGTAAATTAAATTAGACAGTGCTTAAGGTGGAAAGAGTGCACCAACCACGGTTATGATGAATGAATGGTGACAGTTGTCTCCAGCGCTGCGTGTTACATGAATTTTGTCTGACAACTGCAGTCAGATGCTAATGCATCAATAACACATTATTACTTTCCTGTCTGGCACAATCAGCAATAACCTACATTTCTCAGGTGTATTTATTTAACAAATGAGAGAGAGAGAGAGGGTGGGTTTTTGCAGGTAGTCATGTATGTGCTGTGAATTCTAAATGCCATTAAAACCTACCACAAAAGTCACCTCTTTGGGTTCTGGGTGTCTCTCTATCTGTAGCCCTTTTTAAACAGACATCCCACAACATTGCCATAAAGAAGACCTGTCATTACAGCGGCATATTGCTGCCCCAGTGTGTGATTTTAGATAGCATGCCGGCGTTGCGGAAGCAAAAGAGGTATTATGTGTAACACAACACCTTCTGCATCTAGTGTGACATATAACATACACGCCTGGCAGCGACATTCCTTTCCTTATAATAATAATGGCGGGTGAACTGAGTGGTCCCTTTGCTAGCTTTGTGCATTCTGCAAACGTAAGCAATGTTGCTGTGCTGCCCAATTCGCAGACCTTTTCGGTTGCTGTAGATTATCTGCTAACTTCTTCTTATTATTATTACTATTATTATTATTATTATTTGAGTTAGCTGCTAACTGCTGCTAGCTGCTTTTGAAATCCCCCGGTGGTGGCTCGCACACATACATCTTCAGAACGTCATACCCCTGTCCCATCCTGCCGGAGCCCCCATTTTACACAGATGTCGATTCGGTTCGACATCTGTGTTAGTATGTTTTATACAAAACAACAAGGCATAATAGCAGCGCCACATTCCCGTCTTGAACTGTATAAAAGAGGCTTATGATGCCTGAACAGCATTTAAGCACGTTTACTATAGCCACCCAGTTTCAGCACCATGGACAGCGCTGGACAACATTAAGAGTATGATATTGTTTGTTTTTTCTTAATAATGCTACACATTCTTTCACTTTCAGCACCATGGGCAGGGCTAATCCTGTTGTTTGTCCTAAATGTGCTAAATGCTCTCAGTTTCAGCACCATGGACAGGGCTTAATGATTTTAAACAAGTTTGATACTGGTGGGCATTTGGCCTAAATGTACTACACTCCCTCAGTTGGTGATGTCAGGAATGCATTGTGTAAAGCAGTGTACAATCAGTGGTCACTAAGTAAGAAACAAGTACCATCATTACAGTGTGCAGACAGAACAGAAGGAAATTTAAATTACTGCCATAATAAAGAAATTACCCCAACAGTGTCTGAACCTCTTCTTTTATCCATCTGACACATTATGTAGTCCTCTACATAGAATCATCTGTGAGTATGAATAAGTGAATCATTTGGCGCAGACCATAATGGTGTTGTTTGTTTGTTCTAAATTGTGCCGTGCTCCCTAAGTTCCAGCACCACAGACAAAATTGGGGGTTGTTGAGAATATTTTCTTTGTTTGTTTGGTCTAAATATGTCTTTACTCCCTCAGTCTCAGAACCATGTATAGTGGTAAAACCATGGTTTGTCTTCAGTGTTCTGCACCTCCTCTGGTTCAGCACCATGGACAGGGCTGGGTCATGTTAATAATATGAAACTGTTGTTTTTCTTGTCCTAGATGTGCTACATTTTAGTTTCAGCAACCAGGACAGAACTGCATACTATTAAAAGTACAGATGTGTCTTCTATTCCACAACACACACTAACTGTATACAGTATGTACTATGCTAACTGTCTTAATATACTGTTTTTGCAGCTCGTTTATGGAATATCAACATACTTGACTCTTGCAAGAAAAAACAAACAGGAAATGATACCATATGTGTTTACAATTCAGTCAAACTGCAACTTCAGAATGTCACTGCAGGTTAAACTTCACTAACAGAGAAAGATTTAATAGTTATTTTGTTGTTTACTGGGTTGTTCACCAAACTGTTTTACCATCAGCCTTGAGCATCGCCTCCATTCTCTTTCTGCAGTGCATCGAGGGAAGATAGTGTCCATCAACAGCCCATTAAAAATCAAACATTTTTAGTATGCATTCTGACGTTTTTGCATATACTTGATTCAAAGTACTACAGTCTCAAAACCTGTAAATAGTAGGCTATGTAGTATGTAATTGGGGACACCGGTACTGATACCATTGTTAGTTCTGAATTGTACTGCACCCCATTAGTTTCGGCACCATGGACGGGGCTGGGTGATATTATTAGTGTAATACTTTTGTTTGCTTGTCAATGTGCTCTATTCTGTTTCAGCACCATGGACAGGGCTGAGCTGGTTATGACACTGTTGCTTGTTTGTCATATTGGCCATATTTCAGCACCATGGACAGGGGCCGGCTTGACATTATGGGTATGATTCTGTTGTTTGTTTGTTTGTTTGTTTGTCCTGAATGTGCTACTCTTCCTCACTTTCAGCTCCATGGACAGAGCAGCGTGCTATTCCCGAGAACGATGCAGTTATGTTTTTCTTAAATGTGCTACACGTACATACGTTGACCACCCCCACTGTAATAACACACACGCCTCTCCCTTCGTTTCTCATAAGAGGACAGACACATGCGGTGTATAACAGCCCATGCTTCTACTGAATGGAATGAAAGCACGTCTGGATGCCGCCGTGGCGCTGACACCGAGTGAGCTCTGCATCTTTAAAACAGAAAAAAAAAACACAAAAGCCGGGGGAAAACACACAACCAGCTCAGTCATAACTGTGGGATGATAAGGACTACCTCTTTTTACTTTTGGAGAGAGCCAAGCCGTTAGGAGAGCATTCAGCATCAGCTGTTCAACACTGGTCTCTCATTGCTGGAAGTCGGGGCTGAATCAGTCACATGACAGAACTGGAGGCAGAGATCTAGAGAAAAGGCACAGCATTTCGGCTTGCACCGCCATACTGTATTTTGAGCCATATCACATTTTTATTGCAACATTTTACTCCCGCTCGGTGAGTACATTTCCAATGGCTTTTTTGTAAGCATTTTTTGTCTTTTTAATTGCCCCCTTTTTTATTTTTCCTCCTTTTGCTGGTGTTTGAATTTGAGCATTGACATGGTGGTTTTGAGCGTTTTTCACATCCAGGCTTCAAGTTTTTAGCATGCAGTTATTCTGATCGAGAGTGCCAAGAGGGTAAACGGGTGCGATATCGGTCTTGAGAAAGCCTTTACTTGCTTGCAGTTTTGTTTCGAGGGTCGAAACCAAGCAGCTTTTGTCAGTATTGAGATTTTTCAAACATTTATTGGTGGTTTTGAAACATTTTTATTTTTTTGTTTCTGTCGACTTTTGCTGTTGCTATGCTTTGGTTTGCATTTTGCAGTGTTGTTTGTTGCCTTCGAGTTTTGTGATTTTGATGTCTCGGTGAATCTCACCGATCAAACCCTTTGCTTTTACTTTGTTCCTGTTTTCTTTATAAAAAGGAGTCATTTTTAAAGCCTGGTGACGTTTTAACGTGATACTTTTCTTGCAGCTGAGCTCACAGGTTTGTTGTTTTTTGTGTTTCTCTCTTTTTTCGATTTCATTATACTTTTGCTGGTGGCAGTGTCAAGTATTTTTGGATGTTGTCATTTTTTGACTAGATGATGCTGGGTGGACGAGGGGAGTTTTGATTCTTGGGGCAGTTCAATGCGTTTTTGTTTTGTATCAACGAGGATGAACAGACATTTTCCCTTTTGCAGGTATATAATATGAGTGGAAAAGTGACACGTTTCTGTATTTACAATAAAGAATAAGGTGACAGAAATATGCACCTGTGGCTGACGTGTTATTTTGCAAGGCTGGCCAAATTGCTCATTAGTGAAGGCATTCTTTATCAATGTTATCTGAAGGTTACCTGATCTGATCGATCCGACCGTAATGCTTCATAAAAAACCCAAGTGACGTGATCAACAATTCAAGAACAAGGATTGGAAATCACACGCAGGTCGTTTGATCACAATGTTTTCTTTGTTTTTGAGTTCAACAATCTTCACGCCGTCGCAGCTGAGGAATAAATGTAAGTAGCTGCATTCAGGTCCCTCGGAAGGATGCACTGTAACGACTGTAATGATCTCCCACAGATAAACTCAATCAAAATCGACTTGAAGGGGCAGAAATAACAAATTCCTTTGCTGCAGCAGGCGTTTCTTTAAACTGCAGGAGGCTATGCTACCAAGTTGGGGAAATAATTAGGATAACCACAGTTTGCACTACAGTATGTCATGGGGAAAGTATAGCGCTACACATAAGTGCCCTCCTTATTGCAGGACAAACTCAAATCGGCTTTTGTAGGCCTAGATTCATAAATACTCTTGGATTTGTCACATCTGATTTTGCAGGAAATGAATAGAGCCACTGACAGGACTAAAAGAGGACTTAAGAGTGAATTAATCCCTCAAGAAGCAGGTTTAACTTCAGATTACTGGTGTGCTGCAGGAAATGCAAACATGAGTAAATACATGTCATGTAGCCTCAGGAGAGGGCATGGCTTGCAACTAGTTGCTGGAATTTCTTTTTCTGTGTTTTGTAGGATGCAATACTGCTGTGTGTATTTTCTGTGAGTAGATTTTGAGCTACTGTAACATTGCTGTCTGTGCATGAATCTACTGTAAGTTTTTTTTTTTAGGAGATGAGTGCATAATCAAAAATTACTGCTACTCAACAGAAATCCACAAACCTTATGTGGCTATACTGGACTATTCCTGCTCTAGTCTAAACCCGTTTCTCTGTAAGTGCTGGCTTTAGCATTGACTTTCTGTTGTTAGAAAGGAGTTCAGCTCATGCATCGGATCTCACCAGTTTGCTTCATTTTGATCCATATGTACTCAGTTTAACAGGAACACAGGTTTTGTCAGTGCAATATTGTAGGCCTGTAAAATATCTGAGAGTGGCCCATTAAATCTGAGTGTAGACTGTTAAGTCCCAGTGTCATTAAACAAGCTGACATGGTAGATCAGAATCAGTACAATTTAATGTGGTGAAATGGAATATTGATAAATATTGAACGCAGAACTAGGTAGGCAAATTTACAAATTTACAATTAAGATAATACATTTTATCATGTATTGAAAGGCTGGTATCATGTATTGATTTGCCTGTAAAGCAGATGTAGATAAAGAGCCACAGGGAGCTTTTAATAGTTTTATAGTTTAGAAACAGAGTGTATAATCCAATCAGGGAGACATCTCTTATAGTCTTTGCATTCAGTGTCTGGTTATATCACGGGCCCCTTAGAGACAGAGCTGTCAGTAAACAAGTTCAAGGTGTGAATTTACCAGCCAGTCAATTATTGAGAGGAGGGGTGTGACAATTCATTCCAATAGTTTGATTCTGCTGCAGTCTCATATTTTGCCCATGATTAGATTTGATCAAATCTGACTCTTCAAACAAAAAAAAGCTATACAAATCTAAAAAGCTGCTAAACTGATTCAGTCGTCAATAATTATGCACATTTAAGTCTTATTCACACCTAGTCACTAGTTGAAAGAATGACTTTCATTTTCAGAGCCTTTATTTTTAGCCTTAAACTTGTGCCTCGTGTCTAGATGATGTTTTCAACAACTTCTTCCAGGCAACACACTTTCCTCCTGTTTGTCTCTGCAGAATGGAGCACAAACATTGGCCAAATTCAAATCAGGCTTTAACAATACATGTTTGGCTGTGTGAATAGTAGCCTGTTGGAAGCTCCTTCAATGGCTTTCCTTCAGTTCACATAGATTTTGATTGATCCAAACATTTCAAACCTTGCCTTTCAAACCTCGAATCGCAGCATCACGACACATCGACATTTCTTCACGCCCGTAGCTGAGGTGTTTCTGCCACGCCGCCTCAGTATGAGCTCCTGGACATCTCTCCTGCTAAGCATTATGATAGCTTCTATTACGTCCTGCGGTGTTGTGTCTCCCCTCCAGGCAGGTTTCCTGTTATCTAGGCCAAGCCAGACCTGCACAGGAGACTTGCGGAGAAATATGATAGCACATGAATGGATATACTTCTGCTACCATGAATAAAACATCACGCAAGAGCAACTTGTATAAGCATGTGCTTAACAAGTGAATGTATGTGCGTCTGCATGCATGCTTGTTGGTCTGAATGTGAGTGTAACTGAAACAGCAGTTTAGGGTTTCAGCATGACAGAGTTGGACAAATGGAAACATAATTCATATGATGTGTATTGCATCTTTCATACACATGTTGTGTAGCTATTATGGGATATTGTATTCAGTGGCACATGGTATGAACACCACACAGATAAATGATACAAGCACAGCTGCATCTTCTGTTTATTTTTAACAAGCCCTGCATTAGCCCAGCTTGTTTAGTTTCAGTTTTAGGACACATACTCTGCATACTTTTAAACACAAAATGTCAACTATTAAGGCTGAAGATTATGCAAAAAAGAACCTGACTCTATTTACAGATAATCAATGTTCCTGAGCAAATTCAGATTTTTTTTTCCACTGTAAGATGTTGAAAGAGAGTCTGAAAGAAGTTCTAAGTTATATAAGAAGCAGCAGTGGAGCTTTAGTGGGTTTACTGGCCTCCTTGTTCCATAAATGCACACAAGTAGTTTCATTGCAAATGCCCCTTTTATGACCTAATATTAACTGAATGTGTGGTACCTGCAAAATTAATCTAAAGTTCACACTCATACATACTTAAGTCTCTATAGTGTTTTTAATCTGAGTCCACTGATTTCCTGAATCCATAATTCATATATAAAGTATATCTAAGGGAGTAGGTGTGGTTTCAGAAGTGTTTTTTTTTCTAAGATAAACTAAATGCTATTTTCTGCATTTATGTACATTTATATCAATCTAAAAAATTATGATGAAACTGGTTATCATGCAACAAAATATATAAAAAAAATACTATGTAAATTGATACATTATTAATGCACTATATCTACTTAAAATCACATTTAGCTTTCTTGACTGAGACCTGATACTTAAGCCTACTGATAAATAATATTGTATTTGCGTCTTTACAACAAAGGGCACTGTCTTTACTAGAGGATTATTAATTATAAATAAAAACATAGATTAAATGTTCAGAAGAGGTGGAAGCACTTTTTTCAGCCTCGACCAAGAAGAAATCGCAACCTTTATGTACCCCCCCTCCTTTAACAGATAAACAGCTTACCTTGGGCATGACTCGTTCTGGTGAAATGAGTGTTAAGTACTTTACTGTCCTTTTCTGAGCTGTTAATATGATAAGTGAGGGGATCTCACACTTCATATTCTGGGCAATTAAACCCATATCTGAAGAATAGGGTCAGGCTGAATGACTTTCCAGTGTCTATTATGGGAACCATTTGAGTTATAGTGCATCACTTAAATGAGCCGTCTGCACCGACATGCTGAGACCTGATTGTACTTTTAGTATTTCAGATGAAAGCAAAGTTTTGTTTTAGTTATATTTCATTAACATTTGGTCTCGAATGCATCGCTCTTCGTGGCCTGATAAGATGCTAATGATGACATTCAGAGAAGTTAGAAAGCAGTGGTTTTTGACTAACAGTAAATGGATTTTCTTTCATCTGACCTTTGATTAGAATTTATAAAACAAGACGCAGAGTGAGAGCTGGTGAATATGTGTAAAAGGAGTTGCAGTATAAATGTAGTTTAAAAATGGCCAATTAAGCCGTAATCACTTCTACTTTTACTTGTCAAGAGTTCACAAATTCACAGAGGAATTACTTTTTCTTTTTCTATTTTAGAAGGAAATAAGATTCATGCAGTATGATAAGGAGTATAAACTAAACTCACAAAGCAAGATGGATCATTGAACATTACAGTGAAATTCTTTACCAAAGGAAGGAAGTGGAGTTTATGCAGTTTTACTACTTTGTCAGCTCAGCGTGCAGATATCGATCCAGCCAGCCTGATAGCTTCCAGGCCACATCTGTTTCAGGTCGAGTCAACACAGTCAATACGATTTTCTAATCATACTGTTCATCAAATTACATTCAGCAGCATCAAAACATTCAGAACTAGCTTACAGATTACATATAGATTCAGCATTGCCGCCCCCTGATACAAACGTGTATTGCTTTTCTTCTTAGACAGGAATAAATCAAAATTCACATCATGACATTTTCTGCAGCACCATCCCCCCATCACCACCACCACCACCACCACCACCCCAAACTCCCCTGTTATTAAACTGTAATTTCAGAAAATGGTGAGTCTCATTGTTTGTACACAAGCTTGTTTCATCACACTTAACTTTTTTGGCATATTAATACGTGTTTTTCACATCCGTCTGCGGTGCATCATCATTAAAGTTTAACCCTCAGGCAGGAAGATGACCGCACTAAAGATGAGTTGCCAGTGTTCTGCTCGGGCCTGTCTTTTCTGAAAATAATGGAAAGTTTCCGCTCGGGTATATATAGTATTATGGAAATGTGGCTGAAATGTTTTGGCAGAATGCAACAGTGTTGCTCCAGAAAACATTAAGAATATAATACATACACATACCCAAATATATATGTATAAAAATGATTAGGCAGGGAACAGGAGAATGAAACAGAGGCAGATCAAGTTTTTGCAGATTGAATAGTAAGACTTTTCTTTATTTTCTGACGTGTGTATTTGATTTTAATCCTAGTGATAAAACAAAATCATCATAGTTGCCTGACACCCTGTAGCATCAGATTAGTTTGTTTGTTTCTTCCTTATAGTTCTAGCCATTCAATAATAAGCGGAGGAGTAGAAACATGAGTAATGCCACATGAAAAGGCAAGATGATCATCTATTTAGAACAGAAGATTACTTTTATTTCTCTCCCACCAGGGTGAAAAATTGTACACCTAGAATATAGCAGAGCAAATAATAGTAACAGAGCACCGTCAAACAAAGGGCACTATAAAATGCTAAAAGCAGCATTAAAACGATAATTAATACAAAAGATATAACAAAAAAATAACAGGTCAATTTGTAGAGTTTATATTTCTGCCTGCACTTCCAATAAGAGACTTTCTTGGCTGCCAAAGGCAACCTATAAGGCACACTTAATTAATTTAACATTAAAATGCAAAAGCGAGCACTACTGGCAATTTAGAAATGACCCGGGCAGTATAATAAGTGTAGAAACATCGTGCATGGGAAACATCTAATTGGGGAAATCATTTTTGTTTGCTACTAGATAAGTAGCAGAGCATTCCTCATGGCAGTTAGGGCAGACGAGTCTTAGTGTGCCTACTTTATTGGTAAGATAGACTATCAGGATTCAGTGTCTTCAGTGAGGAGACAGGTTCAGACAAACAGGGGCGACGGCTTGATCTGCACTTCTCAGGCACATATCTGATATGTCTAAGTGGCTGTGTGATGTCCGCTGAGTCCAGGAGAGAAAAGTAAACAAACAAACCCGAAATAAAAAGAGGCAGAGGAGCGGCGTGAGGCCTTCCAGAGCGGGTGGCGGAGCCCTCCAGATGCTGCAGAGAAGCAGCGAAGCAGATAATGTCCTGCCTAGATTACCTCAGGGACCCCGATTACAGTGGAGCTTCCTCATCTGGGTCAGCTCCAAGCTGGTTCTGCAGGGATCAGCTGTTCTCGCTGTCGTCCTGCTGGCCTCAGCTGTCTCTCACCTGCTCGTGACCAGTTGCAGATGCATTGACACACTGAAAACCACAGTCTCAACACACATGATATACCGTGCTGTACCTGGCGCATAGTGACAGCCATTTTTGCAAGCTTACTTACAGTGTGGACACTTTTCATAAGCATGGAAGGATTACTGAATGGGCCTACTGGGTCCCCTGACTCATAAGGCCCCCTGGGCCAGAGCCTCTGTTTGAAGTGACTGTCAGCAGTGCTTGTTGGAAAGTCAATCAAACTGACTGCAAAGAGACGCAAAATGACCGCAAAGAGATGCAAAGCGATCGCTAAGAGAAAGAAACTGACCCCAAAGAGACACAAACTGAATACAAAGACACACAAACCCACTGCAATAAGATGCAAACAAATCACAAAGAGATGCAAAACGACCACAAAGAGACACAAAACAACCACAAAGAGACACAAAGTGACCATAAAGAGACACAAAGTGACCATAAAGAGACACAAAACGACCATAAAGAGACACAAAATGACCATAAAGAGACACAAAATGACCATAAAGAGAGACAAAACAACCACAAAGAGACAGAAAACAACCACAAATGACGCGGCCATACCATTTGTAATCAGGCTGTCTCTTTCAGTCTTGGGTTAGGGGGGCTTCCGCATGTCTGTGCCCAGGGCCCCATTGTCTCATAATCCGTCCATGTTCATAAGGCAGTTTGAAACAGGAGTCAGAGGTTTAAAAACTTTAATGTTTATATCCAGAAATAGAGTCACATCAGGTGCGCACGCAAATGAAGGCTTACCAGCCTGGACAGTCTGTGAAAAGTAAAATATTTTATGTTGGCTTGCTGTGTCTTGACAGAGTGCTCGCTTCTTACTACTGCCAGTAAGGAGACAGTTGGGATTTCAAAGCTAAGTTTCAATTTGTCTTTTTTTGTCGGTAGGGCTGCACCTGACAGCAAACCTTAACGTACTTACAGAATTCAAACTGAGGGGGTGAGATGGTTCCCTTTATTTATTATTTAGCATTGTGTTTTTAAGGTGATTAAAGCTGATGAGGCAGGTGTTTTTACTCTTGTCTAGTGATTAAATTTAATAAATGAAATCTTCATAAAGTATTCAGACCCCTTCACTTTTTGCACACTTTATTAGTGTTATATACTTAATTAAAAAAGGATTAATATACTTGTCTGGCATACAATAATAATTCTACACACAATAATCCATAATGAAACTAAACATAAAAACGTAAGTCTCTCATTTACATAAGTATACTGACTCTTTGCTATGGCACTCCCATTTGAGCTCAGGTGCATCCTGTTTGTGTAAAGAGTCCAGTTCATCAGTGTAATTCAGTATAACGATATACTGTAGATATTAATACAGATATATAATTATAGATAAATGCATTAAATCTACAGTATACAAATGAGAAAATGTAGAAAAAGAATCATATATATAAGATAATTGTGCAAAAACGGTTGCATAGTATCCCTCATATTTTGTGTACTCAGTAATAGGTAGAAGGTATGTGTAGAAATATCCCAAATAGATATTTCAAGGAGACAGAGAAAAAACGAAAGATATTTCAACACAGAGGCGTCCTGACTCACATACTCACGAGGATCATGACCTCAATTTTCTGTGTCTGCCACTAGGAAAGCACAGGTGCACTCAAGGAGAGACGGCTAGCTGGCTAGCTTGCTAGCTATTGAGTTTGTGTACCCCTGAGGGCAAAAACATGTCCACCGAGCAAGCCTTTTATGTTTCTCTCAACAAACGGTTCACTCAGGGGTAGCGGGGGACTGTTGGTGATGGCGAAAATGTATTCCGCTCCACATTCAAACTTTGATTGAGCCTGACAGGGAATCCTTAACTGACTACAGCATATGCACAGACTTGGGGTTTCTCATTCGGAGAGGTTCACATAGTGATTTAAATGTTGTCTGCCTTTGTTGAGCTGCTTTGTTCTGCAGGACTTTTACCAACTAAAGTAAAGCAGAGATTTGTCATTTTCTTTCTTCATAACACTTTATAACAGTCTTCTCAGCTTTTGGTTTATTTTGGTAATTTATTGTGTGTTTGTGTGCGTGCACACGTTCCTGCAATCATGCATCCCGAACAGGATTGCACACTCGCCGGATTGAGATTAAGAGTGGCAAATGTCTGTCAGATTACAGGCTACAGAGGCCCTCTGAGCTAAATCTGACTTTTAAAAAAAAGACAAAAACATCTGTCTTGCTAAAATGTAGCTCTACTCACCAGTGTGTTTATGGGTAAAAATAGATCTCCCATCATTTAATTCCCCACTTAGCCTCAAAAAGCAATCTTCTCCTGAAACATTAATAGCCTGTTGACATCTTCACAGTGAGCCACAGTCTATCAGGTGGCGTGTGTAAATAAGGCTTCATTCTTCACATTGATTTTTCCTCCAGGTTTTGACATCAGAGGAAATCAAGGAGCTCATTGCTGCGTGTTCTCGCAGATACCGCCGGCTATTACAGTTTCCATCCGCTTTCTCTAATAAACACCATGAGCCTAAACTCATCACTGTGCAAAGGCGTGGTTTGGACTTTTGCCTCGTTTATTAGAAATCTAAAAAAAGATCTTCTATTTATTATAAAGCACCTGCATCACTCAAGTAGTCTGAACCGGCGTTATTAGAGGATATCGATTGTACTTACTCATGAATTCCCCTGCCTCTTAATAGTGATGGGTTTCTCTGGATTATGTTTGTTACCCATTTTGGGACCCAGTTAGTGTTTATGGTACATTGCAGCTTCCAGACATTTGAGTAGCACATTTAACAAAACCTTCAAGAGTTTTCACTTTGAGTCACATACACACATTTTGCCTTTCTGACACCTTAAACTGAAGAAATGTCTGCTTGTGACCCATCATCACTGCTACCATGGGTTACCCTGAAGGTCTGGGGCTACAGGACAGTTGTCCGCTTTCCGTAATCTAGCCATATCCATCATGTGGCAACCCTGTCTCCTAGAAATCCAACATTTATTTAATACAAATTTCTTTTTTTGCGAGTTTTGGAGAAAACGTAATTGCTGCCTGGATTACGTTCTGTGTCAAAAATTGTTTGAGTGACGGAAATGTACATATTTGTACGGTTGTAGGGAGGTGGTCGGGGTGGACGGTGGACATACAAAAGGGCAGGACTCTGATGCTGGAGAGAGATAAGTTTAATATCACCATTTTTGTATCTTGCCAATTAACTTATGTTAACTGAAAATGTAATCCGGCCGGCATTGTGTTTCTTTCATAACTTATTTGCTGTTGTATATTGGTTGTATATAAATGTCATTTCTAGGAGACAGGGATGATTAAATCTGTAGCCAGAGCCAGCAGCTGGTTAGCTTAGGTTAGCATGGAAACAGGGGGAAACAGCTAGCCTGGCTCTGTCCAAAAGTAACACAATCCTCCTTTTGGCACCTCTAAAGCTGATAAATTAACGCATAATATCTCGTTTGTTTCAACAACAATTTTTTGGTTTTATGGAGGGTTACAGTGACTTTATGCTAAGCTAAGCTAAGCTAAGCTACCAGCTGCTGGATATAGCCTTATATGTAACGGACAGATGTGAGAGTGGTATCAAACTTCTCATCTATCTCTCTGCAAGAAAGCAAATGAGCGTGTTTACCAAAATGTCGAACTATTCTGTTAGAACACGTTGCTCCCAGTAGAAGAGGAAGGGCTTACTGTGCTGTGGTGCCTGACTCACTCCTAATTCAGCTTAAAACTTATGACATAAAGTTAATTTCAGTTCAGATTTTTCCAAAAAGATCCTGTAAAACGAGTGAACTGGAACAGGTATTTTCACGCTTGAATACTAGATGACTAAAACTGAAAAATTGCTTATTGCTTTAGCGCACTTTGTCCGAAGTCTTTGAAACAACAGCAATCCAAAATTGTGACCAGGTAACTCATTCTTATCTTTTTTTAAATTTTTTAGAGCCATAGGGAACTAACTGCAAGGAAAATCCTGTCAATACTGTCAGTTTCTGACATGTCAGTGGATGACAGCGAATATATTTGTCAGGGGTAGATGTAAAGTCGTTGCGAGCCACGGGAGCTCTACGGCTCTGTAATTCAGGTAGAGCCACAGTTTCTGTATGAGTTGAATGAACCAGGACATCTGTTTGGGTCTCTTCTTATTTTACAAAACTGTAAAAGACACCTGTCAGTGACATCATCAGTGAATACAAACATAATTAAGTAATCAAGCAGACACATTACATATGTAAATGGCATTAATTGCAGACATTGGATTGAAATATTTATTCAAATTAGTCACATCATTTAGGCAGGGATCTCTTCCCAGCGAGTGTAATCATTGAACTAATTAGGTCAGTCAATGCAAGTTGAAACAATCTGAAAAGCAATTTCAGTTTCCAATTAATTATTGACAGAGAGAATGAAAGTAATAAGTGATGCAAATGTGTGAAGCAATAGTAAGATTAGAAATGCCTCTTCGAATCAACACACCACCTTGAGCGGACCGACAGAAACTGAGTGAAAGACTGAGAGAAGATTCACCTTTAAACTTGAACCTCAGCTGTTACTATTTTTCAAGATTTATGGGCCAGAGTGTGTGTTTGCCAAGCTGACAGTCTGTATGGATTTTGGAAGTATCTCAGGAACGCTATTCGGTGCTGTAGCGCTGAATAGTGTCAGATGAAAGCCAAACACTCTTTCACCTCTCTGATACAAAACAAACCTCTCCACCAGGAGAGTTCATAACCAGCTGGAGAGTGCATATACCGTGTTCAGAAACACACAGAACAAGTAGATCTGATTCACTCAGCAAACACTTTGGTTGAACACATGATGCTGGGTCACAGTTTGATATTACGATAACAGTTGTAGCAGTTGTATGGCAACAACAATGACGATTAAGGTTAAAGCTGTGGGTTTGTCCAAACTTATGACTCTTGGGATGTAAACAAATATGAAAACATGATTTGTATATGAACAGATAATGCACTCTGAGCAGCAGTCATATTTGTCCCCTCCTCCCTCCTCTGAACTGAAGATTGACACAAACATCTCACCACTTCTTCAAACTGAAGAAGTCAAACTGAAACACACAGACAACAGGATCTCATTTGTCCATCCAGGTGAATAAATGTCCATAAATCTGGTTAGAAATCATAGAAAAAAGGTTGCTCATACTTGGCTCATAATCTTTAGATCAAGACCTTTTCCTTCAGTATCAAAGTAAAATGTACACAAATAGGCTAAAAGCTAAAAACAAGGAGGTGTGTGCATAGTTTAAGTTCATGATTTAGACATTTAGCGAGGTTCATCTTCAATAGCTTTTCTTCAGTTTTCACCAGATTTGTTGTTCAGCACATGATCAAGTTTGACTAATGTGTTATTTTTACCTCATGATCCGATATGATGACCTGAAGTTAGGGGCCATCTCAAAAGAGCTTTCTCTAAAGTTTTTTGAGGGGTGCCTTTTATGCCTTTATTAACGGCTTGCTGGTAGAGACGTGACAGGAAACAGAGGCATAGAGAGAGATGCTGTGGCAGTAATGTTACATTCATGCCAACAAACCTTATCTTGAATTTAAATATTATTGATGCAACAAAGGTCCCAGTCTAACTCAAACCAGGGACGTTGCAGTTCATGGTCGGCGCCTCAACCCTCAAACCTCGGGGCCCCACTTTTTTAATCATAGACACTTAAAACCAACTTTATTTTCATCTGGACCTCCTCATAGCTTGCACAAACTCCTTTAAAAAAAACAAGATGCAACATGGCCTGTTACTTTGTCCATTTCTTTTTTATCATAGATCCTACAGACCAACTTTAATTATTAATTTAGGGACATGGTTCAAATATTATGGTTTTTTTTGTGTTTTTTTTGTTTACAGCTAAACGTATACATATGAACGGTGTTAATGGCAGTATAAAACAATTTAACACAGAAAATACATAATGTAGACAACTTCTAACGGTATACATCCAAACATTATACATACATACAGACATTTTTGTGTGCAGATTGTTACATTTATGGAAATTGTTGTTCGATTTCTTTTGCTACATCAACCCAAAGCAAATTTACAATAGTGGAGACATGCCCTCAGTGCTCTTCTGCTCTTCTTCTGCCCTTCATTCCTTCACCTTTTCCCACACATTACCTTCATTCTCATTTTCCACCTCCCCACAGCGCTGCCCGTCTCTCCATCGTCAGAGATCCCACCAGAAGCCTCCAGAAAGACAGATGCCTTGTCCATTCATTCAGTAATTACATTCCACTGCCAGGTCTTTGCAGGCTGATTATTTAGCTGTCTGTCTCTTTCTCTTTATCTATTGGCAAGCCACTTCTTCCGTGTTAGCTCTGATTCAGGCGCTCAGGACAGCGGCACACTCACAGATAAGACTCGCATCCAGTAACATCATCCTGGCTGCGTTAAACAATGAAAAGAGTTGAAAGCGATTGACCTGCCAGATTTAGGTTTATTTTAGCTCCCATCCATGGAGGAAAAACAATAATCGCTTTATCTCAAATGACAAACAAATCCAAAGAGTTTAACTGCATTGGACATAATGAACTTATTACAGCGATACAATATGGAGAGAATCTAAACAGAAACATATGGAACATGCTTGTTGGTGAGCTGAAGCAATTAATCAATTTATGTAGCTTATAAAATCACAATAAAGCATCTTTACTGTGAAAGCATACAGTTAGTTCTTAGAAAAATGGGAACAAATGCCTTTGGGCTTTATTTCTTGCCTTTCTGTTTCTTTGTCTTGCTTTTTTTTTTTTTTTTCTATCACAGCATCACCAGCTGTTATTGCAGATGGGAAAAGCAGCAACCAATTTAACTCCATTTCTATGCAGGCACACAAGAAACTGCCTATATATATATATTTATATTATATATATATATATATATTATATATATATATATATATATATATATATATATATATATATATATATATATATATATATATATATATATATATATAGTCTCTTCTGGCGCTACCTGACTCACTCACTCTCTGGCTTCAGCTGTCTCATCTAAGCTGATTTCCCCTCTCTTTTCTCTCTGCGGAGAAGCCAGTCTTGCCCACTTTTTTTACTCTGACACCCAGATTTGCCAACGTCAGCCTTCAAGTGAGATTGTTAGCATCCAGCGGCACAAAGAAGAGCGGTGAAGTGCTACAGGAGGTGTACAAGATGTTGAAAGTGGCTTCAGATGCCATTAAAGCAAGGTGTAGCGACAGGAGTTAATGGCAGGGAGGAAAAGTTGAAGGTGATGCCGCTGACATTCACAAATTGCCCAGATCAATGTTTAAAGAACATGGTGTAATTAGTGGGAGTCTATTGTGCTTCTTAAATCTCTTTTGACTCTTTTATGCATATTCTTCCAAAGTATGCATGGGCGTTAAACATCCAATTGTCCAAGCACTAACTACCAAACACCTGCAGTATATCAGACAGCTAGTGCATTAACCTGTCTTGTTACTTACTGCTGTGGTAATAATGAGAAGTAGTGTGGGCACACCAGCATTGAACTGGACACTCCACATGCGTATTAGGAAAAAGGAAATAAAAAAAAATAAAAAAATAAAAAAAAAATATATATATATATATATATATATATATATATATATATATATATATATATATATACACATATTTACATATATATATATATACACACATATTTACAGTCAGGCTTAATGTGTTGCCATAATTTTATTGCTTTCCTCACGTCTCTGCTGCTGCTATTGGTGGCTGGTGCACACGTGTGGGGAGGAAGTGGAGAAGGTCACTTTAATAATATTTGTACTGATTACAGCTTTAGTGGAAAAAAAAAAAAAAAACAACAAAAAACAAAAATGCTGCAAACCCAACGACACTGACTGAGTTGTTTTAATCAGTTTCAATTCAGAGGCACTGCAGGACATCTCCACGCTGGCAGCTGATGGACGCCATTGCTTGTGCTTTGGATGAGGAGCAGAAAGTGTGACCGTGATGGCTTCATGGCTGCAGTACAGTACAGTAGCTTTTCCAATGTGAATGAACAACATTCTTGTTCTTGTTCACTCAAAGCAAACATATGTCTTCTTCGGGGTTCATTTTAAAGTGAAACTAGATACATGTGATGAATGTGTATCTGTAAAAGCTACTGAGATACTTCATATGTCCAAATGTCGTTACCAAAAGTAACGGAATAGGAGTTTCAGATTTAGCCTTAGTTATATTATTTGCTTTCTTGCTGAGAGTTAGATGAGAAGATTGATACCACTCTCATGTCTGTACACTGAATTTGAAGCTACTGCTAGCAGACGGTTAGCTTAGCTCAGCTTAGCTTAGCATAAAGACTGGATACAGGGGGAAACAGCTAGCCTGTCTCTGTCCAAAGGTAACAAAATTGGCCTACCAGCACCTCCCCTGTGAAACCACAATGTGTCATAATGTGTTAATTATTGAGCTTAAGAGGTGAATTTTGTTACTATTGGACAGAGCCAGGCTAGCAATTTCCCCCTATTTCAACGTTTTGTGCTAAGCTAAGCTAACTGTCTCCAGTTATTAGTGAATAAGCGTATTTCCCAGTGTTAAACCGTTCCTTTAACTCTGCAGAGGATGATGATAAAGAAGGCTTAAAACACAGCTTTCTCATGATACAGTACAGGAAAAACAAGTTACGTCTTGCTGTGACAGGAAAGCAGTGCCCTGAGATAACTTTGTTATGATATGGCGCTATATAAATAAACTGAAACTGAAACAGTGAAGTGGGAAAAAAAAACAGCATTGCAAATGAGACGGGGGGCTGAAAAGAGAGATTATTTTCTGATTTTCTTTTCTGACCAGTTCCATTACAATGTGGTCATAAAAATCAGCTGAAAAGCCCTTAAACATAGGGGTTTTAAAGTTGGAGAGCACTGTGAAGGAAGGGTCGCTACGTTTTCTGAGTGGTGTGTGGATACTAAATAGACAGTTAGTTTACCCAGGGCAGTGTTAAATAGCCAAGAGCAGGTCCAAAAATGTGCCCGAGGGTTTGCTGGGATTGGCCCTGCCTTCCAGACATCTAGAGCTGAACTTCTCAGCCTCAAACACTGAAATATGTTTTATGTGGAGTTATATAGTATTTTTTTTCTTTGCTTTTTCCTAAATATATTATGTATGTGTTTAGCCAACCACCACATAACCTTAAGATAAATAACAAAAAAAGAAATGGAGTTTAAGATAACAGACAATAGAGTTAAAGGGGTATTGTATTTTACTATTCTGGGTTATGTATAATATAATTTGGTTGCTGTGTATTTATGGACAATTAAACTCAGTTTTTGAAGGAGGTTGGATGAGCTGATGGGATTCAAGTCTGTCCCAACTTGACCTTCTAATTCTACATTTTGCCTGTTAATAATGTATTCAACTTGCACCAGCCTCTTTTAAATATTATGTGCCTGCTGTAGGAGGATTGCACTTGCGCCACCGGTCACCAACACTGCAAAAAAAAGAAAGTAACACAATTTGGTCACACCCAGGGCTGTAACGTGTCATCTCTACACATCCACCACCACCCTCAGAACATTTTGACCAAAAAAAACCCCCCCAAAAAAACAAGGTCTCTGTTTTTCTTTAATTACTTCAATTTTTCATATTTTCTTTACTCAGTATAGCTCTCAGTTATGCTTTATGTAAATTCTATTTCCCAACATGAAAGTCTAAATGCTGTTTCTAAAGCTTTCCCACACTACCAGCAATACAAATGCTCAGACCTTTATTTAATATATTATATTTTGTTGGCCTAAAAGTAATCAAATTTAAACAGTGAGTATAGAAATACTGGAATCACCTTAAAGTATACCAATTATATCAAAGTTTTTAATTGTAGAAGGTAAACTCAACCCTCCCTAACATATAATTTTTGATTAGAACTTGAGTCGGTTGTGCATATTATTATAATTAGGACAAAGTGTGGGACATTGTGTGTCTTATGAGCTTCTTGCAGGGTAGAGTACTAATGACTCAACTGCATCAGCAGCTGAAAATAACAACCCATACAACTAAGTACTATATGTCAGGATTAACATTGTTCTAAAGTTGTCCAATTAAGAGGGGATAATGGTGAATAAAGTCTCAACGCAAAGCTAAGGCAGTGAGATGACACTTTCTTTCTTTTAAAAGTATTGGATTTTGTGAACAGGACACGCTTGCCAGTAACGTTTAAAATATGCCTTCATTGCAGGTGAGGGTGTTATAGGTTCCAGTTATATCTTGCACTGGCCCATGGTGGGAAAAATAAATGTAAAAAAGTTGCACACTCAACATCTGTGAGTGCATCTCTCGTTCAATCTCTAACCACACCTGTAAACAATGTTTCCGCTCTACACATAAAGCTTTACTCATTCGTTGTATATGCAGTGATGCATATTTTACAGTTCCGATCAGAGATGGCAATTCTGCGGCCCACATTTGTAACTAAAGCAATACCTCATTTCCCCCACAAACTGTCTCCGAAGCGAGGTAAAAATGCAAAACATTTTCAAGCAGTGCTGAATCACGCTGTCTCATCTGGGAAATCAACACATTAAAAGCAACAGAAATACTCCATGTAAATCTCAAGATGGTTTTTTTTCCATGGTCTTGTTGCGCTTTCAAGTCTCTTCTCCTGCTTTGGATCTCTGCCAGTGTCATAGTAATGTGTCAGGATGTGTTGTCTTATCCAGGCAACACTTTTTTTCAGAGGAATCTGTTAAGGGCTCCCTGTTTGTGCAGGATTGGCGGAGTGCTGCACACACACACACACACACACACACACCATCAGGAGAGTGTTTATTTTTAGACAGCCCAACACTGATTGTATTTTGAGTGATTTAATAAGTGTCGAGAAATGTAGAGAAACTTTGCCGGGTTTGAGACATCACCCCGGAAAGGTCAGCAGAAATTAGTGGAGTAGGAGGGAAACTTAACCTTTCCCTGGGTTGACTGACAGAAAGACAGAAGTGGCTTGATTGCAGCCATTGTGTACTCTTGTGTTTGATGATAATTACACATCCTGTTGTTTGCCCGGCTCCATAAATATTTCATGAGCTCCTATCATGGATTTAGACAGACTAGAAGATTTTCACTGTCCCGTAGCAGAAAGTGATATATCGGCGAGAGGTATTGCTATGGTTGTTATACAATATGACTTCTTCTGGTGACATTTGTGACTTTCTGCCCTGACTCTTGCCCGTTTTGCTGCATGTTCTTTGTTGCACATGGAGCCTGTTAAAAGTTAATATTTGCTTAAAAACCCTTTATAAGAACTCCAAATTATTGCTAATGAGAATCAAACATTACAGTGCGCAACATACACCACTGCCTTTTTCAAGTGCATGTTGAGAATACATGATAGTTTGACCATCCATTTTCTATACCGCTTATCCTCTTAGAGGGTCGCGGGGGGCTGGAGCCAGTCCCAGCTGACAACGTTTTAATTAGTGAGCTTTAGGCGTTTTTGATTTTTGGACAGATCCAGGCCAGCTGTTTCCCCCTGCGTCCAGTCTTTATGCTATGCTAAGCTAATCAACTCCTGGCTCTAGCTGCATAGTTAATGTGCAATTTTGATTTAAGAAAATTTCTGTAATTTGTATTTGTTACAACGGTACTTTCTTTCATGTTAACATCTCAATCAGCCTCAGGAGAGACCCCCAGTTCAATTGGAAAGTCTGAAGCATCTGAATTTAAATTGAATAACAATGTAAATTAAAAGAAATGCAAAAATGAGAAGTTTTGGTATTACAGGGTGTTACGTACTATAACTGAACTATTTATTAATGTAATACTAAACCGATGCAGTTACTGCTGTGACTGTAGACGATGTTTTAGCATCCACAAAACTATTAATATGCCTGAACCAGGAAACTGAAAGTGAAAGGGGGATTACAAAATCACATCCAAAAAAGAAAAAAAACTATTTTTTGGAACACTTTGACCTCAGCCTTTTTAAACAAGCCAACGTCACATATTATAAGTTTTATAATCAAGTTGTGAAAAATCTAAATTATACTAAAATGCATATTGTAACCACTTAATGCCACGGAAAATGATAGCAGTGTAATTTTACTTTGTGAACATAATGTGTCAACATTATCATCTATTATTAGCTTTATCACGCGTTCCCAAAACATGTGCTGTGTTGCTGTAACATTGCCACACAGTCCATGTGAACACAGGACAACTGCAGTACTTACCGAAGCACTGCACTACAGGATGGCTGCAGCAGCATCAGTTTCTGCCTGCTCTGTATTGTTCAAAGAGAATTCTTTACATCAGCAACTAGAGATTTGTGTCTACTATATTCACTGCATAGTAAACATGACCCAGCGGCACACACCAGCATACTTCAGCACACGTATTGATTACAGACAGAGGGATAAAGAATGTAGCATCTGGAGACACAGTTGGGTTTTGATGAACGTACCCCCTCTGGACACTAGCTGGTAAATTCAGCTGAGCATTAAGATTCACTCCTTTCCTGATGCACTGTACAGTACAATAGTGGCATCTTAACAGAGACACAGAGGGGGGTTAGAGAGTAGGGATGACTCTTTGGGGCATTGCTTTCCATATGCTTGATGTATAATCACAAGTACTAGCTTGAATGTTTGCAATGACCTAGCCAGTTGTTTTTCATCCATATCATGTCCTTCTAAGGGCAGTAAAATTGTTTAATTTGCACCAAACTGAGAAAAAAGTAACAACAAATACAGAACTCCCAAACTAAGGACCCAATTAAACACACTTTTAGATCTTTCTGAGTCTAATAATATGCCATGACCCCAAAGAAAATAAATGTTTTTCATACTATAACCTGGAAAATCTTGGAGCTGCAAGCCATGTCATGTGTTTACTGCGAATATTCAAACAAGCAATATTTTCACACTGTAATTCTTAATGTAACTAACCTTTTACATTTACTGACGACTACACCTGAGCTATATATTCATAAAGTATCAGTATATGAAACTACATATAGTTTGAGATTTTTCTTATTGTACTATGATGATACATCTTTTGTATTCCTGGTTTTAAAGGCTGCATTATGCTTAAGTGACACCCATTTCTGAGCTTATAAAAGTGCTGTGAATGAAATGAATAGTGATTATTCCCTTTGTGAGGCATGATGTTTGTGTATTGATTATCATGTTCTCAGACATGCTCAGACATGGCTATCATGTCTACACCGAGTTTTTACACCAGTTGAAGATGAACACATTTTGGTTTGGATCTGCTTGAGAGAAGAAGTGAACCTTGACAGCGAGGTCGTTTAGAAAACCCACACACAGAGACCAGTACCTCGCCATCCTATCTGAGCACAAACTGGATGTAATCCAAACCTTCCATTACGAGACACCATTAACAGCAAACTCAAAAGCTGAAACCAAGAACAGAAGCACATACAACAAGAGTTGAAAGCATACAGTTAACTGCTTGGGCCACAAATAAGGTCGACAGAAAAAAAAAAAAAAAAACAGACCAAAAATACATCTGATTATCACACAAAAGCGAAATCACACTTGAGGTGACTTTTCAAACCAGGCAACAAACAAAGACAACAAAGGCTGCATAACTCAGCGCCAGCAAAACTGTCTATGCCTTGAACATTTGAAATCTATAAGATCCAGACTCAGAGGACACATTTAAAGTGTAAGTAATACACTTTTGAGGATTACAATGAAACGTTTTAGAAAAAAAAGAAGACAAAGTGCTAAAGAGGCCATATTACTGTACTGTATGTCAGACCGGAGGCTGAATGGGTGCTGCAACAATAGTCTGCTGCTTACAACTCTGTTACAACTCTAACAACTGCCATAAAATCAATACCTTGGCATTTTTCCAACTCACCTACTGGCCTAGACCGAGGCACCGGGACATGACCTGGAAATGTGACATCACATGCAGAAGGTGACGAATGTGAGCAGGTGTCCTCCACCACGACCTCATCCAGCAGCAGTCATGGGTCAAGAATACAGAGGATTTCCCACGTGACGTCAGATGAAGCCATTCAGAGGAACAGCAAAATGTTTTCCACTCCACAAATGCAGTGTATTGCTTCTGTTTGTTCTGTTGTCTGACTACCTGGTTGAGTGAGATGACTCTACACAAGTATGTACTTTATTGCAACATTGGGAAAAGCAATAAAACTTACTGTAAATATGTCTTTAAAAAAGTAACTTTAAACCCACATATCTGTTAGCCTTCGAGATGTTTGTGTGGAGACATTCGCTTGTTGGAGTATTTACAGTGAACACATTACATTGTCCTTCACCAGCAATTCTGAGATTCAGTTTGCATGCATAAGAAACTCTCCAGGTCTTTGTATAAAACTGAAGGTTATGGTATAGTATTGGACACAAACAGAGCTAAAGAAAATGTTTATAATTGAGTCTTTGGGTTGTGAAATATAAATGGCAAATGGCTACATTTATATAGCGCTTTTATCCAAAGCATTTTACGAGGTTTTCGCTGCTCATTCACCCATTCATGCACACACTCACACACAGAGCTACCACGCAGGGTGCTGGCCAACCATCTGGAGCAATATGGGGTTCAGAGTCTTGCCCAAGGACACTTCGGCATGTGGGCAGGAGGAGGTGGGGATCGGACCGCCAACCCTGTGATCAGTAGATGGCTCACTCTACCTCCTGAGCCACAGCCGTCTATGTAGAGTTTTTCACTCCCAATCGTGGAGAAATATTCAAAAACTGTATTTGTATTTTTAGCCACGGCAGCAGATAAAGGATGGTTATGTCGGTCAGTCAGTTGGAATTGTGAATCACTTTGGAAACCCCCTGACTTTTCCTCTAGCGCCACCAGCAGGTCAGATTTTTTATTTGTCCAATACTTTGGTTTGTGACCAAATACCTGCAAAACTTGTACGTTGTGTTTAGTTCTGATTAGCAAATATTAGCATGCAATAAACTAAGATGGTGAACATGGTAAACGTTATGCGTGCTGAACACCAGCATGTTAGCACTGTCATTCAGAGCATATTAGCATGTTAACATTAGCATGTAGCTCAAAGCACAGATGGCTGTAGACTCTTCAGGTGTGTTCAGACAACAGGTGAGTCATTCACGCTAATTTGACCACTGGACTGTTTATGCATCTTTCCGTTGACTTTGTCTGCAAATGCCACTAAAATTTGCCTCACAGTCTGTCTGAACACACAGTTAGTCTTAAACAAGCAGTGGCCTGTTGGTGAGCCTGTCATTACAAACCCATGCTGTGTAGCAAAAATAAATAAATAAATAAAAGTTCAAACCCACAGGACTTTATTTTAAACTCTAGTGGAGATCCCAAAGATACCAAGAATTTCAGACTGAATTTTGGGGAAGTGTGTATATAGTGATAAAACATCTACAGCGTTTCGATTTGATGGAAAAGTGCAGCTATAAAAAAAAAAAGTGAGTCTTGGGTTTAAATACTTCACTCAGTGTGAACATCATATAGCTCCAATGAAAAGCTGGACCAAGCAGATACAGAATATATATGATACTGTCAGACAGTGTGGAATAAGAGGATTTATCAACTTTAAAGCTGCTTTTAGGGGAAACAATTTGTGGACATTAAACCATTTCATCAGTCTCACAATGACATGATTGGATACAGAATGATTGGCTACATCATCATTAAGCTATTAATTGTGACTGTATTAAACCAATGGAAAGCTGTGGCCCCAAGTGTCATCACTGGTAAATGGTGTTTCAGCATTGCCTCTGCTAATTTGGCACCATATCAGGTTTTCTTCAGTGTGAGAAAAATTACCAGGCATACACATTTTTACCTGTCTAAACCAAAGCAGGCAAACTAAACTATTAATGGGAAAAGAAAAACACTTTTTTGTTGTGTTATTCATGTCGTTCTGAAAGTGACATTCAATTTCAGTCAAAGTATTTTTCATCATGTCCTCTTTCATCTCCCGTCTGTTACACCCAAATACACTTTCATCAATAAGCTCCCGGGTGAGTCATTAGCAGAAGGAGAAAGCCATTACATGTCTTCTGCATACTGAATAATGGAGCGGGTGCTAGTCGCCTTTGTCATTAAAATGTTCATAACCAAGATGCACCATTACCAAGTGGATTCAGAAGGATACTCCAGATTCTGAGTCAAAATACAAAATACTCATTGCTGTGTTAGATTCAGATCATTGTTTCATAACCATAACCAGAGACATTTAAATTGATTGAAATGACGGTATTAGCAATGACGTTTGTACACTTCCTTGCCAAAATTGCAAATTGCTGCTCATATCTGATTTATTTTTTTGGATGACTGTTCTTCTGGGATTTAATGAATATCTAAAGTGACAGCAATGTCAAAAAGACACACAGACACATACTAACAACAATACACACTGGTGTTTTTGCAACTTCTCTCACTTGTTTTGGACAATCTTAGCTTGTGCCTTTTAACTCACATGAAGCATTTCCCCCAAGAACCAATCATGCCCTCTCCATTCCTGTTGTTGTCCTGACAAAAAGTTGTGCCACTATCTCAGGTAAGCAGGAAATGAGGTTTCCTTATAGTCACTGTTGATAAAGTCAGATTTGTCGCACTGTGTGTGCATGTGGCACACATCAGAATTTGACAAAGTGCAGTTCACACTTCTTCTCATTAGAAAGCATCATATTTTTGTCACAGGAGAGGAAAAATCTCTCAGCCTCAGTTTGTGTGTGTGCTGTCACTGTCTTTTGAAATAACCACCGCGCTGCTGTCATGAGTGATAGACTTGAAAATGTATGTCATGTAGCCAAGGACTTCTGTGACTAACTTGGAAGACAGACAGCAACCAAAACGCTTCACCAAGCCGGTGAGCAATGGAAGATTTGCTGCAGTTCTACAAATTTTCTTTGTCTAAGTGGAGGCGTGGGTTTGATAAGGAGGACACTGACATTGGGTATATATCATGTATAATACTGCTTCTATTGAACCTATGGAATGAACATATGGCCTAAACATCATCCCATGTTTATGGCAGATTTGTAGACATATTAATATGATTATTAGCTGACAAATCCAGACATTCCTCGATGATCAGCTTGTGATCAACATATAAATAAAAGCATATGAAAATGTTTTACAGTTGTGTCTCTGAGACCTCTGAGTAATGCATATTTTCTGTAGCAGAGTTCTTCAAAATCACGTTTATGAGTAATTCTCATAGAATTAGGAAAAGTTATGAAGTATCAAGCTGATAAGATAATGTTAAGTGTGTTTTTGAGCTGTTACAGAGGGCCTGATAGAGTTTATATGGTCAAAACATTATAACCTAAATCATGTTGCTGTCCAGAGAAAATCACGTATCTCCAAATTTGGTGGTATGTGTTCCTTTATGGGTTGAGAAAAATCAACTGAAAACCTATGGGATTTTTTTGAACAGTGCATTATCTTAAAGCTGAAAACATGGCCGCTCTTTCTTAGCTCATAAAAAGTTGTCATTTTGGAGATACATGCTTTTCACGGGACAGCAACAACAGGCTTTCAAGGCAACGTTCCTGCCAGTAAACACGTTCTGCTATAACAGTACATTTTCCACTGTGTGTGTTAGCTGAGGCACTGCACTGTATTTTGACACACTATACGAGACAAACCAAGACCGCTGCAGTCAGATGGAGCTGATGGTATAGCTGTAATGTAGAGGCTGCTGGAGGAGGGGTGCAGTGCAGTAGGTATCAGCAGTGATTTAGCCTGAGAAGGAGCAGAGGTGATGGAGAGAAAAACATCAGGCCTGTCTATGTGCGTCCGAGCTCCTCAGAGAGATGTGAGGCAGTAAACACTAAGCCGCCTGCAGCTCTGTCATACATATTATTGGGTTAGCTATGAAGGGAACCCGGGCTTAATCCTCTTCAACTCTGCAAGGCAAAGCAGGGAATCGGCGCACAGTGATTATCACATGACAGTGTTTATAGTTTTATTAAAGTAAATCCATAACGCCGCAACCAGGCAAATAACAGCACGTGATAAGCAGGAATTTGGTTTTCAGGTGCTTCATTTTGCGGTGATTACAGGATTGTAAAACAAAAAAAGAGAATCCACAAGAGAAGCTTATTATTGTGTTATTACTTCACCAGCACGGCAAATTAACAGGATCCACTCTTCCATGAAAGAGGTGTTTATCTATGTATTTTGAACTCCCTGGTCTCGGTGTGGCGAGGCACGAACGCCCCGTCTGTCATCTCACCATTCTGTGATCATTATGTGACCTCTCCGTTCTCCTCCTCCTGCCTTCCTCCGCCACGGTGGTTTATTCACATGACGATCCATCCGGTGCTCTATCAGCATTAATAATGCAATCTGACAGATATTGTATAAAGCTGAGGATGAGGTGTCACTCACAGCAACAAACAACAAACAAGTGAGGAAATGGATGATGTGATAAGGCTTGAGATGGAGACAGAGACAGAGGGAGCAGGATCAAAGGGTTAGCAGTCCACTTCACCTGAAGTTATTTTAGTATTTGACAGATATAGAGCCCCTAATCTTTGTGGATAAGATTTCATGTGTCACCATTTTTCACCAGTGCGTAAACCGATTTTTTTTTTTTTTTATTATTTAGAGATATTTTTGAAGAGTCATTTTAAGTCATCTTTTATTCAGAATGTGGGACATGGAGATGGATTTCATTTCGGGTATGAGAAATAGTTGTCACACCGACAGATGACAGTTGTCTTCGCGAAGCTGAAAAACAGCCCTGGTGGTTTTTCCATTTAAAGGTGGCCCGGCACGCTCAAAGCAGCATCCCCCTCATAAGAACGTATGTCATTTGAGTGTTTGTGTTCATGTATTGCTCTTAAGATGATGTGAGCGTTCCCCCACAGCTATAGGATGTCGTTATGTGGGGTCTGGCATTTGCACAGTGCTTTAAGGCTTACATGTCATCCAGTATGGAAGTAAGGAAATGAAGGGTTTCAGTCATTTCAAGTGCTTGAAATTCTTTTATATTTAATTATCATTTCTAAAACAGACACAATGCTTTGCTCAGATATAAATAAAGTCTCAGATATGATGTTTAAAACCTTTTTTTAGTAACTTCTGAGCCTTATTTTTGTGACAGCAATCATTCCGAGCGAGTAGGAGTCATTTTTTCCCCCATACTATTTTAAAAAGAAACCCTTCAAATGCATATGATAATGCAGTTTTCTGAACCCCGCCGCTGAGCTGTTTTTTTTAGTTTTTTTTTTAACGTCTATTTTTATGTATTGTTTGTTTTCTGTCATGCAAGCGAAGTCTCTCAAGCTTGTGTGCATAAAGCCATATGGTGCGTGCATTTTGTTACTCTAAGAGGAGAAGAAGTGTCGAGGGCAGCAGGCAGACTCCATAAGCCTCTCCTGCTACACAAAAGACAGCCTGTGCTGTCACACTGTCAAAACTTATACTTCAAGGATTGCGATCGGTCTGCCGTGTGAGGTTCTCCATCGCTTTCATGTCTGTGGTGTTTGTGTACCAGCGAGTGTGTTCTGTATGAGTGCATGAGCTGTGTGTGTTTTGACACCAGTGTATATGCACATGTGTAGTGTGTACACATTTGAGCGTGTATGCATGTTTGTGTGTGTATATTCAATATGTCTGCTTCTTTTTTTTCTTTTTTTTTTTACAAACCTTAGACTCTAATCCATTTTACTGAAGTCTGCAGCTCCTATGCTGCACGTCAGTAGACCTGATAAATGGAAATATGCCAGGGCAAAAAGAAAAAAAACAAAACTGCTACACTTCATGAAGCACGTTGACGGCTTCATTGCCCAGGGAGGCCCTTGAGGGTTCCCCAGGGCTCCAACTAGCTCCAACGCTTTAAAAACCTGCAACTGTGCCCTGCAATTACTGGTTGGAGTAAGTAAGCTGTGGTCTGTCTGGTTGAGAATAGATAGAATTAGCAGCAATTACTACCTGCCGCAACTCCATTTGTGTTGCACATTTGTAAGAGACACAAAATAGAAAGAGTAAGTGAGGTTTCAGCCCCTTCATCAAGCTTCATCAAGTCTCTGCAGTTCCTCTTAATTCTGAATTATTTAGACACCAAGTGAACTCTTTAAAGAGTATGGCTGTCAGCAAATATTGAGATTGTTTTAATTGTACTTTACTGTTACATTACAAACGCTGTGCAATTGAAGGGAAATACAATGAGGGGGCGAGATTAATTGTCTATTTACAGACAGCGAGGGTGGGAGCCATTTTTAAAGGAGACACCACATGCAGCCAGACAATTAAATGAAGCTGTTGAACATTCAATTTCCCTCTGTAAGACATGTTATTTATTGTTTTCTGTCTTTATGTTCTTCTCCATGACACTCCCAATGCTTTGCTTTGGATTTAAATTCATAACATGCATTGGTGAGAATATGAGATGTGTCATACTCTCAGTAGTAACAGTGTTGTGGCTCTTCTGGGACCTGTGGGTTATTGAGATTCAGCCCTTAAATGCAGGGCCTGCTAAGTCTCCTTTGATTTTTGGGAACAGTGCCCTTCACTAAAATAGGCCCTTCACTACAAGAGGTTACTTTGATATGCACATTTTAAATTGAGAGAAATCAATTGAATTGAACACCCAGCGAGCTCTACTTTTGTCTTGACTTCATTCATGTTTGCAAGAAAATATTTGATTTTATGCATACCTGTGTATTTCTTGGATCTATAAAACTAAAGCAAGCGCATTGATTGTTCTTGGGTCATGGAAAGCTAACAATAAATATACAAACACACACACAATGTACTGTGTTAGACCTTCTGAACTTACTGTCAACATGTAGTCTGTATGTTTCTGCTAAGTGGCTCATATTTATTATGTCTGTCTGCCTGTGATTGGGAGGATGATAAAGTTGCATAAACCTTTTAAAGGAGGAAAACAACATGAATGTCTCAGTTTCTGGGTTCATATTGCTCTGTTATAGAGCCATTCACTGCACAGTGAGCTTCAAATTTCATTAAATGTATAATCCTTAAAGGTTGGGTAGGCAGTTTTCTTTTGGCGTCATTGGGCAAAAATGCCATATTAACCGTGCAGCATACTGTAATTCAAGTGGTCTGAGAGCAAACCTCTACTTCAGCCCCCCCTCTTGCCTCTATTTTCAGGCTTCAGAAAATTTAGCCCGTGACGGTAGACTTTAGCCAATCACAGGTTATTTCAGAGAGACTATGCGTTCATATTGGCTAAGCTACAAAAGGAGATCTGCGGCTGCGAAGTGCTGGAGGGGCGTCTTTGAGAAAACAAGTGGCGGCGGGAGGGACCACGGTCTCGGTGAGGCTCACGCAGTGGAGAGCAAGCCCTACAAGGGATATGGTTTCGCAGGGGAACTGACTCCTTCTGCTGCTGGTCGAAGTTGTGGGTTTGGTGGGAGGGGCTTAGCGGAGTGATACGAGGCAGCAGAGAGAGAGGCGGAAGGTTTTGCATAGGTTGCACAGGTTTTGCCTACCCCTGCTTTAAGTATTTCTTTATATAAAACCCCTTTTTGATACTATTCATTATTTTTCAGCAAAAGCCATTAAATGTAATCACATTCAACTATAACCTCTCTATATAGTAGTTTTGTGGCTAGTGGACTCCACCATTTCCGCATGGGATTCAAAATGCGTACCCACTCACAGGGAACAGGAAACTATACATGTAGGTCACTGGAAGTGATGCAGAAGACACAAGACTTATCATGCGCACAATTTCCAAACCCAGAACCACTTGTACAACTCAGATTTGTGATTTAAGAGAATTTGTTGCGTTCACCATTTTTTCTTGTACAATTTTCTCTTAGGTATGAACAAAAGTCATGAGTGGTCCAGGACTTTCGTACAAGTCATGCACAAATAGTCTAGATGTCTTTCTCCACAGCGGAGAAACAGTTGTTTGAATGAAGAATTTGAAAGCCTTAATCTGAAGGAATTTGGAGTTAAAATATGTTACCAAAATCAACTAAAATAAACAATAAAAAATTTAATTAAACTTAAAGCAAAACTAATATTCCGGTTACTGTATCAGTCTGATTTTGTTGTTGCCAAATTGCCCATGACTGAAACCTTAAAGGGAAACTCCGGTATTTTTAAACCAGGGCCCTAGTTTTACAAATGTTGGGGTCTAAATGACAAATACTTACCAAAAGGTTTGGAATTGGTCCAGTAGATCGCCTCAGCCGGTATCCACAAACAGGCTGCAATGGCTGCAACGTAATCCCTTGGGGCAATTGCGCCCATGAAAAGTACGTCCACTAAAAGTGTAAGATCCTTTTTGTTTAACCAGAAACAGAAGTCTCATTCTGAAATCTTGCGAGAAGTTGAGTTGTTGCAGGAAGATGAAAGGATCTTACTCTTTAACAAAATGGTCTGGCTCTTCATGCAAACAAGTACTTTTAGTAGACGTACTTTTCACAGGCGCAGTTGCAAGGATTTCTTTGCAGCCATTGCAGCCCGTTCACGGATGCCGGCGGAGGTAATCTACTGGACCAATTCCAAACCTTTTGGTAAGTATTAGTCATTTAGACCCCAAGATTTGTAAAAAAAAAAAAAAAAATAGGGCCCAGGTTTAAAAATATTGGAGTTTCCCTTTAAGGAATATATCTTTACAGCATTTGCATCAACTAGTAACTCACCATCTAGTTACCACTCACCATCAACACAGACGGTCTCAGAGAAGATTTTATTACTTACTTTTTTGTTACTTACTACTTTATATTTATCACTCCACTACTGCAGGAATAAACCACAGAGCCATTAAAAGTCCTAATAACAACTAAAGTAATTTGTTGGTGAGTTATTTCAGCCTCTCTTGGTCAAAGGATACATCCGATGTCAATTAGTAGGGCAGAAAGCGAAACTGTAGAAAGTTATTAAGTCCATAACGAGTATTTCCCTCAAGGCGTAACATCCAAGGCCATTTTTCTCCTGATAATTTCTTGAGATTACTGTGATGCACAAGGCAGCAAAGAGGTAGGATAGATCTACTGTAGGCTCCAGAATGACTGGAATAAACCTCCAGGATCACCAATAATTCTCCAGTTTACCTTAATGTCTGGCTTCAACCTCTAATGACGTATTCATTTGACTGGTGGCGGTTGTAATTACCAAATGTCTTCAGCCAGGGGCTTTGTATTTCACACAGGCGAGGGATAGACTCTGTCTCAATTAGCTTTCGGTTTTTATCTCCTCTCCCTTTCTCTACACCTCACACCTCAGTGGCGCTGACAAGGATGTTTGTACCTGCTATACACAGCGGCACTATCAGTTCAATCCTTGGCATGACTTTGAAGATTAGTCACCGAACCATGAAGAAGCTTTTGAAGTGTTGGGGATTCTTTGAAGTTTGCGATGCGAGGTTGTTTTTTTTCCTTGTCGATGCGTTACACAAAGTTTCTGCTACCTTTGAACATTTAGCCTGGCAATACTAGGAGGGAGCAGTCACAGGCATAAACATAACATGATGGAGATTTGTATCATCAAAGTCCATCTGAGGGGTGTTTCAAACCGATGTCTTCGGCATACATATCCTACATGTCCCTTCACACAGAACTGTCAATTCTGTTTTCTGTGATTAGCATCTCCTTCTCTGGGAGTCCACAGGAAAGAGAACTATGTGGACACTTTCCCATATTATATTTACCCATGTTCACATATCGTAGTTTCTAAGTTGCCCTGAATGACCAACAAGTGGTTTGAGAAACTCCTGTTGTCTAAAATGACATACCCTTAGCCTTAAATACCAATAGTTCTGACATGTCTATTCCTGTCATGTGGGGAACAATGAATGACTAGAATAAACTTCTCATCCATTTTGCACTTGGCAGGCAAAATGATTATGAATAAAAATGAAATTGACATTGGAGACAGCAAAGCGGGAAAACCTGCTCATTGAAGCCTGATGGCCACATAAAGGAGAGCCATGGCCAAATGTTCTTGGCCAACTGAGCATGTGTAGGCTGAGTTTCCCTGGCTGCTTACCTCAATATGAAATTAATGAATTTCCGGTGACTTGATTGATTGTGTTGCTTGCGGTGTGAGCGTGTGGTCGGGCCAGCTGCACCTCACAGCAGACGGAGAGCAGGACTTTGACTTTCTGCTCGCCGCGCTACGCCACCAGCAGAAATATGTACACAAAACCCGAGGAGCGTGGTGGGCAAGCGCCTTCTCATGAAACAGTTTCAGCGCCAGGCGGGGTACTACAGGCTACAGACGAGGCGTCTGCTGACACGTAGGTCATGGCAAAGCTACAGATGGCCGACCAGCCCCTCTGTGCAACACCACCAGAGGAGAGGCAATGCCAAATATATCTTCCCTATAACCTCTTGGAATATGACTCAAAAGCAGAACCCACTACATTCATATGCATAGCCCACAGTACAAGTAAAGTGCATATAATTTGAAAAATTAGCTTATTTTGATGACTGATAATATTCCTGCTTTTCTGCATAGTAATTCCATAACCTGTGAATTTTAAGGTCATTTAAATTCCACTGAGCTGTTGCCAAGCCTTTGAAGCCAAAAAATTGCCTGTCATCCTCTTACAATACAGGCTATTGAGCACAGCACGGCTCACAGGGGCGCCCATAAATAAGAAATATCCTTCTGCAAACTGTTAATTGTAGTGAGCTGAAAACAAGATTAAATGAAATGTCCCCTACTCTGACAAAACATACTGCTGTTTGGCTAGATGACTGTTGTGGATACTGAAGGCTTGGGCTGCAGTTTGTGTTTTCAGTACAGTCAAACACTTTTTAAAGTGTAGATTAATGGTCCTAATGAAGAGTTGGGACTTTGTTTTACCTCTCCTGCAGAGTAGATGTTAACAAATGCTAATTTGCCCCCATTAAAAATGTGTCCCAGCTGCAGCTGCAACTTGGAGCGCTAATGATGACACATCCAGATTTAATTAGGAGAGCAGAACGGTCAACGGCCAGATACATTAGACCCACCAAATCTAAGCATACCTCTACAATATTTTGGCATGTTTAAATGCTTTGATTTCAGTTATGTCCTTTTACATTTTACATACAGTTTCTCTGTATGGATTTGGAACAGCAGACAGACAAGGTTAGCGTTACTAGTGTAGTGATAATAATGGCTAAAAGTGGCAGGTTTAAAATGACAGAGACCATTCAAGCTGGTATACAGTAATGCAGCTTGATACAGTGAATTTTACATTTGTCTAAGGTTGTCATTTTGTCATACCAACATGCAAATTATGCAAGAGTCTCTTACAGTTAGTTTTAGTTCCAGTTATTGCAGTCATAGTTTTAGTTACGTCAATAATTATAGTAATACAGCTGGTATCAACTGCCCTAAACGACTGTATCTTAAATCTGTATATAATATATAGTGGGGTGATACAGTAGATGAACATAATATTGCATCAGTCTTTGGGAGTAGTCAGCAGCAGCCCCTCAAGTAAGAATTAACTGATTTAAAAATGAGTGTTAAAGTGAAAGCAATAGGCATTAATGTTGAGTTTGAGAGTGAATGCAGTAAGCATGGAAACGTGTCAGTGCAGAGGTGACAAGTTCAAAGTTTATTTACAGTTCATTCCCCTCAGAGTGTACTTAAGTACACTTTGCACTGTTACTTTTCCATTTCCATTTTATGATCTTTCATTTACACTCCACCATGTCTCAGAGATAATCATTTCCATTCAAAACATCTGATGAGTGCATAAAACACGAGGCATTGCTATAGAAACCAATAGTATATGGAGTAGTTAGACCCACTGCCACTGACCCTGAGTATGTTTCATTTGTTATTTTTGCTACTTGTACTAAACTGAAGGATTGCAATACTTTTGCACCACTGCCTTTAAGTGTCTTTATGTTGATATTATCCTAAAAAGACATACGCCTGATGTGCTCATAAATACCCTGATTGTGTTTTGTAACTCAGAAACAGATGTTACTTGTCTGCCTGCTCATTTGAGGAGATGGGGAATATCTCACTGCACTGTGGAGAGAAAGCTTTTAAATATCCCGTGGAGCTATGTTCCATAGTGGAGATGAAGCTTTCAAAACAATCATGCAGAGTGGGTTTTATATCATAAAACACCCTGGTGCTATCCTCACCAATCAAATTGGATTAAGAGCAGACACAGATTGATCTATTCTGCGCTCGACAGCTCACTGTGTTTGACCAGATTAGTTTCAAGTGCAGCTGTATACTACCATAGAAAGAATGAAATCTTGTCATTGCAGTTGAAGTGTTCCCCTGTCCATCACAAACAGCGGACTCCCTCTGGACAATAACAAATTCCACTCGTGTATCATTTCATGTCAGCCATGCCCCGGCACACAGGAGTTTCTCCCACCTCATTTTACCCATTTCCCCACTGCAGGTGAATGAGGGCCAACTGAGAAATGGCTCCATTTGCATCTTAGCTAATTGTATTATAGCTCCGGGCTTTCTAATAGTTAATGAATTTTCTGAGAACAGAGTTTGGAAGAACGAAAAAAAGGTTGGAGCTGCAGAGCATATAGCCACTATTTGTAGTGAAATGAGGTTTGCTGCAGGTAAGAGGAAAAGGCCCCGCTGAGGAAAGCTGTGGTATTAAAGTTAGATGAAACGTATGAGTATGGTACAGTCTTTCTCCCAAGACAATAAATATACACTAAACCACCCAAGTAAAACAGTAAAACACTGAGTATTTAGTAAGTATACCTATATGTTTTTACATGTAGCATCCTGAAGCTATTAAAAGGTGTCACAAGCAGTATAGCCCAAGAAAGAAGGGAAACTCAGTTCTTATTCCCTCAATGGGATGCTGAATTAACAGTCTAGTACCAGCACGCTAAGGGAAAAGTGAGTGACTAAAGCTTGGGGTTCTTGTTAAAATGAAGACTTCAAACCTCAATATTTTCACCTTTTGGAATATATTCCTACCAGTTTACAAAAATATTATAGGTTACATGACTGAATTGTCATTTCAATTAAAGATCTGTCCATGATTAACTTAGCAGATACTGAGAAACGATAGCATTTATTTGGCGTTGTGTTTCCGACCACCTGGCAAATGTCCACTCTCCTTTTAGCTCTGATTTGGTCTCCATCAGCTCATGAGCAAAATATCTTTCTTTGTTTCTTTAGCTACTAATTGCTCCCATATGTTAGTTAGCTAGTTGCTAACTTCGTCAGTATACCGTTTGGTGCTGGGCAGGCAGCGTACAGCGGGTTTCTCAGAGCTTTAGTTGCTGAAGGAAGTGCCTGCTGCAGCTGGAAATAAATCGCTTCAAGCTACCCCTTTCACATTACATGCAGTCATTTCAAAAATAAACAAGAACAAAAGGTAACAATACAAAAAAATACAGAAAGTTAAATAATAAAGACAATCAGTACAAGGTAGGATACCAGAGAAAAGCTATTCGTCATTGTCTTACGGTGTTGAGTCCAGTGTGTTCTCTCTACCTAACTGATGGCTTCTTCCTCCTCCCTAAATGAAAATACTGCGCATGGATCCACTCACACTACATGTTGATATCTGATTCAATGTTCTTCTAAAACGACCACGGAAAATGCTTATCAAAGACATTTGAAACACTAAAACAGCTTGATTTCCATGTATGAGGGTAGTAGACAAAAGCACACACCCCTTGATGCCTCCTCACACCATTATAGGTTTAAGCTTAAATTAGATTTTGCTGTCTTTCTCTATACACGCATTGTTCAGAAAAAAGAATCCCTCAGTTATGACTTATAATAGTCATAAATAGTGTTGTGTAAATGTCCCATTCACCGTAACTCATTTACGGTTTTACAGCGCTTCAAGCACCCTTGGCGGGCAAAATTAGAGTTGTTCTTCTTCTGTTTATAGACCCTCTTTGCTGTAGCTGTCTGCTTACTGAGTTGAATTCCAGCCCAACAATGTGTACCTTGACTCATAAAGCCAAAGGGCAGCAACCGATTGAAAATGAGGGGGAAAAGTAGGTTAATCTCTCTCCATCTTGAAGACTAAACACATTTTTCAAGGGGCAGGGAGAAACGTGGAATGTCCTATATGGCATTTAATTGCTTTAAGGCCATTATCCTGTTTGTATTAAATCAAATTTCCACATCTGCTCTTTTACCTTCAAACCAGACAGAATGTTGAGACAGGCAGTTTGTCTTTGCGGGGTAGAAAAGGTTTCGCCCTCTGACCACACTTCACAAAAGTGCACAAATGTATGGCTGGTTGCACCACAGAAATGCTCTGCAGCCTACAATACAAATAGCAGCATTGATTTACAAATAGAGGGAATTTATTTCTCGGTTGTTGCCATTGCTTTCACAGGCAGAGAGACACATTTTAAGACAAGATATAAATGGAAGGAATCCATGAAGCAATTATTCCACCTCTGCAGTACATGGCAGCAGCACTGTTGGAAAAGGTGTATCAGGCTACCTTTCTCTGTTCTGTTTCACTGAGCAGCTTCTCCAGCCTTTCCTCAGCCCGTCAAGCTGCCTTGGCAACAATCAGAGTAGAGTGGCTGAGGCATGGTGAAGAGAAATGTACAGTGGTGGAGTGGTAGGAAATTACAAAAGGAATCAATTCAATGAGTTCCCTCCCTCCATGAAAAAATATCTATAAATCAGGCAGGTGGCCGAACCCAAACAACATCCCTTTAAAAGCCTGTCTACCAAGGCACAATGCATTTCAGAGCAAGGTACTCGGTAATATGGCTACCTCTATACTAAATCCAGTCTTTTTTTTTACTGAACCACTTTCCCAACACAGCAGCGCTGTCAACCACATGACCTTGGTGCTTTTCCCGCTGACCTTATCCATATTTCTTTATCATTGGAATGAGAATGGGATGCTTTTTCGTACCATATCACAGCCAAAGCATGCCAGGAGTTTCTGTAATGCCAGAAGAGCAGTGTTTCATTCCAGGAGACATCCACCTTTTGAAAAATGTGACACCTATTCTGACACGACCACACTGGCATGAAAGTGAAAATGAAGACGTATCTGTCTTCTGGTCTTTACTGACAAAAAGACAGTACTGTAGAAGCTGTAATCATTTTTAAAGGGTGCGCTTTGAACACCAGGTCATCATTTTCCCTCTAAAAGCAGTTTGTAAACTGCATTTATGGGATGAAGCTCTTTTTTGTTTTTCTTTTTTTTTTTTGGTGCTTTTTTTCGATAACAAATGTCAAGTCCTCGGAACAATTATTTTGCCAATTACACTCCTGGTGCCTATCACTTCCTGAGTTGTTTTCCCATGTTTCTACTCATGACGCTATCACCTCATAGGATGAGAATCTTAATGGAGGTTGTAAATAAACTAAAAGGCAAGGTCAGCAGGAAAACCACTGATGGAATAAATTAGTGTCCTGCTCTAAAGAAAACAAGAGAGAAGACAACATGAAATATAACAGTAAGGAGCAGTAAAAGGGCTCCCTGACCGTTACCCACTCTTGATTTATCTGACGAGAGAGGCAATCTAACGCTTCTCCACTGATTTGTCATATTCCCCGTGACCTGTCCACCAACATCAATATGGGATGGGTGTCAGACCGTAGGTTTAGACTACCGTTAGGTGGTCATTGTGGAGCTCATTTGAGTTAGCACGTGTATGTGTGTGCCTGCACCACATTAATTTTCAGTGTCTGTTGCTGATAAATGTCAAGGCCACTTGAGAGATGGCGAGCAGCAGATTATTCCCACACACACCCACACGCAGAAACAGCACACACCAATGCGGCACAGTAAACAGCGAGCCCATAGGAGCCGTGAATCGTCACACCCGTACCCGTAGTGGGTGTTGAATAGTCATGGGAAAGCGAATATCATTATATTGTAGGTGATGTAAAAACATGTGCTGCCAAGTGAAATAATATGTGTTTATCCATGAATGAGCAACTGCATGTCCAGCATGATCTCAGTCTCAGGTGTAACGGATGCCTGACAGAGAATCTCTCCTCTGTAAATCACATGGCTGCTCTCGTACATCCTGGATGACTGGACAGTTTCCTCCTTCATCTACTGTAGGTACAGAGCAAGCAGCCTTACTATGGAATTTAAGCATCGCTCAGTTTGTGAATTACATCATCGCTGTATTTTTAGACATAATCGCATGCCATGCTATAATTAGCTGAACAAACCCATTATAGTATAGCACTTAAAACTACAATAAAACTACATCATGTAATTGTGAAGATACTGAGGCCACACAGTGTCAAGTCAGGGAGGCTGAGCTGTAAGGATCTACAGCCTCTTGCAATGGAAAATTAAGTTGGATAAAGGAGGAAAAAAAAGACTTGCAGGTGACAAAATGTGTGTGCATGTGTGTATCCACGCGATATTCCAACATCAGTGTTACCTTAGTTACTAATCCTATTTACTGAGGATTGGATTCATTATTCAGGTTCTTCGTCTCAAAGCTGAATAGTTGTTATCACCGTGTGTCAGGGACAGAGACTCAGAGGAGGCAAATATTGAACATTCAATGTTTTCTTCACAATATTTCACAGTATTTAATGCACTAAGTGTAATCCATTTTGGAACATAAACTGTAATGAAAACCTGGATTTCCTCAGCTATAAAAATGAAATGATGTGTGTGCATAAAAAAGAAATGAGAAAAGAATAAGAAATATGTGGGATCTATCTACATAGCTATCTACTTTAACTGTAATTAAATATAGAACTTGAATTGTTCAATAGTGCATCCTTTCCTTGGGAGATGTAATTTCCTTGATCCTGCAGTCAGTCATCTTTCATAAAAGCTCTCAGGTTATGAAAAGGTCACTTAGAAATAATTGCAGGGGAGGCCTACAAAAGCTGAGGCTAATGTACGCAGATAACTTGGCAGCACAAAAAAGTCTGAATAAAACTGTAACATGAATTACAGCCTACGCATTCTGTGATCAGTGAAACAGCACACAAAGCATTAGGGATGCAACAATATGGGTATTGAGATAGCAAAGCTTTCCCACTGACAGCTACTGTATTTGGTTTCTCACAAAGCAGAGGAAACTGCTGCGACATTCACATATTGTTGCTCCTTCTAATTCTCTCACTCAGCCATCCAGTGGTAGCATTTCAACCGTGTAAAAATGTGGCTTAGGTAAGTTGACTGGCCAGTGACCTTGCACATAAATTAGATGAGGTAAACCTTCATCAACAAAAGCCTTCATTAACAAACACGTGTCTATTTAAATTCATTGATTTAGATTTCAGCAGCAAATTCCAGTCCAAACCTTGTGTTTTATGGAGCCCTAAAGTGTCCAGCATCAAATAAATAATTAAGACATATATAGAATAAAATTGGGCCTATAAATAAGCCAATAAACTGTGAAGTAATTTAAGAAATTATTAAAACATTACTCATTGTCATGAAATGTAATTTTATCATTCTCATTTTCATATTAACATAGTTCATTTTTGTTTAATTATATAATTTCTATTTCAAAATGCCCCTTTCAAGCCTGTTTTTATTCAATAATAGCATTTTTCCTAGTGACATGACATCGTGTCAGATTTTATTTCATGTCATTTTTCATGACAATAGGTAGCATGTGAAGCCTTGTAAAGGAAAAGTTTTAGCTAAAAGGAGCTAACATGCTGAGTGTGGGACGGTGGCAGTTGCTTTCTGCTCATGCTACCTACCTCCCTGGCTAACTAGCTAATTAGCTTAAATTGAGCTAAAGTTGAAAGTAAAGAGCCAGTGTTAATGGGGGCAGTTAACATAGTTAATTCAATGTTATCTTGGCAGTGCTGTGAATCTAAAGATGTCACAACTCTGAAGAGCAAAAACATAGTCTTTCTCTGCGGTTTTTCTAGCTAGGGCATGTAATATGAAAATGAGTGATAAAATTACATTTCATTATTATTACTTGTTTTTTAAGAATTAGTTCATAGTTTAGTATGTCATTTATATATTTTATATGTCTTTTTTATTTATTTAATATTGTAGACTTTGGGGCTTCATGGTGTTTAGCAGAATTAGCAGGAGTCGGCCTGTCCAAAACCTCTAAAGCCATGTCTTGTCCTCCCCCCTCTGTCTGTGTCCCAGGAGGGCAACTGGAGGAGAATGACTGGTAAAATCCAGACCAGCAACGTGACCAACAAGAATGACCCGCGCTCCCTCAACTCCAGAGTCTTTATCGGCAACCTCAACACAGCCATCGTCAAGAAGACCGACATAGAGGTCATCTTCGCCAAGTACGGCAAGATAGTGGGCTGCTCTGTGCACAAGGGTTACGCCTTCGTACAGTATTTGAACGAGAGGAACGCCCGGGCAGCTGTGGCGGGAGAAAATTCCCGTATCATCGCTGGACAGCCTCTCGGTGAGTCTTCTTTGCTTTCTCTTTTTCACTCTTTAGTGAGAAACTTCTGCATTGCTTGCATTGCAGATGCCATTAGGAACTCATGAAGGGCCAGTAAGATACAGTCCATACAGCACTTCGCAAAACTTTCTCCGTGAAATACAGAATGTTTTGTTAAAGCCTGTTCTTTGCTAGAGGAATGGATTGTCTCTCTCGGGAACACAAAATGCCTCAGGCATCTCTCAGACTTTTAGTTTAGAACTTTCCTTGGCTCCTAAATGTTGAAGTGTGTGTTTGTTGTCACGCTGTTTTGGAGAAAATCCCTACTGAATCTGTTAACTGATCCACTAGTGAATGTAAGCACAGTTTGATTTTAACGTTTACTAGGCAGAAACTTGTAAAAAGTATGTCAAAGTTCTTCAGACACACTACTTGAGCAGAGTAGAATATGTTAAGTGGATTGGGATGCAGCCACAATATGCTATGCAAGCATTGATTTTCTACCGTGCATGCACTTTGCAATGGGTTGTTTTTGTGGATGTTGTCTGTGAAATGTTTTTTGTTGACATTTGTGTTGCTCAATCAGAAATAGTTTTGTCTGTGAAGGGCATTGTCTTGAGCCTTATCTTGTTAAAACATCTTTGTGAAGTCTAGTGATGAATTGCAAAGATACATTCCTAGACACTCCTGCTTTAAAACATGATTTTAAAATTAGCATGACTGGATAATACTGCATATACTGTAGGCAAGAGACCTTTTGATTAAAGTCTTAAAGTGTTTTGTGTTTCAACCAGGGAACCTGGGGTCCAGAGTGTAAAGAGTGCAAATATCATGCAGTGTCAGTATGTTACACAGTTGAAAATATCAGCATGAGATGATCAAAGGGAGCAGTGCATGATGGAAGTTAAGTGCGGAACAGGAATGGATTATTATGTGGATGCAGAATATGTGTAGAGTTGATATTTGACATTTAGGTTCTGACTTCAACATGCAACGTGCAATATGGTGTTTCAACAAGGGAACGGGGGGGGTATAAAGAGTGCAAATATCACTGGGTGTCAGTATATTACAGAACAGTTGATATTTGGCATCTAGGCTCTGACCTGGTCACTCCCCACATGGAAACACCAAGCTCTACACAGCAGGGACTGGGGAGTGATGATAATAGCTTCCCCTTTAAGGAATGTAGACTCAGAATCTACAGGTGGAGACTAGGGTTGAGGTGGAGGTGCAGTGGACTTTTGTTGATAGAACTAGCTTGCAGGCTTTGCTTCATTATAATGTGTCACTTATAATGCTATGAATGGTGTCTCAGGGGAGCTAAAGTGTTGGGTCAGCCATGGTTTTGGTATGAAGATAGTGTCTTTCAGCAGGACACGTGTTTTTGAACTCTCGCTTGAAGATGATACACTCTGCCACTCCATTATACAGTATCCTCAGGGCGGTCAGGTAGTGAAAGAAAGAAATATATTAGATATATTTCTTTCTTTCACTACCAATTTATATAAGATAATGACCACAACTGAGGTAAACAATCCCAGTTCAAGGGCAATACCGAGTGAAAATAATATTCCCAAGACTGTTAACTCCTGTGTTAATGAACATTAGCTGTAACTAAAATAATTTATGTGAAGAATAAAAATGTAATATTTAAAAAAAGAAAACACAGAGCTGATTTAAAGGTTATTGTCTCCTCTGCATCAACAGGACAGGTTATCGGCCCGCCTGTTTTCTCTAGACATTATTTATCTACCTAAACATCAAACCAATAATCTGTCTCGACTGTCCCAGCCTCTTCTGAAATCCATCTGGCTGCTGAGAGACCTAAGTGGTTTCTTCATTTGCTTTCCTTTGTTAAGACGATGCTGGCTGTTTATAAAGGCCTGTCTGTCTGGATAGATGTTTAATGTTACTTTTCCAAAAATTAACATTAAATGAAAACAGAATTTCTGATCTGATATCACTGAAAATGCAGCAACAATGCTTAATGAATCATTTTGCGCCTTTATATCTATTGTTCTATGATGGCAAAGGCAAACATCAACAACAAGTAATGATAAGCTCTCCTTGCCTGATGAATGGTGGCTAATGTGTTTTTCTTCAAGTCTCTTCAAGTCTTTCATTAGTTTGATATTTGGCCTTATGGATGCTGTAATCAGCGAATAAGCAGAAAAACACATTGGTTATTAAAACCTAGTCGCAACCAGGACCATTGTCAGTCAGAGCCAAAACCATCACTGAGCACTCTACCATATCCATAATAACAGTGCAAGTGATTTATTTGTTACTTCTCTGCAAATCATTTGACTCTCTTCACGTGTGATTGCTTGTTTTTGGTTGAGAAAGCAAACATAATCGAAAGTATTTTCATTACTCCAGAGTTCATTTTAAACCGACCCCACAGCAAGGCAATCCTGCCCTCATTGTTATCACTCAATCTACAAGTCATGTGGCGGGAGTATGACTGGGAGATGCATCCTTAATTGACAATTAAGGACACCCTCAGTCTCATCCTTCCAAGCCGATGCTTTTTATATTAACATGGCGGAGAAAGGAATCAGCCACATAATGATTTGCCGCTGAGGAATAACCTCTGCAAAGGATCTATCTTCCTGTTGGAAAACGTTTCATTAAAGTGTTCTTACCTGCAAGTTGATTGCGCCTCACTTTCAGAGATCACATGTGTAGGTAAGCTAATATTGCTGTGTTGCTGGAGGAATTGCATTGAAATATGTTGCTGTTCCAAACATCGATGGCTATGTTTACTGAGATCATCCACAGCCTACATAAAAAAAAGAAGCAGGACATGTTGTGGAGGCAGAGGCACGTTTAAAAAGCATGGTTTTCTGCTGGCAGTTGTCACTGGAAAAGAGGTCAGTGGAATAATCGCATCATACTGCGACTGCACAGATCCACCTCAGCTCCTCAGACGCACTGGTGATGACTAATCTGCACACTCAATGATACACAAGTGTCAAAGGTCATAGCCTGCCACCCCCGCAGAAGATGAGACTGTCACTCTGCGTATGGATGAAAAACAGCTGATAAAAGAATGCAGAAATTCTATAATAACACAGCTGGAAGCACCTACCTCCCCCCCGCCGCTGAGTGAAAAAATGGATGCTCCATTACCCTATCAAATATGAATAGGAGTTTATGAGATCACATCTAGGATTGTGAGCACAGCAATCATTACTAAATAGCAGTGCATGCAATGCTATTCTGAATGGCTTAAGTGTGCAGTGTCTCCATGCTATTCAGAGTTATGAGCATGAAAACATTTCTCTGGATGCACTCCACATAAACACAGATGTTGAATATTGAGTCTTGCAGAGCAGACATGAAGAATCGTTCCTGTTGTCTCTTTCTTCATGGTGCTGGAACATTCAAACCCAGACGGTGTCTCAATTAATAATACAAAGTATACAAATCTGCATAGTATACTGTTTTGGCATATTATTACTCAAGAAACATTAACCAAAGGATTGTGGACCTGCCAATGTAAAATTTAGAAGCAAACTGTTTAATGGCATCTTCCTGGATATGTATCACCTCTATTCATAATAAGTGTTACTGTTTTGCAGCTGTCAGTAGCTCTTCCATCTTCTGTGCGAATGGCATTGTGGGAAGGTAGTGGCAATTAACAAAAAAAAATCTACACTAATTTTGTTACATTTTCTAACATGAGAGAACTTCATTGTCGAATCCTGCTCAAAGTGAGTGTGTTGTATATACTGTAATTAGGACACAGCACCAGTCTCTCTCCATGGCTCTCTCCATTTTGGCCCCAAAACTAGTTTAAATTTCACAATTAATAAAATCACTTACAATCACAGCCTACATACAGCCATCTGAGGTCAGCATGCTCTGTTGTGGCATAAGGCACGTACAAATAGCTCTACGTCTCACTTGTCTTGTTGTGTGTTCCCTTCCCTCTGGCTAAAAGCTGACTGGGGGGAATTCCTCGCGACACAGTGACATGATGATTGCTGGCATCCACGAACCTCAAATGCATCCGAGCAGTTTCCTTCTTCACCCACTGTGATCTATCTGCTGTATCTCTGTAGCCTCACTCCTCAGTGGACTCAGTGGGCTGCCATGCAGACACATTTTTTGCCTCAGGTGTCCGAGCATGCACTAAGACTGATCATGTTACCGCAGAGTCTCCAAATCTACATGTATACAATACACATAACCCATATGCTATCAGAGCACCCAGTTTATTGCAGCTAGCTAAAATCAAACTCAGGTTTTTGAACATTTTCTGAGAGACTCCTTTGATGTATTTGCACCCAAGACTTTGTGATGCATATCACTCTTGCCCTTTATGTGGTAAGATGAGTATCTATCTTGTCTTGTTTTTCTCATCTACAGAGGTGGTTGTTTCAACTGTGTCCTGATGTGGCACCGTGTGATTATGTGTGTCTGCCTGTAGGCAGCAGATGTGTGTGATTGGCAGGTGGTGATTGAAGCCCTGATGGAAAAGGACAATGAAAGAATAATATCCCATATTTTTCTAAGAGAGGCCTGTATGAAGATACAAGCTGCTGAGAAACCTGGGAGCAGAGGAGAGAGGGAGAACTGCAGAGAGAGGTTAATAGCAGAGAGAGGGCAAACTAACAACATCTCTGGAGAGTCCGTCTGGTAGCAAGCACACCTGATAATCTTCCCTCTGTTGACTCCTGTTTTGAGTAGCCTGACCCTCCCAGAGGAGATCTGCATTCTTTTCCACCTGGAAGTTTCATGGTGAAGGTCCATCCTATTACAATATTAATGACCACAGTGAAGGATAATGTGTGATGGATCACCAATCATACTGCCTCCAAATGGCATTGGCAAGAGTTGGGCACATAAATAATAAAGTGATTTAGATGCAAAATCCATCCTAAGCGGATTACAAAGGCAGTGGCACTGCAATCAATCGTCATTTTGGGCCAACATGATGCATAGCAAGAAGCGCAGGACACAGAAACTGAACTATAATGGGAAGAAGGAGAAGACTGAGTGGGGACAGGTAGGAGGAGAGTGTGCAGGGAGAACTGCTTTAAGTGTAAAAATACACCTACTGGAGGCATCTGTTGTATTTGTGGATCCGTTTTGTTTCCTGATTTAATTATTTTTTTACAGTTTTACAGTTGATGAGATGTAATTCTGGAATACTTGGAGCACTCCTACAGTGGACTTTAAGAGAATGAAAAACCTCTATGCCATTAAAGACCTTTTACACTGTGTGATTTTGGGGTGTCCCATGTGGAAGTTGACAATTGTACGAGATATGTGGTGAAAATTTTTGTTTGGTGGTCTTAGGTTGTGGCACTGCAGTGTATAGCGTGTTTGGCTTATCGCTGCACTGTTTTCCCTCTGTTTGTGTGTTATGACACCATACTGTATAAGCTGTATTGGTTCTCAGACGTGTGTGGACCATGTCTTTCATTGTTTTTATTGTGCATGTTTTTATTGTTTATGTTCGATTTTATTCCCACACTGAAAACCAATTTCCCTGTGGGATAATTAAGTTAATTAGTCGATCAATCAATCAATCAAACCAACACATCAGAATACGACAAGAAATAACACAGAATACATTGGCGAGCGAGGGTAATGCTGACGCTTAAAAAACATATTGACCTCAAACTAACTTTGTAAATTCAGCATTTCATTGTTGCCTTCTTTTTGCTGAGCTTCACAATCTTCTCCGTCGCTTTCTCATTTTCCCATTTACATTGTTGTGCTATGATGCATCATCTGACACACAGTGATATCATACAGTCTGACACGGATTGCAACCAAGACTTTATTAGACCCATCTCTCACAGTGTGACATACAACAAACTTGTAGGATTGTTGTTAATGCACTATAGGTGCCTTGAAAGAATAGTTCAGCATTTTCAGGAAGTACACTAGCAGACGAGAAGATCGATTTCACTGTCATACCTGTCCGTTAAATGTGAAGCTACAGCCAGCACATGGTTAGCTTAGCTTAGCACAAAGACTGGAAACAGGGAAACAGCTAGCATGGATCTGTCTGAAAGGTAATAAAATCCCCCAAGTACCTCTAAAACTCACTAACTAACACGTTATATCTTGTTTGTTTAATCCATAAAAAAGTGCAGAGTTGTGGTTTTACGGGGGTTATGGGCTGGACTTTTTGTACTGACATGATACTATGAGAGTGGTATCGATCTTTTCTACTTACTCTCGACAAGAAAGTGATTAACCATAGGCTGTTTCCCAAAATGTCAAACTTTTTGTCGGCCCAAAAGTGCAAAGGCTTTTTGCTAGACTTACCATCTTGTGTTCAGATTCAAAGGCATTCGGGAAAAAGAAGGAAATATGTAGCTCATAATAATAGAGAAGAGGCTGTAAAGTAAATTGCAACACTTCTTCACAAAATACATGCAACTCCTTAAATGCTCTGCATATCACAGGCTTAACATTATAAGTGAATACCCAATGGGGATTTTCCCTTTTAATGTCTAGTGTCTAATGTCTTGAACCAATCCTCCTGCATCTTCTCCACCTGGCTGCTGTAATTCTCTCTCGTTCACCATTAGTATTCATAGGCTCACTTTCACTTTGAAATTTGCATGGATAATTTCAACTATGTCTACAATAACTGCACAGCTCAGTAACTTTATTTTGAGAGCCAGGTTGAACAGTCATGAGTGAGAGGCCTTATGGGTATTGCAGTATGCAACTAGATGGGCCAATTCATCCTGATCCACTGGACTGAGCCTTGCCAAAGCTAACCCCATAAGGCCCCCTCTGTGTCTTTCATGTCCCTGTGTTTGCTTCTGAGGCTGTGAGAGTATTCAGTGTGTCTGAGCGTGTGTGTGTGTGTGTGTGTGTGCTTGTATGTGGTGTCTGCGCGTGCTTGCAGATGGGAAGAGAAGTCAGGTTTGTGCTTCGCTCAGAAAGGAATTTTAACCAGAGCGCAAACAGTAATATCAATACATAATCTCGTTCTCTTTGCTCTCTTATTCCCTCTCTTTCTATATCTCTCCTTGTCCTTGTGGGTGATTAGAATGCACCCTGGTTGTCCGTCTCCTCCCTCATTAATCACGCTCTGAGAGACTGGGCTGGACATAGAATGCACACTTGGCCTGACCCAGCACTCGACAAAAGCATCCATAATACCAGGTACAGAGCAGTCATACAATATCATCAACAGTATAGCCAAGCCAAGGATTTATCTGAGCTGTAATGTATTCAGAATATAAGAACATGATTCTTTTGCGAAAACAATGCTGAAGAAATTTAAGGATTGTCATTGTGCACTTAATAGGCTTTAATAAAGCCACCCAGGAAACCAGGAAAGCACATTTCCTCGGCTGCCAGGATCTCTTTCTGTCTCTCTGTCCCTCTCTTTCTGTATCCCCTTCTCTCTTTCATGCATTCTGACAAATGCTTTAGTGGGGCCTGAGCCACAGTGTGGACAAAGTGAGATGGATTACTGTGTGGATTTTGGCAGGGGGAACTGCAGCTAATTCTCTGATTAGAAACCGGGGTTCAGAAGGTAGAGAAACACTGAGCTGTGAATCAGAGTCAGAGCGCAGGGCTCAGTGGGCTCCAGAAACCTGTGCGTGTGTGTGTGTGTGTGTGTGTGTGTGTGTGTGTGTGTGTGTGTGCGTGCGTGTGTGTGTGGGCATATGTGTGTGCGAATGTGTGTGGGTGGGTGCATTATGCTCATGAGTAGAATTCAGAAAACAAGCTTTAGTTTGTGTGCATGTTTTGTCTGCAGGTGTCCGTTTTTAGTTATGCAGTAAGTAATATTTATTTAATTCTGAGTGTCGTTATTAATATGAGCAGAATTAGTTAATTCTCACAAAAGTTAACTTTCCATCACTTCTGCCACAGAGCAACAGGCCAGTTAATATAGTATAACATATAAAAATCCCAGTCGTGGTGCAGGGTGGTGGGCTAGTTGCATTGCAGGATGCAATTTGGATTCTCATACAAAAGCCAATGTGTCAAAGTGCCCTGCTTCCTCAGCACAAGAAAAAGGCCCAAAATGAAAAATGTAATATCCACTCTATAGCCACCAGATATTGAAGTGGATATCCAGTGGGTCGCATAATCCATGAATATAAGCAAAATGATAGAATATCAAAAACACAAGATTTAAAGCTCATCGCTTCCAAATGTATTGACAGGTGTTCTAATGCTAAGGCTAACACTACACAGAAATCAAAGTTTTTATTATTTGTGGCTGTAAAATATGTGCATACATCAATATACATTTTGATGGACAACTGAAGAAGAAGAAGAAGAAGAAGAAGAATACATCAATAATGTGTGTACAACACAGCAGAAAACAGACTTGTTTTTTCAGTTATGATTAAGTGAGATTTCAAAAGTTAAAGATACTGATTTTCTATTTAGAAAGTCCTTAAATGTACAGTATGTAGCTATACGGGAAAAAGTTATATGGATGGGGCTTTTAAGAGTAATTAATGACAATGCATTACTATACTCAGATTACATGGTAAATCATGAAACTACATTGCTTTTAATTAGATTTGTCTATTTTAATTAAAATGGTGTAACTTTAGAAGTTCTTTCACAGTACATATGTTAGCATTAATTAAATGAAAACAGCAGCAAAAACAGAACATCTTATGTAAGCTCACCCAGATGAAAGGCTGCTAATAAGAAACACAATCAAAGTCTGCTTGATACAGACAAGACTGTTCGTGTTTTTGAAAGCAAAGCCACTTTCTTACATCACATTATAAAAAAAAGATTGATTACCCAATTGCAGACAAGCCATTTTTGAAAAGGATAGCACACATATACTTAAACCCTAATGTTCTGTATGTATCAGCTTGATACTTCATGACTTTTACTAATTTTATTAGAATTGCTTATAAACTGATGGCATGTTTCAGAAAATGACACATTACTTCTTTTTGGGGGTCTCACAGATCCCACCTGTAAAACACGGTGTAATACAATGTTTACAGTACTTAATACATAGCACTGCCCCTCATTAATCTCAAATAAGTCTATCTGGATTTCAGTTATTTGAGTTTTATAACCGTTTGTTTGTAAGAGGACTGACGAGCAGTTTAACCCTAACCCCAAACATACGTAACCTCCATATGTAGGATAACAAACTGAACAGTTTTTTTGCATGTGAATATCTTTTTGACAAACAAAATTAATATACATTTCTTCATTCATAGCCAATATCACTTATAAAATATGAAATATTTCCTTATTGTGTGTGATAACAATGCTTTATGGTAATTTATGTATTTTGTCACCTTCAGCAAAGGTGCAAGCCCAGTTTGTGGCAAAGATAATGGTTATTGCTTCAGTGCTAATCTACATACTGGGTTTTAATAAGGTCAGAAAAAAAGGTCAAAAATACTTGACAAAAAAATTGGAATTAATATCCTGAAACACCGCAATGCAACAAATTTGTTTTTAAGGTAGTAAAGTAAAGCGATTCATTTAATTCAGAAGTAACTTAATACTACCATTGGTGATGACAGGATCTGAAATATAACACTGATGCTGACATGAGACCGGAAGTAGAAGACACATCCGTCTTCATTCCTGTCTTCGTATCTTCCATCTGACCAACCAGCCACCTCAGAGTCTGCAGCTAAATTGAACAGTGGGGACAGTGAGGCTTCAAACTAACAGGATTAGCTTGAAGCCTAACAAGGATCCTGGCTAAAATGTGTTCATTAATATTACATGTGTCTACAGAGAAAGAGAGGGAGGGAGAGAGGGAGGAAGGGACACAGACAGTAAGGGGAAGTGGCTTTGGACCACTGAAGAAGAACGGAGTTGGATAATTGTTCCACTTGCGTAATCAGAGATGCCTGTTTACTAATGAGAGCTTAGGTTCACACTTAGGGCATGCCGATGCAGGCAGGATGGAGTTTGAATGAATGGATCATCAGTTTAAAATTGAGATCTGGACTTTCTCATAATGCAAAAAGTAAAATGTTACACTAGATATGCATGTTGGCACACTGCCAGTTATGATTAGACAACATATTTGGAATAAGCACATTAACGATAGAGGCTTGTCTTCACTCTGACTTTATCTGTAAGAGTCCCAGCGACGTGTATCAAGAGTAATTCATCTTTTGTGTAGGATTAGTGTTCTTACAGATGCTCTACTTGCACATGCTGGGAGATAATGTTTCAATAAGAAACGTGTGTGTCTGTGCCAGGTGTGCAGTCTTGCTATGACGGAGACCACTGCAGTGCGACCTTTACACGGAGCATCAGCTAAACAGACAGACCTTCATAACAGTCCTGACGCGGACCCCCGGAATGGAAAATCTGCCCTTTAACACTCCATAATAATTGATCCAGTCAGTCATATCTGTCTCTTAATTCACGCCGTAATTGTCGATATGCACCTCAGGCTGAACGACAAAAGAGAAATCCAGGCGATGAAAGGTGACGCACTGTGTGAGTAATGGTTTGTGACTTGCGATTACACATGCAGTGATAATTATTGCGACCCTGGAGGGTTTCTGCGGACCCGTGGTCACAGGGCTCTGCAGCGTAACCCCTCTGACTCCCCCCACTTAGTGTGCGAATTAAGAATCACTGTGACAGACTCACTGGGGAGTTCTCCCCCGAATGAAGATGGACAGTATAAACAAAATAACATTAAAAACAGCCCATAACCTCGCCTGGAGCAGTCTCTTGCTCTCTCATGTGTTTACTTTTCCTCTCACATTTCCTTATTTGACTCCGCATTTATTCTCCCTCCGTCTCCTCGCTCTCTCACGCTAGTTTGCTTCCACCCTTCCTTGTTCCTTCATCCTCTTACTCACAAGGCCACCTCGCCAATTACGCAGCAAAGTTGAGGGCCTGTGAATCATTGCATCCAGTTGTTAGTGTGGAATACTGACTCGCAGAGCTGGAGGATGGGACTCGGCCTTGGGCTCCACTGTCCGGTAAAGGTCACGCCGAGCATGATGGCGGTTAACTACCTCAACTTTATTGCAGTCAACACTTTTGCATTAGCTGCCGCCACGAGTAACCTCTGTGACACCATCCAGACACAGTTTACAGTCAGGCCATAACCACCCCAAGCTACTCGGAGCACTGTTTAGAGCGCTGATGCATGACAAAACTGGCCACTTGGCCTTCTTAGACCTCAAGCCTGAGCTATTTTGGGGAGTGGAGGAGCAGCTAGAAGGATTATTCTGCCACTGAGAGGGCACAGATTTGTCCCTGACATAAGATCCACATGCAAGCATATGTCTAATTGAAAATACAGTGATTAAACAAAACATCTGATGCATAGTCCTGCACTTATCTCACTTATCTCAAAGCTTAAAACTCTTTTCTCAAACTCAGCTTCTTCTCATTTTTATAGATTTAATTAGGGAAATCAGTGAGGGATAATGACTTCTACCTGAATTGACCTCTTTATAAAAAGTGTCCCGAATATTTTGCATATTAAGTGAAGATTTGATTAAAACACCGAACTACCTGCTCGCTTGGTGAAATTCACTTTCGGATAGGAATTGAGAACTCCTATCCTAAAGGAGCCAAAGAGACACTAAATAAATAAAAAGGTGCACACTGTACTGAGCCGACAGGATGACCAAACGTCAGTTGCAGCTGTTGAGGGAGAAGCAGCATAACACACAGCTGTCTGCTCTGTATCTCCAAGGAAAAATTGACAAACGCAAGCTTTATACACACAGGGAGGGGTTGTCTTCAATAGATAGCAACTGGTTTGAAGTGCATTCCTGACCTTGACAACTCCTTGTGACTTGTTCACACATCCCTGTTAGCCTGTAGCCTTGGTGGAGAAGTAAGAAGTGGTAAACAAGCTACAAAACTAATGATTATATAAAAGGAGGAGCATTTGTTGGTTAAATACAAGGCACACACATTTACACAAGATGGCTAAAAAAATAAATGTAATACATGAAAGATGGATGCAGAATGACTCAAAGCAGGATTCTTGTGTGCTTTTGTTGTCCTATGTAATGTAAAATCAGCACCAAGGTGTAAAGCATCTTAGTTTTCAGGGCACAGTATGCGAACATACCTGGGTGGGCCTTTGCAGCTGATGAGTTCTGGGACTGGAGTGCTTGAGCTGTAAAGTGTGTCACCGTTTTCTCCATAGCCTACCTGTGTGACAGAATTATTAATGAGCTGTGTCTGTATTTATGCACCTCATCTAACAGGGGAAGATGGGCTGCCTTCATTACTTTGAGTTGTGGGAGCCGTCCTGTCAAGTGAAATTTGAGCCTCAGCCAAGACGAGCGCTTGTTATGACAAAAGGCGAAATTCATCAAGTGTTCATTTGGTTTGGAATGATGGGTCAAGACAGTGTCAGCCTCCTCTCCTCATACATGGAATAAATGAAGATCATGGGATCAGGAGTAAAAGGCACCTTTTCACTCTGTGGTCACTGAGCACCACACTGTGGTACACAGCAGTTATTACCACTTGACTTGACTGTCATAATAACCAATGCAGTGTACATTAAGTCGCAATCGTGCCTCACAAATTCATGTGAGGCAGCTTTTCATCTTAAAATAGCATTTTATTGAATGAATTTCTTTCTAATTGGTTTCAGTTTTGTCTTAATGTGCTCATGTGTGACCTTCTAAAAACCGTGGACGCATCTGGATTTTGGTGCAATTGGATTTGACAGGCATCATATTGAAGGCCTGGAAACAGAGGGGCATAACTGCCAACATGTGCGCAAATAACATTACATTATACATTATTGATTATTATAATGTACATGTTCAGTATGATCAATTAAAATGTCTTAAAGAGGTTGATTTACTCTTGCATGTGTATTCTGTCATTTGCAAAAGCTGATAAAATTTAGTGCAGATAAAGTTTGTTCTTCAGAATCTAAAAAACAATGCGCATGTATAGTAAATGTTTATATAGAGAGATGTTGTAAAGAGGTTTTAATGCATGTTGTCTATGTTAATGACAAAACATAATATTGGTACCATTACCATTATTATATGTACTTTATTAGTTATTATCAATCATTACAGCATCATTACAGTAAAATGTATTATTACTTGTTTAGAAAGTGCTGCAGTCATAAGTTACTTTGTGTGTGTGTGTGTGTGTGTGCTCTTGTGCACCATTTTTAGTTAAAGAAGTGACAACAATTTTGCCGCACTTAGTTAAAGAAAAAACACATTATTCCTCTTACAAATTAAATGTTGATTGCACAAGCAATACAACTCACCCTTAATCAATTCAATACACTAAGGGTTTGCTAATACAGCCTTGCTTGTTCTGGTATGACCTGTAGCTTACGGTGGCTAATATTAGCTAACTTAAGATTTAAGAAATTGTTGTGTAACTGACATTACTGTGTCAGTTTCCTGACCTCATAACTCTTCTCCACTTATGCAACTGTAACACGACATTTTAGCTTTAATATCCTGTAATTGGCATATGTGGAAACAGGTACATGGTCTCACTTTAAGGTTAGGGTTAGGGTTAAGGGCTAGGGGATACACATTTTCTATTCTCATCACAGTCTGTGAGGACAAAACCACAAATGATTTTTTCCAATGTTTTGACAAGAATAAATGTTTTAAAATGATTTTCCCTCAAGCTTAACCACTGCCAAAAAAGTGTTTTTCTACAGAGCAATGTCTACTACTGCAAATGTTTGCGTAATCTATTTGAAAACTGGTGAATAGAGGAACAATAGCTGATTTTCATGTCAACTGGACACCTACACAGGTGTTGAAGTACTTGCAGTTTCATTACAATCCATAAAAAAGGGGACATCTGTGGAATGATTTTGTGCAACAGTGACCTCTTCAGGAGACACGAGGAGATGCTTGTGCATATCAGCTGTAGATTGCTGTAGGAAGGGACAGACATGCAAAGAGATTATTTTCCCAGACAGAGCATACAGTCAGTGTGACAGTGATGAGGCCGAATGAGCTGATCATGTAGACCATGAAAAAAAAGCCCTTTTAAGTTTAATCTTGTTATATTACAGTACTGGAAATCTTATTTCTATTTTTTTTTATATCTAACTGCTGTATGCAGCATAGACTTGTGTGTATGATGGTACCCTCTACTGTAATGCTGCCTGTTGTTAGTGTATTTATTTGCAAAAGTGTACTTGGCAGAAAAAATACTCCAGTCCTGGTGTTTTAGTAGATAAATATGCTGTTGATACATGTATTATTGATATGAAAATGAACTGTATTTTCAACTGTGGTGTTTAGTTTACGCACATACATGGAGATGGTGCCTATTTCTAAATATGTGTATATATGAGGATCAGTTTGTGGTGGGAACAAGTCAGCAAAAGTTGAATAGTCTATGGTGTTTGCTTGTGTTTCCTCGCCCAGATTTGACTCTTTCCATGCGGCGAGTTGTGTGTTCATGCAGCCGAGAAGTTTGGAAAAGTGTTTCTGATTTGGAAATTTCTTGTTGGATTTTGTAAAAACAGGTCTGTGATGTCAAGATAAAGTATAGAAACATTTCAATAAGTGATTACATATTTAAGATTTGTAGTTAGAGCAATAACAGCAGTGCTAACATTCAGTCCTCTGAACAATTACTCACAATTACAGATGCACAGTAGAACAGCTCTTATGACACTTATGTCCATTTTTAACATTACTTCTGAAGTCTCGTAAAGGTCTTCACTTGAAACCAAAGCTGACAATCTGCCATTTGTCATCCTTGGTGCATTAATCACTCTGTTCTTTCCAAGTGCCACTTTCCAACTCACGGCAAAGAAATCACAGCCTTGTTAATTTCAGAATCAATGTGGAAACAGGTACATGGTCTCACTTTAAGGTTAGGGTTAGGGTTAAGGTCTAGGGGATACACATTTTCTATTCGCATCACAGTCATCTGTGAGGACAAAACCACAAATGATTTTTTCCAATGTTTTCACAAGGTTAAAATTGTTCTACAGCATGGGCAATGGCTCAGTCGTTTGTGGCCCCATTACATCCAGGAGACATTATTGTCTGTGTATCGGGTTTTTCTAACCCCCGCACTGATAGCGTCTGAGCTGAATTAGATTTGGCAGCCTTTAATGCCTGTATGAATAGCAATTGCGACTAGTTCAACATTTGAATACTTCTTAATGTGATTCTTTGCACTCTGCTGACCCTGACAGATGGAGAGAGGGAAGCAGAAAGAGAGACAAAATGGAGAGAGAAAGAGAAGGAGGAAAACTAAGGGAAATTAAGTAAACAGGAAGGAGGGATAATGCAGATTAGGCCCTAAATAAAAACTAAATGAGGTCGTACTTGAGATGATGTAGGCTGGATAAATGTAATTCATATGTACTGTATGAAAAGATTAAATGAAGGTACATTAGAAGATGGGTGAAAATAGTTTTTTTTCTTCTGCACAGTCTTTAGGAAGTAATCCCTTAATTTAGTGAAAAAATTAGTGTTTACGTGTGTGTTTGCTTGTTTGTTTACTTGTTGAGGATTTGTGGATTTTAGTCCCCTCTCCCCCTTTCAATAGGAACAGCTTTGCTTCAGCTGCCAGAAATTAAAGAGTTTCTGTCTGACTAACAGAATGTGATCTCCACTATTTCAAATATATGACACCGACATAAAAATAGATAGCTGTCATTAAAGTCAACTAACTACAGAATGTCACTACAGATGTTGTCATATTTGGTAATAAACTGGATTTATTTCAAAGATTTTGTGCTGTATTTTTGAGATATTGATAAGTCAAATTGGACTGATGAATCAGTGGTTACCACTAACTTGTTGTTAGTCCTGGTATTTGAGTTTGCATGTTTCCTTGATCTTTTGTCTTTTACTCAAGTTTTCTCCCAAAGTCCAAAGATATGTCTTAATCAGAGACTCCAACTTACCTACAGATGTGAAGGTGTCTTCTTGTGTGTTTGTTTGTTTGTTTTCTATCTATATTCTATGCTCTGTAACAGACTGGCCGCCAGGTGATTCTCTGCTTTGGCCCAATGCATGCTGAGAATGGGGAATGAGTGGATGAATCATCAGCACTTATACGTTGCAATAAAAAAAAGCCAGGTAATTTTGGAATAAGGCTAAATCCACCCTATAACAGAATTTACTGCACTGTCCCTGGGACTTTATGCAGCAATGTCATTATGTACAAACACACATTTATCTCTTTAAACTGAAAATTGGAGCAAAACATCATGGTGACAAATTTGTTCCAAGGCCGGGATAGTCTCCAGGCCCCAGCTCCACATGACAGGAGGGAGAAACGTACAAATGAATGAACAATTTTACTTTTCATTCCAAGACAGGTAGCCAGGCGATAAAAGCAGGATAAACCCTACAATACAACATAATTCACATTGTTCTGTTCCTGTCAGTAAAGTCAAAATGTACAAACACAGAAAATTATCTTTTTAAACTAGAAATTAGAGCACAACATCAGGGGACACATTTCCTGAGTTGGCCCACTGACTCTGATTACTTAATGACACAGTATCCGAGGGAGGTTTATTTAAATGCAGGGCTTAATCAGCCGAATAGGAAAATGCATCCATGCATATAAAACCGCCAGGGCTGCTTTCATACTATCTGTTTCATTAGTCCCTGTCTATGGAGCAGCTCTATGGGTTGCCTATATGACACCATCACTACAGTCTGTCTGTCTTATATTCAGCTTATAAAGAAAATTCACAAACAAATCCGTCAATATAGAAATAACATGTGAATCCTATTTTTATTGTTGATGTTGATTCTCCCTTTAAATCTCTCTGTTGGAAACGGCCGTCGCTGTCATGTTGCTTCTTCTCCACTAGAGTGTGCAATTTTCCTTCCCAGGTTTTGGGTTGCATTCAACGCTTGAACCGGAGGGACGCTCTTGTTGAAAACCTGTTGAGAGGATTTCTGCAGTTTTTGCTTTCAGAGGAGACACTCAGTAGCAACATGTGTGTAGGAGAGGATGCCTATTTTCTCCTTAATAATGTTATTTTTTTAAGCACTCTGAGTTTCTCCCAGTGGATTGTTGTTCCTCCTCCTACTATATGGTTCCCTTTGAGCACAGTGCCCCTTTGAGTAATTGAGGGCAATCTGCATGCATAAACTTGGAGGAGTAAAGTGAGAAAGTCATGAAATGTATACAAAAACACTGCTAACAAGGCAATAATGTGGTACTGGTTTATAATAGGGAGCATCAGAGATTATTTGGGCCGAGTTTTCATTGTGAACACAGAGAATTTAAATGAACAGACTGTGCAGTTCACCATAGAAAAAACAACCTTGGAGCCTGAGAGAGTTTGTTTTATCTCCTGCATGTTTTATTTTTATTTTTTTGACACCTTGAGCTTGACACTGGTCTGTCAAATTGGACCCAATCCAAACAAATGAGTCGTTCAGGCTTTGTAAGCATAGTATTAGCAAAGAGAGGCGATTTTCTGTCACAGACTGCTAAGCAGTTGCAGCAGTTGACACACTAGATACGTTTGCAATTACTCAGCGCCAAAAGCAGTGCCTGTCTAATGAGCTAAGAGAGGCTGTAAGTCATAGGCCAATGAGATGTGATGGCTTGAGCAGATTTATATCCATCATGTAGAAAATCTTCCCCGTGGGCATCCGCAGCATCCTCTCCATCTCAGCTATAAATGAGGGTCCTTTGTTAACAGGGAGTGTGTTTCAAATGCCAGCAGAGATTGTCTGAGAATGCCGAACACTTCAGATTAGGCTGATGCATGTACATCGTCTAAGAGGCTCTTCTTATATTAAAAAGGGTAATGATGTGCTTTTTTCCCAAGAAACAGGGTATATTCTTAAGGAAATTGCCACATCCAAGTTAACACTAGTTAACACTTTCTCATCAATCTTCCCACCATACGAAGCTCCCGGGTTGCTATATGAACTGGGTTTAACAAGCCCCATGGTGCAGTATAGCAAGGGAAATAACAGTGGCTGTTTAAGTGAGGCTGTAATATAATACTAGCAGTGATGGATAGTCACTGTGGAAATTTGACAGCATTTTGGTCCTTTGGGAAGATGTGTATATTTAACATTTTACCGTCTTCCACATAAACACCGGGGATTTAGATAATATAATAATTGGAACCAAACTTAGTTAAAGCCTGCAGTAACAGAGGGGGCACTGGGAGCAGTGGAAACAAGCTGTGAACACAACATTGACATATTATCAGCTTTTTAGTTCACACGGCAAACTCTTTTTTTTGGTCAATATTCATTCTTCTTTTAACTCTGTTTTTGGTCTCCATTGACTCCTGAGGGAAATACCTGGCTCTTAGCTGCTAAATGCTCCACTATGTTCACCCAGCCAGTCACTAACTTTGTCTCTCTGTCATTTGGTGCTAGGCAAACTGGAAATCATTGAAAACAGCTGCCTGCTGCAACCGAAAATGGGTCTATGAGAGCAGTGAGAGTGAATCAAAACATTAAAGTTGCGGGTCTGAAAACCAAAACAATTAGCTTAAAGACGCTAAAAAAGCTCTGTAGAACTGAGGGGAACTGCAAAATAATTCTCTGTGGGTTCATCACTACAAGCAACTCCTTTCACATTACACATAGTCATTTGATCCATTATTGGTATAAAAACATGAATTATAACAGTTTTAATAGCCTCATGGATATCACAGAGGTTTTTGTTCAAGCCAGTGTATCTGAAAGCTGAGGTGGTCCTGATCGAGACATTAAATATTGTTATCCAAACTGCAGTGACTGAACAGGTTCAAAGCTCAGATTTGATCCTCTGTATAGTTTTGATATATTCACCAAGAAATTTGAGGAAATGTACTTTTTCTCCAACACGAATACAGCACTTTTAAATTTCACATCTAACTGGAAACATTGTGACTATTCGGAGAAAAGAAGCGCTGCCATTCCTACTAACCACAAGGCTGCTAAACCCTGCTTTTCAAAAGGAGCCTTTAATTAATGAATCTACATATTTCTTAAAATGTAAAACGTAAAAAAAAATTCAAATGAGGTGTCTGGCTTTGCTCTGAGATTTATTCTCTCTGATGCTCATTAAAAAAGGGCCTTGGGTCAGGTTGGAGTATTTACCACAGCTGGCCTTAAAGTAATTCTTTTCATTTTCGAGAGACATAAGTCACAAAATGAAGCACATAAAGAGTATTTATTATGACTCATGATGATTCAAATTTTCTCATTTTATGCCATGTTGACTACATGCTTCCTATTGTGTTCTGGAGGCTGTTTGTTGTATTAATCCATCATGGACAGCAGATGTCCCTGCTATACTTTTAAATACAGATTTTTCTCATTGCTGGTTGCCAATGATTGTGACATGTTTACACCTTCTTCTTTGTTTTCCTCATCCAAAGAAATGCTGTTTTACATGTGAAGAGAAACAGTTTCACAGTGCTAAAAAGCCATTTTTACTACACGTGACTTTGACCTATGGCCTGATCCAGTAATCATATTCGCTGTATTGATTTATTTGATTTTTCACAAAATTCACTTTGAGGGATTTCATCTTTTCTAAGTTTCAAAGTAAAAACATAAAGGAGACCATTTGTCATTCTGGAGCATGTGAGAGCAGCAGCGGTTTCGGTGGGGAGCAATATTGATTGAATTCCTGCTACTTCCAAGCAGTCAGAGTTGTTTGTTTCCACTGCACAATTCATCTTGGGCCAAAAAAAAAAGAGAAAGTGTTGTTATTCAACCCACACAACAATAATGTAATACAGTGGAATGAATCGCACAAAATCAACATCCAGGCCGCTTCCTTATCCTTGTCTCCTTAGCAACACAATCCCCTTTGCAAGTAAGATGAGAGGCACCTTTTCTCAAGTGTGCCCAGAGGTTGTGGAGAGAGTGGAATATTTTGTTCCAATGTCACTGTATGCTCATATCGAGTAAGATAATAATCAGAGTGTTACACTAGAAAGTGGTTAGCTGCCGGATGCCACCTCCTTCTTGTCTTGAAAGGATCTATCAGTATTGTACAGTGTGAACCAGGCAGAAACAGTTTCTCCTTGAAGGTCACAGGCAGTACTTGATTTCAGGATTTGGTCGTCTTTCAAAGGTTGGACTGGCAGAGAATCTCAAGTAAAAGGTGTGTACTATGAATGAATCTGAATTTAATTATTCCCAGCAGAAAGTCGGAATAAATTTGAAGCATTTCTGAAGAATAGTAAGTAGCAAAAATACACTTGGATGACATAGCGCCAACTCATTTTGCATTTTTAGCCATGCTAGCAATATGGATGGCAATGTCTGTCCACCACTTTGGTCCAGACTGAAATATCTCAACAACTGATGGATGGATTGTCCTCAGAGGATGAATCCTACTGACTTTGGTGATCCTCCGACTTTTCATCTAGTGCCATCATCAAGTCAAAATTTAGATTTAAAACATACCTGCAAAACTAATGACATTCCCATCAGCCTCGGCTTTAGTTTGTGTTTAGTGCTACTGAGCTAATCTTAGCAGCTAACATGCTAAACTAAGATGGTGAACATGGTAACATCAACATGTCAGCACGGTACCAGCTGATAGCACCGCTGGGCTTAGTATAGCCTCACAGAGAAAGTAGCATGGCTGTGGAGTGACTTAAAATAAACTAGCAGGTTGAAACTTGCTCCTAAATATTTTTTATGATATCACATCAGTATTCAATTTGTGACATTAAGAAATGATATTCTTCATAAAACAGCACTGATTTGTTAAACAGTGTTGCATTAATTAAGCTATATATTGGTGTGATATTTCTTTAAAGTATCCTTCTTAAATGTGTCATGAGCTCTTTTTAATTAAGGATTCATTTATAATCATCATGTCATGACTGTTTTATTCCAATAAACTTTGTTGAAGCATATATAAGCATACAGCAAGTAACGAACAATATATACTTCTATACAACTTATGTGCATGTATTGGTACATTCAGCTATAGATGAAATATTGTGTTTGACATAGACAATCAGCTCAGAGGTCTGGCCTGGAAATGTTGATTTATTTAAAAAACTGAGGGTAGATACGATCGAAGTGAATCTTGACACAGCACTCTACACTTGTTTTGTAAAGTCATGGCTATTTCTTTTATCCACTTTGTGATTTTGGCTTCGTAATTTTGTTGATTTGTGATTTTCACTCCACCGATGTGTGTGTGGATGAGACGCGCTGTGGGCCGCCCCCCCCCTCTCTCCCGTCTCTGCGCATGGTATGATCCTCGCTTAGCAGCGCCTCCAATTCTCCGTCTGAGGGGCTAATTTATATCTAGTCAGAAAGTATCGCCGCACGCCGAAGTCCTGACGCCCCGTGTCTCTCTGCCTGAAAGCGGATCTGAAAGAGCGCAAAGCTGGACCCGTACAGAATGACCATGTACAAGGGGAAGCGTCGCAATCATCGATGTAAGTTTACACAACACCATTGATAAGGCTTCACCGAGGAGGACATTACCTTCATGCTGATGTCGCTCGATACAAGTTGCAAATATTGATTCGTGCGTGCTACGGTGCATCCCGATCGCTTTAAACCGGGTGCAGGCCTATTTAAGTTGTTAGAATTTGCATGGAATAGGGTTTTACGCAGACACAGTTTCGGGGAGCCAAAGTTAAAAACCACCACTGTCTGTCGGGCTGCGTGTGGCAGCTTATGTCTTTGTCTGTAATATTATATTGTTGTTGCTTTTTAATCTTTCTATGCTTAACTTGCACGTCTAATAGAAAGTCAAGTCACCTGCTGCACGCTGGCTGATTAGTGTTTGCGTCGAGCTATTAGTTTGGGAAGCCATCCTTGCACCTGGTCTGTTGTCTGTTGTAAATATATTCACTCTGCTGAAGTTAGCATACATTATCAAGGAATGTGTCGACTCATCAGGGCTATGAGGTACCGATTAATAATGCAAACAGTCATTTTAGGTTCAGTTCACGTTCAGTTAGAATCTCCTTATCGCCTTTTATACTGAGAAATGTAAATTCCAATTAACAGTAGTTGTGTGCTCAAAAGTGCTATTTCATGTGAAACCTGTCCTGCTGGTGCTTTATACACACACACACACACACACACTCTACTATAACTATTTGGATAATCAGTTTACTGTTAGTCACTGTTTCATCAAAAAATGTAAATCATTGCCTAGTTAAAACCTCTTAATTGTGAGGATTTGCTGATTTTGTCATCGTGAACTCACCATCTTTGGGTTATGAATTGTGAGTCAGACAAAACAAGCAATTTGAAGATGTCACCTTGGTCTCAAAAGGCAATTGTGACTGTGCAAAATTGTGATTTTTTTCCCACCCCAATATTTTCTGACATTTTATGGACCAAATGGTGATGTTATTAATCAATTAGTTGAGGAAATAATCAGCAGATTAATTGACAATGAAAATAATTGTTAGATGCAGCCCTATGACTGCATAATGGTATTCTACTACTATCAAATGCAAGCCTTTTAGAGCTGCATGGACCACTGCATGCTCTGATATTTAAAGCATATGGATATTGTGGTTCACCAATTACCTGTTAGTTAACATGTTGTTGGCACCTATTTTACAGTCAGGTACGCACATGACTGAGTGTGATACAGGTTTTGCAGTGCTGGTTTCTGGTCTAGAAAAGACAACTTGATTTTCTTCTACTCAGCAGAGGAAATGCAAAACTATATTGTGCACTGCGTAGGCTACAAATAGATGGCACTGCACAGCTTTCTGGATGCACAGCTTGTATACTGACAAGGAAGGTGGGAGGAAACCCAAATTTGGACGGCGAGCGCAGAAGAGTCAGTGTCGACAGACAGAGCAGGCGAAGAAATATCCAGGAGCTCCTTAGCCAGAGAGCAGGGAGACAGTAAAAAAATAAAAAGGATGAGGATGTTGAGCTTGTTTAAGAGGCTGCTCTTGGACTTTACCTGTCAGCTATTAGGCCAGACAGACTGCAAGAGACTGCCTGTGGCTATAGACTGCAGGTCCAAGCCCCCCCCCGGTATGTTTCTATAATGAGAAGACTACAGTTATTGGTGTTGTGTCACTAGGTGCACTTTTAGCCAGCGGGGTCCAGGTGATAGAAATAGCCTTAATTCAACAGCTAGCTTACTTTAAGCACCTTGGTTAGCTCCTTATTTGACTCATAATGCGTTCAAACGCTGCAAAAAGAAAAAATCGGGGGATGTGAGCTGTACTTACTCATTGCCTTTGACTTCATCAGGCATTTCTGCAATAATGGGAACTCCCAAAACTGCAAATTCAGATGCTCAGTGGGTTCAAGCACAAGCACTGTCAAGCACTGCTGGCTGGAAGAGGAGGTCACAAAAAGTAGTGAAGGTCTGTTGTAACTGATGGTGGATATTTGACTCCTACAATGGGCTCTGTGCTTCTTTATGCCATCATTTAGTGAGGAGTTGGGATTTTATTTTGTAGCATATCATGCAGCAATGCTCAAACAAAAGGTGTGTGCGTGACAAGAGGTTTGTGTAGGTGTAACTTTTAGGGATATGAGACTATAGCAGTTTTATCATTCATGTCTTGGCACCAGCAGCTCTAATTTTGAAATGTGCTTAAAATATTATACATGAAAAGCTTTTACGAATAGTTTAATTAGAAAGTGATAATCTAGTAAAGATATCTCTTATGATGTTATGAATGTGCCGTGTCAAACCCATTCCTCTTTAGTAATACCCATCGGGGAAATTTATCTTTGTGCATTTCGCTTTGTTCTTTATCATAAGGAATGTGCCTGTGAGCGTGTCTACGGTGTTGCCTTTTGTGATTTAATTTAATTAGGAAAGTAAAACCTCTCAGCCTCATTTCTTGTGAGTCTGAGAATGAGCACGATGTATTTGAGTTGAAGTCCATAAATATTTAAGATTTTGCAGCTCAGGAATCTTTGGAGATCAAATGGGGTCCCAGCCCTCTGCACCACCGGGTTGCCTGTGTTATATATTCGTCTGTGTACAGTAAGTGGTTGTGCGATTTCACCTTCAGGCAAAGCAAGACGTTGAAGCCTGATACGTGCCAATAAAAAAATTGATCATGGAAATAAACTTCCTGCAGACACATGCTCTTAAGACTCTTCTCTGCAGCTTTTTCTCCACGTCTGGGCTCTGAGCTCCTCTTGTTTCAGTTGCAACTCCTGTCATGATTGAAGGCTGCAGCCCATGACAAATGAACATGTCTTTCTGCGCAGCAGATATAAGTTTGTGGCTGTATTTGTGTGCTGTGCTGCTGATGGTGGAAGGAGGAGGGATGAGAGGGGGGCACAAGAGGCAGGCTGTTACATCTTCTGTCAGATGTCCTCCATGTATCTCAAGCCATGTGTCAAGGGCAGTAGTGGCTGTGTGTGTGAGTGTTCCTCTGCCTTCCAGACTCTACGTCTTTTCAGCTTAGCTCCATTTTGCCCAAAATTTCAGTTTTCATGTCCATGGGAAGGAATACAAATCATGCGCAACACAATCCTTGGATCCTTGGTGGAGCTGTTAGTCTGCTGCTCTGCTTCTCTTGAATAAATCGCAAGCAATTACGGAATCTAATCCGTTCCAGATACTTTAGTTGCCACCTAAAATGGAGTTGCTACAGTTTAAAAAAATTCACCATCTGTGCCTACACAGTTTTTTTATTTTATTTTTGACTTGTCCAAGCAACCACATCACACTCCACTCTGTCCTGAAAATGTGATTTTTAACTGTCAGAAAGGACCTAATGAGAATCCTCTATCGATGATGAAATAATGTGACAGAGTTGTCACAAGATGTCGCTCCCCCAGAGTCTCTCCGTCTCTCCCACCGGCAGCTCCACTCGCGTTTAGTGGAGCAAAGGCTGTTTGGACTGTTGCCAGGAGAAGCGCCAATCAGTGAGAAATAAAGACAAGCATTCAGTAACACACACACACACAGTGACACATGTACGAGCGCTGATGCACAGAGAAAACACCAACACTCACAAGTAAATGACACCTTATTATCCACGTTCCTGTGTGCAATAAGCTTTTTTGGGGGGGAAAATTATGCAAAATGGCAGATTTGTTTTGTTTTTTGTCATATCGTGAAGAAGCAGAATATTTAGAGCAAAAGGCTTTGGTGAATGGCGTGTATTAATATTGGATCTAATGTGCACAGTCGACAGATATGACTGCAGCGGTGTACCAGTGTGAAGAGTGGTGAAATTAATGTCTGTCAAGTGTCATGGCAAGTACGCTGAAATAATTAGAGAACTTGTAACATCTCACTCTGTCTGTCTTCCAATCACGGCACTCGTCTCTCACATGCACACAGCTATGCAGGGATACATACAGGGATAACATGGTATCTGAAAGGCGAGTACAAAGTTACATCACATTTTCATGCATGTAGGCCAGCAACGTGTCTGTGAAATTTCTCTGTCAGTAATTCTCTTTATTTCCTGGTTTAAATGAAATATAAATGTCTTGAATGGGAATTTTAAAGCAGCGTGATGTTGGAACAACTCAAAGATTTCAGTGGTAGGTTCAATGCTAAATAGGTGAAAAAGGGCCTATTTTTAGCAGTGAGGACAGTGGATGGCAATAACCTGATTATCAACGGTTGCCATGATTGTTTCTCAGTGGAAACACTTGTGTTTGTAACTGCTAGGTGTTTGTTTTCATGCCTCGCTCCCCGCCGCTAAGCTTCCTCACCGTGCCATGTTCATCCGTCCAGCCGCCCGAATCGTCTGCTTTTTGAAGTGCATCATTGTTGACTCGCATGAGACAGCTCGCTGAGTTTTACAGGTCACACAGATGTGATCTCAAACCGATGCCATGCCTTTATCTGTTCTGCCGCCGGTGCCTGAAGGAGCCGGGGATTATGAGCTGATCCCCTTGGACTTTGGTCTGTGCAGCCTCAGAGAGGCACCAAGGCAGGGCAGCAGACTGAAAGTCACACTTGGGTGTTTACAGAGGGAGAGGTGCTCTAGTAATGTTTTTGTAATGGGATGTTCACTGAGATGTTGTAGTCATATATAATAAAATGGCTTTTTAGTGAACTCTGATCTGTATTATAGAGTGGAGGGATGGAAGATGGATGTGACTTTGGAGGCACTGGTCATATTTCTCAAGCAAGAGAAGAGGATGAGTTTGGAAAATTCCTACAACAGAAGTAGAACTGAAACAGACAATTGACTATTTTGATAATCGATTATTAAATTATGTTTTTTTGGGGGGGGGGGTTTCTTGGTTTTCTATGATAATTAAATTAAATGCCTTTGGGTTTTGGACTGTTGGTTGGACCAAACAAGCAATTTGAAGATGTCAACTTGGGTGTTGGGAAATCAATCAAATAATCTGCAGATTAGTTGATAATAAAAATAATCATTAGTTAAAGCCCCACACAGATGTGCCCTTAAAGCCACAAAGAAAGAGAATTTCTAAGGTTTCTTACTTTTTGTTATGAAACAATTAATTGAATTATTGACTCAATTGACAAAATTTCCCAACCACAATTTTGATAATTTATTAATCATTTAGGCATTTACCAAGCAAAAAATACCAAACATTCGCTGTTCTGAGTTCTCAAATATGAGGATTGGCTCTTCTTCTCTGATTTATGAAGTTATTATATTATGTATTGAAAATCATGTCTGGGTTTTCGGATAAAACAAGCTTTTTTGAAGACTTCACCTTGGGTTTTTTGGGAACTTGTGGTTGGCATTTGTCACACCTTTCTTCTCTCTTTTGCAGTGTTTTATAGATTAAACATTTTAATCTGTTGTCTGAGAGTGAAGTGAGATGAAAGGTGTATCTGGAGTTTTATGATGCCCACGCCAGCAGGGCCTTGCCTGCAGGTCATGATGTACAGTGTTGGGTATTACATGCGGCAATTCCTTCATTTGAGACCTCCCGCCTTCCTCACAAAATCGGTCCAGCTTCACAATTCAACAAGGAGTTCATGTCAAAGACAACCAAGCTGAAGCTTGCGCCGAGACGAATTTCCCACATCCCTATCTGCCCCTTCTGCACGTCCGTCACCTGCTTGATTCAGCTCCTTCACTCCATTCTTGTCTCTTTGCTTACGTGTTTCCCGCTGAGGAACAATTTGCATGATTAGTTACTTTGTTCAGTTAATTAAGACATTGGGGAGATTGGCGCCAGAGTTTCTTGTTCCATAAGGAGATGATCGGCAGCTCCCTCTGCGTCCCATTCTATCAGGCTTTCTCTTTCTCAATTTCTGCCTTTTAATGTTTATCTCATCAAACAGACAGTTGGCGTTTGCGAGGAGAGGAGAATGAAATGAAAGAACATTCGCTGGTTTTGGGTTCTCATACGATGATTTGCTGCTCTTATTTTTATTATAATAAGTTTAGATGATTGTAAATTGAACCTCATCTCTGGGGTTTGGAGTGATGGTCGGACACATCCTTGTTTTCTTAGTAAAAGGAAAAAGGATATTTGAGCTCAATAAAAATGCACCAGTGTGTTGAAGCGTGTGTCACCTTGAAAGTTGTGCAGGTTTTACATGATGGCAGGAATCTTAATTTTGTACCGATTTTTGAAATACATAAGCTAAGTGTAAATCAAAATCAACTAACAAAGTAATAATGTGATTTTTGATGTCATTGTGCCCTTAATAACACATAAGAGTAAGGGTGGATGATGTGGGTAAAATCCTCACAACACAGTATATGTAATATAGGGCTGCAACTTACAATTAGGGTCTTTATTGATCGATTGGTTGACTATTCTGTTGATTAATCAATTGTTTTGGCAATGAAATGTCAGAAATTAGTGAAAAATGCCCATTATAACATCCCAGAGGTCCAACGTGATCTTCAAATTGCCCCTAAACTAAAACATATTCAGTATACTATCATTTATGACAAAGAAAAGCATCAAATCCTCATATTTGACAAGCTGGAACAAGTAAGAGTTTGGTATATTTGCCAGGAGAAGTTACTGAAATTATTAATCGATTATTTAAATAGTTGCAGCTAATTTTCTGTTGATGTTGAGTAATTTATTAATCGACTAATCGTTTCAGCTCTAATGTATTTTTATATAACAAAATTGATGTATATTGTGATAACAGTTGTTAATAGATAAAGTAACCAGACACAAATGTCTATTTTTGGCAAATCCAGCATATTAAGCACCTGACAAATCAAAGTACCCCATCACATTGATGCCAACATCACATTGCCAGAAAGCAGGTCATTGTTCCTCATTGATTTGCAACATTGCTCACACTGGCCTAACACCTGTACAACCAGAGATATTAAAACATCCTCTCAGGGTATATATCATCATATCGCCCACCCTTAAGTTAGAGTCAATTAAATGAAATGGCCTAGATAATGGATTTCAAAATTGTGCCCAACCGAAAGAATAAGATGTGTAAACTAAAATTTTGAATTCAAACAGAAAAATGTAGAGAGCCACCTCACCTCACCTTGAACTTTGATTCACGATGCTCCTGAATAGCCCCTGTTTGATGTTTGATCTTCAAAGGTTCCAAGAACAGCACCTTTGATATGCAGATAGTCCTTCTGTCTCCTCTGCACTCTTTTTCCACGTAATTAGACAACAGCCGTCCACGGCATTAGCCTGCTGCGACTCTCCTGTTGTTGAGAGGTGTCGGTAAACAAGCTGTTTTTCTGCCGGTGCTGAAAATGTCCCGGTGTTGAGAAGAAAAAGGTAAGGGGTTACATCATTTTGAAGGGACCTCAGTACCTTGTGACCTTGATTGAGGGCTCGCCAGGCACAGAAAAGTAAGAACAAGGCTAATGTCTGAGAGTGAAGTGAATAAAAAGTGACGTCTGATTCAGCATAGAGCACGAAGGCTTTTGTGAAAATTAGAACCTGTCGGGGCACAGTAAGGATCCACTTTGAATGGATTCAGGGGAAATCTGTCAATTTAAGTTGTCAGTCTACACCTGCAGAGGAATATATCAGAGGAGCAAAGATGAAAGGCGTATCTGGAGTTTTACAATGCCCACAGCAGCCAGGGCCTCGCTTGCAGATCATGATGTACAGCTTTGGGTATGCGGCAATTCCTTCATCTCAGACCTCCTGCCTTCCTCGCAGACCAGTCCAGCTTGACAATTCAGCGAGGAGTTCAGAGACGAATCCCTACCTGTCCCTTCTGCACGTCCATCACCTGCTTGATTCAGCTCCTTCACTCCATTCTTGTCTCTTTGCTTACGTCTCTCCCGCTGAGGAACAATTTGTATGATTAGTTACTTTGTTCAATTAATTAAGACATTGGGGAGATTGGCGCCAGAGTTTCTCGCTCCATGAGGAGATGATCGGCAGCTCCCTCTGCGTCCCGTTCTGTCATTCTTTCTCTTTCTCCGTCTCTGCCTTTTAATATTTATCTCATCAAATAGACAGTTGGCGTTTGCGAGGAGAGGAGAATGAAATGAAAGAACACACAAAGGGAAAAAGTGACAAATGTGTTATAGAGCCATCAGCTCTGGTCTGTGAGGAATTTTCCTCTGTTTTTGGAAAAGAAAAGGACACATTTCTCATTCCTTCAGGGTCCTCGCTGATGCGTCTGAAAGGAAGTTTATTGCAGTCAATCACCTGGTCGCTGTGCTGCACGTCTGCGATATGACTCTAAAGGCGACACCAAAGCTTTTTAGGTAATCAGGAGGAAAAAAGACTTTCTGTACCTTGATCTTTAGCAAGACTGCCCTATAAATTAAATACCACAGGTTTAATCCCTTTGACGTAGCTGCATGACTAAGCTTTAAGTGAAATTTCTGTTCCAAAGTTTTCTTTTAATGAAATTTATGTGTCTGAACATAGAAACGGGCATCTGGATAATGTAATGATACTACAGGTCTACGTGATGGCCATCAGTTTTATATGTGGTAATTATTTCAACTTTGTTTCTGAGAAATCATGTTTTTTCCAGCAGTTTGGCATGGCAGATGGCTATAAATACTACAATACCCATGAGCCTTAGCCACTGCTGCCTTGGCCACTGCTATGGAGAAGAAGTCAGTCAGAGGTGCTAGTGAATTCAGAACACTTCGGCACAGCCATAGAGATCAAAACAAGGTGCCTTTGTTGCTAAATTCATTTAAATTTGACCCATAACCCAGAACTACAGGTTGTATTAGACTTTTTAGGCACTCAAGCCGCCTTTGGTCCAAACAGACATATCTCAACAACTATTGGATGGATATGAACTGACTGTGGTGATATCCTGACTCTTCAACCAGACCCACAAAAAGGTCAAAGTTTTCACTCGTGAAATATCTCAACGTCTACTTGATGGATTGCCATGAAATTTAGTACAGAGAAACATGCTAAAGCTAAGATGGTAAAAATCTTAAACAATATACCTGCTAAACTTTAGCATCCTTTCATTGTCACTGTGAGAATGTTAGCATTCTGATGTAAGGATTTAGCGCAAAGTGTTGTTGTGCCACAGTACAGCCTCACAGAGCTTCTGGCATGGCTGTAGACTAAAAAGTGGAAAGCTTCTAGAGAGTTAGTTTCTGCACATCATTAGCGACACATCTAACAGAATTTTAAACTCAGTGATTGGATGCTTCTTAACAAATGCACCTTGGTTGTTGTAGTTAACTTCTTTACTTACATTAATGTCCTCAAAATAATGACTTATTATTCTCTCAAACATATCATATCATAACTTGTCAAAAAATTAACCACCTCTACTACAACAGCTAGTAAATGGTATATTTGTTAAGAGCCATGTGTCCTTAAGGAAAAGAAAAGGAAATTCCTACCCATTTATTTTCAGTCTCTGTATGAGGGCCCGGACATATTTGAGGTGATAACTGACGCACATAGCTTCTGTGCTGCACCACAGCAGGTGTCCAAACAGGTCATTTGCAGCAGCAGAAACCAGCAAAATCAGCTGTGTATTGGTTGCTGGCTTTTCTGTAACTGCAGAGGAAATTTGACTTAAATTCAAGAGAGTTTGACATGCAAACTACTGCTTTTTGTGTGTTTTCAGCCACCGCTTAATTCAAATGAAGGGCATTAGTCACTTTAAGTGGGTTTTGGTCTATGGAGCTTGCATCAAATTTCTGCTCTAGATGTAAATGGTATAGAGCCTGTATTTATTAATGATTAATGCAGTTTGAATGGTGGTTTATCTTGATTATGACTGACTACATTGATGGATGTGGCTTTAGACAATAGTCTGTATCACCACATTTTAAAGAAAAACCTGCACAAAATGAGCTATTGAAAGCTAAGTGATTGAATTGTCAGTATTCCAGTAGCACAGTATTATAGCTGATGAGAACAGAAAGAAATTGATTTTCAGGAATCTGCCCTTCTGTTCATCTTCCAACACTCTGCCCACACTAATACAAAGAGTTTTTCAGCTCACATGACGCAATCTATCCGTGTCTCCCTCTCTCTGACCTTGTGGTGACCCCTGCTATCCGTGCCTGTTAGCTTTCCTCTGACGCCTCGGGCTATTAGCTGATTTTCCCTCCTCTGTTTAAGAGAGCAAGAGAAAGTCTCTTTAAGGAAGAAACAGACAGCGAGAGAGACAGGAAGACTACAGTCTGATTTGTTGTGGCTTCAGCAGGACCAGCAGGTTTTGTGCCTGCTCCAGTAATTCATTCATATTCCTTCCAGGAATATAAGGGAGTCCTCCTGTTCCCTGCATTCTCACGACTCACCCTCTCCTTATGTTTTTGGGTCAGAGGAGTACTTTCTCATCCCAGCGATTCCCCTGCAATATGTTGCCATATGGCTCAGTTTATAGCCTTGATTTATTCAAAGCCTCGACTTCTATTGTTCTGCTGTTATTCATCCCTTGCTAATGAAAGGAGGGGAGAAATAAGACTTGCAAAGATTTCCTTGACGGCACAGGTGTCGAAGAGAAAAGGCCCCACAGGTGATGCTTGGCACTGAAATGTCTCATAATGAGCTTCCTCTGTGCGCACAGAGACACAGGAAGAAATACGGGATGTGAGAGAGAGTGATGGATGGCGAGGTGGGGTTAGATGTCGTCTTGTGTGAGTGCATGTGCGAGGCAGGGGAAGGTGATAGAGGGAGGGAAAGTGAGCTGAATGGAGATAGAGAAAGTGATGTTGAAGGATAGGGTGAGGCCGAGGGCAGAACAGGAAGCATGAGCAAGAGTAGTCTGAGGGAGACAGAGATGTAAGGCAACAAATGAGACCAATAAAACACATGGGCAGGTTGCTTCGGGGAGTCACGGATCCTTGTTTTCTTGACAGAGGAACACAGGTCTGTCCTCAGTGATTACTTATGCTCTGTGCCTCTGTTTTTCCTCTGCAATTTACCTCCAGAACCTTTTTTACCCCCCAGATTCCTCAGCCAACAACAGTGTTACCTTCAATATTTATATATTTATACATACCTGTGTTTGTTTCAGTATCTATAGACAGACCGACACCCTCCCTCTCTGAGAGATAGAAAACAGGAGTCAGGCTCAAACATCTATAACGTCTATAAATAATTTCAGGGCAGCGAAATTCAAATTGCATCGTGTATGTTCACGCAGCTGCAAGGTCGAGCCCTTTTTGTTTTATTCGCTTCCCAGACAGAGCAGAGCAACAGACCTTAAAAACCCTCGTTCAGCACCACAGACAGCTCCGCCCTCGTCCCTGTCTGACCAAGCTGCAGAGTGAGCAGGCAGACAAACCCATGGTACAAACCAATGGGAAAGAGGAGAATAACTAACAGACAGTAGAATAAAGCACACAGTTTGGGTCCCTGATGCAGAGCACATCTCGTTCATACCAAATTTAGTCCTTAGTGCTGCACAGATGCAAAGTGTTCTGCTAAAAGCTGCATCAGAGATGATCCTTAACAGCATGTCTTGCAATTACTTCCTCTTAAGTGCTTCTCGCACAAACAGAAGTCAGAATAGTATGAAAACATGACGGTGTGCTACACCCCCACCCTTACCCCCGCCCATAGAAGCCCATCTAAAGTAGTGTTCAACAGTTTTTTTGGCAAAAAGTGCTTTTCTACCAAAGCTGCTGGTAGCCATTATTATCTGCAGCTTCTCAATGCTTTTAATTTTTGGTTTGTAATAACTGTTAGAGTCAAAAGTCCTCAGTATTTCTGTATACTTTTGACTGAGAAAAACATATTTGATCATCAAGTTCTCCTTTAGATTAGTGCTGAAACAATGGATGCCAAAAGTTTTTGAATAGATGCATCGTTTAAGTCATTTATCTCTTTGACAGACAAACCTATCTACCACATAACTGTTATATATTATACACTGTTTATTTTCTGTTTAAGTCATTTGACAAACAAAAACATTTGCTGGTTTCAACTTTTCTCTGTTTTATGTCACTGTAAATTGAATATCTTTGGATTTTGGACTGTTGGAAAGACAAAACAAGATGTCACATTGTTGTCTAGGGAGCCATTTTTCACTATTTTCTGACATTATATAGACTAAACTGGAAAAGTAATTGAGCGATTAATTAATTAGTAATTTAAATTATCTTTAGTTGCAGTCAGTCCAAACTGATTTTAATTAGTTTATAAGTAGTTGTTGTCTAAAGCAGTCGCTGCATGAAGAAAAACTGGTTTTGTGCATTTTTTTGAAGGCTGAAATCCACCAACATCATAAAAAAGTAATAAACCTTTATGGAATAAAACATTAACTTTCAGGGAAAAAGAGCAGATGCACTATTTCACACAGCAAATGCCATATATTTATTAAGTCTTACTGTTGTTTAGGCTGCCATCTATTAACTAAATTGATCAGCAAACGAGATGCATCAGGATTTGGGTGACTGGGAGAAAGCTCTGAACTGGCAGCAATGCTGAAGTACCTGGCTGTCACATATGTACAGTATGTATTAGCTTAAGTAAAGCTGCAACTAATAATTACTTTGATTATTGATTAATCTGACTTCGATTAATCGTTATGTCTACAAAATGTCAGAAAATTGTGAAAGAGTTCCATCACAATTTCCCAAGCCCACGGTCACATCTTCAGATGTCTGTGTTTTGTCCCACCGACAGTCCAGAACCCAAATATATTCAATTTACAATGCTGTAAAACGGAGAAAAGCAAAGAAAAAAAGAAAAAATACTCCTATTTAAGAAGCTAGTAACAGCAAATGTTTGACATTTTTACACAAAACATTGACTTAAATGATTAATCAATTATCAAAATAGTTGCAGATTAATTTTCTGTCGTTCTGTCGTAGTTGATTAATCGACATAATCCACTCGTTTTAGCTCTAAACCTAACTTTTACTGAAAATGTGGTATTGATTGCTGCAATGGACTCGGTTCTTATCAGACTTATCTTGACAGTCTCAATCAAAGGGTGCTGAAGCTGATGCAACACTTGCCAGGAGAGAATAGCAAGGATTTGGCTTTCCAGAGTAATGTATGTGAACCATATAGTAACACTGTCTGTGGTCATACAAGAAGATCTGGCGTCAGGGATTTTTAGATTGCTTGAAGTTTTGGATGCCACTTATATTTAGCTGGATTGTTGAGGGCTAATTAAAGGTTTGGTCTTCATATCTCTCTAAGTAAACCTTCAAGTTAATGAGCAAAATAACTTATCTCCTAAATCAGCTTCATGGTCAAGCCCAACATGCTCATGCATCAAGTATGCACACACACACACGCACACTTGTTCACTCATTTGGTCATGCAGCTCTGCGTAAAAAGTCTGTCTTTTAGCATGTCTAAGTAGGTAGTATACAAACAGACCAGGGTTTAATCCTATTTCTCGTGAGAGCAGCCACTGGGAGAAGGAGGCAGGAGTTTGCCAGAAGCTTATTTTCACCCCAGTGAAATTCCACTCCCGGGGATTAGGGGGGCTTCCACTTGTTTGGTGTTTGGGGGGTAAGAGGGGAGGCAGGGCGGACGCATAAATTATTTAAGCAAATGTGTATTGCTGGAAGGGACAGAATGATAGTGAGAACATGGCTGCATGCAAAAAAAACAACAATTTGTCAGAAAGTGCTTTTTAAGTGATCTATGTACCTATGAGGCACTTATCCAGGGTGAGCTCACAACACAGGAGGGTTGTGTTTAGTCTCTCAAGGGCATCTTGTTGATTGGTATATTGTTCTCGGTCTTAAACTTTTATCCTGCCAACTATGAAATGGCCTTTCTGAGTACCTCGCTGCTTAAGCATGCAGATGCTTGCAAAAAGTTGTTTGATATCAAAGACAATATAAAAAAGCAGATGATGGGATTCTGCTGCCTTTGGTCAGACTATGCAGAAAGTATTTAAGTTTTGTCTCACTTTTTGCCTCAAGCGATCTGTATTCTTCATAATCTTCTGTTTCGTTTATTCATCTTTTATGAGAATAATGTTTGTACAGCTCATACCTGACCTCAGATAAGGATGAGAATGCTACTTTTAATACTAAAGCTCAGTTAAAGGTGTTATTCTCATGCACTTTTCTCTGCTTAAATTCATGGATATAACCTCATGTCTGCATACATCAAGTTTCTGGACTGTTTTTCTTGCCTTTTGAGTATTTTACTTGCTTGTTTTGACCCGCTGGCTCCTCTCCCGGAAGCCACTCAGACTATGCAGCAAATACAAGGACCTTGCAACACCCTTGGCAATGCAAAGATAACGATTTGAAAAATTCGGCATCACTGACTGGCTTGGTCACAAAACTCTACACCTGATGGTAACACTTTATTTATTTATTTATTTTTTTTACACAAAGAATGAACAGCCAGCTATAAATCAAAGCTCCCCTAACATCCAGCTTTTGTTGGGGGTTTATTCTTTTTCATTGTTTTTATGTTTTCAAGGATTCTCTCCTGTCTTGCAACAAGAATTTTCATTTTGCAATCTTTCCAGTGCACGGTAGCAAGGTCTTCACTCTTGCCTTGGGAAATTGGCTCTCACAAATGCACCTAGACATTACTGAATGTGTCCTACAGTGTTGGAGCTTTGTGTGTTGCTTATTTAAATCTCGCATGAAAAGCTTTACAGTGGAAATGGCACATAGCTTCCGGAGAGCTTGAATTGATATTTTACTCTCTTTATTATGAAATAGTGCTTTTTATGCTCCCCTGTGCTCAGGCACTGCTTTGAGCTATATGCATTACCATCACTATGAGCCGTCGCTCTGTGTGAGGAGTTTTAAAGAAAGGAAGTTGTTTCACTTTAATTGACAGTTCTCTGCTCTTAAATTAGGTTACACTGCAGCATAGGAAACATTGGTGTTGATGGGCATTGAATGAAATCCTATAATACTCCTCGTACTGTAGGGTAATGTTGATTTAATAGTTTGTAACACACTGTAATGTAGTTGTAAGCAGATATAAGGACATTTATTTTTATTAATGTATATGTCAACACTTTTCCTATGAATCATCTGTAACTGGTGTGTAGATTATGATAAAGTAGAAAAAAACGAATTGTATATTGTATTTAACTCACAAACTCACAAAGAGATGTTGAACCTCCAAAATAGTAGTTTGACAAAAGACTACTTAACTCAAGGTCCACTTACTAGATTTATGTTGTGGCTTTCAGCCAAATCTCATGGCCTTCATCAGAACATGGAGCTTGCTCGGTTGTCATGGAGAGTATTTGGAAAGTATTTATACATACATTTATGTAATTTATAAAGAAATACTTCACATTTCATATTCTTGTAAAATATGAAGACCACTTAATATGTCTACAACTGTGTAATATTATATTGTATGAAAGCAAAGAAAGGCCGTAAGAATTTAAAATTTAAATCTAATTTGAAAACCATCTATCTGAATTTATGCGATTATGATTTTTTTTTTTTACTTTTCCAGGAGTATTGCAGGTTATTTTTTTGTTGTTTTGTTTTGTTTCTTGGTTCATGAATTGCAAAAACCTGTAATAAAGCTGTTAGTGTTACTCAAATTTCATAGTCATTTTCATATCTAAAAATCTAAGTCTTTCTTTGCTTCCATAATATTTCCAATATGGATGCTTCACAGGTGTAGTTATAGTTTTTCACATATTTTAAACACTACAGTATAGTGTCTTTATAACCCATTTACAAATAGTTTATTTACTGCTCATGAATGCTAAATGAAGAGTTACCACTAACTCTTTCTTTATGCATGATTGATTTATGTAAAGTACAAGAATGACTGACAAGTGATTTGTCTGTGTGTTTGTGCATGTATTTTTGCAGACATAAACATGGCAGGCGAGCCCAAGCCATACAGGCCTAAAGCAGGCTCCAAACGGCCGCTCTCAGCTGTTTATAGGTAAGATTTGCCCTCCTTACAACATACTCCTTCACATGCAAAGGTGCAACTCTTGCCATAAATATTAACAATCTTTCGCATCCTGCTGCTCTCGCTGATGTAAATGCGGAGTAATATTTAGAATACCAGAATTCCTATTATGTTCTTTTTTTTTTTTTTTTCTTTTGAACCTTGAATTTCTAATTGAGTTTTTAATGCTCTCCACATTTCCCAGCCTTGACTGGAGTTTGTTCTGCACGGGCCTGTAAAGCTCAAAGGAGATGCTGTTGTATAAGCTTCATTAAGCATGACCCTGATTTTCTGCCCCGTACACATCTCCTGGTCACAAACAGATCAAAGCAGTGCTTGTTTACTGCAGTCTAATGTGACAGAGGGGCAGACATGTTTTTTCTATTCACTGGGACACTTTTTTGTGTACTCTGATAGTTTGTCCATTAGCAAAGCTTATATTCCCACCAATTTTCTCCTTTCTGAATTGTTGATTTGTTGCATCGCACGTCTTATTTTACTAATTTATTAGTTTGTGCATTGTGTTAAAAAAACCCTCATTTGCATTTTATAGCTGCGTCTGAAAACAGCCAAGATGTAATATGGTAATTAGGGAACAGGGGAGGCAAAAACCAACACTACACTACTCTAAATTGAAATAATAATGCATTAATCCTATTTGAAATTCCTGCGAGAATAGCAACATTTCAAAACAGCTCCTTCATTGCTCCTCTTCTCTTTATTTTATTCCTCTCTCTGAATTCTAAATTAGTTGCCATCCTGAGCGTGTACTTAACATTGATTTTCCTCTCCAGCTTCTAAGAAAAGATTTTTCTTCCATTCTCCGACTGTATTTCCCCTCCGAAACTTTTTTTTCTTTGTTGATCTGTGGTCTTTGCATGCCAGCGTGGCTTAGGCTTGCTGCTTAACCTGCGGTGGGCTTTAGGCATAAACTAGAGCGTGTCCATTCGAGTCAAAACAGCTCGAGTTTGAGCTGCTTACTTTTGACAGATCCAAGTGGCTCCCCTCAATACAACCCATCCTTTCTTTATCTCTTTCTCCCTGTCTTTCTGCGCCCTCCTCCCCTCTCTGTCTCTCTGTTTGTCTCTCTCCTAGTGGTTATGAATTTGATTATGAGTACTACAGGGATGATTTCTACAGCAGGTATGTATCATTCACATTATGTTATCAAATTTGGGATTCAACAAGGAAAGAATTGACCGTTGGCTAAGCCCCTGGCCCCCTTAGTTACTGTTGCTACGCCTGTCAAGCTTTCCGTTCTCACACTGCACATATATGCAGTTAACAGTGATAGCGAGGGCAGATTTACCACTCAAAATTCCTAGTTTGTATTTTTTAACAATTGGCTTCTCATATTTAACCGGCAACTGGCTGAAATGGCACATTTTTTTGTGCTAAAAGCTAAAGCTCACATGTTGCAGGCCAATAGTTAGCATCCTCACCAATGGCTGATCCATGTTGAAGACACAATGTTTTGCAGTGTATAACTAATTAGTCCCAATATTGTAGGTATGATGAGGAAAAATGTAAGGTTAGACTGTCATTTCGTCACCCTGTTTGGCTGCTTATCTTACATACTTTGTATGTATTTTAATGTTTGTTCATTTTTTCAGACTGTATGTTTTCACTTTTGATGTTACAAGAGAAAAGGCTTTCAGGATGAGTACTAACCGATGTATTTGGCAAACGTAACTTTGTCTGAGGCAACCTGTAAAGTGATAATCCAATAAAAGGCAGGACCGGCTTCCGCACAGTGAAGAAATACTACAGAGTGGATGTGCTAGTTGTGAAATGGGCTTTTTTAACCTAGCTTGTAACCCCGCAAACTAATGTAGTTAGTTAGGTAGTTAATGATGTGCTCTTTGGCCTTGGAAGTAACGGTTACTAATACTTACTATCGGTAACTACTGTAGTCAGCTAGTTAAGTCAAAGCAGATAAACACGCTGCTTAATCTATTTTTTACACTTTAGGTTTTGGAAAGGCTAAAACAAAAGAAAAACATTTTTAAATATTGCGCTTACTGAAGCCTTGTATGTAGTGTGGAGAAATCCAAAGCCTTGACAGACCTGGCGCGCCTAGTTATGGTCGCTAAGCTATGATTGGAAAATCATGATTCAGGGGAGAGGTTTAGCAAACGGTCAATAGGACTTGCCTTTTAGATTTATGACTCCTCCTCATTAAAAGTTTCCCTTGTCAGATGTAATTCAGTAACCTCCCCACAGAGGCACCTTCAAATAGTCAACTTGTCAAAATGGCTGAACAGATCAGGCATGCAACTCGGAACATGCTGATGAAGGAACACTTGTTTTCTCTCTCATTTACCTGCCAGTGATCAGAGTGCTTATCTGTGGAGGCATTTTCTAAATGTCAAACTTGTTGAGAGCCGTGACAGACGTCTGCTGACACTGAGAGCAGTCAAAGCTGACACCTTCATTTGACGTTTAGCACCCTCTTCTTTTCATCCTCTTCACTTTTAAAAAGATACGTGAAGGGATTATTTGCATGCATGCAATGTCCTGGATGGTTGTACAGAAAGAGGGATATTGGTAGAGTTGAACTGTAATATCTGTCTTTTGTTTTATGTGTGCCGTTTGAGAGAAAGAACCTAAGAAAAATCCACAGAAAACCTATCTTGAAATACAATTCTGGGAACAGATAATAGGCTTTAGAAAGAGGTGATGGTGAAATAAATGGAAAAACCTTTTAGCTCTAGTAGATGGACACTTTCTGAATGCTATAGGGCCTCTTAGAAAAGACAGTGACTTATAGAGAAAGTGTACGAAGTGAAGTGTAATATTATGGCTTTTTCTTTTCTTGAGGCTTTTTGACTACCATGGCAGAGTGGCCCCCCCACCCAGAGCCGTGATCCCCCTCAAACGCTCCAGGGTGCTCGCTCCCTCCTCCCGCCGTGGGAAGACCTCCTTCCCCATCAAAACATCCTCCTCTTCCTCCTCTTCATCCTCCAGACCTCCCACATCCTCCTCCTCCTCCGGGCTCAAACGTACGTACAATAAGGTGCTTTTTTACTTGTCTTGTGTTCACACTGGACTAGTCAGATTTTCACTTTATTTAATTTTTATCTTTCAAAAGAACACTGCCTAATTACACTAATGGCATTCTGTCTTTTTCAAAAACCGAAGGCTTAATGCAAATCTCAAAACCATGGCTCTGAGAGGAAAAGCAGCGGCATGATTCAGCTCTGCTACTTACGCCGTGCCACTATAAAAAGCTATTTAATTCACTCCAGCAGCTCAGAACAAGCCACACTGCAATGTAGTGCAAAACACTAAATCACAAACACAAATATAATCCGAGCTTTGCGAGCAGCACCCATTCAGCTAACAGTGCTATTCCTGTCACCCAGGATCCATCTGGATCTCATTTGGTGCTCTGATTAACTGGTGATGCATTAAAACTTGCTAAATGTAATTAATGTGAGATTGGGGCCATCTCTGTGGAGATGTGGTCAGCTGTGTTTTCCTAAACGTAAGTCTCTATCCGTAGCCTGTGTAATTGGCTGCAGTGTTTGTTTCATTGTTGCCTGTCTAGGCCGGTGTTATCAGCGCGAGCAGCTTGGTAAGGTCTGTCAGGAGGACCCAGTTGCAGTTGGTATTATAGAGAAGGGGGAAAAAAAGCCCATCTCCCATCCTCTTTTTGGACAGAGTCGATGAATTCTCTCCTCTGTCTAAGCAGTGCAGCTGTATGTTTGGGAGACTAATTTGCCCCTGCCAGCACTGTGAAAAATCACTGTTTGTATTGACTTTGGCCTAGATAGATTGGACAGCAAAATAAGGTTAGCTTGTCCAAACAACATGGTGGTTTAGTGTGGGCAGTTTGAACCACTGTACAAGTAAGCATGTACAAGCAGCATGGATCATCAGGACGGATAGATTTGTTTTCTCACATTAAACCCTCTTTGACACACAGTGTTGACTGTCAGTTAATGAAGACGGGATTTGGCTTTTGGCCTATTATGTCTATCAAGCAAAGACTGTGAATGATGAATTGATCTTTAAGTTGTGCTCTGTTTTGTAAAGTCACTGGCTGCATTGAGAATGGGACACAATCGTATTAAATGGATTAGATTAGATACTTTATTGATCCCGAAGGAAATTTAGGCATCCAGTAGCTCAAATACGAAAACGCCAATATACATAAGAATATAAGAATAAGAACACAAAAACACAGTAAGTGATAGTCTAACCGCCAGAACTACTACAGAGAGATGCCACTATGATTATAGTAGGTGCTCTCTTACTCGACTGTCCAAATATCTAATAAATGAAAAGTAAAACAAACTTTTTAACACCTTCTTTTTTACAAGCCCAAAGTAAAGTAGTTTTTGTTCTTGAACCTTTTAAATAAAATTAGCATTATGTCCCTTTCAGTAGGTAACTTCTTGGGGTTTGCTGTAATGGGTCAGCTGATTGACAGAAAATGAATCGAATAAGTTTCACAATTTAAGTAATCATAATTCACTGGTTTCAGCTGCTCAGATTTTCTCGTACTCTCACTCCTCTATGATACTAAACTGAATATGATTGGATTTCTTTGGAAATTCACCAGGATGTCAACCTAAATCATGTAACAAACCCCCGTACTTGCTTGTATTCAGACTGCTGCCTTTTTAAAAAGAAGTATTCAGATATTGATATAAAACACACATAATGAACAGGTGTCTTTTGCATTTTGTTAAGTAGGTGTACATCGGTGCAACAAAAAGTAAAAAAGTCATAAAAATGGTTCAAAAATCAGGTTTCCTTTCATTGTGTCTTATAAATCTGTCTCACAGATGTTTATATGTCCAAGCTGGTAACTTTTCAACAACTATTTAGAATTACATCAACATCACCAGCCCCAAAACTCTTTGTCCAGTTTAATCTTCATAGACCAGTGATTCAAGAGATCCTCAATATCCCCAAGATACAATTTTTGCGGTTCATCATGAGGTCCTAAAATTAGATCCATTACTCATTCCCTAAATCTTTCCTAATGCTTATTAAATAACAATGGGTTTTTTTTCTTCCCTCTTTCTTTAACCCGAGCTATTTAAAGATGCTGCGTTGATGACTTGGATTAGGATGTGTATGTTTTCTCTCTGCAGCTTATGTGACTGATAGCACAAAAGCAAAAAGGCCTGGAGGCGGCGATAAATTAGAAAGTGTTCCACACTTTCTTATCATCAAAAGACGACTAGTAAGCTGGCCAGAGCGAGCTCAGATAATGTTGGAATAAGGAAGGGAGTGTATATGTGTGCGCAGTCATGGATGTTGGTTTGTACACATGGAAGCAGGTGATACTGAGGAGATAAAGACACTTCAGTGTGTCCCACTGTTTTCCCCTTTTTTGCTCCTCCAGAAAGGTTGATTTTCTGCTTCTCTGTAGCTTAAGGGTTTATGGCTGCTTTACAAAACAACATGAGACTCACTACACACAGATATTACCTATGTATCGCCTTCAGTGTGGCATTATATACCCCTTTTCTTTCTCTTTCTCACACACACATTAATCATCCTGCTCCGTTTTGAAGAAGAATTGACAATAATGCACAGTATGCATTGGACCGTACCTGGGCAGCATGTGTTGTTTTTCAGCATGAATTCTAGTGAAAGATTCAAGTCCTTTTGCGGGAATCTAGTTTACAACGAGCTTATATGTGAGATTTTTTCTTTTTATCAGGCACTGACATTGTCTCTAGTTGTAGATGTTTATGTTTTATGCATGTTTTTATGCTCATACATACATAATAGCGCACAGACAATCTGTAGGAGGGGCTCTGCATTGTGATGTGATGTGGTGTGGGTGTAAATATAAATCAAAGAAACTAACTTAACGAGCCACATGCAGACCTGATAGGAGACAAGTAATGTTTTGATTCTGTGCGTGTCTCCTGCCTCTGATTTTCCAGCTGAAGCTTTACAGGAACTCGTGGGTTTGTTTACCGAGCTCTCATCCATCCTCTTTCCAGCCCTGACAGAATCTGATAGGTGTCAAAGAGAATTTTATGTTTTCCCCTCAACTTCTGGTGTCTTGTTTTTCCCCTCCTCTCAAAAAAGATGACACATTTCAGCTGCCGAGGGTTAAGGAATAAGATTATCTTATTACTTTCTAAATTCTTTAATCTGCTCAGTTCAAGCTGCTAAGGAGTACACGTTTCAGCAACCGTGAGACAGGCCAGATTGAATTAATGGTGACGTCCTTCAGATGAATATTTATTTATTTTCAACAGATGTTTTTTGCATGTGACATATCAAGGTTACGACTCAAACTTTGACATAATGCGGTTATGCTTCATTTACCCAAAGCTGAGATATGTATTGTAGAGTGAACACTGAGTGTAAGACCCAAAGCAAACCAGGAAGGGGAGGGCAATTATTCATGAGGCAGTAAACAGATGCTGTGGGAGGGCAAATTGTGCCCCCTGTTTCTCATGAGGTTACTGTTAGTGAGGCAATGATCAGGCAAAGTTGCGGTGAATGTATGTATGAAATGTAAGAATGCAATTGAAACTTTGAAAAAAATGGATATGTTTGTTTTTAATCTGAAAAGTGTTGAGTATTAAAATTGCATTTTAGTCTTTAATAACCCTGAATTACCAGACAAAAGTACTGTTTTGCTTTATGTTCAATACATGCCACTGGTTATTCACATTTCAACTGCAAAATATCCTTTAGCAAGGTCTGTGCAACAAAAAAAAGTATGTGGATATTTCAAAGAGCAAATGAGCAATTCAATCATTTGAATGTTTCACAGCTTCAGTTCATTTGACTGTACTCCACTACTGTGTTACATTTGAATTTGCTGTTTGGATTTCAGTTGTGTTCTCTGTGTGGAGACAATTTGAAAATGCTTCAGTTTATGGAAAGAAAAATGTAGTTTGGCACTACGGAGATCATATTCTGAGTTGTCTGGAGTTAAGTTATTTGTGTTGAGTTTATAATCAGCTGTCAATTTTCAATACTTTTCCCGAAAGTACTGCTATAATCTTAAAGGCTGGAAAAAACTAAACTATTTCTAAACCTAAGACAATATTAATTTATGTTTGGAAACATGTTTTTGATTTATGCTTGCCTGTAGAATAACTTTACTTTTTTGTGTGTTCAGCTGACCTGCCGTGGGTTGAATTAAAGACTCTAGATTATGCTACCAATTAATTAGATTTACTTAAGGAAGTGTACCAATTGAACACTGTCTCCACTAACCCTGCAATCAATTGCAAATTACATCTTCCTGGTTGATTGGCGACACCTGTGGCTACTGATCAGTCCTTCAGCAGCTGCTTTGTCAGAAATTCAGAAGAGGAACTGGTGTTGCTAACACAGCGTAGATTCAAATACATACAGTTTCCTGTGACTACTTCAAAATCAAAGCCATCCTGTGTTTCGCCTCTTGAATTCCTTTAATGCAACAGTTGGAAATGATCGATCTATATTAACAGCGCCAATAGGGCTGTAGGGGAGTGAACAGTAAAACATGAGGCTGATATCAGTGAGACTACATACTGCATCATTTCCTGTGAATCCTTTGTGCGTGTGAATGGCGGACTCTGCCAAAGACAATGAAAACTACTATATATTGTAGAGGGGTAATAGAATGTAAAAACAATGAATTTCTGTTGCTAAAAAACTGGAGACCATAAGTTCTATCAAATACGGGATTTGATTCCCTAAAAAGGTTTTCACTTCAAGACACGAGGCTTTTACCTGACATTTACAACCAAGCAGATACTACCCTAAAGTGTAAACAATCTCAATGCTTTATATAATCATCTAATGCCAACTAAAAGATTGCATACAGTTTGTTCAGATACTGGCATTATTGAGCAAAACTTGAGCAGCAGTGCACAGCATGGTGGGCGTAAGCCGTACACTAATCTTCAGATTGAAAGCAGCAGGTCCACAGTTTCAGCAGGGGAACTGCAATTGGCCAGATTGAGATGTTGTTCCCTGAGGAAAGTGTGACTCAGAGTGATGATACGATATCCAAAACTAAAAAACTAAGAGTATTAACAGATGACAGCAGGCAGTCTGTGATAAACTGTATGAAGCAGCATCATTTAAAATGTGTACAAATGAAATTAGGACAAACTAAACCCAACTTAAAGTAGCTATAAATGAATGTTTGTGTGTTTCTATTCCTCAGCAGTGAAGACGGACCAGCTTCAGACTATTAAACGGGAGCTGACTCAGATCAAGATGAAGATCGACTCTTTGCTGGGACGCCTGGAGAAGATCGAGAAGCAGCAGAGAGCCGAGTCTGGTGAGAAAGGGAAAAGGACACGCGACCACTGAGGGAGGGAAATTAAGAGCACACACAGGCCATAAGTCTTAGTGACATTGTGGGAGATAAGAGCAGTAGAGCTCTCCATCATAACAGCAGACAGGTGTCAACGCCACGCTGACTCAGTTTATATGAGAGGTCTTTATAGATGCCCTACACTCAGGGACAGTCTCAGAGTGCAGCTCACTGTGAAGGTCATTTAGACTTTGCCATGTTGTGCATGTGACAGTTTTTCACCAGGCATGTTTGCAATGTTTTATTCAAACTCTGGAGCATTTTATCTTTTAACTCCATGACAGTTGAACACCAAATAAATCACACCAAGTCTTGGTCCCCCTCCAGGCAAACTGTTGTGGGATTTGTTCAAAGTGAGAATGGAAACTAAACTAGATACCAGAGCTAACAATGAAGAATCCAGTGTTTTCTAGTCAGAAGGAGATGGTTGTTTATATCTAACAGCTAGCAGCTAAATACTTAAAATGTAAAGGCCAAAATCTGCTAAAAAGGCCAGTTAAGTCCGTTTACCATAAACGTTTAACCATCTTGGCCTTTAAATTGTCCTAAAATCTTTATTGCTTGATCTGTTTGGTCTCTCCCATCTGTATTTGAATATAACTTGGAGCTGTGTCCCTCAAGGCTTTAAAGGTAATCAGTTAGATTTTGTAATCCCCAGTGCAGGGATGCCAGGATTGGTGATATTTGGTCTTTCTTCTTTGGTTCAGTTAAAGAATAGAAAAAAAAGTTTTTCATTTGCTGTAAACGGGTTTCCAGGTTTTTTGGAGAGAAATGGTCAAATCTTTGAAAAGATGCAGAAAATGGGATTGAAGATAGATTTAATGTGTTTATCTAAGCTTAAGCTGCAAACTAAGATGACACCAACATCGATGATTTCTTTGTATTCTTCAGAAAAATACAGCATGCATTGTTTAACATTAGGCCTATGTGGTATCTAAAAATGAATAGGTATAAAATGAAATTAAATAAAGTGAAAAGAAATGTTGGTACTGTAGTGACAAGTAGAATATTAGCACAACACCCAAATTTGCCCATTTATATACTTCACCAGACTGATAACTCCCTGATTTTTTTTTTTTTTTTTTTTAATTTAAAAACAAAAATCATGAGCCATAATAATGGTGTAATTTTTTATGGCTATTCATTTCTTAACTGTGTGTTCAGACAGAGCACAAAGCAAGTTTTTCAGGCGATTGCATACAAAGTGCACTTACCTTCCAAATTTCTAGCGTTTATTTAACATCAGTGTCTACACCTGCTTCATGCAACCATGTACTTACTTGGGTTAAGTGGAAAGCTAAGAATACATGCTTTAGGTTGCAGTTGTGCTTGTAAAGCTTGAGTGAAATACAATAATTTGGCAGCTGGTATAGACAGCTGCATTAGTTAAAATGGGAGTGTGTCAGTTAGATGGACGACTGAAAAGTTCGTCTAGAATGCGTTTGGTGTTGACAGGGTGTAGGTTACTTGGTCACTTGATGACGTCAAACCACTTCTGTCCAGTTGCAGCGCAGCTTCTAGGGATCGCTAATGGGGGCAACACTTTGCTTTGTTTCTGCAGAGTTTGAAAACGGAACGAGGCAGTCAGTAAACTTTTCTGTTACTATGCGAACGAAAGAAAATGGTGAGTGTGATCCACAGTCTGAATTAAATCTCTGTGCCCTCCTTCGTCACTCAGAAGCCCAGAGAAAGTACGAGGACAACTGCGACTCCCTGCATGAGGAGTCTGTGTCAGAGACGGCAGAAAACTCTGGGGAGGAGGCCGGTGAGGGGGCGCTGGACGTGGAGGCAGGAGAGATGACCGATGGAGGCGAGGACGACTACGACGAGGAGGGGAGCCACCATCTGGTAAGAGAAATGGTTGACAGGGCTGACAGGGAGGGAGAGAGCAAGGCACTTTGGGAGATCTCAAGTAGGCAGACAGTCTTCGCTTTCTGAAAGTTAATTTTCCAGAATTATTCATGGCCACAGATCTGAGAGAGCGGGGCTTCACATGAGTGAATTGTGAGGGCGCCTGGACTGACAGTTTCTCCCTGTTGACCCCGGCTCAAACAGTGGAAGCGAGGCTCTTCACAGGCCCACACACAGGCACAGGCTCACACACATACTAATACTTACAGGCTATAATTGAAGCAGAGGACTCAAGACCGGACTTACACGGACTGGTGTGGATCTGACCGTGAACTGGTGGATGTAGAACAAGGTCACTGAAGAAGTAGCACCAGTATAGAAACAGCCAACAGAAGCTGATCTGTCGACAAGATTGTTTTTGTTTTTAAATAATTAATCTATAAAATGTCTGAAAATGAAAAAATGGCCATTACAAATTCCATGAGCCCAAGGTGACATCTGCAAATTGCTTACTTTGTCCAACCAACCTTCTAAAACTCAAATATATTCCATTTAAAATAATTTAAAAAATGGAGAAATGCACACGTCACGCTGGAACCAGCAAATGTTTGGCATTTGTGCCTGAAGGTGAACAGTTATCACATTGTCTGACAGTCGAATAGTGAAATCTATTAACCAACTAATTGTTTCTATTCGTAGATTAATTCTTGTCACAATTCTTGGTGTTGTCACATTGAAATGATTCATACATCCTGAATCCTTAAATTGTTTTTGTCTGATCAACAGCCCAAAATCTGAAGATGTTCAGTTTACTGCCACATGAGACAAAGAAAAGCAGCAAATTCTCTGATGAAACTGACTTTCGCTTGAAAACGACTTAAATGATTAATCTATTATCAAAATAGGCCATTATTTTTACGTCAATCGAGTAATTGATTATCTTGACTAATGAAATCGCTCCTCATTCATTTCTGTGTGAAGCGGGGCGAGATATATTTACTTCTGGACGTGAATTGACCCGCCTCATCAATCCGATTTAACTTTGACACGTGAAATCACAATAATAATAATAAAAATACATTTTATTTATCAAGCGCTTTTACAAGTGCTCAAAGACGCTGTCAGCCAATGTCCAGTCAGTTTGAAAGAGGGGGTGGGCCTGACCTCTCATTCAGGAAATGGTTTCAGCTCTTTCGTCGGACAAGCTGGCCTCGTTCTGGGTTCTGGCTTGAATGTTCACACAAATGCTTTATAGGCTGTATTCAATCAACCATTCACAATCAGCTGATCTTAATGAGTTGTGGCTCAGACTTGGACACACCTACCTATCACATCATCAATGCTCAAAAAATGTATTTTACTGATGAAGCCAGCTTGCAGCCCAGATCTATAACCACACAGAATGGTGGAAAATGTCTTGTTTCCAATAGAAAAATGAGCTGGAAGATGTTGAGTTAACCTAGAACTTTAAAAACAGACTGGTGTCTGATAAAGTGCTCGGGTCAAAACTGGCATGTTGGCATTGATTTTCATTGAAAAGAATGTACTTTTCTTCCAGTTTTGTGCTATATTAAAAACTGAATGTCATTGGAACATTTAAACTAAAAGTTCTAATCAGTCTTCTTTACACTGCTGTGTTCAAATGTCTTGCCCTTTAACTTTATGAAATAATGTTTTAGTTGCATGCTGAGGGCTTTAAAGCACCCACAGTGCTCCAAATTATACAGCAGTTAAAACATTATTTCCCATATTATTTCAGAAGTATTTAATAAACCATACGGCCACTCCGTTTTATTTCACACTGCACAGTTTTTCAAGTTCAAGCATTGACATCAAAGTAATTATCCTCGTGTTCATCTGGGTTCAGCTGTGCAGTGTGGCCATGCTTTTGACCATGCTTTCTCTATTCTGCTATATTTATTAGCCACTAACCAGGTGAGCATGGATATGATATCTTTGATAAAAGCTTGGTGCCCTCGCTAATAGAAGACATTTCTCAGAGACATGGTGGCAGAGATTTATTTATTTCCAGAAGGTCACATTGATCACAGGTTCTGCAGGTTGCCGTGGTTGCTCTTGTTGAGCGTATATCAGCGGTGACCTTTTTAGAGAAGATGAAATACAACCTGTGTGCTCAGTTTAAAATGTTGCATCGTGTCCGTGACTTTTTACTTCCTCTCTCTCCTTTTCAGATAGAGAACCATGTATCGGATATTGACAACTGAGATCAGGTAAGAGCTTTGGATTTCTATTTAATCCAAGTGTCCATTACAGCAGCTGCGAGGTGGTTTTACAAGCCTGCTAAAGGCTCCTACAGCCAGTCCTCATTAAAAGCCCGAACCACTGAACTGTGTCTTGAGCATCTCTAAACATTCGTTAATCATCTCCTAAGTCTTAAGCTCTATGACATTTGGAAGACCAGCTCCACTGAAGGGCAGCTAATGCCAAATTCAACGCAGGGAGCAATAATGGCATTCCAATGGGCCAGAACTGCCCATAAACAACATTCATCTAATTGAATTGTGTGGAAGGGGGTATGAATGGCGAGGCCCAAGGTAAAGAGTTTCCTGCCTCTCGCCTCTCAGGGTGTGGGTAATGATGCAGCCACATCATCAGTTGGCTCGGCGCTGGCTGGCTCTTCATAGCGGGGGATGCTCGGCAGTGTTTATGAGTCGCAGACTGTCGATGTAACATGGAGTTAATCTCTGTTACAGTCTTCTTTTGCTTCCGGGTGAGCAGAGGAAATTCAAAAAGTGGCTCCGGTAATAAGAGACTGTAAAGCAGTGTTCATTTTTCCTGTTTAGACTGAAATAGTTAATATAGACTCATTCTCCCAAACTTCCCATTCATTCCTAAACTGCAGCAGTTTAAAAGTAGCTGACAGTATATTACTCACTGTTTAGCTTGAACGAATAGTTCGACATTTCGGGAAACACACTCGCTTATCTCCCAACAGTCAGATGATAAGATCAGTACCATGGTATTGTTTGTTAACTAAATATGAAGCTAGAGCCAGCAGGCAATTAGCTTAGCTTAGCATAAAGATGGGAAACGGCTACCCTGACTCTGTCCAAAGGTAAGAGAATCTGCATACCAGCACCTCTAAAAATCACATACACATTATATCATGTTTGTTTAACCTGTAAAGCCAATAAGCGTATTTCCCAAATTTTGTCGAACTATTTCTTTAAGACAAAATGCTAAAATCAAACTAGAACTAGAAGATTTAGATGGTTGACAGCACTTATCAATAGCCTATGAACGCGAATGATAGCCAACTGAAAGTATTATTAACATTACATCCACAGCCACGTTCTTTTTCTAAATGTTAGCGTGCTGGCCTGCCTGTGTTCGCGTCCGAGCTGTTCAGTTGCCGCTTCTTGTTCAATTTCTCGTGGGATTTTGGATGCATTCATTCCATAAATCTCTTACTTTTTACCTTCAAAGAACTGGCAACATCAGTTAAAATTGCGTTAGCCAACATTTACGGTCAGACCCTGTTGCACTAATAAGATTGGCTGTTTGTGCAACAAGTCAAGCAGCTGAATGAATTTCTGAAGAAGAGTCCAGAGCATACAATGTAGGATTTGCAGATGCATGCAGGCCGTTGAATGAGATTTAGCACTAAAACTAATTCTTTCTTCTTTCACGATATCATTTACTTAATAATCATAGTTTTTGTTTTCAATTGCTTTTTAGTTTGTTTCATTTTTGTCAAGGGTAAATGGTCAACACAAATATTTTTGTTGTCAAAATGAACAATGCTATAACGTTTTTTTTTTTTTTTATTTACTAGCAAAAATGTTCACAGCTAATCCCACCCCTTTTTCCCCATCTGCCAGGCGCCTGGTGTCCCAGTTCTATCCACCTCTTAAGAAACCACGTTACACTCAAGTTTTCCATTTCCTTTCCATATGTCTGCCTTTCAAAAATTCTATCGGTAGCCGATTCACAAAACCTCCTCACAGCACATACACTTAAAAACCTGAAAATCCCACTCGAGGTTGTGGAGAATATATGAATGTTTTGCTTGCAGCCCTACCAAGGATAGAAAATCACTGTGAGAAGAACCTCAATAAGTCATGTGCAGAAGGATTAGGGAGGCAACTCCGGCTATCAGCAAATATTTCTGCACTTCCCAAGATATTTCTGAGGCCATTCAAAATGGTCAAGCTTTAAAACTCAGCTTAATCCTCATCAGATTTACAGCATTATAAATAGCCACCATGTTTCAGGAGGAGACACAGTCCTATAATGTGTTTTCATCAGTTTTCTCCTTTATCACTTCAGGATGAGGCAGCAGACACCCCCGGGCAGGTATTAGAATTCATCATCACCTTCGAGAGACCGAAAAGGATCTCTTGAGGGATCGAGACACCCATTCTGGACTGTAAGTTGTGTTCAAGAGATGCTGAATCACATTTAGATGCCCAACTGTGCAGCACAAAGCGAATGTGCTCTCTAAAGAAAATGTATTCAAGACCCATTTTAATGCATTGGCCTGAGTTTGCCTCATGGATATTCTGTGCAATTTATATTTCATTGCAAGAGGCTGACAGTGTCTTGCGCTAATCCTGTTCCTGAAAAAAAATTAAACAAAAGGGAAGGAAATAAAGGGTTTTTATTCTGATTTCTAAAATGAGTCACGTGGAAAGAAGGGAACATGATGTTGTTGATCAAATTGTTGCTGCTTTTTATGAAATGTGTTTGCGCTGTAATTTCACAAACTGTTTTTCAATGAATTTCTGTTGTTGCTCAAAAATCAAATGAATAAATGACAGTCAGAACAATCTGCGACCGCAGTATGGTATTCACAAAATGAATGAAACATCGGTGCCGTCTGGTTCGGATTTGACTCATACATAAGCCAATAGCTGTGAGCATAACTTTATCCAGCTTTATCCATTTATCACACAAATGCCCTGTGGGGCTGTTCCATCATATATTCCAACTCCTGCCAAGTTTCAGAAGCAGAAAGAGCTTCCTGTGGTAGAGAGCCAACACTGGCACAGGCCTCCTGCCAGGGAGCAGCGCCCCAGCGTCTCAATGTGTTGCTCCCTGCTCAGCCTGCACATCCCAACATGGACTGCTGCTGTTCAGGAGCCAACGCCCTTTCTCCTTCTCCTCTCCCATCTCCGTCGACATCCTGCATTGATTCTGTCTTACGTAGGCAAGGGAGCGAGGCATGGTTTTTGGAAACGGTGGAAGTTGTATTATTTTAAATTATGTATTGAGAGGCTTTGATATTATCTACGTATGTGATCCGAGATTCAGATCGCTTACGTTTCTGAATAAATACGACACAATGGGTAATACTGCCTTAAAACAGCCTAAATAAGTGGTGAGACAATACAAACAGTATTCCATTACTCTTTTAATAAAATGCCCGTTAAAGTGAAGTACAAACTGTGGTCAGATAAAGCTGAACTGGCCAGAATTGGATGATTTGTCCACTCATTTGGTGCAGTTTACTAACATGACGTACATGATTTCTGCCAGTTCAGATAAGTCGGTTACATCGCCGCCACGTGGAGCTGCAAACATGCAAAACAGTTCAAAATGCAGCTTGAGCTTCAGCTGAGCGATTTATAATTAACCTCCATTTATAAATAAATTGCCGCAAAGTGAAATATGTCACCAGTGACTGGATCTCAGCATGTTCTACTGTTAATTATTCACGTCATGTTTGCCCATTTTCTTCCAATATGTAACAAGAGTGAATTTACTCCAAACTGTGACACGGGCATGTTTGTTGTTTCAAGCTTTCGGTTTCCCTTTAAAGCCAGAAGGAGGCAGGTGTTGGGAACCACAACTGATATGCACCAAGCGTGCAAGCTGATTGGTCAGTAGCATTAGTTAGGCTGACGATGAGTATCAGCAACAACTTCAGTCCTTTAAAAGCTTTTAAGCCGCTATTCAAACAAGTTTAATTGTGCTGATGTAATTCATGTTTCTGAGCAATCAGCTGGCACACCTGGTGTATATTAGCTGTAGCTGCTAACACCTCTAGACCAGATTTTTCCTGGCAAAATTCACTCGCGTGGTGTGGCGAAAAGCAGGTGAGACTTAGAGTTAATGGTGTAGATAGGGTTGTAAGTATAAACTGCGAGAGCTAGCAAACAGCTTCTTATCAAACACTTTACTCTATCAGTGTCCTTGCACTCACTGCAGCCAAGTAACATCTCTCCTCCTCTGCTGCTTGTATAACTTCACTGTGCAGTGACATAAACAGTCAATATTTCTCGAATAAGGGGCCAATTCGACTGTCTCTCTTAAACTGGCTGGACATTGGAGAGCCGCGCAGTTTCAGTGTCAAATTTCTATCAGATTGAACTCTTCTTTTGCTTCAATTTGCGCCCATAAGCATGAACCACACCATATCTGCTCCTCTTTAAAAAAAATAAATAAAGTAGAAGTGAAAGCATGAAAGCAAACAGGCCTCCTGTCACTGGAATACATTTATTCTTATACTTAGTGAATATCAGTAGAAGTCCTGAATTTTTGTAAAGGTTGAATCATTGGATTCAGTGCTGTTGGTAGTTAAGTTGTTTCACCCAGATTACAAAAAAAAAAAACCTAAAGCCTAGTGGTGTCTAGTCAAGGCGTCTAGTTGTGGTTTTATTTGCACAGGTTTTGAGATATCTGCCCCTGAGACTTGTAGCCACCCCAGTGCAATCAAGGTAAAAGAAAAGTAATTTGCGACAATTTAAGTATTAAAAATGGCATTTGAAAAATTCAACGGCAATGCTTTTGTTTGTTTGTTTTTCAGAAACAATGTCCTAATTACTTTGGTTGATCCACATATGCCTCTGTACACATTTTTCACTATTTTATTTGACCTTGGGTGGAAAATGGTTCCCATGAAAACATTGGATTAATAATCTGAACAATAGTGTTTTAACAATATCTAATTGTTCACTGTTTTGAACACCATAAATGAAATTCTACTCACCCCCATTATATCTTATTGGCACAAAACCTGAGCAAATAAAACCAAACCACCAGGGGCACGCAAGAAAATATTGTTTTGTGATTTGGTTGAACTGACCCTTTTAAACAGAATGAATTAAATGTGATGTAATGGTCACCTTGCACAATTTCATGAACACAACAGTCAACCCTGGCAGTGCTGCCTGAAAAAATACATAAAATAAAACATCTGTCCTGCAGCTCATTCAAAATAAGTGTCTGGTGAATGATGATCATGTGTAATATTTAGCACTATTTTTGTATCCAAAAACATGTCTAAGGGAAATGGCTCTGCTACATGTTTATCTTTTTTGCTGGTAGCCTGTTATTTAATGACCAGTATGGTGATGTGTCAAATATTTTACAAAAATACTAAAAAATAAAAAATAAACTCATTGCTTTTAACTGTTGTTCTTTATCTCAGTCACTTTAAACCATTTCTGGCTCAACGCTCACTTTTAGTTTGCCCTGTAAATACTCCTTATCATGTTTATTTCAAATATCAATAGACTAAAAGAAAAATTGTATTAAGTTTAAAATAACGCTGAAATAATATACTGACAGTTTGTTGGAATCGTTGCAGGTTTTAACCAGAATCGTGGGGCTTGTAGAGATGTGTAACTGACAACTGTTGTATAGAAATGTACATTTTTTTGTAAAGATATTTTTATCAAAAGGCATGTTTACCGTAACTTTGTATTTTCAGTTCATGTACTAAAAAAAAAGAAAACGGTGTATTCCAACTGTTGTAAGGCTAGAAAACTCATCATCATTGTAGATAACTATTTGTGTTATCAGTCAATAAAATGTTTGTGTCATATATTTAACTAGTCAAATGTTTTAATGATCAACACTTTATTTTACAAATAAATATGAACTGAAGAACAAGGAAACTTTTCGGCTTTATTGTAAAGTGCTGTACATAAATACAGACGTGATAATTACTTACAGATGGTTTACAGACGTATGTGAGTATTTCATTAAGGCGGCATCCATTCATTCCCATGCATCTTCCTTCAATGCAGACTGCTCATTTAATCATGATTTATTTGGTTGATTATGCAGCGCATGTGCCACAGTTGCCATCAAAATTACACTTTAACAAGTTGCACAGCACAGCGTTTGAATGCTTGTCAAATTACCGTCAGTCAGCAGACAACTGGACACCATAACGGCAGCTTGTCACCTTGTATTTCACTAATGGCACCAGTCTCGCTGGCTGCCAGTTGATATCACTGTGCACCTAATACAGTCTGACCGTAGCAGCACGTCCACCTGTAGCAGGTCATTTTACACCTAACTAATAACAATAGATGATTATAAGACTGCACCAACCCAATCGAAACATATTCCTTTCTGATCTAAAGTTCATCTTTCTGAAGTTCAGAACTGGATGTGAACAGGTTTAGTTTCTTCTTTTGTCTATTAGATTTAGCATAAATACTCAATATTGGTAAAACATCAGCCTGCCCAGGGACCGCAGATGGAAATTAGGCCTCTTGGCTAAATCTGACACATTTACATTAAACTGATTTCAATTAAAGTGTGTTAAGTAAAGGGAATTGTGGTCCATGTTAACCAGAACAATGATGTACACTCTTGAACCAGCCCATATGGGAAATTTGTCCCAATATTGAAAGTCTTAAAGTTAAGTATGTGATGAACTGATAAACTGACAGATTAAGGTGTTCCTTTATGTTTTGAGAAAATTATCTGAAAGGCCCTGAAAACGTATTACTATGAGTGATGGGATCCCACATGAACACACAATTTTCTGCCAAAGTCAGAACAGTTTGGGTTATTTAACATGAGGCATTTCAGTTTTTCTTGTTTTTCTCTGGGTTCCTCCCGTTGATTTGAAGTGGGCGGGGCTCCATTGGGGAAAAAGGTGATGTCACATACTTCTTTGCACCAATCAGGAATCAGCAACATTTGAATCAGACTCTGATGGCAGTTGGTGTTTAACGCTTAAGATGAATAATACCTAAAGTAAATCATTTTAAAATCAATTGGATTATCTGAAAAATGCTGAAAACAGGGCTGATTTTCACATTCACATGTTTTTGACAGTTAAACCTACATGCGGAAAAGCTTGTTCTCCTTGACAGAGGTAACGACACTAAGGTGAGAGAAGGTCAGAGTTCAGGATCAGCTCCAACACAGAGGTGCCACTAGAGCTGCCGGGTAATCACTGTCATGCTCAAGGATGCTTAAGCAGGACATAGGGGACTTGTACTTGTGTCCTCTGCTCGAGCAGTAGTCTCCAAAGTCATTACACTCGCCCTCGGTCAGATTAACAAACAGTCCAGTTCTTGTGCTTCACTTGGAAACACACAACGTGATTTAAAGGCTGATTATGACCCCGTTTTGACCTTGTTTGAGTCTGCACTCGGCTGTGAAAAACTCAGCAGAGCAGAGCCTCAGAAGTGTGAATGTTGCAGCTGGGACGAACATTTTTTTCTGTAGTTTGAGCCGGTAAATGGCAACGTCCGCTGAAATCTCTGCTCTGCAAGTCACTTCAGTGTGTGATTCACAGCCTTTTCACAGTTGGATAGGTTTTTTGGTCCACATGGGCTATTCTGTTTTGTGTCCACTCCTGAGAATCATTTCTTCACCACTTTCTGAGCTGCCTGTCGGCACTTAATGAGTCCGCTCCTCAAATCTCAAGGGCATTGGTCTAAAAATGCAAAAGACACACACAAAAATATTGATTTATGCTGGATATTTCAAAACATAAGGTGTTTTGCTGAGGATCTAAAACATAAAATCAACAGCTGCTGCAATAAAAGCAAGAAGTATTAAAAGACGGGAAGCCAAACGCAACAAAAAAAATCTCCTGACATTAAAGCAAATCCTTTTTATAAATGAGTGTTTGTAGTGACTTAAAAGATGGTAACGATTCAACCAGTCTGAGCTGTGTGTGTGTGTGTGTTACTTGAGATGTCCTCTCCTTGTTAGACTACAGCATTAATGTCCTTGATAGGTTTCGGGATGTCACTTCCACTCTGTTAGTGACTCTGTAAAGGTAGCCGGGCAGCAACAGATGGCCAATTTAAAGCCCCCCCATCTCTCCACAGTAAAAGGTAATGCAGTAAGGTTAATGAGGGCCAACTGCAATGCCACACACAATTAGCCCGCTGTATTAAGTCCACAACGCCAGCGGCTGGCATGATTGCACACAGCTGTTCCCGTTTAACCTAAATATGAGAAAACTTTCACCCCTGCTTAATGCACTGGAGTTCATTCATTTATACAGAAATGACTGAAGCTTCTGAAGATATTCGGCCGTGATAGTGAGCCTTAGGATGAAAAAGACTACGAGATTTTAATTCCACTGGAGCTGTTAAGCTTCTGCAATATTGAATTTTTCACTTTCGCAGCTGTGGATATAAAAAATGTATTTAAATCGTTTGGCTGCTGCTGCTGCTGCTGCTGCTGCTGGCCAGTCGGTCATCTCTGGAAATGTGTGCATATATTTTTAATTTAAACAAATGTATTACTCAGTCTGGCCCACAACCGGCAACTTGCGTGTGTTTACAGCAGATTCAGTTTGCTCATTTTGGCTTGTCTCTCTCCATTTGGGAAATAAGTCGTGATCACTTTATTTTCAAGTGTTTGCATATAGATTTGCGTCTTTGAATTATCTCAACAATGGCAACCGCATGGATTACTGTGATGGAAAATAAACATTATTTGGAGCCAGGCCAAATTTACAACATATTTAGAAGCAGCATTTGGGTGATAACTCATTAACCGTTTATTCTAATCTTGATCTCTATGTATGTATTCTCAGCTAAAGTTGAAATAATATATGTACAGTATAAACACCTCCTAATACTGTATTCAGTTTCAAAAGCTGGAGAGCATTTTCATTATTGCAAATATTCATTTCCCCAGCTCGCTGCGCAAATCTTAATTAACATTTATATTATATTAGCTCAGGGGTGCATGATGAGCATATTTTCCTCGTCTGATTTGAAAAATATTTAAATGAATCTGCATGTGTTGCCAATAAGTGTGAGTCGAGCTGCAAAAGCAGAATGAAGAGTCCCGATTTTCATCTCTGCAGAGGCTTTAATGAAATCAGTAGAATTTACGACAGCGGTGAAGGATGAGGTGTTGCAAAGTCATTGAGCTTGGTTAGAGGCTAGCAGGCTAACATTAGCCTTCAGCTCCTCATGGTGGATAATATCTGCCTTTTTGGATAGTGTGAAATATACAGTTGATTTATCAGTGTCAGATTAATACTTTTTGGGTGATTACAAAGTCAAATGGTCGCAACAATCCTACCAACCTTACATGAACAGACATTTACAGTATGTGCATACAGTACCTTGTTGAGGAATGAAAGAATTTGAATGCTGCTGTACATTTTCCACAAATTGTTTTATTGCCAGTGCAATTCTATGCCTATTGGATGATATTACATTGATTTAGGAACGGGGAAGAACAATCAGTCGAGCTGCGAAAGTCATCAGGTTCGTCAGATGGCATCCATCATGGGGTAATTTAAGATTGAAAACATGTCACGGTGATGTATGGCGAAGGTAGAGTAGAGAGCAGGTTGCATCGCAAAGGTTAATCCAGTTAAATCTCGGTCGGAAATAGACAGCCATGCTGCGTGTGTGGCTTGGATTTGCAGTTTCAGCAGAAATGAAATGTCGCACAAGAACTGAAAATCAAAAAGACGAGATGACAAGCTGAAAGTTTATTGATCTTTAAGCATAAATTGGAGGAGCGGAAGTAGCATGACTTAGAAACTTTAAGAAAATAGAATATAATCACACATATAGAATATAAAGTAGTAGTATTAGTAAAAAGAGTGGAGTTAGTAGGAAATACTATAGTATGGATTAGTCAGATTACTTTCAGATGGTTTACTAAGAATTAGTGCTATATATAGGAGGTGGACAAAAAAACACAAACACCTTACGACCATGGTCAATACATTTGACTGAAGCTTGTAATGTTTGGTTATTGAGTAGTTTTTTGTGTTAATGCTACTCAGTTACCATTTTTGAGGCTGTAGTTCTGTAGTTATCACATTCGCTTAAAAGGTGCCCAGTGGAGATTTCTTGTAAACAAACAAAAATTATGTTGACATTCAGTATATTTCACCAAGTTTATGTGTTGTTCTTTATAAAACATTTGTGAAGCCATTTTTATATATATTTAATTAAATCATACTTTTTTATTTTTTATTATTTTACATCCATGTGGGAACCAAATTAGTAGCTAAAGTTGCAGGCAGTGAAACCAAAACAATGAACTAAAAGACGCTAAAAAGGGGAACTGCAAAGTCGTGTAATAATTCTCTGTGGGTTCATCATTACGAGCCTTTCACATTACATTTTGTAATTGTTAATAAGAAAAACATTTATAAAGTGCAGCTTTAAACAAAGCGGAATGAAAATATAGATTATGTTCCTGTATTTATGTTCACAGTAGTCTATGGCAGAGCGGAATTATTATTAAAATACAATGCAGATTGTAAAACTAAAGAACTAAAAGATGAGAAACAACCAGTACAAAAAGTGGAAAGAGGATGAAACACATCTCCCCATGCAGTGGAAGATCTGACTGCTGGAAACAAGATTATTACCTATGCAGCTGTGTGGGCTGAGTTATCCCTTCAGTTCTGCACTAATTGCTCTGAATCAATAAAACCGTGTAATCCAAAGGAAAAGTTCTCCGTCACATTCAGGGCATCATGACCTTGGGAGCCCCTTACGTACGAGAGACATTTATCTGTGTTTTATGCTTTCCAGAGGAACACATTAGGAATCACTGACTTGAGAGAGAGAGAGAGAGAGAGAGGGGGAGATAAAAGGAGAGGATACATTTTGAGTGATCTCTTTTGAAGCAGTGTGGTTTTGCTACATGCCTCAAGGTGTCACTTCATAATTGAATCCCCTCCTTTGTACTGCGGTGAGGCTGAGGAGGGTCGAGGACAGCCCGAGGACGACGACGTGAACACCTCCGGGGCTCGCAGGCCACGGCCCCCCCCCCCCCGCCCCCGCCGATAACACTATGTGTGAGCAGTATCACCACCTGATAATTCGCGCCATGGAGATAGACTCCTAATGGAAAAAAGTTATTATGCATCTCAATGGGGAAATGATAACATAGTACAGAGAATTGTCACATTATAATTATGATCGGTGAACGGGTAGAAGAGGAACCCTTCAGGTTTCGTGACTGAATCCGCTCCTGCTGTAATTACGCTCTCGAGTCCATTCATGCACAGCCACGAATTATTGTCATAATTATCATTCACATTGTGACAAAACTTTCAAATAAGGTGAGGAAGGTAATGTGGTGTTTGAAAAGGGAGGAATGACTCTGCGTTCATCACTTCATCGTTGTGTTTGTATACAGAAGGTGGATGGAAGAAGTACTAGAATATTTTACTGAAGTAAAAGGAGCAATACCACAATGTAAAAACACTCCATTACATTCAAATTCCTACTCAAGTAAAAGTCTTATCAGCAAAATGTACTTAAAGTATTCATTATGCAGGAAAATGGCCCCTGTGCATGATGTCTTATTATATATTCTATATTACAAGATTGGAAATAGCAGCGTTTTACTGTTGTAGCTGGGCAAGGAAAATGTGGCTAATTTTAACTACTTTATATACAGTTACTGAAGGTAGTTTAGTGCAGCGGTTCCCAACCTAGGGGTTGGGTTCCTTCCAAGGAATCACAAGACAAATCTGAGGGGCCCTGAGATGATTAACGGGCTACGAAAGAAGGAAAAACTACATCCTGTGTCACAAATGTGTATTCATCTTTTAGACTTTTTTGGATCTTTGCTTTTTTTAATGAAATACTGAATGATTTTACCTCTTTTGGTCTCAAATAATTTGTTAAATGAGGCAAAATCACTCTTAAGGCGCCAGTGTATTTCATCCCAACTGCTTGTCAGATGGTCGAACAGCATTAGCAACACACACACACACACACACACACACACACACACACACACACACACCACAAACCTTTCTGATGTTGGGGGGGTTTGTGTCTGACTATGTCTGTGATTTTCCAAAACCAGCGATCACGCCCACTTCATGCAGTGATTGGCCAGGTGTTTGGAGGTGAAAGTAAGCAGGGTTTGAACTTCCCTTTCAAGCTCTCTTTTTTTCATTCGTTACAAATCTTACTCTGAAAAGTAAGATAAATGTATACACAATATTTCCCACTGAAATGTAGTGGAGTTAGTACTCAAGTAAAGTACAAGACCTCAAAATTGCACTTAAATGCAGTACTTGAGTAAATCCACCACTTCACTCCGAAGGGAAAATGAGCCAATCTGGAATTTCTAAAGAAGACAGAAGAATTTTGATGAAACACACATTTTGCCTCACAGCACAAATTGTATGGCCTTTTCTCAGCGCATTAAATATCGTACATACCAAAGCTGCAGATCACAAAGAAGCAATCTTACAATCTTCAATCAATCTGCACTGCCAAGGTTACTCGTATATAGCCAATGAATGATTCACTTCTTTACTGTCCTAGTCATGAATGTTCATCATACTTTTCCTGGTCTCTCTGGGCTAAAAAGAGGAGAATAAAATGAATTTTCCTTGATCCATTCTAGCCTCATTCCAAGGCCAAATTGGCTATTGATCTCCGTCTCTTTGTCTATTAAGGGAGAGTCTTGCATGCCAAAATTGGTCACCGGCGTGACGGCTGCCCATATCTCAATGCTGATTGATTCTGTGCAAGCTGTGGCCGGCCGGGCCAAACCAAGGTTGATGGGAGAGGGGATGAGGATGATTGTCTGGGGTTGCTGTCAGCCTGGCAGTCGATGCACATGATCAGTAGAGCAGGAATCCACATAGGCCGATCCTTTTGCCTCGTTTCTTTGGCTCGACGTTACCCACACCCTCTGTGTTTCTGCCATCAGTTGAAAAGGAAATGGATACAGAGAAGAAGGTTATTCTATTCATCCGTTTGGAGGGACTTGATGCAATCAATACTGGCAGAGTGGAATGATGGAGCAGCAGGCTAAGGCAGTGCAAGGACTTAGACTGTGGTATTGTATAAGGAAGCAGAAGAAAGGAAAATCCTCCTACTGTGACCCAGTGAGAAAACAACAGTCGCTTTGATTGCTCTTTTCTCTGAAAGAGTTTTCAGCTGTGCCTTGTGGCTTTCACTGGTTTGAATGAGAGTTGACTGATTTTCAAAAATCCCTCTGAACTATTTTTCCCTGTTCAAATCCAACTATCGGACAGTGATTGCAAGAACAGAGATTTTACAAAATGGTTTTCAAAACCTTTAACACAACACATGGATTTTTGAACGTAGCCTAGCTCCTGTAATTTAAGGTGAGGCTACAGTCTTAGCAGTACTCCTCCAACAACACCCTGATTAATTATAATGAAAAGAAATCACTCTTATCTTATCCAGATGTGTGACTGGTATTTTATTAATTTCCCAGATACAGAAGCATGAATTGGAATTATCTCATGTGTTTATTTGATATACCTCATGATATTGGATAACAACATCAAACTTCAGTTTCATCTCACCATTAAAATGTGATGTGTTTTAATCTGGCTGGTTAATGCAACAGGAATTTAAAAGTCCTGTGAGGAAAATGCCTGGTAAGTCACATACCCAGAAGTGGATTGTGGCTAAGTACAATTTTGAGTTATTTGTACCTTACTTCTTCCATTTTATTCTAATTTATACTGCTACTCCACTACATTTCACAGGGAAATATTGTACTTTTTACTCCACTACATTTATTTGACAGCTATAGTTACTAGTTCATTGATAAATATTTGAAATACAAACCATTATGATCATCTTAACAGATTAATGTTTCAAAATAGTCATAATACACCACTAACGGGGGCATTCTTCTTCATAATGAGTTTTACTTTGATCATACTTAAACCTGCATTAACTTTTTTTTTTGTCCAGCTGGGGCTAGCGTATAGCAAACTTTAAATACAGCACTGACATATTATCACCTTTTACAGTAAGTTGTATGGCAGCCTGTTAGCAAACAAGCCTGTTTACACATCCAGCAGATACATTAGCATTAGCATTCATTAGCATCCATTTGGACTTGTATTTCTGGCCTCCTGATGAATGTTAAGTCCAATATTCACTCTTCTTTTAGCTCGGTTTTTGGTCTCCACCGACTTATGAGGAAAATATCGGGTTCTTTAGCAGCTAAATGCTCCATTATGTTCACCAGCTAGTTGCTAACTTTCTCTGTCTGCTGTTTGGTGCTGGGCAGATAGTGTGCAGTGGATTTATTAGAGCTTTGTTGCTGAAAACAGCTGATGAGAGCATTAAGAGTGAACCAAAACAGCCAATTTGTGGGCCGTTAAAACAAAACAACGTGCTGAAAGATGCTAAAACGCTTTGAAGAGCTGAGGGAAACTGCAGAGTTGTGATAATTACCTGTGGGTTCATCACTATTAGTAACACTTTTCACATTAAGCGTAGCCATTTCATCCATTGTTAATAAAAAATATTGACCAGTGCAGCTTTAAGTCCTAGCTATTGTGTTAAGTTTTTCTGAAGTTATCAAGGGTGTGGTCAGATCTTGTCCATTTTTCATATTTTCTGATGAGCTAATATGATGGAACATGCGATTTTGTGAAACAGAGGGTTTCTCTTCACTTAAAATGTTTTTTTTAATCTAACTAGGCTGTACATAAGCTGCACCAAAAACATCAGAGTTCAAACGAGTGCAATTAGAAAGCTGTCATTGGAAAATTCAGTGTAGCCTTAGTCTCAAAACACTCAGCAGGCAAGATGGAAAGAAAGTGCTAATAAAGTATTGAGAGAAAAAAAACGTGTTCATCAAGATTTTGCTTTGCTACCTTGAGATTAATATTTCTTCCATCTCCGGCTACTACAGCATCTAAATTCTTGAGGTACAGTATTTCAACATTAAAGAACATTAATCACCAAAAATACCTTCAAAGACGTTCTGCCAACAGACAAACAGTTTCTCCTGTTTCTCCTGATTTTGCAGCACATCGAAGAAAGAAGTTATGTCATTCAGTGATGGCGTACCTGTCGAAGCAAATGGGCTGTTTCTGAAATGTCAAATGAAACGGTGCAACCTTTTCGAAAAGGTTAGGCATAACAAGGGAAGCCCTACTGTACAAACGCCGCCGCCTGACAATGAGTGTGGCCCCAACACAAGATTAACCTCCCTGCTAACTGACGGAAAGATAATAAAGACATCTGAATGGGAGCCGGTCATAAATTGAGTCGGATGAGTCTTAATCGTAACGACAATATTAATGTCTGCTCCAAAGTATCAATAAATCATGAGTTACACTGAGGGTGGCTGCTGAATTAAAATTTTATCTCCATGCATAATTTGATTTTCCCAAACAGCTGCTCAGGGTAATATGGAGGACTTTATGGGAAGGTGATGGAGTGAGCTCCGGAGAATCCAACGAGGGAGGAGGGATCCAAGAGATGGTCTACAGCTCGATGAGAATGGCTTGAATACTGGTCTGATTTAATGGCTTTTTTAATTAAAGGACTCGGTGTGATCGATTCCAGGCTGTTTACGTGTGAAGTGGCTGCTGTCTTAAATGAGGTGGGATAAAACCGGTGTAGCTGGAATTACACAGTACTGCAGGTCAAATACTCACATTACCCCTTCCAATTTCAAACCAAACACACTTGCAATCGCTTTGCGGTGTCACGGGAGATAATGAGGTATGTTTTTAACCTTCTGCACTGTGGTGCTATGTTTGCAAAACACCTTCTGGAAAAATCAATTGACAAATTTGGCTCTAAAATGAGATATTCACAATTTGTTAACATGTGCTCTTCCAAAACTTATTTCTGAATGATTTTTGTTACTTAAGAACTACTTTAAAGCTGCACTAATCAATATTTTTGTATTAACATTGGGTCAAATGACTGTGTAATGTGAAAAAGATCACACGTAGTGATGAACCCACAGATAATTATCACCCAACCCTGCAGTTCCCCTCAGCCCTCAGTGTTTTCATGTCTTTTAGCTCATTGTTGTGGTTTTACGGCCCATACTGCACTGTTTTATTTCACTCTAACCTTGTTTCCAGCATCAACACGCAGCTGTTTTTAGCAAAAAAGTTCTGAGAAACCTACTGTACACTACCAGCTGACAGACAACGTTAGCAACTAGCTAACTGGAGACCAAAACAGAGCTAAGAGTGAATGCTACCCTCACTTTTGTCAGGTTGCCAGAAACACGACTCCAAGTGAATGTCAATGTTGTTGTTGTGTTAACAGTTTCTGCGCTGCCCCCCAAACACAAAAAAATAAAAAATTTAAAAAATACCGGTGACTTTCTTCTTTTATTTTTATTTTTTTGCACTCCGGTGTGCCCAGTTCCCCAGTGTCTTTTCCCTTGAATTCACTGTTGAGAATTTGAGTTTCTGTAGGTGGCGCTGTTTACTTTGTCAGTTTCACTATTGTAGCTATTGCTGCTCATGCCAAACTACCAATAACTACCCAAAAACTACACAATTCTTGACTCCAAATAAACTACTGTTGCTGCTTCTAAAGACACAACACACCTGGACACCTGATTTTCTTAACTGTGAAAACATTAATCAAAATGTTGTCAGAATTCAATAGTAAAACAGTCATTTATTTTTAATTATTAAATAATCTAACACCTTACACACTGAATTCTCCATATTTTGAAGATACTGACATCAGTACTTCAGGCACTTTTTCTCTGTTAATGAATGTAGCTATTTAGAATCCATCCAATTTTGTATTTCAGAACTAACTATTTGATTGTTTTTCAAATAATTCACTGTGTTGGAAAATGACTTCTAAATGTAAAGATATTACACCGCATTCAACTCTATTCCAAATCCAATCTTGAGACATATCAATATGTTGTGTGGTGTGAGGAGATGCTACACTGCATGCAAATGTCTCTGCGAGATCATTAATAGCGTCGCAAAGACGTGCCAAATTGAAAATGGAACACAGATGGGTTTTCGTACAGTTCATTACTTAGATTGCCTTCTGAGAGCAGAATTGTGGAAGTACAGTGTGTGTGCATTGATGAGGCATGTACTGTATGGGCAACGACAACTGTCTGCTGTGGCTCTGAAGACCACAGACGGGCCGCTGTGAAGCAGAGAGACAGGACCGCTGCCTGTAGTGTAATATCGATGGCTTCTCTTTCTCTTAATGTTGCACGTTCACTGAAGAATTTACACAGTTAAATAATGAATCATCTGTGCTGCAGAGTCAGTAGATTTGGTAATAGATGTCCTGTTGATCCTAACATTTTAATTGGCGTGCTGATCGATACCTACAGGCTGCTGAAGAACATCATGGAGCGCGTTAATCAAAAATGCATTATTAATTCAATATTTCAGTTACAATACTGAATTGAAAACATGAAAAATACAGTTATTATATTTCATAAGAAAACATTTGCTTGTATAACTCATTGGCATGCACAATAAGTTGTACATTACTGCCAGCAATCATTTGAAATAGAAGATGTCAGTATTTTATAAAGGTCAAGTCTCCATTTGGAACATAAAGAAAAAAATCTAAAATGTGAAACATTCATGGAGAAATATATATGTTTTACCTTCTAAAACGTTACACAACCAAACTGACCCTATTCTGAATGACTGACTGCCGGCTTTCATTAAGAGAATACATTTCAATTCATTGCTAAGCAAGTCTGCTGTAAATTAAAGACTATAATAGTTTAAATGCGTTGAGCGTCGTGTTGAAAGTCGAATAAGTTGAAAAGGTCAATGTGATATGCAAAGTGAAGTGACACTTACATTTCTGAAAGTCATACAGACTTTTTATTTCGTAGTGCAACTTAAAGAAACCTTCAGATGTGTGCTTGTATTCACATTTTCTTCTATTTGTCTGAGTTTGAGTTTTTCTGTCTTTTTGGTCCAATGTAAGTCTATGGGAAGAGTGAGACAGACAGAGTGAGAAGCGTGTGATTAAATAAGACATTAAAGAAAAAAACTGCTTTCAGTCCCACAGTTTTCACTCTTCATGCACTTTATTATACATCAAAATATTCCCACAAGCCTCACTTTTCCTAACATGTTAAAATCAAACCTACAGGAGTTGCAGCTTTGGAGCTTTCAGCCTTAATTGATGAAAAGAGCACTGAAAGTAAAGCTAGATCCTTCTTTACTTTCAAGATCCTCCCTTAACTCAAACATTGTGCACACGTATTATATATCATTATGTTTAGCTACTCCTGCGGCCTGTCAGTGTAAAAATCTAAGAGATACAAGTTATATTTTGGAGGGAGTGAGAGCTCTCATTTTCCATGTCTCCCTCCCTCTCCAGCTGACACAGGTGTATGTCGTTTGGCTAATCAAACTTCTCCTCAGGACGCTGTAGGCTTGTGCAAAATGGTTTTCCTGCCTCCCAACCCACAACATCCTGGCTTTAAACAAATGTGTTTGCTGAAACAGATACTCCTACAACTTTTGGTGCTGATTGAAAAGGGACTTTTAGGTTCTCTAATAGAGAGCACACTCTTTTATTTTTGCCTTTTCTAGTTTCAATGCAGTGCTGATAGAAAAGGTACTGACTGTATGAGGTATATGAACCTTCATCTGACTTTGACTTTCTGCTACATTTACATAATTGTGAGATTACTTAAAGCTGCAGTGATCAATATTTTTATTTCAATAATGGAACACATGACTACAGATATTGTAAAAGGGGTTGCTTGTATTTTGAACCCACAGACAATTAACTCGACTCTGCAGTCCCTCTCAGCTCTACAGAGCATTTTAGTGTGTTTCTTCTCATTGTTTTGGTTTTATGGCGTGCACCTTTACTGTTTTGGTTCACTCTCACCGCTCTCATCAGTGCTGTTTTCAGACGCAGCAGGCAGCAAAAAAAAAACAAAAAAACAAATTTAAAAGCCCACTGTACACTACCTGCTCGGCACCAAACAGCTGACAGACAAACTTAGCGACTAGCTGGTGAACATAGCTGAGAATTTAGCAGCTAAAGAGTCAGATATTACATTCAGAAGTTTCTGGAGAGCAAAACAGAGCTAAAAGGATAGTGAACACTGGATTTACATTCAGGTGGACACAAACACGACTCCAAATGAATGATAATCCAGCTTCTGCTCGATGGTAAATAACCACTGTTTGCTAACATGTTCACCATATCAACTGCTGCGTTATCCCCAAGTGGCCAAAAAATCAATTAATGCAGGTTTAACAAAACGTATACTGAGTTCTGCATCCTGGCAAAATCTTTTTTAATCACGAAGAAGAGACAGATAAAAGATTGGAGACTAAGGAATTTTCATTTTTAGTTATAGCTGATGTATGGATTGAATAGTTTTAATATTTTGCAGTCAGTCTAAGAGTATTGATCTGAAACTTGTTCTTGTCCTTATCTGCTCCCTCCCGCCAGACTCTCAGCTGTGCCTCCCATTTTGTCTCCAATGTCTACCTGTGTGCATCTTCTTCACTCTCCTCCATTTTAGTCGTCTCAGTGCACAGCAGCGCTCCCGAAATCCATTTCTTCACAACACCTCTGGGCTCCTCACCTCCTCGGGGTGAGGGGAGCCCTGCTGTCATCATCTTCTCTCTGCTTGTCTGCAGGTTGAAAACTTCCCTCTCTTATCTGCAGGGTCTGAAGAGGCCTAAACACCAGTCAGAATGACAGGATTTTAAATCTCACTCATTGAGGCAAACATCTCCAACAGAGCTTTTCCCCGCTCTGACTCCATCTGGCACTTCTGTAAAACAGTGGTAGCAACACACATGCTAAACACCATTCCAGCTATTAGCCCTAAACCTTTTAAAGAGAGGAAATTCCTATTTTTTAAAATGTATTTTGATGACATCCTGGTTGCAAAGCAGCCAAGCAGTCGCTTCCCAGGTATCGCCTGTCAATCAAATGCAGAGTGCAATATTGAGCAATCTTCCCTCGGTTTTTCTGTTGATAAAAGCTGAGTTTCTGTAGATGGCTGTAACTGCTCGTGCTCCTCTTCTGTTTATTCCATAGAAACAATGTTGCTTCTGCTGATAACATAACAAGAAACATTTCCTGTGCACCAGAGGAGTTTTCCCAGGAAAGATCTACCCAACAGCAAGTATAAAAGCTTTCATGGGCTGATGCAATCAGCAGACAGATGCTAGTCTGACATTTATTATTAGGATTGATGTGATCTCATGGGAGAGCGTATAAATAGCACGCCATGTCACGTCTACGCATTTATAGCTTTTTGTGTGTCAGTTCACACTGTTAGACATGGCGCATTTTATTTAGGAAAGGATAAAGTCAGGTCAGGTGATCTTCGTCGTCACAGTCAGGTGACCTTCGTCGTCACAGTCAGGTGAGGCTAGGTTTAGGCAACAAAACTACTTGGTTAGGTTCGGGAAAAGATCACGTTACGTTCGCGACGTAAGTTAAAATAAATCAACATTGACTTTTGGTTTCACACCTGATTCGAACAGCTGCCACCCGAGTGAAAGTCCTGTGTTTGTTAAAGGAAAACTGTGGCTTATTAGCTTATTACAAATTAGGTTTCACTTTCATAGCTCCAATGTAATTGCTGACATCTTTGAACACCATGAGGCCCAACAGGCTAAAAGACATGAACTTTCTGAGAATTATATAGGTTGTACACAAGCCAACAGTGTTGCCAGATTAGCTACCACAGCTAAAACTGAGAGTGAGAGCACCAGAAATGTCAGCAATAATTCTCTCTGCCCTCATTTTCTTTAAACCTCTATCCAAAAATAATTTGTTACAAAATTACCCAGGAAAACCAACTAAGTATTGTAGGTCAAAGTTAAACTGTGATGGATGTTTCCAACAGACAGTTTGGGTAATAATTTTACCGTTTTTCTTAGTTTTCTCTTCCAAATAACTTTGACTAACCTGAGGATTTGTTTTCTATGATTGTTGCCCCGTTGGACCCATTTTTAGCATAATTGCCCCGTTCTGAGATCCCAGTAATTACCTTGGTGAGAACACTGTTTTCATAATTGATAAAACCATTGGAGGCAGTTACAAAAATAGAAACCCCAGTGATAATAAGCCGCAGTTTTCCTTTAACCACAAGTCAGCAAGGACAAAGATAGTTTGCACCAACTGTAAAAGGAGCAACATTTCCACCATTTTTAAATGTCTTAGTCGTGAATAAACACGTTAAATTGTTCCAAACACTGCCAGCAAAAGTGTTAATTACTCAGATTCTATCATCTTCCCATCCACATCATCATCAGTAACAATTACACTGTTGTTATGAATATTTGATTGCACATTGTTTCAGAATATTGGAACACGCAATATAATGTTAACTACAGGATTTACAAGCCTGGTGCTGGCACGCCAAGCTGCTGAGGGAGCTGCACCACCTCCCCTCCAGGCTACAGCCCAGCCAGGGCTGCGTGTCTTCTTCCTGCCCGGCTCCCCGCTCTCCCTTCTCTGCTGCAACCTCCCCGCTGCTCCTGAAGAGCCTCAGCTACTCCACCTCCTGGATCCGACGGTCCGCTGACCTGCTCACCCCGGTCGGGACAGCAGAGTCTCCTTGTCTTCCACTGAGACTTCCTCTCATCGACAAGCACTTCACGTCCGTTCCCTTCCTCTCCTGAATCACAGACCACACTCCCTTATTGCCCTCCTCTAGAAAATGTCTCTGCCTTGTTACAGAAATGGATGAATAACATTTTCCTTTTGTCCTTGTCCTCTGTACAACTTCTCTATCATCTCTAAACTACTGGTTGCTTGTAATTTTGGCACTGACTTAAAATGCAAATGTAAAGAGGTCAGTGTCCATTTTCTACCTTTCAGCACTACAGCCACTTAGAGGTAATTTCAAGTCAGACTTAATCTGCTTGAAATGTCCTGCAAAACAAGAGACACGTGCAGAACAGTAGTTTTTATGTCTAAATATCAGTGCAAACACAACCTGCAGACCTGGAACAGAGCCATGGCTTTTGTATTGTTAGAATGAATTGATGGTGAGAGATAAGGAGCGTATTTTTTTCTTTTTATAGATTCAGGGAGGTTTTGCTGAGCACGCATACTCTTTTTCAGCACCTTCACATCCACATGCTTATTTACATTTGTACGCTCCCTATAGTACTATAGTTATTCACTGCCTGCCTTTGAAAAGATCCAACTCACTGTACTCAAGGGAAGTTAGAAAACAGGAACATCACAACTAAAGTTTCTTGGCTATATAGGATTTTCGAGGGAATCTTGGAATTCAACACAGTGGCCACAAACCCCTAACTGTTCAGCAGCTTGATAAATACATCAAACCATGGACCAGACAGTAAACAGCTGTTGCACAAGGTGACTGGAAAAGATGATGACATTTGAAGTACACATTTCTGGTGCGCAACTAGGACTAAGTTTGCGAGAAAACAAACGCCAGTAAGGTCTCATATGTATTTCGTCTTAAGATCTTGTTTTCCACATAAAAAACTGCCAGCAAAAGGGAGATGCTTTCATGTTTAAAATTTAAAGTGTCAACATCTTGAAAAAGAAATTGAACTTGCTTAAAAGCCCCTAAAAACTTGGTTTAACTCTACAGCATTAAATATTCTGGACTAAATAGCAACAATTCAAGTTAAAGTTTTGGGGAAAAACATCCTTATTTATTATTTATTTTTAGAGTTTAACCCTCTGAAACACTGCTCCATGAGGACTGTGTGGCTGTCACTCGATCAGATTTGACTGACAGTGGTGGCAACACAAGCAAATACCCGTCACTGTCATTGTTACGTTTTGGTTCAGATGTAGTCAAACTCTGATTGGTGCAGGGGAAGCATGTGACATCACCTTTTCCCAACTGAGCAATACACTCATTTCAAACCAGTGAGAAAAAGCAAGGACAAAAACACAAATACAGACATCTGTCACTTGAAATAAAACTAACAAAAACTGCTCTTACTTTGGCAGAACATTGAGCGTTCACTGAGAGAAATTAGCTGATTCAGAAAATAGGTAAAGACTTACATTTTGAAAGAGAAATACATTTTGAAACTCAGCTTACATTTAGTAAGATTTTTTTTTATTATTTTAAATGGCATTTAGTAGTAGTATGTGTCACAACCGCTGAAAGAAAAGGGACAAGTGAATCACTGAATCAAACTATAAGAAGGTATTTTTCTTGTAGAACCTCTGAGAAATTGTACAGTTGAACCAGGCATTCACACAAAGGAAATTAGCATTTTCACACTCAACCATTACACCCTCTCAGTTTCAATGTGAATCACACATTGTGAAATTCACACTGAATTGCTGATTTACAAGATTTGCTCTTCTGCAAGTCAATGCATCATCACTCATCAATCAATTCTAAAACGCTGTAAACAGAGTATATTTGCATTGTGGCATTGCTGCTGCTTTGAACACATTTTCCACCACTTTCTCTTTGTATGTGTGTGTGTGTGTGTGTGTGTGTATGTATGAGTGTGTTTGTGTGTGTGCTCATATGCGTGTGAAAAACAAAGAGACAGAGGCAGGCAGAAATAAGTGCGCTGAGTTTTTAGAAAGCCCTGTTTCTAGACAGTGACATCTGACGAAGTAGGAGGGGATGAACAGATGTACTTTGTTCATGCGTCTGACAGGTGTACCAGAAAGCTCTCTCCCCTCTCCACTTCACTGACAAGCAAGCGTGCTCTCCCCCCTCCAGATCTCCTCTGAGCCGTACACCTCTCTCCTCCGTCTCCTGTCCCTCAGCCACAAACCGGCCCGCAGTATCTGCAGGTGGGACCTCACCGGCTACTCCAGCGACATGCTCGGGATCCCATTAAAAAAGCAACTCTGTGTGCTGTGTTCTCTCAAGTGTAAAGCCTATTTCATTCCCTACGAGCCAAACAGCTTGCAGTCGCTTGACGCTCGGGTGGTTTGTTGCAGATGGAAAATAGAGCTGCAGAGGCCTGGGTTTGTTTGTTTTGGCATTTGTTTGCGATCCAGATACAGTTTATGGCGTGGAGTCGACGGGGTTTTTGGCTCGGCTGAGAATCGAGGGTTGAGGCTTGAGTGCTTAGTGGTCAGTCCTAAGCTTTGCCCTGTCCTAAATCCAAGTTTGAGATTCTTGTATGTTAAGAACAAGTGGTGGATAAGACCTCAAAATGCTTTCTGAAAAAGGAAAACCCGATAAATCATGATTATTTGGGAGTAACTTCCCTGTAAGGCTGGTTTTGGTGAGTTTCAGGTGTAAATTGGTTGAAAAATTTAAAAAATTTTTGATAGATTTACAGATATGTTATTTTTACAGCATTTCAAAATCAAAAATGTAGCAGATTTATTATAGGACCTGATATGTTGGAATAGCATTCAAAGGCTTTTAAACAACAGTTATATGTAACCTAGATGTCTATGCTCTCCAGAAAAACGGCAGTTATGTTTTGATTAATCAATTCATTGTTTCATCTATGAAATGTCAAAACCAAATTCTGAGAGCCCAAGGTGACATCCTCAAATGTCTTGTTTTGTCCGACCAACTGTCCAAAACTCAAAAAGATATTCAGCTTACATTCATATATATAAGAGAAACCAGCAAATATTTGACATTTTTGCTTCATAGATGATGTAAAAGATGAATCACTTATCAAAATTGTAGCCGAGTCATTTTCTGCCGATTGACTGATTCATCAGCTAATTGTTTAAGATCTGGTTATTTGCTGGCAAAGGTGGCAGTAGTTTGACATGGTGTCTGACATGAAAGCAGAGACCACGCGTTATGCATCTTACCAAAAGTCAGCATTCATTTCTTAAACCTAACCTTAGTTTCAGCTGCCTAACTGAACAGAAAAGGTCCATATGAAATGCTTTGACAATTCAGTGTAATGACAAACTACCAGTTGTGTCGTTTAGGAATAAAGACTTGTTGGGGCAGGGAGAAGACAATGACAAATGAGTATGAGGACTGGAGTTGAGGTATCATCTTGGCAAATCACCAGAAACACACTTACTGCTTTGTCTTTAAATGGCTGTCGTTAAGGTTAAAATTCAATAAATTATGAGCTTTTAAGGAGACTGGATGATTTGCAGGTGAGAAGAGGTCTAGGCATTTAGGTTAATCTTGATTTAAGTTTGGTTGAAGAGTGAAGTTTGTTTCGGATGTCTTGGTTACACATAAAAATAGAATTTCAACGTATATATACTTAAACACATAGCAGATACGTGTTGAAATAGTTAAAACAATGCTGAAAACGTCTACTTTTCAACCAATGTAGCCACCTTGATGTCTTCTCACCTGCAAAACCAAAGTGGGGTTTTTGAGTTTTTTTGAGTTTTTGGGGTTGGATCTGTACAGTCTTAAAAATTCTGTTTCTTCCCTTACCTTGATGCAAAGACATTATATGTTTTATATATTTCTGAAGCAGAGAATTGCCAGTCTTTTTCTGTTTTCTAAGGATAAAGGAGACAGGAAAAAAAAAAAGAGTAAATCACCTTTCCTTGCCGGATATAAGAGAATTCAGACAATTTCAATCATGGCTGGCACTTAAATACTTTAATTAACTCAGCAAAGAGCCCTCTTAATCAAGACTTTTCAACTGTACCCCAGGTGTTAAGAAGAATGTAAACGCTTTAATTAAATTATAATCATAATTAATCACAATTATTCCGAATATGTGTCTGCAAAGATGACACCTTGTAAAACTAGAATAAAAGCTTCAAAGCTTCAAAGATTCAGCACCAATGTTGGTCCGATAAACTATTTTTCTCTCATTCGAGTTCCAAGATGGCAAAAGGATTGGGACCGGGATCAGGATCGGGATCTGGAATCTGGGAGTATCTGTTCTGTTCTTCTCTCCTGCTCAACGTTTTCAGATTTAACATGAATACAATGACAATGCTAGCTCTATGCTAACCTCAGTCAGTGACGTTATTGTTGTTTCTGAGGTTTAATCTGACCTTTTGGAGAGACAGACTCTCGATCAAACAGCGAACCACACTGAGGGCACAGTAGCAGCCAAAATCCCTGACTTCAGCACTGAAGATTGAAGCAAAATATACAGACTGACATGAGATAAGTCTGCAGGCATGAGAGAGCGTGAGGAGAATGTTTGCCAACTGTGAAGACACAGTAAGACAATGTTCAGCTGAACTCTGGTCTGAGGAGCAAACTTTAATCATAATTTCAATCTTGGCCGTCTAACTTGTTGGCAAAATGCCTTTGAAGACATTAAAGGGAGATTCAAATGACTAGGAGAAGGGCTCTATTTTAGAAGGGGAACAATTGTTTGTCAATGACAAGTCAATGATAAAATGTGTTTCAGTAAAGAGAAATTTATACAAGACTAAAGAGTAAATGTACATTAACATTTTCTTTTCAGGCAGATTTATCTGACTTTGAACCTATGCTGCAGAGTGAGACATTAGAGTTGTTTAATTTGTAACTTTTCACATTTTATCATGAACCTTTCAAAGATCATAATTGCACCTGTTAATTTTTATTTTCAAAGTCAAGGGTGCTTTGCTTTTGAATAGTTCATCTTGTTCTCTCTCGACAGAGCAAATAAGACCTGATGAATCTAAGTCCTTGCCACCTACGGCATTCATTTGTTTATTTTTTTATTTTAAATATTGGAATACGGTGAAGTTAAGAGAGGAGTATATCACCATCAAGTCTTTGCAAAACGCTGATGTCTGGGTTGTGACAACTGCTGCTCTCCGAAATGGCTGTGAAAAGCAAATCTGCATAGGCAAACACTTGCTGTGTCTGTCTGTCTTGCGCAGACAAACAGAGCGATTCTTATTTCTGTCACCGGGAGAAGTGCAGGTGCTGTAACCTTTTGCTGCTAGTCCTGTCAGAGTGAAAAACCCAGCTGTGCGGCGGGAATGACATACTGCAAATAGGCCTTCAGCTTCTTATTGGCATTCAGAGAGCCTAACACTTCTCTCTTTCTCTTTCTCACACACACACACAGATCCACTTCCTCGCTTGTCACCATGCATATTGATAAGCCCAGCCAGGGCACCATCTTGTGGACATTTCCAACTCGGGTGGTTGTCTAAAATGTCACTTTTGATTACATCCAATTAGGCAACTGACTAATCAGGTTCAATCAAAAGTGAATGGGAGTTTTGTTTTTTTTTTTTTACAGACACGTTTAATTATGAATCAAATTTATGAAAATCAATTCTCTGTTAGACAGACAATGCTAATGATGCTATATTTTATGTGTCTCTCCTTGGCATTTGGCTCGGCGAGACATACTGAGCCAAGTTCTTATATAATTAATGGTTTATAAGTTTGAAGTGGGATCAAAAGAATACGTTTTAAAGCAACAAGCAGAACTCGTACTTGTATTTTTTTTTTTCATGACTAACAGCACAGAAATGACAAACACACCCTCAACCCCCACACACTTACCCACAGTTCCAACTACCCCCCACCAGCTCATGTAGATTACATTTGAAATTCAATGTAGGCGTGTGCTGGCATGATATCTGTCTCCCCAGGGTGTGTAGTGGTGCAACCCCACTGTCTGTGCTGTGGTGCAGCCATCTGGATCACAGCGGGGAGCACCTGACACCTTAACACTGCATCTGCTACACTCTCCTCGCCAGTCGTTTCCAAATGAAAACCTTTTCCTCTGTATTTCTGCCCCAAAGGCGTTGATCGAATGCATTTCAGACCAAATCTGTCATATTTGTTGAGATTCGCTGTGATTCTGCTGCGGTCTTTTGGAACTTTTGTTGATGCTAAAAGTGGTTTTCTGACCTTATTCATATAGGTACACATTTAAACCTTTAAAGCTGCTGTAATCAATATTTTTATGTCAACAAAAGATTAAATGACTACTTTTAATGTGAAAGGGGTCGCTCACAGTGATGAACCCGCAGAGAATTGTCACCCAACTCTGCAGTTCCCCTCAGCTTTAAGTAGCGTTTTAGCATCTTTCAGCTCATTGTTTTGGTTTTATGGTTCACTCTCACCGCTCTCATCAACGTTGATTTCAGGCACAGCAGGCAACTGCAATAAAGCGGCTGTATGCTACCTGCCCAGCATCAAACGGAAGACAAACAAAGTTAGCAAGTAGCTGGTGAACATAGCTGAGCATTTAGCAGCTAAAGAGCCAGATAGTTCCTTCAGGAGTTGGAGACCAATAACAGCAAGCTTAACTTAAACTTAAGAGGTGATAATATGTCAGTGCTGTGTTTACAGATTGTTTCTGCTGCCCACAAGTTGTCAGAAACATTAGTTATTGCAGGTTCAACCTACCTCCACTGTGGAATACAAGAGATCTTCATTCAAGTCATCTCCACCTTAAAAATCTCATTCTTAGCTTATTTATGTCAACACAATCATGCGTTGTTTTGTTTACCAGCCTCACTCGTGCTTTCACCTTGCTCCAGATTTTTTGACCAACTAACTCAGCCAGAGGTCGCCACGGAGACAAGCAATCAGCTGGGCACCGGTGCACCCATGACCTCTGATGTCAAGTTGCTACAGCAGGATGCAGCAGCAGCATACTGATAACGGCCCGCTGCTCGCAGGTGGAGCCGAAAAATCTATACTTCATCTTCAGGTGCACTCCTAATAGAAATGATAGTGTGAAGCTAGGAATGCTTGTACACACAGGGGGGTGGATAAAATAACAAACACCTGACAATATGACTCAAAGAGTCAAATCAACACCTTCAATGAAAACATCACAAAAAACTATCTGCAGATTTACACATTTAATGATGCTACATTTGTGGATTTCACATTTAAATTCTGTGACTGTTTTGCAGTGACAATTTCTACAAATTTTTTTTAATGATTTCCACAAGAACCGTTGGTAACCAAACTCTTTGAAGCAAACACTTTCATCATTACAAACAGTCACAATGATCTCCTTTGGGACTTCATTTACACTAAATCCGAGCCATGAAAAGCATGAAAAGAAAAAAGGTGTGAAAACCTTGAACTTCCTGCCAAAACAACACTCAAAAGAGAGTATGATAAAGTGCACATGGTTATATAATTCTTTTGAAAATGTTCTGTTTAAAATAACCTTATAAGTTGCCTTTGCTGGCATACAGATTCAAGATGATGAACATGTTTAGTAAAGAAAGTAGAACTAAAACAATTAATCAGCTACCAATTGACAGAAAATTAATTAGCAACAATTTTGTTAATCAATTATTCACTGAAGCCATTTTTTCAAACAAAAATGACAAATATTCTCCAGTTCCATTTGCTCAAATGTGAAGTTTTGCTGATGATTTTACAAACAAAACGAGTCATCAATGAATCAAGAAAATAATCGATGGTGAAAATAATCATTAGTTGTAGCCCTAAGAGAAAGCAAACATTTCTACACAAAACAAGATTCATCAATAAAAATAAAAATAAATCCTGTTTCTGAAAGAATATCCCAATTGACAGTGCACAAGTCTGTCAATTGATTACATTTCTTTGCATTGAATATGCAGAAAATTACACACAAGGTTTTACTATCATGCAATAACCATAACCTCTTCTAATTTTCAACTTATCTGCAGTCCTCATTTTGGCCTGAAATGTCAGAATGCATTGGAAGCAAACTGACTTTGTCATTTCATATGTCCAACATGGAGAGACGTACAGTACAACAGGTCACCGTGTTCGTCCTCAGACTTCATGACAGTCCCACTTTCACGGTCCATTATAGCTGAGAGAAGAGTTGAGCAGCATTGTCAACGTTTACAGATTCCTTTGGTGGCTCTCTGACAACCTAAAATGACAACAAATAATAATTATTAATTATATCATGAGAATTTAAATGTTGGGGGATAAATGAGAGTTTTAAATCTACTCCTCTACCTGTGTTTGTTTCTTTGGTTCAGGAGCAACAGACTTCGAAATGCTCTTAACGTCCCTCTGGACTTCTGTGAAGATTTGATTGAGGTTCTCCACCTTCTCATTTTTCACTGCATTGATCTGTGAAGCCACAAATTATGCTAGAGCAGGAGCAACAAACACTACATACAAAAGAGAATACAAGATACATGTTAAAAAAAACCCAACAGAAAAGAGATCTTACGTGTTTGAGTGTTGTCGTGACAGGTTTCGCTTTGTTCTTGGGCTTCAAGTGCTTGTTTGCAACTTGAAAGACGTTCTTCTGTTTTTTCCCTTTTTGTTTATTCTTCGCCATTTTACCTGGGGAGAGAACACCAATCAACATGGACAGGCTCCTGGGAGACATTTCATTTCTGTACCATAGCCTCTGTTTTATCCTGCGGGTTTTTTTTCTTCCTTTTATTGGTTTCAAACCCACAACTGCTCTAAAGCGGTACTTTCCACATTGATCTCTCTCTAAAAAAAAATAAAGGCGGACGTTGAGAGTTCAGAATTCATAATATGGCGTAAATTGAAGCCAGATGCACCAATTCAGGCATTTTACATTTGCACCATAAAACACAAACAAACCCTCACCCCAGTCAACTTAAGAGTCTGGCAACTACTTGTAGGATAGGCGGAAAACTCAACAATGTAAGTCGCTTTTGAGAAAAGTGCCTCCCAAATGAACGTCACGCACTAGCAATAATAAACTTTATTTTATACATGTAAAATGCAATGCCATGCGCTTTGCATACAAGCAAACTGGCCCACCACATATATATATATATATATATATATATATAAAAAGAAAAGAAAATAGAGAGAAATTATATGATTAACTTCCCAATATCCTACGGTCAAGTGTGAGTCCTGCTAATCACTAAATGTTAACAGGTCTCACGACAGCACTGTAGCCTACGTGTTTCCGTCAGTTGAAACGGCATTATATTATTATTATTATTATTAATAAAATACTTACACGGACGCTGATTGAGGAGCGACACGTTGGTGTTTTTATCCTCACACGCCAGCAAAAAACGTGCTTTCAGCGACGTCATTTGCGTGCGTCGACGCAAAGGCGTACGTACGTACGTAGACGCCGCATTGGCAGCTTCGGAACGTCGCTGCGATACGTCAACGCGTCCGCCATGTTGGACAGGGCAAGACCTGGCCTGTAAACAAACGCAAGTTTCTTTCTGGATAAAAACCACTATAAAAGTTTACATCTCTCAACCCAAAATGCTTTGTCTCCAGTTGCTTAGAGTGTCGATATTTAGGCTGTAATCAGAGTAATTGAATACCAGCACCGGTCCTGTCAGTGTCTGTGCCACAGTTAATGTGCTCAGTGTTTATGTGTTTACATTTGCTTCATTTATATTTATTAATATTACTACTATTTGTTTTTCTTCTTCTTCTTTTTTATCTCATCTTAAAGTATTAGTAGTATTAGGAGTATTAGGAGGTGAGGTTTTTATTATAAGCCCTCCGGATCTGCTTTCTGTATTTCGTTACATATTTGTTATAATGTGTTACAGCAGCTCAAGGACAGAATAAAATACAAATAAAGACTAACAATAGAAACTATACAAGTCATTAAACTCAAAATTACAGGACACGCGACCAGTGTTGCACTCAGCCTCACAGTTTCATCTCAAGTAAAGTCTTAATATATAACATTATAACATATTTACATGATGTGGTAAGAAATAGTGCAGTAAACAGTATGAAATACAATAGTATAAAGTGAGATGTAGTAGTAGTACAACAACATAAAGATATATATTATATACTATAGTACAGCAGTTTAGCATATTATTATTATTATTATTAGTCTATAAATACAATAAGGTGTAGTATGAGAATTATTATATTATAGTAGTAATATAATGATAATAATATTAGATTTAAATAGTAGTATAACAGTAGTACATATAGTAAATAATAAAATAAAATAGTGAGTAGTAAATAGTATACCGGTAATATAATAGTATAAGAAGTATAATAATATCTATATGCATAATATGTATAATGTTATGTATATTGTGCAATTATGCTCCAAATACTGAGTCAGTCCTCAATATGATCTTGATTTGAATGTGGACACCTAAGTGGTTCAGACATGTTGAAAAGTTAAAAAAAGTCCGTTCTGGACAAGTTGCCCTGTCCAATATGGCGGCGACGTTGACGTACGATCCAGACGCCAATGCGGCGTCTACGTAGATATGTCTATTTATCTGTTTATCCATGTCTCGTTTATCCAGCGGTTCATAGATGTGTTGCAGTGTTTTTAGCGGCAATAAAAACAGCGCAAAAGAAACCCGCCGCAGAATAAAGAAGACGCGGTTACTTTGTTAAAGCCAGAACATAATTCCAGCCGAACAGTAGACGCCATTACTTTGAAAGGCGGCTACTTTGAGGAAACGTCCGGTGACTCGGTGTGGATGTTGACCTTTTAATTTCCCGTTTAAGTCGAAATACGACCTTTTTAAAATACGTCGTGTTCAATTTATAGTCGCAAAACCAAAATATACCCTGAATCTGACTTTCAGCGAGGGACGGTGCGCCGAGGCGACCGAATAAAATTAAAACGGCACTTCCGCTTTGGATGTGGGGCTTTCAAGTTAAAAGCACAAAAGTTTAGATCTGTTGAAAATACTTGTTTTCAACTGAGCTAATAATTGCAAAGAAAGCGAAATTGCGAAACACTGGCAACCTATTTTGCGCCAAATTACCCTGTGACCCTACTACTGAACATTTTGGAAATTATCTCTGCAGAAATTACAACAATACGACACTATACTCTAAAATAGCTTAATATTTATGCAATATTCACTTAGGCCTAATTGGATTAAGATGGAATTAAAATTAATTTTGTTTCTGCTGGCTGTGAGTGGAAAAAAAATTTAAAAAAAACGAACGAAAAAGAGGCACTAATGGTCTTTGACCACAAGCCTTCTAGTGTCGTTGACCAACAGCAGGTGGCACCATACTACCACCACAGCTGTGTTGAGTACAGGTGTGTGGTTCTCTGAAAAACCAAGCTGTCGTTATACACTGAGCTGTACTGGCCACCAGGGTGCAATCAAAGTAGGCTACTGGGGAGAGACGTGGGCTTTTAGGCCTACTCGTCAAATGTTTTTTAGAGGCCACTGCAATTGCAAGCCACACTTCACTGTCCTTGTTTACAATTGCAAACACCCTTTCCATTTTAAAACAGCCGACTCTTCTTCCCCTAAGCCATTTTTTTTCATGTTCTGATTAGCCTTTATGTTTAAGGTTACTAATATAGGCTATGGTTATGCCATTGTCATTTGGGCCTTTATAGTCATCAGCGGACACCGAGTTATACTTTTCAAGCACCTCAGATGCCTGCTGCAGCACCATCACTGATAAACAAATCATGTACAGCAGGCCTTCAGTTGTCGTCATCTGTCTTGCTGAGCTGTGCAAGAACCAGCCAGATAACTCTCCTGCCCCATGCAAATGCCCGAAAGTACAGGTTTTTCTATAGGAAATAATAATTACTTTAATTGTTTTTATTTGTTCGGAAATCCAGCTTGAGGAAGCGTCGAATTGCCCTGAAACTCTGCAAATAGGCTACCCAGCAAGAGTCCAGCGGTAAGAGAATTCCCCTTTTTTTGTATCAAAATCCATAAACTACAATGTTGAAGCCAAACAACTATTGCAACTATGCAAAATTATAGCCCATGTTTGTTAATAATTTCACACTGATCTCTTGTTCATTCCAACAGCTCCATCGGCGATCGGACAAGCAACAATTGTGCTTATTTATATTTTACAACAACTTTTTAAAAACTGTTTGAGTCCCATCTACCTTGCACTTTTCAGTTTTTGCGTGGTAGTGCTATTATATTATTTCCATAGCGTTTCTTTCTGTGCCACAGCTGAAGCCCACTTTCAGATTGAAGGTGACACTGGGCTGCATGCTGTCGCGTAATTCCGTTACTTCCTGACATGAGATGCAAGTTAAAACCTGTTAGCTGAAAGGGGGAAAAGCGCTCAGCAGGTTGATCGAGGAATATTACCCAGCTGTCAATGAAGACTTTACCACCGCAGCAGAGAGAGAGAGAGAGAGATCCTCATTGATCCACGGTGTTGCGGTGTTGCGGCGTTGCGGTGCATCTAAACTCCTCCCGGTCATTGCGCGAACATCATGTGGCCAACAACAGCCTGACAGGCACACCGCTCACAGGGAACCCTATATAAGCTGTGCAGCTGTCAGGTGGAGGACACTGGCTGCTTTGCGCTGTTGGACGACACGCTTTAGGGATTACAGCTCTAGATACTCATAGATCCAAACTGTAGCAATGTCTCATGGTTGGGGATACGCAGCGGACAACGGTGAGGCGCTCATTGCACGTACATGCTATAATGTAGGGGTGACATTACTCACAGGATTGTTACAACCAGTCATACCAGCAGACAGTGTGCTGAATGAATGGAAGCACGGGTCACTGCAGAGATTTTTTTTAAATTCATTTAATTGTAATTAATTCTGCGCATTTGGGGGCTTTTTTACGCGCGTTCTAAGCACATCACCATCCCCAAATGCGCAATTTGTTACATTAAAAAAAACATTTTCACACAAATATTTTAATATTCACTGTGTTATCATTATATCATTTTTAGGACCCGACAAATGGGCTGGTAACTTCCCTATTGCCAATGGACCCCGCCAGTCTCCCATTGACATCATACCTACTGGAGCAAAATACGACGCCAGGCTGAAGCCGCTCAACCTGAAGTACGACCCCTCCAACTGCCTTGATATTCTCAACAACGGACATTCCTTCCAAGTGACCTTCGCAGATGACACCGACAGCTCAAGTTAGTGTGACATTAATGTTGTTTGAATTCATCCGCACAGTGGAGCCTTCACGGCTTGATACCAACGCTCCAGAATCTGATTCAGAAATGTGTATTATAATATTTCGTGTTTAACCTGGAGAAAACGCAACGTTTTCCTAGACTTTCCAATTATGATTGCAATGTTTGTAGATATAATAGAGGAGCTTTACGATTATTGGACTCAGTAGGTTTGCAAACAAAGACAATCAAGGTCCTGATGATGATTTACAGGATGCAGTAACCTCCAAAATGCGGCATTCAGGTTTAATGAATGGCTGCTGTGTGTTAACTCTCTAGCTTAAAGACTGTAGAACTGAAGCACGTTAATATTATGTTAATAATTATACGGATGCCTGAGTCATGCGCCTACAGGGCTTTGGAAATAGCAATCAAACACGAACATAGATTTTTGTTTGACTTTATTAGATTATTTGTGTGTTTTTATATTCATTTTTTTAATAAGAGAGATGTTGGTGGATATGCTCTAGGGGTCCCATTCAAAAGCCAAGCACAAAGCACGCAGATACTAATTGAATTGGTAATGGTAAACCTTTCCCACGCCTTCTCCTTTCTGCTGGCAGTGAGGTCAAAAGCGCAAAAAACGAAGGTTACCCTGGCTTGGTCTACGATTAATGCGCCAAACGTGCGTGGGAATGATTTACCATATAAAAAACATTTCATTCCCCCCTACAATAAAACGGAGATTGCATTGGATTTTTTGTTATTTAGTTTAATTGCATTTCCATTCATATAAGATTTGATTTCAGAAAGAGACAATAAATAATTGCTCGTGCTTCTTTTATGTTAAAGATTTCGGATTGGTTGTCCTTTAGCTGATTTGATTTCCTCTCAAGAGGAATATGGTTACATAATAAACACAATGGATTATCAAGATGAACAAACAAAAGCACATTTTCTGAGAATATGAGGTAGATGAGTTAGAGCCTCTTTATTCTTCCTGGGTATTTGACTGCACCTATTTTCCACCCTGCTCTTCTAAATAAATGCTAATTCTGCATGTCATCTTCACACATCATGTCATGCATCATGTGGGTGCACAGCGGAAAAGATGAACACCACAGCCTCTTTCTTTTTATTTTTCAGTAATTACTTTAAGTGCCACACACCCTCAAATTGCTTCGAGACCAGTTCTGCACCTTCCTATCGTTTGAGGCCTACTACTGAGAAACAAATATCTTGTTTGGGCAGGGTGTGTGTGTGTGTGTGTGTGTCTCAGCATTTCGTAACATGGCACCAGAAACAGAATATACAGGATTATCTGCTACTGCTTCAACTGTTTTGTATACTGTAAATCGATAAATGATGTAACATTGGAAAGAGGTTTGATGTTAACAATACCTGGACATTGTTTCAGTTTTGAATGTAGCCCTCAATATGACCAGAGCCTACACAACAGGAACTGAGTCTGCTTCCATAAAATAGGAAGTCTGCCATGCGTCACACAAGTGTGTACGTGGTGTGGTTGTGGGTGTGGGTGTTAACTCACGTCTTATTCATCTTCTTAACCTGTTTTTGTCTTTTCGGATTTTCTGCTTGGAAAAAGTATTTCCTTCCAAATAGGATGCTCAAAACTTCATTTCATCCTCATATAACAATGTTGCACAGTCGAGGCTGACTGCAGCACTGCCCACGCTCAGTGTGGGATGAACTGATGGGAGATGTGTGTTTGTTCTGCAGCTCTGAGAGACGGACCGATCTCGGGGGTCTACAGGCTCAAGCAGTTTCATTTCCACTGGGGAGCTTCTGATGACAAGGGCTCTGAACACACCGTGGCCGGGACCAAGCATCCTGCTGAGGTAAGGATGCTCTGAGCCATTATAATGATCATAATGCTGAGACAGCTACAGTATAGTTTCTGGCAGCTTGGTGTTGACATGCAGTAACAAGGAGAAAAAGACAGATTGGAGTTTTTGATTTTATTTGTATTGTAGGTTGTTAACATTTCTCAAGAGCAAAGTTGCTCTGAAAGAAGAAATAATCTCATTGGTTGAGTTAAACCATAGTGGGTGGAGAAGTGGAGTAGAGAACTAATTTTCTTTCCTTTTTATGTTTGCCAGTTCACTAACTTCCACTCCAAGAGTAGCACTTACTTTTTTGCTCGTTATCTGTTATTTTTTTGCTTGAATTCTAACTCAACCAATAAATGCATTTAACCTCAGAGAAGATTTGAATAAGAAAAAACTCTAAATCTGTGAGCAAATGTATATGGTTGTTATCCTTAAATACAATTTTTATGACACATTTTTATAAAAAATGTTTCCCAAATGTTGGGTAAGGTTATTGTCTTACAGCATTACATTTTTATCCCCACCCCTAGCTTGATCAAATTTATTTAAAAAAATCCACCCATCCCATCTGCTTTTCAGTTCAATATCTACCAAAGTCCGAGTTTTTTTAAAATGTAAATTAACTGCACTAAAGGTCCACTTACCAAATATCTGAAAATGCATCATAGGAATAAGATTACTTTTGAAGGGCTTTGTTTTTTATGTATGTATTTCATTTATTCCCAGCTCCATCTGGTGCACTGGAACACCAAATACGCAAGTTTTGGTGATGCTGCTAGCAAGCCTGATGGGCTCGCTGTTGTTGGAGTATTCCTGAAGGTCAGTTAAAGCATGTTGTTCAGTAAAACAGCAACCTGCATAACACACTGCATATTTCTGCTTTCATTCACCATAATGCATAGTTTAGTTACGGCAATGGATAGCACTGTTTGCTGATGATCATATAATTAACCTTCAACATTATGTGTGTTATTGTTTTTAGATTGGTGGTCAAAATGCCAGTCTCCAGAAGATCCTTGATGCCTTTGATATCATCAGGACCAAAGTATGTTTCTATAAATACCATATTCTCTTGCATTTGATGATTTATGCGGTATTAGACTGACCTGTTCTTCATTTTCTGTTATTTTCTTTATTGTTTGCAGGGCAAGCAGACCTCTTTCGCTGACTTCGACCCCACTACCTTGCTCCCTGGTTGCCTCGACTACTGGACATACGACGGCTCTCTGACCACACCCCCCCTGCTGGAGAGCGTTACATGGATTGTCTGCAAAGAGCCAATCAGTGTCAGCTCTGAGCAGGTATGTCTGTTCACAGAGCCCATTCAGCAGTAGCAGAAGGATTGGCTGCGTGCCCACGGTCTAGAATAGCCCCGTCTGAAAATCCTCTGTTACACTACGATCTAAATGAAGGGATTAATTGTTCAGATTAGCTGCATGTCTGAAACGAGAAGAAGAAGCCTCTGTAATGGGAGGAAAGGCAATACCGCAGCCTATTTCACTTTCAAAATGAAAAAAAAAAAAAGACACTTGGCCAACCAAGAGAATGGGGGTGAATAAGAGTTCACACAGATGCTGGTTATGTTGCCATACCACAGCATTTCTGAGTCAACAGGAAATGTTCGTCCCACATATGCACCACTTTCTGTAGGTGAAGAGATGTAGCTTCAGTAAGTGTGTGATTTCATCCATAATAAGTAAACACTGTAGACATCATACCTGGCATTTGCTAAGGATTTACTTCTAAAATTACACCTAATCCTACCACTGAAATGGATATTTGACTTCTCACCACCCATTAATCCAAATTAACAGGCAGGTTTGTCCTTGTGCCTGGAGTTTTTAGGCCATGTGAAAATTAACACTGCCTGGTCAAATGTTTATTTAATGGCGCCGAGTATGTGTCTCATGGGTAAACATGTGAGGAGTGTGGACATAACCTTTAGACTTGGTGCCATATACGGCTGGTCAAGCAGATAAATATGAAAACAAAAATAAAGTAATACATGTCATTAGTTAATGTTTTGTTATCAGCTAATCGTGAGAGGATACACCCACAAGCTGAACTATTTTGTCCCAGTAGTGAATAGTAACTCACTGTGTATATTATTCTCAAGTAGCTGAAGCAGTGTAATCACCATGGACTAATTCATTAGCCAGAGTTAATGACAGATCCCTTAAAAAGGTCACCTGACATCTTCCTGTAGCAGCCGACTTGTTTTTCTTGACTTAAAGAAGTAGCTTGACGTTTTTGGGAAATACGCGTATTTCCTGCCTTGCCAAGAGTTAGGTGAGAAGATCGAAAACACTCCCGTGTCTGTACGGTTAATATGAAGCTAACGCCAACCGCCGCTTAGCTTATTTTAGCATAAAGACAAGAAACAGGAAAACCAAAGTCTAAAGTTGTCATTCTTACAATTCATTTTTTGTACAAATTAAATAATCAAAATATTTATACTTTGTACTTCTACTTCACTATGTACTTTTTATTTTGCTCCACTACATTTATTCGACAGCTGTCACTTTGCTGAGAAGAGATTTTTGGTACTAAACACGTTCAGCTTATGAAACGTGATGCATTGTTATAGATTAAGTAAAGTTTTGAATGCTGGACTTTACATGTAATGGATCATTTTAACACTGTGGTATTTATGTTTACTTGAAGTAGTAATTGAACATTTGCTTTCTTGCCTAGATTTAGATGAGAAGATGAATACCACTCTCATGTCTGTATGCTGAATATGAAGCTACATCCAGGAGACGCATAGGCTAAGATTAAGTTTAGCATACAGACTGGAAGCAGTAAATAACCACAGTCTGGAGTTTTTACACTTTGGTTTTTGTACAAATTAGACAAACCGGATATAACATTTTAATTGGTGAGCTTTAGAGGTGCTGTTAGGCGGATTTTGTTACCTTTGGTTAGAGCCACGCTAGCTGTTTCTTGTCTGTTTACAGTCTTTATGCTAAGCTAAGCTAACCAGCTGCAGGCTGTAGCATAATATATTTATCCTACAGACATGTGAGGTATCGATCTTCTCATCAAACTCTCAGCAAGAAAGTGAATGAGCCTATTTGCCAAAATGTCAAACATCAATAAAGTCAGTGACTAGGCGGAGAGACTAATGTGTTTGTTGAGTGACAGTCCCAGGAGGTCAACAGGAAGGACTAATGCCACCGTCTTCTCCCTTTTCACAGATGGCCAAATTCCGCAGCCTGCTCTTCTCTGCTGAGGGTGAGGCCAAGTGCTGCATGGTGGACAACTACCGCCCTCCCCAGCCGCTCAAGGGTCGCTCTGTCCGTGCTTCCTTCCAGTAATACCCCCTCCCCCTCTATTACCCTTTCTGCCCTGTTGCCCTCTCCCTTCCCCCTCCCTTTAGTCAGACACCCAGAGATACCTCTCTAGCAGTGAGCCACAAAGCACACATATCTCTCTCCGTTCAATTTCTAAAAGAAATGAAAATACCTGTGGCCCATTGCTTTTAACGCTGGGCAGTCTAACTATGAGATGAAGCACTTGTAGGATTTCTCTGTTTGTATGTATGTAATAAGCCAGCAAAGATACCCTGTCATAATTTACTTCATAAAACAAACATTTCATGGTGGATGCAACACGTTCAGTAGGATTCAGCAGTGTGTGCAGGTCTTCTTTGTGTCGCCCAAAAAACACCACAAGGATGGAAAATTGAGATGAATTATAGTCAAAATGGTGCTCTCGAGGCAGCAGGGAGCAGAAAGCACAGGCTAGTTGCAGTAGGCAGGGGGAGGATGAAACTATATCACCATCTGTGAGGAGGGTAAGGTGCAGAGAAAAAGATGCACACACACTCCTGCTGCCAGTCTGTTTGTAATCTCTGACTGACTGCCAGCCTCTGCATCACAGCAGCTTAATAAAACGCTGCAGCCGCCTCCATCACAACCGACTGACTCAGAAAATCCCCCTCTGGCACACACACACACACACACACACACACACACACACACACACACACACACACACACACACACACACACACACACACACACACACACACACACACACACAGTCTCATGCAGACATGATGCCTATAGGCACTGACCTGCTTATTGATTTGAATTCAACAAAGGACATGAGGACAGACTGCTGCTAGTGGTAGCTACTGAACATCATGACAATGGCTTATTTCTCTCTTTTTCACTCTCTCTTTCATGTGTTCTGACATCCCGTGTTGTGTTTTTATTATTATGGATTATGTCTTTTCTTTTTTAGTCTGACAATTTATGCAAAATAAGTCTTAAGTGATTCCTAAATTATGTTTTGTAACCAAAAGGTCACCTGCATTTTTGATGCTCTGATTATATAGCAATAGAGAGGAATGATCCTCCTTTTCAAAATGTGTAAAGAAAATCCCTTCATGTGTTGTTTTGAAACCTCAGTGTGTCGAGTGCTAAAGCTTAAAACGCACAGTTGCCTCGTGGGCGATGCCATAGTGGCTAATGCACAAAACCAAGGAAGAAGTGGCCCTGCCAAGGAAGCCGAGGAAGGAAAGAATCTGCCAAGAAATAAGATTATAGCAACATCCTGGTGTCAGGCCCTGTGTAGGAGAATAATTAACAAAAGACCATGTGGGGTCCTGAAGACCTCTGGTTCTGAAACAAAGAAGAAGTTTGACAGAAGCTATGTATTTCCAGAAAGATTGTAATTAACATAAAAAAGCAAAACGCCTTATGTCAGCCACAGATAGGACTGTCCCATGAGTATGTATTGTTGTCATTCTATTTTGGAAGTGGATGTTTTACTAGTTGAATAAATATATTTTATGACTAAGGGTCAAGTGTTTTATCTGTTTTTTTGCTTCTTTCTATACAATTAAGCAAATTCTCCACATCAGTTGCTGTATAGTGATGTTTTATTGCCACGGTCACCTTTTTGAGATCTATATGTTATTTACGTCCATTAGACTTTTAAGTCTTCTGTGTCATGCAGGCTGTCAGCTGTTCTTGTAAAAATCCCCATAGTGACTCAGTTTTCACTTGAAACCCAACTGGCTTAGAATTACACATGCTGGTCAAAAACTAAACTTGATTGCTTTATGCATCACGTTTCTAAATATTTTCACTTATTGGTTCTTTCAGCATATTATTATATATATTTCTTCATGTTGGTGGCTTGGAAATTTTACTGGAAATGTGCTTGCATTTAGCACATTGTGGCTTTATAACATCTGCAGCATTTTCTGTGCTGACTGGTGAGGTGAGCCTATCTTATCTCAAAGGTTGGGGAATGCACCTTTAAACTTCACCAAAGATGGACATGAGGTCGAACTACCTGGACGTGCATGTTGCTGTTTATGTACTTACTGTCCAAAATACTCCACCTTCAGCATTGGGGATTTTCCTTCATTGGAGCGGAGCTGCTACCTAATCCTATAGCTATTTGTAATTGAGCTTATTTTAGCTAATTAATAACCTTTCAACTGTCAACTGAGACCTGGTTAAGTGGGACAAAATGCTCCAAAAAATCCACAGTATGATATTTTTACTTCTATTATAAGTGTTTAAGAATTATGACTGCCAACACCGATCAGATGGTGGGCGATGGGTGATGATCTGTCATCGTGTGGGCGTAGAAGACACCGCTAGCTGCTAACATCTCAGTGTACCCAAGATTTTAATCAGCAGTGGCATTTCGCCCTCTCTGAAATGTGAGAAACACTTGACTTCTCGCCTCTCCTATAAAGCCTTGACAGGAAGATGAGACAGATTTTAATCAACAGAGCATTTCTACCTCCTTTGCTTGAGGGTGGGTGTTACCTAGTTTTTTTCAGCTCGTCTCTGTGGAGGAATGTGTGCGTCTGTTACGTGCAGAGCTCTGAATAGAGCTGGACTTGTCCCCAGTACATCCTCAGTCCCCAGTGGGCCTTCAGTCCCCACAACGTAGCATGTGTCCTACAAAATATCAATAAAAATAAGAGCTATCGACTGGACAACTGTCTGTCTGACTACCCCAGTCAGAATCAATAATGAATTGAATACTAAAAAACAAAAAACAAAACATCTCTGATACAAGCCAGAATGGAAAAGTTTGTTTAGGTTCACATGAGATTGCTAGCAGTGGCATTGGGAAAAGTCACCCCAAAAGGTCAGCTATTTTGGTGGCAGCAGGAGACAACAGGAGATGAACCCAGTGATGTCTGGATTCCTTCTGCGGTCGAACCAGTTTTAAATAAGTGCATAAACAATGAGCATCAGTCCGTTTTCTTATGTTAGGCTTGTGTAGTATGAGAAACTTGTGCCTGTCAGATGTACTTTAAGTCCCTTTTTAAGAAAACCTCGAATTTGGAGTTGTTTCCTGTAATTGACTGTTTGCTGAACCGGCTCCGCTTAGTTAGTGTTGCTATTGTCAAGCTTTCCATTCTTGCATGGCATATCAGTTTACAGTGATAGTAGCAGATAGTACCACTCAAAATTCTTAGTAATATTTTAAACAATAACAAAACAAAAACTGAGGCTAAAGCTACATGTCCCAGGCAAAAAGTCAGCATCCTCATTAGTTTATGATCCGTGTAGAAGGATATTTGTTAGCTAGTAGTCTTAGTATTACAAGTATGATAAGGAATATTGTAAAATCAGTCTGTTCTAACGTTACAAGAGAAAACGTTTTAAGGATGAGGACTAACAAAGTGTTTAGCAAATGTAATCTCTTGTAACGTTAGCTGGGTTTGCTGGAGTGTTAACCTCCCCAAATCCAATAAAAACCAGGACAGAGCTGCTAATTTTACCCTAAACTCTGACAGTATCCAAGACCAGCTTCCATACAGTGGACAAATACTACACAATGGATGTATGAGTCTTAAATGGGGCTTTTTTTTAAATGTAATCTGAAACCCCACAAACTGCTGCTTGGCCTTGGAAGTAATGATCTGTTACCACTGTAGTAAACTAGTATCCAGATATGCTAACATTTGTGCCATACATTAGAGGAGGTAAACACAGTTTAATCCATTCCTAACACTTTTACTCTTGTATTTATGTTAGGAAAAAAACACCATCCTCCAAACTCTTATACAGCCCCACACACACCACTACAACATCCAAACCATGGCAGGCCTAGTTATGATTGGACACGCGCTGTTCAGGGGAGGGCTTTAGCAAACTGTCAGTTGTTTTGGATGACATTTTCTGCTCAAACCAACTGAGCTGAAGGTGTGAATTAAACCAAAGATGTCATTTTATCCTCCTCCTGCTGGATTGTTTAAAAAACACTGGCAGTGATCACCTGTATCCCGTATTGCCGTTTCAGTGCAGCTTCCTATTTCCACTTGTCTTGTTATTTCACAAGTGCTGCCTCTGTGTTTTATCTTTTCATCTCACTTGGTGTTGTGACAGCTGGGTCAGAGGAAAGATCCTGCTGGGTGCCATCATGTAACACAGATGTGGCCACGCTTATTTGCATGTTTTGTCTCCCAGAACACGCTTTCATAAACGGATGAGAATATAACACAAGGCCTGGTTGTAGTCAGCAGCAGTGCTTGTCAAGGTCAGAAACTTCAATGTCATAACAGATTTATGTTAGTTACACTGGGCTGAGCCCCACATGAAATACATGAAATGGCGATGGCGCATTGTTGTTTGAATGGATTTTATTGAACATGTAAGTTGAGGGCAAACATTTCAGGGCTAATTCAATATGGTCAGTGCATAACAAGAGATTTGACACATAGTACGGTCAGCATGTCGCACATTTTTCCCCCCAGGCTTCTGACCAGTGGTGCAGCTTGTTGCATAATCAAGCATGGCAGGCGGGTGACATACATTAAGGAGATAGGAACTACGCACACATCCATAATCTGAGAGGAGAGAGAGTGGAGGAGTCAGGAGAAGGCCGTCTAAATGCACACCACTGCAGCATACAGTCAATAGATCTGACGTTGCACTTCTGTGTGATTAATGTAACCTCTACTCAAGGACAGTTACGTCCACTTCCACAGAGGAAGGGATGGTAAACACTTTTATAATCATCCAGATGTTTCTGTGACTTGTATTTTCAGAAGAGTATAAGTCAAACAAACATTTGAGGCAGAAATAGCAAAATGGTTGTTTAAGAAAGAATCTCACCACAGTTTCCATTTAGTAGCTGTTCTGGAGTTTTCAGTCATATCCCATGATCTTCATCGGCAAATGCAGCTTGCCCAGTTGTCATGAAATTGTAGATGTTCAAATTTTTCTGAGGACTTTAAGGACTTCTCGTTCCTTGGAAGACAACAACAGACACTAAATGGACCTTGTGGGGAGATTGTTTTCTCACCTGCTGTTTCCAGGGTCAATAATTAACTCAGTAAAACTATTGATTAATTTGTGAATTTGTCAAGAGAATGAAGGGCAACACGAATCAAGGCGAGGGCATTGTCTTTTCTTTATCGAGTCTTGTGTCCCTTTGGGACAGGATGATTGCCCAACTAGTATTGATGTGGGTTTTATGTCCTCGCAGTGGAGGTGGTCAGGAGGTGAATTTTTGATTAACATACTTTGTCTCCCAAAGGATCCTTGCAATTCTACGATGTTCCATTACATGAAGAGTCTAGTTTGTACCTTTTGATGAACAACAATGAGTTTCACCACTTCAGGTTGTATTATATATGAGTCCAGTGCTGCAGGGACACAAGTCGGGGTCTGGACAAGTTCTCCAAATGAAAGGATGAAGTATGTTGTTTGTCCATGCCCCCTAGAACGACACATAGAAGTGTTTTCTGATCTGATGCCCCTATAACTAGTATGATGTCATTTTATTGCCTAAAATGTTGTCCTTTCTGGTAGGAATGTGTGTTTTTGAAGGTATATGTATATATTATGTTTACTGATGGGTCACGTGTTAATGGTGTTGATCAATAATGTTTTGTTACTGAGTTCATGTGATAGAACGGTGGCTGATCTTTGTGTGTTGTTAACAGGCCTGATGAAGAACAGTGTGTTTGAAATGTCACTCAGTCGTCTGTGGTTTTGCAGTAGGAGCTTTCAAAGCGCTGAAGTTATTGTTTTGACTTTTGCTCATGTTTGGTCCTACAAAGAGGAGACAATTGCAAGAAAAAGAGATAGCGGGAGAGTTTAGCTGGATGGAAAGAAGATTGTTTGGTGGAATGCGTTACCTTCAGCTATCAACGTGAATCCATGTTGTTTCCTGCAATTCACTGCTGTTATTCACTCTCTTACATTTTTTAATGATAAAGTAGAAAAGCAATATGAATGACATATTCATTTCATATCTGCTTCTGTAGCAAAACACCTCACGCCCACATGTGCAGAATCTCGAAGTCATCAGTTCAAAGATAGCATTCAGGAAGCCCTCCACTTAGTACTAAGCATTATGCAAACTGTGAGCAAGAACGGCCTCTCGTAAACATTTCAATCGCAAATTTCCTCTCATGTTTCCTGCCCTCAGTCTTCATTGTCATTTTAGGTAAACGTCCACTCCACAAGAAGAGTGTTTCACTGACACATCTGGAAGATCTGAAGTCCACTGTGACAAAAGTGTAATTCATTTTCTCGTCCGTTATTGTTTGATAAGGAAATAAATCTTTCATCACATACTGGCCTTTAACCTGGCAGCATGACACATGAGATAGATATGATTTAAACAAATGTGTTACAACATGTGGCCTGATCCTTTGTATAAAGCACATGCAAGTGTGTACTTTATTTCCCAGACATGCAAGTATTAACAAACACTGAGCCTGTGTGTGACTCTGAAACCTCTACAGGCAAAGTCACTGTGCAACTCAACCAATAAGTTTAAACTAAATTTGAAGCTGAATTTGAATATGAAACTACATTTTGTTTATTGTGTATATTCTTGAAAAACTGTATAAATTAATCAAGAATGCATTCCATAAATACAAAGAGGTATTGCTGTGGCTGCAGCCAAGACACTTTGGGATAACAGGATATTTGCCTCAAACATCAACAACAGTGTTAATCCATGGGGATGGAGCCAGAAAACACTCTCTCTGTCAATAAACAAAGCAAAAATGCAAATATTCATGAAGTGGAACCACTTTGTTTAGTTTCTCATGAGGAAACGCAAATAAATGCAAAAAATTGTTGTAATCTTGTCCATTAACTGAAATCCAGATTTAGCCTCAAAATTAATCATCTCCCATTGTGGCCTCTTATCCCACTTCATTCAAAAGTCAAGTAGGGCTACTGCTGTTTTGTTAAAAATATCATCCTGAATTGATTCCTACAAACAAAATAGCAGTGTGACGCTGTATCTTGCAAACTTTGACACTCTCTAGCGTTTTAGTGAGTATAAATAGACGCAGAAGAGAAAAAAAACAAAACCTGTCAACTCTGTTCTCCTTCCAACCAGCAGTATGATTCAGCATTGCATATGACAAGTCCTCAGACTGTAGCTCTAACTTTAATGAGATCATGGGATAATCCCTGTTAACTGCAGGGTCATGCCACTGCTGAACCCAACTAGCTCTGATAATTACGCTGTGGGTCATTACAGACTGTTGTGACATACGGAGCATTTCATTGACATGCTATGTTCAGCATCTGTTTTTCTTAATTAATCATTCCTGTCGTGGTCAGGCTGGATAGTGATGACTGTGTGTTTTGTGTGTAGGCATGCTGCTGTGGTCTGTCTGTTTTAAACCCATAATCTATAAGATTTCACAAGCTTAGTCCAACAGCATTGCAAGTGGACCCACTGTTACACCCAACGGTGTCTCAATTGTTAATCTGTTAAGCCCTAAGGTGCTGGGAGGTGTGGTTCGCTTAAACAGACATACCCAAAATAAATCAAGAATGGCTCCACAACTGTCAGGTCTGTGTGCATGTAGATTCAGACACAAAACTTGGCACGTTGACTGTAAATGTTTGGCTGCGTGTTTGCTATGGGGCTTACATCAGCTGGTTAGCTCAGACTGCGCTATGCTTGGTATCAATGGAAAGAGTAGCTGCTCTAGTTTCATACGACACCCAACATGGTGGAGTGGAGCGAGAGGAATACCTGTACTGTTGCGTTTCATTTCGACTGTCCCTTATATTTACAGCGCTTTTATTTTGTAACTAAAACACTGAAATTTTTGCCAAACAAACATTGTTTGGACAAAGTACACTTGGAATGTTGTTTTGGTAGTGTTAAGGCCTCATCTTTTAGAAACATTGGGGGAAAAAATACCACTGCAGCATTTTATGAACTTTTTACAGTTGTTTATGGTACGCTACTACTGGACCTGGTACAGGGTCCGTAGGGTTTAAAGGGTTAAGTCTAGTTTTGGCTGAGAGATTCCCACTTTTCGTTGCAGAACAAGCATGTGTGTTAAATCAGTTTTTCTTTCTTTTGTGCTTTTACTTTGAATGATCTTGTCAGCTATGGTGCCTATTGCTGCTCATGCTAACTACTAATTATCATTCCAAGGAAACTGAAATCATGTACATCAGGTACACTAGCATTCAGGTGAACTTCCAAGCAGTCAGTCAACAACATTTTCAGGAAATCAGTTTTTCTGAAAGATTCTTGTGCTGCTACAAGACACGCAGCAGTAACTGCCATGTTTACCTTGCAGTTTCTAAGACAGATGAAGGAGAAGATGATATGAAAGGAATTCACTGAGCATCAACAACCTTTGCTGTATGGCTGGAGGGGTATTGCCCTGAAAAATATCCGCTCTCTGGGCGTAACATATTATTCATTGTTAAACATTAAATCTATAAACCTATATATGCAATACACCTACAGTGATTTTCGCTCTCCACATTTATAAATATGCCTTGTCATGGTATTTAGCAGTACCTCTGGCTTGGTTGCACATTCCACTGAACACAAGAGTGGGAAGCAGGTGAGGGATTGCATCATACTGGTCTGCTGATGCACCTGCATGGATGAGGTTATGAACTTTCATGCACTTTACACTCTTTCAGATGAAAAGGAGCAGCTCCGCCTCTTCCGATACACATGGTTGCACCCTAACAAGGGCCAACAACGAACACAGTGTAAGGGAAACTTGTATCGGATGCTAATTGTGCTTGCACTGGATTCCACTAACATCTCGCTAACACGCTGAACCTGTGCCACTGGACATTATAACTCAATTGGCATGGTGTAAAGAAGTAAAATCCATTACTTCCTGTTCACCATTAACCAGAACTCTACATTTTCACACATTTCACCTGGGTCACATCAAAGACGACGTATCTTCGTGAAGTATGCTTGTCCTCAAGACTTAAGCATTGCATACAGGATTATCCAGTTTGCTATGGACACACCTGTTGTCTGACTATGATAAATGTTTGATGTTAAGATATCAGACTTTGTGGAACTGTGAGCATGAAACACTTTACCTGTAACGTTCCCAGTTTTTTCTGGATTTTCAAGTTGAACTTCATTGTGGGCATATAAATCTACCACCCTTAAATCAGAGAACCCAGTAGCTGAGTTTGAGTATGAGATCCCGCAGCAAACGCAGTCTATGCAAAAGCCATAATGACATAACACGAAGTATCGATCACGTGCTGTTTGGCGTGAGGTCCCTCTTGCTGATATCTCCTGACTAACATGTCAGTATTTTCTACTGATAAGAGAAAAGGGGGGTTGATAACGGAGGGGTGTGTTGCCTTCGGAGGCCTTGTACAGCTCAGGAATAACCTTATCTGGGTCACCTACGCAGGACCTCACCACCACCTCCTCCTCCTCCTCCTGCTGCTGCTCTGCTGGCCACACTGATAAGAAGAATGAGTCTATTCAGTGAGGCTATCAGGCTGGCACTTTGCTTAGTGAGAGTGAGCCAGCGATTTCTTTGTCCATTTTAATTGTTCGTTTCTTGATTCTCTTTCTTTCGCTCTTTGTCCCTCACTTTTTCTCACACGCACAAGGAGACAAACTTGTTGAGGTGGAGAGACGTTTTGCCTGAATAGATAACAACAGTCAGTCCTTCACTTTCTCATTCATTCCTTCCGTTGTTCTTTTTTTAACCCCTCAGCTGCAAAAAATCTTGTCTTCTTCTTTATGTCACTGCTGTCATCCACCGATTCCCCCCCTTTCATTGCTCCTGACCACAGTCAAATTAATCCAGCCATGGGCCGGATTTTGGTTCATGCTCTCTCGGTGGTATGCTGGCTAGCATTACCAATGGGAGTAGGGTTTCCTGTAGAGCTGCAGGAGGTCATGTCTCTCACGTTACCACCCGTTAGCTGGTGCTTGTGAAGGTGGAGAAGGGCAGCAATGTGACGTCACGGCAGCATTTGCTGTTCAGCTGTTCATTTTAAAAAATGTGCTCAATGGAAATGCTTTTATTTTGTAAAATGTTCCCAATGATGTCACATCTTTGATAATGTTTTATTATTATTGTAAGAGGGAGTGTTTGGTGATTTTTCTTGCATAATAGTAATAAAATTTAAGTGGTCGGACCATGACCGCCATCACTATTTAAAAGGTGTGTATGTGTTTGTTTTAGATTATGTATTAAAGTTTTAATGTTTGGTTTACCTCCCTCTTGAGTTGCACTCACTATCAAGAGATTACTGTAATCTACTTTTTAGTCGTCATTCCTCCTTGTGAATTATTTGGCAGCACTTGATTCAAAGATCATGTGACTGTTAACTACAATACTGACACCAAAATCTGCCGGTGGGATGAGAGAGTGACCCGTTTATTTAGTTTGCTACTACAATCTAAATCTTTCAGTTTTCTTAAAACAAGAAAAAAACTAATTGGAAACAAGTTCAGTTTAACCCACATTAGAATAAAAACATACGACAATGAATAGTATATGAATAATTAGTATTAACCGTATACACCCAAAAGTTCAGCACAAAAACCGGATCCGAGTTTTAACAAAACTTGATATTGTATTCAGTTTCTTACAGTCTTAACCTTTGTAACATACCTGCATATGTACATGGTGAATACATACATGCTGCTTACATATTACATGTATGTACTGTATGTAAAGTGCGTTCACTCATCAAGATAAGTCAAAGGAAGTCAACATCAGATTCCCTAAAGTGAAGAAGTCCGATTTAATCTTCACAAAAAGACTAAGGAAAACAAAATGGCGGCCGTAAGATGCTGTGAAACAAATAACACAGGAGTGCTGAAAGTGCTTTGTCCGTTATTATGCGTTGAAAATACTATATATTTTTATACATCAAACCCATTTTGTGGTGAAACACTACACATTGTTCTCCTCGGAAACACACAAAGATAAAGACAAGGAAAAAAAAAACAGGAAAAAAAAGCACTTATCACACAGCGCACAAACATCTGTCACCGAACCACCACTTTGAGAAAACATCACAACAACTGCCGATATTTCCCTTTTATCATTTCACAGGATCACTTGTCTGGCGCCATGTACATAGGGGAGGAAATTCCTTCAGTGTAAACAGCAGTGTACAGAAAGATTATGCCTTTGATAGACCAACATAGCCTAAATAGGTTCAATGTGAGCTTCTAAAGGCATGGAAATGCCTGTTGCAACATGGGGTGATGAGGTGATAAAGTGCAACAGCAATGGTCCCTCATCATCTTTCAAACAGGTTTGAGATGGCAGAGACTGTAGAGGTCCCACGGAGAGAGAGAGAGAGAGAGAGAGAGAGAGAAAGAGAGAGAGGGGGGGGGGGGGGTGACACACATGAAGCAAGTGTAGCATTCTCCAATGTGCATACCCAAAGTCAGCCATGATTAATGACATGCCTGGTGCTCTAACACCAAAAGGAGTTTCCTTTCAGAGAGCACAGAGAGAAAACTCATTTACAACCTGGAGATTATTCAGTTCATGGAGAAAGAACACCCTAAGCTTTTAGTGCTGTTTATTTCAACACTGTCTTTTAAACATTAAGTTCATAATATGCTTCACCAAATACGTCCTGGAGGAAACATACTGTAATTACTGCACGGATTAAGTTCACTGCCAAGATTTGACTTCCTTATACGGCACAGAAGTCACAGAGATAAGATCATGGTTAGGTGGTTGGATGTACAAAGAACCCGACTTTGACATTGAAGACCAGGATGTGGAACCTGCATCTCGTGTGTTGTGGGTTTGAGGTTACTAAATCCCTCGGTTATGTTTAGGCAAAGATTGTGGTTTTGGTTGAATATTAAAAAAAAAAAAAAAAAAAAAGTCAATGCATCCTGTCTCGTGCTTCAAGTCAGTGTTGATTTATTTATTTCCTAATAGAAGCTGACAAACTCTTTGATCAGTTTCTGACGAGAGGGTATCCACGAGATGTCTTGGATCAGGCTTCTGCAAAGGCACATGAGAAAAACAGAAATAAACTATTCACCAGATGTACACCCTGTGAGGGGGTATGCAAATTGTTGGACCCAAAAGCAGACTCTTAGACACTGGGATAGGATTAAAGGGTTTACTGAAGAGTTAGTTGAAGGCAGGGATGGGAGGAGAAGGCCAGAGACCAGAGGTGGTGGAGGGTTCCAGGGTTCAGGGACGGAGACACATGACTGAGAATGGCTGCGGGACGGCAGTGTGGGAGAGGAAGGCAGGGAGGCTGGAGGAGTGGGCCGGGAGAGCTGCAGGCTGAGCAGAACGGTGGCAGGCATGAGGGTGAGAAGTTGACTTGGAGCGCAAGAGAAACGGTTTAGAAATACTTTGTCAAAAAACACAAGGGTTACTAGATTAAAGTACAGAGGATCCAAGGAGCCAACTAAGTTGACTGAACAATTTGGCAGAGAGTAGAGGCGAAGCCGGGGTTTAAATCCAGTAGCGTTGATGAGAGAATGAGGAACAGGTGAATGACTGATGTCATGGAGAGGAGGACCAGAGGAGGACCAGAGGAGGATCACCATGTCTACTGCAGTGGGAAGGGACAGAGCTCACAGACAGAGGGAGAACGAGACAAACAGGAAACAACAGGGAGGGGAAAAACAGAAGAGACATAGGGAGGACAAAGTGGCATGGTAATTGCCATGATACATCTAAAAAGCAAAAATACATTCTCTTGTGTATTTAATACTACTTGTTCACCATTTGGGCGTGGTATATGTAATGTTTTACAAATTTACTCCAATGTGAACATCTTTTACCTTAAAATGCTACACCCCAGTTGCTTAAATGAAGAACTAGATGTGACCTGTTTTCTGTGACTCTATCTTATTGTCTTTCTGTACCAGTGGATCCCATTCCCAGTGTACAAGCTAACATATGTATGTATTTACTGTATTTCAGAGTGTGTATGAGAACGTGTCAATGCTATGGAACTATATTCTTCTAATGTGTTTGTACCTGACCTGCTGGCAATTGGCTTCATGTGTGTTTAATCAGGCCCTAGATCACTGACTAGGTGCACCTGCAGAGTAGCCTATATATAGGGCTACTCCTCAGGCATGCCTCATTTTGCATTGAGGGAAGGCCAACGGGGACTGAAACGTCCATGAAAAGTCCTCCTTTGCTGCATTTTAAATGTTCCTAAATAAATGTATTTTTAGTGATTTTATCATAAGCTAACTAAAACACAAGTGAAATATAACAAAGTTGCCATGTGTTGCTTGCCTTGATGATTTTTAAAACAAGCACTGATTTCTCTGAGACTTTGCAGGAGACTGTTCCAAAGTTGAAAGGCAACAGGTGAACAGAGGAGGGCTGGGCTGGGTTGCTAAATGTGACAATGCTTTGTGAATTATTTCGTAATGAAAAAGTACATTTAAACATCTGCATTACCTTTTTACATTCCCTAAACTTCTGGGTAAGTAACATCATCAGCCACCACTTGTGTTTATCTGCAGCATCTTTACAGACACGTTGTGACTCAAAGTGTTTCTCAATATCACACAAACTGAAAGCTTTGAGGAAGTGGGGTAATTATTCTCAGCCATGTGGGCACAGTGGGGTTCACATTTCACGTTTACAATATGGCATCAGCACAGATAAGGTTCTTGTTAAATGCACTGGAACTGTCATTCACTGTAATGCCCATGAATTATGAGGAAGATGAAAGGGACTGCAGTGAATTTGACATCTGAAATATTGCTTAAATTCTTGGCTAACTACTGAGTGTTCACCCACAGACCGTGTGTAGGAAGGAAGCTGACGAGCATTGTGTGATGTCAATTGATGTGTTTGGAGGAAGAAATACTGTAAAGGGTCTTTAAAATGAATGAAAACTGAAAGTAAAAGTGCCATTAATTTGTCTATAAGATAAGATAAGATAAGCCTTTATTGTCCCACAGCGGGGAAATTTTTAGCGTTGCAGCAGCCAGCAAAAGTGTCATATATAGAATACAATAAAAATAAATAGAAAAATAGTCCTATACACAGTATAGACAGAAATAAATAATAGAGTGACTGAGTGCAGTTGTAAGTATGAACAAATAGATAAGATAAAAATATTGCACATATATAATATACATGTATATGAAAAATATTTCACAGCAACATATGAAGTAGATAACATCATGAATACAATATATGTATGAAGATAATGCACAGCAGTAGATGAAGTATAGTAGTGAACAGTCTGCACACTGACAGTCAAGTGTAGATTACCGGGAGTTGTACTGATTATAGAGTCTGACAGCAGCAGGCAGAAAGGACCTACGGTACCTCTCCTTCAGACACCGCAGGTGGAGCAGCCAGTCGCTGAAGGAGCTGCCCAGTGCTGAAAGAGTGACATGTAGGGGGTGGGAAGTGTTCTCCAGTAGTGATGATAGCTTGGCCACCATTCTCCTGCCTCCCACCACCTCCACTGGGTCCAGAGGGCATCCAAGGACAGAGCTGGCCTTCTTAATCAGTCTGTCCAGTCTCTTCCTATCCCTGGAAGAGATGCCACTGGCCCAACAGGTCACCCCATACAAGACAGCTGATGCCACCACAGAGTCATAGAAAGTCCTCAGGAGCGCACCCTGCACTCCAAAAGATCTTAGTCTCCTGAGCAAAAAGAGACGGCTCTGGCCCTTTTTAAACAGAGCGTCCGTATTGTCTGACCAGTCCAGTTTGCTGTTCAAGTGAACACCCAGATACTTGTACGATCTCACAATCTCAATGTCCGTTCCCTGGATGTTCACTGGTGTAGGTGGAGGGAGTTTGCGCCTGCCGAAGTCCACCACGAGCTCTTTGGTTTTACTCGCGTTGATCTGGAGGCGGTTCTGCTGACACCAACCCACAAAGCCCTGGGTCAGTTCTCTGTACTCCCCATCATCCCCGTTGGTGATGAGGCCGACGATGGCAGAGTCGTCAGAGAACTTCTGCAGGTGACAGTTCGAAGTGTTATGGGTGAAGTCCGCTGTGTAGAAGGTGAACAGGAAAGGCGCCAGAACGGTTCCCTGTGGAGCCCCTGTGCTGCAGAGAAGTGTGTCAGACACACAGTCCTGTAACCTCACATACTGTGGTCGGTTTGTGAGGTAGTCCAGGATCCATGCTGCCAGGTGATGGTCCACCCCAGCGTGCTCCAACTTGTCCCCCAGAATCCTGGGCTGGATGGTGTTAAAAGCACTGGAGAAATCAAAAAACATGATCCTCACAGTGTTTCCAGCCTTTTCTAGGTGAGAGAGGGATGTGTGAAGTAGGTAAATGACAGCGTCATCCACCCCAATGCGGGGTTGGTAGGCAAACTGCAGAGGGTCCATACATGGGCTCACCAGCGGACGCAGGTGAACAAGGACCAGTTTCTCCAGGGTCTTCATCAGGTGAGAGGTCAATGCCACTGGCCTATAGCCATTGAGGTCCTTGGGGTGTGGGGTCTTCGGCACAGGAACCAGACACGATGTTTTCCACAGTTTTGGCACCCTCCCCAGCTTCAGACTCAGGTTGAACAGGTGCTCAACAATCCCACACAGCTGGTCCGCACAGGACTTCAGAAGTCTGGAGCTGATGCCGTCTGGGCCCGCCGCCTTCCCCACCCTTATCTTCCTCAGTTCGTTTCTCACCTGGGATGTTGTGAGGAACAGCCCGGTTGAGCTTGTAGGGGGCATGAGGGCTGAATGGGGGGTGTTTGCGGGTGTGAAATGGGGAGATGGGCCCAGCCCAGGCTGTGGTGTGGGTGTATTAAGTGGCTGTAAGCTGAGGGCTGTGGGGAGTGATGAGTGGTGAGATGAGGGAGGGGGAGGGCTGTAGGCAGGGAGGGTAGATGGTAATGATGGTTGCAGAGGAGACGGGGCAGGGGGAGGGGTAGATGCCTGATCGAATCTGTTGAAGAATACGTTCAGGTCATCTGCCCACTTCTGATCCCCCGCAGGCCGGGGCTTGGAGTCCATATGGCCCGAGATGGTTTTAAGGCCCTTCCAAACTCCTCTGGTGTTATTTTTCTGCAGTTGACTCTCCAACTTTCTCCTGTAGCTGTTTTTCCCCTCCCTGATCCTCCTCCTTAGCTCTCGCTGGACACTCTTTAACTCCTCCTTGTTACCCGATACAAAAGCTCTCTTCTTTTCCTTGAGGAGAGCCTTAATATCAGGAGTAATCCAGGGTTTATTGTTGGCGAAACAACGTACAGTCCTAGTGGGGATGGTGTTTTCCACACAGAAGTTTATGTAATCTGTCAGACAGTCTATGAGGTTGTCAATATCCTCCCCATGAGCGTCACTAAAAATATAGCCAATTAATATAATTAATTGACCAAATATGCTCATAAACCACCATTTATCACTGATAGTTGCACTCTATTTGTGTCAAACCTTTTATATTAACTCACAAGAAGGCCATACATGTGCACTGTATCTTGTTGGGTGTATGTAATTATGCTTAACATAAACCACTGACAACTCACTGCTTCTGTATAGTTACATAATGGTTAATGGTTAACAGGGTTATCCTTGTTCAAACCACAGAAAAAAAGTTAATATGTAAAAGTGATGCTGATGACAGCCTGAGTGCTGGTCAAGTTTTGAATTTAATATTTTTTAAATGAGCAACCTTGAATTTGTTTTCAAAGCTGCGTGCAAACTGCAGCAGATAGGATGCTTCACGGGGTGCGGTTGTCTTTTGTCTGCTCCAGACTAATAGCATCATATGTTGGTCCCCTGATAACAAAGAGTTACTCTGATAACATACTGTATGTTCTTTTTGAGGAGACTATGAGAGGGAAAACAGCCACCCAAATCTACAGTAACCTATAGATGATCTGTTTAAGACTGTGAAAAACAGGCCAAATGTGCTTTCTTTTATTTGACTTTATTCATTTAACATCTAAATGATTATTTTGCCCGATACATGTGATTTTTCAACCAGTCTTTGTTCCTGAGCCACATACATGTAAGAAATAGACGAGAAAACAATCTTACCACACGGCCCCTTTAGTAGCTGTTTTGGAGAGCTGTCATGGAATTTCAATTTTCAATCTCAACTTTAAGCCAACGTGGACGAGAAGTCCTTAAAGTGCCCATAAAAATAGAAATTTGAACATCTACAATTCTGTGACAACTTGCAAAACTTAATTTGCTGAGGAAGACTGCATGAAATGATTGAAAGCTCCAACACACCTGCTAAATGGTGAAATCATTTTGTCAGATAACATGGTCAACAAAAATGCTCAGTTTTAAATCTGTAAAATATTTTCCCCAACTTTTAAATCATACAATAAAATGACATTTTGAGCATAAATGTACCGTTAAAGATGTTTGAATTTATTTATACATGTGTGAGTCAACTCGATAGTATTTAGCTGTGTTTCTTCAATGTCAGTATTTACATTCTGCACAATTAATGCAAATATTTACACTCTGCTACGCTCAAAAAGCTGGCCTGCCCTGGTTATAAAACATACAGTGCAGCATGTCTGTGCAGTCTAGCAAAAACCGCCTCCAGGCCCAGTGGCTGTACAAGAGAATATGAAATGACAGCTTCACTGTAAATCCGACAAACAGCTAGACACGAAGAAGACCTCGGGGGTCAAGGCTGCAAACCTGTGGGATGTTGATGCAAGCGTGTGTGTGTGTGTGTGTGTGTGTGTGTGTGTGTGTGTGTGTGTGGATAGGAGAAAAAGTGGCAGAAATATATAAAACAAAGATTGCTCACAAAGTATGCATGGACACGTTCCAGAGTGAGGGTTGTCGAGCCGTCGCTACATCTGTTTCCCCAGATGGACATAACCTCTCGCCTTGTCCTGAGCAGGTGTATTGTTAAATTTATTCTGAGATAGGTTTATTTTTTTAATAATGGTTTAAAGAAGAAAACATTTGCTCAGAGTGCCTGTTTCTACTTTTCAGCATCATTCTTTGCCTTCACATGGCATATTATTTGCAGTTCAAGAGGGATACTTCACGAGGGATGCTTGAAAATGGGCTCATCAAAAATTATGTAACAGCAGAACTGTGTTTTTCCCCTCTGCTGCTTTGATGAGTTGTGATTGTTGTGATGTCTTTGCAGATAATGATGATTGCAGTTAATTATCATGCTGAAATACACAGAGGCATCAGGAAGCAGGTTGGGCTGGGTTTTGTGTTCTATCGCTGTGCCTCGTGTGAGATGCTGCTCCTAAATCTGCTGCATAAGCCTGCTGACCTGAATTCAGCATTTGAATACTTGTTTTTTGACACACACACACACACACACACACACACACACACACACACACACACACAGAGAGAGAGAGAGTGCTCTGGGGTTCTCAAAAGCTCATATTTCAGCTCAAAACAGTGCTTGATTTTGCATGTATTTAATGTTCACTCAGGCCAATTCATTAATGGAGAGCAGACTTATTTTGCATGACATGTCTCTGACCTACACATCTGATTTCAGTCGCCTTATCTGATCAAAAATCAGACACTGACTGTGTCTCAGTGTTGGCAAAACAACCACAAATACCTCCATCATTTGAAGTAAAAACAGACCAGTAATAGGCCCGCTGATGGCCATCACACTTCCTCCCCAGTGAGCTCTGGGACGGGCACGAGGGGGCCGTCGACTGACCTCCTTATGCAACCAGACACAATCTGTCTGGAACCCGCATATCAACGCAAACTGGTGCACAAATACTGTGAGAGGCGAGGGAACAGGTTTGTCAAAACAAAATAAGCAAAAAGATGGAGGTGTTCATAGATAATGATCACACATTTATCTGTTTGTACATCACACAGTGCATGGAGAGGCCATCAGAGTTTGTAGATTCATGCAGATACAGAGACGCATAGAGGTGGAATAAATAAAAGATTTTTTATATTTTGTGTTTTTGCTACAAAATATAAAAAGGTCAGTTATTGTGTGGGACCCTCAGCATTCTTCTTTTATCTGTGTCTTGTGTCTTATCTGTGCAAATTTTATTTGGTAATTTGTGTTTATATCAAAATCTTTTTTCCTACATTAAAATTTTAAAGGACGTGAAGTGTAGTCAATCATTCTTTCCTCCAGCATGTCAATAAAGGTGCATAAACATCCAATAAATATGGGAAAACTTGTTCTTATCCCCAACAAGCTCAATGGTTGTTTTAGAGGCTAACATTTTGAGTCACAACAAACGTCTGTTTTTAGGTTTACAGGGATTACATCAGCACATTACCTTCCTCTACTTGAACCACCAGCATTTTCCTTAAGATGATTATGAATGAACAAAGGTCTGCATTTATTAATAATTAAGACGGCTGTAATTGTGTTAATTCAGTGGTGGTTTGCACCTGAGGCTTAGTTATGATTCTTAGGAATTTACACAGCATTGCTGAATATTTCTTTAAGAAACGATGAAAAAGCAAGCTGAATGCAGTGTGTCATTCTCAGTTATGTGTCAAGGTCTTTCTTAAGATCCGCCCTTAGAAAGTAGATCTCATTATCTTAATATAGCACACAGCAGCTTTAATCCAAAGCCTCGCTGCAAACGCACAGTCACGCTGTAATTCTGCATGCTGAATCACCAATAAATAGCTCAGGCAGAGAGGTTTAATAAGATTTCAATTTTCACCTCAGACTTTAAACCTGATCCTGTTGGTCAAATAGGTCTTTGGCCCAAAGACCTCTGACCAAGCCTGTCAGCATGCATGCATATCAGGCCGAAACATTACTTGATCAGATGGGAAAACATGGCAAAATGACAAACACATTTTTACATTAAAGCTTTCTGTAGTAGGTCTCCCTGCAGAACATTTCCCCCAAAAAAAGAAAAAAATACATGGTGTTTACCTGCCTTTTGAATTACTGCGTGTGTGAAAAAAGTTGGCAAAAGTGATGTCACTTGGGGCAGCGTCGGTTAGGTCTGAAGACTACAAGTTTGAAAATGAAAAAGATCTGGGGGTGTGGAGTTAGAAAGAAGTGCTAAAATGGTGGAGTTGGACTTGGGTGATATCGATGTCAACAAAAGACAAAGAATGAATGTTCTTTCACTTGGATTAAAAGTTAATGACCGGCATGTTATTACTGTATTTTATTGGATTTATTTAATGCGTCGTTTACAATTGTACAAAGGGGATTGGCACATTAAAGTATTACAGGGTTCAGCACAGGCAACAATCAGTCATGACCTTATGCACCCACAACAGTCAGTGCAGTCGTTGGCAGGTTTTACCAAGAATCACCTCTGCCTTCAAACAACAGGTTATGCCCTTTTACAATGCTTCTTTTGCCACATCATGCTAATAGTAACACACAACGACTGCTACTACTATTACTACACCCAAATGAGTAACTTCTGGTGGTGGTTAGCAGGTACAGTACCAAGCCCTGTGAAGATAAGATATGGTGAAATGTTATCGATCTATGTCAAGAAATTAGGTCAGTGCTGCAGTAAAGGTTTAGGATTCTGCAGTGAGGAAACTAGAGTACACAAAGTGCATTAAAAAGAGACTAAAGGCTAAAAATAGCATCTTGTGTTTGGGGGGTTAACCACAGAGCAAGAGACATGGAAAATGTATGGATTTCTTTACATTATCACTGTTAAATTATATTTATTTACTTACTTGCTTACACTAAAGGTGGATTAATTTGTGAATTTGTGTCCTTCAAACTGATTTAATGGCTTGCTTTTGTAACCTCTACCTATTTTCTAATAAATCCTTCTGGGTACAAATCATCGACGACCATGAATTTATATGATTTTTATGATTTAGATTTATAAGATCATTGTACCAGTATCGTCGCAGGGCTGATTATATAAGTGGTGTCCATTTTAATATAGGGACTGAATCCAACCAAAGGGATAATCCATCATTTTATATTATGAATATTAAAACAGGGGTTCCAGGAATCTGATGCCCTGCAGTTATCAGTGTTCTCCCCTTTTGTTCCCTTCTCCGAGCCATAATTCATCAGCAGTCCTTTAAACATTCATGTATCGTATGGTCACCAACTCTCAATACTATCACACTCTATCATACCAAACCCCGTATTAGAGTTTTGCAGATTAATAAAATACAAGAAATTGTTTTGTGAAAATGAAAATGCACACACGTAGCTAACTTTGGGTGCAACAAACACTAGATTTTATCACAGAAAGAGGCTTTTTGTTGCAAAGGATTTCTAAGGAACTGTACAGTTAATGTTTTAACCTTCAACAGATGGCCTTCCTGACACATGGATGGTCTCCCTCCTCACCTGAGGAAGACCAGCTGTTCGAAACATTGTCAGTCATGTCCACATAAAATAAAATAAGCTTGGGAATGAACACAAGACAGCACCATGGTGCTATTTCTCCTCTATTTAGTCCCCCAGAGAAATCCTGCACAGGCACACAGACACACTCTTGTTTGGCTCTTGGCTCTTATAGGACTGAGAAAGCTTTCTTGCCAGTAAATCAGGGGGAGATGGGTAGCTAGAAGCCAGAAATAACGGGTGTGGGGGATTCAGCATGTGCCAAGCCAAATGACACTGTTGTACGCCCTATAACTGGGAGGCAAAGAAACAAGGCCAGCTCCCTATTGTGTACTTCCCTGCTGAAGCCTGAGTGACTGAAAGCCCAGAGGACGCCTGCAGTGACACACAATTCCCCTTCACTGGTATTGTATGATAAGAAGATGGGAATATGGCGAGTAGCAATCTATAAACTTGTCTGTGCATGTTTTCATATCTTTTCATCACCAATGCAAAAAGGACTTTAAAATTCTACCCACATCTTCAACAGACCTATTCTCCACACTCCCCATACGCTTTCAAACATCATACAGGAATTAATTTAGTGGAATCAACTAATCTTTTTATCATTAACTCAATGTCAATATACTATATACATTTAATTAATTTCAAGTTAATTCAATTTAAAATTTCATTTCACGTCAGAACTTATAAACATGACTTCTTCTGCCTTGAGTCCTTTTTTTAACTTGAAATGATGAGTTGAATGAATGAACTGTTGAGAGTTCATCTAACTCATCAAATGAAGTTAAGCAGTTAGCATACTTCCTAATATGCATTGTTTGAGGGCTGAAACTTTGAAAACTCTCCCTGTTTTTTATAGTTCAAAGAAAGCATTCATGATGTAAATGTGTCTTTACACGTTAAATTAAGTTATGGTTGTTTTCTTCTCATAATAATAAAAACAATGCTATCCAAGATGAAGGTATTGAAATCAGTCCCTCCGTCCATACACTTTGGGGGCAGCCTTATGTTTTGTCTTTGTACACACTCAGCAGGGAAACTTACATTTTCAAGTTGAATTAATTTAAAATGTTTTACAGTGTATAGTCAAACAGGTTTAACTTATTTTTGAGCTCTTGGGTAACGAGCTCCACTTATACTCATAATAAGTAGGCTGAATTGGCCTTGACCCAAAATACACATAATATTTTGCTGCATGTCACAGGGGAGCTTTAGAAAGTTCAAAAATAACATATTGATTTTACAGTGTTTGCTTATTTGTATTTGGGAAATCTCTAGAAAAGAGTGAGTGAAACAAGAGTTAAATGTTAAGCCATAAGGGCCTGACTTGTTGCTGCTGATGGTCAATGAAGTGTGTTTATGCAGTAGCGTGTGTTAAGCATCTGCTGAGACCTGAATTCCCTCAGGGACACACACAAAAGGACATGAATGGAATATCAATAGTCCAAGGATCACAGCTTCAATCCTGTTTGTTACGCGCTCATTCAGATGCATATGAACCCTGCGAGTTTCTCTCCCAGCCTTGTGCTCCGGATCGGTTTTCTTTTGAAAGTCCAGTTTTCTGTGCCTCTGGCTCTGCAGCTCGTTTTCTGTGAATGTGTCTGGTGAATAGCAAAGAGCTCCTTGCACTCCTCTTGCAGAGGACCACTTCTCCCTTTTGACAATGACAAAACTTTGTAGAGGGGATGTGCTTTGCATGATAACTCTGAGGAACGTAATGTATTTGAGTCTATTCATAGTAGTCATTCTTCAACTTCTGCATGTAGGATGTTGAGTGTTTACCTGGGATGTTTGACTACAGAGCAGCTGAGAGGAAAGGACATTCTATGTACGTATATACAGTATGTCTATATATATGTACTGTGTGTGATGATTTATGTCGTCTTTACAAGCAGCAGCAGTTGTACATACTTGTCCAGCATACAGTGTAGTGCAGTGTTTAACATAACACCTACTAGTGGATTCACTGCAGTGGACAAATATGGCAAATTTCCAGGTTTTTGGCTGCAGAAGGAACACGAACAGAGCTGCATTCAGTCCTTGCATATCTCCAGTAAAACTTTATTATCAAAATGCATAGATGCATTGTAAAAAAAAAAAAAAGGAATCTTCAGTAGCGTTGACATGCTGTTGCATATAAAGCAAAGAAAATAGACGTATGTCACCTCGCCCACTGCAGTATTTTATGGCTCTGTTCAGTCTGTGAATGCTTTTTAATCTATTTGATCAGTGCTGAAATCTAATTTAAATACAAAATTCTAATTATGTGAAGTCTTACATAATGTAATCCCTGTAAGGAAAACAGATTCAATCAGATCTGTGTCCTGGTGGAGTTCATTGGAATTTCATTTAACCGACAGTGAGAGTCTCACAAGAGAACCTAAAAGAAAACATGACTCTTAACATAATCATTCTTATCATTCTTCCTCTGTGCCTCTGTGAGAGTTTCACTGCATACTGTCTCAGTTATCAGGCAAAAAATCCCACATGGTAATTACATCATGGGTTGGGTTTGGGAGGCAAAATCTAGTCCTGAATGAATAAAGCTATTAAGTAACACAGATTTGTACTTTGTCATCATTTGTGTCTGTAACCCACTCAGATTACATAAAACAGTGTCCCCAATCCAGTTGCTCCCAATGAATCATCTGGAGTTTGTGTATTTTTGGACCCCGTCTGTCTGAGAAGCCTGTTGGGCACAGGGAGAGGACAGAAGAGGTCAGAGTCTTTTGCTGTTGTATGAGGGAGCTGCTCTGTTATTATTCCCCCTTCAAATGTTTCTTCATGCCACTCATCCATCACAATCTCTGCCTTCAGACCAAATGCACTCTGTATCTTGTGTGTTTTGTGGCCGGTTTGCCTCTGTATGTGTGTGTGTGTGTGTCGCAAAATGACCTTTCTCACCAAAGGCACAGGATGTACTTGTTTCTGTATAATGATGTAATTATTGTAAGCTTGTAATTACAGTCTAAATGTAGCAGGTGAGCAAGCAAACCAAAATGTGCATACATTACATGAATGTATTGCAAACATCATGAAGGAATCTTTGCATCAAATGAGCAGTACAAGATGTTCTAATACCAAACTGTTCTGTAACCTGTTCAGTTTATAGGGTGCAGTACACTGTGGTACCAAGCACCCTTGTCATGATGTATGCTTTAATGTATGTACTATATTATGTTATGCAGTTACTGATAAGCAGTAGCAGCAGGTTTGGGGAACCAAATAAGCTTCGGTTGGCTTTACATTTCAAACTTGTAGTCTCTGATCTTAAACGAAATGTATGTTTCTTTAAGTTATCATCCTTAAAGCTGCACTTTTTTGTATTAACAATGGGTCAATCAACCCAATGTGTAATGTGAAAGGGGTTGCTCATAGTGATGAATCCACAGAGAATTATCACCCAACTCTCTTCTGCTCTAGGGGGCATTTCAGCGTCTGTCAGCTTACTGTTTTGGTTTTCTGGCCTGCAACTTTACTGTTTTGGCTCACAGCTCTCATCAACCTCATTTTCAGCCCTAATCAGACAGCTGTACACTACCTGCCCATCACCAAATGGCAGACAAAAAAAGTTAGCAACTAGCTGGTGAACATAGTGGAGGATTTGGCAGCTAAAGAGCCAGATATTTCCCTCAGGAGTTGATTGAGACCAAAAACAGAGCTAAAAGGAGTGAATATTGGGCTTGCATTTGCCAGGTGGCCAGTAATACGACTCCAAATGAATGATAAAGTTGCTCTTTGTCCGCTGGATGTGTGAATAGGCAACTGTTTGCTAACAAGTTCCCCATATCAACTTTATAAGAAGATAATGTCAGTGGTGTGTTTACAGCTTGTTCTGCTGATCCCAAGTGGCCAAAAAAAAAATCTTTAAGCTTGTAGTCCTGGATGATTTGGAGACACCTGTGGCTACTGTTGTGTGCTTTAATATTACATAAGTTTCCTTCACATTACATGTGAAATGTGTGCATGCAGGATATAATGAAGATCTTAAGAATTATAACTAAGTAACATCACTTTCCCAGATAGATTTTGCACAGTTTCCTGGCTTTAAACAATTGTGAAACCAGTATGAAGTTATATATATTATGTATATGCAGTAATAAAATGATCTATTAAATTGGTGAACCTCACCTTAACAAAATTCATAGGAGACATGCTTAGATACGGGACGGTATCATCGCCGAAACAAACCAAAGTAAAAAGATGAGTTGAAAAACGTCTATATACAGATATAGACAGAAAGTCTGAGGGTACAGATAAAAATGGATCAAGGATGAACCTTGGTTTTATTCATTAGCATACCAACAATCAGTACATCCAGGCCATGCAAAATCATCCAAACCAATGGATACTAATTTGTTTAGTTAGATATTCTGGTCAGCATTTGAATGCCTTGTGATAAGCCATGAATAGAGGCACACAGTGATGCATTTTATCAAGAATTTTAGAGCTGTTCAGCAGAAAGCGTGCAGCTGTTGCTCTATCTAAACGCTGATTACTGTGGCTACAATGTAAGGTTCACTCATAGAAACCCAGTACAAACTTGATTAATGATTGTTCATTTCAGGGAGATGTGAAAAGTAAACAATAGTTGTTAAAGACAACATATGATGTTCCACCTTCCTCTGATGAATTATGAGATATACTGTAAATGTCAAATCATGAGAGCAGGTGGTGTGGAAACTATGGACACAACAAACAACTAGGGTGTATGAATAATTCTCTCATGTAAAATCTCTTACATTTAGGATTATAAAAGCATCATTAACCTCATGCTGACAGACATAGAACACTTTAACATCTAGATGTAGTAGTCAATATACTGCACAGTGCAATCTACTGATGCAGTGGTCTAACTTCCTGCAATAGTATAAGCAGACAAACTGATGGCCTGTACACAAAAAAGAGCAAATAATAGCTTCACTAATTTTGGCCCGACCCCATTCCAGGATGATGTACATCTTTCAGAGGGGCACAATAATAATTTACACTGAAAATAATGTAAAATGTTTAAATTGTAGAAAAAACAAACTTCATATTAACCCTCCATATTAGTACCATTACACACAGCACTGATTACAAAACCAGACAAGGGACAGATATTCTGTCCTAAATAAATACATAAATAATCGTAAAACACACAGAAATCCCTGTTCAACAAAAAATAACAATATTTCTTTTTGGAATTATTCGTATTTCAGCCCTGACATGACCAACAGAGACATCGCTATCTCATCCTTCGTCCACCATGTATTTATTGTTTTTACCCACTTATAAATACTCCAGGTCACCGGGAAACCCTGGCAAGGTCATGGGTGCATCACAGGGATCAGATGATACAGCCTGATAATTTTACTGTGGCTGCTGTGGCAAACACCAGTTGCTCGCCTGCTGAGGGGTGAGTGTGATGGATTACTGTTGATCACTTAGCACTCAGTACAGGATAAAGTTCATACTTATGGGAGCTGCACCTGCTATGTCTGCTGGAAGAGGAAGCTGACACTCCAGTATTGTAGACAGGTTACACTTTTCACAGCAATTCTTTAGCAATAAAAGTCAAGAATATTGGTAAAGTTGATGTTTATACTGGTTGATATATTATATTTGCTTGCGTAAAATAATATATTAGATTCTGACGGCTGAATGTGCCGCTCCCATGTAGAGTATTTGGCAAAGGTGACATCTGGGACGACAAGGGAGATAAATGTGTCAAGAGGCGAGGACATGTAAAGATAGTACAGGCTCAGTTACTGTACATACTCGTGAAAGGGGACAAGAAAATGTTTTTCCCACTGTAAAAAGATCACAAAACAATTAAAGATCCCACCAGAAGTCATTTAAGGTACAAAAAGCATGATGTTTACGGACAGACTGCACAAAATGACTATAATTTATATCTTGATTTAAAGCAGGAAGTTTGCAGTGAGAAAACTAGAAACTGCTTCATATTGAGGGCAGTATGTTAGAGGTATGTAAAGGCTCATTAAATTGCTGCAAACCTCCTATTGATATCATGGGGGTTATGAGGGGTTCCCCACCCCATGTTTATTTTATGAATAGTGTGGTCATTCTCTATTTTTTTTTCAAATTTTTTTGCTTGTGCTAACTAGATACGAGTTCCCTTTTCTGGCTGTTTCTGGTGTTTCAGTACCCTGTTAAGAAACAAATTTGTGCCAACCTCTTGGCATTTCAAAAGCTCCCAATGCTCCGTGACCTATTTGCAGTTTGAGCAGCTCAAACACGGCGGGCAATGACATGAGCGAGCAAGTTTGTTATGAAGCCAAAACAAGGGGAAATCTGGGAAAGCGATAGTGAACACATTATTTATGTACAGGGAATCACAAGCAGCATCAGAGACTTGTCAACGTCAAGAGGTCAGTAGATGTCCCAGTTGCCTAATTCCCCTTTATCTGAACTGAATTTTAGGCAATCTTCTTAAAAAATATCTTGATAAGTATAATCTGTGCAATGGCAGCTTAAGTCCACTAAATAGCTAAAATGGCACCCTTTCAGCCCAAATCCATGATTTTGCAGACCTTTACACTGAAATATGATGCTGTATCTCATGCTGCTATAAATGTCCTAAAGCAGCCATTAAATCAGGCAGCCCTTGTCCCCCAAAGGAGCACACTTACACAGCCATGAACCACAGTATTGACTCCTTGAGACGGCTCTATAAATAGCACTGAACGCCTGCTTCCTGGGGCTCACAGCGTCCTAATGACTGTCTGCTCACCTTCAAAGGGCAACATAACCTAAATTCACCACAGTGCCATCTTGCGACTGCCTTGAATTATCTCTTTGATGGACAGAGCAGAGCACATTAACGGCTCGAGGTTGGCGTTGAAACACCCACTTGACACTGATGCTGTTCTTTGTTGCCCAATTTTCTGCGACAAAGTGACACACCGGTTTAGCTGTGATGATTCAGGCTGCCACCAAGATGAAATGGTGAAGATCAAAAGGTGGAACTGAAAGATGGGATGTCTGCAGGAAACTGATTATTGCTTCCGGTGCGTCTCTTCTGGTATATTTCAGAAAGGCAAGGTAAGCTTGTGGGAGGAATTAAAGGCCCCGTAAACCTATTTTCTCAATCAGCTTCTTATTATGAGGGATGGGGTCTTATATTGGCACACAATATTCTGCAAAAGCTCAAACAGTATTTGGTGATTTCGCATGAGAGATTTTTCTGTGTTTTTTATTTATTCTGTGCTCTGCTCTCTGGTTTGAAGTGGGCGGAACTGAGTGATGTCACGTATTTCTGTGCACCAATCAGGATTTAGCAACATTTGAATCAAAATCTGGTCACAGTTGTGGGGTTGTTTGCTTATGTTGCCATCGCTGCCAATCAAATCTGATCAAACTAAACCCACACAGTCCTGAAGAAGCAGAAAGAAGCTGAGGTTTATAAATGAATAACAATTGTGGTACATCTATTAATGAATATTTGATGTGACAGAGAAATACTTAAGAATTAGTAAACCAGATTTAAAACTTCAGTCCTTATGCTGCACTTTCATTGGCTAGCTAGCCCCTGTTTAAAGGGTCAATTCACCTATTTAACAAAAAAAAAAACTATGTATGTGTGGGTGCCCCATTGGCTGTTATGTATGTGTATGAATGGTTGTCTTTTGTACTTTTTTAACCTTTTCCAAAGTTTGTTTTTTTGCTTCATGCCCGTCTTATTTAAATGTTCTCTGTAAAGTGTTGTATGATGACCCAGATGAAGACTACAAGCCGAAACGCGTTGGTCTGATAATAAAGTTGTTCCTTATACCACAAGTGTTGCTGGAGTTTTGACCTCTTCTGATTTTAGCAAATTGAAGCTGTGAGCACCACAAAGGAAGTTCCATTCACCTCCATCGCACTGAGGAGGCAGAAATCTTAAAGTCTGGTCAAATTAAACCAAAACTAAAAGTTAGAGTAAGGTAAGTGAGAAAATGTTGTTGTCGTTGTTTTTTTAAATTCAGGTTGAGTGACCCTTTTAAACATAAGAACCAAGTCTGGAATAAAGAATGCAGATTAATCTCCGGTTTAAAACAAGTGATACAATGTGTAATGTCCCGTTAGCATGAAACTCATAATTACCAAGGGAACATTTGAGTCCATAAGGGGGAGGTGTTGTGTAACATAAACCTTGTTTTTTCAATAACATGTTGTATGTTTTAGACACATGAGGGAGGAAACTCTTTCCATTCCTCAAAAAAACAACGCTGGACTGCATCAAACAGGGCAACTTTTTCGTGACTTTTCATGCTTTTGTCCTGATTTCTCCAGAGAAAAAGAAAACTGGTGAGAAAAAGGCTTCAGTCCAATTATGAAAGGAACTGATGTGGCAGAGCTAAATGCTGCAGTGTGTTTCAGTCAGCAGTGCAGTGGCGAGATGAAGGGATCTGTCATCTGGTGTAAAACGAGACCTCTGTTTAAAGATAGACTGTAATTATGAAAGTATAGATTGGTATCTCAGAGAAATGGTGCAGCAGTTGAAAAAGCCATTACAGGTTGGAGATTGGATCAGTAAAGAGGGACGGTCTGAGCAAATGAATGGCACCGTTTATATGTTACGTAACCACTCAAAGAGGTGAGGGAGGCTATGAGGGTGAGAAACTAAATACAGAAGCATGACAGGGGCCGAAAGAGCCGGAATAAGCAGAATACGAGTGTTGGACGAGCCAGGCTTGTCTGCACAGTAAAGGTGATGGCAGGAGATGAGGACACTTGGAGATGTTTATTGTGTCCCACAGCTTCACATAATTTGAGGTTTTGTAGATGAGAGCTCACTGTACAAGCCAGACTGGTGGCCGCCTGTGTTTGTGTGTGTGTGTGTGTGTGTGTGTGTGTGTGTGTGTGTGTGTGAGGGATGTGACCTTGGAAAGATATTGTTATAATGTAAACAGTAGGTCTGCTTGCTCTGTAAGCTTTGCTACTGATCCGTTTTAAAGGGCAAGAAAATTATTTTTTTGTTTTCTTCAAACATAGTAATTCTCAGAATCAGTGTATTGTGGACCTTTCAGCCTGAAAAGTCATTCTTTATAAAATCTCCTCCTTAGAACTCTTTTATGAAAAGGCCTTTCTCAAGCTGTTATTGTCATTACATTTAATTAGTTAAAGTCCCTCTCCACTCAAAAATTAATTTTGCTTGTTGTTCACTCAGATGTTTGATCTTCACTGTGCAGACTGATGTATGTGCAGAGTCTGACACTAGAAGGCTGTTTTCACATTCACCTGTCTCAGTTTAAGGCCCATACCTTCAAGAAGGATTTTGTGACATCACAACTGGTCTGGAAGCCAATCACGGTCCAATATGCAACATACAGAAGAATTTTATTGTAAGGTGGAAGCAGTGGGCGCCTTCTTTTCACAATCGTTTAGTTTTAGACATACTGTTCGCCTGTATAAATGCTCTTAAGGATGAGAAAGCTGCTGCTATTAAGACAGATGCCAATTTAGTTCAATCTTATATGTAAATCAATGTTATATGTAAAATGTATCTGAAAGATTGACCATGTAGTCACATGATAATAAATGTATTGTTTCTATGAATTCAAAAGTGGCAAGAGGGTTGGGTCAGACTGTATCTTTCTTTTTTGTTTGTTTTCCTGTATTTTTTCTCTTTTATTACAAATACATATAGTGTTTTATCCTGCATTTATATGTCAGTCCATTGTATTTTAATTTAAATTTTGAACATTGAAAAAACACATTAAACACGTCTTAAAATGTTTCTGGAGGAGATCTTTAAGTTGTTAACTTACCTGTTTTCTTATTAAAGGACTCTGTAACTTTGTTTTAATGTGCAATGTAAATAAAGTATGTTAATATTATTTTATATTGCTCTGACATTTAAAGTTGATGTGCACTATTAATGATGGATGTCTACCAAAAATGCCATTTGTAGGCTATTCACGTTTCACAAAGTAACACGTAGCATATCATGCCATAGTAGCAGTGACTCAGCAGTTTGGATTATGTGACACATTTCTTGCATGTGGTTTCTAAGTGAATACACACATTTAAAATCAACAGGTTCATTACTTTTAAGTCAAGTCATACTGAAACAGTTGCTCAACCTGCACAGTCACATCAGCATAAGATGTTCTCCTCCAGCTCTCACTTGTTTATTTGTGTTTTCTTCCCCTGTATAAAAATATAAACCTGCATCCTCTTACTCTCCGTCTGCCAGAGTAAAGTTAATAGTCCCATTATAGCTAATGGATTGTTCTCATCGTTTATTCAGTGCATCCTCTTGCCTCTCCATTGTCTTTGGCCTCTGGGAAGCTGCGAATGCGGCGCCGGTAATGGCTTAGGTAAACTGTTATGTCTGATGACAAAAAACAGTAGCCCATCAACAATAAGAAACATAAGAGGGGGAGATGACATGCATATAATTCACAAATAAGCACATAGATTGATATTATGTCAGATAATAAAATCTTAATTAAAAATTCAAAGCCACACGCTATCCTGGATAGCCCAATATCCACTTGCACTGTTAAGCATTCACTTTTTTGTTTGTTTGTATGTTTTATTCTGCTTTGTAGTTTTTCTATTTTAGTTTGTGTTTATATATTTGCAAAAATATATGAGAGTAATGATGAAGAATGTCTATGGTGTAAAAAAGTAATGATGTTTGAAATGCTCTCAATAAAAACTATTAGTGAGGAGAAAAAAAAGAAGAACCACAGAGCAGCTGTTAAGTAGCGAGATGATTTACTGCGAGGCGATCACAATAAGTCATGCTGTCATATGAGAAATTAATCAACAGCCACTTACAACCACTTCCTGTCCCTCTTGCGTCTACTTGTTGCTTGAATAAAATGGAAAAAGAAGTGAAAAAGGGGAGGTGGAGGAGACAGTCTGGATAAGTGCACACAAGCTGTATTTGGACTCCTGGGTGTTTTCTAATCAGTGTGTATCCAATTATGTTCTACATTCACATCAACGCACACCTCTGTCTGTCTTTGTTTTTTGTCAGTATGCACACACGCACACACACACACACACGCACACACACACACCTACACACACACCAATACACTCCTTTGCATCTTGCAGAGAAAAGGGAAGGAAATGTTTGCCTACGCACAATCAGCTGATGACCGGCACAGTGTTTCCTGTTGTAATGACCTTCTGTCCACAGCGTAATCCCACTGTATGCTGTTATACTGTCTCTAACGTGTGAATGAACCATTCATGGTGTTTTGGTGAACTTTGGAGAGGCATGGTGGGTGATTAGGTCTTTTCTGTTCCCTGCAAATGATTTGCCAGCAGAGTAAGAGCTCAGCCAAGACCAAGATTTACCCAAATACCAACCTGTTAATCTGTCTACAGACATAACACAGTGACACAGGGCTGGTGTCAATGTAAAACAGGCTCACTCAGCCGATTCATGGTGATAGGTGGTCACTGACTGCCACCTGCTGGAATGAGCTTGAAATACTGATGACTGATGTCTAGAGAGCAAGTTTTCTTTTGTTTTGTTAGTGCTGGATAGGACGTAATCTTATTTATTGCAATCATAATTTACTGTAAATTGGATACAATACACAGGGTGTTTTTAAAAGAGGCTCTGCACTAATACACAGTACTGTGTGCTGCATTTAAATTAAACACTCCAGGCACATGTAATACTGTAGGTCTATTTACAGACTACAAAATTAAGGAATGAACTGAATGGCTATGTTATCTCTTTGTTATTATTAAAACATGAAAATAAAACAAAATGCCCTGCAAAATTTGGAATTGGAATTGAATTTTATTTATTTTTACTCATAATAATTTTGTTAATACCATTTTTAAAAATGTCCCCGCTGTGGGACAATAAAGGCTTATCTTATCTTATCTTATCTTATCTTATCTTATCCTTTATCATTGAAACATATCAGACTTAAGACTGAAATACATAAAATAAAACTTAAAACGGCGTCTAATATTATTATTATAATATAATAATATATTTACATAAATAACGAAATACATGTTGTAGTTTCTTAACCAATCAGTGTTGTCCGAGGGTGATGGAGTCGCATTGGATTGGCTGAAATTCCAGCCTATCACACTGCTATTCGGTGACACTTCCGCACGGCCACCTTTCAGTCCACAGAGACTTTGCGTGACGTTTGGTGCGGTTGAATCTGAGATTAAGGATTTGTTTTCAGGTTCAGAGGTACATCCAGCCACCTGGCCGCTGCGGTAAGGCGAGATGCAGGCTGTAAGGTGAGTACTTCTTACATTCATGGAAATCCCCCAGCTGTGTAAATAGCAGTTGTAGTTTTAGTGACACTCAAGTGGTAACGTTAAATCAGCCTAATCTTAGATAACTTAATTAACAAGTTAATTGCTACGTGATCGTTAATGGACGTTTTCTTTGCCTTAGTTGAGAGCAAACTAAGATTTATGTTTGAGTAGGTTTTCTTTGCCATTGTTCATGTGACGCCCATTTTGTTGTTTGAGTCAGTCAAGTCAAGTCACACTGATTTCTCAATATCCTAGAAATTTGTTCCGGGCTGCCTGGTCCTCTGCTGAAAGGCTGGATGACAAAACTGTGGTCATCACTGGTGCCAACACTGGCATTGGCAAAGAGACAGCCATCGACCTGGCAAAGAGAGGTTGGTCTGAACTGAAATTTAAGGCTGCAGTTTGAATTACAGCTTCTGAAGTTACACCTCACACTGAACCTCGCACACATTTTTAGGGAAAAAAACCACTGAATTTTATTTTTTATTTTTTGCTTTGTCATGGTGACTTTTGTCATGTATATTACTGGTTGTTTTACCAGTGCAAAATTGGGCTGGACTAAATTTGACATGTTTGGATACGGTTTTGTTTTCTGTACTGATACCACAACAATTCTTATTTTCAGTGCCTCACATGGAGGAATATGAAAAATAGTTTACTATACATCCAGCCCTTCAGGCAATTCTAGCTATCTACCTTGTGGACATTTTAACATTTGTCTAAACTGACAAAAGTATTATTTAAATCATGAATTGGAGAATAAGTTAATAAGACTTTAAGCTTTCAGTGCCGATGGTGGGAACTTGACAGTTTTCACATTTCGGTCTGAACTCAAACGATATCGGAGTTCGATACCCAGCTCTAAAGTCTAAAGAAAATGCAATTCCAGTCACATTTTTCACATTTTCCAGTTAATTATCTGTGAAGCTTAATATGTGACTTTAGGCATGCAGGGGAAACAAGTAAATGCATTTATAATTTGACACTATTTTTAATCTCTTTTCAAGCTCAACCTCAAATAAACAGACTGTAGTGATGATGTAGTTGAGAGAAAAGATATGAATATAAGAAATATATTTTTTATTTCATTTTATATAATTATTCATTTTCCATGCAGCTGCCTCACACAGTGCACTGACATGACATCGCCAATCCAGTCCAGTAAACTGAGTAATATTTACCTTTAACGTGCCATCTTGTTATTTTCTAAGACAAATATTGGCCCCATTTCCTTTTGTCCATGTTGAAACTTTCTCTCTGAATTCCCCTTTATGAAATACAGCACACATCATGTGCATATTTTGTCACGAGGGGGTGCTCTTCGCCCATATTACATTCATGCCTGGTGTTTGTCTGTGAGTGCATGCATACACAAAACCAGCATGTTTACATACAGACATTTGCTTATGCTGAATTTCACTGCTGCTTAATTTTTCTGTTTAGGGGCAAAGGTCATCATGGCATGCCGGGACATGGAGAGAGGCCAGGCCGCTGTGAAAGAAGTCATCGAAAGCTCCGGCAACGAGAACATTGTTTGCATGAAACTTGACTTGGCAGATAGCAAGTCGATAAGAGAATTCGCTGAAGCCATCAACAAAGGTGAGCCCATTTGTTCCTTTTTAAGAAAACTACACACATTGAAGGGACTTTAAAGCCACACCATTTTACTTCTTGATGTTCTTTTCTGCAGGAGAGCCCAAACTCAACATCCTCATCAACAATGCTGGTGTAATGGTTTGTCCTTATGGGAAAACAGCAGACGGCTTTGAGATGCAGATCGGTGTCAATCACATGGGTAAATAAAACTATCAAGTCTCCTATCTGTGCAATGAGGGAAGGAACATTTATTTCAGATTTGACACCCAAAATATTAGTAATATGGTGTCCTGTTGATAGCAAATCTATTTAAAAATCTCTTTTAAATGAACTTCTGCAGGTATTTGGCTCATTTTGTGAGCAGAGCTAATTGTATCAGAGGATAATTCATTATTAATTTTAATTAATTAATTTTCATGGACTTCCAACATCAGTGATTTATTGCAGCTCCAAGGTTTTGCTTTTAGTGTACACACACTTGTACCAGCCATTGCCTCCAAGTGGGAGGTATCAGGGCATTTAAAACAGTTCTCATACCTACATGTAATGTCCACTAGGAGGCAGACGTACTGTACAAGTTGTTGTTTTTTCTCCCTGCAGTTGGCAATTTGTGTTTTATGAAATCTAATATATTGTAGCTTGAATGCAACAGTACTAATATCACTTTGCCATTTAGTACCAACTTGCTTAATATATAACAGAATTTATACATACATAGACTCGAGACAAAGATCACTTTAAAGAGGATTTTACTGTCACTCCTTTCACACTCGCCTTTATACAGCCCTCTATTACTATTTAGCATTAATATCCTTTAGCTGTTAAATATTGATTGGTGGTGATATAAATAAATAGTGTTGAGCTGATGTCTGATAAGGCGGATAGTCCCTTGGCAAGAAAGAGTTTATCACCATGTCTGCTCGGAACATTTGCCCCTGCCAACATTTATAGACCACAGCTTTAAAGACACTTTTAATAACGACCTTGTCTGTAAATGTGTCACTAAAAAAACATGCAGCTTGTCTGCCTTTTTGATCAATATAAAGACGATCTGGACACCCTTTTATATTAGTCTCTTACACTGCCAGTCAAAGTTGTGTTTGTACCCAATAGGTAGGAATATGTTGCAATTATTATAAGGAAGGTGTAATTATAACTGAAAAATTTAAATTTTAAACTTTATCTTACTGGAAATGACAGAGATCAAATTGGACATAACCTTAGCAACACAAATTTGCTTTGCCAAACTTCGATCAATCGATCAATATTATGTTTTTTCCATTCTGTAGCTGTCCAGGTCTTATGTTGCTTAGTCCAAGCAATCCTGTGGAAGCCAGAGTTGGGTTTTTTTACATCCCATTAGCCCGGTCACCTTTCAGTTACAGTCCTTCCTAGTGTTTCTAACTGATTTCTGACTCTGTTTTGAGGCCATTATCTTTAGTATCTCAATTATCAGAGTAGTTATAGCTTCTCTTTTCTGCCATGAAGCTGACATTGACCTACCACAGTGACTGCCGAGTGTCTGTTTAACCAAAGATTTAAAACTTTATGTTAAAACGACCTGGCGCTTGACAAGCTCTTAAATCCTAACGGGCCTAATTAATGCTGTAAAAGCCACCTATATTTGGTCCACCCCATTTAGTGCTTTTCAATGAGGGTAAACTGAACCTGTCAGTATAACGCAGTACAATTCAACAGCACCACAAACTACAGCCTCCAAAATGACCTTAAAGTTGAATCGACACCTCTCTGAAACAGTTTCAACAAAGACTGAACATCATAACCTTTGTAAAAGTTCAGGGTAGAATTTATTTTTTAGTTTGGGCTAGGTGTACCTAATGAACTGTGTATATCAACAACGCATGGACAGTGAATGAAGGATAAGAGAATACAATACAACCTGCTCCAAGTGACCATTACATTTTGTCAAAATATAATGACAAAACCTTATCTTATTAATTGACATTTGACTGCTGAATAATTGTGGCAGGAACGTGGAAGGTACAACATGTAGTTCTATTGTAGATCAAAATTTCTAAGTCACTAAAAGTCGCATGTTAATTTAACCATTTCCACTGAAATTGACGTCATTTTAGAGCTGAAAATCTGTATGAGGAACCCTTTTGTCAAACGTTAGAGCATGTAGTTAATATAGTGTAGATTCTGGATATAAAAGCCTTTACCACGTTCAGGATATTCAGCAGCCGTTCTGTGCTGTTTGTCAAGCTGGGAAACGTAAAACAAAATTCATTTTTCTCAAATATTACGCCGTAAGATACAATATGCTCTTCCTGCTTTCTCAAACTCTGAATTTGAGTGTGAAAGTCGTACTTCCTTGTTCTCCAGGTCACTTCCTGTTGACACATTTGTTGATTGACCTGATTAAGAGATCGGCGCCAGCCAGGATTGTCACTGTGTCCTCCATGGCTCACTCCTGGGGCTCCATCAATCTGGAGGACATCAACAGCGAGAAGAGTTACGAAAAGAAGGGAGCCTACTCTCAGAGCAAGCTAGCCAATGTCCTCTTCACCCGCACATTGGCTAAGAGACTGGAAGGTGCACATTATACCCATATCTCCGTCATTTTATGTATTTTGAGAGCATCTTGCATCCTGAATTTGAACTGAAGATTGTCGAATAAGGTGGAAAAGTACTGTTATTATATCATTCATGACTCGTCTTTCAGGCACAGGTGTGACGACATATTCTCTCCACCCCGGAGTCGTCCAGACAGATTTATGGCGTCACCTGAGTGGCCCCCAACAGGTTCTCATGAAGATCGCCAGCCCTTTCACCAAAAACTCTACACAGGGAGCTCAGACGACCATTTACTGCGCAGTGGAGCCGTCACTGGAGAAGGAGAGCGGTGGATACTACAGGTACACTTTGTTTTTACATGCAGCTCATCATACATTTCCTATCAACAGCATCTGATGCCAATGTGGAGGTCAGTCAGTGCTTCCCAACAGTTTTGGTTTAAAATAACGTTTTACAGCCCCTTGCCACAGTCTACGAGTTGTGACCAGTTTGCCAAAGAGACATTTTTCCCTCTCAGATTGATTTCTTTGAATAATGTTTTGATAAAAACATCAATCATCTTGCAACCCTTAGGATTTATTAGCTGCAACCTGGGATCCTGAACCCATATTGGGAACCAGTGTCCTCATGTATAGTATACAAGATTTATTGTGGTGTGGGCAATTCAGTCTTGCACAAACATGAACTGTCCAGGCAGAGTTGTCTGTCACAGGCACTGAAACAACTGCGACGTAGCTTTGTTAGCTACCTAGCATGCAAATGTAGAAAAAGCAGCCACTGTTAACTTGCAAATAAGACTCTTACATGATACAAAAGACAAGAAGACAGTTACTATTTGCTGAATAGATCAATTGATCACGTGAAATAATCACTTCCCAGTAAAAATGGCATAGAAATCTAATGATGGCATACATATCAAGCAAGGGCAGCCAGAGAGGAACTGAACTTTAAACTCATCGTGCACCAAATGGTTCAAGACCACACTTAATGTGTGAAAGAGCTGATTTATCTCATTTTGAAGTTGCTCTTCTAATATGTCTTTTGTTTACAGCGACTGTGCTCCTGCCAACTGCTCAGCGGCCGCTAAAGACGACGACATGGCGCAGAAGTTGTGGGAGTTGAGCTGTCAGTTGCTGTCGATCACGTGGGAATGAGGCAACCTGGATGTAAAATAAAATCCTTGAGTTTACAGCCTGTCATGTTTCTTTACAAATGCACTTAGTCTTACTTCACCAATACTGTACTGCCTGAGAAGATGTTATTATCTTATTATCCTAATATGAGTTTCTTACAGTTACATATTTTTCCAACAGCTCTTGTATGGATTTGTCTTACTTGCTAACATACAGTATTTGCACAACATGGCACTATTTCTTATTAAGAAAATACTAAATATGTATACATGTACATGTGTAATATGTAAAGTTTACGATACCACAAACTTCAATACTTTTCTATCCATTTTTTACAGTAGCTTTCTAGTGATCAGACTACAGTGTTATCTACAATGTTTCAAATGTTTTTCTATACCTGTATTTTCTGACATTAAACACAACACTCCTTCAAATCCTTGTGTTTTTGTCCCTACCTGCACATGCTTGATATTTCAGTTAATTGGATACAAAAAAAAAAAACATTTTTGGCCAACTACATACTTCAGTCAGCACCACAACATGAAGAAGCAGTATTATAATTTCAGGAAATTTCATCTTGATATATTACTGGATCTCTTCTCTACACATTTTGGTTTGATACCTGCTCTCATTAGCTGAGTTGCTCATCTTCACTGTTACTTTACTGAAGCGGACTGTATCATAGATTCATGTTGGAGAATAAAGGTCCTACTAATGTAGAATTTAATACTTGTTTGATTGATTATCCTTGTGAGAATTCATTCTGTGCCTTAAAATGAATGTTGAAGCAACTAGTCAGTTTGAAACAGCACAGCAAAAAAAGTTCTTCCTGTTTTTGGAATATAGTTAAAAATACTTAAGTGTCTATCAGCTAACGTGACATAACTGTTGAGACTAGTTTATGGCAACAGGTGCCTTTCACAAGAGAATCAATTTAAGGGCTCTGTTACAGTAGCTGCTTAAAAAAGTAAAGTCTTTCTGATCAAGATGATTTTTCAGTAACAACACTTTCACCCTCGTCTTACCTCTGTCACCTTTTTGACAGAGAGTAATAAAGACAATAAAGACAACAGTTAATAACTTTGATATGATCTCTGTGTGACCTCCTGTGTCAGTGGATTGATAAAGGCAATATAACAAAGATAACCAGGTATTTTTTATTCCGCTTTACACAGCATTCTAAACTCCCATTTATCAACCAAATTATCAAACAAAAAATGTAATCTTGTCATAGAATGTGAGGCTGTTTTGATTGTTATTAGTAAAATCACTGATTTGACTTAAATTGTTAAAGAAAACTCATGCTCCAGTAGAAATGAAAGCAAACACAGCACCTTTTGAGTACATTACAAGTTCTTTAACATGATGTGTTTGTGAAAAATAAGTGGTCTTTGTTTGTTCCTATGATATTTGGAGTAATTAAGAGTTGCATAATGTGTCCATGTGTAACTTTGCATACAATGTTATTTATGGCCATCATTGCATTGTATGTGAAAAGAAGCAGAGAGTCTTTTGGATGTTGTAAAGACATCTGAAGAGGTTTTTCCGCCACTTTGTCGAGAGTTTGTTTGAGTGCATCTTTCAGCATCTACCTTGACCTTAACGTATCTAATCAAAACATAAAGCTAATGTAAGGTAAATTAAGGCCGCACTCTTATTTAACATGTGTTGTATGCATTATATAAAGCACTGGAGTGATGATAGCATTGTTAACTCATTAATGCTTAGCCTATTTCCTAATGTAAAATGTGGTAAATTATTATTAGATTGATGAAGTTGTAAGTTTAATTTAAAAAGTTAAGAATATTTTAAACTTGATTTCCTTGATCAATTGGTTGATTGTTAAGCTTCAATGCAGCAAGACCTAGAGTCACCCCATTGTATGATAACATATTGATTTACTCATTAAAGTTGGTCTAATCATTTGCAAGGCGCCATAAATGTGTGCACTGAAGTCCTTCATCTCCATGGCCACGTATACAATCAATCATTAATGTTTAATAAAGAAAAGAAGCTGGCTATAAGAATGAACCGCAAGTGTGGCAGTGATAGCATCACTGAGGGAAAAGGCAAACGGTATGGATGTAAGGATGCACTGGTGCATCACAAAACTGGACTAATTACACAGTTTTAAAGAATGTTAAACGCATTTATTTCTGGATGGGATGTTGCCTGGAAGGAATAGTGATGCTGACATGATGGTGCAGTAAAGATTTTTGATTTTTCTTTCTCAGTGATGTTCAGTCAGAATGGAAGAAGCTGAAGACGGTATTGCAGTGGTAGGCATTGGATGCAATTTCCCAGGGGGTAAGCCATTTGAATCTGAAAACTTAGTTTTGTTTTGGGGTTTTTTTGGGGGTTTCTTAATATTCTTATTGACACATTTTCTCTCACAATGTGCATTAAGATAAATGAACAATAGATCTGAATGTACTTATAGAAAATGGAAAAACAAAAACTACAAAAAAGACAGAAAAACTGCATCATTTCAACATTATTAGACCAGCAGATTAAAATGTGTTCACTTGAGACATACAACCTCTTAAAAATGAATCCCTGGTAATTCTAAAAAGGATGTGGTGTCATCATTTTATTTGTTCAAATTAAGTTAATGTGGCCAAATTATCTATTTCATTTCATAAAACAATTTCTACCCTTTTCATCACAATTATGTATTTGTCAATCAGGGGAATAATGCAGTTATAAAATGCATAAAATAAATATAAACAGTGGGCCTTTTTCTCCTGATCTGCCTACTACAATTTATAGTACCAAAATTGAGCTTTTAAGCACTACTCATATATATCTTTCCAAACAGGTGAAGGGCTTGACAATTTCTGGAAGGTTCTGGTGGATGGGAGAAACTGTTCTGTGCCAATTCCCAAAGAGAGATTTGACTTAGCCAGCTGGTATGACCCTGATGACAACAAAGCGGGTAAATCCCGCACGGCCAAGGCTGCTCTCATTGACGGGTATGCTCTTTAAACCTTGATATATAACCTATTACTATAGGCCTACATTTGTAAATATGTGTATATAGATGGTCTTATAGACTTTTTTCCCTAGCGATGAAATTATTGTTTAATGTTGTTTGTACTACATCTCATCTCTATATTATTCAACTTTTTAGCTTGGGCCCCCAACTATAGATTTTGTTGTGATGGGTAAATGAAAACAGGCCCATGCGTCCATTTCTTCTATTGAACTTGCCTTAAGAAAGACTTAAAAGTGTGGTCGAAATGTCATATACAATAAAATCAGAGTTTAGTGTGCAGTCATCTTCTCTTCAATATATGGTCTTTAAAACTAACACATGATCACTAAAAATGACAAGGATAAATATGGGAAAATATAGAAAAGCAGTGTACCTCGTGATAGAAGTAATTTTAGATGATCAGAAATGAAGAAGGGGCTTTCCTCACATCAAAAAACTCAGCTCTGGACCAATTTAAAACTTTTATTTATTTAAACAAACCAAATGGTGTGCGAAAAGCCCCTTCTTCATTTTTTAATCCTCTCACATTGCATGTGTTTAACTGTGGTCATCACCAGCTTAAGTAATTTCACTTAAGGCAATTAAAGTATTAAATTCGGATCAATTTCTAAGTCACTAAATTTGATCTAATGGTTTTGAATGTTTTCAGGTTCAATGACTTTGACCACAAGTTTTTCGGCATCAGTGACAGTGAAGTGGAACAAATGGACCCCCAACAAAAACAGCTCCTTCAGTGTGCCTACAGGGCTTTAGAGAATGCTGGGATTCCTATGGAGAAGGCCAGTGGGACCAGGACAGGAGTGTTTTTTGGCAAGTCAATAAAAATGTTTTGCCAGTGACTGGCTCTTTTATAGTTTTGTGTAATATTAGGAATAATGGCTCCATGTCAACTAAAATGCAACTACTTTCTGCCGGATCAAATTCTTACTTACAACTGAAATTTCCATCAGATTTTTACTACTGTTCCTTGAATTATCTAACTCTCTGAATGATCTTTTTATCATTCTTTTATTATAGGCCTGATGAACAGAGACTATGAGACAAATGCTGCACACGTGCACCCAAGTGTGATCAACCACTGGACTGGCACAGGGCTTGCCATGAGTATTGCAGCAAACAGAGTCTCTTACATCTTTAACTTCACTGGGCCCTCACTGTCCATAGACTGTGCCTGCTCATCGTCTCTTGTGGCTCTTCATCTTGCCTGTCAGTCCATTAAACAAGGTCTGTACAGCACGTCTAACTAAAATCAGTGACACTTTTTAGAGCAACCTCTAAGGTAACTCTGATGGAAAGCCTTGCCCCAGCCCTGTGGTTTTAATGACTTGGATGCATGTTAAAAAGTGCATTCAAATACTACTGTGTGAGATAAAGAGATATAAAATATGTTTTATCTTATCAGGCGATTGTGACATGGCTGTTTGTGGAGGAGTCAACTGTATCATAGAGCCAAGGGTGTTTGTTGCTCTCAGCAAGGCCAAGATGATCTCACCTGAAGGGACCAGCAAGCCTTTCTCCAGCAGAGCAGATGGTTATGGTAGAGGGGAGGGCTGCGGGGTTGTTCTCCTGAAGCCACTGAAAAAGGTTAGAATGTGTAGAGTAATAAAAGTGCAACAATTTCCCTTCTTCCTTTTTATTAACATCCAACATCAATTAATAACTGATTGACTTACTATAACTAAGCAATGTGATTAAACAGTCTGAACAGTAGCCATAAATGTTTTATTAGCCAGCAACTCCCTAGTTCCCATTAGCCCTGTTTTCTCTCCGGGTCCGGGACTAAATACATTTTTAGTTCCCATGTCATTTTATACCAATATGACACACTTTACAATGTTACAGACATTATACTCTCATTGTTGTTTCATTTTAGTCTTGTTGTCGTTTTACAGGCTATACAAGACCATGACCATATCTGGGGTATCATCAGCAAAACAGCAGTCAACCAAGATGGACACTCGGTCACTCCGATCACCAAACCCTCCATGACACAACAAGAGGAACTCCTGCGCAGAATCTACTCAGAGTCCGACATCGCAAATGTCCAGTACATAGAGGCTCATGGGACTGGAACCCCAGCTGGAGATCCAACAGAGGCAGGAAGCATCTCAAATGTCATCGCTAAAGCCAAACCTCCTGGTTCAGAGACACTGCGGATTGGCTCTGTGAAGAGCAACATTGGACATACAGAATCTGCAGCTGGAGTGGCCGGACTCATTAAGGTTCTCCTGATGATGAAGCATGAGACCATTGTTCCCTCAGTTTTCTACTCTGAAGAGACTGCCAGTGTAGATGCCAAAGCCCTGAACGTTAAAGTTCCTAAGGAAGCAGAAAAGTGGGACGTCTCTGGTGTAAGAATTGCAGGAGTGAACAACTTTGGCTTTGGGGGTACAAATGCACACGCCATTGTCAAACAGCACAAACAGTCACACACTGAGCAAAAGAATGCTGGGAAACAGGCAAAGTATTTTGTCATGTCGGCATATTCACCAAAATCTCTCACTCTGATGATGGAAGACACCATTAAACAGCTAGAAGCAGATAGCAAAGTTGATCTAGATTCTCTGTTGTACACATCAGCTTGTAGGAGGAGCCATCTAAAACATAAATACAGAAAGGCCATTGTGGTTTCATCTGTAGTCGATCTTAAAGAGAAGTTAAGTGCCACTGTAGCCAAAAAGGTTAGCCCGTCCTACTCAGATCCAAGGTTAGTGTTTGTTTTTTGTGGAAATGGCCTCACTTACCATGGCATGTGCAAACAGCTACTAACACACGAGCCTGTGTTCAGGGATAAGATCAAAGAGATTGCAAAACTTTTCCAAAGACTGAGTACGCTGAACATCTTGGACACACTTGAGAGTGAGTTTGAGGGTAGTGGCCCACATGTTGACCAACCACTCCTCTTTGCTATCCAAGTTGGCATTACCACCCTGCTCAGACACTGGGGTGTCAAGCCTGATGCAATACTCGGACACTCTGTTGGCGAGGTTGCAGCCGCTCACTGCTCTGGCCTCTTGTCACTTAAGGATGCAGTAAAAGTCATCTATTTCCGCAGCACTCTCCAGAGGAAAGTCACCGGGGGTAAAATGCTTGTGATCAGCAATATGGCTGTATCAGAGGTAACTGCTCTTCTCCCTCGTTACTCTGGTAGAATTTGCCTTGCTGCTTTCAACAGCCCGCAGTCCTGCACCCTCTCAGGTGGTGCAGATGCAATTGAGAGCCTCCATAAGGAGCTAAGCAGCTCAGCCAACAGTCAGAATCTGTTCCTTCGTGTACTGGATGTCCCTGCTGCTTACCACAGCCACATGATGGACCCAATTCTGTCAGAAATTGAGGAGACAATTGGCTCCTTACAGGTGAATGAGCTCGACACAGAGTTGTTCTCAACAGTGACAGGCAAGGAAGTCCAGCAGGGTGATTTCTGCACAGGGGAATACTGGGCTAGAAACATTCGCGAGCCAGTAGCTTTTGAGCAGGCAGTGAGGTCAGCAACTAAAGGAAAGAAGAACACAGTTTTTGTGGAGATAGGCCCAAGAAGGGCGCTACAGAGAAACATCATGGAATCTCTGGGTAATGACACAGCTGTTCTGACATCGGTGCAGCTAGAGAAAGATCATGAAACAATAATGTCTGTTGTTTCTAAGCTGTTCGAACTGGGTGTGCATGTAAATTGGAACACCTTCTATAGAGGATGTGAGACAATGCCACTGCCTATTCTGAAATACCAGTTCGATTGCTCAGACAGAGATGTTATCATTGGAGCAGCACAGAAAAACACAGCAAGTAATCATCCTGTGATCTGTCAGACAGGAAGTGACAGCAACATCTTCAGCTGTGATCTAAAGTCTGACTCTTCTTTCTACCTGAAAGAGCACAAGCACAATAATACACCCATCATCCCTGGTGCCTTCTATGCTGAGTTGGGTTTAGCCGCATTCATGGCCAGTGCCAAACCAAAAGTACCGCTCAGCTCACTACAGCTCAGTGTCAGTTTTCACAGTCCGTTTGTTTTAACCCAGAATTCACCTGAGATGAAGGTGCAACTAGAGCAAAAAGAGAAAGAAACTAGTTTCATGGTACTCTCCCCATCTGCAATGTATGCATCAGGCACAGTGGTTTCAAAGAAACAGAGGCTGAATGAGGAGCAGTGCATTTCACCAAGCTCCATCTACAAAAGATGCAAATCTGTAGTGAGCTCTCAGGAGTTCTATGGGTATCTCTCTCAAGGAGGCTTTCAGTATGGAGACGTCTTCCAGAATAAGGGGGATGTGCACTATGGAGAAGATCTCAAGGAGGCTTTTGTAGTTGTCACAGTTCCAGAAGAACTGCTGTCTCAGTTGCATGACTACTGCATTCATCCTGTTGTGCTGGATTTTCTGATGCAGCTTCTCCCAGTTACAGTAGAGCACATTTTTGCAGGTAGACCAGGGTTTCCTGCCAAAATTGGCAGTTTGACAGTGTTTGAACCCTTGCAAGATGAGATGCTTGTCTATCTGAGAGCAATTGATGTGGGCCTTGATCACTTTGAGGTTTGTGGCTGCTTTGCAGATAAAGAAGGAAGAGTGTTGGTTGAGGTTAAGCATGTGATAATCAAGTACCTTGGCAGTCGCACTCATGTGGTTGAGGAGTACTTCTACCATAATGCCTTTAGTGCCATCCCTGAAAGCATCACATCTGCTCCTCCTCCTAAGGCCTTGGTCTTCTGTGACCGTCTAGGGATCTCTAAAGGGCTTCAACAATACTTGGACTCGAGGTCTAGATACGTTTCCTTCACACATGCAAAACATATCTTGAGCCATGGGTTTCCTTCTCTCTTGGCAAATCTCAATATAACGGATATTGAGCAAAGCTTTGATGAGGTCTTATTTTTGTGGGGCAAAGAAAACCTCACTTCACTGGCAGCTGAGGTTGTCCTGCAGAACCTGGCAAGCTGCTGTGAGATTTTCCGCCAAATAGTCCTTGAGCTAAAGCGAATTCGCTTCCCAAACTCCATCAGGACAGTCACCTACTGTTCATCTGACATCACACTAGACCACATAAGTCCAGGTTTTGCTCTTGCTGGCATGACAAGATCATTTGCTGCAGAGATACCAGATCTTTTATTTCAGCTGATTGATATAAGCACTATCTCTGCTAAGGACATTGCAGCTCTGTCTGAGGTCCTGAGATCATGTCCTTGCAGCAAGTACCCAGAGTTGGTGGTAAAAGATGGGCTGATTCTGAAACCTTCCATTGTCCGTACTCCACCTGAAATCATTGACAGTTCAGAGGGCAGTTTAACCTCTACAGTGTCTGAGCCCTGCATCCTTCAGACAGCTGACGCACATAAGATGACTCAACTGAGTGCCATTCACTTTGAGGAGGAGGCCCAGCCATTGAGTGATACATCAGTTGAAATTCGTCCCACTAAGATTTGTGTTCATTCATCTGATTACTTCCCTGTCAGTGCTTCACATCTGAAATTTGGCCAGACACTGTACTGGAACAAACACTCATCACAGAACCACAAGCTACTGGCTCTTGATTTCAGCGGTACTATTACAGCAGTCGGAAAAGATGTCAGGAAATTGAAAGTGGGAGACCACGTTGCTTCCTGTTACCCTGTGGTGGCAGCCAGCAAGGTCAGAGTTCCAGAGGATGTGTGCTACAGCGCCAAGCGGTTCCCATTCCTTCAAAAAACACCCTGCGTTTCCTACTTTGTGCTAGCATGGGAGATCCTGCATCGAGCCTTGCCCAGAGCCAAACATAATCTAGGAATCATATCCTCTGTGTCTGATTCTGCTCTGCTGAAAGTCTTGGCACTCACTTCTTACAAGTCAGGCTGGAATGTGACTGTTGGCACCCAGTGCAATGGCTCTTTTGTAGATGTCAATCAAATGGATGCATTTGTCGTTCTGCCTCCATTTGAGGAATCTCTGATTGCTAAAATTTGCAACTGTCCAGGTGTCCAACATGTTGTCTTCATTTGTGAATCTCAGATGCAGTGTTCCCTTGCTCAGGATGTGTTCCAAACTGTAAAGGAAAGTGTTCACGTGCAGACAATTCAGATGCCAGCCATTTTGCAAAAGGGATCCTTGAGTGCACAAAGGCCACACATTTATCACTGGCTGAAGTCCTTGAGCTTGAGCAGGAAATTTGCTCTTGAAAGCTTTACCTTTCAGAGTGTGAAATCTGAAAGCATCAAGAGCCTTAATTCAGAGAAACCACAATCATACTTCAACTCAAAGAAGCTGGCTGTTGTGACTCTGGAAAAAGATGTCAGCAGTATGCTGTCTGACATACCGTTGCTGCCAACAAAAAAACATCTTTTCCGAAAGAGGGCAGTGTACATAGTGGCAGGTGGTCTTTCTGGTTTGGGCTTTGAAACCGTCAAGTTCATCTCGCAAAAAGGGGGTGAGTACATTGTCATACTCTCCAGGAGCAAGCCTACACCAGATGTGCAGCAAGAGATACACAATGTGAAGAAACAGTGTGGAAACTGCATCACTACCATGGAGTGTGACATATCTGTGTCTGAACATGTGCACAAGGTTATCAGTGTCATCGGCCAGAAATTCCCTGGTTGTCCAATCAGAGGAGTGTTTCACAGTGCAGTTGTCTTGCATGATGGGCTAATTGAGACCCTTGACAGATCTCTTTATGAGAAAGTTTTCAAACCAAAAGTGAATGGTGCACTGAATTTGCACCATGCAACACAGCACTGTCAGTTAGATTACTTTGTGTGTTACTCCTCCATCTCAGCTTTTCTGGGAAATGCATCACAAACAAACTACGCAGCAGCCAACACATTCCTCGACATGTTCTGTCAGTACCGGCGGAAACTCGGGCTGCCTGGACAGTCAATTAACTGGGGAGCTCTAAACCTCGGCCTCCTCTTGAACAAGGAACATTTCCAGCGGTTTCTGGAGGCAAAGGGGATGATGGTGTTGGATGTGGCTGAGATTCATAAAAGTCTGGAGCAATGCCTTGTGCTCAATCGACCCCAGCAGGCTGTTTGCAGGTTTCACTTCAGAAACATCAGGTTCAACATCCTCTCTCAAAATGTGGCCTTGACCATGCGTCTGTCTGCATTGGTTGAGGAGGCTTTCCAAAAATCCAGAGAGCCAGATTCTCAAACTAAACAAGCTGAATCTGTCTCACCAAAAGAATATGTCGTCTCTCTGCTTTGCGAGACAATTGGCATGGATAAAAGTGAGCTGAAAGATGAATCTCCTCTTTTATCCTTAGGCATTGACTCCATGCAGGCCATGACTCTGCAGAATCTCATCTTTCAGGAGAGAGGTGTGAATGTGCCTTTGGTGAAACTGTTGGATCCCAATGCCACACTATCAACAGTAGTAGCTTTACTGAGTGAAGAAGGTGAAGGTGGAAATTTCAGTGATGACACAGAGTCTCTTCCAGTTGGAGACACGAATGATGTTTTTACCAGATTGTAAAAATGACAAATGCAGACACAGAAATGTAAACAGCATCAGTGAAAATATTATCATTGGATTTAATAGAAGGCTTATGATGGCCATTGCAATACAACATCATTCTTGTGTTAATGCCACATGTTCATACTGTATTTTGCCTATTTTGTTGTCTTTCTTGTGTGTGTGTAAATGTTGGCTCTGGTTATTGTTTTGGTTCATTTCGGTATTGTAGTTTTGCACTATTTTACATTGTTAGAACCATACACCATGTTATTTTACTCACAGTTTTATTCATTCTGTTCATTATGACAACATCAAAACAGTAAGCATTACAATAAAATACACAATTATTGTTGATAAATGATGATTTTGATAGTGAATAATTTATGTACATTCTTTTTTTTTTATTATTTTATTAATTTTCAATAATTTTCAAACTTTAAAGCTTGTATTTCATTTTTCAAGTCTGGCACAGGTTTCGGTACTCATAATACTAACGTCAACTTACTTTCATCTGCCTGTTTTACATTCACTCATGTGTCACAGGTCATGGTCAGTTGTTATCACTGCTAGCTCACTGATTCAGATTGATTATCACCTTTATGATGATGATGGAACAAAGCATGTGATACAGTATTCTGGCATGTCCCATAAATGTTCAACTGCTGTTTGAACGACTAATTTATCACATCATGTGGATAAGGACATTGTTTTCCTAGAGGACATTGCCACTACAAGGACATGCGAAAAAAATGAAACAGATAAAGTAATCAAGTTATGTTAGTGTTCATAGCTCTGTTTCCTACTAAAAGTAGATTAAAATCACAACTAAGCTAACTTTTTGACACAATTGCATCATTGCAATTATCAGTGTCAGGATTGGCTCCAAATTGGTGCAGCCATTTTGAAGGCCTATTTTGTTTGTACACACTTGCAAACATCAGCTACGCTTCAATGATTACAAATATTGAAAGTCAAGACATTTAAATTTTTAATGCTAAACCTGTGTTAGTGTAAGTGCAACATCCAAACAATGACAATGACAGTGGAGTTCCATGGCATGAACACACAAGCTATATCAGGCTTTGGCTACACAAACAATACTAGCTAGTAGGATAAATTCATTGTTTTAGTTTGATTTGTTGACAGTAGTAAAAACATAAATAACACCAGCCTTATCCTTTATTCCAACCTCATTTTGTGATTTAGTGTTCTGCAACAACATTTAAGACAAGCTCAAATATATTTTTATGTAAAACTATAGGCTCACGAAAAGCATTTGGTTTTTAACATACCCAGGAAATATAACCATAGCACACTGACGATCACAGCTTTTGTACAGATCTTCTACAGAGAACTTGAAAGCAACATAAATATACACATTACAATAGAAATCAGAAAGTAGTACAGCACTGTATTCAGAAATTTGTGACTGAGCCAAGATGTCAGTGGAAAAGCAACTATAACACATACTCAGGTAGCTGTGGCTCAAGAGGTAGAGTGGGTCGTCCGTTAATCCCAGGGTTGGCAGTTTGATCCCTGGCTCCTCCTGTCCACATGTTGAAGTGCCTTTGGGCAAGACACACACCATCGGTGTGTGAATGTGTGTGTGAATGGCCAATCTGAAAAGCGCTATATAAATGAAGTGCATTTACCATACTTACTAACTATAATTATTATTATAGGGTTGTTAAACAAGCCTACTACAGAGAAGTAGTCCCTGTGCAAAAACTAAAATTAATTCTAAGCATTTTCATGCATTCACAAAACCTTTTCTGACCCATCATTCAGTGAAGTATTCTTTGATGTAGTGCATTAAAATTATCCATTATTTATTACAACAGCTGCCAAAGAGGCCAGTGTACTGTTGGGGTCCAATATTCTAACCAAAGGTACATTTACACCTGTCTCTTGGAAAATCTTATTCTGCAGAGTCATGGCCAACATCGAGTCAATACCTAGAGCACACAGAGCTGAGTCATCATCCAGCTCATCTACGCTAACATTGCTGATGTCACTGACAATTGTTCTCACACTTTCATGTGTGTAAGACAAATGCTGAACCCTGGGTTCATTACTTACATCATCTTTTAGCTCAGTTTCCACTAAAGCTGAGAGCCGCTCTCTGAGAGATGCATTTTGTGAAAGTACATGAATGTTAAGATTTTTGAAGTTGAACTTGCATATGACTTGTTGCGGTCTGTTCATCAGAAGACACTGTTCAAGTGCCTCTTGAATGTCACACACATCCATTATCATCATCCCTTTTGCCTCCAGAAACTTTTGGAAATGGTCTTTGTTCAACAAGAGACCGAGGTTCAAAGGACCCCAGTTGATGGACTGTCCAGCAAGCCCAAGGTTTCTCCGATAATGACAGAATGTGTCGAGGAAGGAATTGGCTGCTGCATAGTTACATTGCGAGGGGTTGCCAATGAATGAAGAAATGGAGGAGTAGCACACAAAGAAATCCAGTTTGTTGTTAAGTGTTGCATAGTGAAGGTTTAGAGCCCCACTCACTTTGGGCTGCAGCACCTTTCGGAAGAGGGACTGATCAAGGGTTTCAATCAATGCATCATGTAATACTGCAGCACTGTGAAACACTCCTTTGATTGGACAAGAGGGGAATCTTTGTTCAATCTTTGAGATTGCATCCACTACCTGCATCGACACAGAAACGTCACATTGGACATTCATGATTGTTACCCCATATCTTCTCTGGAGGAGTTCCATTTCAAACTGCATTTCTTCAGTCAGAGTACTTCTGGACAGTGTTGCAATACAACCTCCACCATTATGGGCGATGAACTTCACCGTCTCAAGTCCCAAACCGGAGAGCCCTCCAGTTACAATATAAACACAGCTTTGTCTAAAGAGGTGTCCAGGCCTTGTAAGCAAAGGGATATCAGACACTGGACAATCAGATTTTCTGTGATCTAGAACAACTTGCTGCACTGTCTTTGTTGTGAAGTAGGACTCAGCATCTGCATCATTGGTCTGAGGCTCTTCTGTGCTTGATAACTGAAAAGTCTCCCTTTTCAAAGGTAGAGATACTGCATCAAAGCCTAATGACATTAGCCAATTAGAGATATTCCTGTTTTGTACTTGCAGATTGGCTCTCTGGAGAACATTTGCCACATCAAGTTTATGTACATGCATGCGTTCACTCTTCAATGCAAACATGTTTGCCAAGAGTGAGGATGACGTGTGATTGCTACATACAAAAATAATGTGTCTTTCATGACCACCACTGTCATAAATCCCCTGCCAAGAGTGATCAAATGGGGGCAGAAAAACAAATGCATGACTCTGATCAAAATGTAGAAGTTCTCCTCTAAAATGTGGCTGAGAGGAAACATTCCAGCCTGACCTGTTTGCTGTTAGAGCCAAAACTTTCATCAGAGCAGAGGCTGAGTTGGAGGAGATAATGACCAGCTTTCTGTGCTGTTGTTTTACCTTAGACAGCATTCTCTGAAGGATCTCCCATGCCAGTATGAAGTAAGACACACATGGAGTCTCTTTCAGAAACGGGAGTCTCTTTGTGCTGTAGCACACGGCTTCAGGAATTATAATCTTCAGAGTGGCATCAACTGGATAGCATGAAGCAATAAGATCTCCCACTCTTAGATTATTAACATCTTTCCCAACAGCTGTGACAATGCCACTAAAATCTAAAGCGAGAAGCTTGTGCTTCTGTGTCGTATGCTTGTTCCAATACATTGTCTTGCCAAAGTTCAAATGTGAAGTGGTGACAGGAAAGTAATCAGATGAATGCACGCATACATTGGTTAGCTGAATCTCAACTGACTTCTCCTGGACAGGATTTACATTTGAGTCGTAAGGGAGGGCAGACAAGCGAGCCATTCTGTATGGATCAGTTGTCTGTAGAGCAAAGTCGCTCAGACATACTGACTGCATATCACCTTCACATAAAGCCCTGTCTCTCATGGAGGTCCGTGCTATTTTTGTTGTTGATGCTTGTCCTTTGCTGATCATGACCTCTTGTTGTTTGCTGGTGTTTATTACATGAACCAGCGTTTGAATGTCTTCACTGGTACCAGAAGCAAGGTCAATCAGGTGAAAAGAGAGACCCACCATCTCTGCTGCACAAGCCCTTGTCATACCAGACAACACAAATCCAGGACTGACATGGTCCACAATCATTTCTGTCGCTCTATATGTTATGACGTGGACAGCGCAAGAGCGTTCGCTCTCTTTCAAGGCTAAAACAATCTGGCGAAATAGCTCACAGCAAGTCACTAAGCAGTCCAGCATCTTCTCAGATGACAAGTGACTGAGGTCCTCTACACCCCAAATGAAGAGAACATTATCCAATTCCACATCGCTGTTAAGTGAATGCAACACTGAATTTTGAACTTGGTCTGCCATCCAATGCTCTCTGCTCTCCACAAACGCTGACTCTGGGTGTATGTATGGCCTAAGACCTTTAGCAATGCCAAGTTTGTCTTCAAAAACTATTGCTTTTATTTTGCAATTTTGTAAGTCTCTCTTGTCAGGAATTGCAATTACTTCATTGTGGAAGAACCGTGACTGAAGAACATTTAAGCAATTGCCCAAAAATGAGATCCTCACCCCCTTAAGTTCCACCAGTACATGCCCCTCTGTGGTGGCAAAGCTACCACATACGTCGAGGAAGTCTGGAGTCTCTTGAGTAGCTCGTAAGTACATGACCATTTCCTCTTGTAGTGGTCCTGATATGGCCACACTACCGATAGCTGAGGGGAATCCCTGCTTGGCTGTTAGCTGCCCGATAGCTACCACAGCAGTCATTTGCAAGAAATAGTCCAATAACACAGGGTGAATGAAATAGTCATGAAGGTGTTTTAGAAGTTCACCAGGGACTTGGATTGCTGTCACAGCTTCCTTGAATTCATCTCCAAAATGTACATCATCAAGCTGTTTGAAGACAGAGCCGTATTCAAATCCTGCTTGAGAAAGAATTGAATAAATCTCTTTTCTCTTCATAACCAATTTGCACCTTCGGGAGATCATGTCAAGACAAATGGTTGGTTCTTCTAACAGTGGCTGGCCATCTGTACACCTGTATGTGCCAGAGGTATGCGTTGCGACAGAAGAGTGTATTTTAAATGAAGCCTCATTCTCTGCATGTTCCAGTGTCACTTTCAACTGATGACCGTTGGAGCTTAGTGTAAACAGACTCTCAAATCTTACACTGAGCTGGAGCAGAGAAACAGGTTTCTTTGGCCTTAAGCTTGCCATTACAGAGGCATATGCTAGTTCAACATAGAACGCACCTGGAACAATGGGAACACCATTGTTTTTATGCTCCCAAAGATATGGTGCAGTCTCTAGTGAGAGGTTGCACGTGAACTCTTTGTTATCCTCTTTTATTTTGGATATGAGCTTATGGGGAGAAAAATCAGATGATTCATCATCTTTTCTCACAGTTTCAAAATTCAGTTCTTTCTTCGTGTTGACAAACTGATAGACTGGAAGAGCTGTGGACAATGTCTCACAACCCCTGTAGAGCTGATGCCAGTCCACACTTATGCCCAGTTCAAATAGTTTTGCCACAGTAGACAAGATTGTGTCATAATCTTTCTCTGGTTGGACAGAGGAAAGAACTATGGCGTTATTTCCCAAAGTCTCATGGATGTTCCTTTGGAGAGCCCTACGAGGTCCAATCTCAACAAAGACCACATTTCTCTTTGATTGCTTGTCTTTGGTGGCAGCACGCAGTGTTTGTTCAAATAAAACAGGCTCTCGGATGTTTCTTGCCCAGTACCTGCCTGTTCTAAAGTCACCATCTGAATAACTGTCTCCAGTCACTGTTGAAAAAAGTTGGCACTCCTTGTTGTTGGCATCCAAGGGACCAATCCTTTTCTCAATGTCATCTAGTATAGGATCCATCATATGGCTGTGGTATGCTGCTGGCACATCTAACTCATGGAGGAAGAGATTTTTCTCTGTAAACACAATCTTCAGCCTCTGATGGAGGATGTCTATAGCATCTGCATCCCCTGAGAGAGTGCAGGACTGGGGGCTGTTGAACGCTGCAACACAAATTTTCCCAGAAAAGACTTGAAGGATTTTTAAGACCTTTTCTACAGCCACATTACTAACCAGAAGCATTTTCCCTCCGGTGACCTTGCTCTGAAGAGCACTGCGGTGGTACAACACTTTCACAGCATCTTCAAGAGACAAGAGACCAGAACAGTGAGCGGCAGCAACCTCACCAACAGAGTGTCCAAGCACGGCATTAGGTTTGACACCCCAGTGCTTTAGGAGAGTGGCAATGCCAACCTGAATCGCAAAAAGAAGAGGCTGGACAACATTTGGCTTGCTGAAATCGTCATTATAATACTCGCCACTAAGCCACTGACTGATGCTGATGCTTTCATGACTCTGGAAGAGATTCTCAACTTCTCTGACCTTATCTCTGAAAACAGGAACCTCTCTCAGGAGCTGCTTGCACATACCCCTGTAGGCAACCCCATTTCCACAAAACACAAAGACCACCTGGATGTCAGACCTTACTGACTCAACCTTTGTTATCAATGCAGATGTCAGCTGATGCTCTAAATCTGAGAGGGACGATGTTGGGAAGGCCTTCCTATATTTGTGTCTAGAATGACTCCTTCTACATGCTGAAGTGTATGACAGTGCCTGTAAGTCAACTGATTGATCGCTGCAAAGCCTCTGGCGGGTGTCAGTGATGGACAGGATAAACGATTTCTCAGAGGCTGCAGATATTACAAAGAGCTTTGGACCGCCTTTTGGGATCTGTGTTGGAACATTGGCCTGTCTGTACTCTCTTACAATCACATGTGCATTTGTGCCTCCAAACCCAAAGCTGTTGATTCCAGCTACCCTTTCTAACGACCCATTCGTCTCCCATTTTTCAACTTTAATAGGAATACTTATATTCAAAGCTTTTACATCTACACTTGCACTGTCTTCTGAGTAGAAAACTGAGGGAACAATGGTCTCATGCTTCATCATTAAGAGTACCTTAATGAGTCCGGCCACTCCAGCTGCAGATTCTGTATGTCCAATGTTGCTCTTCACAGAGCCAATCCGCAGTGTCTCTGAACCAGGAGGTTTGGCTTTAGCAATGACATTTGAGATGCTTCCTGCCTCTGTTGGATCTCCAGCTGGGGTTCCAGTCCCATGTGCCTCTATGTACTGGACATCTGCGATGTTGGACTCTGAGTAGATTCTGCGCAGGAGTTCCTCTTGTTGAATCATGGAGGGTTTGGTGATTGGAGTGACCGAGTGTCCATTTTGGTTGACTGCTGTTTTGCTGACGACACCCCATATTTTGTTTAAGTCTTTTATGGCCTTTGTATAGAAAGTCACACTATTAGCATGCTATCTATTATCTCTACTGAATGCAATTTATTAATGACGTAAAAAACAAACAAACACAATACTTGCTTACATTTTTCAGAGGCTTGAGGAGAACTACACCGCAACCCTCCCCTCTTCCATAACCATCTGCTCTGCTGGAGAAAGGTTTGCTGGTCCCCTCAGGTGAGATCATCTTCGCCTTGCTGAGAGCAACAAACACTCTTGGTTCTATTATACAGCTGACACCTCCACACAGAGCCATCTCACAGTCTCCTAGTTGAAAAAGAGAATGAAATGAAATATGGAACATTTAAATGTGATGCCTTGATTAGCTTGCTTTTAGGCATGGCATTAGTAGGGAAAAGAGAACCAAATATAGTATAACCTTGCTTTATAGCCTGGCAGGCTAAATGTAGAGCCACCAAAGATGAAGAACAGGCACTGTCAATGGCAAAAGAAGGGCCAGTAAGATTAAAGGTGAAGGAAATTCTGTTGGCAGCCACACTTGCTGCTGTCCCAGTGCCGTTGTAGTGGGTTATTGTAGTAGGACTGTCACTTAGGAGCATCTCGTAATCACTGTTCATTAGACCTGCAACGCCATTACAAAAGCAGAGTATGTTTCAATTTGTGTATCTTTAATTTGTACTTGGAGTTTTAAATGTATCATAGAACGTGTGGTGGTCACCTATGTAAACTCCAGTTCTGCTTCCACTGATGCTTTCCATAGCCGTTCCCGCATCTTCTAATGCCCTGTATGTGCACTGTAGAAGGAGTTTCTGCTGAGGGTCCATGAAATCAGCCTCTGCTTCAGTAATGCCAAAAAACTTGTGATCAAACTCGTTAAACCTAAAATGTAAAAATAGCAGACCCATCATAATTCAAAAATCTCTCAGTAGAAGGATTAACACTTGGTCTTAGTCTAAACAGATAATGCTTACCCTTCTATAAGAGCTGCTTTGGTTGTCTGTGTCTTTCCGGGTTTGCGGCCATCAGCATCATACCAAAGAGTGGTGTCAAACCTCTCTGCGGGAATATCTACAGCACAGTTCTTTCCCTCCAACAGAACCCTCCAGAAATTGTCCAGCCCCTCACCTAAAATAAAATTGACCACAATACCTACAGTATAATGTACCTTAAGACAACTGTAAATAAAACATTAACTCAGAGAAATTCAAAATGCTTGCGACAGCATCATAATTTAGTCATACCTCCAGGGAAATTGCATCCAATCCCGATAACAGCTATGTCATCTTCTGCATCCTCCATTGTTCCTTTGAGATGGTAGTGAAGTTGCTTTGGGGAAGTTGCTTTATTCTAAAAGCCAAAGTGAAATTTCAAGCATCTCCATAGTGAAGCTTAACGTGCAGTCCCGGTTGCTGCCTTTGGTCAGAACTAGTGCTGCTGTACCTCCCACCCTTTATAAACGTTGAGCCAGGCGTCAATGAACAGGGACATGAGGACACAACAATGCCCTGGCTTGTTGCATCTCAGTTGGCTTCATCTGGAACTAAATACACTAATTGTAAGTTAAGATCACTCAAAGGCAGCAGTAAATAAGCTTTTGTTCTTGTTTGAGAGATTGACAAAAGAACAGTGTATACTAAGAATCTGATTATCACTGGCAGATCTGGATCCCTGGAAGTCCTCTGACTAGTCATTTCAGCTGAAACCTGTGGCCACATCCTCTCTAAAAGGAAATAGTGATGTTTTTACTTCATAGAACATAGCGTCATTACATATGACTGCATTAATCAGACATTTTTTCTCTAATTTTAGACAGAAGTATGCTTGAGAAAAGAGAAACCCTAGAAAATAAGGTATTAACTAATTGGATGACCACAGAATCTGCAGATGGATGAATGCTCGTGAATTAGTCTCTTCGCTGTGGTAACACTAATATTTTTTTTAAAAGCTGGTCAAATTGATATTATTATTATACATATAAACAAATGACAATGTGTACAGTGAAAGGTGTCACTCGTAGTGATAAACCAGAGAATTATCACCCAGCTCTGCAGTTCCCCTCAGCTTTACAGAGCGTTTGTGTCTTTCTGCACATTGTTTTGGTTTTCAGTCTTTAAGTGAAAAAGCTCTGATAAACCCACTGTAACAAGTAGGTATCTGTACAGCACCTAACAGCAGAATGACAAAGTTAGAACTAAGAATTAATTGGTGAACATAGTGGAGCATTTAGCAGCTACTGTAAAGAGCCAGATTCTTCATTCAGGACTTAGCAAAGACCAAAAGAGAGCCAAGAGGAAAGTGACTATTGGCCTCACATTCATCAGGTGATAATATGTATGCCAATGTTGTGCTACAGAATACAGCTTGTTGTGCTGCCCCCAAGTGGCCAAAAATTTAATAAATGTAAGTTTACGTTTCATTTGAGTCATGTACTGTACAACACATTCATGAGTAAGAGTAACCTTTATTTGAGCTTAAAGAAGGCCTTTGTCTAAAGGAACAAACAGAAGCACAAAGCCAATCCTTTTACACGCTTACAGTATATACACACACATTTCCCCTCATTTATCAGTTTCAGGTGAGCTTAGAATAGAGCATGAGGGCCTGTCACTAATTTCAAGAGAAGATGACGACACACCTTTGGGCACTTAAATAAATAAGAACACACAAAATAGATAGCATATGGTAGATGCAACTGAAAGACATCATTTAGAGGGAAAAAACTCTAATATGAAGAGTTCAACAATGAACAGCAGTATCACCTGTACCTTGCTACAGCCAAATGGTACATTCTAGATTGAGGTACTTTAAGGTCCAATGGTGTTCACCAGTCTGTACAAATTTCAAATGAGACATTAATCTCACCTTTATTAACCATAATCTTTGTCAAATCCATTTGCTTTATAACCTTGTTATGATACCAAATATGACTGATGTAAAAAACTACTACAGAAGATATTTGGTCTTGACAGTAGAGGACAAAAAGCCCCTGTAGACAAACTTGTGGAGAACAAATATTTATTTTCATCCAATTAAACTGTGAAGTGCTTTAAAATCAGAGAAACCGAAAGTCTTCCCTACAGGAAATGCAAGAGAAATGACAATTAATAAAATAAAAATGTATTTAAGGGGTGAAACAAAATCCGTTCAGTGTCATCTTCACATTAATAATAAGAGGGATACAAACAAATGAAATACAAGGCCTCCAAAAGGCCTGTGTGCAGTTAATTGAACTACTTCATATATACATGATACAAGAGTCTAAAATATCTACTGAGGTATCTAGTGGTCCAGTGATTTGCCCTCCAGCACCATCTTGATCTCTTTGGCATCCAGAGTTTCATATCTTAGCAGGGCATCAGCTAGCGTCTTGTGCTCCTTACTGTAAGTCTTCAGGATGTTTTTAGCACGATCATATGAGTCCTGGATGGAAGAGAAAAATTGGTGAATCAGAAACTGATAAAGAAGGAGATGTCATAAATCATCTGTATTAATATATCTGTAAATTAAACATAGTCAATAGGAAAGCTCACCTTCAGTAAGGCTCTGACTTCGTGTTCGATGGCAGCTTGTGTCTCGGGGCTCTGCTTGGTTACGTCACCGTAGGTCATGACACCAAGCTGCAAAAAAACAAAAACCCAAATTACATCCTTAGGTTGAATGAACAATAGACCTTCAATAGAGTCCAGAGTTACACAGAGAGTTTCATTGTCTTAGGTGTAATTACATGTTAGAGGACTGCAGGTTTTCATTCCAACTTAACAATAAAAGTGATCCAGTCTCTGATTGGAGACACGCTGAAATAAAGCTACTGTAGTGTTTGGTTCTAATGAAAACAACCTTAAGTGGCTCAAGTAGGGAAAATGACACAAAGAAGCAAAGCACATTAACAAGAACGCTCTAACTTGCTCAGAAGTAGACATTTTATTCAGAACTAAAATTTAATTCTACATTTAGACTTGGCTTTGTGCAAACACTTTGTTGTATATACTGCAAATAAAAAGGTCTAGGAAAGGATCGAAATGTTCACCCATCAATCACACAAATTAAAATTTTACCTTGTCACTCATGCCGAACCTGGTCACCATCATTTTTGCTATTTTGGTTGCTCCATCGAAGTCGCTAGAGGCACCTAAAATGCACAATAGCAGGAGATTGATCACAAACGACCAAAGCCTACAGTCAATATTATCAGACATGTACTATAATATTTTACTACTTTACGTTTCATACAAGGAAAAGTATTATTTGATAAAACAATTATATGTATTTATGCTCAGGAAACCAATCTGTTAAAGTTCTTTAAAACCACACTAATGTGCTTTTTGCAGTACATACACTGCTCTGAAAAACATTTTAAATGTTATGGTTCTACAACATCTTTAACAGCATTTCTGGTTCTGAAATGACACCCAAGCATCAAGTAAATCAAGTTGTCTTATTCCCGCACCAGTGGTGATGTGGTCATCTCCAAAGATGAGCTCCTCTGCTACTCGACCGCCCATACTGACATCCATCTGAGCCAGCAGCTGGGCTCTCGTCTCACTCCAACGGTCATTCTCTGGCAGCATGGACACCTAGAGGACAGAGACCGGGACCACACTGATTAGCTTTAGGTTTAGTTTTAACAAAAAGTGACACAAACGGTACTGGTAAGGAGTTATATTGTGAAGCCGCAACAAATGCTCACATGGCCGAGAGTTGGGCCTCTAGGCATGATAGTGGCCTTATTGATGGGCATTGCATCTTTGGTGAAATAGGCAACAATGGCATGGCCGGACTCATGGTAGGCTGTGATGGTCTTATTCTTCTTGTCGATGTCAACACTCTTCCTCTCAGGGCCTGGTGTGAAATGGACACACAAAAAAAAGGATTTTAAGTGATTAAAACAAAAACTCCCATTCATGTAATCTCTCGTTGACATTCTCTTAACTAAAGTGCGTGTAAGTAATCTTTCTCATGTGATGTGACATGAGGGACGCAGAGCAGATCTAAACACTGTGTGTATTCACCCATGAGGATCTTGTCCTTAGCGAACTCCAGCTCCTTCATTGTGACCATCTCTTTCCCGTCCACGGCTGCCTTCAGGGCTGCCTGGTTGACCAGGTTCTCCAGCTCGGCCCCAGAAAAGCCCACTGTGCCCCGGGCAATAATCTCTGCATCCACAGCTGTAAAAGAACAAACACAATAGTAAATGCCTTCTTTATAAAGGTGATCAGTGTTCAAAAGACAATCGTGTCCTTTACAGAGATGGCAAACAAAAGGTATTCTCACAGGCTTACAGCTTGGAATGCTCTAAAATGGTTTCAGTTGATAAGGAGAGCCCATGTTTCTGCAAAATCTGCAGGATTATCTCACTACTATCATATCACATAAGTTGCCAATTAGAAATTGTTTCTGAAATACTAACAAAACTGTAAAAATGCCAAATAAGAGTGCAGAAAGAAACATATCCTGAAAGATTTGCTTTCTGAGATATTCTTATATATTTTTCACTGAGACCTACCAGGGTCCATTGTGATCTTGGAGAGGTACCAGTTGAGAATTTCAGTGCGTCCTTTCACATCTGGGTGAGGAACCGTCACCTGCATGTCAAACCTTCCTGGCCTTATTAGAGCGCTGAAAAGTAGCAGCAAAGTAGTATTAAATAGATTCTTAATTTCTGTTAAATGACTTTACTGCGAATAGTGTGAAGTATGTTATCAGATACTCAAATTAAGTCTTGGGTTTGAATTCACTCTCATTGTACAAATGGAAAATTAAGCAAATGTCAAAAACAGTTTAGAGTTGTTTCCACTACACAGCACATTTATATTAACATCCCATGAAACAGTATTAACAAAAATCACTGTATGACGTCAGTTGTTGTCTTAGTGTAGCTGATATAAAACAGGTCAGGGGTTAGTTTAAATTCCGAGTGTTTGTTTTGTTATCCGTGTACATGAAATGGTTCCACTCAGACAGTGTAATACAGAAACTAGGACAAGGCCACTAGGATAAAATCACCTGAGCCATCTGTCGGGGGACAAAGGTTACAGAGTGGGAAGTAAAAAACTGGAACATTTTTGTGTACATGAGCTACATCAACATACTGTATGGATTGACCTTTTTTTCAAACTGATTATTCAATAGTTGGTTATTGTACTTAAATAAGCAAATTAAAGCCCAGGTTAAAAAAAAAGATTATAAAATAATGTGTGTGTGTGTGAGAAATGTAAACATACTTGTCCAAAGCCTCTGCAAAGTTTGTAGCACCAATAACGATGACACCTTCATTTGGTTTAAACCTGTAAAATACCAAAACATTGAGAATAGGAAGGGAAAGTTCCTGACAGCAACATTTTATTCACACTATGCACTTTTAAAAATGTCAAAGCCAGACGACTGACCCGTCCATTTCAGCCAGCAGCTGGTTAATAGTTTGTCTGGAATAGGGATGCATAGGAGACTCAATCCTCTTTCCACCAACGCTGTCCAACTCATCAATGAAGATGACACAGGGAGCATTTGCTTTTGCCTCTTCTGCAAAGCATGAAAAAAAGAAAAAAAAGAGATAGATTGTAGTTGTTTGGATGCATCCGCAACTGGTTACTAACATTTTCTCACATCCAGCAAACTTACTGAAAAGGTTTCTGATTCGGCTCGCACCCACACCCACAAACATCTCATCAAACTCTGATCCGGAGGCATAGTAGAAAGGCACATCGGCCTCCCCAGCCACAGCCCGCGCTAACAGAGTCTTTCCTGTGCCTGGTGGACCAACAAGGAGGATCCCTGAGAGGATAACAGAGGAAATAAATTAGGATAAAATAACAGCATATCAAGACCAGTTGCCAAGTTTGTGCATTAGACTACGTTCCTGGACAATAAAAACAGAGGAAATGGAACATGTGGAGAAAATATTAAACAGAATACCTTTAGGCAGCTTTCCACCCAGAACAGTAAACTTCTGGGGGTTCTTGAGAAAATCGACAACATCTTGTAATTCATTCTTCGCCTCCTCCACTCCTTTGACATGCTCAAATGTCACATTCTTCATCTGGATGGGGTCGACTGCTGAGTCAAGACCAGATGTGGTGCGGAACCTCACTGTGAAATCCCAAAACAACTGGTTCAACACAGTAACGCCAGAAAAACTTCACACATTGACAGACAGTATAAGTGCTGGTTACAATGTGCACAAATGTATATACAAAGATTCAAATGTAAGCTGCTTTTCCACATTTATCGCTTCCAACTATTCATTCAGGCACACTGTGAGGTATTAACTTAAATGTGCACGTTAAAAACATATTATATCAAATATTTAAGCTCAAAATAGGCTCAAGTAAAATGCTTTTATTTTACATCCTTGGAGACACTAACAAGCTTTATTTTTCAATGTGCATGCAGGGTTGTGAGTTGGTTTGCAAGTATGGGAAAGAATAGAAACTGAAACAAACCAGCATCAGAAAACGAGCCTTTACCCGAGAGAAACGGGGTTCTTGACAAGCCATAAATACCAAGAAGTAGGAGGACCAACAGGATCAGCCTGGTTCTCCTCAGTGAGTCTGTCAAAACAGAGCAGAGACAAAAGGTTTGTTACAGGTCCTTTATGTTTTAACTCAGCACTGCCACCCAAAGAAAACCTGGTGCAACTGTTACACTGACTACCAGTGAATCCTTAGATTATAAAAACGTTCGTTTTCTTTGTTAATGATAATTGTAGTGCCAACATGCCTTGTGTTCTCTGAGTGAAGGCCTGAGATCTCATGAAACCCTCAGTGAAACCCGTCTTGAAAGCCTCCTGCTGGTTGTCTGGAAGGTTCCTTTGTTTCATCAGTTGGTCCAGTGATTGTGCCTCTGGCCCCTTTTCCCTCTGAAGCAATCCCTGTGAGGGAAACAGCAAAAGAGTTGCTCAGTAAGTTTCAAAATGCAGCCCTTTTTTACGGCTTTATCCGCCCCTAATCATTTTGGTAATAGAGTGCCTTCCAATAGTGACATGCTGACCTTCATGAAGGCTGGTGTGTAGGGCTCAGACTCCACCGGACCATCATAACCAGACTCCACTCGTCTGGTCTTTGATCGAAGAGTCTTGAAACCCCGACTCTGGACCCATACTAAATAGAGATGGAAAACCGTTCATACACATAGATAACTTACACGCAGCAGGTTAAGTATTCAAAGTCAGTTTCTTACCAGGCAGGAATGGTAGCTCTGAGCAAACTTCTTTTAGAGGACTGTGGTATTGTCTGTGGAATATCGGGGAGCCAAAAACCCCCAACCTTCTGTGTGAAAACCCTGTCAGACAAAAAGTGCAAAAGGTTTTTCACTTTACATGATATAATATATTGATAAATATGTAAAATTTGTTTCCTTAAGTAACAAAATTGTATCAGATATGACAGCTTTCCACAAAGTAAGCTTTGGGCCATTCTCAGAAAACAATAAAGCTGGGTCGCCTTTCGGCTCACCAGCCCGAGCTGCTCACCATGCTTGTTGTGAAAGAAGCTGTCTGCAGAAACGTGACTCGTCCTCCACATCGAAGGAACAGCGGGAGGTTCTTCTGGTCCCGGTGTAGGCAGTAACCTGCTGACCAGCTCATCCAGCTGACTCACCCTGATGTCCGACAGGCCGAGATCCCTCAGACTCACAGTGGGCTATGAAGAAAGGATAGCAAAAGTAGGTTATCTACACCTTTGCAAGACAATTATTATGGAAATAATGCGTGGCTTTTTTAGAACTTTTTAAAAGCTTTGTTAGACATATCACTCTCACTTTTTCAGAGACATATAGACATGAACATATTGGGGGGGGGGGGGGGTTCTACAGGAAAACATTTTGGATGAATGATGGAAAGCATATTTAAAAACAGCTTTAGTAAATATTCAGTAACGTTCCCTCATGAGAGATTTGTCTTGCTTTAGTGTGTTTGATCAAAGTGAAAAGAGGGCTCTCCCTCACTTGCAAAAAGTGATGTCAGACAAATCCCATGATGTTATTGGCTACAGAGCTATTGTATACAATTGGTTGCCCAATGTAACCAGTGTTCAGTATGATACTTTTAGAGTATGTCTTGTTCAACATTACCAACAAAGTAAAAAAACAACAAAAAAACATCTGTGTATGTGAAGTCACTCTTGGCTATGCTCTGTTCTGTACCCTCGTTGAATCATGTCATGCATCTGCGGTGTCCTTCTCACCTCTTTAAGAAATGAACTGTGCTCTGGAATGAAGTCTTTGTGCAGGGTCTGGACTGAGGCTGTGGCTGAGTTCTTCAGAGAGTGGAGGGCACTGACGACCTGGCTGAGGGGCAGCATCATCTGGCGGACACACGGACAAGAGGAGGGTGAAGAACAGCCCTTCAACACGTGGTGACATGTGTACGCTTACATTTACTATATGCACTAAATGCTCAAACGAGTCACGGTTTTAAAAACCTGTTTCAGTTTTGCCGGACTTGAGGTGAATCTTCCAGGCAGGGCTGTTATGCGAGTGTCATTCAAGCCGACTCCACCAAACAAACAGAGGGCAGTACGGCCCTCACACCTCAGATGTATGCGAGTTATGTAACCTCAACCCTTTGAATATTAACTTGGCGCCCTTCAATTCACGTTAAGCCCCCCATCTTCCCCACATACACATCAGAAGGTAAAGTCATGACCGACACCGCACGTCGGGGTCCCTGCTTTGTAGTTCACTAAGACACCGTGACGTAAGCGTGGGCTGATTATCGATAAACCTACCGTTGACTTGTCAATGCTAATATCAGCCGGGCTAAGTTGTCACTGACGTGCCACAAACAACGACAACTACAACTCCCACAACATTAAAAAGTCCTTCTTCATAACTAAAGGACAGATACGTCGACAGAAGAACAGCTAGCTATTCAAAAAAAAAAAAAAAAGAAAAGCTGCTATCCAGTCGGCTTACCTGCTGCGGCTGAAACGACGTTGACAGTGAAAACATTTTTGACTTGGAGACCCTCTGTATAACTTAAATAAAGGAGTCCTCCCTGGAGCGGTGCCCGCCTTTATTTTGTTTCTTTTTTTGTCACACAACTCTCAGCAGCTTAGCTTCGTAACGGCAAATGGATTCTCCGGCACCCGAGGTCAAGTGGACTACAAAGTGACGTCATGGCGAATTTAGTGCCGGGTGCAGCTTGCATCATCGCCGCAGGTTTATTAAAATCAGATTTAAAAATGCGTAAACGGTATTAAGGCAAAAAATAAATAAATATGACTTTGTTTGCATTTTCCTATTATGCGACTTACAGGGAAAATAGGCATACACAATTTTACTTCTTACGTTTGTTCCTAACTGCCTGATCAAAATTAAAGTATCGGAAATATGAACGTCGGCCGATTGGCTATCTTATTTTGACGAAATGGTAAATACACTTGGCATTTTGTACGGCTGAATTATCAGCTGACACCTAATTGCAGCACACACACCGAGAGCGTTACGCGCTTCGCAGCACAGGCAGTCACTTGCACGCCTAAACAGAACCGGGCGCGTGGACCCCCCCCCCCCCCCAGCGGAATTCAAAATTTCAAAACAAACCCGGGACTGTTGTTTTGCCGTCGCGGGTGTTTAGTCTGAGCTGGCTACCGGTTTCACGCACGACCCGGGTCCTCGTTTGAAATCTAACGTCAGCAGCGACATGGACGCAGGTGAGACGCGCCGCTCCGGTACGAGCGAGAGGCCGGTGGACGCCCCTAAACCGCCTTTAATCGAGGATTTCGCCGTCTTGAAGCCCATCAGCCGCGGTGCTTTTGGCAAGGTCTACCTCGCACGGAAGAAGTGCAACGCGCGATTATACGCCATTAAGGTGTGTAAAGTAAAGTGCGTTTGACAGCTCCGAATCACCGGATGAGCTGAAAATACTCCCTGTTTGTTCTCCTGTAGGTGATGAAGAAAGCAGACATGGTTGATAAAAATATGACAGGCCAGATGAAGGCAGAGAGAGACGCACTTGCTTTGAGCAAAAGCCCCTTCGTCGTTCACCTGTTTTACTCTCTTCAGACGGCCACCAGGATCTATCTGGTGACAAAGTGCACAAAACACGTTTACAGCTGCTCCTTTGTGAAGCTATTATGTGTTTAGCTGTTGTTAAATCTCCATTTCCACGTTGCTTACAGGTAATGGAATACCTCATTGGTGGAGATGTCAAGTCTCTGCTTCACATCTACGGGTATTTCGACCAGGATATGTCTGTAAAATACATTTCAGAGGTTGCACTGGCTTTGGACTACCTCCATCGTCATGGTATCATCCACAGGTACTTTGACACAATTTCTTTAGGTGTCGTTAAATGTGTATAACACTGACTGATTTGGGTGAGATTTATTGTGTTACCTGGAATTTACCTGAATTCTAACTTTTTAGGGACTTGAAGCCAGACAACATGCTTATATCCAATGAAGGTCACATCAAACTAACAGACTTCGGCCTTTCTAAAGTCAAGCTTGACAGAGGTATGAAGCCCCACCAGTTTGACACTTCAACACATTGTGACCATCGCCACTAGTAATATTTATTTATATTTATTATCTCTGTGCTTTCTGCCAGAGCTGAGTCTTATGGATATCCTTACTACTCCATCTTTGGCTAAACCAAAAAAGGATTATTTTCGCACCCCGGGTCAAGTCCTCTCCTTAATCAGCTCCCTTGGATTTGTAAGTGTATTTATATAATTTTTGCATGAAGAGAAGTCCTATTTGCATGCTTCGTGCATAGTTTGTGTTGCCTAATGACTCTTCCTTAATTTTATCAAACCCAGAATACACCTGCAGGAGAAGGCAAGCGTCACTGCAGCGCATCTGCTGTGTCCAGTCCCATGTCCTGTGGCAAAGTAAAATGGAAGAACAACTCTCTTGGTTCTCCCTCGATGAAGAAAAAAGATCAGCTGTACTCTCCGACTCGCTGCCCTCCTTGGAAAATGGGTATGTAATGGCAGATTTCCAAGAGATATCCTCTTGGATTTTTTTAGTTTTTCATTCATTAACCTTGTGGAATGAGTGGTTATGCAAGGACTGTTTAATTATTTATAAAAAAGCTGGTGCATAGTATAGCTTCCTGGTGAGATCTTGGCAATGAAAATGTGTGTCAAATACATGAAGTGTTTTGGTTTATCTGTATTGTCTCCATAGGACCAAACAACATTTTGTTTAGTCCTCATAACCTGGCTAAAAATCTGACTCCCACACTGCTGAAGACCAGGAAGAGGTTTGAGACGATGAGTGCGGGCAGCACCACCGACACTGAAGGTGGCATCAGTCCACTGTGGGAGTGTGAGGAGGTCAGTGATTGTAAACCTATAACTGTATGTAATTTATGACCTATTAAACAAAGTTATGCCCTCAAATCTTTTAAAGTAATTTAAATAGTATGGATCTGTGAATACAAAGTCATTTTTTCTAGTTTAAAATAGTTCCCCATTGCAGACATTTTAGCCTCTTGTGTATAATGTCTGTAGTGACATACAACAGCTGGTGTGGATGTAAGGGGATAAAATGACCAAAGCATTGGAATTTGATTGGCTTTAATACTGATTAATTGAAATACGTATTCACCAATTCCTATACTGATCTTTCAGCTCATTTCTTGCTGTGACAATAATTTCCCTTTTATCTTTCTTCAGAAAGAAAATGAACATAATAATGAACAGAAGGGGAGAGGGCACTCTGAGTCCAAAAGGCCTGAACACAGTCCTGTTCAGGTCCCCAGCAATCGCTCAAACGAGTCAAATCCAGACCATCTTGCAGAAAAGATGCTTCACACCAACAGAATGGGGTCTGTTTCCACCGCTCGGGATGATTTTTGTCCGTCAGCCTCATCTGTAAAGAGAACGTTTTCTGAGGTTGAGAGTCCCGAACCATTGGAGATCCAAGCCAAGAAGAGTAATGCACACTACAAGAGATGCTACGAGATTCCAGAAGAGACTGCAAGGTTTCACACTGGCCTGACTGGAACATTTTCCACCATCCAAATAGGTGACTCCATAGCTTCCACTGAGGGGATTGGGTTCGCTGAAGACCGGGTCCCAAAGCGCTCCAGTCCCATTGTTGTGGCCAAGAGTCTGTTCTGTGAACTGGAAGAGCCCACAGAGGACGTGTTTGACGATGGCGCCAAAGACTTGTCACATTCAAGTTTCACATCACCACTTGCTGGGAACAGTGACATTTGCAGGAGCTTGAACCTGGACTCTGACGGGTCTGTGCATGAAACGTCTCTCACTATTATGGACAGTCAGGCATCTCTCAAGCCAAACAAGTGTTCCAAAAACAGGAATTCAGCATCACCTGAGGAGCAAGAGGAAAATAAAGACTCAGCCACCACTGAATCACTCCCACAAACTCCATCTGTTACTACTGAAACACCCACACTCGGTAGCTTTGGCCCGAGAGGTGAATCTCAATGTTCCTTTCTTAACAGACTCCCTGATCTGGCCTGCGGTGTTGCACAGTCCCCCTCATTCCTCAAGCCGCGGAATGTTGTAGCTTTCCGTAGCTACTGTAGCTCCATTAACCGCTCCAACGTGTCGGGGGTGTCCCGGCTTAGCATCGGGTCTATTGAGGCTATGGACCTGTCCACAGCAGCTTCCTGTCACTCGGAGTCTGACACTGCAACACCAGTGCAGAAAAGACCCAACTCCAACAGCTCTCTCTGTCGGGTAAGCATACAAGGACAAAGATGATATTTTTAAGCCACCTTAGCGGCATGGCAACGTCACCCTGTTGATCTGCTGTTGGATAGATTGCCATAAAATTTGGTACAGATATTTATGGTCCCCAGTTGATGAACCCTAATGACTTTGATGATCCCCTGACTTTTCTTCAGGCGCCACCATGAGGATGACATATGTGGTTTTTAGTGAAATGTCTCGGCAATTATTGGATGGATCGGCATTGGGTTTGTTAGAGACATTCATGTTCCCCTCAGGATGAATTATAAAAACTTTGCTGATCCCCTGAACTTTTCATTTAGCGCCATCATCAGGTCAATTTGATTTTGTCCTATTTTTGCAAAACGAATGACATTCCCATCAGCCTCAGCTGTACTTTGTGTTTAATTAGCAAATGTTAGCACGCTAACATGCTATCTTAAAATGGTAAACATAGTAAACATTATATTGGCTCAACAGCAGCATGTTAGCATTGTTATTGTGAGTTTGTTTGCATGCTGATAATAGCATTTTGCTCACTGCTGTGCCTAAGTTACAGCCTCACAGAGCCGCTAGCATGGTCATAGACTTGTAGTCTTGTTTTTATTTTGTGCACAGAAGTTATTATCTTGGGCACAAGATTAAAAAAGTATCATCTTTTAGGACTTTTGCGGCTCCGAGGAAATCCAATATAACAGCCTGACAAAAATGACTAGCTTTGTAAAGCTTGAAATGTTTGTCTTTTTAAAAAAGTGTTTTGGATTACATGTCACACAGTCCTCGATTCAATTTATGTTGTGTCATTTTGCCATTTTTCATATTTCCTTTTATTTCCTTCTCACATCAGACTCCTCAGCCCATGTCGACCTCTCACACCCCTTTCAGGACTCCAAAGAGTGTCAGAAGGGGTGGGCTGCCTGTTGAGGGTGCGCCCATTTTGGGAACTCCTGACTATTTGGCTCCGGAGCTTCTTTTTGGAAAACCACATGGTAAGAAAAATTCCAAGCACCACAACACTCACTTTTTTTTTTTTTCATCAAAAAATAGCCCAACACAGTCTTATGGTATTGACATTGGATGGTTGACATTGTAGTCGTTGTGACAGGCATTCTCTTTGAGTTTCAGGAAGTTGTCAGTGTGGTAAGTTTATAATGATATCGCTGTTTTTGCAAGCGAGCTTGCATGATCACCCAGCCTGCTAATACGCTAGAGGGAATGAGCTGATTTTCCTATCCCCACTGGTTCTGGTTCTGCCCCTTGGATTGATGAAATACTGTGGGCCTGATCAGAGGGAAGGGGACAGCATTTTAAATGTGTGATTACAAAGGCTAAAAAAACGGGATCTTCTCCTAACATTAAACTAACACCATTGTTAACATTTGTTGATGCTGATGTGCTTTTAACTGGACAAATGGGTTTTTCTGCTCTTAAAATCTGTGGATTTTGGGTAATCCTGGCAAATAGTCAATGTGCTCTGGCACTGGCTTTATTTTTGACATTTAGCAACTGTAATTCAAAATGTCATCTAATAATAACGTATTCATCTGACATGCTGTTATTCATTCAGATGTCCTGTCAGTTGCACAATGCCATTCTGTAGCATGATTGCAGCTATTTGGATTCATGAACAGTGAGTCTGACATGAACGATCCTGCTGTGTGGCGGTATTTATTCATTGGCTGTCAAGTATTTGTCTTAACTCCTATAATAGATGGTTATGATAACTGTAATTCTCACGGTTATTGAGAAGCAAAATTACTTCTTCAAAACTACAATGGTAGACACAAATATCAAGGTTCATGTGTGTTAGACTTAGATGTTAAATTTTCATTGGATTTGCAAAATGACAGGAGACAATGGAGATTTGCTTGTTAAAACGTGCCCCATCAAAGCAAATGATTGCTGTAAAGTACTCCATGTGTGAATGAAGGAATAGTTTATACCCAGAAGCTGAATCCCTCCATCCCACAGAGTCTAACGTAGTCCCTGCTTCTGCCACCGCAGTACAATTAGTGCACACTCTAACTGGAATCAAAGGGAAATCTGTGGTGTCTGAAGCAGCAGCTGTATGAAATATGACTTTTCTCTCTGCCCCCATCCAGACTTCATGGTGGACTGGTGGGCGCTAGGTGTGTGTCTTTTTGAGTTCCTCACAGGTGTGCCACCTTTCAATGACGAGACGCCTCAGCTGGTCTTCCAGAATATTCTCAACAGAGGTGAGTTTGGTTTTCTTTCACAGGGGGATCTAAACCTAAACCACAAAAATGCTCTGAAGTAGGACATAAAGCCTGTATTTGATGATCAACATGCCAAATATTGCATATGTATATCCATTGTCTGACAGTTTTAGTTGAACAAATGAATTGCTAATGCTTTTGTTGCTTCTTTTACCACCTCACTGTCAACAATTTTAGATATTCCCTGGCCTGAGGAAGAGGAGGAACTATCTGTAAACGCAAGAAAGGCGATTGAAATCCTCCTGACCATGGACATGACAAAGCGAGCCGGTCTAAAGGGTGAAGACCACTTTTCAAAAAATATAAAATTCAAAATTTAAAACATCGACTTTCATGAAACTCATGAATTTTCCCTGATAAAGGTCTGAGAGTTTAATGCTGTTTTCTTTTTTTTGGCATATTTTTGACAAATTTTTAAATTATGTATGATGAAGGACTGGGCCTTTTTAAGTAGCTGTAATAAAGGAATTATCTCATAATAAAATGCTAATATTGGCCCTAGTTTCAACCCCTATTTTAAGTAAATCTAATTGTAGCACACTTACAATTAAACGGTACGTGCGTTCTGATCCTTTCACCAGAACTGAAGTGTCACCCCCTGTTTGACGGCTTGGACTGGGACAACCTGCAGAACCAGCCAATGCCTTTCATACCTCAGCCAGAGGACGAAACCGACACCTCCTACTTTGAGGCAAGAAACAATGCTCAGCACATCAGCGTGTCCGGCTTCAGCCTATAGAGTTGCACGCGTTAACAGTCGAGTTTTATTAACGCAGCAGTCAACAAATTCTGGCTGCTGAGGAATTGAGAATGTCGTGCGTGTTGATGAATCAACTCCAAAATTCAGATCCATTACACAAATGAATATACTCAGGAATGATGTGGATTCTGATTGTTTCTGTAATATTTGGCTGTAATATGGCTGTAATATTTTTAAAAAAGCATTTTACCTATGTGCAATCACCAGTCGTAAGAGCCAGAAGAAGAAAGCTGAATCTGTTGACTGCTCAGTTAGTTTTGAGTATGCACTGTAGAAAGTAAACTTCTTTTAAAACTCAGTATTACTCTGATTTCTGTGTTATGGTGTTATATTGATTAAACACAAAATAACTATGTATTTAAGTTCATGTAACGCTCCATTTTTTGCTGCACTGTTCATCATTGTAATGTTCCCCTGCTGTTAGTAGACTGGGTGTGTGGGACAGTACGGCTGACAAAAAACACGCTAATATATTCATGAATAATGTATTTTATATGTAAATCTTGTTAATAACTTTTGGTGTTTTAAGACGGGACTAGTTACTTTATATTCTAACAGGATTGTTTTGCTGCTTTTGTCATTTCTATTTGTCATTTTCACACTAACAGTTTTTTTTTTTAGGTAAGTTCACTAGGCCCCCTGCTACTTGTGAAATTTTATCTCGTTCACTCTTAGTAAAATGCAAATAAAATCAGTTTGTAACATGATGTACTTTGTGCCTTTTTTTTTTGGTAACTTCAAAGGTCTCTTGTTTTTTTTAAATCTGTACAAACATTGAAGTGTAAAAACTTTAGGTTTGGTTTATTGGGGTTATGTGCAGGACTATTTGTTAGCCAGGCGCCTTTGTGCAGCCATTTCTCCATTTCCAGCTCTTTGTGCAGAGCTAACAGTCTGCTAGCCGTACCTTCATATTTGCCGTAAAGTGTAATCAATCTTCTCATCTCTCAGAAAGAAAGCAACTAAACACTTATCTGAACAGATTAAAATGCTTCATGAAAACTTTATTAGGCTTAGATTATCACATGCAAACACCCGTCTATCCACAGGCAGAGAGGGTGAGAAAGCCTTAGTACAATTCAGTAGAAAGGTAATTTTTTTTTTTTTTATTATTAAAATGTAATGGCTCTGGAAAGATTAGTACTATTGCAGATGCAAACATTTGTAAATATGATATAGTATTCTATATTAATAATTAATAGGAATGCAATTAAAATACTGCATTTTAATCTGAACTGTACAGCTATTGTATACAATTTATATTGATCTCACTGCTTTGCAAACAATTCATGATTACTGTCACTCACACCAATCTTTCCACAATGTTCGTACAAACATTACATCACATTTAAATGAAACAATACAGACAAATGTGACAGCGTAAACAACACAGGCCACAGACAAGTGTTATGCGTTAATAATCCGATAACTGACCACCTCATGGCTCACTAGGTGGTATGATTAATGATTTTTTGGTCCAGCACTGGAACAGTTATGCTACAATATGAATGTAAGAAATCATAATACCTCCTACAATATGAGTGTACCTTTTGATGTTGAGGCACTTCTATTTGGAAAACAGTCAAGTGGCAACCACTTGAACATAAAGCACAGACTGATATGATTAGGACAGACCTTGTCTAACCTATAGACAACGTTTAGCAGTCACTATAAACATAAACCTCATTTATACAGCTAAAATCTGGCGAGTAATGCCTTCATTGTAACCGTTGCTAATGCAATAAATATTAACTTATTCTCAGAATTTCAAAGAATCTCACATATCAATATATTACATTCAATCCTCCCATCTAAACTATTAGTTATTACAACATTGTATTATAGCAGCATTGCCTGGGCAACTAATGAAATTGAATTGTGAACAATTATAACCACATCAAGCATTATACTCAAAACAAAGTATCGGGACAACAAAGCCTTAGTTATGGATATAATTGAGAAGCTGCTGTAGTTGGTTTATAAACACGCTGACAACATCCCAACTCTAAGTTCCCCCTCTCAACACAAACCATTTCTTACAGAGAAAAAGATTCCAGTACAGTGGCATCATCTTGAAAAGGTTGTGAGGCCATACATTCATGTTTCTATTTGATTCTACATACACAATACAACACACTTGAGAAATATCTTCCTCTCACTCAATCTAGGTGCCTTCTTCATAGTGCAAAAGCAAATTACTGGGCTGTGGATATAAGCCAACCCAACCAAAGACATTTAGAGGACTCTTCTTAATCATCTATGCCCATGGGTGTTTGGGTGAGAGCAGGTTCAGTTGATTCGTCTATGTAAGAAGGAGAAGCATAAAAAGGAGTTAAATTGGGTATTTCAATTTCATATTAAAGTTGATATTTTTCTGTAAAAGAATACCTTCTCCTCCTCTGCAGGTATAGGCGAATTACCCACTGTACCACAAATGGCCATAAAACAGCAAAGGCCAAACTGGCTGGAGAAATGTCCAAAGGCCACCAGGATGGTTTCTGGGATATTGAAATGTTAAATAAATTAGAACAATAACAATCAGCATTATTTCAAGTGAGACTGTGGCTCATTATAGTGGTCAAAGCTATGTTTAAATCATTGTAGTTCCCACTTATGATTGAAAGCTAAACTTTCATTTAGCTGAAACGTGGTTTTGGTGTATGATAAAAAGGTGACGTCTTTTAAACTGTTTACCTGACTCCTCTTATTCACAGGGGGTGATCCATAAGTTGGAGACAGAGACATTGATCTTGCCTGCAGAGAGTAAGAAATAAAAAAATTAAAAAAGTCCATCAACGTATGAATGTTTCAGTGAAAAGTACAAAATGCAAACCCCTTATCTTCTCTCATTAAATTCCTTATCGTGGCATACATTTCTACTATTTACTGATTACAAAATGTATAAAAACAGCAACAAACATATTCAGGATTAACTTGTGGCAATATTATCAGAACGCACCAGGCCTTTTCTAGAGATTCAGCCCTTTAAATATTATAAATGTTGACACCAAAATGATCCATGCATCTCCAGTAGACTGCTTCTGTACTCTATGCTAACCCTTCAGCACTGTTTCTCTATTCTAAATGGCAATATATACAATTAAAAATTATGCAAAAGTGAAAACATTTGAACTGCAGCAGCTCTAAAGCAAAACACATTTAATAAAAATTTGTAACGTTTACGCAGCAACCATTTATCCAAATTACATTGCTATTCCTGTACCCTCGTCCTATTTCCAACCAGCTGGATCACTCTGGTGTCTCTGCTGTTTTATTATTATTATTCCTTTAGTGCGACTCTTCTTTCTGAAGTGAATGAGTGAGAGGGCTGACTGGTCTGACCTGGCTGGCAGTTAAAGCCTCCAGGGTGTGCAGCCTCTCTAGAACGCTCTGCATGTCCTCCTGTAGTCTAGCCAACGCCACAACTATCTGCTCATTCAGGCTCCCTCCAGGTGTTACTGCTCCTCCCCAGCGGCCCCCGTCCCCATCTCCGCCGCCGTACATGGACCCCAGAGAGCCGGAGCCGGGGCCTGGAGACCCGGAGCCTAAAAATGCAGAAATGATTTTTAATGATCAATACATGTTCACACAATGCCTTCCTCAGGGAACATTTTTATGTGTCAGTGGCGAGCCAAATAATGTGCATCTGACAGTAAGGCTGACTCATTATTGAATAATAGCCAAGTATTTTTCAATTAATGGATTCATCTTTTTGCCCTTATCATGACCAAAAATAGTGAAAATTGCCAATTAGAATTTCCCAGAGCTCAAGGTGGTGTCTTCAAATTCCTTGTTTTATCTGACCAACAGTACAAAACCCAAATATATTCAGTTTACTATCATATATGACAAAGAAAAGTAGCAAATCCTCACATATGAGGAGACGGTTTGGCATTTTAGCTTGAAAAACAAAATAGTTGCAGATTCATTTTCAGATGATCGACAAATTGATGAATTGACTAAATGTTTCATGTTTAGATTTATTCTCTATTATTCTATTTATTTATAGGATATAAAGATAAACAGGGCTCCTTTCATTGGGACAATCACTAACCACTACTTTATACTGCATATAAGCATCATGATCAACTAGTCCTCTCTCTGTCGATAGCAAGCTCTGGATTGAGGTTTTTCCTGTTAAATTTTAATGAATGCAAAAGAAGATCAAACCAAACAAGCCAATAAAGAAAGTTTCCCTCTTCAGAATGTCATATGTACAGACCACAAAAACAGTCAAATCAAAGTTCTTGGAGTATAAACGGCCTTTGAGGACAACCTTACCCCTTCCTCTTCTGACCAAAGAGCTGTCCGACATGCCTGCATTCACACTCTGTCTCTGTGACATTGTTCCACCGTTCTCTCCATCTTCTCCTCCACATGTAATGACCTGCAGTGGACCATGAACGTCCTCCTGGGGCTCCTGTGTTGCCTCTAGAGGCGGCAGGACGCGGTTCTCCTCTTCATCCAGGTCGTCCAAAGAGCGGTTATGCTCTGAGCTCTGAAGAAGAAGCACATTATAAAATGAAGCAACGAGGGTCCAAGAGCTGCAAACGCTGTGCTAAAGAAGCAGTTTTAAGTCGTTACTTGCCTCTTCCTGTCCGAACTGGTCCACAGAATCACAGTAGACTTCACTGTCTGAGTCACTGGCCAGGTGATTGGGACCACACACATCTGCACTGGGATCTGAGATCAGTACAAAAGGGCACAAAAAAGCTCAGACTCACCCTGCACTGTAATGTGGAGTAAACTGCACTGTAATTAACAGAGTGACATGGAGGAAGGCTGTGTTCACTTAATTTGGGGGCTTTGTGTGCCATTTCTACAGAGCCATTCATTTAGTCCATTAAAACTGTCCCAGGAGCAGCTGATGTGTAAAGTGTTAAGATTCGGCGTCTGCTCTGAGAATGAAGCTTAGCAGATTATCTGCTATTGTGCATAGACAAGGTGAGGTGAGTACAGTAACCATTCTGATAAATTTCATGGACATATTGTGAGTCCAAACAGAGCAGGACATTCACAAATGCAAGATAATACTGTCCTGAAACAGTGTCCCTTACCCATGTGGTGGCCATTGAGCAGAGGCTCACTGGCTGAACCCTCCAGGGAGTCGTCACTGTTCAGCACAGCCCTGGAATGACCCCCATTGGTGAGATGGGTGACCCCGTTGGCCACTTTACCATTCGACAGGGGCGCTTTGTGTCTACTGGCTGACCCTTTCTTCTTTGGCTGTGAAGCTGCTGATTTCTTGTCTGAAATAAAAAACCCCAATAAAGAAAATCAGGTCAAATGTTTTTCTGACAATATTTGCTGACAGAGTTTTTTATAAAGTTTGTTACCTTTTCTGACCTCCCTTATCACTACTACTTCTTCTTCTTCTTCTTCCTCCTCCTCCTCCTCATCATCCTCCTCCTCATCCTCCTCCTCTTCTGCATCTTCCTCTGACTGTTCCCTCACTTCCTTTGATTTGAGCCTGGCAGGACGAGTCTCCAGAGTGCCGTTCATCTCCATCGTTCTGATGATGCTCTTTGCGACGCTCTTCGACGGTGCTGAATTCAGCATGGTACCAAACCCTGTGCAACAAAACGGATTTCATTGCAATATCACAAATACCAAAAGACAACGCTTCCTTTAATAAATACTGTTAATAATAATAATAATAATAATAATACTTTCTCTACTTATTGATTAAGTCAAAACATGTTTACACAAGGTTGAGAGACAATTTTTAAGTCACTGTCAACTAAGTGGATGGCTGTTTTTTCAGTAACTCGACAGATAAATTTTGGATTTATCTCTATCACATGAAAGAAAACCACGTGTTCTGTACCACTAATTCAGCATGCGTGACGTGACTGCCAATAGGCACTAAAAGCATCTGAGCTACAACACCAGACAAATACTAAACTATACCACCAGACTCAAATATTTACACAGTAATGTACTTGCCTTCCAGTTGCCTAGCAAACATTGTCAAACGGGCTGAGCATCGGGCAACAGGCAAATTATAAAAAAGGTTAAGCTGCTGTTTTTGACACCACAAACAAAGTGAAAGGTGGGAAGAGTTACACCTGGTGAATAAAACCCACCTGTGCTCAGGTCCGATATCTGTGTGATCTTTTTCTTCTCCTCAATCAGCTCATAGAACGGGCCGAGGACGCGTAGGAGCTCCTCCACCTCGTCTGTCATGGGCATTCCCTCCAGGATCTACGCATCGAAAACAGAAGTGCGGCGTCGGTGATAGTGATGTTTAGAAAAGTTTGACTTCAAATTGCTCGAATTCCTATATAAAAAAACGGTTACATCTTCTGTACGTACCAGCTTCATTTCATCAACATAGGCTGCCATTGCTTCTTCTTTTGGCATATCTCCAAGAGAATTCCATGCATCCCTGAATAATTAAATTAAACAAAAACTGCATCATTATATCACCTGTAAAGAGTCTACACATCAAGATCGGTTTTAAACACGTCTGTCCCAGTTTTCAACTCTGTCAATAAGTCCAGTTTATTTGAGGTCAGCGTGTTCTTTCTTAGCTGTGGGCCAATGGCCGATAGAAACTGACTAATTACTAACTAGAGCTATTCCTAAACTAAGGGTTTTTACACATAATGGGACCATGAGAGAAACTGTCCAGCCAAGTGGGTAAGAGGTTACATTCCAAGCCGCAGAGGCCAGAGATCAGCTAACACAACCTGAGACTAATCAGAGGGAGAAGACTGGAGAGAATTTTCCTCTGTCTTGTTTTGCGCAGCGGGGTCAAAGTGAAGTGGGCAAAAAGCAAACGTGTTGTGCAACGTGCACAGATCGGATACTGTTTCAGTTTCAGCATTGCATGGTTGATCCAGCATTATATTTGGTATTCATACAACTTGTGCTAGTCAGCTTGCCCTTGAAGGAAAATCATTCTTCAAAAGTGACAAACATAAGAACCACAGGAGGAAAAAAAAACTAATTGAATACACTAATATATGACACACCTCTGCAGGAATCCTGTATGCATTTAGGCAAAGATAAAAGCACATCTGAGAGCGCATTTCCTTTCGTCATTACCATTTTGCTTTGCCAACTGCATCCCAGAAGCCAGGTCGGGGTATATTGCACGCTCCCACAGTGGCTTGTTTATAGTAACTGTAGAACTTGAGCATCATGTCATTGGACGGCTGAAAGGGACCTGAGGGACAAAAACTTTAATCATAAAAAGGACATTTCGTACTGAAAATGTGCAAAACAGCACTGTTCTTACTGTCTTCTACCACTAACACGTCTGTAAAGGCTCTGAGACGAGGCAGACTTTCATAAGTGACTGCTGGCAGGGATGAAAGTCTCTGTACGCTGCTAGTAAAGTGGATTAAGCCTTTTAAATCGCGCAAGATCCAAAGCAGACCAAGCTGACTAAGTCCGACACCGTTCTGCACGAAGCTCGTGTTAAAGCCCCTCAACTGGGCAGACTGGTGTGGTCACTCACCATCCGGGGGTAAGCTCTTGATCACTTTGACGGCGGCGTCAAACCTCAGCTGGGCCAAACGCCTCTCATCGTCCACCTTGACACTCTTCTCCACCTCCATCGTGTCCCGCTGAGACGGTCAACACAAAACCATGAGACAGACAGACAGACAGACAGACAAGACGCAAACAAAAACACGCCGAAAGCTGACTCCTATAAGTGGCATTTGACAACAGTTTAACGCTGTAGATCCAGACGCGACGAGCTAAACTTGTAAGTTACTGTGTTGTGGCCCCCGGTAGGAGGTTGTGTCGCTTTTCTACCCAGGACACACGTTTAACTACGCCGATATTTATGCCAAATGCTATCTATACTTCCAAACTTTCGACGGAGAAGCTCAGAACCGACGACACTTACCGTTAAAGTCGGCGGCCTATCTGTTTGTGGGAAGGCGACCTGTCTCTAACCCTCGACCAGACGCCATGAACAGCGTAATAAGGATAAAGCCAGGCAGAGGTGTTCTCTGGGAGTTGAAGTTTCCTACTGGATATCCATATTTCCTACAAGCTCCACAATTCCCCGCGACCTGCTAAAAATGGAAATGTGGAAATGTAGCTTCAAGACTAGAAAGTGGCTAAAAACGCGTACTGGATACATCAGAGGTGAAACAACAAAGGTTATGTTATAGTTATTTCGATGTCATCGCGAATTCATAGAGTAGAACTACACATACCGTCATGCTCTAGTCAGGATCCATGTTTGTTTTTCTTCAGCTGGGAGGGTGATAGGTAGACGGGAGAGAAAAGAAAGAGCGCTCACTTTGTCTTTATTTTCGAGTACCACAAGTCGCTGTAAGATATCTAGAGCTGAACTTACTCGATTAATTTGTTAGTGAATCGATACATTTTGATAATGGATGATGATGGATTAGTAGTTTACGTATTATTTCAAGCAAGAATGCCAAACATGACCTAGTTAGATACTAGTTATGTTTTTGGTCGGACAAAAAAAGACGTTTCATATAAAATATCACCTTGGGCTTGAGGATATTGTGATGGTTACACTATTAATTGATTAATTTGCAGGTGTAAAGATGTAAAATTGGGCCACAATGCAAAGGCCAAAAAAAAAAAGAGACATAGAATTGTTAAGTAACATGTATATCTGAAGAGAAAATGTGTTAAGGTAACATAAACATACAGTAAACCCACCCTAATTATGTATGAACTTACGCATGGTGAATTTGTATTTCCTGTTACTATTTATTTTGTTGTCTTTTATGTTCTATACATGTTTAAAAAAGAAATACAAAGTTTTTTTGTCACAGTGTGAATATGCATAGATTCCTTTACTTATTTATGTAATGTATAACACAATGTGTTATGTTTCTGTGGAAAAAATTAAGCACAAAATTAGCATGAAAATATATAATAATAAAATTAAATCTAAGAAATAAACGTATAAGTAATGAGCAAACATTATGTTTTACTAAATAACAAAAAATATATTTTTTTTGAGTAAAGAATAATAGTACATACATAAAACAATTATGAATGATAATATAGAGTAGCACGTTTGGTCGTTGTTAGCACACAATAATGATGTTGATGTCCCACTTTTGAACCATCGAGTGACTGCTCCTCCTCCGCACAGACGATCTTTGGTTTGAGGTCATGCCAAGGCGAGGGCAGGAGTCCCACAATAGCAGGCAGAGGGTTTTTTTTTTATTTTTTTTATTTTCGAGGCAGAGCTGGGCTGGTGGCTGTTTCAGTCAAAGGGAAGGCAGAGGGAAGGGAGTCTCTGCGGAGAGATGTAAGATGGCAGAGCTACAAATGTTGTTAGAGGAAGAGATTCCGGCCGGTAAAAGAGCGCTTGTGGAGAGTTACCAAAACCTCACCAGAGTAGCGGACTACTGCGAGAACAATTATGTCCAGGTAAGCGAGTCAGCTGCCACGTTATCTTCAGCCGCCTTTTGTCGCGGATTGAATGGTTGTTGGGACAGGAAATGTGGATACAGAAACTGGGGCTCGGTTATGAAATGGACCTCTCCGCCCAAAGCCTGGAGCTGCAATACCGGTTTGATGTGGGGCTTTTACGACCATGGGACATTTAGGCAGCGTGTATGTGTTGAGACCATTGATCACATTTATTCCGTTTACACAGAGGGTGTGTCTACTTTTTTATTTTTTATTATTAGGCTACACCGGGGTCGTTTCAAAACTGCTTCCACTCTCGCTGCTGACGGGGAGGCCTGTGTGTTTTGCAGCAGCTCCCTGAACAAGTTTTAGCTGCCAAAAAAAAAAAAAAAAAGATTTAATCTCATTTTAAGGCACCGAACAAGAAAGTTACTGCAGTGTGTTCGCCTTGATGCTGACACTGCGTAAAATGTATAAGCAGGCTACATTAGTGGGAAACTAAATGTCACATATAAGTCTATATTTATTATACTAACATAGCAGTCCATTACATTCCATAAGGTCATTAAACTCACCATTTAATACCACAAAAACAGCTTAAGTCCCCATTGGGACACTACAGGAATATTACAGTATATACTGGAGGTATAGTGTCTACATTATGGACTCAGTGCTATAATGTCAGCATGGCTTTTATTGGTGTTGCATTTTTAAAAAAAAAACCATTAAGCAATTTATAATGCCACATTAAAGCATAATATATGCATGGAAATCTGTAGAAGGCAGCTTGTTTTGGCTAGACTTTAACGGGGAGAGGCTTATTTAAGATCATTCAGCTGGGTTTGCAGGCTTGCAACTAGGCTGCGAGACAGAGGGAGGAATGTAAAGCAATTGTTAGTTGGTCAATAAATGTTGAAGGTATTGATTTTTCTCCCCCTCAAGTTATTCATGGGAACAGAGCTTGCTTTAATCTCTGCTGGCCTGCATGGGGCTTCACATCTCTCTTCACAAGTTCTTCTTCTCGATAAAAGTTTTGTGTTCAGTAAAGCTGTTTGAGCACAAATGTGATGTGAATGTGTGTCTTAAAAGGTGAACTGATTATCACAAGTCTGCTTGTTAAATACAGTGTCACGATGACCACAGATGGCTTGATCTAATTTTAATTTTAGTACAAGGCTATATCTCTGGTAAGCCACAACTTAAAAAAAAAAAAAAAAAAAGTCAGAACAAATTGAGTGAGAGACAAACACAGTGGCGGTGAGAAAACATTTTTCAGCAGGAAGACAACCCACCATATCAGCTACGGGAGGCTGTGTCTGTTCCAGCTGTGCTCCCCGAGGACTCCCTGTAATTTTGTTTTCTTCCTTGTCCTCGGATGATTTGGCATCGTGAGGCACGGCTCTGAAGCTTTGTGCCAGTTATAGCCTCACGCAAACGCTGCAGGACAAGAAGGTTGTCCTCTTTGCCCCATATGAGCCTAAAACAAAGTGGATGAAGCTTTTCCCCCCACCAATTTCAATTGCAGTTATTTATCTTTATAGTTACACAATGTATGTTAACTTATGATAGGGATTTTTTTTTTTACTTTCGAGTTAAGCAGCATGACAGTATTTGGTATCAGCAAGTTTTCAAGGCCAGTGCTGATATATTTGTCCAGACCACAGAAGCCAATAGCCCATATGTTTTGCTGAAAGTTAGTGTCTTTATATTTGAGCAGTAGCCTACAGAAGTAACAAGACTTCAGTGTTTTGTAGGGCTGAGTATCGAACATACATACTGACAGAAATGTGTCTGTAGTACCGAAAGTTAAGAAGGAAGTTATTCTTAAAATCGGAGAACTTCGGCTTCTTTTAATTTTTTTTTAATCGCCTAATTTGCCCGAATTTTGTCCAAAGCCACTTACAATAAGTGCATTCAGATTTAATAGGCATAAGAGCTACATAGATATCATCAAAAATGGACATGCATCCCTGTCAAACAAACAACTAAAACCTTTATTTTTCTTAAGAAATGAGGTGCAAATAGTGCTAGCATTGAGTGTCAAGGTGGGTTTAGTGTCTTTAAATCTGAACACTTTCATACTAAAATGACAAGAATTTAGTGTGTTTTGCCTCAGAGGCTCCAAAAATAGTATTTAGATCATAATGGGACTAAAAATCTCCCCTGAGACCCAAAGTAATGAGATGTAAAATGTGGAGAGAGAAAAAAACTTGGCTGTCTTCAAAATGTCATTTTCATGTAGCTGTGGATAAAGCGTCCAGTAGGGATGGATGATGCTGACAAGCCAAAAATACAGTATTCAACGTCAAATTTGTTCGAACTTTAACTAAACCCTTTGAAAAGTTCTGTTTCGTGTGTATAACCATAGACTTTATATTAAGATTTGCAATTCTGTTTTAGCAGAGCACCTTGTTTAAAGTGCTGACGTAAAAAAAAAAAAAAAAATCAGGATTTTAAGCTTTTTAGCACTCGTTGCTCGCTCTGTGTGAAGCGAGTGTCAGACTAACAGTGCACTTTTCATAAGCCCTCTCTGTCTGCTGGAGATACTCTCCCTCTCTCTGCCTCTGATAGAAACACACACACACACAAAACCGAACCGCGCACATATCAACATGCCTCAGCTTGACTCAGCTCGTCCTTTCAGCACTCCTCCCTCACATTTCCATCCCCGGCCTCTTCCCTCTCCCCCTCTCTCTCTCTGTGTTCTTGTCGTGGAGCCTTTGGTGTTGAGAGTGTTCAGTGTGGACTGAAGTGCAGCTCAGCAGGCCGGAGCAGATGGTGAAAGCTCTGTTTAACCAAGCACAGATCTCTGCCCCACTTTCTAACCTGATAGTGACTTTTTCTTTTGTGTCGTGTGTGTGTGTGTGTGTGTGCGTGTGTGTGTGCGTGCGTGCGTGCGTGCGTGCGGGGCATATGACACACTGACAGGTCAGAGTTATGTTTCCTGTTTGCCCTGCTGACTCTGAAAACAGGCTCCCTGGAAATGCCTTCGTCTCTGCGTCAGGAAGTGGGTTAATAATGAAGCCAAAAAAAAAAAAACACCCTTTCACATTAAGACAATTGCACACACATTATTCTGATTTAATCTGGGATTTTTGTATTTTCCTGTTTATTCTTACTATGTAAGGTAGAAGGTCACAATGCTTGTTGCCCCCTTGAAATATATTGTGCTCACTTTTGTTTTTTTGTTTTCATTGATGCAAGTCAGCACCATGTTTGTTTAACCTCTGCGACAAGGACGCATACCCTGTATGCAAAGTGGGCCACCTGGCCATGCTGGCAGGACACCCTGAGAGGGCTGTTGGCTGCTTTGTTAAAACCAGTAATACTACAATTCAGGTTCTATTAGCTGTGCTCAGGCCGCTGTATTTGATATTTGTAGCACTGAAAAGATTGACAGACTTTTTTATAAAGATAGATTAACAATTATAGTTTTATTTTTCAATGGTTCCAGCTGCTCAAGTGAGAGAAATTGCTTTCTTTGTCATATGATAGCTAATTGAATACCTTTGGGTTTTGTACTGATGGTCAGACAAAGCAATTTGAAGATGATAGACATTTTGAGATTTGTTTTTTTTTTTACTCCTTTTTTACATTTCATAGACAAAACAAGTAATTGATTAAATAATCTGCGGATTAATTGATTGTTGCAGCTCTAGATATTCCACTCATGGACCTGAAAAGCATAAGCCCTCTTTCAAAAACCTCTTGAAAATAAGAGCTGGGAAATCAAATCTCCATACTTTCTGCGTATCAGCAGCCTGGTCAGATTTTCAGCCTTCTTTACATATTTATTTTTTGAGCAGATATTCCTTGATATAAATTAGAATTTTCTTAACTTTTGGGCTGCATATAATGTTTAATTTGATTGATTATGTAATCTGTAAAATATCAGAATATAGTTCTTAGAGCCCGCGGTGATAGCTTGATACAAAACAAACAAAAGCAGCAAATCCTGACAAGTTAGGAAGATGAAACCAAACAATATTAGCCCCATCATTTCACTTCCAAAATAGTAATAATACATATTTTAGCATGCGGTTGATTTTCTCATTCCATATACAAAACCTGCTGGTAATATATTTCTTTGAAATTGATTGCACTGTCATTACCAGGAATCCTGGGAGGAAGGTTGAATAAACGGCGTACAGTAACGAGGAATAGGGAAATGGAAGTAAGCTGTTGTGTGGCAAAACACGAGGTCATACGCCAGATCACATCCAGTGTTGCAAGGTCAGGGCATGTGACTTTGCCTGCTGAGTCAGCACGATGCCCACTTGTGCTTTTAGTCCAGGGCTGCTCCTAAATGAGCAGTTTTGAAACATGGGCCGTTATGTCGTAATCAATGCAGGTAGCGTGTCAGGAGAGTCCCAGCTATCGACTAGGAGTTTGGCACAAAGGGAAAGAGAGATGTCCTCTTTGTGTCCTGGTCATATAACCTTGGTGTACCTGTCCTGTGCTGTTTTCCCAGGAGAATTAATGTGAGCTTCTCTGGAAGAGAGCAGCTGGCAAATTTTGTGTGTTTTTTTTTTTAACACAGTTCTGTCTCTCTGAGTTACTCTGAGTCCTTGTTTCCTGTCCTTCTTTCTCCAACTCTCTCTTGCTCTTTCTCTTTCTCAGCGGAGTGGCCTGGTTTTTCTCCCAGCATGGAGAGGCCTAGCGGCTCTCGGCCTACCAGCCAGGCCCATTCATCCTTTTGACCACCTGTCACTCCTCCCCCTCAGCTGACTGGGGTTGGTTTGGTCCAGACTGATCTGTTACATTCTGGTTTGAGTGTAGGAGTTACGGAAAATCGAGAGCATACTGACATCATTGTTTCAGACTAAAATTGTCTCCTTGTAGTTGGATTCATACAGAATCTTTTTTTATATTAAATAAGTGTCAGTTTTTTATGGATTGTTTGCTCTGCTCTTTTTTATTTATAAAAGCGTGAATAATCCATCCAAACAAGAGCTCCTCCAGCTCTCAGATCCCCTAAAAAACAGATCAATGTTTGTGTTCAGTTGTTTATCAGTTAAGTGTGTTGTTTCAGGTATACAACAGTGACTTTCTGCCTGGACGAACCAATTAACAAGTCACTCAGGAAAGGTTAATGAGTTTCCTCCATGAGCAGACTTCCCCTTTGTCTCTTCCCTGACATACTGAAGGAATGTTTAATTGTGCGCTGGCAGTTCTTCAAGGTCAGGTGGACCTTATGGCCTTTCAGTCAGCCTCCATCTGCCCCGGTGGAGGAGGTGGAATTATGAATTCACATAGCGTACTGCTTGAGTTTTCTTTTAAGGATTGAAGTTGTTAAGTCTGCAGGATTTCCTTATTCTTGACACGTTCCAGTGTCACTTTCACTACCTTGTCTGTCTCCTCAGGTGGCTTGTGCTGGTGTTAAGTTTCTCACAGTTTCATATTTAAAGGCGTGGACACTTACTCCTCCATCTAAGATGAATAGGTTGTTGATGATAGCTGTCATTTTGTTCAGATCAATATGTTTAGCAGCTTTAATCTCATAAATTGAACTCCCCTCCAGCTCATTTTCTTGTTATCATCCAGGTCTAATCTCCAAAAAGCAAGGCTGAACAGTGTGTCCGGAGAGTGGTCAATAACTTACATCTAATTATACCATTAAGACCACTGATCTCTGTTAATCTCCTAGAAATCCTTGTAGCTGTTGTGACAAACTGCATTAGGGCTGTTGCTTTTTATTTGAAATTCAAACTCCCATTCGAACGTGGTTAAAAAATTCAATATTTGATGTGTAATCATGTGTTCAAATTCATTCAAAATTCACAGCGTGTAAGTGCAACAGGAGGGGGGACGATCCTAAAATTTACTGTCCATCTGACCTATTGTGGGCCCCCTTATTGGTAAACTAGGCTACTGTTGTTGTTGTCTTTGTTAACGCAAAATGGGGAAAACTGGCAAGCCGCGCTGATCTGATAATACCAAACTTTCGGAGATTTTTGATTCAACACCATAGTTTGAAAATTCGTTTTTGATCATGGAAGGCAATGCAACTGCTTTACAGTAACGTTACCTTAACAACAAATCTGAAGTCACCTGTTAGCTTGTCGCTCAGGTGAGGTAGCAGAGGCACCTTGAATGAACCGAAAAATGTCAATTCTACAAGGTAGTTTAGGATTTAGGCTATTTGGGTTACGTTTGATTAAATTCAAACAAGTTAAATGTTAGTTCTTTGTATTTGTTCGAGCTACATCTTTTGAAAAAAGCAATTCAGCCATAGTAGCCCCAATCAATATTGTTGTCTGCTTTTCCAAAATCTGTATGACGGAGATGTTGAGTAAAATGTTACCGTGACCAAAAGTCATAATGGACCAAAAAAAAAAGGGAATAAAACCCAGGCTTACAAATAACTGGAATTTTCTCTGTAATGACATGAACTTTGTCCTTTCATGTGATCATGTCTGATCAAATATGTCATCAAATTGAAGTAGCAGGAAGTGACACATCCTCTTTTTTTCAAAGGAAATGCATTAAAAACCTTTAAGCCAAAAGCTATCACTAGATAATGTATTGTAATTGGGAGAGTCACTATTGGGTTTTACCTTCCATCTGTTTTGTAATATATCACTGAAGGAACTAAATGACCAGGAAATAGCTTGAGTTAAGCTCGATCAGATCCCAAACTTGTCTTTCTTGTAATCCCATATTCATTCGCTCCACCTTATTCCCAATCCGCTACTGGATGTCCGACAGCCACATCGATACAGCAACCCACAGATCTCTAGCTCTCAGCTGCCTCCTGTCTCACTTATCTCACCCTGTCCAGTCTGCAGTAATCAGCGGTCGATACATTACTTGCAGCAAAGTGCCTTTTGAACTCTGCCACCCTCCAGTTGGATTTATACTCCTTCTAGACTACACTGCTTTCGCTGTAGGTACCACTCCTGCTGCGGTGTTTTTGAAGAGACGTTCACTTCCAGTGTCAGAAGTTGGGAGTTTGTCAAGAACTATCTGTTAGGTGTCGTTTTTTTTTTTTTCTTATCTGTCCGGTTCATAGAAAAGAAAAATAAATCCTCGGTGGTTCCGTTGCAACATGTTTGTTTTTTTTATTCCTCCATGCGTCCCTGACACTTGTGGTCTGTAGCAGACACTCTCCAGCAACACTTGAAAGCTTGAAGATGTATGACATGTTGCAGAATTCCAAACATTCCTGCAAGTTTTTTTTGTTTTGTTTTTTTCTTCTGAGAACATTTTCCCTGCGGACAAGTGGGAGCACATAAACGCAATTGCACTTGTCAGCTGTACAAATCCAGGGGAAGATTGCACAGTAGAGACATGTTTAGTGTTGTTTTACTGTCAAATGTTCATACATGTTTGAACATTCAGTGCAATACGAACAGATGTAGCATGTTACTGAAGACTTTATTTTAATCCCTGTGAAAAGAGGTTGACTTTGGGTCATGTTCCAATCTTTGGAGGGATAATTCGGGGAAAACCCTCATGAGTTTTGATTTAGGTATTTTGTCTCACTTCCCTAGATCTTGTCAGGGAGTCAGGAGGAATACTCATTTTGTCCATGTCCTACTTATGCTCAGGCTTCTGGGTGGAAGGGCAGCTACACCTCTTCTGACCCCTGAACAGTTTCTATCTTCAGGGAGGAAGTCTGGACCTTTTCCTTCCTACCGTCTCAATCTAACCAGCGGGCCCCGACACTGAAGCAATGCACCGCCTTGTTTAAAAAAGCATGATTGCACTTCAGTGGCGGTTGTTGGCCGTTATCTTGCCAGACTGGATGGGTGACAAAGTGAAATGGAAGTATTTAACCAGTTCAGTGCTTCAGAGCTTCAAAAACTTCCCAGGAGACAAATCCATTCTTGGGACTGCCACTCCCTTCTTTCTCCCAAATTTATCAGCCCTCATACAGCATTTGCAATCAATCATTTAAAAAGATTTTTGCCTTTTGGAGAATTTTTAACTTTTATATTACACACATTGCTATGCTGGCCCTGTATTTTTGCTGTATTCAAGTGGCTGTTTGATTATCTAGCTTGCCTCAGCTTACAGCTATAATTTCATTGTGCGTACACACACACACACACATTGCATTCCTTTGTACTCCCTTTTTAAACCCAGCTGAGGTGCTGACAGCCTGTCTGCTACTGCCTGGATATTCTGCAGTCTCTTTCAGTCATTACTCAGCTCAGAAATATGAGATAAAGTGCCCCAGGAGCGCTAAAGCTCTCTGGGAGCTCACCTCATTCTCTGCATCTCCTGCTGTGGTGTATAGTACACTCAGCTCGCAAGTTCTGTTATTTACCTTTTGTACTGAGCAAGCACACAATTTGTTCCTTTCCTGGCAAATGTCTCAAGCACTGTTTGTTCTGTTTTTTGAATACGTTCTGTATTCCTGACGTTTTCTCGCCGAAGATGGATGTCATGGGGAGTAGAGATTCTTGGGTAATTGAACAACAAATCTGGTTAGTTTGAGGATTTGTGGACAGCCGACTTCAGATGCGTGAACAAGTGAAGGGACGAGGGGGGGCTTTAACTAGAGCACACTGCTCTAAGATGCCGTCCTTGGCAATGCAATCAAGTGTCGCATCTGTCCTCCCAACGCCCACCGCTGACCTTACATCACAGCTCTGGCAGCTAATGCACTTTGGATCAGTTTTTCCAGAAATACAAAGAACGTTGTCAAGATGCTGAATTCACCATTCAGCATGTTTTTGACATGTTGACTCTGTTTATTTTGTCCTGTGTTTGAGAAAAAAAAACATTCTGTGCAAGTGATTGTGCAGACTGAGCTCTGGATGTGAAGGAGAATTACAGTTGTATGATTAACACAAGGTTAAAGATTTAACCTCATGTAAACCCGGAAAGGAAGGAATAGCCTATATCAGCCCTAGCCCTTTCCATTCAACATATCAGCTTTCTTGACAAGTTGACTTCATTGTAGTTGTAGTCACCGTGTCTCTGGGGAAAGAAGAAAATGAGAGGTAGTAGTAGAGGGGATGTCTGTCTTTGGCGCACTGATTTTAAGGCCTAGTTTTACAGCTTCAAATGTAAAACCGATACCGATGTTTCATCTTATAGTTGTTGTTGTCTGTCCTTGCCATTTTTTCTTTAGATTATATGAAACCATGTCAGTTTTCAGTCAAAATTAAAGAAAGTTCATTTCTTACTTGAGGAATAAAGCAAGCATTCTGCATGATAAACTCAAAAAAGTATGAAAGTGAATTGGACCCATTTGAAAAATGTATCAGTTGCACCCATTGAAAAACCTGAGCTAAACTAATCACATGTTGTGCTTTGGGTGGGAGCATGGACTACCTTGAATTAATATTTTTGTAAGACATGCAGGATGTAAATGTGTATTTCTTTACATCACAGTTCTGCATTTGTTCTCTGAAGCATCATTGGTGCTGTTTGTCAATGCACTTTACAGCTGCAAGATATTGACAAAGCCCAGTTAATTGTGCAGTTTTGTATTTAATGTTACAAGAGCAAAATGCATTGCAAATCACAGCAAATAGCAGTATGTTTACGTTCAGTGTCTACACATGAATGCAGGATGTACATTTATTTTTCTTTACATATCACAGCTGAGTATTTGTGTCAGGTAGCTGCTGCAGCATCAATGGTGCTGTTTGTCTGCACTGTACAGCTGCAATATACTGACAAAACCAAGTTAAAGGCGTACAGCAACAATTTAATATTGCACTGTCATTAAGTTGGGGGGCTTCTAAGAAACCGATTAAAAACGAATGGTTAAAATTGAAGCAGCAGAGGCCAAGATACCCAGACTTTAAGTCCCTAGTATGAGTCAAGCATCAAAAACCCTACATTTCCCAGAATGCAGCGTCTTTCAATAGACCCTCCCTGCCTGATAATAAACACCCACATCTTTCAAAAAGAAATACAATTCAAATGCTGAGGAAGTCTCTTAGTTTAGCACAAACACCATCTCTGATTGCAGCTTGATATGTAGGGCAACAGTTCTGAACAGGCAAGCATATGTTGTTCAGTAATCTGTTTAAAATCCCCATACAGCAAAAACTGCATCCTCTTGCAATTTAGAAATTGCTGTCATGGACATAAGGCTGTTCTGTTTGTTTGTTTTTGTTGTCTCATATATTTTCCTGCAGCTGTTACTCCATCTACCATGCTGCATATTACAGCGTCAGTAGTAGGTGTCTGTGTGTGCACGTGAATGACTGTGTGCTTTCAACAGATGGCCTTTTGCGCCAAGCCCTCTGGAGGAATCTCGACTCCTTCCTGAGGCTGTTATCTCACAACACATCTGCTGCTCTGATTCCCACTAAAAGAAAACAGCACTAACGTTGTCACCTCCTCACCCAGCCCAGGCTAACCCTCACGGTAGCTCTCCAGGTCAGAAGCTTTTCACCGCGTACAGGCTGCTTCTGGATTAGTTACGCGCTGCCACGGGGAATCAGTAATGAGACACACAGTGACATGGTTGTTTTCATTTTGTCCGTCCGTCCTCTCGTCTTCATATGACCAAATGCTCCCTTTTTTCTGTTTTGCCCCCTAACCACTACTACCAATAATCATCTCCTCCACCACTGCTTCAACCACCTACCCCCTGCTACAGCAGCCTGTTATTAAAGCCTGGTGCTGCCCCTCCAGGCAGTGCTCTTTGGACTCAGCTTTATGAGTGAGCAGTGTTGGGAAGATCCCACAGAGATCAAACATGATGGCTCAGTTTGGAGCTTCGCTCTTTGCCTCACCTTGTTTGATGTGAGGTGGCTCTCAAGAACGTGTCGTTACCACAGTTTGTCTGGTTTAGCCACTTTTTATATCTGATAACTGTCAGAGTGTTGTCATTTCAAAGTAATATGGTGGAAGAATATTTGTTAGTGAATCCTACATAGCCTGGTTTTTTAATGCTTTTGAGTTACTTCCCAGCAGGCAAGAGTGGTGCCGTCATGGAGGTCCATGACTTTGATATACACAATAGTTTCCAGACAAAAAGAAGAGAAATGCATCAGAGAAATACAGTTTATAGTTGTGATGTGTTGGCTTTTTAGCCCACTAACTAGCCAGCAGAGTAATTAATACACCAGCCACTCTGTGCTTTTGATGCTAATGCATGTAAGGAATAACCCACTGAAATGTTTTGAGTATCAAACATTCATTGCCTGTAGCAATGAATGTTTGATACTCAAACGTGTTGCGTCTACTAAATGCATTTAGTTTACTTTGAATTCTGCTGAAGTAACAGCAGATTCCTGACCAAGCTTCAAAACATTCTCATAAACTTCTCAAACCACATCTGACAGATAATCCACTTCCTCTCTGTCTGATCATATGCTCAATATGTTCTAAAACTCACAGTTTTGCCAAAATATGGCTAAATACACGGCTTCTTTTTGTCGCTAGTGCAGTTAGCTGTTAGTGTTTGCCATTTGCGACCAAGCAAACATAGTTAAATGCAACAAAAGTAAACAGTTTAGTGTCCTGACCATTCAAGCCCACAGACGGTGAGTGTTTTATACAGCACAGTATTTCTTTATCTAGTGTGAAGTCCAAATACATTTACAAGACTGTAATGCTGAACAGAGGCCATCTAAAAGGTCAGCATTATCTAGAATTCTGGATAATTTAACAATTCAAAACTGACATTGGCAAAGTGATACTTTCTCATAAAAAAAACCCCAGAAATTAAGCAATTTAGTGATGAATATGCCAAGTATGTTAAATTTTGTTAAGCTAGCCAAGTCTTCCAGTTCAGAAATGTAGTGAGCTGTTCACACTCTGTTCTCAGAGCCTCCAATATGGCTGCCGCAGGATGCGTTACATCATCTCAAATCCCTCCAGAGAGTGTGGTATCTGGGGAATGAAAGGGGGTTGGGGGGGGGGTCTTGGCTGCTCTTTTGGCCCGAATCCACCACAAACCTGACCTGGATACGGGGCTGGAAGATGGATGCGAATGTATTGTGATATTAACAGTAACTGGGTTCCTCTTCCATCTTTTTTTTTCCCATCTCTCCTTTTTTCTCTCTTCCTCCCTCTAATCCCTGTTCGTGCACAGGCCCAGGACAAGAGGAAAGCTCTCGAGGAGACCAAAGCCTACACCACCCAGTCCCTGGCCAGCGTGGCCTACCAGATCAATGCCTTAGCCAACAATGTACTCCAGCTGCTGGACATCCAGGCCTCGCAGCTGCGGCGCATGGAGTCCTCCATCAACCACATCTCCCAGGTCAGAAATATACACAGATACACACACACACACACACACACACACACACCACAGACCGTGCAGCTGTGAAGAATGGTACCCCACATTTCCCACTTCTCTTCTCACTTTCACACAAGCGCTGTTATTTTCTAACACGGTACAAAGCCTTCTGTATTATCCATGGTTCCTTTTTTATTAGTTTCAGTCTTGTCCAAGTGTCTGACTGGCTGTGTGTTTGGTCAAATGACTGGTGGTCTGTTTGTCTTTCTTTTAAGACTCGTCTCAGAGGCACAAAAAACATTGCAAAATATTTACATTTAGCACAATTAGTCTAACTCATTAAGCTTGCAATTATTAGTCTGCAATACTGATTACTGAGCAGCCCTAACGCACATAGGGACATACTTATAGGTCTGTCTTGTAGCCCGTACTAGTAATGTCTAATATTTTGTCACACATTTCATCTGTGCATACATTTGTGCAAACAGGTCTATTTTAATTTCTTTAAACAAAAGATCATTTTTATTCTGTTTATTCTGCGGTTTCTTTAACAGAATAAATTGACAAACAAATGCCAGATCCACAAATTTTAGCAATAAAAATGATTCGGACCGATAAGATAATTTGTTTTTTAAAGTTTTTAAGTTGAATATATCACGCTGACGGTGGACAATATAATGATATATATACCTTGACAAAATATAAGTGCGTTGACCTGCAGAGATTTTTCTTTTCCCTTAGCTATCCCTCTAATATCTGGTTGCATTATTATGGGCAATGTTTCATATCAAATAGCAGGACTGTTTTATGACAATATATGACAAGATTTAATAAATGTTTTGCATTCATGTGATCACATTAGTTGATTTGTCAGGTATTTAACTCAACCAAAAACGGACATTCCTGTATGGTTATTGTATCTCAATTGATTTTCCAGAAAATGTATTATATCACAATTGTTGCTGTGATATAAACATATACTGTGATTAAGAATTTTATCCGTATTCCTCACCCCTATATCAGGTCATTTCTAACTTAAACTCGTATCGCAAACTGTGGCTTTGTAGACACCATCAGAGTTTTTAACTTTTTTCTTTCTAAAGCGTGAGGCTTCTGCCATGTGCAGGTAAATCCAGCCGCTCATCCAATGAAGGCATTAAGAGCTCAGACAAATCAAACAAGCTCCAGCCATGTGGCATCCTGTAGTTTAGCACTGGGAGACATTCACCAAACCTGGAACAATTACACCACACTCGTGGTTGAATACGAACATATAAAATAATAGTTGAAAATGAGAAATTGGTTATTTCCTGTTGAAAACATTCTTTATGCAGTAATGGACTGGAAGGAGTAGTTCCTATTGGTTTTGTCTTTCCCATGTCCGCTATCTGTGTTTTTCCTCTGACAGAGTTTTGCTAAGAGAGCCAGAAATTCTTTCAGGATACAATGAAGGTCAGATTTTCAGTCTAATGGAGGGAACGAGGACTTGTGAGACTCGAGGGCTTGAGAGAGAGAGATCTGGCAAATCAGAGGGAAGAAAGACGGAAATGGAAGATGGATGATGACAAGCAAAGAAAGGCAAGAGAGAGACCAAAAAAGGCATATTTACCCTCCTTCAGGTTTCAAGTCAATATCCTGACAAAAGGCATTCAGCCGACACCAAGGTCACAATGACGCCACTGCCTGCCTCGGTCTCCATGACAACCCCCTGGGCCATGTCGGAAAAGCATATGAAAGACAGTTAGACATGGTACTTTAGATCAGCGGAGAAAGCCGTTGCAATACGGTAAACTTCAGTCTTCGCTTACATTGTTTGACTTCTGTCTCCATTGCAAGTCTCTTGTCTTGTGCATGGGAAATTCCATCCTTCCTATGCTATAAATATGCCCATGCTTGTATACTTTGTGTAGCCATGGTGAAGTTGAACTAGATGGTGTCACATTAGGTCAGCTGATGGTCAGTAAAAAAGTGTTTAACCCTTCTTTTGGGTTTCTTCTTTTTGTTTCAAGAAATGCAGAAACGTAGCTACAAGAATAACACGCTACTCCTTCGATCTTTCCCATCTTTCTCTAATTTGCTTAACTTGTCCCTGAGAAATGTGAATGATTTAGCAGCTTTGCCTTGATAACTCTAAAACTACAAAACGCAGAATGCTTAATGTCCTTTGCATTCACAGCATCTTCATCTCCGTGTAGTTGCTTATGGATAAGCAAGAGGAGAAGCCGTAATGAAGCGTATCTCTGTTTTAATAATAAAGAGGCAGGGCTGTGAGCTCTGCAGGCTGTGGGTGTGTTTTATTGCTCTCCACTGTCCGGTTCAGAGGTGGATCATTATCGTGTTGCCCTCGCTTCTCGTGGATATGAGATTAGCAGCGGCCCTCGAGGCCGGTGTTGCATTCTGCTGAATGTGTAATAGAGAGGAAAAGCCTGTAGCTTCTGGGTGTATGTTGTTTTAACAGTGGAAAGCCAAGGAAAGGAAGTTTTCTCAGGTGAATACCTCTGAAACATGAGAGATCTGACTCCTTTATCCACCAATAATAAACACACCTCCAGAAGGCTGTATATAATCATACCAGCTTTTTCTACTTCTTTCCACCATCTTCCCATTAATGGTTTTGTTCAGTTTCTCTTAAGCCTGTAACCATCCATGCCTGAATCTAGGATGCCTTAGGATGTGGCTCTTTTACATTAACGTGTCAGTCAGTGTGCGGCGAGACATTCACTGGCGTCATGGCCGTTTCCTTTGGTCTGCCCACAGCTACAAGGGTTCGCTCTGGTCAGGGTGTGTCAGCTTAGCGGTGGCATCTCTCCGACTGGAACTGACACATCCTTCTGAGTTGGACACCAAGTGTATTGTACTATACTGTACTGTAATACAGCACATCTTAGCTTGTATTTTGCATGTGCTGGGAGGCAAGACTGACGTTGGCTACTGGGTATTGTTAAAGGGGTGAAAAAGGAACTAGTAAGATGCACAGTTCAGTGCAGTTGCAAGTCATAAGAGCAGTTTGCATTTTTTAAAACTCAGTTAAACAACTTCAGTTTCTGCAATTTTTTAATCTTGTGTTAAGAAAGTGCATTTAAACAACTTGCTTATTGACATTCAGTGGACGTCAGGGTCAGGCTGCAGTGTGACTTAACAGCGAAACGTGTGTGTGTGTGCGCGCTTGAATCTATGTGTATGTTTGTGTTTGTGTTGACAGGTATTTGTTTGTGTGTCGTCTCCCCTGCTGCCATTGCCATTCACAAACCTGGGTCTCTCTGCACTACTGAGGCGGAAGGGCTGATGGGAAAATAAAGTAGCTTGCGGGGCATCCACCTTGTGCTGCGTGTGAAGTGGCTGCTAAGAGGCTGCGAACAGGGAGCGCTTTGTCTGTGCAGCGGAAGAAAAAGCCTCACATTGAGAACCTCTCTGTGGTAGTGAATACTGTGTGTGTGTGTTGGGGGGGGGGTCATGCACATACAGCCTATACGTTCATGCTGCAGCTCCTGCGTCCTGATTTTTTTTTTTTAATTGGAGTATTTTTTCCTCGAATCTGATCTGCAGCACATAAATTTGGTTTTATAAAACTGAACCCAGAGGCATGCAGCTACACGTGACCTGTATTTGAAAGTTCTAATGTGAAATTCTCATGGTGGCCCTGAAAATAAGTAAACTCTCTTGAGACATAACAGTAGAGTAAAAGCAACTTTATTTGGAGGAACTCTGGTACATACTGAAACGGAAAGAAGAGTAGGTACAACAACAAAAATACATAGGGTATAAGAATACATTCAGCTGACTGTTCAGTACAATACTCAATACAAAGTTCATGTGTTTAAAACACTTGTACTATTTTTAACAAACCTGAAATGAAACAAACTGTGATAGCACATAAAATAGGGCTACAACTAACAATAATTAGTAGCATTCTTCTATTGCAACAGATTGTGCCATGATATACTGTTACATCCGTGCATGCATGTCTTCATGAGTAGATACGTGCACAAAACAAAGATAGGATCATTTACCGACTGAGCATGAAGACCTGTGGCTTCAGAATAAGATAAGATAAGATAAGATAAGCCTTTATTGTCCCACAGCGGGGAAATTTTTAGCGTTGCAGTTGTAGCCAGTGATGCATTCATACCCGCCAACACCCACACACATGCTGAGCTATAAAGGAAGACCTTTTTGATGTTTTGTACGCATGTGGTCAAAACAATGTTTAGAAAATGCCCTCAATTCTTGGTAAATTCTGTTAAATTGTCCTTTGGAACATTATTAGCACAGAACAAATGAGCAATTTTTCCGCATCTGTCTCATGGCAGCATGTCAGTCATGGAGGAAATAGTGAGTCAGTCTCAGGCAACAATAGTGGGAAACTCTTAAGTGGGAGACAATACAGCATCAGTAAAATACTATAGAAATAAAAGTACAAGAAATTGTAAATTTTTTAAAAACTTTTAGAAACACTTTGATTTTTAAAGCTGTGTTCATCCTATCAAATTGTACATTTGACTACAGTTTTACCACAAATTGACCACTCAGTGTTAATTAATGAAGTGGAAATTTGAGTGTGCTTATCTGACAATGAGGTGATGAAACAACTGATGGATTTATGGATGTGATTGTAGAAAATACATTTTACAGCTCACCGTACAGCTGCGTTTTACAATGATGTCAGTGGCTTGCACTTACATTTGGAGCTGTCCAGTGTGCCAACTGAACCCAGCAACCACAGTGATGAAGCAGCACAACAACAGGCTGGATGCAGAAAGCAGCTGACACACACACAACTAGAGTACGCTCCCGGTTTGTTCCCGCAGCTGTGGAGTTCACTGAGATTTGTTACTACAGTCACACAATAATCTTATCAGATCACGTTTGTGTTCAGGATCTCAGTTTGGCACGCATTTGATTGTTTTGGTTATTTTTCATTCTAGTCCTCATTCCTCGGATGTACAGTTGCATGCCATTACACAGCCCAAGTCTTTGTGTGTGTGCCATGATAAGAACACACACACAGGGTGTTCTTAGGGTTGACTTAGGGTTGCGTCTGTGTGCTGCAGTGCTGGCTTTTGACCTCCCGTTGAGGAAGAATGGCACTCATCCAAACAGGAAATGAAGCCTTATAGGTGTGTGTGTGTGTGTGTTTCCTGCTGATCCCACTGCTTCTTGCTTGTGTATTTTGCTCTCTCTCCTACCTCTCCTGGTGGTCTCTCCCTCTTGCCTGGCTGTGAAATGTAAAGTTCCATGCAGAGTTTGTCTTTATTTTCTTTTTTCACTCGTGGATATTTACACTATACACTGTCACCGTGTGTGCGGCAGGAACTTTGTGTGGTCCGTTGCGTCTGGGCAGTGGTTATTTAAAGGTTATTATGGGTCTGATATTGGAAAGTGGCATGTTTGGATTCAGAGAGTGTCTAGGATGTTTCGATGAGAAAATTCTTCTCAGGAAATCCTATCTATGCCTTTAATTCAAGGCAGTGCTGTGAACTAATGATTGTTTTCATTATTGATTCATCTGAAGATCATTTTTTCAATTAATAGATTAATTGTCGGGTTTATAAAATGTAAAAAAAAGAAAAAAACCTACACAAACATCTTAACATTTGTGAGGCTTTAACCAGAGAATATTTGCAATTTTTGCATGATTAAACAGCTGTAAAGTTGCAGATAAATATTATGATTTTTATTAACGGTAAAAGCCCAATAGAAATATCTGACTGTATTCGTAATAATGCTATGTCGTTTGTAGTGTTGATTAATCAGAGAACAGAGAATTAATCAACAACAATTTTAATAATAGATTAATTGTAATTTATTAGATTTTAGGAAATGTATTAGATAAAAATGCCAAATATATGTAGGTGTAAGCCTCTCCAGTGTAAGGATTTGCTGTTTTCTCTTCCTCATAATTATAAACTGAAGCCCTTTGGGGGTTTTTTTTAAACTTGTTTAGAGATAATAAGTATTTGCAAGATGACATCTTCATCTCTGAGAACTTGTAATGGGGATTTACAGTATATACTTAAAAGTAAAAGTAAGTAACCAAAAAAATGAATGATCATAAAAATAACAGTATTTTGCAGCTTTAGTTTGTATCTTTTGGCTTGAGGTTTTAGTAGCTGAAACATCTTGCGGTGGCACACGTTTGGCATCATCCTCATCTCTGAGCAGCTAATGGGAGACAGTAGGGGGGAGATTGAAAATGATAAAAATTGTAATGGGAAGCAGTTTTTTTTTTTTTTTTTTTCTCCAGCTGGAAAATGCGTTTTGTAGGCAGAATACTCAGCGCTTGGCAAACAATCAACCTTGAGTAAGAGTATTATGGCCCTGTTATTGGTACAGACCACCAAAAGTCTCACACACTGTCCCCTGAGACTGCAACAAAACAATCATTTTCATCATATTTTAATCTGTTAGATACTTTTTTTTTCAGTTAATCCATGAATTGTTTAGTCTTTAAATATCACAAAAAAGTGAGAAACGCCCATCACAATTTCCCAGAATTCAAGGTAAAGACCTAAATAGCTTGTTATGTCCAACAAACAGTCTAAAACCCAAAAGGAAAAACTGGAAAATAAACAGCAAATCTTCACTTTTAAGAAGCTGCAACCAGTAAATGTCAGTTATACTACATACATCATTTCAACAATTAATCAACTGTCAAAATTGGTGTTGATCTGTCTGTCTATCTATTTGATCATCAGGACTGCATCCCTTTTAAGAATGTTGCTGTATCTGCTTCCTGGAAGGTGTGTGTTTCTGTGTGAGTTGTAACGCCTTGAAGCGTGGCAGTGCGTGTACATTGATTGTGACTCTAACATGCATGAATAGAGGTGATGATGTGAAGTGACTGATGTTGCTCAGTGAATCATCAGCCGCTCTGCTCTGTGCTTACTTCATTCTCCTGCTCTTCCTTCTCCACCCCCTCCCCCCTTCCCCTTCCCACTGCAGAGCATCATCATCATTATCAGTGGCATTCTTTCCCACTTAACAACCCTCTGCAATTACATCTAATCATTACACCTCTGTTCTGCAGTTCCTCCCTGTGTAAGAATAATGTAGGCAATTATTTGACAGCTTCGTATAAACATGGCTGATTAGGAAATACTTATTTCCCCTTGCAGAAGACACAATCTGTAGCTGAGATTCAGCTTTTGGTGTTTGTTAACTCTATTCTTGCCTGGCTCTAAGTCTGGGAATCACATAGGCTTGCTCTTAGCTTGTATGTAAACTTCAGAGCTCAGTTAGAATGCTGTTTGGCCTCAGCCCAAAAGTTAGATTGGTGAAAGTCAGCCGAGGTTTTTCCATATGTGCTGAGTTAGCAAACAAAGCGTCGACCTTGGCATGCCGTCCTGACTCTTTTTAATAGAGGGTTTTTTTTATCTCTGCTGGGAGAGACGATCTCTCCAAGGTTTCACACTTCCAGTCATCACAACCTCCGCTTCTGGCTCTATCATACCACACATGGGTTGTTAGATTTACCAGAGGAATCCAGTTTTTGAGGGATGTTTAACAAGAAGCTGCCAAACTGAGAAATCCCTACGGGGCTTTTGACCTCCCATTTTGGCTCCGAATGCAGATGGAAGCTCTGACATTTCTGTCTTGCAGTAACTAGTCAGAGAAACAGCCCCACCAAAGGGCCTTTTGGACAACTGTTTGACTCCACAGATGACGGGCTTCAGATGTGCTGGCTGTAATCACTCGCTGAGAAACAGACCAGACAAAGAGGCATTTGCTCTGCTTCAACAGCCGCCTTGGCGCAGCGCAGAGCTGGGCGTGTTGGATTGCACTGCTCCTACAGATGAGGCCGGACACGGTGAGAAGCAGAAGACAGAAGACTGGGAGCTACAGCAGTCAAGAGGGTTAAGAAGCATGTGATCCCAAGTTTACCAGTTCAAATCTAGGACAAGGTGCCCTAGAGCAGTGGTGTCTGGGGGTTGGTTTCCCTGATGGGTCACAAGATCAACCTAAGGGGTCATGAGGTGATTGACAACAAAGAAGAAACATTTCTCAAGGAACTGATAGAATTAGAACATTTCCTCTGACTTTTCTCTAATCTTTGCTTTTTCTTGTGAAATACTGGATAGTTTAGCCCCTAAAATGTAATACAATGGAGGGCTGGGTATTGTTTGAAACCTTTTGATACTATTGCAAATATGATAGCTGAGAGATGAGTTTTGGTACTGATACCAAAACAATATTTTTTTGAGGAATGTGAAAATGTTTTTCTACAAAAATATATATTTTTTTACGAAACAAAATAACCCAAACTTGTCAGATGTTTAAAGGAACAGTTTGACATTTTGGGAAATTTGCTTATTCACTTTCTAGCAAAGAGCTGGTCGAGAAAATTGATACTACTTTCATCTGTTCATTAAATATAAAGCTACAGCCAGGAGCCGGTTAGCATAGCTTAGCACAAACACTGGAAACAGGGGGGAACAGTTAGCCTGGCTCTGTCCAAAGGTCACATCTGCCTACCAGCACCTCTAAAGCTGGAAATGTAAAAACGATAATTCACCGGTTTACGTGGGTTTATGTATGTTGTCTAAACAAAGGCATCTGTACAAGAATGTGGCCTACATAAAAAAACAGTCAAAAGTTCACTCTTGAATGGTAAAGCACTGCCAACATAGGCATTTCTTCATACAGAAATCCAATTTAACCATAGGCAAAGATGCTAATTTCTCCACTAATAGGAGTCTCAATACACACTGATGCAACAAAACCACAAGATGTCTTAATAATACAGCTGAATGATCGTACTCCCAAGCTCTGTATGTGTCTATGTTTCCGGATTCCACAAAAGCACCATGTCCAGGACCCTTCTCTGAGGAAGTTATTTCAGGAAATGTAGGAAATTACTGTAGTCGAAGCCAACCAGGCAGATTGAGAGAAAGTGGGTGCCCACTTTCTCTCAATCTGCAGAAAAAAAGCACACTTCGGCACTTGCAGCTCTTCATCATAAAATAACTGGTGGAACACACTGAGCATCACAAATTGTTCACATCCACTCTCGTGGGTAATAGTGTGAACGTGAAGCAGGGCTTTGCAGAGAAAGAGCATTCAGGCTCAGTCGACTTTTCCCTGGAAAAATAACAGAAGAAGAGATGTTCATGTCCTCATGAGGCTGTCTTCACCTGTTAGCACCTCCAACCACTGTGCTAAATCCTCTTGTACATTAAGCGTGAAATTGAGATTCAAATGTGTCTAACAGACGTGTGCTTCATAGTTATTATCCTCATAATCCCACAGAACAAGGATTTCCAATTCCTGGACTGCTGTAAAGACAAGCTTATCTTAGCTCTCAGCCAGGAATGGCCTTTAATAAGACCTTGCGCCATGTCTTATTTCATAACCATGTAGTTCTGGTTTATGATCTTACACGCCAGTAAAAATACTCCATGTCCTAATGTTCTTGGACAGCGTACCATGGGAACTGAGTACTTTTCAGTGTTGTGTGTCTGTGTCTTTGTGTGCAAGCAGGAAGAATATGCCGTGCTGTCAGTTTGCTGATACATTTTTTTTTTCAAGTCTTATAATCATCTGCAGTCAGACTCTATCATTAGCGAAAGGCACATTTGTCTGGTCTGGCTAGCAACACATGCACACATACACATTGGTATGTAGGGTGTGTTTGTCTAGTTTCAGGCGTTTCCCCCATGTTGTGTGTAAGCTCACTACTACGCCTACACTGCATGCTGTGCAGCCTTTTTGTTTGTCCTTAAGTTTGTGCATAGCTGGCATTTTATTGAGGATATCATCCCGCGGCCAGTCTGCCAAATCGCTGAAGAGGCTGTTTTTTTTGTTTTTTTCTCCAACATGTGCTGAAGTGAAACCGGCTGTCTCAATTCCTTATCAAAGTCTACAGACAAGTTGTTTTTTTTCTTTCCGATCTCTTCTTACCTCACTCTCCAAAACAGTGTGTGTTTGTCTGGTGGGAAGTTGTCAAGTTACGTTTGCGTAAGGTTTTGAAATTCCATTCCTGGTCCTTCGATTGGCTGTGCCGCTGGACCGAGAGATTTATGTCCCGTTTGTTGATGTTGTGTGGATGCATTCTGTCAATGTGTGAACTGTTTCCCAAATAGACCAACCCTACCCAACTCTCCCCCTAATCTGAGCAGTGTAAATCAGTATGAGGGAGAGAGGCTGGGTCAAAGAAGTTCACTGTGGGAAGAATCTGGTGCTACTGTTTCAGATTTATCATCCAAGTCTAAAAAGGTGCTGGATACTAAAAATTGCTTAAATGAAAAGAAATCAAAGCACCTGCACTCTTACCTCCATGGCATACACTTTTCAGTCAAACATTAGACATACCAAACACAGAACATTATATAATGGAGGAAGAGTCATTATTCATTAACATACCTGCGGTGACAGAAGACAAACAGTTGCGAATATTATGCAGCATTTTATGAGGATATGTTTTCCTTTTACTTCGTCTTATGACTCTGACCTTTTTATATATCTTTTTATGTTTGACAGAAAAACAAACTACCAAAACATAGAACTCTCTCACCCAGAGAAACACAACATAGAAGTATGCGTTGGCAATTTTGATGAAATCCATTCTCAATGGCATTCATCACACTATCAATATATATTGTGATATAGTACATTTTCTGGGAAACAACTTGTTAATAGATGGAGTTGCAAGCTTTCCAAGTGCAGCCGCAACCAAAATGGCAACAATCTGGATCAAAAATAAATAAATAAATCACAAATATTTAGGCACTTGTTGCTCCTAACAACACAACAAGAACCTCTCATCGTGGCAACCACTGCGCTGACTCACTTGTATCCCAAAATGGGAAGAACTTTTCCAGTCCAAAGTGATCTCGACTTAATTTTTTTGTTCTGTCTGGCTTGAACGTGTGGATGACGATGATGGTGTTGGCAGCAGTTCCAATGTATGACCTAGATCCTCGAACTAGTCATATAATTGGGTGACTCTTCTCTGGGTGGAATTAGAGGGATAGAGAAAAGACCAAACTTAAAGGATGCAGCAGAAGAATTGGGTAGAGAAGAGTAGAAGAGAATGGAGGCGATCAGTAAAAAGAGCAGTTAAAAAAAAAATGAAGGCAGCAAGAAGTGGGGGCCCTTAAATCCTAAAAGCCTGTAGCTGATGGATAAGCCAAGCACCAGAGCCAAAACTGCTCAGAGTTCTGGGAAAACGCCCGCAGGCCTCAAACATATGGGTGACAGTGGTTGAAAACACATGTGAATCATCCACCTTTCAGTTTGGCAAGATGTATTAAGAGTTCATTCTCTTTCCACCTAACAGATGGACCATTGGGATCAAGTGAACACCTTTAGTGCCAGCTGAAAAGTCAGTAGATACAGTCGAGGGAAGAGACAGGCTATTGAGTAGCTATTCCTCAGATTGAGCTCCCCACTGGGTCAGCCGAAAGGGGTCAAGCTAGAATGCGCTTTTCATTTTTGTCAGATCCATTTAACTTTCTTTGGGCAACGGTCAGTGGATTAGAAAAGCGATCTCGACAGGCTGCAACTGCTTGTTGTGTGAAAGTTTTCTAAAGGTAGTGGTTTAGAATTTACCCTTTTGTCAACACTTGTGTAACATCGGCACTGTTACAGCAGGGCTAGTTTCTCTCAATACAGGAAGGAGATGAACTCACACCACTGTGCCTTCTCACTTCCCTCCTTTGCCATCTGCGATGATGTTTGCCCACACGCTGCTCTCAGATAAGGGGAGTATGATCAGCCAAGACCAGATGCTTTCCCAATTTAGCTGCAATATTTCAGTTCTCTTGTTTAGGAGGAGTTTCGTTCAGTGGTTTGAAGTGGAACTTTTCCTCTTTTTGAGTTTTGGCTGAATGCTTCTTCCCCATAATATCTTATGATAACAATGTCTCATGTCTTTGCAAGGTCTCTAGGAGAGGTCAGTGTGTTGGGGTCATAGTGATGTGAAACAAGGTTAAAGCTTTGTTTTGGAAGTAAAACCAGGCAAATCACTGAACCCCATCACTCCGCTGCTGTGGGGTTATTAGCTCAAATCTTCCACACTGGGGTTTGAAGTACTGCTAAAGTGGAATATTTGTGCATTGGTTTGTTCGCCTCATTGGGAAGAATTTGTCACCGGAGTTCTTATTTTATATTAAGAGCCTCTCATGTTCTGGCAGCCCAGCTCAGGTTGAAAAAGATGACTGTAGTCAATGCTCTGTCATCCCTCTTAATTCAAACAGACACAACAGGGCATTGGAACAGAAGGAGAGTTTCCCCTTTGTATGGGAAGTCTCTGTGGGATCAATTATGTATGAGCAACTTTGCCTGTTATGAAATATTGATTGCTCTTTTTTTCTGTAATTTTGAACAATCCACTTACTTTTACCCTTGCGTGTCCTGTAGGAATTAAAATCTGCTTTGGATCATTTTTGTATAGATATTAGAGCTTGTCAGCTCTCAGGCCTATATCCCATAAATGTCACAGTTTAAAATTAGACTGGATATTGTCCAGAGATGTTAGCTTGACTGCACTGTACTGGACTACATATAAGTCCACCAGTGTTGTTGATTCCCTCAACTCTGGGATGAGTGATACTTGAAGGCTAAGTCGGACGTGGAACAGTGCAGTATAAAGAGACAGAGCTCAATCCAGCTCCAGATCCCTGTGGCATGAAAGGAATCCTCTGTTGGTGCTGGTCACTAACTCCTTCCCCCCCGTGAGAGACCATCGTTTTACTGGTCTGCCCTCAGCAGACATTGCAGCCTTTCATCTCTCAAAGGAAGGGCAGCTGCTCCTGGACTCCATTCGGCTCAATGGGACTGTGAAGGCAGAGAAGGGATGGAATTGCAGTGGATGTGCGATGGTGTTGAGATCTGTTGAAGATTTGATTGGTGTTTGAACATGATAAGCAATATGGCCCCCTTGATGGCAGTCAACTGGCAGAAATGTAATTGTCAACTATTTTCATAATCGATATATTGTTTATCAAGCTATGTGAAACATTCTTTGGTTCTAGCCTCCCAAATGTGAGGATTTGCTGCTTTCATTAGTTTTATAACTGAATGTGTGAATTGAATATTTCTGGGTCTGCGATTGTTGGCCAAGTGATTTGAAGACGTCAGCTTGGCCTTTAGGAAATCGTGATGGGAATTTTTGACATTTTAGACTAAACGATTAAACAATTAATTGGGAAAACAGTTGACAGATCAATCTATAAGGAAAATAATAATTAGTTTTAGAGCTAGACCGATAAATCAGTCAGGCTGGTATATCGGCCGATATTAGCTTATAGCAGATATATCGGTATCTGTGTATATGTTAGCCGATAAGTAACAAGACATTGCAGTACAGAAATGCCAAACTAGTTTTTAAGGTAATTTAGAGTGTCTCCATTATATAGTTTGTCCACCAGAGAGCACTGACAGGTTTAGTTTTACACTGTAAAATGTCCCGCTCAGTATGTAGCTTGGTCACAATTTAAAAAACTAATTTATGTTTGTTTGTGTTTATGTACAAAGATCCACCAATCAGCCGATATATTATCATATTTTTTAAAACTCAAACGAATGCACAAGTATGAATGGACAATTAGCCCAAATCAGGTGCTACATGAAACTTGTAGTAACTCTAACTCATAACAGTGATCGAATATGTTGAGAAATCCACATTCAGAAACTTTAGATCCACTGCATCATTCAAGCCTTATGGCTACAGTATTCTTTACGATCAAACCCTGTCTACAAACATGCAAAAAAAAAAAGGGTAGCATGATTTCTGAGTTGAGTTCAGTTTTTCAACAAGTTATTTTTGTCGTTTGGAGCGAGCAGTGTGCAAGGTTTCCTAATGCATCTTTAAAGTAATTTGTTTTTATAAAGGGGACTGGGTGATTAATCGAACATTGGTGCAATTTCAGTAGAAAAACACTCTTGGTCTCCAGGAGTATAAATAATGCATCACAATTTGGCCCTAGCATTTTGCAAGAGAAAGATGAAAGAGATGTTTTTCTGCTAATAGAAATCTGTGAGAATATGATTTTAAATACACAATAGGCTTAGTTTTATTCTTTTAAATTATGAATGCAGTGTTCTTTCAATTGCATCATTTCAATCACATTTCTTCACATCACTTTCAATTCTAACTCATCACTTTTTGTCTTATATTTTCAAGTTTTCTTCACCTTAATAATTTGCTTAATTAAATCTAGATTCGGGGCCAGTAAACTTATTCTCATCAATTAATTACTGAAGTCAGATACATGTTCAGATACAAAGGCATCGGTCATTATTCTGTCCAGGAACTGGTTTCTACCGCAATCGATTTTATTAGTGTGCAGTGGCTGTTTGTAAAAAGATTACGACCTCGTTGATGAAAAGCACAGCCCCATGATTCAATTAAACCTTCTTAAGCTGCTGTATGACAAGTTCATGCAATCCCAGAGGTCCCTGTTGTTCTGTGTGTGTCTCTGTTTCCACTGTGGCATTGATCACATCATCTCTTCTGTCTTCACTGTGTCATTTACAGACGGTGGACATCCATAAAGAGAAGGTGGCCCGGCGGGAGATCGGGATCCTGACCACCAACAAGAACACGTCGAGGACCCATAAGATCATAGCACCAGCTAATGTGGAGCGGCCAGTCAGGTACATCAGGAAGCCCCTTGACTACACTGTACTGGACGATGTCGGCCATGGCGTAAAGGTGAGCTGATCTTTTTTTATTCCTGATTTTGTGCACTTTTGGGTCTTTTCCTCTGCTTTCTCTGTTAGTTTATTTCTGCTTCTCTTCTGTTCTTCCACTTTCTTGTTCTACTATATCTAATTTTCTTCCTTTCCCCCTCCTCTATCTCTTGACAAAGGTATTCCTATCTCCCTCCTTCTCTTCTCTCTCCCACTTTGACTCGTTTTCTCGCTCACACTCTATCTCTTGTGCTTTCTCTTTCATCTTCAGAAGGCACTCCTTCTGACCCTACAGGAATACGTTTCAGTGTGGGTTGGTGGGAACTGGTTGGGGGTGGAGATGAACTAAAACAATGATTACATCTTTTGGCTTTCAGAAAATAGCTCTATTCTTAGAGCGTTGTGAAAACTGAGAGACAAATTTGTGAGATGTATTTAAAGGCACTTAGGCCCCGACTGCCCTTGTTTCTCTTAACCTTTGCAGAGGAATGATGTGTTTACAATTAGATTTGTAGTTTATTTTCACATCAGTACAATCTGAAAGGCGGGAAAGAAGCTGATTTTGATGTGATGAACTCTCTCAAGTAGAAGCTCTGATGATCCAAATGTGACATTTCACTCCCTCTCTGCCATTAGGGCTCGCTTTAGGGGTCACTGGGTCGTCCTGACAGTGGTGGTAATGACATCATTTCCTGATGGCCGCAGGCATTTTTGCGATCTCCGTCCCTCTCCCTTGAGCGTCCTCTGCCCCATCAATCAGCCAATCAATTGCAGCTGTCAGACAGATTGGATTAGAGGCCCGCCATTACCGTCCTGTAGTGTTACAGGCATTGATAAGGAAGGATAAAAGCCATTGTGTCACTCTCAATTTACAGTGTGGGGAATTACATTGGACCCTTCCGTCATGGTGGATGGGTGTGATGGCTAATGGGGAGTAACGCATTTTATTTGGGTGTTTTTCTCACAGCAGAGACCAGGTTTTCACCAACATTATTTACTTTAAAGTGTATGAAGACGATGTTCTAGTACATACAATAACAATTTTTAATAAAGGAAGAGTTCAACATTTTTGGAAATTTGATAATTCACTCTTTTTCTAAGAGGGAGATGAGAAAAACGATACCACTCATGTCTGTATGCTAAATATGAAGCTAGAGGTGGGATGCTGTTAGCTTAGCCTAGCATAAAGACTGGAAGCAAGGGGAAACGGCTAGTCTGGCTCTGTCCAGACCTCCAAAATCCGCCATCCAACAGTGCCTCTATGTTATTAACACATTGCATCTCTTACATGTGCTGTAACTATTTCTTGGGGACCAGCACCTGAGCGCAGTGACTTTATGGACACAGAGAAATAGTTACAGCACCTAACTAGACATAAAACCACAACTTGTCATTTTTACAGTACATCTCTGTTTGTGTACTGGTTAAACAAAAGAGAAGTGAGAAGTGTCAATTAGTGAGTTTTAGAGGTGCTGGTAGGCAGATTTAGGATTTGGAGAGAGCCTGGCTAGCTGTTTCCCCCTGCTTCCAGTCTTTATGCTAAGCTAGGCTAATTGACTCCCAGCTCTAGCTCCATAGTGCACAGACAATAACTCCCAGCAAGAAAGTGAATAAGCGTATTTCCCCAAAAAATCAAACTATTCCTTTAATCATTAGATAGTGGTTCCAAATAGTATTTCTGTATAACGATTTAGTATTTCTATTTCTAGCTTAATATTTGAGATTCATAAGTCACTTGGATATTGCTGCACTTTGTGAAAAACAATTAAATGCAAGTTATTAATTTAATTTACACACATGCCTGAAAGTGGGCACATTTATTAAATAAACAGATCATATTGTTGACAATACAATCTCACCTCTGAATCCATTTAGCAGCTACTCTGGCACTTTTTTATCATATCACATGATCTTCATCAGCAGATGGTGTTTATTGTAGATGTTCAAATGTTTTTTACTTTTCCTTATTTAAAAAAAATGATCCACAATTTAATGACAACATGGCAAACCCCATGTTCTGATGAAGATCATGTAATATGATAGAAAGCGCCAGAACAGCTACTAAATGGACTTTGAGGTGAGATTGCTTTGTCAACTGCTGTTTCCAAGGTCAAGAATGTATAATCTAATAACGTGCATACACACTACTACTGACTTTACTGTGTTTAATTAAATAGAAGAGTTACTCAGAATCAGGATACGACTACATGATTGCACAATAGTGTCAAATTACTGAAACCATCGTGCTTCATGGCTGCTTTGAGAGTGTTTGATGCATCTATTTTAAGAACATTACGTATTACTCTGGGCCTAATCTCAGTAGATTTTCTCCTTTTTAAATGTCTTTTATGCTGCATTTAGTTAGCGAATGTGATGGGAAACACACATACACCCACACACACGCTCCGGCAGCAGTCCTACATCACCTCCTCTCATCTATGCATGTCACAGCCCAAAGAGCCAATCGATACTCAACATCAATACTCCATATTAATTCATATAGTATCCTGTCAGATGTCAGGCTTGTATAGAATATCTATAGCCATGGTTTACTTACTGACCAGAATCAATACTTTAATGTGAGTTTAAATCATGCCTATGGCCTCCAGTTAACTGTGAAACTCGCTTTGCACTGGCCTAAATGTTGAATTGGTTTTACGGCCTCACACAGTGTTTGTATAATTAAACACCGAAGCATGAGCTGTAATACAGAGAAGAAACATCATGTAGCGCTTATATACATTATTGAATAGAAGCCCTTCTCAGATCCAAAGGAGCGAGAAAGAAAAAAGAGGAATTGAGAGAAAAGAGAAGGTGAAATTCATCTAGATTATTCTCTGAACGCAGCAGCATCGCATCAATAATAGGTGGAATCTCACAACTGACAGATCAGGATGTTCCTGCATCTCAGGGCGTACTGAGAGTGACATGATGGTTTTTAGCTTTAATACGAAAGATGAGATTTAGTCTTCCAGTCAGCTGATGTTTAATCTAGTCGGCGGGGATTTCGGAAATCCAGGGACGATGATGTCGGGTGTTTGAAGTTAGATTGCAACCTTTTGATATTTTGTGTTGTGTCAGTTACAAGATTAGCTTAAAGGGATAGTTTTGGATTTTTGGGGAATTTTGATGTTGACAAAGTCATGGCTGCTTTTTTTTGTTTCTCTATATGCGGTTTGAAAGTCACCATTCTGTTAAATTACAATCCTTAAGATTCAGCCCTGGTTGATTTGTTCACACCCGAGGTTACGGGTGTGGTTTAATACTACAGCAAACACTCCTTGAGCAGCTCAGAAATACATCAGAAGAGCAGTTGTTTACAGTGTAGCCAAACAAACTCACTTCATGTAACAGCTCGTTGTGGCTGCTTCTTCTTGTGCCATTACTTCCTGCAATATTTACAACTAATCCACTGTCAAAAAATTCCCAAAATGACTGTTATGTGGTTTTGTAGATGCATTTCAGTGCTAACTGCTGGCTAACTGGTATCAGCGCTTACTGCGGTGACAAATACTTTGGGTTTTTTTTGTTTGGTTTTTTTTTATCCAGTGGGGAACAATAAAAAAATAATATAGAGAGCTAATTACAGAATGTAAATGAATGCAATGACGATTGCTAAAATAATTATGACCATAAATGGTATCAAAACCAAAGTTTGACTTCATAGGTAATTTATGAACCTGTCAGTTGCATTTTTTAAGGTCACCAAGTCAATTTCCAAGTTTGAAATTCTTGATATTGAGTTTCTAGAAGCTTTCAAACACAAAACAGTTACACATTAGCCACTGTCACTTGTTTGGACTATATTTTTTGGGATGTATCCTTGGTGACTGCCCTAACCTCAGGAAGTATTTGTGTCCTTTATACTGAACGTTGACCCGACAGACTCACCCAAATCTGACACACTGCATTGCTCTAGATTTCCACCCAGGCTCAACACGCTAAGCCTTTTTGGACTTGATAATGACCTTAATCTGAACCTGACGTTAATAAAGCATTTCCACACCGACAGTCTGGTTTGTTCCGCAAAACAGAGATACAACATTTGCCAGGAAGATAAGAGAAGGCAGTAGTAGGCCTTGGCATTTCTGGCATGACCTAGATTGTAAATTGAATCTCGTCTAGCTCTGATAACCCGGGGAGAGTGAAATTTGAACGTGAGATTTACCATTCACAGCTGCACTGAAGGTGTATTCAGTTTTTAAAGAAGCAGAGATCACTTCATACTGACCTATGCCATGAATTTGCTTTTGGTTTCATTCTCTCGCTTTCCCTCGTGGTGTTGTGATGCTACAATGCTTTCTGCAAAGACCACTGGGGACACTGCATTATAGATGAGCCACTTGACTCTGCAGTTGTCAAACCCCACTGCTGTGTTGCCTCTATATTCTCTTTGACATCAGCCCACACAAGTACAAAGGTGGTTTTTATCGCTGCCAGTTATGTAATAGACTGAAATTATTTTGAGTCAAATCTGGATATGTACAAAGAAATTAACTGAATGAAAACGTAGATTCACAGTAGACTTAAAATGCATATTTGTGAGCCAGCTTTTTGATGTACAAAGGTAAATTTAACACCCTGTTAAGATAAGACTTGTTTCACTTGTGCATAATAGCTCTGCCATCAGATCCCTGCGATTTCCTTTCAGCCTGACTGTGGCACTGGGTGTGGTACTGTGGGTCTAAGTAGAAAGAGTCAGGAGCCACGTTGTTTTCCTCTGGTAGTATGACTTGTAACTGCTGACCTGCCCAGGTCTTGCTAAATGTTTACTCAGTGTAAATACGACATGGAATCATTTTTCTCCTGCTCGCTTGTACTTTGACTTCTGCTGATCTGTTTAGACATGGCCATTTTGACATGCCCTCTTTCTGTCTCTCTCTTCTGTGTTTTTTTTCTCTTCGCCCACATAAGTGGCTAAAAGCCAAGGTAAGTCTGGTTTGTCATGTGACCCATTTTACTATAATGCATTATTGATAGATTTGTCCAACTCCCTTTTAATGCAAACCCCTACACATGTGATGATTGTTGTCATTTCCCATGTTATTCCCATTAACCGACTTGTACTGTAGTCCTTTTAGCCCAGAACATACAGTCTGAGGCTCTGTAACACCCTCCCTGTCAAATTACCAACTCTGTGTTGTCATTTACTTTACATGTCGTGTAGTTGTCTATAAGTCCTTATAGGCTTCCCAGTATTACTGAACAGTTATGTGAAAATTTCAATACTACAAATCCAGATGTTGCTAAATTCAAAGCTTTAGTTATTTTGTTTTTCAGTAGTTACATGTGTTTTGCAAGAAGCCTTGTTGAAACAACCTAGAGATTTCTAACCTGCAATCAGCAGCAAACAGCCTGTGCCTGAGTTAAACACAAGGTGGGCTGGCATTACATAACCCTCCAAATATTACCATCTGACATATATACATCTATGCTGTTGAAATGTTGTCATCTGGGCAGCCTATAACATTTTGTCACAAGTAGTAATCACCCACAGTGTCTGAAGTAATTTGTTTTTTAAATAAGCGTCTCTGGGTTTTTGTTTTTCTTCTAACCACAGCAACATGGAAACAATCAGTCAATCAGAGGAGGAACACTATCGAGGACCAATCCGCCCACACAGAAGCCGCCAAGCCCTCCCATGTCAGGGCGTGGCACGCTCGGGTAAGATTTCCATTTTAGTCACCATGAAGGGAAGACTAATCCTCTAATTATCAATGACTGGATGAAAAAACAGAGCTCTTGTGGGGGCGATTAAAGAACATGCAGTTAAACTACATTTCTTTTTTTGATTATTTTTTGGCATTTAGGCATTTTTTTTAAAATAAATAAATGTGATGTGAAGAGTAACATGAAATAACACAGTGAACAAATGGCTAACAAGATGCCCCAGGACATTATTTTTTAACTCAAGTGTGGTTGTGATGGCTGTGTCTTTGTAGTTTTGGCTCATATGCACATTTAAAATGACAAAACTGATGTAAGTAAAACCAGAGAAAATAGATCCAGGAAAAAGAAGAAGTCTGGGAACTTGCCTGAACTTTTATCTGTTAGTGTCAGACAGGTGTCAGTCGTCCTCTGATGCACAGCAGCAGTTAGCGACACTAATCAGATATTAATTCCAAGGGTAAACTTCCAGCCCCTAGCACACAGCATCCAGCTGGGTAAACTGATAGGATTTACAACGCTCTAGTGAACACGGCCTCGCAGTTTTGATAGTAGGATTTGCACTGAATTATGATCACTCTCATCCTTGATTTATCATTATTTGACTTTCGTTTTCGAATCTTCGGCCGCTGCAGACGCAACACATCCTACAAGACCCTGGAGCCAGTGAAGCCGCCCACGGTGCCCAACGACTACATGACCAGCCCCGCCCGGCTAAGCAGCCAGCACGGAGCGCAGCACAGCCCCGGACGCACGGCGTCGCTCAACCAGAGGCAGCGCACACACAGGTAGATAAGACAAGAAGAGGCACACAGTCTGACACTGTTGATCTACAGGCTATCAATTTTTCTCTGTTTTGTATCATTGTAAATTGAATATTTTTGGGTTTTTTGGCTGTTGATACAAACAATTACAAGGTGCCATCGTGGGCTTTGTGAACTTTGATCTAATCTACTGGCAATGTCAAACATTTTTTACACTAAACTATTAATCAGAAAAATCGATAATGAAAAGAATTACTTGCGAGGCACTAATAAAGAAGCAGAGAGATTTCCTTGTAGTGTAACAGACATACTGGGACATGATGACTTATGGTCGCATTTCTTTGCACTTTGCAGGAAAATGTGGACACATACAGTACATATACACATTAGCTGTGATACTTTTAGCTACAGTACCAGATCAACACACACACACACACACACGCTGACACAAGTCCAGTCATGTTAATTTATATGACATAAAATTCTCCAAAAAAAAAAGTCAATAAAGTAAAAACAACCTGCAGGAAGAGCAACAGAGGATGTATCTCTGTTCCAAAACAGACGTGCAGTATGTGCAGCAAGTACAGAGTAGACGAAGAAGTGGTAGTAGAATTGCAATGTACAGTATATCTCGCTACAAAATATTATGAATACACATTAACAGACTCTACAGTATACAACCAAGCTAGTAGCAGAATACACCAATGAGGACTTGATGTGTATGCAAAATGTAGCATATAAACAGTTTTACGAAGCAACTTTAAGTTTACTAAGTTAAATAGTTTAAAGCAAAGTTCATCCTTTACATCAACTGATGTAAAAGATGAGCAGATAATATGGAGTCAGTATTGGCAGCCAGACTGTTGCTGATATGATCGAAGTTCGAGATATAAACTTACACAACAAACTTCATGGATAAAAGTCTCTAAAATCTGCAATTGTAATGTTAATCAACTTTGCACAGTTTTTAATGGAGCGCGAGACAGGTACTTTATACTTTTTTCCACCCATTTCTGGATAGGTATGAGTGCAATCAGTGTTCCAGCTACACCTCTAAACTGAACACTAAATGTGCTCTCAGTGTTTCCGTAATGTGATGAAAGCTTCTCTCCAAAAACCACTAGTCCCCCTCCATGTCAGGTGGTTCTAATCTCTTCATTTAGTGCAGCAGCTTAGAGCACTTTCGCACCTCTTCCTCCTCTCCACTACACTGAATCCAGCATTTGTCTGACAAGGCCTGGAGGGTTTCTCACCAGCGGCCTGAATCACTCTGATATTAATATCTGTAAAAGCCTCTGACATAAAGTGCTGTTTCAAAAACCCCTAAGTCAACTGCAGCATGGAAACCCTTGAACATGGCTCTCAAGGATTGTTACCCAGAAATCTCCATGCGGAGAAAGCGGGAGGCGCCTTCATCAAATTTGAGTTACGAGTGAGTGAAGTCGCCTCATTAGCTAAAAAGCCTGTTATGCTGACTGTGATGCTCATAAATATTACATAATTTTTTGTTTTCCCTACCCTTGCCCAACTTCTCATGTAGGTTTGCAAAAAGCTGCTCATTCACACAGAAGTTCTCCCGGTGCTTCTTCTACTTTATCAATTAAAACCAAACTCCAGGTCTTCTTGTAATTAGGGGCTTCAAATGCTTAAAGGCTGCAACAACAAAACTATCGTTTGGCTGCTCAGCATCACTGTTCCTGATCTGTGGTTTAAAGCCACCCTAATGTCCCTTTAACAAACTGACACTGTACCCGCCCTGCTTCAGCGAATATTGCTGTGGCATCACTATTTGATTACACAGGCTTCAAGTCGGCTGTGCTTATTCAGCTCATCCATCTCTGACATCCTCAACTGAGGTCTAAATTCAATATAGGCATCTGCGTTATTATCTAATATCTTTGTGTGGGAAAGATTACACTGTCAAACGCAGGTATCATTGTTTTAAGAAAACATGTTTATTACAGTCACCATAGTGTCCCGGTAATAACTGAACAGGATGCATTTAAGATGGTGTATGACCCTGTGGATACAGCAAAATGCAATCAATTGTTTAAAAAAGAAGATATCCAGTGTGACTTTTCCCAGTTTTACAAAATTGTGCCAGCTGTTCTTCCTCAACTACTATCTGCTCTTCCACTCCTTCATTCTTTGTTTATTTAATTAATTAGGGTTGCCCTGGTGACTACAATGTCCCCTATTTCATGTCCAGCAGGTGACCTTTGTTGCATGTCGTTCCTTCTCTCTCCCATAATTTCTGTCATCTCTCAACTGCAATCTCTCCAATAAACGCATAAAGTGCAAAAAGGTGATTAAATAAAATGTGCCACCAGTGTGCAAAATGCATACATCCAATTCTGGCCTCAGATGGCTACTTCCAAAACAGAGTAGGACCAAGTCAGCCACTCAGTCCAAGAAGCTATACAACAACACACAATTAAACAGACTATATGTCGTGAATAATAAGAACATTTTACTTAAAAACATTTCCAGGCTGAAAGTGAAAGTCTTTTTAATATTTTTTATTTGTTTGTTCAGTGGTATAAGGCTTTTCAGATATGCAGCAGAGAAGCAGAACTGCAGAGGTTAAATATATTAACTACCCTATATTTATAGTTTGCACATGTTTGATGTCACGCTTAAGCACATAGCAAGTGAGCTGGAACTTTAAGCCCTGCTGCGTGTTGCAGGCGGTTGATTTATAAACAACTCACTGTGTTGAGTAGAGGCTGAATGAGTGAGGAAGGTGGAGCAGGAGAGACGGAGCTGAGTTTTTTTTATTTCACAGCGAGCGTTTTGAAACGAAGAGGAAGGACGGGGGGGCAAAAGCTGGGGAAGAGATAAATGGGTTGGCAAAGGAAGTGGTAAGTTATACAGGTATTAGAATGGATAAATCCAAAACATGCAGATGGGGGAGTGAAGTACGCCGTTCACTTCAAAAGAGGGATGACATGATATTGTTTAGCCTTTATCCCCATAGACACTCAGCTCCCACTGCCACCAACATCCTTCAGAGGGGTAACTCCTGCTGGTTGTGCCTGGAGCGCCCCAGGGCTCGACTGACATGGATCAGAGAGGAGGAGAGGGGGGATGATGGGAAAAGGGGATAAAGAGATGTGGGGGGAGGTGGGAGCGAGCAGGGGTAGAAAGAATCAGAGGAGGCTGGGCTTGGGGGGTGAGGGGTTCGGGAGACGAATGGGGAATCGCTTTTTCAGGCGATGAGAAGATGAGAGGAAGAGGTCGAGGGATGGTTAGGGGTGAGAGGTAGGGAGAAGGATCAGTTGAAAAGCAGGCATGAAAGAGGCAGAGAGAGGAGAGGAGAGGAGGGGTGAGGGGCTGAAGCAGAAATGAGGATCAAGGCCCGCGAGTGAGAGCGGGAGGGGGGATTTAGTCAGCCAGGGCATTGATCTACGAGCCCCGGGGTCAAAGAGAGGGTGAAACAGCTCTTATACAGGCCACTGCAGAGCTGACATACATACTACATTCCCATGTCCTCTATCCTCAGAGGCTAGGGCTGGGCAGCACTGACACAATCAGAGGGGTGGATATGATGGGCAAGTTTAAAGGTGTCTGTTATTTGCTTATCATCTTAACTAGAACTGTCAAATAAGTGAAATAACTATCACTCTACTGTAATGCAGTCTTTTAGACCAGAAATATATGTGTATAATTTTCTATCAGAATATTATGATAACTTAAATATCTAATAGGGATTATAATGATTAGGGCTTCAACTAACAATTATTTTCCTTATTGATTAATTTATCCATCTTTTGTGATTAATCGTTTAGTAAGAAAATATAGCAAAAAGAGTCCAAACTGATGCCTTGGTATTACTAAAATGATATGAAACTAAGTAAATCAACAAATATTTGTCATTTTGATTGATAAATGATTTCACCGATAAATTGACCATCAAAATTATTATGAAAAATGCACATGTGAATTTGCATATAGGCACAACTCGTATGTGGTTCTTGGGCATTTCACATGTATCACATGTGAATTGTTAAGACACCACATGTTAAAACAACAGTTACATACAGGCAAATGTGGTTTTTCACCTATGAAACAGCGTTACAAATGTGATGAATTCACATATATGAACTTGTTGTTTTTGTACTGTAAATATGCAAAATACATATATTTTTGCAACGTTTTCTGTTCATTGACTAACTCTTAATCGACTAATTGCATCAGCGCTGTTAATATTGACTGGCTACATTAGCAGCATCTGTGGCTACATTTTGGTAAATCGCACCTCAAATTCGTGTGTAGACGCTGTTCTCATAAAGCTGCTATGCCGTTATGCCTTTGTTTCTTTTAGTTAATTCACTAATGCTAAAGCATTGGAATAGGTTGTTTGGCAAAGGCTCATATCATGTACAACAAAGCGTTTTTTTAGCCTTGGATTCACCCCATTCTAATGTCAGCTGCCAAATAAAAGCAGAACTTATTTTACTTAGACTAAATACACAGAGCACATGATAATCACTGTAAATTAGTTAGTGTTTTGGGGCAATGAGAGGATCTGAAGCAAGATATTTTTAGTTGTTTTTTTTTTTTTACATGAATAAAAGCATAACTATCCATTTTACCTCTGGTCTGTATTCAATTTTCTTTGTTACTCTGACTGATTCTGACCAAAAGTCGTCACTAGAGTGACTCATGCCTTGCTCACCTGGGTGTGTCACTGTAGCTCAGTCCTAACAAGCCAATAGACAGAGACAGTCATTATGAGAGAAGAACATGTGGTATGGACAGTCAGATGCTTGAGTGATACTTTGAAGGGTGATATGAAGTTTTGCAGTCTTATAATTCTAAATAGGACATAAACACAGATGCAGCAGAGTCCATTTACCTGCAGTGTTACCTGCTGTGCAGTCTAAGCAGGTTGCCCTGAATAAAACGATGTCCTCTTTCTCTCCTGTCTGTCTCCTCCCTCAGTGGAAGCAGCGGGGGTAGCAGCAGCAGGGAGAACAGCGGCAGCAGCGGTACTGGCATTCCCATCGCCGTGCCCACGCCCTCCATCCCCAACTCTGGACCAGGTGAGCTTTGCTTGGCTGCATATCACGCAGTGACAGTTAACACAGGCCTGTCAGCCTTTGTCCTTGCTGATATTAAGTGAGTGCAAGATTGTACTCAACGAGCTTCAGGCGTTTTGTAAAGCAATAAAAGTTGCCCCACCCCGCCTTATAACAAGAACAAATATCTGCTATTTATAATCCAAAAAATCTGTTCTTATTAGTTGAAGTCTGGTCTGTTTGACCTGTGTGAAACGAGATAACACTCTTTAAACATTGACATTGCAATGATGAGAATACAGGCTTTGCTGTTTGCACAATGCACGTATCTGTGAGAGCCTCAGCCTGAGTTTACTTTCGCACATACATCAAACAGTAGACTACTACATAAAGGCATGTAGTACTTAGTAGTAGTATGTAGTGTTAAGTCCAAAGTGCATATCTTTGTCTACTTGCATGAAATTACCAATTTTAAAGTATTAGTTCAAAATATTTGCATAAAAATTGCCCAATGTAGAAATTTAAAGCAACAGGAAACAAGTTTATTTTTTAAAATATTATATATATATGTACAACAATAATAGGCATTACTTGACAAGGTGTAAATGTAACGTGCTATTTGCAGATAGTGAGACTACGCTACACAAAGCCTATGTTTGCCAGACAAGGATTATGGAGGCCCATTGTGTTCTAAGCACAGCTGATTCTCTATCCTACTGTGTAAATAGGCCAAGCTGCGTTAGGCCTGCTGCTTTATAGTGGAACAGTAAGGCCCACATAACACCACACACAAGCTACACATAGTACTGCATTACACCATACACAAGCCTTAGATACTACTATCTTTAACTTTATGATTTGAGCCGAACAAGAAATATTTCAGGTTTGTGTAGCAGCCGTTTTAACTCGGCGCCAGGATCAGGCCAGCAGCACAGAACTAACCACAGCTCTCCCTGCAAGCTGGTCGCCATGGAAACACTCAATTCATACCACAAAGAAGTGTGTGCGGAGCAGCGCTGCGCCTTGACAAAGTCGAAGCACTCCTCCGGCCCCGAAGGGTTCTTGAGTAAAATGATGGGATGTTATGTAACAGCGTAGAGGTGCAGGAGGCGGGCGAGGACACACTCTGCATTAAATGGTTACTAATGTAAATGCTCCTTTCAGTCCCGCCCATGTTCGCTCCCCCGGGAGCCCCTCCTCCTCCCCCACCCCCTCCTCCACCACCACCTCCTCTCATGGCCGGGCTTGGCCCCCCAGCACCACCACCACCCATAGGTGAGAGTCCTCGACCTCCGAGGCCGCTCCTGTCGCCTCTTCTGCCCGGACGGTGGATAATCAGCACGTCTACTGTGATCCTCTCATGGTGGAGATGCACAAATAAGGGTGTTGTGCGTGTGGATGGGTGTCTGACTGTTTGTACACACTGCAAGCAAGATGTGTGATTATTTCTGTTATATATATATATATATTGTTTTATATTAATTTGCTATAAATTGATGAGTAAACAAGGCTTGCTGTAAACCACTAGTTACTTCATGAAAATGGGGATTTAAAACTTGAATGCTTCAAATTTCAATAATGGATGCAGCTGTTCTCCAAACTTCATTTATTTCTGTAGCGTTTGAATTTAAAGCTTTACAGAACACAGAAGGTTTGCGTATCCTTAATTTCTTGGTATAACTGTGGTTCATTAGGTGAAATAACATTATTTAAGAAACAAGGAAGGATGGAAATCTGATTGGCTCTTGACGGCTGATGGCGATGATGACCTTCCACACATCAGCCAGATTTCCTGGTTGTCCAGCTCTGTAGGAAATGATAATCGTCTTGCTTGCAGTGTGAACAGACTGTACACGTGCTTCTGTTTGGAGACACAGCAGGTTACATACGATGTCAGAAAGTGTCTGGCTTTTTTTTTAATCAGTTGAGTAACATTCTTCTCAATCCTCAGTGGTGGTGGTACTCTGCATCCTTATTCTTCACCGATCTGCTGTAATAGGCCAATAAAGAAGTCTCATATCACCTAAGGCCTGGCTAAACTTAAATAATGCCTGCAGAATCTCCAAAATTCTCCAAAAATATCCAAACCTGCTGGCTAAAATTTAAGCCCTCCAAGCTGAGGTACTGGCAGAATGTGGGCAGTATTTCCATACAAAGATAGAAAATGAATTTACCTTAAGGAGTTTGAGACTTCTTTTGCACAGGTATGTTACTGTTTAATTTGTGTTCTACTACTAATTTGTGTTTTACTTTTTATCAGAAAAGTGATTGTGGGTAAAGCTACATCAGGCAAAAGATTCAACATTTTCTGAATTGTAGCTTAAATCATAGCTGGGGCTGCGACAGAGAAGAACCAAGAAAGGCAGATCTGTAGCCGCTGGCACCAGCTGTTCTTAAGTTCAAACTTACTAACTTTATGAAGTTTGTTCATCAGTATATTAAATCGGGTTGCCCCACACAAATTAGTTATTTCGTAGAGATTAACCGTTACTAAATATTTACACCCAGTAAGTGCCAGATGTAAGTGTAACTGAACCAACTGACAAAGGTAACGTTAGCATGCTAATATATGACCTGTTGGACGGCGCTGCATATGTTTCCTAGAAACAGGTTTACACATTACTAAAGTCTTTACTAGCTAAGACATTTTTGAAGTTTTAATGGTGCAACCTGATTTAGTAAATCACTACTTTGAAATGAGCTAGAAGTTATTAAGAACATAAGAAGTATTTACGAAAAGCCCAGTTCAGGTTTCAGTTATGGTCACTGCTAGAAAACATTTTGCATGCACATTAAGTGAGGAATCAATACCTCAAATACAAAAAGGTGAGCCAGCACTCAATTCTGAGATGGCTAGACTCACAGCTGATGTCACATAAGTTCCAAAACATTCAAACATCCATTTGAGTGCTGCAAACATTCAGTTTTGCCTAATGTAGCTTTGATTTACATGGGGTATTGACTGAGTCACTGACTGATACTAGCTTTGATTTTCAGAGCTCTGCAAGACTGGAAAGCATCCAGCTGTTTGATTAGTATCAACTACTGTGTGTGTGTATGTTTGTGCAGCTGCTGCTTATATCTGATCGATTGCAATCTTGAGCAAGATGATCCCTTAAAACATGCACATTTCATCCTCAGAACATCAATGTGCATTTTGAGCTATAATTACATCAGCCTGTGACAATATGGAGAAGTTTGTTTGCTCCTTGTGTTCCTCTGAAGCTTTACTTCCTCTGGTTCCACCCATCCCTATCTGAGAGCAGGGCTTCTCCCGAGAGGCAGCATGTTATCTATAAAAGTGAACAGGAAATACTCTCTTTAAACCCTTCTCTCTCTCTCTCTCTCTCTCTCTCTCTCTCTGTTTTTGTTTTTCACACACACTCGCTCACACACTCCATATATAATCAAATATATGAACGTATTTAATGTTGTAATGGTGCTGCTGTTCGAAGAGATGATTTGGTTATTCTTAGAAAGCCAGTGTAATGGTACACGTGTGCTCTCAGTCGTGAACTCTCCCTCGCCTTGCAATAGCTCAAATAGACATTTGGAATCACGTCTTTGAAAAGTGTGTGAAGAAGTTATTTTCACTGCCGGCTCCGGTGAAACCTGAAGGATCAGACTCTGTTGTGTTGCTGCTCTCTTCTCTTTGCTCACTGAATCTTTTCCTTTCTAAAGAACCCTTAGGTGCAGGATTCATTCGGACGACCTCTTGGGACTCTTGTGTTTCATTTGTAACAGTGTAACAGTATTATCAATTAACAATCTGTGTTGCTTCCATAGCTCACCTGCTTCCTTTAATTGGTTATTGATTGTCTTTTCATAAGGTGTGGGGCTCTAATCAGAATTTAAAAGCTCACATCATCTTTTACGATCTTGATGATTCATGTTTTGGGTGCTTTTTTTCTCTTTTCCCCCTCCTCCGTCTCCTCTGTCTAACACCCCCCCCCCCCCCCTCTCTTTGGTCCTGCCTATCTTTCCTCTCTTCCTTCCCTGTCTTTGGGTGTTTCTAGTGGTGGCCCCTGGGCCTGGTCTGGGCCCCGCTCCAATGTCCCAGTTTGGAACCATCTCGCGGCAGATTTCGCGGCACAACCCCTCCAACTCCTCTGTCTCTATGGTTTCGGCCACGGGCACCTACCGCCGGGCGCCGTCGGTCACTTCCCAGTTCTCCTTGCAGCAGCAGCAACACCTGCAGCAGCAGCAACAACTACAGCAGCAACAGCAACAGCAACAGCAGCCTCATATGAATGGAGGCACTCCTGGCTATGGCCAGAACTCAAGTAAGGCCCTTCTGTCCCCAAACCCAGCCCGCTTTATAGATCCTGAACTGTCACTGAAGCACAAAACTTCACATATTTCCAAATCACAAGCACAGTCACAACCTAAAGCAAGCTAACCTTTGTAGCCACAGACCAATATTTCATATTTGCAAGTGAGTTTCTGCTTTCTGAAGGTCAAGCTTGCATTCTTGTTAGAATTATTGACTTTTCCCCTTAAGTCTGAAAGTGCAGGTTAAGGCTTTTTATCTAACTGTGGGATGTCTTTAGTATTGATGCTGAATGCCTCGTCGTTGGGTTCTACAGCAGATACAATGCAGACAGTCGATGTCTGCTAACAATGCATAGTCACAGTGCTTGGCCTCGTGTAAAAGTATGGTCAGGCGTTAACCTGTAAATGTATTTCTCTGTACATTATGCAGGTTTTGATTCCTTTAAAACTTAACTGGCTACTGTCTAAAAATGCATTTCACCTGGTATTAACATGTGATCAGTATCTGGATACATTGTCTGGAGGATGGCATCTGATCCAGGGGCCTTTGCATTTACAACCGGTACTAATAAGCGTTATCTCGATTCTGCCCGTATCGTGACCGGATCTCAATATGCAAATTAGTTAGGCGGAGCTAGCAAACATGGTGCATCCCAGGTCAAGATAACCAATGACATTGCTGGACGTTATTCATTTTTAAGTCACTTTTTTAAGGGAAGACTTGCTAGCTACTGCTACTACAGTACTTGCAGCATGAGATAGCAGGAAGAGGCGGAGTTAGGTGACCTTTCAACTTGCTGGGAGGATTTTTTTTTCCTAAGAATGTGGTCACACTGTATGGATTACATTTACACCAGGCTGAGATCAGTTCACAGTGCGAGCCAGACTATCTCTAGATGTGGCCGATCGCATTCCAATGTGTTCGGCATGCATTTACACCTGGCATTAACATGCTTTTTTTCCTTAACCAGATAGGATATCCAGAGACTGACTGCATGTTGATGCCAGGTGTAAATGGAGTTCTAGTGCCTCATCACCATAAGACGATCATCAGCCTAGAAGTGCATTTACTGAAACACTGGACCTCTGTTGATCAAGTGTCCCTAACTTGGGATTGATCAAATCATCTGGGAGAAGTCTGAAAAATGTAAAATAAGAATTCAAAGTACTTTGTACATAGCTACAACAGCTCTGAAGGGAGTTCAGCAGGCTTCCCTGGGATTGGGGTTGAGGTTGATGAGACATCCCAGGCAAACAGTGCCTCCTCCTGGCCATTGGCAGCCCTCACTTCCTTTAGATGAGTGGGAACCGTCTGATTGACAGAAATCAGACATAATCTGCGGTTTATCCCCCAGATACCTAGAACTTTTTAACCTTACAACATTTGTGTCTGATGTGTGGAGACGCTGCAGCTACAGACAGTTGAATGAATTCATCGGTTGATTGTTGTTTTAAATAATTAGCCATTTCCTCTTTAAAATGTTAAAACTCAAATTTGGAATTTATAAAGTTCTGGCCGACAGTTTCATCAATTTGACCAAACATTTCAGCTCTGTCACTGTTGCAAACCACTCTGTCCTGTTCTATTAGATGTGTACAAGCTCAGAATTCTTGCAGTGTGTTTGTGTCTTTGGTGTGTGTCAGTGTTGTGTTTGCTTGGGGTTGGGTCTATACATTCTTGGTGACTGATGGGCTTTCTCTTGTCTTTCTCTTTTCTTTTTTTTTCTCTGTTCCCTTTCTCTGTCTTTTCTTTGCTGGCTTCCAGTGTCTATCGCTCCTCCTCCTCCCCCCATGCCCCAGCTGACTCCACAGATACCTCTGACTGGCTTTGTGGCCAGGATGCAGGAGAGCAGTAAGTGAAGAGGCTAAGACATACTTTCCTCTTTATCTGTGCCAACTATTCCCATTTCCAGAACACCCAGCATGCATTGTGCTTGTTCATCCTCTTCCCCCCTGTCTGTTGAGAACAATTAATACCAACTTCTTGCAACAATGAACCATCCAAGAATGTGTCTCATCATGGTTAAGTTAAGCTTTATCTGCTGTTTGGAGACTCAGCTATGAAACTAGATTGAACACAGTTTTGTAACAGTTTCTTAGTAGCAGTAGTGGTATTATACATAGCTGCTGGAATAATCACTTTCTTTTTAAAATATGTGCAGAGGAAAAGCAACAGACTGAGATTGTCGAGGCCGCCACCTACTCAGTTCTTTGTGATTTAGGGTCATGCAGGGGGTTTTATCGCTGACTGAAGCTTGGTATTCATATGCTGAATGTTCTTTTAGCACTGCAGGGTTGAGCTGAGGTGAATGATAATGTTTAAGGGAGAAAGTGCCAAAGGTCTCTGCAAAACAGGACTAGAGAAGATGGGACTCTTTGCTGCCCCCTGCTGGTCCAAAACCGGCAATATGGTCAAATATTACAGTTGAGGAAGTGTTAGTTACTTTAATTCTTGACAGAAAGCAACTTTAGATTTCTGTGGTGGACATTTGTAACGAATAAGGTTTAAAGCAATTATAGTGTTAGTTAAAATGATTGTAAAGCTATCTACATACCATTTTTGAGAGCTTTTTTCCCAATGTAGATGCTGTCATACGAACCTCTAACCTACTAAATAGCATGACTCAGAATGTAATGATCATCAGAAGATCATTGAAGTGTTCATAAATCCTGTGCAATTCCCTTTTCTTCTATATGTGCATGCCTGAATATAGTTTCAGAACCACAAGAGGAACACAAACCACTTAATAGGATGATACATACTGTATGTTAAAGCCTCTTAAGTGAACCATGGGAGGTCCTAACAGTGATGCAGCCTGCTTGATGAATTTAATATTCATATACCTTCCATACACACTTTTCTGCATGTCTTATCATTAATTCTGCATGGTTCAGCCGCCGCCCTCTCCAGCACCAGGCTCATGTCGACCTGTGATCCTTGATTTTTTGAACCTGACAAGGCAAATCTGTTTAGTAATCTCACTTCCTGTGTCTGATCAACAGTTGCAGATACTCCCACTCCACCTCCTCCTCCGCCTCCAGATGACTTGCCCATGTTTGACGAGTCTCCTCCCCCTCCGCCTCCTCCTCCAGTTGATTACGAGGAGGAGGATGCTGCCGTCGTGCAGTACAACGATCCCTACGCTGATGGAGACCCACACTGGGCACCCAAGATCTACAACGAGAAAGGTTTGCTCAAGAAGCACAACCAATTTTGGATAATGTTTAAGTCTTACATTGGATACTCACTACTAATCTTGTCCTGAACAAACGCCTCCCTTCCTGTTTTCAGTGGTTGCCATTTACGACTACAGCAAGGACAAGGACGACGAGTTGTCTTTCATAGAGGGGGCAATCATTTACGTCATCAAGAAGAACGACGACGGCTGGTTCGAGGGCGTCTGCAACGGCGTCACCGGACTGTTCCCCGGCAACTACGTGGAGTCCATCATGCACTATGCCGACTGACGTGACCTCACAGTAACAGTACAGTCTATTTATTCAGTCATATCATAATCCACTGAGCGACTGACCGCAGCAATCTTGACTCCTGAGACGCATAGACATAACTGTATGATCCCCTTTTGATATGACAGAATGTTCTTTCCCTTAATGATTGCAAATAAAATGAAAAGTAATATCTATTTAGTTTATTTTGGTGTTATATGGGCGGGTTGGGGGACATTTATGGAATATGTAAAAATAAAAAAAAGTTTCTAAATAATTGGGCTGCACGTGCTCACACCGGTTGAACTCAAAGACGATGGTCACACAGCTGAAGGATGTACGACGTCATCTTGCCTCGACAAAAATTTGCGATTCAGAACTGAATCCTTTTTGAACAAGAGTATTAGATTTGATGGAACAAATCAAATGTTAATGTCATATAAACACCTTCAGTTGAAGTGTTTGTAATGTCAGTTGTATATAATGTGGGCTGCAGCCACTTGGGTTTATGTAATGTGAATTCAGTGAATGTCGATTATATGATAGTTTTCATTAGTGGTGCCCTCCTTGACTCCATAAGGCTCATTTCTAAAAAATAAACACAGATGGCCTGTCAATAATTTACAAATTCAAATACTGTATATGGTATTTCAAAGACAAACAATTACTCCTGAAAATCAGTCTTGGCGTTAAAGCATGCAAAAGTTTGAGATATAATGTAATATTAAGTTTATTGCCATTATGCTTCCATTATGTTGTAAATGTATTCACTTTTTTAATTTTTATTACACTGTTGAAATCACTGAACTTTTTAGACTCTGAAGTGAATCGCCGGCTTTCCAATGGGCTCACCCTCTAAATGCTGATTTTTTTATTGTATTTGATTTGCATCATAAAAATGAAATGGAGTTTTTTTTTTTTTCCATGCATTTAGATCTGTTTGAGGCAGGATAACACATTCCATTTTTGGCTTATTACCAAGCATTTCAAGATCATGTCACATCACTGTTATTAACTTTGTACTAATCCGTATAAAACCTGTAGGATCCATTGGTGACATTGGCAATAATGGACTATGGCTCTGATAAACAGCGGCAGGTGGCGTGCAGTGGTAATTGGGACTGGAACTGTCGTGCCTGACACTGCCATGTGACAATTCAGATGTAATGTAGACCAATAAACAACTGTAATACCTCCTCAGTCTTCACCAAGCAACAATGACCTGCTCTGGGTTCAAGGACCATGTTGAATGCTCATAATGTGTTTACCTGTGGAGCCCAGAGGAGTTCATGTTCAAACTCAAGTAAAACCAACCAATCAATATTAGCTGTCACTCAGGTCTAGGAATCATCTTGATAACGTATTTTTTCTGTTGTCTCTCGAAACATACATCTAACATGACCTAATTTTTGACTTTTGACTTCCAAATGCATTGGTCAACGTTTACCATTTCAGGATACTGCAGCTAATGCCTTGATATTTTGCCCATATGCTTTAGTTTTTCCAATAAGAAACAAGTTCCAGCTCAATTTCATAGGTAGAAATACTGAAATCTATCTCTGTCTGCCCTTCATTTGTACATATAATATGTTGATTGGAAAATTAATGTACAGTCTTTTATAATAAACAATTCTATGTACAACATGCATGCGTGGTCACTTGGAGGGAGTCAAAAAGGAGCAAAGGCTTGGCTTAAATAAAAAAAAAAACATGATAGGTTTATTGAGCACACAGTCATTATAGATGTTAAGGCCTTTGTTGTTACAGGGCACTTTGCAGTAACCTTATAGCACTTCACAAGTCAAAAAGACACATGACTGTTTGGCCTCTGAGGTGCGGACGGATCTCCAAAGACAATAACACACCAATGAAAATGTTTCACTTCCATTGCGTTCGGAATCACACAGACTTTGCACAGCTCAGCACTAGCATGTAACAAACTGTCCATCAGTCGCAGTCGGCTAGTTTGAGGCATGGGAGGTTGTTGCAGTTACAGTACTGTATTCAGTGAAGAGTTGGGTTGCAGTTTTCAGTGGCATCCATTAATTTATATAATATTTCCTTTTCCAGATCATCACCATTGATACCATTCAGGAAATCTGAATTCGAAGGATTTGCACTAAAAACCAAGTGTATTTACACATCATCATAAATAAGCAGCTCACCCTCGTATATTTTTGGGAGTGGTTAAGCGAGCCATGAAACAACAGATATCAGTTCAGAGAGACCCCTGCATGCTGTTTTGATCCCTTGATTTTGATTAAGTGTTCTGACAGATCAGCTTGCTGCCATATTTATTCAGAGTTGGCACTAAAACCAGCAGCAGGGGTCCTTCCGAACCAAACTCCCATCGCTTCTCTCACCGTTGTTGACCGACCCTGGCCTGCACAGACACAGGTGGGGGGCAGGGTGAGTTGCTTTTCCACATGTAGCTGCCTGAAGTGAAGCCCAGCAGTGGAGGTTCACTTGTCTCTGGTAAGCACCATCTCAGTGAGCCTGATGAGGGCGTCTCTCTCTGCCGACGGCCTGAGCATACTGATTTGCCTGATGGCTTCTTGGCAGTAGCGCTGGGCCAGGTAGTTGGTCTGCTGCACGCCATCGCTCTGAAACAGAACAAGAAGAAGGGGTTGTCACATGTTTTAGTTTTCATCTATCCAAGGAAAGTTTACTGAGCATTTATGTTTTGCACCGGCAAAGCTCTGCTTGTCTTTCACAGTTAAACACATACATCTCAGCTGCTTCAGTAGAGAGCACCGAGTTGTACTGTTAACCAGTCTTGGCATCAACAACCCCCCAAAAAGACAACTACAAATTAAAAGCGTCACAGCAAACACAGCTTATGTAAGGTTGAGGTCGTCACACAATGTTCACTAATATATCACGAACCTTAGTTTTTATTTTTAAAGCCAAGATCACGTATGATTGAAAATGTTTTAGGTAGAAACTTGCATTGGTAAACCTTTAAGACCTTTCAAGGCCTTACATTTAACAGATTCAACATTTCAGAACTTGCGAATCTTAATTTTGTTTACTATGTATTATTGGTCATACCTGAAGGACGTACTGCCAGGCTTTATCTACATCACCTTTAGAGCTAAAACGTCTCATGATCATTGCATGGAGCTCAGGAAACTGAAAAGACGAGAGAAATTGAGGTAAAAACGGACTGCAGACAGTGATGCATGATGTGTTCTAGTAACTTGATGTAGATATACAGTTTCTATACATGTACATGTATAACGGGAATGCTGATGTTGGCCTCACCTGTTGACAAGCAAACAGGACCGGTCCAGTGGCCAGGCCCAGTTTGAGATCTGCAGCCGAGGGCTTCCCCAGTTGATTGGCTCCTGATGTGAAGTCCAAGACGTCATCCACCAGCTACAGGACAGAGAAAAATGAACCCATATAATCATTTTATATACCTATAGACTTTAAAATTTTAAATTCTACATACCATTATGTCCTGGATTAAAATTAAATGTACTGAGACATCTGTCCAGTGGAGGAGATTCTCATCATTTTTAATGGAGCTTTGGGTCTCATTTATCAAATAAACTAAAGATGGCTGACATGCTTTAGCAGCTATGTAGTTTAATAGATTCAAGCAGCAACCACAAAGGCAAAAAGATTGGAAATTACCTGAAATGCGATGCCAACATTCTTCCCATACTGGTAGGCTATTTCATGAACTTCAGGATCAGAATTTACCAGAATCGATACCTTAAATGAAACAGAAGAGACAGTCAACAAAAACACCTTAAAGGTGGGAAGGAGGCTTTTCTCCAACTCTGGGATATTTGTGTGGAGACAGAACGTACATACTGCTTTACAACTGTTTGCAATAAGACTCGCTGTCTTCTTGAAGGTCTTCTCAAGGTAATGTTTGAATCTCTCGTTCTCGTTCTCTTTGGAACCCAGCTGCATGAATTCACCTAGAAGGGCAATCAACATAGATTAGGGAGTTTGTTGATGGACATGTTAGCGGATTCTGGGCACTGACAGCTGGTACTTGAAATGTTTTAAAAGCAAAGTTGCTTAGTACAACTTTAGTTACAACTTAAATGAAGAATATTACTGACTGACATGGCAACAATTTGATTACTGTACCTCGCACCAGGTCCTCTATCACCTGGGACAACACTTTTACCACTGTGTTGTTACCAATACGAGCCAAGGCCATGGAGGCAGCTGAGAGGATGAAATCTCCAGCCAAGATAGCCTGGAAGACAGAAAACAAATGATATTCATATCCTTAAAAAATGAATGACAGCGAAGTGGTACAGCAGAAAATATGAGGTGAGGAGAAAAGGAAGAGCTGTGGTTTATGAGCTGATTTGATTCCCCTCACCTTTCTTTCACCCCACATTTCATTGATGGTTCTCTTTCCCCTTCGTTTATCTGAGCCATCTATAACATCATCGTGCACCAGGCTGGCAGTGTGGATCATTTCTGAGATCATCGCTATGGCCCTCTGCCCTGGGAGCAAATCTCTACAGAGGACAAAGACAAGACGACAGATTGCAGGAAGTGAGATGAAATAAAACCCTGGATTACGCTTCATATAATAATTTAAGAGTTATCACAGGGTGTGGTGCATCGATGCTCTTACAACTGTATCATAGGTCACTTTGGGTTTGTAGTAGCAGTAAATAAACAATATTTTGTTGAAATATGTAGGTCTGGAGTGAAGTAATCCAATTTTACCCAGCTCTGTTGCTGTGGATGTTGAGTGCCCGGGCCATCAGGACAACTATCATTGGTCGGATGGACTTGCCCTTGCCATCAAAGTAGTAGTCACACAGAGACTTCAGCTCTTCTTTGGAAACAAATAGCTCCTGTGGGGCAGAGTAATAAAATTCACATATTTTATTTCAATCATAATCAGCTAGTGTCCAAGATTTCTAACCAATATCTGTTTGAGATGTCTCACTCGTCTGTTATTGAAGTGTCGCTGCAGCTGCACGGTCAAATCCAAGCAGCAACAATAACAAAAAGGCTGACAGTCAGTACTCTGACTCAAGTTAAGCTTGAAATGCCCTTTGTTTAGTTCTCCTCCTGTCTCGATTGTTAACTAGCCTAATGTTAGCTGAAAATGCCCATTATTTCATATGTAGAGACGCATAGCAAGTACACTCTCTGTAGTGAAAATGTACCTTTCTGATGTCATCGTATAAACTTTTTAAATCTCTCTGGGCTAATGTGAAGGGGTCCTTCAGCTTTGCATCACTGTGTATCTTCCTGCAACAGCAAGACTGTAGTGTGGGATCCAGCAACCGGGACTTGTGTCTGGAGAGAAAGATAACACAAACAGTAAAGGTGAAATTCAAGTTAAATCTTAAACAATGCACCCAAAAATCAGTAAATATGCGGAAAGTAATTCAAATGTATTATTTTTATTATATTTTTATATTTTTTTGAAAATATCTTTGATGTTCCTTCGATTAGCAGCACAACAGCTACTCTTCCTGGGGTCCATAGTAAAAAAAAAAAATACTTCAACAATTTAATGTGATTATGTAAATCATGCATTGCTTGACGTTTAACCAAAATTGTATGGTGTTAAATCAAATTAAAATGTAGTAAATTATAGTGTGCTGCAAACTGCCTGGTGGTGTACGGTGACATTATAGTAATACGCAGAAATGCAGTAAATAGTTTGGTTACAATGCAAAGCCTTTGGTTAAGACAACTCGCCTGGTGAAAGATGATGTAAAGTTTAAAGTTGTCGGGTTTATCTGTGTTGGTAGTGCTGATGGCCGCCCCTGAAAGATTAAAGCACAGGATACCACAAGTCTTTAAAAATTAAGACTACTTTTAGGCCAACAGAGTCAGCCTTTCTCCCCAAGAATTACATTTCTTGCAGCTTGGAGGAGGCTTTAAACAACATATAGACCCTCATGTTAGTAAATGTAATTTACAGAAAGAACAACCGAACAATTACCTGTAATAATACAATGTGAAAAAAAAACAAATAACATCTGAGATTGTGATTTTGTTTTCTGCCTAAGGTTTTTTGAGGGTGGTGTGTGTGTGTGTGTGTGTGTGTGTGTGTGTGGAGGGGACCTCAGTATTTGTAAAATACTGGCTACAGCCCTGATCTGATTTAGTTGTAGTTTTTACTCTTTTTAGCATTTGTAAAAGTAACTGTTTTGTTATGGAAATCTGGAGTAACACGCGTGAGTCAATGCCAAATGAATGAATGAATGAATGCATGTAAGAAGGTGTATAAAAATCTAAATAAATGGGGACTTGACAAGACCTTGGTTAGATGTCCTAAGTAAAGGACAGAGCTTAGTGTAATTGCCCTGTAAGGTCAGGAGCATGTCTTGACCTTTATGTCAGCTGAGTGAGCTCTGAACAAGCCAACAACACCCGCTGCAACAAGTCACCACTCGTTTAAAAAAGACTCTTACAAAACACAAGACACTTTTGTGCAAGACATATAGCGGTTACATTGCCGGGAAACGCCACAGACGTCCACACATCCAGCCCGGAGGCATGCGTGACCTTCCAGGGTTTGGCAGTGCGGTGTCCCGCTACCAGCCGCAGACTCACCTCGGTCCCCGGCCCGGAGCTCCAGGGTGTCCGACCCGGAGAGGACGCGGAGACGGACACGGGCCTGCAGTTAAAATGCCGCAGTGTTTCAGACAAACTCGTGCTCGTACACTTGGTACTCCACCACCTCCGGCAGTGCCTCCACCACCGACCCGCCATGTTCCGCAGCAGCGTGCGCGGACACGCGTCAGGTGTCTTAACGGAACCGGAAAACAGCGACCAGGCGTCGGTTCATGACGTCCCATAACGAGGGAGTAACGTTAACCATAGATTCCTTCAGAATTAAATATTCATCAGGGATGCAGTGGCAGATACAAAGCACGGGTATTTTATCTTTAAACTAAAGCTATAAAATGTGTGTTTTCAGGAAATATACATGTACATATTTGGGACGAGGCTAGTTGCTGGGCAGCTAACAGCGAGCTAACTGTGGCTAATGCTATTAACCTATATGGGATATTTTGACGAATAAACCCACCTGAATTATGTTAACCTACCTTTTTATTCCCACAGTACGGTTAACGGCTTAATGGGCTATTTGGGGTGGGTTTTAGTTATATTTGTTAAGGTGTTACTTTAAAAAAAAAACGGACAAAAGTTTAGTGAAAGTAGTCATTTGTGGTGGAAACCAATTAGCTTTAGGTTTAACGTTATAATTAACATTTATACTTATATTTAAGCGCTCTTGTACTTAGCTACGTACTTTTTTGAGTATTCCTGTTTCATGCCACTTACACTTCTACATGCTGCTTATTCTACTGCACTACACTACATATGTATGGTATGTTCACTTTACTTTTTACTAATATACTTTATTTTTTATAGATTAAACTACCTGCTTTCACCACGAACGTGAAAATGTTGTACACGTTAATGCATCAGTGATAACTTTTCAACAATGTAATGTGTAAAATAACACAACATGAGCAGCTGAAAGTCATTGCTGAGCCTTTTTTTTTTTGTTATTTATAGCTACAGTAGTGATTACAGCGCAGGCACATTTAAGGCAACTGGACTGCTCTGTCTGTGGAAATGTGCAGTATCCACCCAGTGTTGGTCTTTGCTCTTGTGGCCGCAACCAGCTTCACACCTGCCTATGTCCTGGAGTTCTGCCAAAGCACTGACAGTGACTGCCACCGTCATGACACCGTCAAATCCAGGTGGATCATGAATGTTTCCAACCTCATAAAAGACCTGGACCAATTCAGAGTGTCCTGCGAGAAGCTCTTAGGTAAAACTGATTCTTATGTCATTACAGGTCACTATATTTAAATAGAGGTTAGTACATAGTTAAATGTTGTCACCACCACCTCTGCAGAAGCATTCCCAGTCGATGAGGCTGATGGCAACTTTGTTCGCACTGTAAAAAACTGCATATTCTCCAAATCCAGTCCAACCCCACTGAGAGGCCCGTTAAGACTGGCAGCAGTTTCCAAGGTGGTCATCATCATCATCATCATCATCATCATCACATTGTGTGTATTTAACAACAGAGGAATTCAATTTATATTTCTACATATTTGTCTCAACAGGACGTCATTGAAGGGATCTTAGATGTAGACATGGCTGTAGCACAGTCTGACGGGTTCCTGCATTATGCCAGTGGTGGCGGACTGCTACCAGGATCTGTACCACTTGCACACAGATATGGGGGTCACCAGGTAGAGTTTGTTCCAAATTCTTTTAGTTTGTTGTTTAGATTTAATCAAATCACATAGACAGATTTTCTGTTTTTCACCAGGGACATAAACAGTATAACCTCAACAGATGTGCCATCAACTGAGGATTAAATTAAGCACAGTTGATTAACAAAGTCAAGGAAACTTGGAAGTCTGTAAATTTCCTTTAAGATAATAATACTAGACTAGAGACTAGATCTGATCACAGTTGGTGACATTTAAGTTACAGATGAATATCTCCTCCTCCATCAGTTTGGCTACTGGGCAGGTCAGCTGGGCGATGGTCGAGCACATTCCCTTGGGCAGTATACCAACAGGTGAGAATATTTTTGAATTAGGTTCCTTGTATATTCAAAATATTGTGTATTTAAGGTGCATCATTAAAGCTATAACTTATTTTACTTACAAAATGTACCAAAGGAAAGGAGAAGTATGGGAACTACAGCTTAAAGGCTCTGGGAAAACACCTTATTCAAGGTATGTTGGTGATTTTTCCGGCATACCCCTTTTCTTCCCTGCTGTTTTCCTTTTCCTCCTTTTTTCTCCTTGTTTCAGATTGCATATTGGTGATAATGGCAGCAAGAGGCAACTATCTATAATCTGTAATTTCAATACGAATCTTAACACAGGTCAGGAGATGGTCGAGCTGTGATCCGTTCTTCTGTAAGGGAGTTCCTGTGCAGTGAAGCCATGCATTTCCTGGGCGTTCCAACCAGCAGGGCAGCCAGGTGAGAGGGACAGGTGAGGGATGAACGGGTTAACATTTGCTCTGTGACTAATCATAATCTTTGTAAAAAGATCAAATGATCTGTTTGTTTTTAATAGGCCTTAATATTTAGTATTGGCTTCATAGAGTGCGTGCTGGCTTTTTTTCTATAATGTATATTAATAACAACTGGGCAATATGACTGTTAGATAAAACATACAGCTTGTTGCTGCTTTGTTTCAGTCTGGTTGTAAGTGACGAGCCGGTGTTGAGGGATCAATTCTACAGTGGCAACGTGAGGACAGAGAGAGGTACAGGGGTTCATGCAAAAATACTTTAAACCCAGATTTCACTCAGTATCAGTTACATTTAATTTTTCATCACATTACATGTTCTAGTAGAGCTTTTTTATTTATTTATTTTTTTACCAGGAGCTGTTGTTCTCCGGTTAGCCAAGTCATGGTTTCGGATTGGATCTTTAGAAATTTTGGCTCAAAGTGGAGAGATTGATCTCCTGAGGTGAGTCTGATTACATGATCATAATGTCGTCATTCTATGGCTTCCTGTTGTATTTAATATACTGCAGCTTGTAATATAATTGTTGTCTTGATTTTAGAAAGCTGTTGAACTTTGTGATTGATGAACATTTTTCTTCAATCGACTCAGATGACACAGATAAATATTTGGTAAGTTAGGTAAAAAATAAAATGCAGTCATTATTATTTTGCTCACTGAACACAAGGTTTTACTTGATCTTACTGTAATATAGAAAATAATAAACAAAAATAAGGTTTATGTGAATTAAACTGCCTAATCTGAGCGAAATAGTTAACCCAGGCTGTAAGTGTGATAAGGAAATAGTAAGGTGGCTTTTTACTTTTTAGAAACCTCATCCTGTAGTTACTGTGTATCTGCATGCTGTATATTATTTCTTTCTTTAAGGAACTTCCTAGGTTCATGCTTTGTATTTTGTTGTGTTTCCATGTTTCTAGGTGTTTTATTCCACAGTTGTAAATGAAACGGCACACCTGATTGCCCAGTGGATGTCGGTTGGGTTTGCACATGGTGAGAACCTGTTCTGGCTGAACATTTTATCATACAGTAAGTTTGTAACAACATCTACTGATATCTATTGTGTGTTATCACGACAGGTGTGTGCAACACAGACAACTTCAGTCTCCTTTCTATCACCATCGACTTCGGACCATTTGGCTTCATGGAGTCGTATAACCCCAGTGTGTACGATGATGCATGTCTGTGTGTTTCATTGAAATAAATGAATGCCCTGTTCTCGTCGAATGTCAAACAAAGCTGTAATGTTGCAGATTTTGTCCCCAACACATCTGATGATGAGGGCAGATACAGCATAGGAGCTCAGGCCAACGTCGGACTGTTCAACCTGGAGAAGCTCCTGATGGCTCTCAGTCCTGTGCTTTCTAAAAAACAGCAGAAAGCGTAAGAATACCATGATAACTGTTTATATTGACTTAAAGTAATATGTGACTTGTATCGACCTCTGTTTGCCACCAATATAAAGTGCAACAACACTGACAGAGCTCAGCGTGTACAACACACATTTTTGCATATTACTAACTTTGAATGAAGAGGTCATTTTTCATTTAAGTAAATACTTGGAAAAACAGGAAGCCAAAATAACTTTTGAGCCAATAATGTTGGTCAGAAACCTTGTCAAGCTATAGTGCATACATCATATTTTTCTGCTTTTGTGCTCCTACTCTTTAACCCTTGAAATTTTTGATTTTCTCAGACAGCAAAATGTGGACTTACTTGTCTTTTTTATCTTTTTTTTCAGGGCTAAAATTATTTTAAAAGGATATGTTGATATTTACCAGATGAGGTGAGCTCCATGTGAAGTAATGATTTGTCTTAATGTTATATCCAAGCAGTGATATAGTTATAATATAATATGTATTTCAGGATTCATCAGCTATTTAAAGCTAAACTGGGGCTTCTAGGTGAAGAGGAGGATGATGGCTACCTCATTGCCTTCCTGCTTAAGGCAAATTGCATGCTCACTGTGACAGACATTCTTATATAGATAATCTCTGTCTACTAAATCAATTTAATCTCACTGTTTACTGGCTGTGTACAAATTGGATTTTTTTCAATTCCCAGTCTAATTTGTGTTTGTCTCCTCAGATGATGGAGGACACACAGTCAGACTTCACCATGACCTTCAGGCAGCTGAGTGAAGTTTCGGCCCAGCAGCTTCACAACAGGAACTTCACACAGGTGGAACTAAAGTTACATTCCTGTTTTTAGATTTTGGTTTGGTGACATCACATCCAAGACACTGTGTTTCTACTAATTATGTGTTTAGAGAAGCAAATGAATGCAAATTAAATATAGGATGAATAAAAGGTGATAAATATAACTAAAGATACATTTCATGATTTTTAGCTTTTTGTTTTGTATTAGATGTGGGCTCTTGAAGACTTGTCGTCCCACAAGCTCTTCTCTGATTGGCTCCGCATGTACCTGCGTCGGCTCAGCAGGTGAGCAAAATGATGTAATGCCAGACCTTTCTCAGGTTAGTTTGGTAACCCAAGTTTCATAACATTGTTTGTTGTTTGTTTTGTTTTTTTCCTCTGTTCAGACAACAAAATGATAGCGACTTGGATCGCCAACATAGGATGAAAAGTGAGCCACTAAACCAAAATATTAGTGTTGATTTGACCATGAAAGATTTCTCATTTCTCATTTCTGTAATGTGATGATGTTTTACCAAGAAAATCTTCCTCTGATTGTGACAAATATCTTTCAGACATAAATCCTAGATATGTGCTGAGGAACTGGATGGCAGAGTCTGCGATATGGAAAGCTGAGATGAATGATTTTTCTGAGGTGTGTACATGGTATTTAACTTATATTAAATTGTTTAATATATACTTTTCTGTGAGAAGCTGTTTGATTGTTTTTAACCTTCTATCCCATTAGGTGGAGCTGCTGCACCGCATCTTGTCCTTTCCCTTTGTTACACAAGAGACTGCAGAGGAGGCGGGCTATGCAGCAAGACCTCCACTGTGGGCTAAGAGGTTAAAGGTCAGCTGCTCCTCTTGAGTGACTCCTGCATAAAGAAAAACACTAAAATGAAGAAGAATTACAACCAAATTGAGCTTTTATGGTATATTTTTGGTAAATTCTCTCATGCTGGTGGAATATATTTGGCCCACAATGTCAAGGTCATGCCTGTTTAATGTTCTTTTCTACTAAGATTACCCACTACAGTATGTGTGGAAAATTAGATGCAGTTCTCAGTGCCACAGAAGAATTAAGCTCTAATTGTATTTTGTTCATGAAATTGTGAAACATCTTGTGATTCCACATTGAGACCAAAATAAATACAAAGATGCTACTGTGGAGGCTGTCCTGTTTCTTTTTGATGGATGATTTTTCACCCTTTTCACATACCGTATGCACACACCAGAGCTACAAAGTGTAAACTAGGTCCAGTGCTTTTTGATTATAAGATGGTTTCCAGGGAGGCTGTACTTGCTCGTCAGACACTCCCGCCGCCAACTAGCTGCATATGCCAATGTGTATCACGTGACACTAGTGATGGTTTTAATGGGAAGGAACATGTAACGTTAGACGTGTTTTGGGATTTTTATGAACATATTTTAAACAACAGCCAAAACTATGAATATTCAAAACTTTTCCAAAACATTCTGTTAATTCACAACCATTTCCCAGCCTGGAAAACAGTTTTTCTAATTTCATAACTTTTCCTGGAATTTCATGACCGTGGGAACCCTGAATATATACAATTCTATAAAATGTTCTCTTTGAAGTATGATGACAGCATTATATATTTTTTGTCTTACAAAGAAAAAAAAGACACCTCATGTTTGTTACATTAAAAGACACATTAGCATTATGTTTTGTGACAGTCACTGGTGTCTGTGAACTGAAGCTTTCAAACATTTTCTCTAAAGTTTAACTCAAAGATAATCGACCTTTCACTTGATTCATGCAAGATTATGTCTTGGATAAGCAGTTTTGAAAAAGGATGGATGTTTTCTGGAAGAGATCAGAAGAGTCTGTATTGATTTGGCTTCATGTTGGAGATGTTAAGTATTGTTGTGGATGTAAAGAGTAGCTGTTTTGCTGAAATTAATTAAGGGTTAAGTTGGTCATCGTACAGTCGCAGTTCGTACTATATTTATACTCCACAAATTTCTTTCTCAGGCTAATGAACCCCACGCTTCTTGTTCATGGCCAGCATCAGTTCTGACATGAAGTCTCCACCTCCTCCTTGCTGCGATGGTGTAGTCCTCTTTGGCGGAGCAGGAGGCATCTTCTTCACTGAGCCAGAAGGCCGCACCTCTGCTCTTGGGGCAGCAGCAGGTGGAGGTGGAGGAGGCGGTGGAGGCGGAGGGGGTGCTCCAGCCCCTGTGAACATTGACTGGGGTGGAGGCGGTGGTAAAAACCCTGGATCCAGTGGTGGAGGAGGTAGAGACTGGTCCATACCTCTGAAACAAGGCGGTGGTGGTAGGGAATTCACCGGCGGAGGAGGAGGTGGCAGCGAACCAAAGCCAGCGGCAGGAGGAGGAGGTGGAAGGAAGTCTGGCGGGGCATCTGAGGCGTTGTCGATGGGTGGGGGCAGTGGTGGAGGGGGGAGGTTGTCCATTGCAGGTGGAGGTGGAGGGAAATTGGTTGGCAGGTGTCGCTGGGGGCCACGTTTTATGGAGCTCTTGGCAGCCAAAGGAGGTGGAGGAGGGGGGACTGGGTCTGGAGGTGGTGGGGGAAGCATCTCCGCTACTGGTGGGGGTGGAGGTGGGACATTTCCAAAGTCCTGAGAAGACAGAGTATAACATGATCTGATTTTGACCATTCTTTTTGTTAATGTGTCTCCTGTGAGTCCCCCAACTTTATGAAAATGCAATAATGAATCGTTGGACCATCCTTTTAAATAATTAATCAATAAAGCCAAACGTTCACTGGTTGTAACTGGTTGTGAGAATTTGCTGTAATACTTTATTTTATGGGTCTGTAGTTTCCTCTGAGGTATACTGGAAAAAACAATGTAATTTGGTACTAATTGTAGGTACAAGAAAGACAAAGTAGAGACAGTAATTTGAGTTCAGTTAGTTGTGTTAAGTTTATTTTTGATTATTTTCATTATTGATTAATCAGCCGATTATTTTCTCAATTTATCGTTTATATTCTATAAAATCTTTAACAATTGTGAAAAAATGGCATTCACAATATCTCAGGGCACACGTTAATGTCTAAAATTGGCTTGTTTTGTCTGACCAACAGTCCAAAAGCAAAAAGATTTTTAATTTACTGTCACATATGACAAAGAAAAGCAGCAAATATTCACATTTGAGAAGCTGATACCAGAGAATATTTGGCATTTTTGCTGGAAAAATGACTGAAGCGATAAGTCGACTATCAGAATAGTTGCCGATTAATTTTCTGTCACTCAATTAATCGGTTTATCGTTGCAGTTCTAATTTTGTTTTGTTTTCCAGCGGAATTTCCTTTAAAGAACTGTAAAGTAAATATTCATTCATTCTTATTTTTTATTGGTAATTTTATTCCTCTGTACGTTCATTTGTATGTTTAGACAAATGTCACTTTTTTGCATGTTTAGCTGACCTGCTGTGCACTTATTAAAAGACTTTAGGTCACACTAGCAACTTATTGGAGTTATTAGTTGGAAGTCCACCAATTGGGCGTTTCCTCTATTTTCCCTGTAATTACTTGCAAATTTCTTTCTATGAATTTACAATTACATATCACTTACTTTCTAGGAAATTGTAGGACAATATGGGACCCTTAAAACAAAGTTTGCTGCTTTTTACAAAATGCAAAACCATGACCTTGGGATCTGGGAAACTGTGGGCTTTTTTTCCACTATTTTCTAACATTTTATAGACTAAACAATAATAATCAACAGATACATTGATAATGAAAATAATCATTAGTTTCACCACTAATGAAGAGTTTTGTACCGTTGAAACAGGACCCGGTTGGGGCTTCGGAGCATGACCATTGGCATGGCTTGGTGATTTGGCTAGCAGAGAAGGAGAAACAACCATGAGTGAACATACAGTACAAGCAAAAGGTCTGTACTAAATACCACATCTGGGTTGTTTTACATCAGTGAGGGCAGCTTGCGTGTCGTGCTACCTTTGATGGTGGGTGAGGGCGTTGATGGATTGGAGCTCGATGGGGTGCTGCGGTTCGTCCACGCAGAGCTGACAGCAGCCTTCTTCTCGGCTGTTTTATAGTTTTCATACAACGACGCACCGTACTGAAAGAGCAAGAAACACAGCACAGACCATGAGTTCTGGTCAAATAGAGATTACTTCCTGTTATTAAATGCAGAGCTGATTAAATTTACCTTTGCAATCCGTATTCCGGTTACCCAAAGGTTCATGGTCCAAGTATCATCGCAGCACAGGTACTTGATGTACTGAGACTCTTTTTGGATCTGAGGATGCTGTAGAGACAAATCCAAATGATAACAGATCAGGTTAATAAAAACCTACTTTGTTAAAGTCTTATCCCGTTATAAAGAGTAGATCTTTAAGATTCCTTTCCAGGTTTTTGTGGGACATGTTTTCTATTACAGTTACAAGTTACCTTATCATAACTGCAGTTGATGACATACTCCATGAATTGCAGAGTGGTGGTTACTTTCAGTTACTTTGCTAGATTTGAAATGTACCATACAGACTGGAAGAAATTAAGGAAATGTATTTTTAGTTTGCATTATAAAAAATAATCCTCTCAATTTCCAGAGGAATTTTATCATAAAAACTTTAAAGGTAACATAATGTAGCAGTTTACGGTGACATTTTTCTGCCATTACACTACTCTGCATTTAGCTCACACTAAATGCGAAATAAGCTGTTTTGGGGCAACAGCAGACCAAAACACACAAACATTAGACTCTTATTCCTTTTTAAAACCTGGGGCCTACATTACCCACAATGCAACTCGACTGCTGATAGTTCTCTTGGAGATTTGGGTGTGTCGCAAGCCTCAAGCAGAGCTGAGGAGCGGGCTGCAGAGGTCTGGTAACCTCACTTTTCTCTAACTCCACACCCCCCAGATTTTCTTCATTTTCAAACTTGTAGTCTTCAGCCCCAAGTGACATCACTTGAGGCAATTTACACAACCTTTTTGCACGTGTGCACTAGTGGTCAACAAAACCTGTCAACAGGCTGTGATGTGTAAAGTCAGTGGAGTTCCCCTTTAAGGGTATCATAGGGTACCACAAGGGGGCAGAGTGAGTCTAGAATCAGAGTGTTAAGGCAACATCAGTTAAATGGATGTCATATTTTCAATTCCTGTTGTTTGGAATAGTCCAGTCAGCATTTCTGAACAGGAACAGACAAATTAGAAACCAGAAAACTAAAATGTGTGTGCCATTGAGTGCATCCTGTAATCCAGTGTAATTTAGGAAATATTAGATGTTTGATGCTCAAATAGTCGTTATTGTTGGATTTATGCCAGTAACTGTACACCATTTTACTGATTACAAAAAATATTTGCAGTGCAATGCATATTGTATGGGTCTAACATTAATCCCACAGTCAATTGTTTCCCCCTGAAGACGAACTTGACTTCCCACATGATATCATGATATCAGTTGTACATAATGAGGATGGTATTAGCGATCACCTCAGGCATCTCCTCTGCATATAAAACAGATGAATCATGAGGCTAAACTGTTTTGCGGTCGTCCTTGAGTTGCTGCAGTGTTTGGCAGCCCTTTAACATGACCCCACCGATGTGTCAAAACACACCCATACTGATCACTTGTTGAAAACAGCTTCAGTTATTATTGTATCATCTTTATCACCATCTACCAAAACGGAAGCAATAAGTTTTACTGTATGATTCCTAAGTAACAACAAGGACAAGAGACCATGTGAAACCTGACTAGCCTTCCAAATGTCCACTCTTGACAGGTCATTTTCCTTTGCCCTTGGCCAGAATCACCTTATAGTCTAGGACTCTGTCTCTCACTGGTAGGTAATTCAGTTTCTGTGCCTCTCTAAGCTCTTTTTACTTTGATCCTCAACAACTAGTCTAATGGTATCTGCTGATTCTAGTATTTCCCAGAAAAGAAGATAGAGGAAAAGAAAGAAAGCAGACTTTCACATCCCTTTAAGACTGACCACCAATTCCTCTAATTCTTGCTTTTTTCATGTCAGATAGCATTTCATGGTGTAAAATGAGTACTGTACTGTAGGTCCCTCCCATCAATGCTAATATCCTCAATTTGAAAGTACTCCTAACTAAATGCATGGTGCTTTTACAGTCATTTATTTTAAAGACATATTAGGAACGGCTTCAAAAAGTTATCTTGTTCACTTTGTCTCACCACTCGCCTCAGCTAAATTGGATAAAACCGTCTCTTTTCACTTCTTCATATTTAAGCTATTTATTGCATCTCACATTTTTAGTAAAGCAAGCAGCTGTGTAGTTGACCCTACACTCAGAAAAACCCCATGCAACAATTCCGCATTGATATCTCTTGCACCATGCAATGTACTGTGTGATAACATATGTGCCTCATAACACCAACTAGTAAAACAGGCTCTCAGTGTGTTACTGTGAAATGTTTTCTTCTGTATCACGGCTAGGGGAAGTTGCCATTTCTCTTTTTATCAATTCCAGAGTGAAAGGGTGTGTAGCTTTGAGGCAAACTAGATTGATAAGACAAAACATTTAGTGCTAACTTACCTTCAGAACAAAGCAGAAGTCAGTTGGGGCCTTGTATCTGCTCTTAAAGTCTTTGCCATAGTAGACATTTACATTGTCAAACTGGACAAAGCAGACAAGGTCACGGGATGACTGGAAAGAAATAAGGGATTATATTACAAATTGTTCTGTTTTTTGTTTTTTTTGCCATTTTCCTGTTTACTACAAGTAAAATAGTAGCATAATGTCCTGTATGAATGGCATGTTTGGGTAAGAGCTCCTGAGAGATCTAGGATATACATAAGTGACTATACTGTAGGTATCCAGCGGGGAGTAAAAGCTCTAGTTATATTCAGTGTTGCATGAAACAACAGTGTGGTTCATAAAGCAGAAAGACTACACACTTTGTAGTCCCAGTGAAAACTGAACAAAAAAACTTCCATATATAAGGTTTCAGTTGCAAAAAAATACAGCTGCTGTTCAACTTGCTTGAACCTAACTGAATGTATCCTGGATTAGAGTATTAGCTGTTGGATGTGTGTTTATAGTCTGGTCTTTGCCACAAAATGATGTCCGCTTTTGACCCCTGACCTTGGTCTTCCCTTTGGGCACGTAATAAATTCCAGAGGCCCTCAGCTGGAAGAGCCGCTGTTTCCAGGACTTCTTGCCGTCTTCTTTGAGGTACAGCACCGCCTCGAGATCAGGCACGATGATGGAAGTCCCGCAGAAGTTCTCCTGCAGAGGTGAAGAAGGGATGAAAGGGGTCACTGAGAGGAGCTCCCACTGGGAAAACAGTCACTTTAAGGAAAATGTTTCACTTATGGTTTGCGTGTGTGCATGTGTGTATGAGTTTTTATTTTCTTTTACCTGTATTAATAACTCTTTGTCTTTGTCTTTTATGTCTTTGAGAGCTTTCTTATCCTTCTTCCATAGATAAAAGTTCTGCAGGAATAAAACATAAACTGCATTAATGATTATAGTAAGACTGATTTAGGCAATTTGCCAATATTCTGGCAATTTTTAGCCATGCTAGCGGCGTAGCTCTAGGGATGACAGTATCCGACTGTAGGTCATTCAGTCGGTCCTCCACTTTGGTCCAGACAGAAATATCTCGACAGCTATGACATGGATTACCATGAACCTCTCTACAGACATTCACGGTCCCCAGTGGATGAATCCTATTAACAATTGGTGATCTCCTGACTTTTCCTCTAGCGCCACCATGAGGTTGACATTTGTGGTTTCAAGTGAAATATCTCAACAACTATGAGATGGATTGCCATGACATTTTGGACATTCATTTGTCCAATACTTTGTGTTTAGCATGCTAACACACCAAACAAAGATAGTGAACATGGTCAACATTATACCTGCTTACACGTTCGCCTGCTCACTAGCTTTAAGCTTAAAGCGCTGCTGTGCCTCATGGGTACAGTTACAGAGCTGCTAGCATGGCTGTAGACTCTAGATCTAGATTAAAAACACGAAATCTTTAACTTTTTTAACTCTTAATTTTTTTTCGAGAAAAAAAAGTCAAATTTAAACATAACCCTCGACCCCTGCTCCTTGTCCCTGTGTGACTGGGCTAGTTTGTTTTCATATCATAGCCTGGGCCCATGTTTTCATTGTGGTGGGAGAAAGCCCGGAGGGGAATTCTATTTTGGTAGCTCTTGTCAAAAGTTAAAACAGTGAATTGATCGAGACGTACTGTATAAAACAGATCTGTCTTTTGTTGGGGGACGTGGAAGACATGATGGAGTACTTTAAAAACGAGAATATCTCATCGGTTTTTCCAACCCGGCAATTTGTCTCTGCCAACAGACCGAATCCATTAAACACTCTGAGATTATAAAGGGTTCCCATTATATCAACAAACATGCCAAGATCTTGATGTCTTTTGCCTGAAGCTGTTTTGTCTGATATATTACAGTGAGGACATAAATGTAAGAGGTCATCCTACATAGAAGAAAGACATCTCATAATTCAGACAACAATTCAACAGTGAAAATAACCAGATGGCGCTGAGCTGAAACAATGTGGAGACAAACCAAGGCCAAGAATAATGAACTAGCCAATGTTGGACTTCTGAGATGTCACACCCACGTCACCTCTGAGCACTCGGTATATGTTTAGAGACGTATATACTGTAAAGGTGCATGCAATGAGGGGACCAACCTGTGGGTTTCTGAAAACCTCATTTTTTTCTCTTCGCTCTTGAAAGAGGATTTTGTTCTCGCTGTCCCTCATCCATGCTAAGAGAGGCTCCACAAGGTTCTCGTGGTCTTCAAACGTCCGTTCTGTCAAATGAAAAGCAAACTTAGACGTTAGCAAACTAGTAGTGGTAGTATTCAGATTATCTGATAGCACAGGTTTTGGTTTGTATAAAATGAGACAATCCTGGTGAACATTAGCGCAATCTAGACTTTTGATGGTGCCACTAAGTAAAAGTATCGCAATGTAAAATTACTCCATTACAAGTCATGGATAGATTACTAAATGGGCCTAACAAGCACAGGCCCAGGGGCCACAGGGGTAATGGGGCCCCCAAGCCAGCACCTGGGTCTCCTGACCAGTGGGGATGTGCCGCTTTTTTTTCATCATACATATCTGAATCCTTTAGTCCGATCTAATATTCCTTTTTATTATATTTTTGTTCATTTTTGCCATACATGATACACCTGGTAGGTTTTTATGTGTACGGGCCCAGTGTTTTGATTTTGTATTTTGTTTTTTTGGAGTAAAAGTACAAAGTTCTTGGCAGCAAACTCTTGAAGAATGGCCCATTTCATTAAATAGTTTATAAGTTAATGTTTAAGCTGCATTTTAATATTGAAGCTGATCCATGTGGTGCTACATCTAACTGCTATATATAGTTTTGGGTGGTTTCAACAGTGTGATATGGTAATGGTAACACAGGTCATTCAAAATGTTGAGGAGTAGCAGTACATTCATCAGTGCAGTACATTATTATTTAAACCAGAATCGACAACAGTCTTTAATCTCACTTTATATTCTCAACGTTCCCTCTGTTTTTGCTTTAAAACATGTCAAAACAAATGCTTTACCACATGTACAGTAGTAGTTCACTCTGTCACGAAATCTTTAAATCAGCTGAGCTTGGTTCAAAGTCAGTTTCACAGCTGTACAATTGTCTATTTCAAGTGGGATGAATTAAGGAAGGGCTCAATAAAATACAAGCCTCCCCATTTGCTGGAAGGACTTTAAATGACACTAAACCTCAAAAACACATTAAGGGCAGTTTGCACCTCCTCCTCTCTGCCCACCAACACACTCAGTGCCATCTCCATCATGCGCTGGGCATTTGGCTGTAGTTTAGCCCTGGTCCCCAATTACAGGACACCAGCCGAGGCAGAGGTAGGCATTAAATAAATTACTGCCAGGGTTCCAGTCCATAGTTTGACTAGTACAATTAAATGGATGGTGTGACTTTGCTGCTAGAGTGAGTTATTAGGAGTAAAAATCCCTTTGAAGTGAATTAACCACATGGTGCGTTTCAGTGGTGTGAATGGTGAGCACATGGGTGAATTTAACAGTGAGGATTTGTTTGAAGATAGTGTTGCTGTTGAGCTCTGTGGGCGTTTACTGGCCATGACTTGCCTTGACTTTGTGTTGATAAAGATTAAAGGTCGGCAAAAATGTGCGGTAGTTAGCACGTAACACACTCTGTGGGGTTTACAGGCATTTAAAAATGAACTAACTCCAGCAGTTTCCATTGTCAAGCTGTCAGACTTCACCTAGTTAGTCAGAGATGACACAAGCCCCTGTCCACTCCCCGTGCTCATGAGTCAAATGATCCAAACATAAGAAGTTTGGCATGGATGACATGCTTTAAATAGCTGTGTCAGACAGCTAATTTAAACATGGGCTATCATTTAGTTAAAAATAAACTCTGTTGACCAAAGCAAAATGCACAGTTCCTCATTTGTTTTGTGCTGGCAGCGTATATCACATTTACCATCAGATGCAAAAAAGAAGTATGTAAAATATCTAGAGAATAAAAGAGTCAATTCCTCTTTGACGGTTTATGTACAGTATTGATTGGAAAGTTAACATTAAATGTGCTTATCGGGTGTTTAAGAGCCTGTCCATAAAAATAATCTGCTTCAAGTTTCCCTTTTGTGCTTTTGAGTTACTGGAAAAAGTTATTAGCATTTCTTAGAAATGCTATAATTCCAGAAAGGTTACTGTAAATATTTTCTGTGACAAGGTATTTGCAGCAAACAGTTAAAGGATAAGTCTGGTGATATATTTTTCTCATTGCCAACAAATCCCATGTGTATCTGTGTATCCAAAACCTTATACGTCTTATTCCTCTGTGCCGTAGACCTCTATTGTTGTCCAAAAACTATTAAAAACGAATGAGTCACACCATTGCACTGGGTGACGTGTTCCTTCATTATATGAATATGGGCACTAGTTTATTGAGTCAATCCTACATACATCATTCTGCTGTAAATACGTATTAATCCGCTGCTGAAAATAGTCCCGAACAAATGCACTATTTACTCCTGTTTGAGGAACGTTTGCTACAGTGCCCTGCAGTTTTAGAAAATTACTTAATTTTTAAAAAAATAATGAAACTATATATTTATGATTAATTTTTAAACATTTCGAAGTCTTCAGGATAAACTGGGCTTGCAGCTGAAAGCCACAGACAGGTTACAGAAAATGGACTAACACATTCTTGGTTTTGGTCCTCTCAAGGAATTTGTTGAAAATAAGAAAAATATGGAATAATTCCAGGCTTATCCCCAAATTGAGTGTTTCACAGCTCAACTAGCTGCATATAAAATTACCTGAATATATTTTTTTAAGCAAAATAATATTGACTTAGATTTTATTGCTCACAGAGGTTAATGACTTTACCACCAGTTTCAGGACGGAGTAAAATGACTCCCCGTTCATGATATATAAGATTGCTTCCTTAAAAATATGAATTATCTCCGTTAAAATCTGATGAAGTTGTTAAAAAACAGAGAAATCAGGTGGCAACGAGCCGGAGAATGTGACGGTGGCGAAGTCCAGCAGCTGAAGTAAATATAGCACAGACAGCTCAGACGGAGGATTGAGATCATAAGGCTTCTATTTCCGCATGACAGGGAGGATGACTGACAGTGTCCGATACAGCAAATTAAACCCACCTGTCTGCACTGTATGTGTGTGTGTGTGTGTGTGTGTGTGTGTGTAGGAGAGGCAGGGATAGAGAGAGTACAGGAAAGAGAGGACAAGGGAGAGAGAGATGGATGGGAGTAAGATCAATGTTTCATTGTGAGCTCGCTGCAGTGTGGCTGCCATCATGCCAATAAAAACACAGTCCATCATCTGGACCTGAATGAAATATCCCACCCTGCACATTGTGTGTGTGTGTCTTTAGTTGACAATTCATATAAAAACACACTGAAGGCTTATGTTGTTAAAGTGGTTGTCTACATTACCACTGCTGTGTTTTTCTGCCTCTGTTGATATATTTGCTGCCCAGCTTGTACCTCTTGCTGTTGGGTTTCTGCACTAAATTTACCAAAGCAGTGTCACCAGTAGTGTGACAGTTTCTTTTTTTCTTTTTTTTTTACGACTTTGTGTTTTCTGTTAACGCAATTTTGGTAGTTTGGCTTATTCTAGCAACCCAGTTCTTTGATTTATTCCAAATTTCTGGAAATGTGCGCCAAAGGATTTTTAATTTCCCCCTGAAAATACTTAACTTGTCACCAGGTGTTTAAAACAGCAAATCTCTCACTAAATGACCACAGTTTGAACCACTACGGTGCTATATCCACTAGTGACAACACATTAAAGGCAACGGTGATCGTTGATGGATTAATCATTGATCATACACTCTCCTCAGCCTGTGTGTGTGGACATGGAGGCAGTGGGTCAGTGCATCATTTCCTATTAGTAACACTTCTAAATCTGTATGTTACTCCTTAGTGGTGTCAACAGGAGACATTGCATGTCTTTCCATAGCTATGCTGATGACACACGGCTTTATGCGGCTGTGTCTTCTGATTACACAAGAGCTATTGATGTTACTTTTAGCTGTATTTTAGATATTAGTGTATGGATGTCTCAGAACTTGTTTACAGCTCAACCAGGATAAAATGGAAGTATGAGTTCTACGGTTCTACGGAGAGAGAAATTTCATTTCATTTTTCCCCGAGCCAAGAGGCATGAAACCTCAGGCTCATATGCGCCAAATGTTCCCAAATCAGCTTTTTATCATCTGAAAAACATAGTTAAAGTGCGACTGTTTCTCATTATAGCACAGTGTAGCATCAGCCACGTGGTACAGTATATTTAGATGCAGTAACTCACCAAGTTGCAGGTCAGGGTTGGTCTCACACAGGCTCCAGTCCACACTGCAGTCACAGTGAGTCTTCTCAAACAGGTTGTTCAGAACCTCCCTGACATTCTGCCTCTCGTCCACCATCAGAGTCTTGGAGCTGCCGTCATTCAACATCACCTTCACCACCAACTGTCAGAAAAATTTTACCTCATTTTCAACATGTTCAATAAAAAAATCCAATTCCAACCAGTGAGAACTCTTACGTAAAGGAACAGTTTGACATTCTTGCTGAGAGTTAGACGAGAAGATCGATACCACCTACGGTAAATGTGAAGCTACAGCTAGCGGCTGGTTAGCTTAGCTTAGAAAAGTAAAGACTGGAAACAGAACATACATGTACGAATGTAAAACCACAAATTGTCATGTTCAGTTTTAGTACAGATTTAAAAAATGAGACATAACATGTTATTAGTGAGTTAGTGTAGCTGTTTCCAGTCTTTACACGAAGCTAAGCTAACCGTCTCCTGGCTGTAGATTCATATTTAATGGATGATATCGGTCTTTTCATCTAACGCTCAGCAAGAAAGTTAATAAGCGTATTTCCCAAAACGTTAAATTATTTATTTAAGTGTTTTTTAGTTAACATGAGGTTTTCTGTGTCATCTGCGCAACAGATTGGAGTTAAAACCTGCTGTGGACAGCAGCAGGTGTCTCTGAAGTGTGACATCAAATCAACCCTTGAGGCACATGCAGCTTGTTTATTTGGCAGTATAATTACAGGCTATGTACAGTAAATTGTTGTTTCTGTTTCCTAATGTTAGTTTTACTAGAAGAGTTGGAGCATCAGCACTTCTGTCTCTCCATTCTGTTGAACGTCTTTGGCTTTTTAGTCATTTCTTCTCTATTGTATTTGTCTCTTTTTGCAGTTTTAGCACCTCCTTTTCCACCAAGTTCCCCCAAGAGATTAATTTTGCTCTGGAGCGGAGCAGTGCTTTCCTCACAGGCTCATATGGCTTCACACTTCCTCTCATCTGGAGACAAATCCAGCTTTGGGAAGCTGAGGAGTTTCACAGAACCAAGGTCAGCCAGTCACTTGCCTTGTGTCATAAAAATGTGGTTTTTCAGAGATGTTATCACAAGAGGATTTAGAGTGTTAGATCACATGTTACTCGGTCTCGATCTGCCCTGGAAAACAATATGGGTTCGTCATGTGGTTGAATGAAATGTCACTGGATATCAAATTATTTTTCCTCTTGCAGTACTTCCTCATGCGAGGTAGGTATCTTCAAAATACATGATCCATGTTGAAATCATGCTCTGGAACCGGTGGGTTTATCTGAAACTTGAGGGCCTCTGCCACAGACGGTTATGCTGAAACCACTGAGAGTGCACCTTGCTCTTCTGCGCAACTACCCTGGAACAGATGTTCCTGTGAAAGTGGACAGTGGTCTGTGTTTTCTCATATCCGCACACACATGGCAATTTGGAAATGCTGTTTTTTGCTCATTCCCTTTTAGATTTTAGACAACTTACAAGAGTTTATAATTACTATCTGAACAGGGAAACAGGCCATTAATGCAGTCACACCCATGTAAGTTAAAAGACTTCTCAGCCAAGTCGTGAGTAGAAGTGTAGACCTTGCATGCAACAGTTTTGCAAGACCACATGTCTGCTTTTGCTGCCTGCTTTGAAGATGAGAAAGTGTCCACATATCACCCAAAGAGGAAACCAGGCTGTCCTGCAGGACGTTGGCTGGATGAAAGTGGCCATACATTACCGTGATTGATGGCTCTTCCAAAAGAAAAGAAAGAGCCATACTGTGTTTGAACATTACGTCTTTTACAGTGATCATGTAGCCGTAATTCACAGCGTCTTTAGAGTTAACTGTAGCCAGCGGATGTAAGATCACAGGAGTACACTTCAGTGTTTGGTCATCTTACCTTTTTCACTTTAGCTTCTTTGAGCTTCTCAAGAGCAAGCTTGATTTTGTCTGCTTTCATGTGCGCCTCCATTTCCTCCTAAATAGGACAAATAATAATATGTAATGATTATTATAATAAAGAACAGATGTGCATCCGCCATTCGTTCTAATCTAGTGTAAGTGGGATCTACTATCATAGCGTCATTGTGTTAAAGCTACACTTGTGTACTTTGGAAAATGTTTGGAAAGTCAATACCAAGAAATCATCTTTGATGTCAGTAAACTGCACACAGCACAGTCATGTAATAACTTACAAGGAATAGTTTGACGTACGCTTATTTGAGTATTGCCTAGAGTTAGATGAGAATTTGGATAGTCTCATATCTGTACATTAAATATGAAGCTACAGTCAGTGGCCAGTTAACAGCTAGCCTGGCTCTGTCCAAAGGTAACAAAATCTGCCTACCAGCACCTCTAAAGCTCAGCAATTAATACAAAAACCAAGTCTTGGCTAATAGCAGACTCCAGGAAATCCCTGCTCCTGGACCAAGAAATAGTCCGGCACATAACTGCCCGTAAAACCGCAACTTGTCATTTTTACCCTTCGGTTTTTGTGCGGATTAAACAAACGGGATGAAACATATTTATTAGTGAGCTTTAGAGGTGCTGGTATGGATTTTGTCACCTTATGACAGAGTCAGGCTACCTGTTTCTCCCTGTTTCCAGACTTTATGCTAAGCTAAGCTAATTGGCTGCTGGCTGTAGCTTCATATTTACCGTATATATATATATATATGAAGCTACTTCTCATCTAGCTTGTTTCCCAAAATGTTGAGCTGTTTCTTAAAAAGGCGAGGAAAAGGTCTAACTGTGGCGAGTTCATTTCTGTGGATGTAGCACTTCAGTGTATACTGTGGTGTACTGTTTTATTTTGATTTAGTTTTAATTTCACAAGTGTCCATTCAAGAATTTCATTTGGGACATTACGTCTAATCTGGATCTCAATTAGCAGGGATAGGATACCCTTTTCTTTGGCTTATACATCAGGTGTGTTTTTACATAAAAATCCTGCCTACAGCGCAGGTTTAATGAACTTGTACACCTCTACCTAACAATGACACATTCTCTGCCTCAACACAGCTGGTGTTTTTACCTCAGAAGGATGAGGTAACAAGCCCTGCTAAAGCAATAAACTCCCGTCTGGTTTTGCCCCCCCAACCACTGCTACATCTTACCTCCCCTTCTCCAACCTTTGGTATTGATCCTGTTACTCTTTCCTGCCTCATGGCTGCATGTGTTTGATTTGTTCCAGACAGACTCTCGGCTGTTCCGCCTCACGAGTCTCTGTAACTGTAACAGATGCCTCCGTCCAGCAACAACTTCGCCATGATCTCACCGTCCAACTGTTATAAGAGCAATACCACTCTTCCCAGTTCCACAAAGACAAGAAGAACTCACCAGAAATTTATATGCTGGGAACTGGTGATGTTTTTGTTGTAATACTGTCTTGTCACGCACGGCTCAGAAAGCACTTTCTCGTGGTAAACCAAGACATGGCACCAATAAAACGGATTGTGACATTATTGCCTCTTTCTGTTTCATGTTTCTACTCTTACATATTACATTTTAGGGGCCTAACAAAGCACAGAAATTGTCTTCTCTTCTTCATTTTCTGTCATCCATTATTGTGGTATTTTCTTTAATTCAATTCAGTTTCAATTCAGTTTTATTTATATAGCGCCATATCATAACAAAGTTATCTCAGGGCACTTTTTCGAGTAGAGCAAGTCTAGACCGACTCTTTATATTTACAGAGACCCAACAGTTCCCACCATGAGCAAGCACTATGACAGTGGCAAGGAAAAACTCCCTTTTAACAGGTAGAAACCTCGAGCAGAACCAGGCTCTAGGTGGGCGGTCATCTGCCTCGACCGGTTGGGTTGAAGGGGGGGGGGGGCGGGAGAGAGAGAGCAGGAGGAAAGAGAACATACAGCAGCACAATACAGTTCCACATAAAGATGTAAAGTAATAGTTGTGGTAACCAACCAACCAACCAAAACCAACTATATTACTCTAACAAGCCTTGATTTAAACTCTCACTTCTTAAATTTTGGACCAGTTCCCAGTAGAGCGATTAAGAGCTACTTGCAGAGATGCTATTCTCAACTGCACACTGGCTGACACACCTTTGTAGGCTTTGCAGTTTGAGGAGGCGGAGGTGGTAAAGGGGAGGCGGCGGAGGAGGCCGGGGTGCTAACATCGCTGGTGGTGCTGCTCTCGGGTGATGCTGGTGAAGTGAGGAAGGAGGAAGGGTGTGTGCTCAGACCCTTTGGTGGTGGCGGCAGGTCTGGCGGAGGCAGTGATGGCACCTTTAAACCTTCTATCTCTGCTGCAATTTTCTCTTCCGTCGCATTGAGGTCAGCCACCAAATCAGCCATGAGCGCATCCAAGTCATTGTCCTCCAGTTCATGGAGGGACTCTGGTGTTAGAGGAAAATTTGTTTATTTGTCAGGAACTGACTCAGGTACAGTATGTACTGTATGTTAAAGACCAGAAGTGCCAAATATATTTTGAAACAGTCGATCTGAGGTGCTACCTCTCTTTGAAAATGTTTCACCACTCAGCAAACACTTTTTAAAATGTTGTCACATAGAAGATGACTTAGTTCCTCTTTGGAAATTACATGCGCTCTTCCCCCTAAACATTAAGAACTTTCATTTTTTATAAGTTCCTTTCTTTGTGTTTTTATTACGCAATACAATAACTACTAAGTGAAAGCATTTCTTTCATTTCATCTTCCTTTGTCTTCCATGAGGAATAAAGGCTCGTGGTGCTGTAGGGCAGGCTGGGCTAAAGAATTAATAAACAATTACTTAACCATTATTAAGCCATTATTTGCAACTCATATACCCTTTATAAAGGTTGCATGTTTAGACACGCTAGCATGGCTCTAGGGATGGCAATGTTGGTCTGCCAGTCAACCAGTAAACTGGTGGTCCAGACTGAGATATCTCAACATCTACAAGATGGATTGCCATGACATTTTGCACAGACATTTGTGGTCAGAGGATGAATTGTACTGACTTTGGTGATTCATTTAGCCTGTCATCTGGTGACATCATCAGGTCAAAGGCGTGCTTTGAGTTTAGGGCTAATTAGCAAATGTTAGCATGATGGTGAACATGGTGAACAATACTTGCTAATGTTGGCATTGTTATTGTGAGCAAGTATGTGTACACAGGATTTTTTTTTTTTTTTCATTGCTCTCAATTTACTTACACAGAAGTAGAAATAACAGCTATGAAGGACAACAAAGCTGAGCAAACAAAGGTAAAAGAATAGACAGGACTATTATGTACACATGTGTATATATATATATATATATATATATATATATATATATATTGCCATCAGCATGCTTGTTTTTGTTGTTGGTCATATATATATATGACCAACAACAAAAATAAGCATGGCTCAAAGCACCGCTGAGAGCTAAAGTGTTGTTAGAAACTGTTAATTTTGTGATTGATTGTCATTCAGTTAGATCTGGGCAGCTTTGTCTTTGTAAAGTAATGTGTAGTGAAGAGCTGTAGCCTTTATATAAACCTGATCTGACAAGATGGAAGTCCTACATACATACCTCTACTAAAAAAACAACAGGGAAAGGGAGACTGAAAGTAGAGTACTAATAACAACAGACGCTGTAACCTTGCTTTAACATTATTACTGCTTGTTTTACAGCCTATAAGAGCCAGAGTAATTAGCACGTACAGTGACCTCAATCTTCGTCTGAAATCACCTCTTGGAACAGTAGCCAGATACACTGCAGAGCCACTGAATGCTGTTTTTCTGCCTATTTATGTCACTACCAGTTATCCAAGTAATCTTGATCATTTCCCAGATAATTGATTGAAACATGCGATATATCCTGCCTTTGCACAACTGCAGTGTTGTAGTAAGTCATCGTGCAGAAGTTCAACACCCAGCTCTTTGTAGTATTTCTACACACATGACAAACAAAATGTTAAGTCACCATTCAGGTCAGTGAAGCCAAAGGAGAAGTTGATTTTGTTGTTGGTGCTGGGGTGAGACGCAGGAGGTACTGTTTCCTGCCCAAGACTCTGCAGGGAAGAATGAACAAGGCAGTGTGTTTATAAGAGCGTGAATACAATATCCCTACAGCCAGAAGACCCCCAGAGGCTCAGTGAGTTAATCCACAACACACTCTTGAGTGCTCTGAAACATAAACTGCCCCCAAACATTATGTAAGAAAGTATAATGTTTACACGTGTAATGTTACATCTGTTTTTAGGTATTACACCTAACAGGGCTTCCATGTGTAATATTAAGCCCCCCCGGCAAAATGAAAGTGATTTGATGAGTGTTGGGTTAGAAAACAACATCAAAGTGATCAGCAGGGCTTTTCACCAAGAAAGAAATGTGTAATCTCTAGCTGGCTTATGAGTTTGCCATTTGACCTCCCCTCCAAAAGAGAGTGTAATTTATGGTCGTTAGATGACAATAAAGAAATAATAGTAATAATAATAATAATAAAGAGAAATATTTTTTTTTTCAAATCCTTAGCAATATAGCTTTCATATTATATTATTAAGACTAGTACAAAGCAAACAGCAATGAGCTACAATACTACTTACATAACAATAAATAATAAACAACAATAATAATAATAATAATGAGTGATAAATAATATAATATGTAACAAAGAAATAAATAATAAGATGTGGAGTAAAGTGCTGGAATAAAACTGTCTGACCATTCATACTTTATGTCTTATTGTAGTTGTCATGGCAACTGCCTTAGCTCACCTGAGTGAGGAGGTCCATCTCCCCCAGCAGGTCACTGAACATGGCATCAATGTCATCCATCTGTTTAAAATAAACAACAGAAGTGTCAGACACAGAAAACTCTCAAAGATCAGACCGTAAACTATTTCACCAGGTGACGAAAACTGATAGGCCACTTGTTGGCGCGAATCAATGACCTGTATTGATTGGTGCTGCGAGGAAGCAAGGAATTTTCATTGATTGGATGCAGTTGTTATGACGAATGACAGTGGAGGAATGCATGGAATGAAAATCAATCTGCACGCTGAAACAAATGTTAAATACACATGCTTGTTGCACAGCTAGTGGTAAAACACAGTACTGCTCCTTCACTCTGAAGTGTGTGCGGTTGTGATATGTGCCCTGAGGCTATGATATCTTGCAAAACATCTCCAACCCTGACTGAAGGAAGAAAAGTATGCATGCATAACTTCCAGGCATTTCTGTTTCGCCAGAACTTGTGCTGAACTGGAGAGTGCCATATTACTTCATTTTTGTATTTTCTTTCAAACAAAGTCTCTCACAAGTCCCAGTTTATTTTAAGCCATGGATCCTGCAACTCACTGCTGCAATCAGTCCTATAATGTCTTTAAAGACCCATTATGTGTTAAAATCATGCACTCACATTACATGATTACAATGTACAAAGTTTGTGTCGGTCGTCATATATGACACTAACAATTTATTTCAAATACTATATGCTAAAAAAGTAAAGAAAAAGAAACCACTGACAGTATAAAGTATGCATGCTTGTATTCTGTGGTTAGATATAAATTGCTGTTCAAGTCTCAAGAGTCATACGCTTGACTGCTACAGATATATATATATATATATATATATATATATAGTTTAACTCAGACGTAGATGTATGGAGTGAAATGTCAGCATCATCAAGATTAATAATTTCACTCCAAAGCTGTGCTATTGCTGTGTTTTCCCTGAAGATTCACTTGAGATTTCCATCTGTAATAATATACAGCATGCTGTCTCTCACACATGTAATATTTGAATCCCCATCTCTCAGAGCAAACGTTATGATGGGCTAGAATGTGCAGTGAAAACAGAGTCCCTGTTTTCTTACAGTGGAACATGACCAGTATAGTGGGATGGTGTCAGTGGGAGTTCATTCAGTTACAGCACAGTGGTGCTCGGACGGGGTTTTCACTCCTCTAATTCCAGAAATGTAATGTGCTGCATTTGAGCTACTGTACAGCGGCGCCCTGCAGTGACTGAGCAAGTAAGGGCTGACAATATTCTGATTTAGGACATTTCAACATTTCAAGTATGGCTGCTGTAACTGCTGAACCAGTCAATTTTGAGTAATTGGACGAGCCCCCTAACATAACCACTAAACCAAACTGACTGGTGTGAAAGACAGCTCACTGGTGAACATTAAGATAAGATAAGATAAGCCTTTATTGTCCCACAGCGGGGAAATTTTTTTAGCGTTGCCTGTGGTTCTGTGGCTGTTAATGCTAAACGTGTATCACAATGTAATTGTGGATAAAACAGCTTGATATTAGAAATAGCTGGGGTTAGGTAAAGGTTTGGTGTGGTTAAAGTTGTAGTAACAATCTATGGGGCTATGACTTCTGCACATCTCAGACAGACCGTGGCTATAGGCTATAGGCCTCCCTTTTAGTCTTAACCACTAACCTAGAAATTTAAGCTCCGCCCATCCCTTAATCTCATTGGTTTAACTCAATCTCAGAGAAATGCTTGCATAACTAAATCTCCAGTCTTCCTTTTTTCCCCTGCTTTTATGGTACATTAGATATGGAAATATTATCTGTAACAAAGTGTGACTCACTGCTTTCACTCACCGCAGTTTGGAATCTGTTTAGTAAATGTTTAGATCCAGCAAGAAAAAAAAAAGAAAACACTTGCAGAGAGTTAATCAAAAGCAAAGTAAGGCAAACCCTCAGTCACACTGTGGAGGAGACAAGAGTGACTGATTGTGTTCCAGGCAAGAGTTCATACAGTACTATGACATAATGTTTCTCATTAGAATGTGAAATGGATCAGTATTGTTCCAACATCAAACAGATGGCGTGTGCATGTATGGTTTGAAGCTTATGAGAAACTGTATCTTCTGATTCCATGGATGCGTTTCGGCAGATTATAGTTAAAAAACTCACAAAACAAAATGTAAAGTAATTTCCGTAATGACATTTCTATGAGTGTCAGGTGATAATTTCCATTGAAGATGCGTATGTGTGGGTCTCTCTGACTGTTGCAGCAAGTGGGCCCACTCCTCCACCACACAAATGGTTTGCCCCGAGGAGGAAGTGGTAAAGGGTAGACTTCCTGCCACTTGCAATGTTGAAATCATATAGGAAATGGTGACACGAACAGACACCTGCAAACTTAATGCTGCCGTTTCCTTCACTCACACTGTGTCACATCTTAATGAAAACATCATTTGCATGGACCTAGTATGTGGTTTACATATGTGATATTGTGCATAATGGCTAAACAAAACATAACTTCAAGCGATTGTAGTCTCAAAAATGCAAAACTTGATATAAAACAATACAGCATAAACTGCATAATTATTTTCATTCCCTGAATCATTTTTTCCTCTTCTTCTGGTGTCACATATTATTTTGTGTTATGACAACCGCAGTGCAACAGATTTCCCTTTAACAACCACAGTATGATTTTGGTCCAACGCCGTCAGCCCTTTGCTCACAAACAAACACACAGAACACGTAAACACTGTGTATTTTTGAAGTTTGCCACGCAAAGAAAAAATTTGTGTCAGTCAGGTCACTCGCGGCAGCTGCTTTTAGAGGCCAAATGTATTAAATGGAGCGCTCCCAACTCTCACACAGTGAAGAGAAGTCAGAGAGGGTGAGTGTAGCATTGGTCAGACCTTGAAAACAAATACGCTTCTGCTGATGGAGGCAAAAGTTGCTCTTTTTTTTTTTTTTTTTTTGGTGAAAGCTAAGTTCAAAGTCACTTCTTCCACAGACAGATGCATGATTGGATTCATATCTTAATCAAATGGCAAATTGAACTCACTCCAGCCATCAACAATAAACTTAAACACTTTTATTTTGATAGCTGTGACATTGAAAATAGAACACAGAGGAGAAAAAACACAGCAAAGGTGCTAATCTTAAACTGGTGCCATTACAACCATATTAGAATGATTATTATACTTTGACAGTTTGAGAAATAAGCATATTTGCTTTTTTGCTGAGAGTTAGATGAGAAGATTGATACCACTCTCATATCTGTCTGTTAAATATGTAGCTAGAGCCAGGAGGCGATTAGCTTAGCTTAGCATAAAGACTGGGAACAGAGGGAAACAGCTAGCCTGGCTCTGTCCAAAGGTAACCATTTCCCCCTATTTCCAGTCTTTATGCTAAGCTAAGCTAACTGTCTCCTGGCTCCAGCTTCATTATGATGTGTACAGACATGAGAGTGTTATCAGTCTTCTCATCAAACCTTCAGCAAGAAAGCGAAAGAGCTTATTTCCCCTCCTTGTGTCCAGCCATTCCTTAAAAAAACATCTTAGGCTCAATATATCAGGGTTGACATGTTGTGAAATCATGCAAAAGATTTTTATCAGTAATACTGGAGAACTCTCATAGTTTCAAGTCAAGTTTGGCATGACTAACGCTGTTTGAAGGAGCCATTACTGATGCATAAAGTGCTCTGAAGCGAGCTCAGTTTTCCATTTTAATCCAACATGTTTCTACAGACTGATACAGATTGACCTCTGCAAGGTGAGATGGAGAGAATAATGGGATGATTTCATTTCCCTTCAATAACTGCATTTCACTGTACAACAAAGTTTAACAAACTCATCATTCATATTCACATTACTTTGGACGATGTTGCAGCATGAAGTGAAACAATCATATAAGTATGTCGCTGCCGCTTTGCACCATTTCTATTTTCTTTCCAGAAACCGCTCGGAAAATATGTGATTTGTCAGCATTTATAAATATTATTGGAAACACTCGAGGCATGAAATCTGGCGCCTTTCCAAACACACCACTATAATTCTGTTAGCCAAAGAAATGAAAAAGACAAAAATGTAGCATGCGAGCGACTTCTACATTCCTCCAGAAAATATATGTCTCAAATATACGTCCACACATGTGAGACTCAAGTTTCAGGCGAGAAAATGGAAACCAGACAACAACTCTAAGTGGACGTATCGAAGCACACAGCATGTTTACCATAATACACAGAAACTCCCTCTTACTCGGATCAGATCTAGACTCGGGTCTTAGGCAGATGTGTTTACAGAACTGGATGTACTCTGCTGTAAAGTAGGCAAATTAGGGGCTCAGTAGCAGAAACAAAGCGCCAAAGGGCATAAAATCCAGAAGCCATAAGTGACATTTAACAATACACAACAGCTTATCCATGTTCTCTGAAGACAGTTTGTGCTTTTGTAGAAATCAAACATGGACACTAATTTCCAGCAACAGGTTATATGGATCAAGTTTTGCTCCAATGTGAACACCTTTTACCTTATACTGCTCCACCCCAGTGGCTTCAATGAAGATTTATACTATATGACCTGTTTTCTGTGACTCTGTCTTATTGTTCCCAGTGTACAAGCTAACATTTGTATGTATTTATATCAGTGTGTGTATGAGAATGTGTAAGTGCTATGAAACTATATTCTTCTAATGTGTTTGTAATGACTTGACCTGCAGGCAGTTGCCTTCATGTGTGTTTAATCAGGCCCTAGATCACTGACTAGGTGCACCTGCAGAGTAACCTATATACTGCATAGGGCTACTCCTCGGACATGCCTCATTTTGAAAGTCCAACATCGACTGAAATGTTTGCACTCTTGCACATTCTTTTTCTTTTTCACTGTCTGTACAGCCCTGTAATGTATCACCTAGAAATATTTAAAGTCCAGACTCCAGTCTGAATCTATTTTTTGTTCTCTGTGTGCGAGTCTTCCCTTGCTGCATTGTAACTTTTTCTTCATACTACTGCACCAGAGAAGAAGTCAAACAAAGGACAGTTTTTTTAAGTCACAGCTCAACCCCTGTGAACCACTCTTACATGTACATGAAAATAATCCTTCAGCCTTTTTCTAACACAAAATCCCCTCTGCACATGAGTCACTGGACAGTCTGTCTAAACATATATTGCAGCGTTTTCAGGCTTAACAGCAAAGACAGAAAACAGCCTGTCAGCTAAATGATTTTTTACACCATTATTCCAAATGGACACTTGCAATGATACCGTTTATAAGTAATCAGTCCATTTTTCTGTGACTTAATCTCATCTCAAAAGCCAAATGTACAAAATGTTCCTATCATGACTGACAGCACTATTAGCTTTAAAATACGAGGCCCAGCCTATCGGTTTCATGTGGTTACTGAGTCATACAGCAGTCTGAAATGAGAGCCGGGTCCACCCAGTTGGAAAGCAGACAAGAACACATTTTAACTAACACTCTTTTCATCATATTAAAATATGGATAATGGCTGCCTTATCACTGTACGCCTAAACCTAATTAAGTCTTATCTTATGAGTACAAAGATGTCTTGGGTGACCATTTTGTATAATTTTTTCTACTTTTATAACATAATTTCACAACTTTTAAAAGTTTGTATCAAGGAGGAGGCTTTAAATTACACATTTAACAGGATGTCTAGGATTTTCTGTCTGTATTAAAGAACATTATCGGTAATTATACTTCCAGTTAAATACAAACTGCTGTAGCTGGAGGAGAAAAGCGCAATCAGCTAAAAACAACAAAGATTCTTATACACAATAGTCAAAGTCATGTACACTCAGAGGAAAGCAGCTTTGGTTGTTCACCGTTAACTGAAGGTAAAACATCCAACTTAACAGAGATGTACTAGCTCACCTTTTCAAACGTATTGATCCTTGTTTCACCAAGATAACAGCTTCATAGACATCAGTTCCAGCTCAAAATATTATTCTCTAATAAAGCTCAACACCAGAAAACAGTCATATACAGTCAGATTTGGGTGTGTTGATGTGGATTGCATCTGGCTCTCTGACTGACTTCTTCCTGCTTAATGCGGAAGTTCAGGTCCAGACCTGTCACTGCATTCCTGCCAAGAGCTCAACACTTTCACAACAGTCTTGTCTAGGCAGCACTGAGCCGTCCCCCTTAACAGCCTCCTTATCTGGCCTGTACTGCAACTGTTTGAGAGATGCGGACTTGGACAGACCAGGAGAAAAGTATAGCAGTCACAGTTCGCTGTGACTTCCAGTCATGGGGCTGATTGACAACCACTTGAGCAGATGATGAAGTTTTTGGAAGAAATAAAAAAAAAAGAAGCAATGTCTCGGTGGGGTCCAGAGAACGGCTGAATCAGCACGAGGAATGTGACGGTCTCGGTTAATAATTCACCGCACTGAAACTGATTTACAGCAGGTCTTTAGGCAGGTAATGTGGTACGTCACAGCGGTGAAGGATACTAGACTCCAGCTGAGCTCCAGTGATCTAAATTCTTCTGAAAAATAGTGTCGCCTCAAGACAGATCCATACAATTAGAATAATTTGCTGCACAACTTTTAAATAAAGTTAAAACAAACCTCCTCAGGGGGAGTCAGACATAAAGAATTTTCTTTCTCTTACACTCAAACGTTTTTTTTTTCTTTGCTTAAAATCAGGAAGGAATATCTTAAGAGACAGGTGTGGTGCAACAAGGTCAGCTAGTTTCAGGGGGGGAACCAAGGAGAGTCAAGCTGTCAAGCTATGAATAGCCTCTGGCTCTTATCTGACCATGCAGACATAGATAGCTCTATTTATTTGCATTTCTCCTTGAGTCAACCTGGGAGGCCAAAAAGCAAGATTTCACATCTTTTTTTTAATCTTAGCTTACACAAGCTTCATTATTATGCTTTTATTAACTTCCCCCCATTGCTACCCTCATTTTCAACTCCTTAATCTGTTTAAAAAGGAAAATATTACTTTCCATGTGCATTATTTTGCTATTATTAGCACTTCTGTGTCCTATTTTCCCCCCAAGACCAGCCTCAGCTCCAATGGGAAAGGCAGACCACCCTCTCTGTGGCAAAATCCTGTCATCATACGGTGAAGCTGGGAACGACGTGGGGGAAACCAAATAACCTTGAACGCGTCCAAGAGCCTTTCATGACTCGTGATGTATTAAACAAACACTCGGGGTACAGGCATATGTCCCAACCACCCTCATTTCCTCTCTCTAGCTCTCTCAGGGGTTGGCGGCAGCCTCCCATTAGCTCCAAGCATCTCCTAAACACTAGCTCGCCGGTGCCTTGGAGAACATTTCTCAAATAGATACACTGATTAACGGTTGTGCAGCTCGGCAGCAAGGAGAGGGGTGATTTCTTTCTGCTTTGTTGTGCCTTTGCAGTCACTCTTCAGTCACTGAGGGTGGTCCAGCAGAGTGGATACTTTTAATGGTTTCTGCCCGTGTATGCTTTAGCTCATACATCACGGCATGGAGTCGAGAAACTGTAGAGAATTTTTTTTTTTTTTTTTTTTTGTGCGTTTATCAAATATTGAAGCTGCAAGTTTAACAAAGCGCAGTAGTTTGGTTTTAAAGTATTGCAGAAGCCCAGATGGTAAGGTGTGAGGTGTAAGAAAGGACATACTTTAAAGCCATTAGTCTCGATCATGTTAAATCCGAGAGCTCCGACACACCTCTAAATACCTGCACTAAAAGAAAATGGGGTGATAATGACAAAACCAGTGGGCACCTTGCAACACGAAAAAGCATTTGTCAAATGTAGTGCTGCAGAGGACAAACTGTCACAATGATGATGTGAAAAGTGATGCACATAGGAGTGTTGTAGTGCCCTCTGTTTGTACTCTGCTGTACTGTACATGCCAACCACTTCTGAACTCAGTGGGTGGTGTAGAGCAGTTCATGCTATCAACCTGCACTTCTTATTTTCTTTATGGAGCGCTGATCCACTCTGCATGTTTACACCTGGAAAATTAGCTGGATTTAATTAGCAGTTAGCTGGATCTTTTTTGTATGCATGCAACTAATTTAAGTTTCCAATAAGCCCCTCTGCTCTGCTTGGAAGGATTTTTTTAAGGTTTGCGTTTATTCATTTGAGTCAAACTCATCTGACTATGGAGGACCACTTCTGCCACGTAAAAGAAAAAAAGATGAAAAGTTAGACATGATAAGAATAAAAATACTCATGGGAAATAAAACTGTAAGATAAGAAGTCATTGTCAATTGTGATAAACTATGATAAACTTATTAGATGATAAGTCACAAGTATCAGATTTTAAGTAAACATGAGATATGTCAAAATGATGAGAAACCAAGTCCAAATGTTGAGATATTAAGACATAATTGTGAGATAGTAAATTAAAATTATGAGATACTAAGTCAAGATTTTAATGAATAATTCAAAAATTATGAAAAACTAGTCACATGTGAGGTTTTAATTGAACATTGTGAGTTACTAAGTCAAAATTATGTGAGAGCAAGTCAACATTACGAGACAATAAATCAACATTAAGAGATAAATCAAATGTTTTAATCACTTACGTCACTTTTATCATAGTGTCTCATTTTGTATCATTTTCTTTCTTTTCTTGGCAGAATTTGGCTTAAAAATTACACCAGAACCTGCCAAACTACAAACATCCCACCACAGATCAGCCTCAGATAACCTCCCACTGGACATGTGGCTGTGCTAAAATGAAAGTATAGGAGAAAGTCCAAAAACCAACTGTGGGTCTCACATTCCTGACTTCTGCCATAGGTCCCTTCAACAAAAGTTTGACCTCTGTTGGCTCTGTCTATAAAGAGGGGCGCTTTGTGTTGAAGGACACTGGGTTGAGGACCAGCAGCTGTTTCAACATTCAGGATGTGCTAAACAAAAACTGCTGCCACTTTCTGCAACTTGGATGGCCATAAGGTCATAGGAGAGTCAACAGTGAGCAAAATGAAAAGCGACAGTCATCGGGAAAAAGATGACTGGAGAACCTCAGTTTGGCAATGCATAATCAAAAAAATCCCCTTTGTTTTTACTTTTAACATGAAAATAAGAGACAATATTTCTACGTTGTGATTTAGAAAATGTTTCATTCTGCCTTCTTCCACCTCAACGGGGAATTCCTGTATGGAGAACAGGGAAGGTGAAGGGTTAATTTGTGGCCGGGGAAACCTGATGCTAATTAAGTCTTAGGAATGCCACATACTGACATTGTAGTGCAGAAGCCCTCAGAGTGGGTCAGGCAGGCATGGAGAGAGCCAGCAGTAATGCGTGTGTCTAATGTTTTTATTCCTTACTGACAGTCGGGAAAGGCAGTCTCACCAAACCCTGGAGCTGAAGGTAATGTGCTGTCAAGGACTGCAGATCATCAGTCTCTGTGTCAACTATGATAAAAGTTTTGTTTTCAGCTGTGACAGAGAGGGGTTAATCTGAAAGGAAAAGATCGGTGATGGACTTTAAGGCTTTTCCTTGAACAGTTTTGGAGATATTCAGAGATTTTTCCAGATTTACCATTTGGGAATCAAAAGCTTAACTCGCATTTTTCTTCTTTTTCAGGGAGATATATATATATATATATATATATATATATATATATATATATATATCTGATGCAAAATGGTTTTAGTAACACCGGTGCTGCTGCTGTCTTGGGTGTCACTGCAAGCTGTCGCAGAGATTTGCCGGGGGACGCAGTGCTACGGCGCGGAAACCGGCGATCCAAGACCGTGCACCGGAGCGCACTGTCCGGGGAGCAGATCCTCCAGACCGCCGCTGCAGTTCAACCCGACAACGCAGGGGAGAGCGGCGCACATAGTTGCGAGCCAACACCATGCGTACCCGAGCTCTCCAAGAGCAGCATCGGAAGCCTTTCCGGCGTCCCAGTCACTTCGCGGGCGGCACGGTGACAGCAGCGGCGGCACACGGATAAGAGCGCCTGAAGTTTTACTTGCAGGATGCACCGATGCGGACTGCGCCGCTCTTGTGAAACATTTTCAGCCCACAAATGACACCCGAGACTGTAGAGGGATCGAGTGCAGACTGCCACTGAGGATACGGCCAAAAGCTCGAGCAAAGTCATGTGTGGGAGAGGGATGTCTGGCCGGTTCAGAGGAGAGCGTCTTCTCCGACGCCGCCAGCCAGCTTCCACCTGTCCATCTGTCCGACAGAGCCGCGCAGTTTCTGGGAGATTTTCCGGAGCTTGGATATCCGTCGCCTGAACTTGGCCGCGCGCCTTTGGGTGTCCAGCTCACATGTGACATCAAGCCAGGTCTGCTAACATCATCATCATCATCATCATCATCATCATTGTCATCTAAATGTTTAACTGTTGCGTTTAGATGATTATAGGCTGATTAATTTGCGCACCAGTCCAACCACTGTGAGCCATTTCTGGTTGAGTGACAATCTTCAAAAGAAGTTGGTGAATTATTATCTTGCAGTGAAAGCAGTTTGCCTAAAATTTAACCAAATGCATATATTACTGTTTATTGACTTTAACTCCCTTTACCCACCAGTGATCAGCAAAAGGGGATTATGGTCTAAAAGCAAAGGAAGACTTTGTTAACCTTCAGCCCAGAATGATATCTGCACAGCAACCAGAGCAGCTGAACTGGAAAAATGGCTCAGAGTCAATTGTCCAGAAAATGTAGAGTGCTTTGATGTTGGTCCATATCGGAAACTTTCATTGCGCTTGCCATGGCTAGACAATAGAATGGGGTCACTGGGTGTTCACACTTTGTTCCAGCATTATTTGCAGAAATCAGACGAATCAGTCCTAATCTCATTTAATCACTTCATCCACTGCAGTCTTTAACAATAAGAACATGTCTGATCCCATCTTTCATTCTGCGTTATTTTCCACTCAGGGGAGAATGAAGTTCCCTCAGAAGATGCCCTCATCTTGCACCTCCAGCTGGCCAAGGGGCAGGAGAAGCTGGTGGAGGCCCTGCGAGCCCAGCAGGTGGTCATCCGCGACCTGCAGCAGAAGCTCGCCGACCAACAGGAGGCGTTACTGTCCCAGCAGAGGGAGATCCTGGAGCAACAGCGGCGCATGTATGAGCAGATGGATGTGGTGAAGGCCCAGTACGGCCTCCTCTCAGACACCGTCAAACAGGTTTCCTTCCAGGGCCTGCAGGGTGAGCTGCAGAGCTACTTCGAGAGCCACCTGGCTGGTCTGCAGAGCCAGGCCCGCAGCCACCTGCAGAAGTCCTACGCAGTCCACAAAATGGACATGGACTCAAAGGTGATGGATGTAGTCGGAGAGCCTCATTTTCCTCAGCCTCTGCTGGGATGCCCTTCGCCCTGTGGGCAGGAGGAGTTCTGTGATTTTCAGAGGGACCCACCTCAGTGTGAGAAGTGCACCATGTGTCCACCGGGCTTCTTCCTGATCTCACAGTGTTCTCCTACTGCAGACAGGATGTGCCAGGTATATTCCTTTTTTACAAAATACTCATATCACACCCTTGTAGCTGTGTTTTAAATACACTGCTGTTTTCATGATGGTGAGACTGATATTTGTTCTGTATTGGTGTTATCTATGATTTGTGAAAACCAACCCACTGCAAACAAAAGTGTGACGGGGTTTCAGCTAACAGCTGCAGTCTCACATGGTGTTATCAGTCAGTGGTTTTAAAGCATATGTCAGAAACGCTCAAACATAACAACAGCTGATTTGGGCCTTGATGGCTGATATCATCTCTGATTAGACTAAAAATTCAAGGAAAAACATTTTTTTTCCTTTTCTATTTTTGTAATTTTAAAGCCAGTTCATGAGGCACAAAATATCAGCTCTGCAGTTTCAACTGAACCCTATTATTAACATTCAAAATGTATTCATGAAGATAATATTAATTTGTATGAATTGCAGGACAGAGATGAATGCCTTGAATTACCAAACATTTGTGGAGAGCGAGTGAAATGCCTTAATACTCCAGGTGAGTTCAACACATTATTTTTTTTGATAATTAACACAATTTGTCCCTTAATTGTAGGCAGTGTGGAAAAAATAATATTACCCCCTTTAGTATTTTCCTTTTAGAACCATTTGTCCTCGTCTTTATTCATATTTGGGCTCAATGCTGACTAACAGAAGCATTTTTTGTCCTGACAAAACAATCGTTATGTACTGAATCATGTGTCTGCAGATTTGTTAGACCCTGTTTTTACTCCTTGGTTTCTCCATCTTCTCTGGTCTTTAACTGCTCAGGGGGGTTCAGGTGTCTGGGAGTTTCTGAGAGAGAAGCAGTGATGGGCTTGTGTGGTCATGACTACTTCTACAACCAGGAGCTGCAGGAGTGCCAGGCCTGCTCAGACTGTGATGGAGAGCCTGTCGCTGTTTCCTGCACAGCAATCAGTGACTCTGTCTGCGGCCAGCCTTCAGAGAGCCAGCTCTCCCAGTCTTGGGGGGCCAAAGTGGCAGTTCCCCCTGCCCGCGCCTCTGGCACCCACATCTTCCCCGGGCTTCAACTAAACATCCGAGGCAAAGAGAGCACTGATCTGTTGTCCAACGAGGCAGGGAAGGTGACGTTCCTGCAGCATGGCCTGGTGTGGTTGGATCATAACTTTGCGATAAAGCACAGCTGCAGGAACTTCCTTCAGGTGGGAATGCGGCTCAATGGGAGCCAGGAGGAGGAGAGTCAGGACCTCAGTGGCGTTCGCATCGAACAACCGGATGGGAAGTACTTCCAGGGTGTCAGCGTCAGCAGTGGAGTCGAGGTGGAGCCTAACCACACCTTCACTCTGCTGCTGAAGAGTCCGAATCAACACTGCAACCAGAGCAAGGATCTTCATGTCTACGATATCACCACTCCAGCCTTCAGCCTGCTCTGGTTGTCGCACGATACCGGGGCCGTAGCTATGACGGCTCAGATGTCCCTGTTGGCACACTACCAGACCAGCTACCGCCCAACTTTCCGCATAACCTCAGTGTCCGACCCGTATATGATCATTCTAACCCACGACAACCGCGGTGTGCGCTTCACAGAAAGCGGTGTTGTGAAGTTCGTCCTGCAACAGGCGCTTTACTCAATGGGCCACACCTGCATTCGAGAGGGTTTCTCACTGATTGCCTACACTAACCGCAACGGGACTGGCCAGGAGGCGATGCAAGCCTTCAAGACGGGCGTCAACTACAGGGACACCTCCATCACCCTCTCTGGCGCTGTGAACGTGGACAGCGGGGACATGCTGAGCTTCGAGATCACATCTCCGTCCCAGTGCAACCTCCGCTACTTTGGGGACAGCACTGGGATCAGTATGCTGAGCCTTATCTGGATTCCTTCAGCAGTGTCGTCAACTCTGACTGCTACTGTGTCCAGGACTGGTCTGCCCTTTGGTGCTGTCAGGAATAAACCGCTGTTATTCCAGCAGATCAGCTCGGACACACCGCAGGTTCATTTGGCCCGCTCAGGGGAGCCAAACAGCCGGAAGAACTTCATATTCCACGAGAAAGGGACAGCGAACATAGCCCTTAACCTGAAGCTGATACACTCTTGCAATATTGTGAAACTCACTTTGCAGCGGATGGGGGGTCAGGGCAGGCAGGCAGGTCCTGTGGCTCAGCAAGTGTCTGGATATATGCCTGAAGGGAGCGTGTGGGCCAGTATTGGGCTGAGGGCGTCATTTCAGGTCCAGAACGGTACAGCTGTCTATGTTACTCTGGACTGTATCCGCGGACGTGTTAACCAGATAACACATGAGGGCGGCACTAACATTTCAATCCTCTGGGTTGCAGTGTGATCCAAGAAGGGATGAAGCCTTTGTCATTAATACACTTTGTGAAAAAAATGACAGTTTTGCACGATATTGAATTGCAGAGCAGATTCAACAATTTACCAAATTAAGGAAGAATACTGGTTGATGAAAAACAATGTTATTCATCTATTACACATATTTTGTCATATTAATGTTTTAAATATGTCACCTGTTTAGACTTTTATTGTGAAATCTCTTTTGGGTATGATTTACAAACTTTAAGTACTGCTTTTGCTTGAAGTACTTCGGCTGGTTGAGCAGCGACCAATCCTTCATGGAATGTGTTTGTGTGTGTGTGTGTGTCTGCAGTGTGTATGAGTGTGTGCACGTACATGTGCAGTGGTGCTTATATATGTATGTGTGTGTGTGTGTGTGTGTGTGTGTGTGTGTACACAGACATTGGCATGCCTACTTTTGCATACGTGTGTGAGTCCTTTAATATCCTTACGTTCCTGCACATATTTAACTTGCTTATGTAACAAATCTTTGTGTATTATATCGTTAGGGATTTATAGTATGTCATTTTGGGAGGTCAGCTTATTCGCTTTCTGGAGGAGAGTTGAATTGGTACCACTCTCAGCAGCTGGTTAGGTTAGCTTAGCTTAGCACAAAGACTGGAAATGGGTAAACAGCTAGCCTGGCTCTGTAACAAAAGGTAACAAAATCCACCTACCAGCGCCTCTAAAACTCACTAATTAACATGTTATATCTTGTTTGTTTAATCTGTACATAAACCTTGTAACAAAGGGGTCATGTGCCGGACTATTTCTTGGCCAAGACCAGTTATTTCCTCAAGTCTACGTTGGCTGCCTGTCAAATGCTCAAAGCCAAGAAACATGAAATAACAGCTTCTAAAATGGTGAATTGTCATTTTTGTACGGATTAAACAAAGAGGTACAAAAAATGAGGTGCTGCTTGGTGGATTTTCTAACCTTTGGACAGCCGTTTCTCCCAGCTTCCAGTCTTTGTGCTAAGCTAAGCTAACCGGCAGCTCTTGGTGGATTCATATTTACCGTACGAATATGAGAGTGGTAGCAATCTTCTCATCTAACCCTTCGCCATTAAGTGAACCCATGCATTTTCCAAAATGTCAGACAGTTTGTCATGAAAGAGCTATACACAAATGCTATATAGTAAACTTTCAATAAGCAGGAGATTTTGGTATTTGATGTTTTTGATGATATTTATTTTCTTTTTTATAAAACAGGACTTTTGTATTTACACTATAGAATGCATATATTTGTCAGACATGAGAAAAATATAAAAATACGTCAAGTATATGATAAAGCACTGAGTAGACAGTGTTGATATTCAAATACATGCAGTGATAGCCTCTCATACGTTTATTTGCACACATATAGTTTAACATAGTACTATGGAATGTGCAAACATCATACTTTGTTATTCTTTTGCCTAAATGCTGTTTCCCTGTGAAGAGTTGCCCGTGCATATCCTTCCTAATTGCCTCTGTGTGTGTTCTGTTCTCTAAACAATTAGGCATAATTAAGTGTTTCAGGGAGTTGGCAGCAAAGCCGCCACTGAAATTCTTCAGCTTTATTCTCAGTCCATTATGTTTAGTGATTAGTTTTTTTCTGGTTGGGCTCCCTGCACATGTCTTGTGGAACGTCAATGCATGCATACTTGTTCCAACACCAAATAAAATGTACATATATTTTGCCAGAAAAGAAATTTCAATCTAGCTTGTAAAAGCTAAGTTGCCTTGTTGGTTTTATTCCAAAAAACATCAGCTTTAGGGCAGAAAACAGGACCTAATACTTTCATCGTTAATCCACAACAATCAGCGAGGAAAGATATTGTGCACCTAACGCATTCCTGTCCAGCCACATCATTTGACCCCTCACGTGACCTTAATTTCAATATCTTGACATTGATTTTATACTGGACTTACCTATCATGACAATCAACATTTTAAGCGAGCAGCTATTATTTTCCATTAAGTTAAAGGGTAAAAGTTTAACATTCAGACGTTACTCATTCCATTTAATCTCAAACATACTGAACCTATTTAAAAAGCAACCTTATTCAGCAGCTAAGGTGCCAAAATTACAGACATAATACCTGGAAAATCATACACTGTATTTTCCTCTCAGTTGGTCTTAATCAAGTTCAAATTATTCTTCCATCTATTACCTATAGGAGAGCTGTTCTTTGGTTTAAACATAACAAATAGCCTGTGAGTCAATGAGAGAGAGGGAGAGAAGGAAAAAAAAAACGGTCTGCTTGTGAGAAACAGTCAAATGTTTCTGTCGGTTGCCTGAATTGAAAACAGGTGTTTCAGTGGAGCAGTGCTCCAGATGTCTGACGCTGTAGATCAAATGAGACCCACAGCACTTGCAGAGCTTCAGAGACATCAGAGAGAGAAACGGGGACAGAGAAACAGAGCAGGGAAGAGAAAAAAAACTGAGCAGAGCGGCGTGTGTATTGAAAACTTTGTCTTTAAAGCTCCTCTAATAAATATTTTCTAGATTAACAACGGATCAAATGACATGTAATGTGAAAGGGCTCGCTTGTGGTGACAAAGCCACCGAGAGTTATCACCCAGGTTTGTAGTTCCCCTCTTAGCCTTTACTTAGCCTTTTAATTAGCCTGTTTTATTTTTGTTTTGGTTGTACAACCGACAAATTCCACTCTCATCAGCAGCCGGCGGCTTTTTCCAGCAAAAAAAAAAAAAACTCTGATGAGCCAAACGTCTAGCAGCAATTGTAGACAGCCAGATATTTTCTCCTGGAATGGTTGGAAGCCGGAGCTTAAAGACGAGTGTGTGCTTACTTTCATCAGGTGGCAAGAAACACGACTCCAGACTGATTGTTGTGGGACCTAATGCACAGAGGTGAGATCCATCATGGCGGCACCCAGTCACTGAAAGATGAAGTTTAGCTACTTCTTTAACCACTTTCTTGTGACGACCAACAGTTCAGTAACACCCCACACCTCAGTCCATAGACCACATTCAGCACACATGTCATCCACAGAGACAAGCAATCTGCACACTACACAAATCAAGGCCATTGATCAGTAATGAACTCACACTCCACGAAGAAAAAAGCCGTAAATTCGCCCACAACAACATCAAAAAGTTGACTTGACTACAAATGAAGGCTAATGTTGCTGTGTGCCTGCTGGGTGTGTAATATTGCCAACACATTAGCCTATATAATGTCATAAGGGGGTAGTGTGTTTCAATTAATGCAGCTTTAACCAATTTTAGTGAAAAACCTGGAGCAGTTCTCACAGATCATTTAAGCACCACAATGAGTGTTTGTTTTGTCACTTGGAGGCAGTGGATAAAAGCTGTGAACACATTATCACCTTTCAACTTGTTATCAAAATGCTACCTATTTAGCAGACAGAGCAAAATTAGCATTTGGAGTCATGTTTCTGGCCTCCTGTTGAATTTAAGTCCAATATTCACTCTCTTTTCAGCTCTGTTTCAACTCCTGAGGGAAATATCTGGCTCTTAGGCTGCTAAATGCTCCACTATGTTCAAAAGCTTGTTGCTAACTGTGTCTGTCTGCTGTTCAGTACTGGGCAGGTAGCATACGGTCGGTTTTTAGAGCTTTTTCCAACCAAGATAGTGAAGTCGCGGGCCGGAAAACCGCAACAATGAGCTGAAAGTCGCTATAAAGCTCCGTAGAGCTGAGGGGAACTGCCGTCAGGTGATCATTCCCCGTGGGTTCATCACTACGAGCGACCCGTACAAGTAGTGATGTCCATTGTTTATATAAAAATATTGATTATAGCTGCTTTAAATGAGGTGCCTATTATTCCACACTTTATCATGCAGGGTAACATATACACATTCATCTTCCATATACGTACACACAAAACCAACAAAGAGTTAACCAAGTTTGGCACAGATCAGACGGCCTCAGTCAACATAAATTAATCAACCAGAATTCAGAAATTCAATTCATAAGTGTTGTCATGTAAAAACACAAAAAGGTGCCATGCAGTTTGACGGGCGGCAGACTTATATGCCAGTGTATCTGCGGCAAAACAGAAAGACATCGTTCATCACCGCAATGCATCTGTTGTGAGTTTATTTGCTTTCTGAGGGTTTTTGTGTTTGGGTTTCACTCAGTCAATGGCATGCAATGAGGAAGTTACTTCAACACAACAGAAATCTCAGATGATTCCAAAAGCACAACTGTTTCCACAACTAAACTATCCAACATGTCTAATATTACTCCTTTACATAACTTTATACTGACACTCTAAACGCGTATCTGCATCATTTGTTCGTATGTGCTGAAAAAATGCAACGTGGTGTCATGTTAATAGACACATCAGTCGCAGTGATTTGTGGTCGAGGTGAACACCCCCCTAACCCAAACCTGGCCCCAGTCTGCTCCAATGTTGACTTAAAAAGGACAGAGCCGGAGACAGGCTTGCTTTAATCAGAAGCGGATGTTACTGTAAGAGCCAAGGCCTCTTTTCTGCAGGGAAATGTTTAGACCGTGTGGTGAGGTTTGTTGCTGCAGTCCTCCACACAGTGTGTTGCAGTAGTACTCGATGCTGGATTTATGGGGTGTGAAAGAAAGAAAGTTTGCAATGATGTCGTTGATTTTCGCCTGAGAATTTATCACACTAAATAGCATAATGAAACGTCTTAACTCTGGAAGATTTTGCCTGCTACAGTGAGTTACAGTATGCCCCTGAAAACCACTTATGCACTGTACAAAATTGTGTTAAAGTTTGGTACCAATTTATGTGCTTTTAGTTTGTTATATATGACCAACAATCGCTGACTTGATAAAACTGTTTATAGGTCTGGCCTTATTTAAAGCAAAGTTTTCCATTTTCTGTTTCGCTGTTATGCCAAAAACTTTAAACCATGTGCAGTTCGATGACATCAGGTCCTTTAGACAGGAAACTCAATGGTGTCATTTGTGCCTGAATTTAAGAGATTTTGTGTTCGAGTCAAAAGCATGAGGCTACATCATTCAGCTGGTGAGATTCCAGATGACGTCTGCTCTGAGAGCTTTTGAAACGTCTCTTTGGAGTTGAAAGAGAGGCGTTACCTAAAACTGTTAACTAAAAGTCCAATATGTGACTGACTCAGATGTGTCTGGGCTTAAGTGCAAAACTACTGCATCATATCTCTCTCAGTCTTCATTTCATCACGAATTCTCCATCACCCTCCCCTTTGTCGCAATCTCCTCCCCTCCTCCGTCCATCTGTGCCGGTGTTTTTCTCCTCATTAGAGGGGTAACTGATGCATGAGGGAAAGGGCTGGCAGGTCAGTAGCCACAAATACAAAGTGGGATTCATATTGAACAGCCTGTGAAAAGTTTCTCGGTCTGACAAACAGAAAAAAGTTGACCGCCAAGCTCTTTAAATTCCTGAGATTTTCTACGTCATTGAACAGGGGAAAAGTCTATCAAAGAAATGCATTATTTCTTTCATCTTAAAGCATAAGCAGGACTTGCTTTCTATAGGATATGTTGGCCAGTCGAAACCTACACTGGCATTAAAAATAATCATTCTGGACATGCTGTATCTAGCTTTTCCAGACTTGGCAAGGGCTCCACATAGTTCCCTCCAGTGTCTGGTAAATTCCCTAATCACCAGGAATGCAGCATTTAATTTTCTTGTTCTTTAGCTGACCTTAATCATTTCTGCGTCAAGGGCAATCCGAAACTCCAGAGAGAGCCATGGGGATCAGTCAGTCTGGGTGTGGAAATAAATACCTGTGTGTGTGTGTGTGTGCTTATATCTATATATATGTAAAAGGGAGTAAGGCCTGTCTTGCTGTCTTCATGAAGAGGCCGTTTAAAGCACTGATGATGAATAATATGTTGGCTGAATGTGAGCGAGTGAGTCCCTCTGGTGTATATTTAAATGGCGGAGAGATGCTCTCTCACTCATATCAACTCCCCGGTGGTCCCTGAGGTTAATTGCTTTCTCTGGCAGGCGCTTACAGATTAACTATCTCACTGAATGCATCCATACAAATGACTCTGCATATACCACAATAAGTTGAGTGGAGTGGTGTGTGTGTGTGTGTGTGTGTAGTGCCTTGCAACAGAACATAGTGTATGCTTAGGTAGTAGGTAGGGTGCACAGCGAGGTCAGAGAAGCTAATGAGTACGACTGACTTTGACTAACGAAGTGGCCTCAACAGAGTATCTTTGGCTTGAGTCGTCTTCAGTAAAAGTGTAATAGTCCAGCATTTGTATTTTTGAAGTGGATGTAACCGGGCAAGCATGGATTTGGGGATCTGCATCTTATCTTATAATTAGACTAAATTTGGTTTAAAAGTAAAAGTTTTTAAGCCTAGGACTATTCCAATTCCAATTCTAATACCTTTGGTTTTGTTTTTGTAGTTTTGGCCATCATTTCTTTTGGTCATGCTAGCATTATACCCGCTAAAATAATTGCTAAGATCTGGGAACATGGGCACATTTCTATGCCTTAGTCAAATGTGGCCAAAAAAAAAAAAAACACAACCCAGTATCCCTAAGAATTACGTCATACTGGGCGATTACGCACCTGACGTCCAATGCCAACGTTCGTTGTTAGTGCAGGAAGGACTGTGGCCTTTATGTGGCGAGGTGGAAAGTAAGGGTGTGGTGGACGGGCATGTAGCATGTCAGGCTTTCATGCAGGAGACCCCGTTACAGATCTGCAAGTAAGTTTATTTACTAGTTCTAACAATATATTAACCATAGTTTATTTGCATAATCTTTCCTTTACATTAACCTGCACTTGCCATGTGCAGATACTGTAAAAAAGCAAGAATTTTAAAAACATCTTTATTGAAGGTAATCCAGGGTTTTGCAGAATCATCCGTCAGACAATCAGACAGGTTGTAAACAAGCCAACACTTTAGCCGGATTGTTTTCAGTCCTTTTTTGGAGCTAAAACCAAAAGTGAGCGCACCCAAAATGTCGGTAATTATTCCCCATTGTGCATGAAAACTGAGTGCATGCGTCAAGAACAGCAGGTCGAAACTGAACCAGGAGTCGGCCTGTAAACTTTGATGGATGTTAGAAATAGATTTGCCCATCAGCGTCATTGTTTCTTTTAATTAAGTTGGAATAACCTGGAAGTTTGTTTAGCTGATTGATAACTGGTTCTTGCCTTGTTAGACTTGATTTAGCGAAGTCGCAGTTTTCCCACATCTGAGCAGTTAACTTGATACATCAAATGATGACCAAACCTATGAAAATAAGACCTAAGTTGTAATAAACTGGAACTATCCCGACCTGATTTTTTGGGGGGCCACCTGGGAGCAGCGCAACAAGCTTTAACCACAACACAGACGTACTATCACCTTATAAAGCTGATATGGCGATGGTGCTATGAGAGCGGTGAGAATTAATCAATACCGTAAAGTTATGGGCCATAAAACCAAAACAATGAGCTGAGACACACTGAAACGCTCACTACAAGCGACCCCTCTCACATTACATGTAGTCATTTGATCCATTGTAAATTAAAAATATTGATTGGAGCAGCTTTAAACTTGGACGCCTTAGATGTCTTTTCACCTCCAAACCAACAAATCCACGCTTAGTGGCAAACTCCTGGCTGGACAGCTGATAAATAACACAACATGTGGGGGAAAAGAAAATGTGTCTTCTTCTGGTGTCGACCAAGCATGCGGCCTCTCCCCTAAGGTGACCAGGCTTTCATGTGTTAGCTGAACAGTGTCAGAGTGAAACCAAACCCTAACGGATGACCTACCAGCTTCTGGGATGACATTAGGGCAGAGGCAGAGTTCAGGCATCGTACGGCTCAGAGGACTGCGAGGTGAACGCCACCAATTGCAACAGACACCAACATCTGGCTTGGCTTAGCTGCCCTGCACACGCATACACACGGTCTGTTTTCAGGAAAGACTTCAGTCGTTTATAGAAGCATGAGAATCCTTTTGGCCTTTCTGTCAAATTGCTTTGGTAAGCCTCTCTCAAGCCAGCCACCCTGGTGGCACATCTGCTGGTTTGCTCATAAATCACCGCCAAGTTTGACAAAAAAGAGTAACTTCTTCGACTTAAACTTTATGACATGTTTGCTACAGTTCTCCTCTCTGCAACCCGTGTGTTTGGATAGAGCAGCTCTCCTCTTCTTTGTGTAATCACATGTAGGATTAGAGTGTTGGGGCTTTACAGGGCCTGTGATGTGCTCCACATGGTCGGGGGGTTGCCACAAACACTGAGCAGATCATCCGGGTGTCGCTGGTGATAAACTGCTCACGTGGGAACGTCTCTGATCAATGAGAGGAAGAAACCTTGCAGGGTGAATCTCTGAGAAATGTCAGACCTGGTCATTTAGTCATTATTCTTATTATTCTTTGAGTTAAAGGCAGTGATGAAAACTATTTACACTCTGTGGAAGTTGCCTGTCAGGAAGATAACAGCAGCAGAGTCTGCAGAGGCAGCGTGTCAAGGTTGACTGAAATTAATTAGGTCTCATGACACCAGAATCCAAAATGTGATGTCAAGAGTACATACAGGTAATTCCTTGATGAAAATTAATGGAGGATGAGCTGACAAGTCATTTTGTCTCAGCAGCAGGAACAGTGGGTCGTAAAACTCCCCATGTGGGCTGTAAGGGAGGATAACTCACATAATGACTTCATGTGTGCATGCGCATACTGTATATTTGTGTGTTGTGTCTCCAGTGTGTTTTTTGTACAGCTCATATACAACCTAAAATACTTTAGTGGGGTTAAAATCACCATAGCTACCTTGCCTGGTCTGTTCAAAACTTCAGTCCAGAAAAACGTTGACATCTACTGATGAGATAGGTATTTGATTTTACTTTTTGATTTTACTTGTGTTTCATATTTCTTTTATTTTATATTACTAGAATTGGTTGTATCTATTTTACGATAAAATATAATCAATTTGCTTCCTTGTGTGAAGCACATTGTAACTTGGCTTTTGAACATTTCTGGTCAATGATAAGGGATCTTGAAAACTCCTGGCTGAATTTTGATGACACTTGTGGATTGTCATGATCCCCAAAAGATGACTCCTATTTTGGTGAGACCCCAGATCTTTCCTCTAGTGCCACCATCAGACCAGAATCTCTACTTTTTCATAAGAAATATCAAAATGTTAATGGGGCAGATTGCATTGAAATTCATGGAACACATCCATGCAGAGGATGAACTCCTTTCCATTTTGGATACTGCATGTGCGGTCCTGTAGCACCACCCCCGGGCAAATTTGTACACAAAGGTACTGAAATAAATTTGAGAAATTGAGAGAAAAAAATTGGAAATTTGTTGAGTATTCATTGTCCCCAGAGGAAGAATCCTAATGTTTCTAATAACCCCTCTGGCCTTTCCTCAAGTTCCAGCATCATTTCTACTCACATCCCAGAAGATGAACCACCCTCAGGTCAAAGTGTCAACCCCATTTATATAATTAAGGGTAAACTTAAATATTCTCTGCATGATGCAATACAATTCAACAGCTCGACAAACTACAGCATGCAAAATGACCATAAATGAATCAACACATCTCTAAAACAGTTTCAACATAAAACTGAACATTATGAACCTTCATGAAGTAAGGATTTACTGCAGGACTGTTTTATTTGACTGCATCAGCTTTAGCTATATCGTAATCTAACAGGCAGATTGCCATTAGATTTGCTTGACACATTCATGCTTCCAAGGGGATAAACATTTCCTTATGTGCCGCCATCAGGACAAACTTTATGTACAATATCACCAAGCATGTTGCCCATCCCTTCAATTGTTTCATATTGTGGAATTTGATTAGCATTGCAGCGTCTAGAGCCCTTTAGCACACATAAGAACTATCCAGGACTCATCTCACCCATTTTGCAACTAAGCCAACAAAAGAGGACTTGTAGATGTAAAAAAACAAAACATATACCCACATGTGTAAATATCCATTTAGGCGTGGTAGAGGAACACAGTAACACATTGTAATATGGTAGCCACAACCTATCAACAGTATAGCTATACATTAGGTACAGTTGTCAACCAGATTACATGTTAAAACCATGTCTACAGGATCCTCAGCAGAGAGAAAACACTACAGTCTGAAGCTGCAAAGATGCAGAATAACCAGTCTTCTCCTGCTGTCGATCAATCAGCTGGTGGAGATTGATCTGATTGACAGCACTGAACTATCTTGGACCTCATCCTGCAAAACCACACAAACTGCTGTGTGGAAACAGTTAACTATAACTGAATTATTACATGTCATATTTGTAATGTTAAAACCATCCGTTTCCTCTGAGCGCCTTCATTCAGAGCCAGCTGTGCTCCCCAGATGTTTTCTTCAAAACATACATATATATCTCACTGCATTATCTGGGCCTTTATGTCACTTAAATAAACAAATACGGTGATTCCCTGTCTGGTTGCGGGTCGAGTCTTTGTCGGAGAGACGGCGATTATTCCCATGTGGTACTTTCCTCTTTATCTACTGTATGTGTGTCTGTGTATGAGAGGGAAAGATGAGGCAAACCATCTGGGAACCTTTCACATAGTTTGGAAATGTCTTTTTTTTGTTTGTTTGTTTTCATCTTTTCTTCTCGTTTGACATGAAAGGATGTTGGAATCAGAAATGATTGAGAGGAAAATGTAAAAATAACAGCTCCTTGAGACAATAAACAGAAAGTAATTTTTATTTGCCAAACATTCCAGCCACATTTGCAGTACAGTCAAAAAAATACACTTCCTGTTGCTCCCTCATGACTAAATTGTGGGACGGCAGTGCCACCTAGAGAGACATTAGTAACCTACCAGTGATGTTAGTGGCACAAGAAGCTGTGATGCTTATTATTATATCATTATTTTGATATTTTGGTGTCGTATTGGAATACATGATGAGATGAGGTTTTGTGTGTTTTAATCTGCTTTGGCTGTTGACTGCTTGTTAGTATCTCTGTATACCTGTGTAATTAATGCTCTTTACTTTTCTATGAAGCACATTGTTATTTCCCCTGACATGAAACGTGCAGTATTGCTTGCTTCCTATGTTTTACATAATCAGTACTTGTGTTTAAGGTAATATTTTAAGTCTAACATTGTAAACTTCATAAAGATACCATAAAGGTACCAGTTTTGCAATTGCATGTAATTATGCAAGTGCTTCCAGTTTGGACACTAGAAATCTAGAAACCTTGCTGTAGGCAATGATTACAAACCCTCTCGGTTTTGTGATTAGCTTCATTTTATAATTCGAGAGGCACTAAAACAATGATCTTAGAGGTCAGAAAAAGATTACATAAACATGACCAATGCTGTACTGGCACCGCTGATACATCCGTACCTTGTAGTGCTGTGAAAGTGCCACTTTTCATGTCCCACTTTGCTGTTCAAGGACTTTCTCACCAGTTTATGTAACAATTTCAACTCTTCTGTTCACGTAACGCTGTGCTTTTGGCCTACGGTGTGAAGCACAACAAAGTTAGCTTGGAAAATGGTATGAATGTCAAAGGATAAAAGGATAAGAAGGAAGATTCCAATAATGTTTGTTTTGACAATATTTATTTCTATTTTCCCAATAGTAACATATAGTTCAGGACAAATGAATGTTTTAGAGAAGCTAGCACAGCAGTTTGCAGAATACATGATTCAAAATTGCACCATATTCAGCGTAAATGAACTGCACTCTGAGTACTAGGGATTTTAATTGTTCTCATAAACAAACAATATTTCCTGTAAGCAAGAAACCAAGGTACATATTTATATTTTTTCTATACTTCTGTGTTAAAGGCTAACAACACTTGCATTGGACAAGTATTTGGACAATCAAATCTAAATCCTGTTCATTCTGTTTCTCGTACATCCCGTAGAGAACAAGGGCCGTGGTGGAACAAAATCAGAAACAGTGACGTCATGGCACCATGACACGAGTCAACATATCGTCTCAGACACACAAACAGAACGACAGCGGGTAGCCAAGAGACGTTAGAGGAAAGCGCGAGGATACATTGTCACTGCTACCAGAGGGCGAAAGCGGAAGAGAAAGAGAGAAAAAGGTCGTACAGGTGCAGAGCAGAGAAGAGCTTTCAGAGAGACATGCTGAGGGACTACACATATAGATATAATACTCTACGGTCTGAGCTGCGACAGTCTTCAAGCAGAAAAGAAAGCCAGAGGATAGAGATAGTCAGATCAAGCGCGGATAGAGGAATACAACGATAGGCAAGGTTAGCATGCTTGCGGCACGGAGAAACTTTACAGGAAGCCCAAGACACAGAGATCACATGTAAAGGCTAGAGCGACAGTGCACTATTCTACAGGCTAAGCTATACATCGGACACTAAAGCTAATTACAGGAGCTACACAAACTGTATATATGTATATATATGTATATATATAGAAATAGGTATATAGGAGACTGTATATCAAACAAGCTGGATAGGCAAGGCATCGCATGCACGTGCAAAGGAAGCAGGTCTAGCAGCAGCAGCAAGAGAAACAAAATATCTGGCTTTCCAAAGACTACCACAGTGAGATGCCTTTGTGATCAATCTGATGTTGTCTGTGTCACAGTGTGTACGCCAAATGTATCTGGGAAAATGAACAGAATTAGGAGCAATAAACCTAAAACGTATTTTAAACTCTAGGGGACTCTCGGCAGGGATGTAAGACAGCTTATAAAATCTACAAACTGCAAAAAAATAAAAATAAAAATGAAATGCTTTCATTTCCAACAGACCCTTGATCCATGACACATTCAGGCCAAAGAGCTTAAGTTACATTTTTGAGTAATTTTTTTTTTTTTTTAAACATCAACTTATGAACAACCATTGGACATTGTACGTAATTAGGTCATGTGTATACTCTAAAGTGCACAACCTCCCCTTTGGAGGAAAACTAGACAATACTGGCAAATTTATACTAAGGCAACACAGTTACAAACACATTGGCACGTACTGTCAAGTATCACTTGTGCACAAAAAACACAGTGCTTCAGAGTCAAAATGGCTTTGCATATTCATTTGAAACCCACACACCAGTCTCCGAGCAAGACTCGCAAGTATTTCAAGGTGAAGTCTGTTCGTTTCTTTAAAGCCAGTCCCTGAAACACGTTTTCTTTGAAATAGCTAGAAGAGTCACAAACCAATTTAAGTATCTGACATACATACATACATACATACATACATACATACATACATACATACATACATACACACACAGGAGAAAAGCCTTTTGGACTAACAGGATGAAAATACAGGTAATCTATATTGGAGATAGAGAAAATATGAATAACTTTACCTCACAAATAGTCTCTGGTTATATGTCTTATATACACATATGTATACACAAAGATATGTACTTAGGACATCTTGAAATACTATTTACAATCTATGATCAAAAGTGATTGTACACTGACCGACCATGTTGAGCAAATTGTGCTTTTCTAACTTGTTCTAATGAAAATGCTACAGAACCGCTGCTTGTTAAATCAGGGTTCACTTTCCATCAACTAACCTGCCTACAGTAAGCATGTTTTTAAGTTCATTTTCTTCACTAACTACTGTGCGTAGTAGGAAACTTGATTATCATTAACTATTATACACTTGAATTCACTGTTTCTTTTGATATTTTTGCAGGGTATAGAGATTGGACCCATACTCGAATATTGCTTGTGAATGAATAAAGAAGAAATCTCAGCTGCAATGCTAAAGGATGCTCCTCCTCCCCCGATGGTTTAGTGCAAGTGATGTCAGGTATACAGTAGCTGCAAATCTGGGGAAGTTCCTATATTCAGACAAAACAACATTATTGCCCTGTTCCCAGTTTCTTAAGATCCTCGATCTTTCATTAAGTGCTCATTCGAAAACACCACTGACAAATATCCTCTCTCGTTATGGTACTGTAGATGGGAGGTTTACATCTTTAAAGTTACAATCCTTAAAATGTTAGTCTTGGTTGAGTTGGAGACACTTGTGTTTACTGCTAATAACAGCAAGTGTAATAATACAGGTCCCAGATTTCCTTTCAATGCAAATACACCCTGTTGCCATTAAGTGCAACCAGTACTATAACTTGCTTCCCATAAAACAAGAAAACAAGACAATAACTTAATTTTGCCACAAACACTCCGACATGATGCTTTGCATTATTATAATTTGGTCCATTAGGTCAAATAAAATTGGAAAAATAAAAAGTGTATTCCCTGTTTCTGCTGAATTCCCTATGCGTGGGTACACAATTTGAATTGTGGTGTGTAAAAGACTCCACCACTATCAATTAAAACTAAAGAAAGGCAATTAAAAACTCCAAATACTTTGTATAATGTATGTATAATGTTGGTAATTAATCGTAGCAAAAAATGGGTTTGAAATAAAGAAAATCTTAAGGATTATAACCTTACGTTACCTCTGAAGAGTTGATTATTCTAATGTTAGTTCATCATTATAACACGTAAAGCACACTCAGCACAGCTAAATATACAGCCTGGTTGGAAATGGTGCCCATTTTGATATATGTGCATGTAGCTGGTGACATCAAACAAAATGGGTTTAACAAGCCTTTACTACATTAAATACACTAGAGAGAAGTGTGTGTAAAAAGAGTAGAAAGTGTCAGAAGTAATAAGCAACAATATTAAATTAGCATCATAAGCTGCAGACCAAACTGAGGCCGAGGTGATGCATGATGGACCGACATGCCTTCATCAATGACTTTGCTGTTGTGTAATTTCAATGAAAGCTTTTCCTTTTTCTTTGTCTTTTGTACCTATTTCCAAATCCCTATGATGGCCTTTTCTGGTTGGGATACTTATTTAACATGTGCTGGTTACTGCTGTACATCACCAGTCAGGAGAATACTGTCCAAAATCACTGCTCGAAGTACTATGTGCAGATGTAAAGGCAGTTGATTAAGCTGAGGTAAGGTGAAGTGCTTTTTTTTGTTTGTTTGTTTGTTTTAAACCAGCAGTTTAAAATGTAAAGTTACAATAGAACACAACCACGTTTGGCACTTAACAACATACCCGGCAAATGAGAAATGATTCAAAAAATAAACTCTTCCTCATCCACCTATTGCACAAGCATTTCATATCACAAAAAGTACATATAAAGTTACATTACTTACACTACTCATCTACTACACTACAGGAAAGGCAGACAGAAGCACTTTTACATAGCTTTGGACCAAGTTAGTCCACGGCAAAGCTACAATACATAATATATGGATATATCTGCGTATCTTTTTTTTTCTCAAATATACTCTTAAATATGTGACTTTGGAGGAAAGAAAGAGAAAAGAAAAAGTTTACCAGTACATTCACGACAAACAATTCATCCGTCAAGGGGGGAAAGTACAGGAGGGTCCGGTGAGATGAGTCTTATAGATCTTGGCCGAGTCGTTCAATCTCCTCAATAAGAAAGTCGATGTCCTCGAAGGTAGCAGCGGGATTTGAGATCACCATGCGGAAAAAGTTGACCTTGTCCCCTTGTGGTTGGTAGCTGACCATGGTTGTCCCGTACTCCATCATCCTGGCCTTTATCACTGGGGCCACCTGAAAGATCCATTAAGCACAGCATGAATTAAGGAGAAAGTCATGTACTGTATTTAAACTCTGGAGGCGATTTCTATCATTCCACTGGTTTGGTTCATTTGGGCTGATGATGATCGCAGGCACTAAAAAAAAACTACGCTTATACACCTGTACCTGCAGACTTAAAGCAATATTTTGACATTTTGGCTTTAGAGGTGCTGATAGGTGAAAAATCACCCTGTTTCCAGTATTAGACAAGCCCAGACGCTGATCACTTTTAAGTCAAAACTCAAAACTTTCCTATTTTACACTGCCTACTCCACCCAGTAATGGCTAAAAAGATATCTTTTTTATTTTAATTGTTTTTAATTTAATTTAATTGTGAATCTAAATGTGTGGGAGTATTTTCCGTGTTCTTTTATCTTTTTCATTTTTACTTATTTAAACTGTACTTGTTTACTTTTAAATCTTATATCTTTTGTATCGCTTGCCTGTACTTTTGCACCTTCATACTGTAAATCTTTTTACCCTGTAAAGCACATTGAATTGCCCTGGTGAATGAAATGTGCTATACAAATAAAGTTGCCTTGCCTTCATGCTAAGCTAAGCTAACCAGCTGCTTACTCCATCTTATTATATAACGGACAGATATGAGAGTGGTATCAATCTTCTCAACTAACTCTCAGCAAGAAAGAGAATAAGCATATTTCTTGAAATGTCAAACTATTCCCTTAAATCTGTCCCTAGATTGCTCTTAAATCCATCCTTGCGCACTCAGACGTCTTACCTACTGACCGATTACTGCTTTCATGTTGTTTACTCATTCGTTTTCTCATGAATAAACCCCTCATAGGTAAGAATAATGCAGTTTAGTTTCCTTTCTCAACTCATTAAATGCCATTTTAATTTGTTTTTCTTTCTAAACATTGTGCAGTCATAGTTTTGGACAAGTGTCTGTGTGTTTCCTATTTTGTTTGCTTTTCCAGCAACTAAACTAGCCACATTTTCTCCCCAGACTGCTCTGATCCTGGTCCATGTAATCCATTATCTCCCAGCTAAATCTGCCACCAGCACTCTGACTGCTGCCGCCAAGTTGAGAGGTTATCTCCGAGAGCAAAGCGGTGACAGTCATTTAATTTGTGCTGCCGCTGTGGATTCTGTGCTGTGATGAGCTGTGGCAGATTCAATTACAAGTTTGAAACTCACACCAACATATTAAAGTATTTTACTGAGGAAAAACTGTTTTTAAAAAGTATAATTTTAGGGCTAGTGCTTGTCCTTTTTGTGAATATTATAGGATCTTTGGCGACAGTTTTCTGCAGCTACAGCTTAAGGGCTTAAGTTAACCATGACTTATACACAGTATCCTCGAGGTCCGGCATAATCTAGCAAGAATTTTAATAAATCTGGGGGTATTAAGTTGAAAAATGTAATATAGACTTTTAAAACTCTACTAACTCCTCAAGCAACCAGAGTTGGTTTCAGTGTCAGTTGTAAGATTTGAGTCTGCTGGAGTAGTTAGTGGTGTATACAGTATATAAAGGCTGCAGTGCTGAGGCTAGTACTGTAGTTGTCATCACATAATCAGTCATTCCTTCTAAATCTCTTGCAGATGTCCCGCTGCAGTTGGCAGGCCTGCACTTTCTGTAAAATAATCAAGGTCAAATCAGTCTTTTGACAACTTTCCAGTTATCCTTGTCCTTTAGGAGTATTCATTATAGGGCAAGTGGAAACTGAGGAGAGCTCTTTCAGTTCGAACCTTTTCCTCAATGAGCTAATCGGGCGACATTACATCATCCCTCAGTCTTAGCGTCAGAGTCTGTGGAAAAGAGCGAGCCGGCCAAACACTCAGTTTCAGTGAGGCATACCTGCGGCGTTTTTTCAATCAAACTTTGGAAAACAAAAGGAAATCTCTCTATCTGATGCGCTATGACAAACATGGCAACGATTAATGCTGGATGGTTTTGCAGAGAAAAAGAGAGAGAGGAGAGAGCTCTTTGTATGGCGGGCACGTACACCATCTGTTTGTCCTAATTGTCAATTAGTAGGCCCCTGCTGCTGTGGGATCCTCTGAATGGCCTCCACTTTAGCTAACTGAATAGCCTCACTCCCTCTAAGTCTGGCCTGTGATACCCTTCCTCTGTGACAGCGTATCCTATTTTAAGACTGTCACAGTTTACAAAGCATACCTCATGTGCATGGCAAAGTATTTTTTTTTAAATCCTGAGTATAAGTGGACGTCCGTGTTGTCCCTAATGAGGGGCACACGCGATGGTCAAGCTGGATAGGAATGACAGGATTGCAGGGCAAATGGAGAGGTGCAGTGGAAGGTGTTTTTGGTAGATACTATAGCCAGGCTTCTTATCTCTGCTCACCCACCTTGTGCAAGCGTTTCTTTCTCTCCTCTTTGTCCTCCATGTAGCGGATCCCAGGAGGGAGGTACCAGAAGCAGACGTTGGTGTGCTGAGGCTGTGGGAACACACACAGAGTCGACAGGAGATGAGAGGAATAAACTGACACAGTCGCGTGAAAGCAAAACATTCTGGGAGTGCACTCAGGGCTGGGAAATAATTCAATATTACTGACTTTCAGTAGAATTGTCATTGTTTTTAAAAATGCTCCTGTTAAAATTAAAGCCACTACGTGAAGGATTTGAACATTTCTTGTCTTTGGCGCCGCCCAGTGGTAGTATTATAATCACCGGGATTGTCTCATTTTTCTATAAATACAAATTTAAGCTATAGTAGAAGTAATTTGAGAGATGCTATAATCACATACAAATGTTGACAAAACTGAAACATTGTAGATTACAAGAACATGGTAATAAAACACTAACAATATTAGATGTGTGTGTTTAAAGCTGCTCTAATCAATATTTTTTACAATGGATCAAATGACTACGTGTAATGCGAAAGGAATTGCTTAGAGAATTATTACCCGACTCCCCTCAGTTTCATGGAGCGTTTTTACATCTTTCATCTCACTGTTTTGATTCAGTCTCATCACTTGTGCTGCCCTCAAGTGGCAAAATAAATAAATAAATGGAGGTGTAGGCCATCAGAATAATTTAGGAGAGGCTATAATCACATGAACCTTCCACACATCACATAGTGGCTTTAATGTTTTTAAGCACGTTGTAATTAAAAACTAACAATATTAGCACTATAAGCTGTAAAGAGTTGTTTTTAACATGTAAAGAGTTTTATTTTTCCTGAATTGATATGATTTTGCATACATGTACTATATTGTGATGTATAGCAATATTGGAAAAATATTATTATTAATATGATTGAATTTCAAACATACCACCCAGCCCTATGCACAAGTAGACATACTCTGTAAACACGTGTATTACATATACATATACCTTCAGCTACATACATATATATATGCAGTACATATATATATATTTACCAATCATCCTTGCCTGAAATCCTACAGATACCTCAAAATAAAAAGTGCTGAAAGTAATCGTAGCCCGTCCATTTTGCCAAGCCAGAGCAGATTCTGTCTGAAAATGTTTTTTTTCCAGCTCAAAAAGGAAATCCATTAAGTGTTCCAGCATCAGACAGGTATCCTGCCTCCTTCTCAGATACTCTCTATCTGTCTAAAAGCCCCACACAGCTCCATTTTTTGGCATCTGAATCCCTGCTGGAGCAGGCTGCCTGCCTGCGAGTGGAAAAGCATTCATTACCAACAGCTGACTAGCCATGCACACCAGCCCCATTTATACAGCCGGGCTGGTTTGGCGGTAGTATATTCAACATCAGATTGATGTAATGGCTCAATGGGAGGCACAGACAAGTGAACACCTGGGCCGATGCCCAGAGGACTTGGCTTTTTCCCATCACCCTCTGGGTTATGATGCTCTTAGCCTTTTGTGGCTCAGCAGGAAAACAATAAGCCTGGAAACATTAAAGAGTTTCCACTATAAATGACTCTGGGTGTCCAAGCACTCCTTTTATAAAAGAGTTTTTAGCTTAATAACACCGTCATACCCGCATATGTTTGTGTTGCCGTAGTTTTGCTCGGTAGAGGATATTTCAGACGCCAAGCTATTCATATGCATATGAGCAATTATAGGCCGTTATGCTATTCATTAAACATAATAGCAGCACATTATACTGGCAGCGAGAGGTAAAAATGGCATTCATCCAACACAAAGCAAGAGCACACTGCGTGCCAATCAAGTCACCCATAATGACACTGAATACACTGAGGTAAGAGAAGCAACACAGACTAATGTCAGCTACTTTTCTCTCATTATGCGGCTGCGGCTGAATTATCTTTGTGGAGAGTGAAAGTTAAATGTGGACATACTTTCCCATCAAAGACCATCTCGTAGCCTTCTCTGTCTTTGATCTTGTTGTAGAGGTACTCTGACAGCTCCAAGCACTTGTCAATCTGAGCCTCAAACCCAATAGTGCCCTGTCAAAGAAAAGATTTTATCTGTTAAATCTGATTTGAAACATTTATTTGTGATTATTACTGAAGATAAGAGATAAGAGACAGGCACAAATCATGTTTCTGCTGGAAAATTTGCATTTAAGTCAGTCTCTTGACATTTAAACATCTGTCATGCACATATAATGCTAGAAAAATAAGTCAAAAAGCAACACTAAAAAGGAAACAGTGCCTAAACAAAATCAAAGATCATCTATTAGAGTGTAAATATCCAAGACTTGAATATTAGACAAAATAAGGATTTGGTTCAGGGGAGTCTGACTCCAATGAAATGAGGTAAATCCTATTAGTGGCATGTTTAACTTTTACAATAAAATGTTTTTCAGTCACATGAAGTTTTCCATATTGTTTCCTTTGGATAAAAGATGAAAAAGGTTAGGTTTAAAATATATACGTTTGAGAAAGAAATCCCTGAAACCGCACACTGACCAAAGGCATAACTTAACCTGTCCAGGATGTCTATTACCAAAAAATCAGTCTGTATTTCAAAGAACTGCGTGCAAATATGAGCAAGAGAGCTAATGTCCATGCTAGCTCTTCCTTACCTTAGCCCTCCACATGAGCCACAGCTTGAAGATGTCCACGTGGCGTCCACACTGCAGCGCTTTGTCTCCGGTGTCGTAGGAGAGGTCGTAGTGTTTGTCCTGCTGGAACAGGTAGCAGGCGTGCATCTGGTTGCAGTTCTGCATCAGACCCTGCGAAGTCAGATCCAGAAGGTTTACAATAACCACAAGATATTCACAGTATGTGGAAATGAGATTATGTTAACTGGGATGAGGCCTACCTCCTCTCTGACCAGCAGGGCCGAACACTGCAGGGGGACGGACATCATCTTGTGTGGGTTCCATGTTACTGAATTGGCCCTGCAGTTCACAAAAAAACAACCACCATGCATCATTACTACAAATCTTCTAACACTTGTAAGTTTGTGTTCACCCCCCAAAACAATGTCACTTGCCTCTCAACTCCATCCAGCTTCCACCTGTGTCTCCTGGACATGAGGAGACTTCCTCCCCACGCACCCTGACAGCACAGAAAGATAATGTGACACTTGGTTATGGGTCATTCAGCACTGCCACAAGGCAGCGGTGAAACGCCAACTGAGGATAAACCGACGAGTTGTCCAGCATATTAAATTCAACCTTTTTATTAAAGGGACACACCATTGATTTTACATGTAGAGTCGTTTCACTACTTGTATAAAGTCTTCTCTATCTCTGGAGGAGCTTTGTCATTTACCCAGTGAGTAGGGTCTAACAAATTATCTAAGTTGCATTGTGGGAAATGTAGGATCCAGGGTTTTCAGGATGTTCTTTTAAAATTCTTTCTCTTGCAAGTGACCAAACCTTTACAAAAGCGCTATACTAAATCTCTGAGGTTTCATTAGTTATAGCCTGAACAATGCTGGAATGTGTAGGGCAAATACCAATATTTGAGATTTAAAAATAAATAAAAAATCTGATAATGATATTTTGCCTGGAGGCCATTTTTTTCGTATAAGCATTACATAAACAAATATTTCTGAAAAGAATCAATAAAATTATAATTTCAAGAATTGTGAACAAAATATGTAGTCAGTACTCTTTAGTGGACAAACACAATGTTAATAATGTAAATAAACATATTATGCTAAGCTATACCGGCTGATATATTGACCTGGCTGATTTATTGGTCTGTTAAGTCTTATGATATTAATCAGGCGGTGCTGTCCACCTCAAATGTGGCGAAAGCTCTCCTCCATAAAGATGTGATGAAACTGTGTCTCTCTTTATCTGATTCATTTAAATGGTTCCTTCCTTTTGTTTGGATTTTTTTTTTGAGGACTAGAGATGAAACAATTAGTTGATTAATCGATTGACAGAAAAAAATGGCGACTATTTTGATAATCGATTAATCATTAAAATCATTTTTCAAGCAAAAATGCCAAACTTTATCTAGATCCAGCCTCTAAACTGTGAGGATTTGCAGCCTCTCTTTGTCTGATGTGAGAGTGAACTGAATATCTTTAAGTTTGGGATAAAATGAGCAATTGGAGGACGTCCCCTTGGGCTTTAAGAAATTGCAACCGATTAATAGATAACGAAAATAACTGTTAGTTGAGGCGTTTCAGTTTTGCATGATGGTCTAATTCCTTCATTAAATTGTGAGGAGAAATGCTGAATCCTTGACAATTGGCTATCAAAATCTTCACGCTAAACATCTGTACCATTGTCAGCTTTCAAAATGGTCTACATATACTGTCGGCCTACATGCCCCAGCCTCATACTGTTTACTACTGAGAGTTAAGATGGCCACCAAACACACTTAATTCACAGGGAGCTGCATCCACAAAAACACATACTCTGACAAAAGCAGCAGCTGCCACAACGCTCCAAAGCAGGATGTTTTTTTCCCCCACATCTCAGCCAGTTGAGGAATGATAGATAAGGCCATTTATGTCTCTTAATAGAGGTGTCCCCCTGTCAGGACTAAATCACCTTCATTAATAGATAGAGTTCCTTCAGTGAGAGGGCCCATGATGGCAAAGTCAGGTGAGAAGATGATTTACAGCCTCTGTTCCAGTTTTTCTAATCCCCAGTGTTAGATAGGAAATGGCTGGCTCCTATCTGGGTCAACCGCAAGCAGTTAGAGGCGAGACAGACATAATAGATTTGTCAAACTCGCCGGTGAGCTCTGCGTTTCTATGCATTCCTTCACTACTGTGGATAAATGTTGTGCATCACGGACGTTTTCGGGAATAACTGTGTTTTGTTTATGCAGATCTGTGACTGCAGGCCTTTAGATGCCACGCAAAAAAGGTCCGTTTGCTGTACTCACGTCCACGTGCATCCAGACGTTGTACTTTTTGCAGATGTCAGAAATGGCGATGAGAGGGTCAAAGGCTCCGTACACTGTTGTTCCAGCAGTCGCACTTACAAAGAAAGGTACAAAACCCTGCAAAGGCACAAACAAAAACATGATTGTACATAAAGCAGCTACTGAGGCAGTTATAACAATGTCGATATGTTTCCAAATTTCCCTCATCATCATTGTGGTTTCAGTCAACTAAATGCCATAAAATCAGTCTGTCTACAGTATTTATAGCTGTAAGTGTGTATCACATTACCTTCTGCTTCGCCTCCAGTATTCTCCTCTCGAGGTCAGCTGGGATCAATTTACCACTGCAAAGGGCAAACGAGCTTTAGTTTCTTCTTGAGTTGTTTGTGAATTCATCAGTGGTGGAAGAATTATTCAGATCATTTACTTATATGGCAGCAGCAACACAGCAGTGTAAAAATACTCCATTACAAGTGGAAGTCATGCTTTTAAAATCCTACTTAAGTAAAAGTACATAAGCATTACCAGCAAAATGCACTGAAAGTATCAAAGTTAAAGTACTTGTTCTGGAAGAAATATTATTATATATGACGTTGTAGGATTGTTAACACTGATGCATCAATGTGTAAGCAGCATTTTACAGTTGTAGCTGGTCGAGGTGGAGCCGGTTTTAACTACTTTATATACAGTTACTGTAGGTAGTTTAGTCCAGTGGTTCTCAACCTAGGGGTTGCTCCCCCTCCAAAGGGTCACAAGATAAATCTGAGGGGTCGTGAGATGATTAACGGGGGAGAAAAAAAGAAAAAACAAAGTTCTGCTACAGAAATCTGTTCTCATTTTTTGGACTTCTCTCAAAATCTTTGCTTTTATTTGTGAAATATTGGATAATTATACCTCTTTGGGCCTCAAACTGTTATTTAAATTAGACCATTGGAGAAGTTTAGAGTCTCTCAAAGACAAAGGGCCCAAACTAGACACTACTTTTTTTAAGGGGTCACAAGCCAAAAAGGTTAGAAACCACTGGTTTGATCTTCAATATTTTAGAAGCTTACTACATGTCGTTTTAGGTAAAATATTCATCTGCAAAGTAACTAGTAACTATGGCTGTCGTGTAAATGTAGTGGAGTAGAAGAAGAATATTTCTCTCTACAGTACTTGAGTAAATGTACTTAGCTACTTTCCGCCACTGGAATTTATATACTGACTTGTAATATTTTACCTTTCATCTGCTTTGATGCAGATCACGCTCTCTGTCCCGATGCCGAGAGCTGCCGCACCTTTTTTGATTGAAAAATGGCTCTGAAGGATGACAGAAACAAATGAGAGAGAGAGATTGTGTTTCACTGTGTGCACACCAGGTCACAGGAGGGAAGAAAATGTGGAAATACGCTCTAGATATAATAAAGAAATGTGTCAAACAGCTTCGATGCTGAAAGGTTTGTGTGTTATTGAATAGCTTTTTTGCTCACAGCGTCTTTCAAATGTCCTTTAGAGATGAAGGAGGTGATATATAATGTGACAGACACACCAGTCACCCTGTGTGTCTGACACACGTAACGTCAGCTTTATATCAGCACTGCTACAGCATCTTTGCACAGCTAATGTGCAAAACAATTTAAAGTTACTCCTGCACTGGAGAGAAAGATCTTTGACATTTGATTTAAGAAAATCTGTGATCAGTGCTCATTATTTGATCCAATAAGACACATGTTGTCAATGCAGCTGAAATGAGACATAAATGCCTACATGTTCGGACGTGAAGGCCACCAGTCTGGGAACAGATGACATTCCTTTCTCCTTCACTTCAGGGAACATCTTGAAGCGGGCCAGCAGCATGGCATACATATTAGAAATAGCACCACCTAGAGGATGGACAGGGCTCAGTGATTTACAGCCAGTCAGTGTCAGTCCACATCACAGCCTTAACTAGCAAGTCTCAGGGGAATGATGCAGGGTTTCTAGTTGACACAAAGTGTAACAGAGTTTAAAAATGTCCGTGCCTGTTTAAAATAATGAAACAACAACAATAACAAAAATCCTTTTGTTATCAGCGTATCAAGAGCGTATCGAGAGATGACACAGCATCCGAAATCACAGCTCACTGTCCATAATGTCAGAGCCAATCACAGTCTTTGTCAATGAATTCTCCAATGAGTGCTCCTCATCATGTGTCAGGCAGAAATGCATGGGAGAAATTAAAGACTGGAGGCTGCCGCGGTGGGGGCTTAAGTTGGAGAAAGAAAATTATTTTATGCTAATTGGCTTTGAAACGAGTTCCATTTATATCATCAAAATGCAAATTGACACATTACAGCACACAAGCACAGGCAGTTCCATTTTCAGTGAAACAGAGGGGTGGTGGGGTTGGCGTCGCCTTACGTGTACATACCGGGAGAGAAAATGCCATCTCCTCGCCCGTCCGGCCAGCCAATGATCTCCCTCATCTTCTTCAGACTGACGTACTCCAGCAGCACAAAGACGGGAGCCACCTCATAGGTGAACCTGCGTTACACAAGGGGACATCACATGGTGCTGGTTACACAAAATGTGCCATGACTCATCACCGAAAAATGGCCAGTAAATGGGCATTTTTCCCTCTGCAGTTTGGCTGTTTCAGGAGACATTTTGAGTTGAAATTGATGAGATAAAACACAAAAATAATTCAAATTCTTGAAGGATGAAAAACTATATTTTCTGTAATAAAGATGGCCTTTATTTCTGCACTTATTTGCACTGATGCTTTTGAATAAAGTGTACTTACAGCCATATAAAAATGAACTGTTTTTTGAAGATTTACATTTCTTTTTCCACGTCGTAGACTACCTTTCATAGACCCAGATTTTCATTATCCTCACTGCATTAAAAAGTATATTTTCAGTATGTGCCTCCTGTTATATTTGTCTATTAATACGTGACGTATTAGCTGCAGTAATTTAAAAAACCCCAGAGTCAACAGCACGCTCATTCTGCTGCGTCTCACAGTTGCCAAGGCTGACTCTTGCAGAGTTTATCACCCCAAAAACACACACACACCAAAATTAGCTTCAGATTAGTCTGAATTTAATTTCAGAGCTAATTTTCTGCCCTTGAATCCCCATGGGGATCGGAGGTGAGGGGGGAGGGATAAAAGGCAGAGGTGGGAGGGGGTGCAGAGGGGGAGTAAAGGGGGGGGGGGTCTGCCTTTCATTTCACCCTTTTTATTTGCCATGATTTAGTGAAAAAAAAGCCGCTATCAGCCCGTGCAGACGCAGAGCAGAGTGCAGGCGGAGGGACCGGAAATGGAATTCATTGTCATTATCACCATTTAAAATCGTGATGAAGCACGGGGGCCACATACTTACATATTGGTGTTGGCAGTGGATGTCAGCCAATCGGCTGCCAGTCCGACCATGTCTAATCCTGTAGAGAGCTGATTGAAGTACCTGGGATGGGCTGAATGAAAAGGAGAGAAATGAGAGGGGAAGGGTGTGAGATGGCTGCAATTTCAACATTTAAAAAAAAATTTTTTTTTTAATCTGATGTCAGGAAAATTTAAATATGCTCTTTACGTGTTTGTGCTGAGTTTGTGCGAAAGGCACAGAAACTGTCATCTTCTAAACACTTTAATTGCAGGTTGGATGTGCAGCTGCAGTGACGTTTGAAATCATCTTGAGAAATAATGACAACATTTGGTGTTGCATGGGCAATGTAGGAGTTTAGCAGAGGGTATAAACACACCCAGAGTGAGTTTTTCCACCTTTGTTTTATAATACAGGCTACATTATATACAGAGGAGCTTTGGAAATGAGTAAATTAAATGTGGATGTTTTTAAAAAAGTTAGACACACTTGAATTTTCCTTTATGTATTAAACAAGCAATGTAACACTTTACTTTAACCCCTAAATTTAGCATGTATAAGTAGCATATAAACATTTACTGTAATAAATGGTTTATAACACACTATAATGTAGTTTTAAGCAGATAAGTGTTAATGCATTTGCCTACAACTACTGCATCACTCACCCATAAGTGGAGGTAGACAGGTGGTAGACAGATAATGAATGACAATATAGTAAAAGACATTAATAATAAATAAAATATGTCTTCATAGGAGAAGTTATAATCAATGACAAACACTTTTAATTAATATACACTTTAAAATGTCCTTATATCTGCTTACAATTCCACTGTAGTGTGAATGTAACAGTTTATAAATGCTAAATAGGGGTTAAAGTAAAGTGTTTTTAAAAATCTATAATAAATATATCTATATTTGTTTTTCAGGGGTGAAATCTGTCTTGTGTTGTAAATTTCCTCCTGCTGTGTATCAGTGAGGAGAGAATAATGGACTTGGCCTCTGAAGCCTGGTTATTAGCCTATTATCTCCTACTTGGTGAACCAGATATACTGCGTCACTGCATTTATCGGTCTGGTGGCCACAAGGAGGAAGAGGAGGACAACTTCCAGGGTGTATTATAGACATCATTTATTTTTATTTAATTTGAATTGAAAACACAGATTATTTTCTGTGTTTTTCATTGTTTTATTCTGTCTTCACTCTACGTGTTTAAGGGTACCCCTCAATAAAAATGTCGTTTTATTATTCACCCAAAAATCTTTTATTTTTTCATATTTGCCAATTTGTGATTTTCTAGTAGATTTTATCATCTGTTAAGTATTTTGCTTTTTCTGTTATAATTTACACTTGCACTGTCTCTGTGCTATTTATAGTTCTTTTCTCTTTATAAGTTTTATAATATTTTTGTTCATTTAATAAGATATTAAATGTCTATTGAGATTTAGACACATTTAAGACAAAGACAGGCAGCAGGCCGGAATTTAGGCCTACCTATATTTAAAAGGTGCAGCTTTAAAGCGGGGAATATTTCCTAACGTGCCAAACTGATCGTGTTTTTAGCATATTTGAAAAGTCAGAAATAAGTAGGCTATTTATCCAGCATGCATCCAGGATCCAAACTCAGGCCCATACCTGTTTTGATGGCGTATTTCAGAGTAGCGCGACAGCTGATCAAGATGTCATCCAGAGTCGCCGGCTCCTCCTGCAGCTCCCAGTTGTTCATCTGCAGCAGCTCGTTTGGATAATGAAAATCAATAACTTTCGTTTCCCGGTCGAAAGACTCCACGATGTAGGCCAGCAAAATATCCACAACTTCCTGCAGGAAGGTCATTGTTTTGGTGTCACCGTCCATGGCAGGTAACAGGTCTGTAAAAGAAAAAACAAAAAACAAAAAAAGGAAAAAGTGAAAAGAAAGGGGGAGACATTTTGTGATTTATATTTCTGGGGAAAGATGAATCTGTGGAGAGGAGTCTCGTAAATTTTCATGCAACATTAAGATGGATATGTGTAGCTTTTAAAATGGGCTGTGAAATTATCCTTTAGGCCTACAAACCGGGCATTTCCTGATGTTTTTTACATGCGTAAAAACTGAAGGAAGCTCTTTGATTTCTGCGACGTTCAACGCCCCAAAAACAAGAGATTCTGCTGAAGGTGACCTCTCCAGAAACGGTCCTCCACTGCATAAAATGTTCGCCATAACTCACTGAATATTGCAGATATTAAATCTAGATATATAGATACAGATAAGGATTTATTTCATCCAAACAGCCGTATGTTCTGTCGTTTGTTTCCATTTTATTTTTCTTGTGTATCAGGTATTTTTTCAAGGTGGGGACAAAGAATAAAGCGGATCGCGTCTTTGAGAATCAATAAAAATGACATTTAAATGACAATTATTGAGAAAAAAAGTGGATTTGCACAATGTCAAATGCAATGAATTCATATATTGGCACTTTTTCGTTTATTTAAAAAAAGAATGACTACACTCACTGCAAAAAATTACTTGTTTCTGGCATTTGTACACTGACAAAATCACGACAATCCAAAGCAAGGCCGAGCTCTGACTCAATGAGACAGATCAGGAGTCTGACAGTGTTAGAAAACCCAGGCTTTTGTACCTGTTGAATAGAGGTCGGAGAAGCCCACAGCAGCTTTGGTGCAGTTGCAGGATTTGTTGCAGCCGCAGGTGCCAGCAGCTTGTGTCTGTGGCGGCTGCTTGGCGGGCGGCTCGGCGGGTTTCTCCACTTCCCCGACATTGAGCAGCGCTTTGGAAATCACAAAACAGCAGAGAGAGATTTTTTATTACTCTGTCGACAAGGCCAGGTAGTAAATGTAATGATGGAAATAACGGGCACGTCGCTCAAATAGCGTCTCCCCACCCATCCCCTCCGCACCCTCTAACACTCCCTCCACATAGCCTACCACATAATTTCGATCCAATTCCTCCTGGAAATTTCTGGGCCGCCGCTTGGCACCAAGCCCTGGCTGGAAGAGAGAAGATAAATCAAATGAGGATGAGCAGGCTTCAGGTTCAGAGTCCAACTTTAAGATAGCAGCCGAAACACACGCACAAAAAAAGGCGCCATGCAAGTTATCGCAAAACAACCCTTTAGACAAAATTCTTGCCTCAAAACACGACAAAGAAATGGTGCCAAAAGCAGATGTGTCGACTATAAATATAGCAGGCCTGTTTGGGTGCTCATTCGGCGGCGGCATCACCAAATGCAGCGCACTGGCTGGAGACAATGCACTGGAATTAGTGCTGCGCCCCCCGGTCCACCAGAGGTGGTTTGAAGACAAAAAGCCACTCACTCGTACTGGGGCTCTGACTCCCGGCAGTGGCCCCCGCATTATCTCCGCCAAGAGACCAGAAACCGTGTGATGCCATTGTTGCCGGTAGTTAGGAGCTGCAGGAGACACGGAGTCCGTCAGAGCCCATCCACACGCGACGAGCCGGAGCTGTTCAGAGCTGATGTGGTGCTGAATCTGCCCAGACCTCTCCGACTGCTGAAAATCCAGCCGTGCATCCGATAGACGCGCTATGCTGCAGGAAAGCTCCTATAAAATAAAACGTTTGGGTTGAAAACAAAACAAAACAAAAAAAAAAAAAACGAGAATCACAGAATGCGTCCACGATGCTCTTTCTGCAGGCGTCCACAGGTGCACGAGGCGTAGAGCAGCGTCTTCCCAGAGAAATCCGCAAACACTTGACTTCACCTGCGCACTCAGTCAGCGCTTCCACGCAACGCGCAGCCACTCTGCTCACTTCATAGAAAATATAGTGCAAGCAGCAGTGTAAGTTCAGGCGCAGAGAAATTTCTTCTTTGGATGATTTCTTTTTGTGCTAAATTTCACAAATAAAAAAACAAAAGCAAAACGAAGTGCAGCCAAAAAGGTGACGAGAAGTGGGTTCAATAAGCAGCTATATGCTGCAGCTGCTGGTAAATATGCAGCACCTAAGCCATGCCTAATTGCATCTAACCTAAATTTCACGTCACTACAGAAATCCCATCGTGATTCACTTCAAGTCATGACGACGAACTGCGTTATTGCGTCGTGCGTCGTGACTCCATACATCCCCAACATCTTGTCTCCTGCGTGCTGAACTCGCCCTCCATGCGGACAGTGAATGCCAACTAATTCACCTACCCAGCAATTGCAGATCTATTTCTTGGAGACCGGCGGCTCTAATTGCCCGCCTCCGGTGTGAGGAAACATCAGGGCGGCGAGGAGACTTCAGATACATAAAGTGCGCACGGATCCCTCCTCTCTCCTCTCAGAGTTGGGGCTCGTTACTCCTAAAGTATTTATTACTCGTTACTTGTTTCAAAGAGAATAATTCCCAATTAATTGGCTCTCTTTATGCATGTATAAATATCACGATTGTCCAGGACTTTCTTCACCCCAGTATGGTTGATACCCAAGGTTTTGTCACCCTAAAATAAAATTAAACGCTTCTGCAAATCCTCTGATATACTGATTATGAATATGGATGGGAACTGGTTTGTAGATTTTGGATATAAGGTAAAACAAAAATTGAAATTGAAATAGTATCATAGCCTAATTCCACACGTTATCCGTTACAAATCACAATACTGCAATCCAACACTGTCATGTTCTTATCGTTTATGCACCATGAATGAGAGCAAAGGGACCCTGCGGGCATCAAAAGTAGCCCCGGCCACATCTCTTATGATTTATGAATGCAATCGCCAACAACCGTTTAATGCCAAAAAAGACAGATTAAAATAAACTGAACCCTCTGGCAAAGCTATGACAACACTGAAATATTTGTGTATGGAGCTCCATAGAGGCCTTAATGATTTTAGTTTCAGATTTTCTCTGATATTGATTTTAATCACAGCGCTCTTATTTGTAAAAACAGCAATATTGTTCCTTCTTTCTATATGATCCTATTTATTGTCTATACCTGCTCATCCTGTGCAGGTTGTGTGGAGCTGGAGTCCCAGTTGTTCCTTTCTTGCTGTCTGTGTTTTGTCCGTTTTCTTTATGTCTGTATGTCGTTTTTTGTGCCAGTGTGTGCAGTCAGCATGTCCCTGGGGATTCACTAACACTCCCTGTGGGGGGTTTCTCCTTTAAAATGTCACATAAAGGTCAGAGGTTGAATCTCAAAGAAATGCTCAAGTCACTATGGAAAAGAGGAACTTACAGGAGCTGGTTTGATATCAACATGACACAGCTGCTTCTGTTTACTCCCTCTGATATCCTGGACCTTTTTTACCAATAAAACCCTGCAGGAATTAAGTGAAATGGAGCTGAATAACAACATATTATCACGACCAAATGAATTCATGTTGCACAGGGGGGCAGCTATGCTAAATAAATGTAAGATAAATGAAACATCACAAGAAATTTGAAATATTTTATGTTTAAATGAACAGAGATTACAGCAGAGAAGAGAATGTACATTTCTTACAACATGACAACACTGGATCTGATTTAAAGATATGTTCTTCAAAATGGATTGAAATGCAAAGTGTTCAAGTGTAAGAGCATGGCCTTTGTATTTACATGATCTATAGGTATTTTATACATTTCTAGCTGATGTTTAAATGGATATGGTTAACCTCAAACACAATTTGACAAACTAAAAAAGTTTTGACAGGAAATTGATGAGCAAAAGTAGCAATGTCTAGTTTACAAATTACATAAATAAAACCTTGATATACAGCAAGTTTAAAGGGTGTAGCAGTTTATTATTTACATTTACCTTCATCCTGTCTGCGCTGCATTTAGATTAATTAGACTGGTGGTGACTTATCAATGCAGTTTTCATTTCCGTTTCAAAGGTTTTTGAAGACGCTGTGATGAATCAAATACTCCTATCATATAGCATGATATAATATGTTAATACATTGCCACATAATGTGTATCATGCTTCACATTTTGACAGATTATGTGCCAAATGGCTAAAAAAAAGTTCAGTGGCATGTTCAGTACTGTTTGATGAGCTTTCGTCTCTGGGAGGTCTTCCTCAGTAGATGTCTGAAGTCATACGGATTCTCCTCAGCGTGGCTCTCCGTGGAGGGCATTCTGGGAACAGAGCGCCTGTCAACACAACACAGGAGAGAACAGTGAAATTCATCACAGAGATAGAGCGCAAAGACACACACACACACACACACCAAACACAAAACAAACAAACAAACAAAAAAAAACAGAACGAGAAAGGAGATGAAAAGATTCATGTTCAGGAGAAAGATTTCACATTGCTTATCATCATCTTGAGCAATCATTTATCATGTGCATGGGCTGTCTGAGGCAGTGGCCAGGCAGGACTGGAAAACGGATGAAATGTGTACATGGGTTTGTCACTGTGTGTCCAACTGGAATGCGAAATGCAGGTGTGGCATTTTTGAAAACAAACAAACAAAAAAAAAAAGCGCCTCACGATCGCCATTCTCACATATAGTGTACAACAACTGTTTGTATGATGTAGTCAACTAAAACCCTGTATCCATCATTTAGCAGCAGGGTTGTGTAATCCATCTGCAGACTTTAATTAGAGGCATCCTCAATTCATATTTTCAAATTAAAACTCCAAACACAATTTTCTGTCATGTTAACCGGATTATTATGGGGATATCTCAGTTCATGCCGTCATCAAAATGCATTAAAACGCTCGATTTTAACACAGTATTTGCAGTATCGGCATTAGTGTGTGCATTTAAACATACCCAAATATAACCGAGTGCAACCCTTTTAATCCATTCAGTAAACAAAGATTTTAATCTGTAGTTCAGTTTGTGATTCAGCAGCACTGTTTCCCTACAGATACATTAAAGTATATTGTGTCATATAGTCAGCATGCACAGACACTAAAATCAGTGGACAGAGAAAGATCAACGAGGCCAATCACAACCTTGATCTGAGCCAGCTCCAGTCACTGATGCAAGTCATGAGGTGTGGTCCCAAAAAAGCTAGTAAGAGGACCTTTGAGTCAAGATCATTTTGTCACAAATTAAAATAACTAAATGTGCGTCATTAAAAATGGAAACCGTGAGAATGGTCAGCTTGTACATGAATACTCAAGGTGCTGAACAGTGTTCTGGGACACTGGGCCTCCAAAAACAAGAAGTTAACTCTCTTTAAAAAAAGGATGAAAGGAGCTGATATGATTGGCCATGATATGAAGCCATTTTGACAGGATTTATATTTGCTGCCAGACACACCAACACAGAGGTCAAATCTATGACCTATCAGTTAGAAAACCGTTTCTCTGACCGGATCATCCTCGGTGTCAGCCTTTACAGAAATCAATGCTTTATTCAAATCAAAGTCATACCTGTTGTCACTGGCAGGTTCGTGAGGCTCTGGGTCAGTGACGGCCCTCTCTCTGGTCGTTCTACTGACAGCTGGCTCTGTAGGCTGCCTCCTGTCCATGGACCGCCTCCTCTCTACAGAGTGCCTTCTCTCGGGCGTGCTGCTGAGCGACATATCCTCTGTGGAGATGGAGGGTTCAGACCTGCTGGTGGGCAGTTCCCGGTAGTAGTGGTCATCTACATCCAGCAGCTTTCCTGGACTGGAGCACAAACAGAGGGGGTGGATGGATGTCAGGTGGACAGACTTATTCTTGGTGACTGTTTATATATAGTCTAGTATGCCAGTCTGAACTCACAGTGGTCATAATAAAAGATCTGGTGCCATGTGCCTTTGAGATTTTAATTGAAGTATCTCTTCTGAAATATGTAGATTTGTTTGCTTTTCTTCCCTTTGTTAATGTTGTTGTCCTGAGTTACATATTGTCAAATCAACGCTAAGAAATTCCAGATTAAGCAATTAAATGCATGTTGCATATTCAGAACCCCCCCAAAACATTATTATTTTGCATTTATTTTAAAAAGTTCAGCCTTAGCACACATTGATGAACACAAAAGAATATAATTTGAGTTTTGGAGATAAAGGAGACCTAAAAAAAACAAACTGATGCATTTCAGCCTTTGTCAAGTTCTTACAGACAAGAAACAAAGAGGCTTAATATATAGACACCTCCTACAGGAGGAGGAAGGGAATCAAGACCTGATAGATCTCAGGTGTGTCTTCCCTCACAGAGACTAAAACTGTACATAAAATATTCCAATATATTAATACAAAGCATTTTTTATAAACATGACAGTGGGTATCAGAGGGCAAATTGACCATTTATCCTTAAAATTTTGATTTTTTTTTAAGACAAACATTATGGACTGTGTAAATGAGGAAAACTGATTTTTTTTCTTCCCTTTTTGTAACTTTGTTTGATTTCTCATCTGACCCTGTATACTAACTTTGAAGATATACTAAAAAATGTATTCATTTGATTTCTGATAAGGCTGTCATTTAGATATGTTTTCATTCATGATATTTTAATGTCAGGACACACCTGTGATCTATTGTCTTGACTGCAGTTGTTTGCTCAGTCTCAGCAGGTGTGGTCTACATAAAGCCTGTTTGGTCACTGGTCTGTAATACACTGACAAAAGGAGTTGGTGGTTTTTAGGCCTCCTGTGCAACACTTTTATTAAAAACATCAGCACCAGCACAGATATGGCTAGAACTGGGTCTATTTACTCAGAAACCTGAGGTTTAGTCTTCCTGTTTTGACTGTTTTCTGTGTTTCCTCCCACATGTGAGCTGCTTCTTGAGCTCCTCCTGTTCTTTGTTGATGCCTTTTTCTGTTCTGTATTAAAGTGAAGGGTAAAAAAACCTCTTGAAGTATTATGTAATAATTTTCCACAAGTGGTTGTGCTCTTCCAGCTGATTTAACTTTGTATTTTGTTAGTAATTTTGAAAGTAAATCTTTCATTAAGAAGATAAAGTTTAAAATATAGTAATGTACAGTATGTGTTGTGTATTCAAGTCAATGTCCTGGTGGGACAACTGACCAACAGCAACATATCATCAGTGGTGGAAGAACTTTTCATGAGCTCAGAAAAACAGGATAAAATGGAAATACTTAAGTACAAGTACCCTGAATTAGTCTTAAGTACAGTACTTGAGTAAATGTACTTGGTTACATTCCACCACTGTATATCATAGAGGACTGGAGAAAAAGAGGATAATTATTAAGCCCACAGTCTGCAAGTATCTGCCCATCACACTGTGTCCAGGGATGCTGTTATGAAGCTGAACCTACGTTCTGACCTCTATATGAACAGAGGTGAGAAAAAAAACCATTTCCATGTGGAGATCAATAAGTCTCACACATTATTAACATTGGACAATCAGTGTCTTCATGACTACAGCGCTGCAACATCACAAGTGTCGACATTGTCCAGAAAATGAATCCAGGCTGAAATGAAAATGTCACCCTTGATTGTAGTTATCTCCCTGTTCTCTGGAACAGTGGCTGAATGATGTGATTGAGGAAAACTCTTCAATTTACCGAGTAATACTGAAGTTAAGTAAAGCTAGTAGGCTAAAGTGGGCCAATATCGGGATTGTGACGAACAAAAGCTGAACTTTTTGAAGTTATATTACAAGTTTCTGACAATAACAAGCCATTCTGTGATGGTATGGTACACTAGCTGAGGTCCCTGACTTCAAAAGTCAAACTTCTCACTTATCCAGTGAAATATCTTAACATCTACTGGATGGATTGGCACAACATTTTGCACAGACATTCATGTTTCCATAGAGAAAGTGTCCTAATGACTTTGGTGTTCCCCTGGCTTTTCCTCTAGCGCCACCATGAGGCTGACATTTGTGGTTTTGAGTGAAATGTCTCAACAACTATTGGATGGACTGCCATGAAATGGTTCAGACATTCATGTTTGCCTCCTGGATGAACTGTAATAGCTAAAAACGCTTCTTCTGGTGCCACCATCAAACACCAGCTAAACTAATGACACATCATGTATCTAGTGCTAATTAGCTACAAGGGTGAACATGGTAAATATATCTGCTAAATATCGGAATTTTAGCATTGCTGCTGTGAGCATGCTGATGTTAGCATTTAGCTCAAAGCAATGCTGTGCCTGAGTTCAGCCTCACAGAGCTGCTAGCAGGACTATAGACTCTGAAACTTGTAGTTGCTCTTTTTTTCTGCCTAGGCCTGGTTCAGCCATCAGGGAACCAGTTCAGCCCTGATTGCTGAACCAGGGTTGGTTCAGGGGCTGGTTCATCCCTGGTTCACTGCTCATGATAACTACCCAATGTTTCCTCTGTTTATAGTCAACAAACTGCTGTTGCTGCTATTGAAAAACATAAGACATTGCTTTACCTGGCACAGAGGAATTGTCCACAGGAATGCCATCAACATCAAGTGTTGAAAATGGCCAATATGAAAGATTTATATGAGCTGGCAATAGGCTGAATCACTATTTTGTCACGTCTTTAGATGGAGGGTACACAAAACCGACAGAGATCATTGCTTAATATCGGCAATAAAATCCAGATATTTGTGGTTCACTATCACTGTTTCTGATTAACTCTGCCTCCCTGTTTCTCCTTTTTGTACGTCTTTACTCCCATTGTACTATCATCACCTCTGTCTCCTCTTCAGTTTTCACTCCTCTTACCACCCACGCTCTCCCATCTCCCGTCCTCTTTCCTGCTGACCTTCTCATCCTTAATGATGCATGTAAACTGCTCCTGTCCATCGCTGGCTTTATTTATCTGCTAACAAATTATTACCCTTGATGTTTAGCGCTGTGTTGCACCGTGCGTGTGTGTACGTGTGTCTCTTCACACTGCTGTGATAAAGTACCCTGCCCCCTTCTTGTTCTGCCAACCCTATCGGTCCATCTTCACCCCCTCACTCTGGGCGGTGCGCTCACCTTGTGGCCTATACGACACATACATATGCATGAACGCACACACACACACACACACACGCACTCAGTTTTCTTCTTTTTTTTTTTTTTTTTAGAAAGATCTGGTCTGCAGGAACATTTAGCAATGTGTAGATACATCTTACATACCACCATACCAAATATTTCTGACGCCTAACATTAAATTTCACTGAGTATATCTAGCGAATGTAACCATGGTGAAAGATGAGGCTAATTAATTTCACTGAGGATGTGTGTAACGCTGCAGATCATTAAGTTTGGACCCAGACACTGTCCTTATGTCGGCACTGGGCTACAGTCATTACTCTGGACCCGGTGTGCCAGGCGAGCAGGCAGGAGGCCAACCTCTTTAAATAGTTGTGATAGGTTGTTAAAATTGAGAAAGAGCCGGCCACTTACTCCTCTTTCCTGGGCTTGCGTTTATCATCCTGGACAGACCTCTGAATGGAGAGAGACAGAGGACAGATTACTACATGTCAATCAAACACTCCTAATCTCTGTGTTCAGGTAAAGCAAAAGAAATTGGTTTTAGAACAGTGGTTCCCAACCTTTTGGCTTGTAACCCCTGAATACGAAGCAAAAGGTTATTTGGCCCATTACAGTTGTGACCAGTTAGAGTCCTAATGATTTTCCTTCAGAGCCCCAATGAGGTGGATATCTGTATCAAGTCATTTTTTAATTAGTCCAATACTTTGGATTTTGACCAAAAACCTGCAAAACTAACGACATTCCCATCAGTCTCAGTTGTACTTTGTGTTGAGTGCTAATTAACAAATATTAGCATGCTAACATGCTAAAGACAGGTGGTCAACATGGTAAACATCAGCATCTTAGCATAGTCACTGGGAGCATGTTAGCATGCTAGTGTTAGCATTTAGCAAGTACAGCCTCACAGAGCTGCTAGCAACCAAAACAAAAAGATATTTATTTGAATCATTTTTAGAGGCCCAAGGAGGTAAAAAAGCAAAACATGATTTTGTGTTGAAGATACTATATTTATATTTTTTCGTTTTTTAATGCGACCTCTTGGGGGGTTGTGACCCCATGTTGGGAACCACTGTTTGAGAAGATGTTTTGTTAGTCAGTCATTCACTTTTCAATCAAAAGAAGCATTTCTAAAATATTAAATTTCATTACCTCAAAGATATTTAAGTGAAGTTTCGCTCCAGTACATGTGATCAAGTTATCATTTGGTCAATCATGTTTTAAAACTACAGTGCTTAAACAAATTATTGCTTTTGTTACTCTTCAATCAATCTCATCAAATGTTGAATGTCTGGTAATTGATTAAACTATTGATGTAATGCATTATACTGTGTATACGTTTATATAACTAGGTCAACTAAACAGACCTGACAGCATTGTAAACAAACCTTAAGTGCTGCGAAAGGAGTAACTTTGCGCTGAGCTATTGTTTGCTGAAATTATGAAACATTACAAATAGTTACAAAAGGAGAAAACTGAACAAAAAGGAATTGCAGTCAGCACAAAAAAATGCTCAAGAAATTGTTATTTGTCAAATGTACTAAAGAAACTCTGCAACATACTTTCCAGACAACTTTGTAATAGGCTGATATGTCTTTGCCTTGGGAACATGTGTAAGAGTAAGAGTACTACAGAGAGAGAAAAATTGCCAATCAATAGTGCATTGTGGAAGCCAATAGCTGGGGAAGTAGTTACAATGTCACATGGCAGCAGACAGCAGAGCTTTGCTGTGGTAAGTATCTGAAATCGTTCTCCATCTCTTTCTGCGACTCACATGAATCAAGTTGTAATAGGTGGAGTCTTCTGGTGTGTTCAGGGTCTTCGGCTGCTGGGTCCTGCGGGGGGTCCTCGACAGTCTCTTTTCAGCTGAGAAGTTACAAAGACGGTTAAAAAAACATCACACAGTGGTATTATGTTTACCGAAAATTAGTCTTTGTTCCACGATAAAAAAGACGCTGGATAACGATGTGCTACTTCTTCCTGTTACAAGTCAGCACAAGAATGGACACTGAAAGGAAAATTGACCCTCAAATACACATTTACACACCATCGATCTGCAATATTCAGTTCATTATAGCAGTTGCTTTTTTAAAAAGTGTTGTAATTTGCTTGTGTGGTGTACCCACATACCCTCAACCTGCGTTTTCTCATTTCCTACAATTCCCAGAATGCCTTTCAACAACTTTTAAGGGTGGTGAGAGGTTTTATTTGCCTGCATCTGCAATCTCAACTGGAGCTGCGTCAAAAAAAGTCAAGTAAGATGTGCATCTGTATTTATGTTCACATTTATCCACAGGTATGAGAAAAGATATATTTGGAGTGGCTATTTCTAAAGGATATTAATTTATTTCATTGCTTTTTTTCTTAAGAGTATTTTGGGGCATTTTATGTTTGAATGACATGAAATAAAGGTCCTTAACTGGACTCGAATAGGAGATGTTGGGATACATGGATAGCGCCTTGAACTCCTAAGCCACCAGGGCACCACAAGGGCTTTCTCTTAAAAATGTCATCTCAAAGAAAAGAAGTCTCTTTCTTGTTTTGTTTTTTTGCCACAACTCAAAGTATTTTTAGTGCTTTGTTTAGTTAGTCCAGCCTCCTCTCTGTCTTACCTTTAAATACAAGTGAAGGTGGTGATAATGTCTGCAGAAACCTGTGACCTTAACAACACGATGTGCAGGGATCTGGTGTGTTTTTTTCACTGCTATGGGATTGAGAGGAGGTTTGGCAAAAGTGAGCATAAAACTGACCATCTATTTCAGTGATTACACCTACATAAACAGTCCAGGGCCTTATCTATCATTTGAAAGTACACCATCATGGTCGAATAGCCACTAGAGCATCTTCCATGCTGTAGTGGATGTGTTGCAATCTGTCAGATTTGTCACGCCTGGTATACCGTTACAATATTCCTCTTTGGGCACGTGATATTGCATTTATTAACATATTACAATGACCTTTGCTTGTTGCTCATTATTAATCACTTTTCATGCAAGGGGAAAACACACAGCGAAAAACAATCCATCAATGTGCAGAAGCTCTCAGGTAAAGGAGATGAAAAGTTTGTAATATTATTGAACAACACCATCTAAAGGTCATTCTGTATTGCTCAAACAAGTAAAGCCAATATCACACACCCTCTTATTAATTCCTGCCATAATTGTTGGAAACGCTTGCTCACAAAACGTGATTAACATTTGATGACCTTTCCCATGAAGAACAGTGTGACTGGCATTCCCTCTGCTTTCACTGTGTGTGTGTCACAAATGATTCGGATAAAGTTTATTACGTCAATGAAATTTACGAGGACAGCTTAGGACTGTCAATGGAGAAATGATCTAGTGGGGCTGAAAAGCATAATTTTGCAGGGAGCTGCAGTAGCCCTTGGAAATAACACGGCTAATTCATTCTGCTTTACCTCAGGCAATGTGCTGTGCTAAAGAAAAGCCTGCAAAGGGCAAACATGCCCAGATTAAAGGAACACTGTGCTCTACTGGAAACTCTGTGGAGTAATGTGTGTATAACATTTGTTATACAGATCTAAAAGTACACCTGCAACTTGCATGTAAGTGAATTTTACTTAAAGAACTAGTTGGACTTTTTTTGAAAATATGCTTATTCGCGTCGTCTTGCTGAGAGTTAGACGAGAAGATCAACACCACTCTCATACCTGCACAGTAAATTTGAAGCTAGAGCCAGCAGCCGGTTAGCTTAGCTTAGCATAAAGACTAGCTAAGCTACTAGACAGCTAGCCTGGCTCTGTTCAAAGTTAACAACCTATCAGTGCCTCGAAATGCTTCCTAATTAACATATTAACTACTCCTTTAACACTACAGAACAGATATTGGACAATTCTGCAAAACCATGAAGAATAATCATGATGCCAGTCAGGGAAAGGCAATCATTGGTATTATTACTTAATTATTACATTATTTTCTCTAGACACCTGAACCCACAACAACTGTTGACATTTTAGCTGCAAAGACGGTGAACTTTCAATTTGCTTTTTATTTTTAGTGTGGCAGGAAATGACACAGTTGCACTCTGACTTCTTTGGGTGAATGTGTCTGAACTCCATTCAGCTGTGTGTCTGTGAGGGATAACCTCAGTGCAGCAAAATCAAAAAAGACTCTACTGAAGGATGGATAGACCAACAGAATAGATACATTTCCTCCTTAAACAGGCAGCACGTCTTTCTTAACTATCTGATGGTTCAGGGCTTCAAAAAGAGAACCAAAAATGCACATTAACCTCGGGTCAATCCGTGCCAACATTATGCATTATATTTATTGCTTTATAATCTGTTTTTCACTGAGCCAATCTCAATGATCTTACTTGATTGGTGATTCTGGGGAGCATAGCCATTGATTGCTTTTCCCCTCACAAACATGCCATTGTTCTTGGGGTTTGACTGATGGGCCTGGATGATCTCATTCAACTTCTGCTGCAGGGCTAAAAAGTCCTGAGAAGTCCTTGTGATCTGTTGAAGAGATTTGACAAAAGCAATATATGAGTGGGAAAAAAAGGATGAGTTGGAGAGGTGGGTTGGGTACAAAATAAAATGTGTTTAATGATATTACCTCTCTGGAGAAGCTCTCTAGTTGCGCAGCTTCTGTCTGTGCTGTTTGCTTGTTGGCCTTGAGGTTCTTCCTGTCCTTGTACCCTCTGAAGTTACTCTGGATCTTCACTGCAGCCTGCTCCTCCTCCAGTCTTTCTTTTTCAGCATCTGTGTCCTCTTTACGTTCTATCACCACGTCAGTAACATCCAGGGCCTCCTCCTCTGCCTCCTCTTTAGTCTCTGCTTCTGCATCATTGGCAGCTTCTTCCTTTGCTTTGTTTTGCATTTCTCTCTCTGCTTTCAGCTTCTTTCGGTCCCGATGGCCTCTGAAGTTACTCTGAAGGACAGTAGCAGCTTTTTCCTCGTCCACTCCCTCCGGGTTCTCCGCAGAAGCACCCGGCTGGGATTCTGGCACTGATTCTTCTGTCTGCATTACCTGTTCTTCTTCTTCTTTTGGAAGTTCTGGTGTGACTTCTTTTTCCTTCTTCCTCTTCTTAGGGATCTTTCCTTCCTCCTCGAGTCGTTTTCGCTCCTTGTGGCCGCGGAAGTTGCTCTGAAGCACCACAGCTGCTTTGGTCTCGTCTTGGTCTGCTGCATCTTCAGCTTCCGTTGGCTCTTCTTCTTTTTCTGTCTCCTCGCTGCAGATTTCTTGTGCTGGCGTTTGGACTTCGGGCACTTCTTCCTCACCTGTAGGACTTTTTGCTTTCTGTTTCTTAGCTGGGATCTTGCCTTCTTCCTGCAACCTCTTCCTCTCTTTGTGACCTCTGAAATTACTCTGGAGAACAGTGGCAGCCTTGGTTTCTTCTTCTACGTTGATGGCCTCCTCCCCTGCAGCCTTTTCTTGTCCATTCTCCTCCTTCTTGTCCTCCTCCTGCCCTTCTTTTGCAGCATCTGCTGCTGGTGCGTCCTCAGTCACTGCTTCATCCGCCACTTCTGTATGTTCGTCATCTTCTGGCACCTGTGTGTGATCACTGTCATCATTCTCCTCTGCTTCATATGTACTTTCTTCATCTTCGTCATTCTCCTCAGCTGTCTTTTCCCCTTCCTCTTCTTTGCTGGTGGGCTCTTTCCCACCTTCTTGTTCCACCGCTGCATTTGATGGTAACTCTAATTCAGCCCCAGCCATCGTCTTTTTTCTCTCCTTGAACTTTTTTCTCTCTTTGTAGCCCCTGAAGTTGCTCTGGAGAACCACGGCAGCCTTAGCTTCCTCTTCCTCGTTCTTCCCTTCGTTGTCGGCAGCAGGGGAATTTTCTTCATCGGTGATCTTCTCTGGTTCAGGAGTCTCTTCCTCTTTTTCTTTAAGGGCCTTCTCTGCTTTCTCTTTCTCTTTGGCTTCCCTACAAACAAAATGGGTACATATTTGTCAAAAAACAGTTTACTGTCTTTTTCTCAGCAGTATATTGTGTAAATTTTCTCTTTCTCATACTGTTTTCTTTTGAAGCTCTTCCTTTCCTTGTGCCCTCTGTAGCGGGCCTGAATCTTGGTTGCAGCTTTGTTCTTTTCATCTACCAACTCCTTGTATTTCTTTTTTGCAAGATAGCCCCTGCAAACTGAAGAAGGCGACAAGGGAAATGAAAAACCAATGTAATACACACAAAGCTTAGATTGTGTTGGATAGCTGATGCCATCTCTGATTGTTCTTACCAGCCTGAAACTGGACGATGAAGGCCTCAAACTTTGCTTTGCTTTTGTCATCAGCCACCCTCTTCCGAACTTTTTGACCTCTGTAAGCTGGAGAGCGTGAATTAAAAGTCAAAGTAGGAAGTGACATGGAAAACTTTAAAATAACATCTTGACGACTTGTTCATGTTCCAGTAGATGACAGTGTACAGTTTGCGAACCTGACTGCAGCACCAGAGCGCTCTGTTCTCGCTCTTTTAATATCCGCCGGTATCGTTTGGCTCCCAGCCAGCCTCGGACATAAGCCTGGAGCAGAATGATCCGTTGTGTGGCCTGCTGCACCATCAGGTTCAGATGTTCCACGTGGTAGTACTTGAGGAACACCTGAGAGTAGGGACACATGAAACTCCCTTACTGGTCACCAAATCATATCTATTTTACTTACCTTCAACATGATCTGACTTGCTAGAAAACTCCCAGTGTCTTGCAGTAATGTTGCTGCGTCTATGTTTGTACAACTTTTCAAACAATCTTACATGAAATTGGTAGAGTTGTGGAGAGTTAATGAATTAGGTGCAGTCTTGATTTGCATGGCCTTGCCTTCATGGCAGTTATATGGGCATAATAATGAGACAAAACAAGCTCACATGGGCTTTATTTTGTTAGTCAGTGCTATTGGGAAGCCTTTGCACACAGTAAGTGAATGCCATGGGGTTCTGTTTTGGCCTTTATAGTGAAACACTTTTCATGCACTAACATTTGGTAAAACTCGGCTTCAATGTCTCGTGGATTAGAATGAAAAAAAGCAGGTCATATCAGCTGTTTTTCCATGACTAGCTTGATGACAGTCTAGTCAGTAGCCTATTGTTATTTCAATATGTATTTATATATTTAATCAGCCTTTGATATCTTCTGCTGCTCTCTATATATTCATTTTCACTATGTATACTGAGCGTCTTTGGCATAAAAATTTCTTTCAGGATGAATTACGTCCTATCTAATCTAATTTTCAGGTTGTAGCTTTTGAACATTAATTAGGCTGCCACTCAAAATCGTGAAACACAATGCATCCCTGTCCTTTATTTGATCCCAAGTACATCTTATGTTTCAAAATTCTTTAGTAATGTCCCAGTTAAGTCAGTTTGCACCTGCATCTTATGCATACTGTATGTTTAATGTTAAATGATTAAAAAAGAGACGCATTAATGTTATTTCTTTAAGAAAAAATAACTGTGCTCCCTAATTTCATCTTTTAGGGGAACTATTAAATGTAAACGTAGAGCCCTACTTCAGCTACTTCAGTTCCTTGAAACTGAATTAGCAAAAGTAGAACCGGGTAACAATACATTCATTTAAAAAAGGAAATATCACTGCTTACCTTAGTCTTCCCCATTGCCCAGTTCTCCAGCTTGGCCTTCTCCAGTATTGCAGCACATGTTTCTGGAGTCACAGCTGGCTCCTCGTGAGCATGGAAAGCCAAGATGTAGTACCTGTAACAGTCAGTGTAATCAGCCGGACAGTAATACAAGGGCCAACACACATCCCACACTTAAATAATCAACTTCTTTCTGAATTAGCCCAGCTTGCTGACCTCTTTATGAAGTTAGCAAACAGGATGCGGTGAGAGTAGCCCTGCCGTCTGATCTTGGCGGTCTCCAGAACTCCAGTGTATCGCAGCTGAACCAGGACTTTCTCCCGGTCAAACTTGTTGGCCTGGCGATCATTGTTTGGTTTGATACAGCGAACAAAGTGAGGCTGTCCTGCCACCATCTTAGACAGCAGGTCCATCAGAGAGTACTAGAAACCAAAGGGTTTGTGTAACAATGATGATAAGAAAAATAGAGAAAGATGGATATTTGAACCTAAATTTAAATTAAGATATCAGCAATTAAATAGAGAAAACAGTCTTACTCTGAAGTAGGAGGCCACTGTCTGTGTTCTCATGTTGGTGGTTTCTCTCGGGTGGTAAGGCGTGTCTCCAGGTTCAGGCTGCTGAATAAACAAACATAAAGCTGGTCAAAAATCACAATAGTTCATGGCGTACTGTATGTGTCTCCTCTATAAACATTTTTGTACAATGCACATTAGGCAAACTGGGTAACTGAGCGTAAGAGGACGAGATGAGGACACTGACATCTTTAAAACTGTAATGTAGGTCATTTTTTCAATTGTTCTGTATCTACGTTTTTATCAATGCCTTTTATCTTCTTTTGAAAAATCACCAATCACCGTTTGCATTTGTACTTTGTCATCAAGAGGCACATGAAGCAAGCATTTTTTCTCAGGAGCGAGCTTTAATTCCAGAGAAGGCTGCAAAAGAGACGCATAAAATGGATAAACAAAAAAAAAAAAAAACAAGTGCCAAATCAAGAGTACGGTCTGCATAAATACAACTCGTCTGAAGCTATTAATTTAAAAAGTGTTATTCTCAGTTAAAAATCAGACAAATTCAAAATCAAACAAAACCTGTATGCTTAAAAACATCTCTACTTAACTAACACAGAATGCTACATCAATATGAATCTAAAAAATTACAAACGTATTAACCTGCATCCAGCATACACTGTATTTCGTAACATTTTAACAAGCTCTCCGTCTACTTCTCAGCACTATTACACCAGGGGAAACCAGTTTATAGCAAGCCATCAGCCTAATACTGTTTATAGCATTTTGAAGGCTCGTTGTGCCTCTTAAGAGCGGAGCCTTTGATGAGCTTTTTGTCTAACGTATGCAGATGAATGGAAATAGATTCAAGAACTCATCAAACGCAGTTCATTTAAATGTAGCTACTGTCAATTGCTTTTAGGTGAGCAAATTGCCTCAAGCCTTACATTTAGCAGGCACTGCAATCATGTACCGCCACAATTTAAGCAAATTCACTAAAGTAAGTCGCGTCATTTTTTTAAAATTAAGTTTTTATTTGGCCATTGGCAAGTGAAAGAGACTCGGGCTGATTATTGAATGCTTTGAAAGGAAAATTTTTAGTTTGAATACTTGATCTTAAGCATTTATTTTTCTTTGATTCACTATGCAAGTCATTTTACTCAAATTAGTTATCAGCATGAGGCATGGTGCTATAAACAGACAATCCACTACAGCAGTGGATATGAAAGAAGGCCCAACAGGTTTTAACACAGCATATACTTCTACATTCAGAGGACTTCATAAAGATGAGGAAGTGTTTACTGTCTGCATTTAGCATTCTGCAAAACGAGGCAATGACATGCACCCAGACTGTATGCATACAGTTAAAATAGCTTGCTTTGCATAAACTATTAAAAAAAAATGATGTAACATCTACATCTACACAGGATTTAGCTGTCAATGATTAACAGAAATGTGAACCACTAAATTTGTATATATGTGTACATTTTAGGAGATCTAGAGTGAATAAGGGTGTCTACATTGGTAATATAACACATACACTCAAACACAAATTATATGGAAATGTGTTGATTACCTCGCTGAAAGAAAAAGAACTGTACAAGGTTAGCACTCCCATCTTTTACAGTAGAAATGCAGAGACAGAGAGAGAGAGGAGGAAAAAATGAGACAAAAAAAGGTAAGAATAGAAGAAGCTATAATTACAGTTGGATTAAAAAAAAAGAGTAGAAATGTAAAACAATGTAGAAACAAGAGAGGCTGAATTGTAATTCAAGAGCGGGTTTTGGCTCTGGTAGTGAGAGCAAAAAGCATCAAAGTTCTTGATGTGGAAGATAATACAGTGATAATGCAGACAGTGCTGTAAGTACCTTGGCGAAGGTGATGGTGCGTGTCGGGGTCTGCGAGCTGCGCATTGTGTTTACGCCTTTACCCTTGGTGTGGGCAAGGTTGCCTGTGAAATAAACAAAGAGAGGATGAGAGTCAGTTCACACAAACTGCCCTTACTCACCAGGGGAGAGTTAGTCATCCACAGAAACGGGGCCGTATGCATATTTTGTATCAGTTATGGTAAATTAACTAGGTTATTTTATAGCAGAAAACTGGCTCCTGTCATACTGCTGAACACCATAAAAAATAAAACTGTTGATGATTTAAAACTTAAATAAATGAACTCAAGTTACTGTTGATTAGGAATGAAACAGCAACGCTTGATTCGACAGTTTTAAGACTACTTTAAGAGAGTGATTAAGTGATTATTGGCTTTGTGATTCGATTTTGACAGAGCTGACGGCCTGCTCTGCCAACAAAGGATACTCTCGCTGCCAAGGCCAGCTTATTACAACAAAAGTCTGGCAGACAAGAGAGCAAAGCTTTGCTAAAATAGGTAACAATAGCCTGTTGTTTTACTTTAAGTATGTAGTCAGTGCTGCTGCTTATAAACCGTTTAATTAAGAGGTTGCAGCAAATTTTTTTTTTTTTTTTTTTTTTTGCTTCATGCAAAAAATTATTTACCTGTTTTGGTGAGGGGATGGGTGACAAGTTTGCGAGTGAGCTCGTTTTCTGACGACCTCAGCAGCAGGACGATGTCAGCTGGTAGTGTGTCCCTGTTCTTGGCCAAGAAGCCTGCAGCATTGTAAATCACCTTAGAGTTTGGTGGGGAGAGAGGATACATACGTGAAGGCCAACACACAGCAAGTAGCTTCAGTTTGACATAAAACCTCTGCGCACACATTATTATAATCAAATATCAATTACCTTTCCAGCGTAGTGGTGAATACCAAAGCCAAGGTCAACCCTCTTTGGTCTCCAGAAGCTTTTGGTCTTGAGGTTAGTTTCAAATTTCTCTAAAATGTCCAATGATACACTGGTTAATTATCCCCATAACCACTACGAATGACGAATGACAACTCAATTATATATTATATTATATCTTATATTAACTTATTTAAAAGTGATTATATACCTCTGAATATCAAATACATGCTGTTCTCTCTGGCACTTTACTCTTACTTTAATGTTTACTCACTTGTGTGTCAGATTGCTATAAAAATAAAAGGGATTAGACTTTGTTCAGCCCTTCTGAGGTAGTGAAACACTTATACAAATAAAGGCTGTAAATAGTGAATCCACCCTAACACACTTCCTCCTATCGTAAGCTGAAGAGACTGACCTACGAGGGTCTGGTCGGTGGCCTGTGGGAAGCGACTCTCCTCATCCAGGAGTGAGAGCATCCCCATGGGCTTCTGTAAGAACAGGTCCAGGAGGGGCCGGTTGTCCTCATACTCAATCATCCGAGCGTCCACCTCCTCATTCAGGTACTCATCCTGTACAGAAATGGCACACTCTGAATATAGTCATGGCTTTGTAAGATAGTTTATTCCTTTCTTTTTGCAAGCTGATCTCCTGGATGTACATATTCCATTTTATTGTGGCCTAAAATGTTCTCAGTAGATCTAAATACTGTATAAAGTTTGGTGGAAACATGAGTTCATAATCTGTTCATTCCCATGTCTGTTTGTTGTTGCTGTTGTCCCCTATTCTGGGACAAATAAATTGTCCTTTCAGGCTCAACCAGCTCCACCAAGGCCAGAAATGTGTTGGGAAATATGACAGGAAGAGCAGCTGGTTGTTCAGCCAAAAGAGAGAAATGTTTGTATTTATCCAGTGTTTGTTACCTGGAAAATAACTGAGCCTATAATAGAATATCATGTTGGATTGATCCTAACCAGCCATTTTCTCTGTTCTCTTAACTTTATTTATTTTTTAATGTCATGCTTGAATGGACAGAAATCATAAACTTTACAGTAAGAGTGACACACTAGAGACATCTGACATCATAAACTGGCTATCAGCCAACCAATAACAAGCCAAAATGAACGCCAGAATTTGTTGCCTCTCGTTGTATTGTACTTGGTGACCCCCCCCCCTTTGTATAAATCTGGTCTGGAGGGCAAAGTGAGCAAAGACCTCCACTTTATACTCAGCTAACCTGATCACATCAGGTTGACTGACTCTTAGAGCTCCTAGTATGACTCAACAATGTTACTGGAGACTATTCTGAGAAGAAAAGGACAAAATGGGAACAAACAACATCAAATCAGCGTGCTTATTCTAGCATGGCATGCACACTGTGAGGTAAACAAACCACATAAAGAAATCTGCAGGGATGCAGACAGATTGGGACAATATGTAACCGCATGTGTAAACATATATGGAAACATGTAGGTATTTTACTGCTTATTAATCTCATAGCTCCACTCATTACAATGCCCCTATGCTCTGTATATATGGTGGAAGTATAGGACAAATGTATTTCTGGGCCTGGTGCCAACAATACCCAAGAGTGAGATTAAGTCAAACGCTAACTGTCTTCAACTCCTAATTGACCCTCGTTTGGGATGATTTATAGCTCCTCTCCATGGGTGAGACCAAATCATTTAACATTAGCAAACCATTCTCTGGCCCCCCAAGGCAAAACACACCCACGAGACTGCATAAAGGGAGAACAGCAAACCTCATTCTCCCGTAAATAAAGACAGCAGCATATTTTACCCTTGCCATCTCTCTTAAAGCGCAGAGTGACAAATGATGACATGTTATCACCATTTAGATGGAGATGAAGTAGTACCAAGGTGAAAAATGCATACAAAGTGCTTTCAAGGAGGGATTCAAGCACTCAGAAAGCCTTCTTTGATTTTCAGTGATAGTTTAGGGTGGATGCTGGTCAAAGCCTTTTACCTGTTCCCAAGCGAATATGTGCTGATTGAAGTAAAACTGGATCTGCTCATTGGCGATGTTGATGCAGAGCTGCTCGAAAGAGTTCTTCTTGAAGTTCTCAAAACCGAAGATGTCCAGGATGCCGATGTTCAAGCCCTTGTCGTCCTCTCTGGAGGTGAGAGGAATGAAAAGTCAGTTCATTTAAATACATTTTTACATTTAGAAATTCTGTGTTTACTGGTTTTGTCATTAGTGTCAAATGTCCACAGCAGTTTGGCAGTATCCCAGCAAGAATATATAGGCAAATATTATAGGTGAAAACGGGTTAGACACAACACATCAGCACCAATACAACTTATTTTTGTCCATCCCCTCTATACATAAACTGGTCTACACCAGTGGTTTCCTCCTTTTTGTCACCTGATTTTTTTTGCTTTCCTGTCCTGTTAATTATCTTGTGCAAATTTCACAGCTTTCAAGAGTTGGCAGTGCTTTTTCATCCATACAAATGTAGAAACATTCTGAGATGACCTCATTCTGCATTCATGACAGCCAAACACACCACATCGCATTTTCTGCTCCTGATCTCACCCTAGGTGGCTGTCGGGCCGCAGCAGCGCGTTGATGCGGTTGACAATCCAGCTGAAGAGGCGGCCGTAGAGAGCCTTGCCCATGGCGTCCCTCACCTCCGCCGCCTTTTCCACCGTGTTGGGCCTGACGATTGTCTCTCCCCGGGCCACAACACAGTGGGAGGTCAGGGCTTCCTGGAGCTCGTCTGAGCGGATACACAGCAGTGATGCCACTAAGGGGACATTAGATAAGGAATGGGACGAAAGTTAACATTTCTAAAGTAGAATGAGTGCAAGCAATACATGCAGGGTGTGCAAATGTGCAACCTTAACGGTCCTTATTCAGACTCGGAAATAAGAATAACGTTCTGGGTTCAGAGGAAAATAAGTGACGAAGAACACTCATGTTCTCTTGCTCATCGATCACATCAAATCAGTAAACCTCATCTAGACAGCTTTGTATTACCAGTCAGAACTGATGTTTAAATTTAGAAGATATAATACCAGAGGTAAACAATGTCCTGTAAAATCTAACCATTGCAGATGCATGTTTGGTAATGATGTTTCTGTAATAACTGCAATAGCCTGTCAGTTTAATGGAGAGGAGCAGAAGAGGGAGGGTGAGGAGTGGGGGTGTAGCAGAGGAAATTCAGAATCATGTTTGCTTATATATCATCATATACCATGCCTCTCTCTCTCTCTCTCTCTCCTCTCACCGTTCTCCAGGACAGAAATGTTGGAGATGTCGCTCTTGTCTGTCTGGTGCTCCGTGGCAACCGGAGTAAACTCGATATCACCGGAGTTGAGGATGGCAGCCAGGGTGCTGTAAACACTGCCCAGCTCCTGCAGAAATGATAGACAATTTAGCAATTTACTGTAGAAAACCCCAGAGGTTGGGAGGCAGTATGTTACTTTGATATCAAATAACATCAGGTACATCTTACAACCTTATGTACTGGCTTTTCTGGATGGAAATTTTAAAGATACTATAATGCCTGTTTTTCTACTTTACTCTATTATTAAGTACCAGCATGTTAGTGTACAGTGACTTATTACTCCGTTCCACCTCTTTCTAATGAATGTAGACAGTCATGGTGAAGTTATTGTAGGTGTCACACAAAGCCGTTTCTCAAATTCAGCTAGTTTAAATTTTTTGCTAGTGCCTCCAAATTCATCTGTTCATGAATGGTCAGGTATCAGGGGTACATTTTTTGATAACTACTGCGCATTAATCATTCTTAGTATCTCAAATTAGTCATTTGTACCCTCAAATTAAAAACGTTTGTACACAATTTGTGCTCCCAATTGTAGCACGTGGGTGCTATGAAGGCTAATGGTTTAGAGGAAATTTCAGTTCAAGCACTGTAACATAGTAGTCCATTATATTTAAATTGGCCAATTAAATGTCCTTTTGTACATAGGATTTAATGTTCTTTTCCCAGCCACAATGACAGTGGCTAAACAGACAAAGAAAAGAGTGCCATTTACTTGCATTTTATTGAGGAAAAAAATAGGTTTGAGATGTCAAAATGTGATCAGCGAGCACAGAGGACGTCAAAAGTAAGATTTGAAAGAATAAAATAAAGCCTTCATTCACCTGTGGCATAAATGTGTAAGTCTGTCTACTTAACACTTAACACACATGCAAGGAGAGCTCTTCTAATGCAAAGTTACCGTCTCAAAACTATGTTTCAAGAGAGATAAACTTGCCTCAAAGATCATCTTCATACACACTCAGTTATTTCATGCAAGTCAAGACGTACTGTAGAAGAGAAGGTTGTTCCTCCACTACTGCCAAGCGATTACAGGATAAGTACTATTGACGTGCAGATCCCAAAGGCAATCACTTCTTTGGGCCTCATTAGCCTTCACAATGCCAACAGCTGACTGCCTACATGTGCCTGTAGCTCCATCACCATACAGTGGACCTGAGGAACTACTGCAGTTTTAAAGCTTATTTTATGTCTTTTTTTTTAAAGCTCACTGATTAGTATATTAGCTTAAATGCTGTCTTTTAGTCATACACAGACATCCATACATTACATAGTACAAGACTGTGAGAGTATGTCTGTTAGGATCAAGGTTATGTGCAGACCACTTTCAGCTTTTTGCCCAGTAATTAACGCAGTAGTTTGTACCTCCAGGGTGAATCCAATGACTTTGAAACACTGCTCCACTGCGTCAAACTGCTCCTTGTAGAAGGTGTTGCTCACTATGTCAGGCCCTAACCTAACGTGCTCATTACACAGATACCTGCAGATCCAAAAGGAAACACAAACGTCAGGATTGGGGTCTCCGGGAAGGAGGAGGTTTGCGGTGTGAGTGGGAAATAACTGTTTAGGAGAAGGGCTGAGGAATGTCAAACCTACTTAGGTGTTTTGCTGTCGGAGAGCTTGTAGTGGGCTAGTTTCTTCCTGTCAGCCAGGCCAGCGTAAATGTAGTAGAAGATGTGGAAGTTCTTCTCCCCTCTGTGGAAACACACGGAGACGTAGCTCGGAAGTATTGCAAATATAAGACGATGAATAAGGAAGAAACAAAACATGCTAGAAGCTGAAAAGCACAAAGACAGTCTCTGCCCCTGACGAGGCTGAATTGTTCCCCTTGTTTGTTGTTAAATAAGCCTTCCACTGATTTTACCCATAAAGATCAGTTTACTAGTAGTATGGAGTCCCAAAACAAAATGAAGTAAACAGTAATCAGACAAGTAAAATAAATACATCAATAAATAATATTGTTAGTTAATAATTTCAATAGCTAGCTCACATTATTAGCGTTAACTTGCCGGCTAAAATGCTTTTAAAGAGTTTATACAGTGATACCGTGGCAGCATGCAGTACAGTATATGGCTGATTAACATTGTGTGAACTGGCTGGTGTAGTTTTATGATGAAAGCTAGCTTTTTTTTAACCAAGTGTTTGGAGGTTAAAGAAAATGTATAAAGCTTTATATATTCTTTGTACACTTAATTTAACCAACAATATTATTCATGGATGTAGACATAGATGTTATATTTCTGACTTGTCTAATGACCCTTTACTAAATTTTGTCAGTTTATGGGCACTACAGTACTCCGAAATCAGTTGTCTAATGTCTTCTGTAGCTCTGGAGGAGCTTTGTTAGTCTGAGAAAATACCCCTGATGATGTCACCAGGGTAATCTTGGCTTGGCTGAATTTATAGAAGAAAGCTATCGGCCTAACTTTTCACCAAATGCCATTAAAATGTGTCTTTAGACATTCTGCGTCTTTTAGATATGAAAACAGGTCTTTTAAATATTCTGCTTACTAAAATCTTCCTTACAAACAAACCAATCCAAAAACGTAACGTTCCTGGCAGAGGTAATGAAATATGAACACATCTTTGAAGCATCTTGCAAACTTGTTTACTATCCCCCTGATACTAGTATCCAACAACAGGCTTAAGAAAGGTGTAGCTACACACAATGCTTGCAGCCAAATCAAACCCTCTGACCTGTGTGTCTGTTTTCTGATGAAATACTTGAGTCTGCCTTTGAAGTTCCACTAAGGACACTTGCAAGACCACAATCTTTAAACAAACAGGAAATAACCTAGCCCCTCCACTTGACCCGGTCCGCTCCCCAGACACATGATAAGAAGAAAAGATGGACTGACTGAAGTGCAGGTTGAAGGCAAATGCCACCAGTTTCAGATGGAGAAGTAGAGGTAAAAGGAAGAGAGACAGAGTCCATTACGCACTGATCCCTGGCCAGCAGGCAGAAAAATTACCTTCTTGGCAATGTTCTTTCAGAAAAAGTACATGATTTAAATTTCTATAAATATCATTGTCAAATGAAGGTCACAACAGTAAGGTTGCTTGCATTTGACAAAAAGACAAAGAAGGAAGGAAGTGATATTTACACTGCCTGGTGGATGACTCTGGATTTCTCCAGCAGGTACTCCGATATCTGCGCTCCGACCACTGTTCCTCCGTTGGTGAACTTCATCTCTAGGTACTTGCCAAAGCGGCTGGAGTTGTCATTGATGACTGTGCAGGCGTTCCCAAAAGCCTCCACCAGGCTGTTGACCAGCAGGATCTTCTCCTGGAGCGTCCGATTATTGGCCTGAATAAAACATTATTCCAGCTAAGTAACTGGGAAATCAATATAGTGGAAGTAATAATTCTTTTGTCAAGAAGTGATGAATGAATTCCTGTCATGTGCTTTTCTATTCCTGTTATTCCCATCAAAAGTGACACTGCCATTTCTTATTTCATCCTTCCACTTATAAAAACATGCAAAAAAAGTGAATTGAAATGGAATTTTCTTTTCAATCAAGTTGCAAATCATGACTGGCATCAGCTGGAGCATCAAACAAACTAATCATAGTCAAATCGCCTCAACGGTGCATTTATATATTGAATTTTCTAAATATCCACAGTTGGCTGGAGGCGCACAGGTGGCAGGCCAAGACACACAGCTGTTGTACAATTCAAAACTGTAACTTTGAAGTTCTGTTAGTCGGAAATGCTTTGGGATTTATATTCATTTCTAGTGTCCTGTGGGTCACAAAAATCTTTTTGGACTTCTTGCAGTTGACAGTTTTTATTGTTAACCTTTTTATCTGCAAAATCAGTTCACTTACTTTCTGATGTTAACATTTGATTTGATTCTCTTTGATTTTAAATAGCTATATTTGATTTTTTTAAATCATATTTTGTATACCTCAGGAAGACTTTGTGATCTTCATTGGGAATAAATAATAATGAGAAAGACATGATAATGAAATGTTACATTTATGGACTCACCTTCCCAAGAACTGTCATTTGCTGCACCAACAGATGAGCACTCTCTGTTTTCCCAGCTCCACTTTCCCCACTGATCACAACACACTGTACACAGAAAGATTACTGTGAAGCTCTTAATAATAATGCTAACAAAATTACACTATACGAACATTTTACTCCATTACTGAAGACAGGTCGTTAACCTCAGAAACCACAAAATCATATTTCAACAAGCAGCATAAAAACAAGTTGACTTAAAAACAACTTTCTGCATTCAGGATGCTGTAAAATAATAAAAAAAATACTTTACCTGGTCTGCGTTGTATGACACCATGGACTGGTAGGCAACATCAGCCACAGCGAAGATGTGTGGTGGGTTAGATGTACGCTTAGCTCCTATGTACATCTTAGTGTACTATGAAGAGAAGAGGGTTGAGCATGAAAAAAAGACTTAGTTAAAACATGCACATGAATGTAACGGATACCATAAAGCAGACATTATGTAGAAGAAAATGAAATTAATGTTATCATAAGGTGGCTTGCTACTTTGCGGTGCAAACTAATAGACACTGTACCCTTGGTACAAACTATCTGTCCTTTCAATACATTACATTTTTGTTCTGGGAGGAGAAGCATGAAAAACAGCTACAAACTTGAGGCAAAGAAAAACATGATGATTGGGAGAAAAATACAGTCAGTGAGGTATGAAAGAGGCACGGAAACAGGGGCAGAGTGTGTGTGTGTGTGTGTGTGTGTGGACGTGAGGCTAAATGGGATGCAGCAGACTGAAGAACTGCAGAGGCACTAATGAGATAGGCTGGGCTACATTCAGTGCCTTATTGACCAAATGTACGAGCACAGGTGTGTAAAAAAGAAACACACAAAGGCCTATATCCACAGACCTGAGGCGTGTATATCTCCATCTTATGGAAAGGATTGACTGCGATGAGGATGTCTCCCACATACGTGTAAATTTGATCTCTTCCATAGCGACTCTGAAGGTGCTCTGTGACCGTGTTCTGAAAAAAAAGCAACAAGCATGATTCACACACACACACACACACACACACACACACACACACACACACACACACACACACACTCCGGTGTAAAATGTTTCCTAAACAAATGAACACCTAGATCATTGTCAGAACCATATTATGAGAGACAACAAGCAGTACTTTAGCTTCTGTCCTGCCTCAAGTCAAGGCCTGTGACGCCTGTTACGTCAATGTATTATCTTCATGTCATTCGGTGATTAATTCTCCTGTCTTCTCACTGCCAGGACAGGTACATCAACAACAGCAGGGCGGCACTGCCTCCCTCATACCAGCAGAGCTCCTCATGTTAAAGGATGGATGGAAATATCCGCTGGCAACTGAGACTGATTGTATCATTCAATACGTCAATGCAGCATTCAGATTTGATAAATTGCTTTAAATGTTATTTGTGCAAAAGACGCTGCCGTGCATTTCTCTTTCTGTGGTTGTTCAACACACGAACATGGTCGAATGGGGAAAAAATTATGCTGAATGTTCTAGGTAACAGTGAGAAATAAAACAAATATCAATGTGGCCGGCTTTGGGCCGTGTATATATAAATATTTTACAGTACGGTTGACATACCTTGGATGCAGTCATCACAATTTATATAATAATTATTTAATTAATCTTGATTGATGGGCGAGAATGATTCCATGACTAAAAATATCACAAAATATCTTCATAAAAAATGCAAGGAAATTGTTTTGGCCAGTCCAATAACTAGTTTTTACAGAATTCATCTTTCTCAGATGTAAATGTAATCGCTTTGGCCCATTTAAAAAAAAAACGATCTCACTACAAGGTCCATGTAGTAGCTGTTGTGAAGCTTTTGATTGCATCATGTGTTCTTCCTCAGCAGATGGAGATTGCTCAGTTGTCATGGAAATGTAGATTTTTCAGAGCTTGTTGTTGTTGGCTTAGACATTGAGATTGAAAGTTAATTCTGTATCTGAGGTCAAGAATGAACTTTGAACCTCAGTTCTGAAACTCCTCATCTACTGAAGAAGATCATGTCATACAATCGAAAGCCCAAGAAAAGCTACAAAATGGACCTTGTGGTGAAATTACTTTGACAACAGCTGTTTCCAAGATAACACGTTATTAAAATAAAGAGAAGTCTAAAAAAAGCCACGTTTCTCCACAATAGAGAATTAAATTATGTGCTTTGTCATGAAATACGTTGGGAGTTGTATTGTATCTGACAACTGTAATCTGTTTACACCATTCTTGCTTTATTGTGTCAACTGAGAATGGCTCTCCCCTCATGACTATATGTTTTGTTATTGAGATATATACTTATATCAATTACCAGACTGTCGACTTTCTTACCTCATCAAGAACTTCTAGGGTGGCGAGGTCGTCCACCTCATCTGGGTCAGTCTGTGACTTCATGTGGCCTCCTCTTTTAGTGTGGATGCGTTCATGCCTAGAACTCACAGAACCCACAGCCAAGTCTTTCAATGAGCAACGTATGTAATGTATATACTCTACATGGCACTTTAAGTAATATAAATTAAAAGTCAATACATCATGAGCACTGTAGCAGTGCACGGTGCTGCCAATAGTATTTGCTGGGGCAAAATGGTACATCTCTTCACTTAAAACAAACCCTTAACAATGTAAATATAATCAAAGCTTCAACTAGGTAAAGATCTAAATATATAATACTCTATAGCATTAATGCAGAAGCGTAGGGCCCATCAGTATGCAGTTCCCTTTCTCCTGCCAGACTCCTGAGACTCAGCTAAAAAGGTGGCTTCACCATGTGTAGGAAACCAGAAGCTGACTGAAATAAACTTAAACCACATCTTAATAAATGTTCAGTCTGCCACCAGGAAAACTCTTCCGTGCCATGTTTACTGGCCACCACATAACCGCAAGTATCTTTCTTTTATGTTCGCATATGCACCAACAGATCAGATCATTCAAGACAGCAACCTTGCAATGTATGTTGCTTTTACAAACTGTACATAGTAAGGTTAGTGCAGTAGGTATTAGCTTTAGTGGCTGAGCAGCGCCTTGTTATAAAAGACTGTGGTTTTTAGGAACCTTATTAGTCTATTGTTTCCTCACATAATGTGATGTCAGAATATGTTTGATTACATTTGATTACCAGCCACATCCCCAAAAAATGTATCATTATTTAGTTGATGATGGTGGTAATTTCCCATCGTGATTGAAATTAATCTCTGCTAAAACTCCATTTATCTGAAAGTTAATGATGAACACTGCCGAGCTTTGGAGCGCATCAACTGCTGTAGTTGGTTTACAGCGAAGGTCATAACCCCAGTTACACTACGGCATCAAATGACAGGACGATACAAAAAGGAAGAAAAAATGTGACAACAGCATGACCCATAAGACAAACAACAATGTTTACGATGGCAGGGTGGCAGCATGTAAACAATCTAAGCCCATGTAGTTGATTACATGTGCGATCACAACTATAACAAGAGCTCTGACTGAACTAAAAAAGCCAATTAATCTACTCCTACTGTTGCATATAGGTCATATAGGCATTTGTTACCTGTCATTACTGTCTGTGCTTCTGTCTGTCTTTCCATGATGGCTTAAACGACAGAAATAGGATTAACATTTCACGACCCATACGGGCAATACACACTTTCTGGGCCAACATTTTGACTCACACTGTGCAGCCTGCACCTCGAGTGAAGCTGGGGCAGGATTGTCTGCAAAAGTTAATCTGCAGCCTAACATATAAAAACCCACTGACAGGAAGGTTTGCAGACTTTAAGTTTTTCTTGGGGTTTATAACAACATCTATCAAACACTTTATGGTGTGTGAGTATTTTGCTAGACAAATAGGAGTAGTACGATTTCGAACATGTCACAAATACACGTAGAAATGTGAGATTTTAGACAGGAAACATCCATGCAAATTCAGTTCAGACAGTACCTTGTTTTTTCAATGACTCCTATTTGTTGGTTGAGATCAATGAGTTCAATCAATTGCTTCTGCAGTATTTTCTCTCTGCTAACAATCTGTTTGATGAACACATGCTGGAGCAGGTCTAGCACATTTGGTCTCAGCTCAAAGTCCTTAATCAGACATCTGTGGGGAGGAAGAATAAAAGGCGGAGGAGGAGGAGTGCAATGAATGTCTTGGATTTATATTCAAATATTCTGGTTATCTACTATCAGTGTAAATATTTATTATTCACAGAGGCACAACAAGCCCACTAGCATCCACCCTCACTTGCAGATGAAGTCATTAAAGTCGTCTGACCAGAGCTCCGGCTGGTGGAGAGTAGGCGGAGGATTTCTGTTAAAAGACAGGAATGGAAAAGATAAATGGAAAGATAAGATGAGATGGGATTTGCGCAGGCGGGGCAGAGAACAAAAGGCAGAGGCACAGAGTGGAACGGTGGAGTGAAATCTTAAATATTTGTCATCGAAGTCATCCAGAGGTGTTTCTGTGGTGGCATGAGGCAATAACAAATGGCGTGCGACCTGTGCAGCTGGGTATTGGTACACGACAGAAAAGCAATTGTATATTGAATATATAATCAGATCTCATAATCTTAAGGTTTCTCTTGTAAAAATCCCATTCAAATAGACACAAATTGTTAAGGGGTCAAGTGTAACAAGGCCTCACAGCCGGCGAACAACTGAGCTAATTTGCTGTAATTCCTCGCTCTGCTTTAAGTACCTTTTTACAAGAGGGTTCCTGGCAAGTGGTGGGGCAGTCAATGCTGCCTGCTAATGCACTGGGGCCCATTTCACATTGGCTCTGACAGCGATAAATTGGTCTAATGAGAGGACATACATCTCCTGTTTATCACACAACACACCCAATATAGACAGCAAATGCATGACATTTATTTGGAGTCTGTTCTGCTAATGCTGTGACTATTAAAGTGTTTTTCTTATCCAGAAGACAAACAGGGTCTTATGAAGGCAAAGAGTCACACTACTTAAATTATACAACTATTTAGTGTTGTTAAAATCCTATTTATATCCCAGTTTACTTAAGTACACTTTGTATTTGCCCACTGTGTCCTGCAATAACTTCACTTTGTACAGTATGCGAGGCAAATTCAAATCTTCTCTTTTGCACATAATGAAGGATAAAAGCTTAAATCCTTTCACTTGTGCATAATTAGGAGAGCACTTTTAATCTTCCACCTGCTCCAGAGTGTGATGCTTAGAGCAGGGATTTGACTTCTGTACTGTCATCCCAATCCCTCCCTGTCTTTTATTTAAATAAGTGCTTAAATATGTGCTTGTGTATGTTAATTTCAACTTGTCTTTATCTTCTCAAAAGACAGGCCTACTCTAGGCTATCTGTTGGATACTATGTGGACATAAATCTTATATGAAACCTTGAAGATGGATATAAAGTTATGGTTGATGTTGGTTTTGTTACCAGATGATGTGTTGAAAGATGCATGATGTACAACTGTTTATTGTAATAATGACCTATAACTAGCTAACTAGCTGACCAGCTAACTACCAAACAATCCCAAAGGGTGGCTGGTATGACTTTAATATCTGACCAAATCCCAGCTAGCTAATTGACAAACAGACTAACGGACTAATCAACTACTGACTGACTGACTAACCAAAATTCCCATCAGACCAAATCCCAAATGGTAGCTAGCTAACATAACGTCACTGTCTTCTGCAGCTCCTGAATATTCAATAGCTGTTCAATAGTAACGATAAAATCCCACCCTGTTACATATACTGCACATAGGTTGACAAAATAACAGAAACACAAAATAATGCTAATGCTTACTAATTCAGCTCATAAAGTCCATTTTTATCTGGACTGTCAAATACAGCAATTCCACAAACTGCAGCTTCCATGTTTCACACTGTAACAATCTCAAACAGTGTTGTTTAAACCCATAAGAACACAATGAAGGCAAAGCAGAGACCCAGTTTCTGAGGGTAAAAACAACTACTATTATTAAAGGTTTCAATGGTGAGCAGTGTCTTTTTCAACCTAACAATTTGCCCTGCATACAGTGGGGGGGGGGGGGGGGTATGAGGAGCTACGCCTGGTACTGTACTATATAAAATGACAGTATCGACTACAGTAGGCCTGTTTGCTGCAGGAACACTGTTTAAGATTGTACTATACTGTACTGGTGTATTCTCTAGTCCCTGTTTTAACAGATAACAAATGTGTTCAGGCATTGTAGAAAACACAGATCGAAATGAGGGTTGGCCTTGATGATATTCTGTTTCTATTTGGTACTATTTAAGCTGCTCTAAATTAAATAAGACATTGTGCGGTTGAATCAATGCCCTCAGCGTGGCTTTTTCCAAGACTGCTTGCTTGACGAATGAACCCAGAGCAGTGAGAGGAGGGAAGTGAGGAGTGTGAACAGACAGCCTGAAGCTCTGGCTGCAGCAGTCACATTGATTGTGAGAAAGCTGCGTGATGGCTCCTGTGGAGCACGACCCCCAGAGCACACACACAGTGTGTGTGTGTGTGTGTGTGTGTGTGTGTGTGTGTGTGTGTGTGTGTGTGTGCCTGTATGTGTATAGGAGCCCACCGTTTCAGGGCAGTGATGGACAAAGTGCTGTGCCGTTGAGATGACAGTGACAGTAAGTGCTTATGCAGCTCTCACACTGGAATCAGGAGACGATAAACAATTACTTTTCACCTTCAGCCCACAATACACTCCGATGAAAGAAGGGTGGCTGTGCTCTCAGCCTCCCCCACAGGACAAATGGGATCATTTCCAGGAGGGGAGTGGTTTATGGATAAGCCCCTGCTAGTAGAAAAAGCCATTTGAAATGAAAGGACTGCACTTTTGTCTGGTGGCAGTCTGTATAGAGAAGCAAATCACTGCGTTGGGGAGCAGGGCATGGCTTTTCTGGATTGCAGTACAAGCACTGTGCGTTACCCTTTCTTCTGTCTTTACATTCTGACAGTCTGCATCAGTGCAGTAAATAAAAAAAGGGTTGCGTATGTTATGTCTTTAAAGCATTGTCTTTTTGCAAGCTGCTGACTGATAATGTCTGTTGAGGTCTGCTTGGTCTACTGTGGCCAGTTGTTGTGTAGGTGTGATGGAGGCTCACCTGGGTATTTTGAAAAGGGCTCTCATTGGGTGGAGTTCAGAGAGTGGTGGGTCTCCATCTCCCAGCTCTATGGCGGTGATGCCGAGTGACCAGACATCACAGCGAGCATCATAGGTCGAGTCCAGCTGCTGCTCACATGCGATTACCTACAGCAGACAGATAATGAAAACACCAAAATAAAAACAGGACTTTGCAAAGTAACTGAAACAGAATTACAAAACCAGCTACATGTATGAGTCATGTTAAGTATGTCAATTTGAATTTGGTAACATTAAAGCCAATAAGCATTATTCAGCTTTAATAATGCTGAATAATGCATTATTAAAGCTGAATATAATGCATATGTCTTCAAGAAGTGACATATGGCTTGGTTATGGCATAGCCATTAACCAACATCTTGGTGAATTGTCTGGGGAGTTACAACAGTTCAAGGATCATTTTGAGAACAAGTCTAATTCCTTTGCCCTCAATGGCTTCACCAATTATCAGATCAAAACATAATTATAATAATGTTTTGGGGCTGCAGTATTAAGAAAATCTCTACTTCCTTTACCCTAAAACAACAGAAGATCAGAGCTTGAGATGAAAGATCTGATATCCTGTTATACAGTAGATATACAGTATGAGGGCTGAAGTTGTAAAGTTTGGGCCTACTTCCTAATTAGGGAGTCAATATTCATGTATTATTAGTGGCTTTTTAAATTTATTTTGTCAGCCGTTGCACACACACACCATACACTAAACAAACATGTAACAGAGCAAAATGTAATCAAATGTAATCAAAGGAACCTAATATAAATTGTAACAGAGCTTAGCCAAAGCTACAGTCTCATCCTCATCTGCTGTGGGCAATATAGTGCGCACACACACACACACAGACACACAGACTCACACACAGACACAGACAGACAGACAGACAGACACACACACACACACAGCATATGCACTGACAGTCTATCATCAATGTCCTTAGGGCAACATGGTACCCAATCAACAATATGAATCATCTCTGAGTGGAAGGCATGTGTATACACACACACACACACACACACAAAAATGTTCACCATTATTGTCAAATGTCCCCAATTCTCAATAGGCATGTATGTATGCACACAGACACGACAAGCACACAAATCATTACCAGATCATTAATAAGACATGCTGAAACACAGGTGTACACACACACACACACATACACACACTCCTTTATGGAAAATAAAACTCAAAGTCCCTCACTATTTTGTTATAACTACATAACAATGATAGGGAACACAAAAAAAATCAATGTTAAACCAGTCCTCATGATACCTATTTTGCATAAAAATTTTAACTTTAAATGTCAAAATGTATCCCCAAAAGAACCAAACACGTACTCTTAACACAGCCTAAATCATCAGGCAATAAAGTCAATAAAGTAAAGCTCAACTTACCCCACAACTCAAAGCTACATAACAGATCTTCTTTAGAAAGTAGGTAAGACCGTGTCTGTATGAATGCTATACTTTATATATCATCCAAAATGTCGCCGTTTACAAAGAACCTCAAAAGAAAATCAGCAAAAAATCTTACATTTCTTGTAATAATTATACTGTAGATCCTTGTTTATAAATCTCACTCCTTTCAACTAAAGTCTAGTTCTATTCTAGTCTAGAGAGTCCACCCAAGCTAGAGTTCTTTGTTGATGAACATCTTAAACAAATCAGATTAAAATCCTTACTGCACGTCATGCAGCGTATGAAGCACAACTTGCACCACATGCAAACCTCATGTAAAAATGTCTATTTCGATTTGACAAGTGGATACGCAAGGTTCCTCTGTAAAGGGCATATCAGGGGACAGCATCCACACTGGGAGGAAATACATTTAAAACAAGCGTAGCTGCAGTGGTTACAAAGTGTAGCTGTGGCATAGAAGAGTATACATTTACCCATAATATCCCTTCAGAGGTTGCTCATGGTTCATCTAATCTAATCTTGATCAGTGTTGAGGTTGTGCAGATGCGCGGTTATGGGATGCCACTACGTGTTGAGGTTTTCCTGAGGTGTTGTGGGTTCAGTTCAATGAAATATAAATGAAAGGTGCCTGTTTGATAACCCCAAACATGCCTCTGCTCTTAGTGAACACTAACATTCAAGTTAGCTCTCAGCATGCGGTAAATACTGTTACAAGGTGTTGCTGAAACTTTTCACTCCTTTCTAACTCCACACCCCCAATTTATCAGACTTTGCGCAGCTCCCTCTGGAGCCACAAAAGGCTTTATACAACCTTTTTCACATATACAGTAGTACACCCAAAAAGAGATATGAAACAACACAGAGAAACTGCAACTGCTTCCCTTCTGTATGACTGAAGTAAGAAAACACTCCCGTAAGGAAACAGACTTTCAAGATAAAAGACATTGATCAGTGTCACAAAATAAACCCCAGTCAGATGAATCAAGAGCAAGAACCTCAAGCTAAGAGACCACCTCACTTTATATTGTCCCTCATACAACACAGGAGAAAGCTACATTAATCTTTCATAAAAAGTAAAAGGACAAGGGGAAGTGACTATGTACTGGTATGAAATGATCAGTTCTTGATGTAACCATTTCTGTATAGACGGTATATAAACTGCTAGTGCAGTAAAGCTATGATTACACAGGAAACGAATGATGGAGGCCGTCCATTCCATTATATTCATGCACATTGTATTTGACAGTGTTATCTCTTTGATGATTATTAACTGTGGCCCACTGGGATCTGTTCCAGGCTAATGTAGTGGAAAGAGACGAGGCTGAGGGAGAGTTTATAGGCCAGTTTTACTGTACCTCTGGAGCCATCCAGAAGGGAGTTCCCACAGAGGTGTTCCTCCTCAGACGGGTATTTGTCAGCTGGGCTGAAACACCTGCAGGGAAGAGAATACACACTTTAGACATTTTAGCCTCGCTCTCACGACGTGCACTCAGTGGAGACACTTTGCACTATCTCAATAGCTTCCTTGACATGTGTTGTTTTTTTCACATAGATCAGACTGGCTGGTAAAAGTGATGATCTGTGAAAAGGGAAGCGGTGAACAGCAAACAGCGGGGTGCCGCTCAACTGATATAGGCCTGAATGGATCCTAGAGCTTTCTCGTATCCCACTGATAAAACTGTCACTATAGTGACAAGGAGGAAAAACAAAACACACATGCACGCGCTCACATGCACACAGAGCCGTCCAGCAGCAATGTTTCTTCCCTTCAAATGATAGATTGCTTTGAATTACAAATTCCTATGTGACTGCAGGTGATTTTTTTACAAGCATTTCAAGAACAACATTTGAATACAACCCAACTGTAAACAGGCTTTGGCAGCTGGAGACAACATTTCACCTTCTCTCAGAACACGATATTATGTGTCTAAGTGATTTGATAGCTTATGTTGGCCCTATTTGTGTATACAAAAACAGAACTAAGTCAGAGATGGATAAATTTGAGCAGGAGGAGCATGTGTGTGTTTATGTGTGTGTTTATGTCTGTGTTTATGTGGGGTAAAAAGCCTGACAAGGAACATGCTGACCCACAATCGTGACTTTAGTCCAGTCCACACGAATCAGTGTTACGCCACACAGTGATGTATCCCAGGGCTGGCTCAGCTGAAGCAGCAACCAGGACAAAAACAGAGCCTCCAGACAAAAGCGGCTACCAACAAACAAAAGGTGATCTACTGATGCACGACGTGCGGTTGCAGACCAATGTCTTTGTTTTGCACAACATGACGTGCTTTATTTTGTGTGAATCTGAATCACACAGTTTCTGCAAAATGTAACTCTTACGTGTTTTAACAGTATAAAGATTTGCAGCATCAAAGCTTTGAGGAAATGAAAGGGGAATTTCTGAAAATGTACCAACAAAATACCAAGATGTTGAAATGTATAACATGACATGTGCAGACATGTGCACAGTTTACACTACATAAATGTATTTCTAACAGCATCAGCAATTGTTTCCTGTAAAAGCTCATTCTGTGCACCGGGTTTTTGACGACTTCATTATTGTCAGTACACTGTACAGTTGTACACTGGTGCTCTGTTGGTGCTCGTGGGTTAAAGCCAGGGGTGGAGATGAGCAATGCAGAGGAAAACGGTTCTGAGGCAAACATCGAAAGGGATTAGAAACATGTGCAGGAGGGGATATATGCATAAGGCTGACTCACACACAGAGACCATCAAACCACAAAACCTCTAGACGGTAACACATCAACCCACATTAGTGAGAACAAACCCATAGTTTTACATAGAAGCAGGCATACACACAAACATAGATGAAACAAAACTACCTCAGTAAACCCACAATTATCAGATCGAGCTTATGGTTTCACACACATCTGCTTCAATATATATATAAGGTATACCAGTGTGTGAGGATACACAAAGAGCTACCTATTACAGCTCTCACAGCCCCTCTCTTTCCGCTACATTAGCCCGGAGTGGAGCCTGGTGGGCCACACTTAATAATCATCACAGAGATAACGCTGTCAATTAGAATATTCATGAGAGACCCATGAACGAACAGCTCCTCTCATTCTTCCACTTCTCTTTTTGGGTCCATCTCTTTGCCATTTTGTTTCTCTGCTGGTGATGAGTCACCGCGGGGGCTTTATCTCTTCAGCTGCTTAGTGTAGCGTGCACCCCTCCACATGAAACACCATTAATCCCAGCGTGACGCAGTGCCTGCGTGTAGCAGCGAGGCAAGCACGAGTCGGCCCCCTTTTTATATCGCCGTTTTCGTCACTCTGCAAGTTTTTATACACGCCGGGTTTTTTCTAAACTGCTGCTCCTATTTCTTTTCCTTTTTTGTGATGACGGCATAACCCATCTGTTAGAAATTTCAGCTGTCAGCAAAGTTAAAGATTTTCAAACCAGTTATACAAAGATGTAACTGTCATTTTTGTGCCTGTGGTTCTCCTGCTCTGCACACGGCTGGGAGAGATTCCACTACGGACCTTATTTCCTTCTTTGAATACTGCCAAATTCTAAAGTCGGCAAAGACTTAATTGGCAGATGAAAACACAGGAGTCCACGTCTTATCTGCTCAGTTCTCTGCCACCTTTGTCTCAGGTGAATGACATGACATTTACAAAGCCTTATGGAAAGCTGAGAAATCAGATGTTTGCATTTAAATCCAAGTCAGCATGCTAATATTCTCACAATAACAACGCTAACATGCTGATGTTTTTCAGGTATAACGTTTATCTTGTTCACCATTTTAGTTAGCGTGTTAGCATGCTAACATTTGCTAATTAAATTTGCTATATAAATTTGCTATATAAATAAAACTGAACTGAACTGAACTAATTCACACTAAACACAAAGCACAGCTAAGGATGAAGGGAATGTCATTACTTTTCAGGTATTCGGTCATAAACCAAAAGATTGGACAAATTCAAGTTTTGACCTGATGATGGTGATAGAGGAAAAGTTAAGGGATCACCAAAATTATTACAATTCATCCTGTGGGGAACATAAGTGCCTGTACCAAATGTCATGTTCATCGATCTAAAAGCTGTCAAGACATTTCACTTAAATCCACAAATGTGAACATCAAGGTGGCGCTAGAGGAAAAGTCGGGCTCATTAATGTCATGAGGATATATTGTCTATGAACCGTGAAAGTCTGTACAAACTTTTGTGCCAATTCATCTGGTAGATAAGTGAAAAGCTTCACCCGCTGGTGGCGCTAGATGAAAAGTCAGGGGATCACTAAAATCATTATGACTCATCCTCTGGGGACCATGGATTTCTGTACCCAATTACATGGCAATCCATCCATTAGTTGTCAGAGCATTTCTGTAAAAAACAAAAATATCAACCTCATGGTGGCACTAGAAGAAAAATCAGGGGATTGCCAAAGTCAGTATGATTCATCCTCTGGGGACCATGTATGTAATTTCATGGCAATCCATCCAATAGATGTTGAGATATTTCAGTCTGGAACAAAGTGGTGGACCAACTGTCCAACTGTCAGACCATCATTGCCACCCAAAGAGCCACTAGGGTGGCTAAAAAATGTATCTGTGTCACATGAATCAGGATACTATTCACTTGTCCTGTGAATGGGCCTGAAGTTTTGTCTTTTCTGTTTTCATCCAGTTTCACAGGGTACAAAAAGTACAGCGTAGCACTAATCGGGGTGACAGTTTCAACTTTTTAATATAATATTTTAGTCACATGGTGATGCTAATGCTGCTTTGGGCGTCATTTTCTCACCTCCGATTTGTACCTCTATTCCTTGCTCTCCCTTATCTTTAATGGTGCTATGTCCACAGTTTAGCATTCAGTATTAACGCCACTGTTTCCCGTCACAAAGATAATGTTTGCATTTGTTTTGAATAGCAAGCAGAAATATGAGAGCAGACAGCAGTGGATAAGCATTCTCACAAGATAGGCTAACATGGAAGTTGAAACTTGATAGCGGTCGATGGTCCAGTTGCTTTACAGTAATTACTCCTAGGTCTCAAAATTAATGCAGTAATGATTTATCGGTGATAATGCTACAACTTTAAATGTAATTACTTCCTATCTGGTTTCCAGGAGCTTCTCACTAAACAACATGGTGAACTGAAAGTAATGTTTTTAACGTAATAAATTTCTTCTCAGGCACACTTCCATAGATACTGTACCCTTCCTATCTTAGAGATTCATTACAAGTTCAGCCAGAGAAACACTCGATAAGATGTTCTAAAGCAAACAAAATCTCTATATCACAACAAAAAAGATTAGATGTTGTGATGCCTCAACTGTAATAGCTTCAAATAGTCTCATATATCCAATATCTAATGACAGTGAAAATCTTTATTCATTCTGCAACGCTACCAATTCCTTTTTAAAAGATTGTTTTATTTGTAACAAAACTAGTAATATCAAGTGGTAGGTAGGCTGGATTTAGGTTTATATATGAATTATATACAGATAAATGCATACTCATAATTCTTTGCATTACTGACTACTGTTTCAAAATGTTGTTCAGTCCAACTAAATGTGTTGACAAACTAACAAGCTAACTTTTGAGCTAGCAGATGTGTGTGGGTTGAGCCGTCTTTTCTCCACATCACTGGTGTGTTTGCTTTCCAGTGCTTCAGTGACCATTAGTTGCATGAATATATTCAATTATTCAGATTTGTATGATGTGTTTGTGCACAATTATGCCATGCAAGATCAGAATTTTATTATGCCTAACTTGACCTGAAAAGCAATACACTGTATTCGCTCAGAAGCAGTAATCATGAAATCTTACACATAATTCTATAAAATTCTTAACATTTCATACTTTGGAACATTTAATATCTTTTGCTAAATTATTTGCTAAATAAATATCTGGGACAATATCTTCATTTTCCTACATAATCCGACCCTAATAAAGACTAGTACTAGACATGGCTGCTTTGACATTTACCAGCAGATATGTAACTGCCTTTCTTATCAAGAGGGACTTATATTGCATTACCAGTTAAGTGTTTTTGTCAAGGACACTTTTGACAGCTCAAGTGGCTGTGGATGGACACAGTGTGCAGATCAATCCTGTGATGTGGCAGTTCTCCACAACCACTAGCTGTTCATATAGGCAACAACATACGATGCCTTCACTTCTCTGATGTACAAGGCCAGTAAGTTTCTACTGATGTTGATGGAGCTGCTTTCTCTACTTTCATAAGCCCTCTCTCTCTCTTTTCTTATCTGTGGCATTTTCTATTTTTTACAGTGTAGATAATTTGATTATAAAATGTCACATCCATCCAATTGGAAAAAATAACTATCTTGGTGTTGATCAGTACGGCAAAGTAGCAGATGACTTTGTAAAATGCATTATTTAATGAGTAAAAGTCGACAATATAACTTTATTTATTAACAAATCAATTTTAAAGCTGCAGTTGAAAAAAGGCCCATTAAGCAAATGTAGATGTTTGCTATTACCGACCATTAAAACACCAGAAATATTACAAACTGCATTTCTGAACAGGATGAAGCCCTTATCACCAGATGTCGACATCATTGAATATTTACGAAATGCAGTTTGAATTACATCTCTAACTTCTTAATTCCTAAAAACCTTGAGGTTTTCCTTCTTCAAAACTGGTGCAATAAACAGGTGTTGAGAATCTCTGACGGCCTTGTGAGGAGGAAGAAGCTGCTCTGAAGGCAACGGATGGCCCTGCTCCATATTAGCTACTTCACATTCACATATCAAGTGATTCCATTAATACCCCCCCCCCATCCTCATCCTTATATAAGAGCTGTGCACTTTGTGCTTCATGGTTAGAGAAAGGCTTTTAAGAGAAGCCCACAATTAGCGGACTAAATGCAAACCTACACACACATTGAGAGGGGATTTTATTTGTAATGAAAACAGGCAGCTGGTTTTTCAGCCCCTTGAAGAAAACAGGTGTGAGTCATCCCCCGGAAATAGTCAGAATCACTTTGCCTATAACAAGCCTTCAATCCAAGAACTATGGTGGTGCTGCTCTGAGCGCCTCATTTGGTTAAGAAAACCCAAAAGCAAATCAGTGCAAACACAGGGTGAATAGCAACAATCTCCTCTGCTGTCTGCAGGAGAATGTAAAAAATAGGGTGTAATGGAAAAGTATAATCGGCTGCCACCTTGTCGGGTTGTGTAAATGTATTCCAGCCTCTCAAGGAAACTAATTACTGGTACAATTTATTTGGCAAGCGGCTGAAGGTAATGGATTTGACCCTCTTCTGTTAAATAGAGCCATAACATGATTTTCACTGATTAGAGGAGGATAGGACAAAAAAAAGACATGGTATTAAAGCTTGCCTTTTGCAAAAAGAGACACAATGCGTACCAAAATCCACGAGTTTGACCCCTCCATGCGTCGTCAACAGGATGTTATTGCCTTTGACGTCACGGTGGATGGTCTTGTTGATGTGCAGGTGCTGGAGGCCCTGTGAGAGAAAAAAAAAAAAGAGGTTAACAGCTTTTTCTGACAAGCACCTGCCTTCAAAATTATCCCATTTAAACTCTTACATTGACGCAATGTATTCAGTGGCAGGTTGTTCTGCTGAGCTCTACAGTACAGCATTGTCTCCCCTCATGCACATTCAAAAGGCCAGACTTACCATGAGGGCCTCATGCAAGATGTAGGCAATAATGGCTTCATCCATTCTGTCTCCTCTCTTCAGCATGCCTTTAGCCAGATCTGTCACAGAGCCGCCGTTGCAGAGCTGCAACAGAAAAACCCACAAAGAACAGAGAATAATGAGCAAAAGCTCGACATGAGTCAGCACTTATAGCTGAACTTATACAATATGCTGAAATCTGGGGCATCTGAGATATGCAGAATTTGACGTGGAGAAACAGCAGAGGATGAAAACGTTTTGATCATAAGATTTCACAGTGAGAAAAAGAGATGCTGAAAGTAATTCTGTCGATCTTTAGCAGCTTATCTCTCTGAGGCAGCTTAGTGAGAGGTGAAAATCGTGCCCATGGGGAGAATGTACATTTTGTGTGCAGGGTTTAATCTACGCTACGATGACTAAGCAGGGTAAATATTAAACATGCATAAATCATCTTCAAATGAAGTACATCCTCTTTATGTTTTCAGACAAAGCCATGGTTTATATTAGAAATTACACACCATTTATAGGACAACATTTCATACTGGAAACAGAGCGTACCAAGATTAAAATCAGCAGGGACGTTTGGGTTCATGTATTTGTAGGTGTTTTCTTGTGGTATACTGCGTCTAGATATGGACTCCACCGTCAATAGCAATCCCTCTTGGAAAATTACCCAGTGGGTTGCCTTGGCAACAATAATAACCCTTAATTTGGGCCTTTCTTCGGGAGATGCCAGAGGTGTACGGGAAATAAAAAGCTCTAAGATGTCAATCACAGTGCTGGGGGCTGCTAGTGAAGAGAAACTGTAGAATGTGCATATGAAGTCTGTTTGTAAACACAGACCTTGTCGCTCTGTGGGGTAAAATATCATCTACAGATGCAATAAACATACAAACACATCCCTCTCTTCCCATTTGTAATGGCTTGGGAAGATTTTGCATTTCGACACACATCTTTAGTCCTAACCGCACGCAAAAAAAACATTTTGTGTTAGACAGGAAATTTCCATCATATCTTTTTATGTATTAAACACTTGTTCTCGTATAATTACACTAATTTCCCGCACTTGTAAACTGAAAGCTTAATTAGGCAAGAGACATGCAGTGGTGCGTGGTTATTTAGGATAAGAATCAGTCCCCTGCAGCGATCGTACTAAAGAGATTGTGCAGCACATAGCAGAAAAGGTTACTAATAAATAACTTATATACCACAGCATTAACACAACCATAGGATTTTTCAATTCACATTGAAAATGACAGGGTATTGTACACAACAGCACAGCATGGGGCTTACAGTGCAATATTTATTTTCCTAAAATGGCTAAGGAAACACGACCTACAGTACTATGATTTTGACAAAAAAAAGAAATGATGGTACCATTTTGCATTATTACTCTATAAATATCTTTCCCTGCAATCCTAATAAAAAAAGTGCTGACTGGTAGCATCATAACACAGGTATAATATTAGCAGCTCTGTGCCCAAATCTCCAAATAGGGACCCATTTTGTCATCTGAATATAATTCCACCCACAGGGCTTGACTGCCATTGCACACATTTTGCCAGTGTTTCTATGCTACTTACTGCAGCTAATAAAGCTAACCACAGGAAGCTATCAATTGATTCTTCCACTTACAGCTTACAGTAAACACTTTTTAAAATAGAAAACACTAAATTTATTTGATTTTAGCAACGCAAATACATATCATTGTCATTACTGATTATTCTGTTGATTCTTTTTTCTGTAAACCTTCAGAAAACAGTCAAAAATCCCTGTCACAATTTCTCAGAGCCCAAGGTGACATCCTCAAATTTCTTGTTTTGACCAAACAGCAGTCTAAAACATCAAATATATCAAAGATTTCATTTACAATGATATAAATCCAATGAAAGCAGCAAATCCTCACATTTGGGAAGCTGGAATCGGCAAATATTTGGCATTTTGCTCAATAAATTACCGTTCTGGTTAATATTTTAAAAGGAATTAAAATGCATCATGACTTTGTTATCATTATCGTTTTCCCTTTGTTGGAACAAGACATTGTGAAACTTATAAAATAAAGTACTCAAATATTCAACACTAGATCATGGACGGATTATGAGCCTTACGGGCCCCTGGTCAAAATCATGTAAAAGGCTAAAAGACTGAAAGAGACACAAAATAACGCATCATTTTTTCAGTCAATTTGTTTCTCTTTGTAGTAGTTTTGTCTCTCTTTGTGATTGTTTTGTGTCTCTTTGTGGTCATTTTGTCTCTCTTTGTAGTAGTTTTGCATCTTTTTGTGTCTTTTTGTAGCCATTTGATTCCAACAAGAAATGATAACAGTGACTTCGAACAGATACTCTGGCCTGGGGGCCCCATGACCACTTGGGGCCCATTCAGTAATGCACTAGATGCTGAGAGTGAGTCTTTGACCTTGACTAAGCGATGGCATAAGTTTTCAACGCCGTGCCTCGTGTCTGTTTTCTATCTGCCTATCAATCTACCTATCCATCAGGAGCCCAGAGAGCTGTTGCAGAATGGATGGCATGTATCTCAGCTGCCACATGGGAGCTTAATCACTCCTCTCTGCCATCAGACGTGCAGACAAACTGCGGTTAAGCAGAGAATACCTCTGAGGCTTTTCACAGACAGCACAGCGCTCTGACAATGAGCCACGCCTGACGTCAGTCCACATCGCTGCTGCCATATCACCTGTCATCATTAAATTACACGGGGCAGACAGACAAATCCATATTAATGAGAGGTGCGGTGCCCTAGATTTAGCAGAGCTAAATGTTAGCACTCTCACCCTAGCAGTGCCCACTTCCAGAAAGTGATGCTCGACATGAACATTAATTATTTGAGATGTGGTGACGACTCAAACCTCTGCAGAGTGGAAACGATATATGAAACTTCAGACCTGGTTTGATTTAAGTCTCGTACGGATTAAACCAGATTTCCTAACCTTTCTATGAAGCAGGTGCTTGGGATATTTAAAGTCTGATGGTTCTATTCTGTAACTTCTCCATTGGCAAAACACACGACTAATTCCCATTAACTTGCATCACACCATTAAACTATGATAGTGATTGTAAAAGTCAATGGGGATTACAAAACAGCGGAAAAGATAATAGCTTAATACATTAAGTCTGGTACCAAGTTGGTCACGTTAAAACATCCCATTCATTTTAGGTGAAAATTCCCACAAAATGCAGCCTTTAATTTCAAATATGGACCTTTATTATGAAGCACACTACTACCTACTGATTTCCTTCAAAATTTGGTTTTTACTGCCAGCTGCCAACGAGGCATCACCATAAAGGAATATAAGGTTTCAAGACGAAAGTCAACGCCAATTCCACTGCTTGCTATTGCCTTACTATTGCCTTACTTTTAGGTAATATCCCAAATATAGGCTGCAAAATTGTTAAAAACTCCACACTGCAACAATTAGACTAATAATCCTAACTCTATTATGGCTAAAAATAATTAATAGGGCTGCCTAATTTGCATTTTTCACCACAGATTTGCTTAAAATCTGAAGAGATACTAGTAATATAAAAGGTCGGTTAAGATCTTTGTCTTATATCTTCCTCTTGAATGTCACGTGAGTTTCTACAGAACTATCAGTTTTCAAAGAAGAAAACTGAATACATTGTATACTGAGTGGGATATTCTCCATTACAAATGAGGTCAGGTGCTTGTTTAGTCATGTAAATGAAAGTATTCGATCAAAGACGTGTAAAAGAAGTAGTGGATGAAACAAATGTGAAGATGAAACAAACAGGGCTGCCCGCTGACTCAGTGAGGAGAAACCACAGCTGACGTTATACCACACAGGTGCTGACTTCTGACTATCTTTGATGCACGTCTATCTTGTATTTTTTATTTACTGTCAGTTTATAGGACGTACGGAGCTGCATCAAGTCTGCAAAACTGAACAGGTGTGTGTGTTCCTGTGTGTGTGTGTGGCACGCTGGATCGTCTCCAGAGAAAAACACTCCTATTGTTACTGTGGCCTTATTGTTTACACAGGAATAATAGCTGAGGTGTCTACTTTCTGGGACCCTTTCTTGAAAAGCCCTGAACAAGGACCATTTTAAACCTCATTGTCAATTAATGACCATAGAGATTGGTGTACGAGGGCAGGGCGAGTCAGGGCAGAGAGTAATGGGGGTAAATGCAGACAGCAGGGGTTTATTTTTGACTTTCAGAAGGTGTCCGACAAAAAAAAAAGCGGCACAATGAGAGAGGACTAACAAAAGGGTCAAAAATCCATATCTCTGGTTTAGATGGAGATTGTGGCATTTCTTGAAATATAAATATAATGCAAAAACATGTATTTCAACTTTAATTTACTAATTTTATTCAGTCCGGTCAGAAGCACCAAATTGGAGTGATAATATCTTGAAGTCTACCAGCTTTGGGTTTCTTCCATTTCTTCTCTCAGATCATCTCAAGCTCGGTCAGACAGGGAGCTCTGGAGGATTCAAGTCCTCCTGTTGGTTGGACTACTCAAGGACATTTAGGCTTTTGTCCAGTGTTATCTCGGCTTTGTGCTTCACTCATTGTCATGCTGAAAGGTAAACCTGTATACAAAGCTTGTGTTTCCTTTCTTAAAAACCTCCTTTGTTTCATTCATCATTTTCTCAGCATAGATCACAATGCTTCTATCGCCATTAAACAGTGGTGGAAAGTAACAAAGTACATTTACTGAAGTACTGTACTTAAGTTCAAGTTTTAGGTATTTTAATTGAGTATTTCCATGTTATGCTACTTTATATTGTTCTTTTTACTCCATTACATTTATCTGACAGCTATAGTTACTCATTGCTTTTCAGATGAAGATTTCTTTATATAAAAAACATTTGATAAGCTCATAAAATACAATGAATTTTTAAAAAGCAAACCAATGATTCCCAAACGCTTTGGCTTATGATCCCTGACCAAAAAAAAACGGTGTCTGCTTGGGGCCCCTAACTATTCGAGGTTCAAAGAGGCCAAATTATTCAATATTTTCCAAAAAAAAAGCAGAAGTTAAGAGAAAATTAAAAACAGCTTTGTATATTGATTGCTTGTTAATTAGGAATGACTGTTTTCAGCCTCTCTTCCACAAAGGCATGTTTAATGTGGTGCTACAGAGACAGTTTGACAAGTTCTTCCATCTCTGCAGAGAACCTGAAACTCTTAAAGATGCAGAGGTAATTTTGTCCCTGATAAAGGCCCTTCATGCCCAGTTACTTCTTCCTTTTCCTAATGACTGAGCCCATTCATTTCTAAATACCTGCCGAGAGTTTTGCCTGTATATTATTCTCTGTGAACTGTTGAGCCTTGTATTGAAAAGGGCCACGCCTTTCTAAAATACTTTCGATCAATTCGGCTCAAATAACTGAGCTGAACAATCATTATATACCCAAAGGAAACTTGTTTTTCAACAATCTCTTATTCACTTTTTGACAAAAAGCGACACATTACCAAAAAGGTTCAGATTACTGAGCCCTCTTTCAGCTTGCTCCATGTTGTCGCCATCAAATATCTACCGTCATCAGAAACACAAACAGCCAAAGCTGATGAATCACAGTTCACAGTTGGTCTTCACATAAACACCAGCTTTTCCATTTAATAGTTACTCCCTAATGAGTGCTACTACTAGCATTATTATTAATGGAAGTGACAACAAAGCAGTAGTAAAAGAACTAGCAGTTAAATTCTGTAAACAACCATTTTAAATTAGAACTAAAAATGTATTATAGGCACGGAGTAATGCAATTTCAATTAAGCATTACGACATAGTGACTTTTCATTTTTGCATAATGGAAGATGAGATGCATCTTTAAGATTTGCTTTTAAAGGTTGGACTAATCATTGGCCTCCATTTATCAGGATCTTTGGATGAAACATGGGGGCTCACAAATGAAATGCACATCCAAATCAGGTTTTTTATTTCCAATTAGAGAATAAAAGTCGCTCCATCATCGCTATCTTTGAAGTATTTTTAAACTCTCTGGGAGCAGAATTAGGCCTTCAAACATGAAAGCTTGCCCACATCCGCTATCATAAAAGAGCACACTACAGAGGCAAAGCCAAAAGCCCGCAGACCCCAATGAGGGGCTAACAAAGTAGAGGATGCAATTTCTATGAATTCTGTTCATAATGAGCGGTCCGCTGTTAGTGCAGGGCAGAAAAAGGCTCCTCTCAGCAGAGCTAAAGGATGGAAAATTACAGTTCAGAAAGGAGGGACAGTAACCATGGTGAATGACCACCTCACTCCCTGCTTTCCTGTCTCTTCACTGCAAAAACCCCCTTGTGCATCTACTTCAGAGTACACACACATGCACACACACACACGCAGCCCCACACAGCCACTTGCTAAACTGTCAGGCAGTGATTTCAGCCTCAGGATTAGCCACCAGATTTGGACTGCTGGCTGCAGATTTTTTGCAAGGGAAATTTTGAAAATGCATATGCAAACCACAGAGGAAACGTAGTAAACAAAGTAGCAAAGCTGAGTCAACTCCCCAAACACTAGATTTGTATTTTAATTGAATTGAGTCCTGACAGATAAAAACATACAAAAATAACAATCGCTACAGTGCAAAATAAGAATTATCTTATTAGATAAAGGTCTTTGTTTTCCTATAATGTAATGTGTGGTCTGATTATTCAGCATCTAAAATTGTACTTGATATCCGAGCAAAGTAATTGCAGGGTCCTCTACAAAGGTCAGGAGGAAGGACAGCGATGAAAAGGGAAAGAAACACAAGCTGGAGAGGTGAAAACTATCTACTGGGTTAGCATAACACTGCTGCTGTTGATGCAAAGCCCACTGAGCTTGGATTACAGAAATATGGACACTCTGTTCTAGCACTGCTGTACCTGGATAATGGAAAAAGGACATGGGCATTTCTTTTTAAAGTGCAGTCAGAAAAAGTTTCCTTGTTGAGACTAAAGCAAATGTATGCATGCACAAAAATGCCATATAAATAAAAAGTATACCCTTTTTTGTACCATTTATATTATTTATTTGTTCTTTTTTAATTCTCTCCTCCATGTTTGATGTGTTTTTCATGCTTTTGGTATTCTGTTGAATCAGTTTCTACTGTTTAGGGATCGGGTTTTGAAAGGGTAGCTTGGCTGTGCATGGGATGGGGAACAGGAGTTTTTTTTTTTTTTTTTTTAAATCAGCTCATGCAATGTTATTTTTTTCTTGTATCATTTTCACTTCATAAAAAAAATGTTTGCAATATTCAAAGCAAATTCAAAATTCAATACTAATTCAATAATTCATGTTTACCATGGTTGCTATCTTAGATTAGCATGTTAGCATGCTAACATTTGCTAAATAGCACAGAACAGTTCAGGCTAAGGGGAATGTCATTAGTTTTGCAGGTTATTTAGTCATAAACCAAAGTAGTTAAAGAGACATTTCAATCTTGACCTGATGATGACGCTAGAGGAAAAGTCAAATCACAAACGTTCTGAATGTTTCCTGTGTGAAACGTGAATTTCTGTACCAAATTTCCCAGCAATCCATCCAATTGTTGTCAAGACATTTTCCTTTGAGTCAAAAATAACAACCTGCTAGGTGCTAGTTGAAAACTCAGGGGATCACCAAAGTCTGTAGGATTCATCCTCTGGGCACCATTGATACAGTATCTGTACCAAATTCCATGGCAATAGTTGAGACATTTCACTCAAAACCAAAAATGCCAATCTCATAGCGGCGCCAGAGGAAAAGTCAGGGGATCACTAAAGTTATTAGGATTCATCCTCTGGGGACAATGATTGTCTGTACAACATAGTATAGCTGTTGGACTATTGGATGTCTGACCAACATTGTCATCTTATTACCTTCAAAGACCTTTAGGACCATTAGCTCTGACACTTTGCCAGCAAGTCTTTCTTATCAACCCTCCTCAAGTTTGCTGACCATGTTTACCATACATCTCCAGGTTTATACTGCACTCTATCAAAGCAGGAACACCAATTACATGGTCAGAAAGTCAAAAGGCAAAGAAAAGCTGCACCGTGTTGGACCACACAAACACTTTTCCTCCTCTGAGGTTGACCTCCATTACATGTTTGTCTGGAGCTTGACATTTGAAAAGGGCTACAGCAGGCAATGAAATATGAAAGACGGAGAACTGGGGAGCTGGAGGCAAGGCTTTTTTAGATGTACAGAAAGCAGCTGCAGCAGCAAGGTCCCCTTGAAGTTAAGCATAAAATATCACAAATTCATACCTGCATCTAGACATCATTGTACGTCAGCAGGTGCAAGAAAGCAGTCTCAAAGTCAAATGCAATGATAGTAACTTGCTAAAGCAGTTTACACATAAAAATCCAATTGCACCAACAACTATCTATCCTTTTCAAAATCAAAATCAAAAGCTTTATTGGCCAAGTATGTGTACACATCCAAGGAATTTGACTCTGGTTTTTCATTGCTCTCAATGTTACACACGGTACCAAGAACAATTTTCAGGAAGATAGATAGAAATAGACATACAGCTTAAACTAAGGACAACAAGCCTGATCAAGATAGGTAGAATAAACATAGAGTGTACCTAGAAGTAGGTATAAAATATAGATGCGTGTGTGAATATATATAAAAGCAACAATGAACAACAACATACAATGTTCATAGCGTATTCTACTCAAAATCCAAACAACAGAAATCAGCTACAAGAGACATTTGGGCCTGTGCTCCGACCTGATAGGTGTATAAACTAATACACTGAGACAGCCCCTGTAAACAGAAATCCCTGCTCTGCTGCTCTCAGCGACACGCGAGCCAACCTCAACCCCCAACACATCCATGTTGTTGGCCTGCGAACAAATCCCCCAGGTGGCCCATAAGTAAACTCCTAGACTGCCCAGGGTGGCTTAAACTGTTGCATAATCCCTGGCCAGATCTGGTCACCGCTGCATATACCTGGCGAGACATGCCGTGTGAAGTACAATCAGACCTTTAATCTGCACCTATACGCTCTTTGTCTGCACGGTACAGCCACAGTATACAGGCAAATGTTATTTCATCTATATATATTTTATCAGTCAAATATATGGGTTGTTGTAAACACATAGTGGCTTTTCTATTCAAATATAATATGTTTTCCTACCTCCAGTACTAGCCACAACTGATCTCCACATTTGACATCCTTCTTGTAGTACATCCCGTAGAATTTGACAACATTGGCGTGGTCAGAAAGAGCTTTGAGGATGTTGTACTCTGCTTCGATCTCCTCATCAATATCCTGAGAGACAAAGACAAAGGTCAGTTAAAATTACAGGAAAGACACATTTTGTCATCTACAAAGTCATGTTTTGCTCATGTTTAGCAACCCTGTTTCCATTTTGTGATGTTTTATGCCAAAAGATATCAAAAGAACGAGAGAGGCAAAAGATAGAATTGTGGTGAGGATACCAGCTTTCTAGATTAAATAAATAGTTTTAGTTTTGAGACAGGAGACAAAAGGTAAAAAACATCTGCCTACCATCACCTCTAAAGCTCATTATTAACATTTCTTTACATCAGTACAAAAAGTGCAAAATGTCAAGATGGTGTTACCTTTGGACAGAGCCTGGCTAGCTGTTTTGCCCTGGTTACAGTCTTTATGCTAAGCTAAGCTAACTGTCCCCCTGGATCCAGCTTCACAGTTAGAAGTATCGAGCTTCTCGTCTAACTCAAGAAAACAATTAAGCGCAAGATGCAAATGTAACATTATAAAACAGTATTATACAGTATGTTGAGATTTTCAGAAGCCAACTTTGACATTTTTATTGAGTTTATTTGTAAGGGTCAAGTAAAAATAACATGACACAATAGACACATCTGCAGTGGCGGTATGTACGACGCTCTACTGCAGTGATTCCCAACCTCTTTTGCCTTCTGTCCCCTTAAAAACAAAGAATGAGTCATAAGCAGTTCAACCAAAGAGATTTTCCCTTCTCAAATTGTTTTGTTGGAATACTTTTTAGACACCAGAAAGGCTAAAACTATCCAGTATTTCACAAGAAAACAAAAAAAAAGAAGAGAAATTGTGTTAAAGAAAAATGGTTTTGATTCTCTCTCATGACCCCTCAGATTTGTCTTGGTCTGGACACCTATATGGGGTCCTCAGGTTGGGAACCACTGCTCTACAGTATATACAGTCGCTGAAGCAAAAATACTTGACAGTGCTTATACAACTCCGTGCTTTACACCAGAAATAGTCATAAGCAAAACATCACAAGTATTCTCCTGAAATGCTTCATGAATGTAAACCTGAAACCACGCATACTGTAGCATGAGGGGACCTTTCAATATAGTTGTACCGTCTATCCATGAAATAATCAACCCAGTGATTAAAACGACAGTAATGATGGTCCCCACAGACTAGTGGTCTGTAGATAATCATTATCATTTTTCAATAATGAGAAACAGTAACAAATTCACAAAAGACTAATGAGACTTTTATTAGCATGAAGGCTGGATTTAATAGATGAAAATGGCTGCTTATGAGAGCTGCTAAATAAGCCATACAGTTCACTGTACCTTCAAAACAGACAACAGTGGAGGTATCAGTCTATGCAGGACTCAATGACACCATAACATGAGATCAATGATGAGACTTTCTATAACTGTTCATTAGTCTAAAACACAGAAGCAGCAAAACAATATGAAAGCCTCCATTATTGTCATATTACATTTAAATTTCAGAACAAATGTAATTTCAAACCTCTTGCTCAGTAATGTTCTGTAATTGGCAAATCTTGTCACTGTAGAAAAAAATCTCTGCTTTATAGGATGGATCAGTCCCACGCTACCAGAAGTAACATCATGTATCTGTGCTCTGTGTCGAAATGTTCTTGCTTTAGGCCAAATTTGCTTCACACACTCCTGCAAAGGTGCCAAGTGTGTTTTGACTTAATGCTAAAACCCTGCACAAGCAAAGGAGCCCAACATTATCAGAGTACTGCCATGATACATCCCACTGATGAAGAACAATTTATCTGGAGCAATTTGCTGTGATAATTTGCTGATGGTTGTAGAAGGAAGAAAACTCCTTTTCTAAACGTCCAGTAGAGCAGCATGATGTTTATCTTGCCAACGGCTGAGCTAATGAGTCAGTCACTTTGCTGATGGTGTATGAGATGTACCAGAGATCTGTCAACATACTTTCCAGAACGTTTTACACCTATTCCCCCTAGTAAATTCCTCAGTATAAAAGGGTTGCATCCTTTCTGGAAGGTATTTTTACTGTAATGTTGCAGAAATGTTGGGCCTTATAGGTCTGGTCCTTTCCTTGTTTAGTACTGGGTATGTTTCTCAGGTGTAAAAATGAGACAAGGGTATGATATAAAATCCTAAAATGTAATGTAACACACACTCTTCTCAGTCAGCACATATTATAGTCATGTGTTGTAGCCAAAGTAATGATATAAATAAATAAAAAGTATACAGCTCACAAACACTAACCTAAACCTATGAATACATAAATCATACGTTCTGTAAATGCCAGATCCACATCACTTAAAAAAGTGCTGCTAGTAAGTTATAGAGTTTTGTATCACTGATTAACACAAAAAGCATCATGTTTGAGTGAAAAATGCATGAAAATAAAAATCAATTTGGTTGAAATATACTGACTTAACAGCTGAAAGCAAACCGTAAAGTTAGCAAAGAGCAAGATACATGCAAAGAGAACGAATGGTTGGACAGATCTAATCTGTGTTGGTGTCTAAAGCTCTAAAATAAAGTCGCTATAAATGCGACAGATTTAGGTCCACAAGACAGTAACTTGTCTGCCGTGTTCCTCCACCAAAGGCGTAAACACACCACAAGCTTATAGCTGCTTTAACAAGCACTGACTACAACACGTGCATGGCATGGAGTGAGGACATTATGCAAAACGGTATAGAAACATGTGAACTTCAGGCTACGCTAATAGAAGAAGTACTAAATTAAATGTGCAGTATGACACCTTCTGCCTGTCACTTAAACTCAAATACATTAGATAAGAAAGTCAACTTACATGGATGGGATCCAGTATCTTTACGGCTGCTTTACTTCCATCAATTTTGTTGAGCACCTTGTAGACTTTTCCATAGGTCCCTTTCCCGATTGTCTCGATGATTTCCCAGGCGTCAGTGGGATCCGGAAAGTTGTCAAAGACAATCGATTTCCCTGATTGTGGAAACATCTTCAGGAGAGATCTCCTGTGAAAGAAAAACACATGGGTCACTGTTAGAGAGGAAGAAGAAGGTGGCAGCTGGGAGAGAACAATATAAACTTCAGTATGCACAGACTGGTGTGCTTATACTGATATTAATCCATGTGAGAACTTAGTAAACATATTAGTGAAGAACTCAGCTGAAGGAGACTTAAAGCCCAGTGTACAAGTACATACAGGAACACTATCTTGATGCAGACAAAAGAACTGGTATCCTATTAACTACCGACTAATGTTTACACTTTGCAGAAGCGTAACCAGATGAGTGGCTTGTCTAGTGTTCAGAGTGCTGTCATGCTGGTTTGTTTGGGAATTAAACTGGAAGCACATTAAGCATTTAAGTAAAGGGTAATCCAGTGATAGCTGGATAGTTGGGGGTTAATTTTTGGGGTTCGGGGCTTTAACGCTGTAGTAACACTCTTACACACTCCACAGAGCTGCATGGTGCTATAGTATTAGCTGTAAAACTCTTTTGCCTCCATCAAACACAGAAATACAAAGCTGTATAAGTTGGATCAGTTAGTGGAGAAAGACTTTTAAAGTAAATTTCAAAGGCTGGTTTGAGCTCCAAGTGTGATAAATTTCTGACAGTGTGTTATGTTGCGCTATATTCTCATGCTACAAAAAAAAGACTCTCAGCACTGTGTCTTTGTCTGAAAGGACTCATTCATATCGCAAAAGACTGGGTATGCAGTCATTTCTGGTACTGATGTTACTTCCAGTCATATTGCATTTAGCACGCTGTAGCTAGGTGCTGGATACAGATGAATGATACTTTAGGATTACACTGTTGTAATGCTGGATGACACTTTGGAGCAGGACTGACTCATGGTGAAATCAAGGGGTTTTATTATTGGGAGATTTAAAAAGCATAATAAACACTGATGCATAAATATGCTTGTGGATACTGATAGTAAATGTAGAGCCTTTATGCAGTAGCTTTTAATGATTAAGGCTTTCAGTAATCAGTAGCTTTCTCTAATTTCACAGTTAACAATTTGTCATTTAAACCATGAGAAGTTGTCCTTTTTGCCAACTTTTAAAACTGTGTTGTAAAGGTGTTCTGCAATATCTTTTCAAAAACAGTATCTGATAACTGACAACTGCAGAATTGAGAATTTAGCAATCCACTCACCTCTTGATGTCTGTTATTTGTTTCTTGTCTCTAAACTCCCAAAGGGGTGTGTGTTCTTTCAGCTACTTTCAGAGCTAGTCCAAAGCAGAGTCTCAATTTCAAAATAAACTATTAGTTTTCCTATTTTGTTTTTCTTTGTGCATTTGGACCATTGTTGTGACATTTATCAAATTATATGCAAATTCACAATGTAATACTTTAAGGTTATTAAATGCAATAAAAGAAGAAACAGCATTGTATCTTTGCATGGACATGTGCAAAGGAAAGTTAGTCAGAGCCAACCAAATTATCATGTAAAAGGAGAACACTGTTAAATCCTACACAAACGCCTCTAAGCACACCTTTCATAAACCCTTCAAGAGAAGGGTTCCTGTTTCTGTCCTCACAGTTTTGCATTCAAAACTCCACACAAAACTAAATCCACAATAAAAGCAGAATAAATGGAAACAAACTTACATTGTTCTCTAAATAAAACTTGGAACATTTTTGAAAAATAATTAATCCATTTCTGTGCAAAAGGTTAGCTTGGAAGCAATGGCAGGCCAGCCTGGCCTGACTGAGTGTAAACCACAGAGGAGGAGCTAACGTGAGCTAATCTCACCAGCAATTCCCCTGCTCCGGGGCTGCCATTGGAAACCATCTGTAAGTGGTAGGAGATACGCTGGGATTAGCAGGAATAAGCCACTGTTGCAGCGTGAGCCTTTCCCCATATAGACGCCCATTCACAAACAAAGGAAAGCTGGTTAGAGGCCATAAGTGCACAGGGCTGCAGAGAGCCATTCTTCTTTTTGTTATCAGCGGTCACTTTATTTATGTTCAAGGAAGATTGCTTCCAATGGTGCTATCTTAGATTCACTTCCCAGCAGTTACTTTATCTAAACTAGTTACGATCATTATGCTGATTTAAATCAGTTTGAGTTACTGTGAACAAATGATTCCAGAGTAAGATAAAACTGACATTATGTTGCAGAGATATTATCAGTCATTGCCTGTGCAGTGCAATTAGACTCCTATAGTTGCATCCGCATGTAGGTAATTGCAAGTGTGTTTACCTAATGTACAGTGCCTAAGTAACCTGCAGACATTGTTAATAATGCATCACTGCCTCTATATGTGACAACCTGCTGTGACACATGAGACAGGAGGGCGAAACCAAAGGACTCACACTGGACACCTCTAACAGGAGCACAGGCTGCAAGGAAATAACCCCTTAGAGGAGACAGTGTGTGTGTGTTTGTCTATGTGTCTGTTTGCATGGGGTTATCCAACCTTGCTGGCCCTGGAGCACTGGCTAGCTGTCACTTTTGGTTAGTTGTTTAGGGATGTGGCATTAAACCACTGTCTGTGTACAAATGCACAAATAATGAACTGCACATGTATAACTGAGCATGCATTTACTGTGTGAACAGATGCACTACTGTGGTTTTGAAAGAAAGAATACAGTTTTTATAAATGTCACTGTTGTCACATGGGAAACCAAGTAAGTTAGTAAGTAAAAGCTCTAAATGGAAATGTACTCATTGATGTGATTGATGTCTAAGCAAAGATTTGGCCACTTGAAGCTCTCAGAGGAAACAGAAGATCCATTTGTCAAAAGGGTACACTGGCCTGGGCTAATCTCTGACGCTGATGAGTGGGTTAAAGTTTCGGCTTAACCTTGGCACAAGAATACTGCTGGTTTACAAGCCAAGACACATCAAAGTCAAAACTGCAATACTTTCACTTAGAGCGCGTGAGTTTTGTGAAAGAATACTGAGACGCAAATGGTTGTTAATGGAAGCGTACAGATAAATATCATTATGCTACATCAAGCAGAAAAACCCCACGTCGATTGATTGGTTCTTGCTGTTTGCATAAAAACAGTAATAAAAAGTTCTACAGCATTTTTTGGTAACATCACAAGAGGGCAATCTGTTCAGGATTCAGGTCTAGAAAAAGTAGAAACACTATGACATGTTTCAGTTAAAAAAATCTTATAAGACAACACATCTTACCAGGCACATCTGGTAAGGAGTCTACTCCTGCTCAGCAACTAATAGTAACATAACTTCATCACACATTGAAAATAAGCCATGCCGCCCTTTAAAGATTTACATTTTGGCAAATCAAAGCAATGATCAATATCATATTTACTGACCTTTGATGGCTGATGGTGAGAGGGAACAAAGCCAACATAGACACATGGATGGTAAAGGTAAAGCATAGATTTAGACACAAATATGCACAGACACATACACACACACACACACACACACACACACACACAGAGAGACGCAATGTGCTGAGCCACTCCCAAAGTTTGCAAATAAGAAATCCAAATGAAGCAGTCGGGCTTACATTCTGTTTAACTATAGAAGCAAGTAAAGGATGCACACAAATAGTTTGTAGTTTTTAGCATTAGTAGCATATTTAGAGACATAAAAAGCCAAAAGCCATCATCATACTTACTCTCTTTTAAGTGCATTTACATGCTTGAGTATCAGTTGTGGATGATAGCATTAGCAAGCAAGAGCAGGGTGTAGTTCCTGTGTGCCCCAACCTCCTCTGCTCAAGAACAAGGAACACAATATTGCAGAGCATACCAAAGTTATTAGGCTCAGATAATGAGTAAGTAATTAGTTTTAGCATGAGGGCGTCCAGTAGCCACCAGCCGATGAGTCTGATACTGTCATAAATTAGCCTGGAGAAGACAAGCTAACAACAGGCGAGTGCATGGACGGCAGCGAGGAGCGAGTCAGGTGCAACAGGCCATGACTGCACCGGAGCACCGGAGCACCGGAGCGCTCCCAGCGCCGCTCAGCAGTGTCCCATTACAGAGGCGCTGCTGGGGCTGAGCCAGAGCTGGACTGAGAGTTCAGTTCAGAGGCTGGTAATATCTAGGCTACAGCGTGATTCAAATAAATTCAGTTTGCTAGACGTAGCATTTTCACATCAATAAATCATTACCACTCATTTTGAGATATTTGTAGAATTACTGCAAACCACTGCATCGCTGTAAAGATCAACAGTCTGATCATTGGATCAGATTAAAAAGACCCAGCGCAGTGGCTTCTCTTGCAGGACCCTTGCTAGTGATTTAATTGTCCAACAGGTGGTGACAAACCAGCCACACTTCCCTGAGCTGTTTAGCCCGTAGACATGTTAAGGTCTACGGTTTAGCCTACCTAACAGGTAATTGTTCAGACTCATTAACAAAACCACGAGACAGAGCGCAACGCGTCACACTGTGAAAGCCACGCCCACCGGCAGGGAAAAACTTCAGATTTCAGCAGGTCAAAGGATTATTTTAGCACCTAATGTCCACCAGAGAGGACAAACTCAATTGTCAGTCTGTCCCTTCTCAAGCTAAGTTCTGTAGTCAGCTAAGGCACTTACAAACATAATACTGCAGAGCTTTCTGGTTTAGCCACATTCCACTACACAAGTTTCATACTATCAAACTGCTTTAGCTTAATTTACAGCAATATATTCAGCCTAAAACTGACATTTGATGTTTGACTGACCAGTGACAAAATGCTGCTGCACACAAAGCAACACTGAGTGACAGGATCCCACAGTTTTCCTGTTCTTCCTGCTGATGCCTCACGTCTGCATCCACTTTTGTCTTCTTAAAGACTCAGCTTTTGGTTCGGCAGCTTATAAAAATTTAATTCTGGGTTCTTTACCCTGTTGGTAGGGCATCCCACCACACAGCAGCTTTTAGACAGTTTTCTGTTGTTTACAAGCAGACCGAAATGTATGGAAGCCCATTTCCGCCAGTAAAAAAAAAAAAAAAATTATGAGATAAAAAAGTCATAATTATGAGATAAAAAAGTCAATTATGAGAGAAAAAGTCAAAATATGAGATAAAAAAAGTCATAATTATGAGATTACAACATGTAAAATGTATAATTGTAAATAAACTAAGTTTTGCTGATGGTTTAAACAGGGAGAAACATGAGTTTATTAACATTTTTCACCACAGAACTGATTTTCTTCCCAGAAAGTTCAGTCCATTATCCTAATGAGCTACTAACAAGTAAAGCTGCAGACCTGATGGCTTATTAAATGAGAATCTCATAACCCTTTATTAAAAACATACATGTTTATCCTCTTCTGTTTGGCATGTTTAGAACAAATGTGATCTTAATTTTGAGAAACACTGCCACTAGCGATGCTAATGATGTGCGAAGTAGGTTATTATTTGTCTTGCTGATCGTGTGTCGTGTTTATATTACCTTTCATATGACAATGCAAGTAAAACTTTAAAACTCTGCCCAATTACATCCTTTAACAACCTCTCCGTGTAGTGGAAAAGTGAGATTTCATGCAGCGATGACTTACTGTCAGCAAATTATTGATTTTGCTCAAACTGTCTAAACTAATTGCTCAAGCAGTGAAGCTGTTAATTTATCACACAGACTAACAGATGGCGCAGTGATTGTTTTCCCCTAAACACTCAGAGGCAAGTATCCATCAGAGAGAGAAAAACTCAGTGAACAATCTCTTATTATTTAACAGAACAGTAAAAACTATTAGATTTATCTAATTGTTGTTGCCCCAACTCCGTCAACATTTTGAATTCAACATCTAGTCATATAAAGCAATGTAATAATAACAAGCTTAAGGTAACTTAAATTAAAAGGTACTTTTTGTCATTTGCTATTATTTTGGTTGTCAATAACTACAATAAAGTTCCAGTTTAACGTCATGAATGCTCAGTATTTATTATCAGATATGCTTGGATTCTGTCGTGTTGAACTGAATGAAGATGTTATGCTTTGTTGGGATTCAAGAGAGCAAGAAAGTCACTTCTACTGAAAACCAATCCCATCACTAGATAGTCCACTCCAGTCCAGCTGGTCAGTCTATTAAAGTTTCAGGTCTATGTTGTTTTTGTATGACCCCAATTTGCAAGAAAGCATGTAGCCTAATAGCAGGTTGAACTCATATGGAGGCCTCACATGGCTGAAATATAAATTATCAGCTCAGAACAAAAAATATATGGCTGCTCCTGCTCCTTACTACTGTGCTTTTAAATTGGTTGTTCGTGATCTTGCCAACTACAGACAATGGCTCAAAAATCTTCAGATTTATGAACATAAAGAAGGTAGGTTTTCACGTAAGTTATACTTAGAGCAAACTGCTATCTCAACTGATGCTCATACTGTAATAAGCTGTAATCTCATATCTTAACAAGACCATAAAAGATCAATTATGGCAAGATAGCGGGAGTCATAGGGACAAAAGACTGACCTGTTTTTATTTTCACTGGAAAGAAGAAGAAAGAGGAAATTGAGAAGAAAAAGGAGATTTAAAAGAAGAAGACAACCAACAAAAACGCTCTATCAAATCTGAGGAGAGTCATTTTCCACTTTTAAAAGAGGAACTAGAATAGGTCCAGTGCTTTGACTGTGCCATAAAACCTCATCAATCAGTCGGCTTTGGGGCCCCTTTTTGCCAATAATAAATCTGGAGGCCAGTGATGTCTTTGTCCAAACGCACTGCGAACCTCAGCTCTGTCTTCACCTCCTCCTCCACCTACAAATGACCCCCCTCGCTCTCCGTCTGAGAGGAACCCTGCGTGATCAACGTGCCGACTTAAGTGTCGGCTCCCTCCAGGCTTGCGCAACTGCAGCAAACCAACCTCATTTCCTGCTCCGCTGCTTCACAAATGGCTCCTGGAAGCTGAACCAAGACCAAGGATGGAGATGCACTGATGGCCATAATAGCCGTATGATTAGAGTGGGCAAAGGTCCAGCTCAGTGTGCAGACTGCCCTGCCCACTGTCTCACTATTTGACCACAAAATAAAAATGATAGAACATGTCTTTAAACCTAACAATGATTGCTTTTAGTCACCTTTCATGCTAAGCAGCCGTTGGTTTAGTGTTTCTACACTTTCCAAAGATCACATGTCAGTTAAATGATGTGTCCAGTGTTGTGATTTTATTTCCCTCTGATTTTGGATTTCCTAATCAGACTTTCTAAAATTGTTATTATTCTTTTTTGCATTTATTCTGTTATTAGTGGCTTTTTGGATGGCAATGTTGGTCTGTGGTTGGTTGGTCCACCACTTTAGTCCATACTGAAATATCTCAACAACTACTGGATGGATTGCCATGACATTTTGTACAGACATTCGTGGTTCCCAGAGGATGAATTGTAAAGACTTTGGTGATCCTCTGACTTTTCCTCTAGCGCCACCATCAGCTTGACATTTGTGGTTTTGAGTAAAATGTCTCAACAACTATACTGAATGGATTGTCTCAGATCTTGGCATCAGAAATTCACGTTGCCCTCAGGATGAATTGTTATCACCTGACTAGGATACCTTAACTAACGCACTGCTAAACATTGGTATGTTAGATTGTGAGCATGTTAGCATACTGACATTAGCATTTAGCTCAAAGCATCACCACTAGCATAGCCGTAGACTCTTAGTCTTGTTTACAAGCTACTCATGCTACTGAGAGAAAAATGAACTGCTTCCTGCATATATTTCAGACAAGGACCCACGTGCCAGTGTGGTTATACTGTACATATATTTATTATAATCAAAATGTCATGCATCACTACTATACTGAAACCATTCTTTCCAACATGGAAACAGTAATACTGCGGCATAACTAATAGAAGTTGTGCACAAACTTCCTAATGAGTGCACCATATTTAGAAAAGTCTACCTGTCTCTGTCTAATGCCACATATTAAATATTGGATGAGGACCCACGTGCCAGCCACACAGCCAGATGTGTGACGTGTTACATAAGCAGTTAATAGGCTTAATTTCTTGACAGGTAACCCACATACTTCTCCGCTGCACTCCGAGCTTCTCACCCACTGATCAGCCGCTAGTCTCAACACCGTGAAGAATCATCTTCTCTGACTGACACTGTACTGAAGAGATATCTCATCTTATGAAACACATACGATGACTGCATGATCAAATAATCCTTCTCACATACTGCACGGAACTGTACGTCCCTTTACCTAGATTTGGCTCATGTGCTTATTTCAGTCTTTTCTGTTCATGCACGTTTTGAAAGTGTCAGAAAAAAGCATAAAAATTAAGAGTGTCCAGTAACTTTGTGGCTAGAAAATGTATAAAAAAAAATAAATAAAAAAAATGGTTTAGCCATTCAGTGATAATTATGATATAAATTTGTTAAACATTAAACAAACAAACAAAAAAATATTGTGGTCTCTCAAACACACACAAACACATTTAACACATTTATGCAATCTGACAGCACAAAAGCTGATTTCCATTCCTTTTTGCAATGGCTCTATCTGAGCTTTCATGGCTTTTGCATTTCTTTATGCATTAGCGAATAATGTAAAAATCCAAATAATTGCTCAGATGCACATCCAAAGCTACCTGAAGACATTAAACACAATAACTAAGCCGCATACTTACATATAAAATTAGCATTTGAAAGATTTAATGAACAGAGTGTCTTACCTGAAATTAAAGTAGCTGTATTCAGACATGTTTTCAGACCTTCTCCGCTGATAGATAATTTGTGAAATGTGTTAGGATTCAGAACAGTGTGAGGGGTTGAGAACAATTATGTTGTTGAAAACTAAGTGGCACTGGAATGACAAGCAAGTCACTCAGCTTTGTCTCCTCTATCCCACTCATTGAACTCTGACTGCACTGTTATTATGTGTTTTTTTCTTGGCTTGAGACAGAAATAATGGACATTCTATATGAAAGAATAACTAAACTGGGTTATATAATCATGTTACATGGTGCAGAGCCATTTGCAGTTTGATCCATACCTGTACAAAATGCTGCAAAGAAAAATTCAAGAATCACTCTCATTCAAATCAAGTGAATATGACTTTGGCTTCACATTCACACTGCACAAAAAAAAAAGAAAAAGATAAATGTTCTTGAAATAAAAATGTATTCTAATTGGATTAGCAGGTTGCTTTAGAAGGGGAATAAATATTTGCATGACCTCAAACAGCAGTTTTGCTGCAGTGGCGATGCACTGGTTTGAAGGACATGCAGCAGTTCATGAAGGTTGATTGACTGATTGATAAGGGTATTGATTAACACAATCACTCCCTCTTTGTGTGTGTGCACATGTGGGGATCGATATCAGCCTCGGATCGCTTCTGACATCATCAACCAACATTGTGTTTTATTTGATCATATCCTGCAGTCTTCAAATTTGACGTCACAGAAAGGCAAACGCGCATGTAAATACTTCTCATGTGTTCAGACTGACCGACATAGGCTGAATGTTGTAACTCAAAACCCATGACTCAAACGCCTTTCCTTCTCCACCTATTTTGTGCACTGTTGCTAAAACAATTCATACAAACAGTATGACAGCATGCCATAGCCCCTCTCTCCCCTGTACTAATCGCATGGTCATACTCGAAAGCGCAGAGTGGAATAATGGCAGAGTGTCGGACACAATCAGGCGAAATCAGAGATCACTTCAAGGAGATTTAAAGAAGGACGCTCTGATTGTTGATTCCTCTGTGATGCAGATCAGTGGACGGCTGGCTGGGTCTGCGGCACCCGAGTCGACTCCGTCTGTGAAGACTGATTGAATAAGGCTACTGATGAGGCTATTGTGGCCGTAGGTACGTGGTGTGAATGCCTGACAGGCCCGTGGCTGCCGTCAATGACTGGCAGCCATTGTGGCAGACCAGTGGGCCGTGACTTCCCCAGCTGTGGTATATAGCATATCATGAGCTACTTAAATTAATATTGGCATTATGCAGTTGATAGAAAGATCATTAGGATATCATTGGCCCAACCATATACATGCATGAAGCTCCATTTTCAGTTTGGTCAAGATTTTTTGACAACGTTGCTCCTTACAATGTTTATATGAGCATTTTGGGACACTTTACTGCTGCTTTGGCAGAAGAGTGAAATGAAAACCATATGTATTCTAATCCATTTTCCTTTTCTCTCTAATTTGTGCAGAGGACAATGCGGTCTAAAGCATTTCACCTTGTTTGCTGATTATTTAAGCTGTGTGAAGGCAAAAAAGCCTTGAGGTGAAATCAGGGGAAAAAATGGCATAAATGTATTCAATTTAATGCAGCGGTGAGAAACACAAGCTCGACACATAGCTAATCTTACTGTGCTAATACTGTATCTTATGAGCCTTGGCTTGCATGTTATGTTAATGAATTTGTTGCAGGTTGTGTGATGTGAGTCGGGTGAATGACAGTGTATTTATAGCAGCCTTTGATATACAAAAATGTAGTTCTCCTTTAGATGTCCATAATTGCAGATCTTAACACAGGGCTTCTGTGAGACATTTGTTCATAGCACCCTCTGCAGCTCTGCAGATGTTAATTTCACCTGTTAAAGGGAAGTTACATTCAATTTGTGGTTAACTATTTGTCCATTATTTGTCCATGCACATTAACTACTGTGTTTATATTAATAGAATTTTAAATCCAGTTTTATTTCAGTCAATTAGTTTCAGATTTTAATGAATGTATAAACCTTGCCCTGATGATGGCGCTATATTAAAAGTTAAGGGATCATCAAGTTATTACATTTCATCCTGTGGGGAACATACATGTTTTTACCAAATTTCATGGCAATCTATCCAATAGTTGTTGAGACATTTGAATCAAAACCGCAAATGTCAACCTCATGGTGGCGCTAGAGGAAAAGTTAGGGGATCGCCCAAATCTTTAGGATATAATATCAGTATAAAATTTCATGGCAAATCATCTAATAGCGGTTGGGATATTTCAATCAGGACCAAAATGGTGGAGCAACACACAGACAGACTGACATTGTCATCCATAGAGCCAAAGAATCCTCTTGCACAGGTATTTCAGTAAGTAACTAAGTGCATTAAACACATCAAATACAACGTGAACAACAAACGGCTTTCGCCCTTTCCCACCCACTCTCCTGCCATCCCACATAAGTACAATCAGCAGGGTTCATGACATGATGCTGAGTAGTCCCAACAGTGACTCATCATCCAAACAGTTTGTCAGCTTCCCCAGTAGAGAAGAGTTGTATAACTTGCTGATGCAAATGCTCTCTGTTGCTCTTCAGTATTCATTTCTCTCCCCAGATTACATACGTCTGTGCGTCTGTGTGTTTTCCTCTTTGCATCCCTCGTAAGTTTTCTTGACTTATTAAGGCCAAAAGCGTCCAAACAAAACTGAGTTTAATACATTTATAACACATACAATACATTTTTCACTTGTCAATATGTCACGATTGGAAGCAGGCCACACATTTTAGGTTTAAGTCCACAGAGTTGTTCTCATTGTATGTAACTCTATTAAGGCTACTTCCTGTTTTTAAGAAGTCTCATCCAATAGATCTGTTTGCCACAATTGTTATTTTATGTCATTTAAGTTTCATTTCAGCAATTAGACTGGTGTACTTGCCTCCATGTATCTCACACAGATCAGATTTTCATTGGATTTTCTGTTAATAAAGTTTGCATGTCCTCCTTTTTGTGTTCTATCACATTTTATGCAAACTACTCAGTTTTTCCTCCACTGTTTGCAAACAGGTTGCTACTATCTTAGTGACCGATACCAGCAAAACTGGAATTTAAATCAAAACCGGTTTAACTTTCAGTGTGTCCTCTTGAGTTTTACTTTAAGTTTTCCCTCCATCAGCTCATTTTGCAGTGCTGGTATTCTCTGATGGAGCAAACATATTGAACACACTGATTAAACTGAATCGGCTTTTGCTCCATATGGCTGCAGACATGGTTTTCCTTGTTCAGTAGCGCTGCCAAGTCTAGCTGAGATTAAAAGCCACAAGCAAACGCATCCACCTCTCATGCAGTCATCCCACATGTGGTCACACCACAGAAACATCAGCCATGACACCACAGAGTACACAATAAACAATGTCTGCAGAATCTCAATGCATGTTCTGTGAGTCTGTAAAAAGGAAGGGGCGTGCAGGGGGAACCTGCAATGTGTGAAAACAACTGCCAGATTCATTGGGAAACCCAGAACTGTGTAATTAACATCTGTTATCATGATAGAGGTCAAGTAGAAGAGAAAAGCCCAGCTTCCCCTAATCTGACAGAATCCCTCCTTCCCAAAATGGAAAAAAAAAAATACAACCAGACGAGACCTGGGCTATCAGATCATTTGCAGAGAAAGTGTGTGGCATGCAATCACCAACATATTCCAAAGCATGTGTTTCTCACCAAGCTCTGACTTCTAGTGGGCAAAACAAGACTATTATCATTGCAGACAGTCAAAGCATTTCCCCTACGGCCAAACCTCCCATCTATCTGTGTTTCCAGATAATATGACAGCTCTGATCAGCGGTTAATGGCCAGTGGCATTTTAGTCATTTCACTCCTCCACTTTCCCTTTTTTCCTGTCATTAACCCTGCTAGAGAGGACCCACAGAACTGTGACTGAATCATCCAAATCAAACTATCTTGTGCTGAAACACATCAGGAAATAGACCGCTCCACTGAGATGATGCCCACTCATGTATACTTGGGTGTTTGGACAGTCAAAATCCAAATCATCCCTGCTTGTCAGCAAACATTCTGAAACAGAGGCTGAGGCTTTTACATCCTGAGTTGTGTGTCTGCCTGCATCCAGTACCCTTCAAATGTTTTTTTTGTGTGTGTGTGTGTGCCAAAGATGTCTGGTTTGTCCTGCGTCACCGGACGAATAACCAACAGGAATTTAAGGGTGGGGTTGGGGTTCCTTCATGCTGTCATCTTGCGTATTCTTCTACGTCACATACCATCATCTCCTCTGTGTCCAAATGATGCGTTCGTGGACGTAGCTGTCACATGAGTCTCCAGTTTGCTAGTTTCAAGGGAGGAGAGAAAAAAAAACCTTATTCGCAGATGGATGCCTATGCAGTTTTGAAGTTCTATTTTTTTTTTACTGGTTACCTTTTGTCTTGTTGGCTTAGGTCAGAAAAAAATTCATAAAAGGACCATATTACAACTGTACTACTACAAAATGTACACAATGTATAGTTGGTCAGATAATAGAAACAACCTTTTCGAGCCTACAGCATGCGACCATTCATCATTTTCTGCTCTCTCATCTCCCATGAGGCACCCCTGTCAGTCTGAGGACACCTGGGGGGGGGGGGGGGTTCAAACCAAAAAACAGTTAGTGCCTCCGACCCTGAAAATAGAGGTCATACCAGCTTTACATATCTCCCTCGGTGCAAAGAGACAAGGCCATGCGGTGTAGAAGCTCAGCCATATAGCTTTGGATTGTGCTGTAAAGCGAGCTAGCGCTAGCCCACGGATGTACCTCATATGTTGCGGCTGAATGCAGCCATCTTGTTTCTCCAGGAATGAAATCACGCTCGAGGCAAATCATGACTGTGGCAGCATTATGTCCGCCACCCAACCCACCCCCTCCAGCCCCACCGGCTATATCGAAGGGGCTGTCTTTGCTCGAATGTGCTCTCGGAGAGGGGGGAGATGGTTTGGTTTATAGGGTCCTGTTTACCCCCCCCCCCCACCCCACACACACACACATCTGCTTTTAAAGCTTGCAAGACTATTATCCAGCAGCCCCCACAGTAAGTTCTTATCAGTGGCAGCCAGATGGAGAGCACACCAGCAATACCTCAAGACTTGTTGATCGAGCAGCGCTGGCAGAAAGGCTGTCATTGTAGAGGTTCTGTGGTTTTAGATTAGCATCTTTGCTTTTTTTCCTCTCCTCTATTTTGTAATTGCCAAGAGAAGTCTCATTAATGACTATTATTACATTGGCTGGATTTATTTGTCAGCGTGGACAGCTTGAAGGGTTTAAAAAAAACGGCAGGGAAGAAAAACTGACATGGCAAACATGGTTTTTGTCTGAGAAGGTTTGTTAAAGCATGTGTCTCTGTTTTCCTATCCATGTCTTTGGCTTATTATGTATATTTAAAGACTATAATAAGACTCATCCTACACAGTGTAGTGGGAGCTTATTGCTGTTAACCCATCAGACTGAATCTAATCAGCTGCGGTAGGACAAACATGAAGGCATCGAGGGGTGTCTGCATGATGTGTCTGGCCACAAACAATAGAACATGACAGGAGGGAGCTGGATACAACACTGTCCTCCGGTGCCTCTCACCACAAGCAGCACTGAAGCAACCCTGCTGTCATCCAGTGGTCTCCTGCAGTAAATAAGCATGGGGATTAGACACTAGCTTGGAGAACAACAAAAGAAACTATGACTATGTGCGTTAACAGAAACCATTGTTGACTGCTCCACCAGCCATCTGATGTCACTGCAGGAAAAGGACAAGAATAGGCATCCACCAGTACGCAGACTCCGGCCCCCACCTTAGTTCTACCACAGGGGGAAATACCCATAATGCACTACTTGATGCTCTTGTAGTGAATTGGAGTTGCATTGGTGCTCTGACCCACTTTTTTCAGCACGCGAGCAGGTTATTTTAAGATTTCATTAGCCAGAAGACCAAGGGCAAACGAAAGGTGAAGAGGCTCAGACGCACATTCAGACCAAGTGTCTATTCATTTTTTTAGGAATTGAGATCTGAAGTGTGTGCTTCCAAATGCAGGGCAAAATATGCGTAACTCTGATGACGACTGGTATGTTGTTAAGTCCTCTGGTTATGCAGATGTCATTTTTGCTCAGGGGAATGTATCATTGAGTTTAAAGCTTGATCCTGTTCGTACTACTCTTTAAAAACACCTGCAGACGTGCTGAAGATATAAAGCAATTCAAATAGCAGGTGTAACTTGGATCTCTGATTAGGTGGGCAGAGCTGCTAAAGTTTAAAACCAGACTGGATTCAATTTGTTATTTATGTATTATAAAAATCAGTCTAAAATTGAAAATAGGGATTCTACCCAAGATGGCAGCAGTTTAAAGAAAAAGTATTTCTCTAAATTATATCGTCAAAACAAGACTGTACTTCATTGGTCCTTAAAACAGAAACGGTTAAAAAATACTGGCCGTCATGAATAGAAAATAGGTAGAAATATGGCAGCAGTTTAAGAAAACAAGAAAACAAAACGGATAATTTACGTATAAGACTAATAAACATGCTGCTACATGTACTCAAAACCAATCAAATGTTTTCTAGTAACTCTTGAATGCCAAATGTTACAGCCCACCATTAAACATTTGCTGGATGAATAATAAGCTCAAGGAGATGCCAACACTACTGGTTATTCAATATCTTGCAATAATCTCAGTAATTGTGAAAAAGTAACATTGCACTCAGTGTTTTTTAAGCCAACAACTATTTCCCCCAGAGAGCATAAACGCAGTTGCTCAAGTATGAGCTCTTTTGCTCCACTGCAAGTCTTGTAATCCTTTATATAATATGTCTGAGACATGTGTTACTCAGCAGGTCTGGCACACACCGCCAGTGGAACAACAAAAGCCCAGCCCATCTGAACACATTTTACTTGCACCATTAAGAGGGTGATTGGTGGTTATTACAAGCTACTCTCTGTGAGAACGTCCAGATGCTCTTTTTGTCAAGGTCAGGATCAAAGCTGGACAGGGAGGAGGAGGGGGTTGATTGTGTACCCATCAGGCACTTGGAGCCTCCGCAATGACGTGGCACCTGCAACCAGGAAAGACACAAAATGGAGTCCCAGCTGGCCCCACACCAGTGTGAGTCAAAAGGCCGGGGGGAGGAGGAGAGAATGCTTCAGGCTCGATTAGGCCCGCATCCTATCTCCATCTTCAGCACTGAGCTCCATCACCTCGAGTCATTAGCACCACATTCACAGCTGCCACTCTGCAGTATTAGCAGGTGGAGGCTGTTTTTGTTTGTTTTTTTAGGGACATGCTGACCAACAGGGGTGCTCTGCAAAAATGAAATAGTCATATACCTGGAGAACATCCTGTACCTTACTCTGTGTCCTTTTTCATTTCAGGCTTCGCAGAAAAACCTGTCTTAACTCCTCGTGCTGGTGACACGGAGAGCAGAACTGACATTTGCATGCCTCAGGAGGTGGGAAGAGATGAGTGCAGGCAGAGAGAGATACACACCCACCCTTTTCTACCTCATGCTGCTGAGCAGACCAGCATGCACCTGTCCCCTCTGGCTGTGAACAGGCTGAGAGGAACTTTAGGTCACTCGTGGTCGCCCCTGCTGGCATGAAATGTTTCCACACTCTCCGAAACTCCACCAGCTTTTTGTTTAGGGTGAAAAGATGAGGCTGTGAGAGAAGAAGGAAGGATGGAGAAGTGATGAGGTAATGAGAAATGACTGAATGAGTTCATAACAGAAGAGGGCGGAGGGTGTTAGGGGGAGGGGACAGACAGATTGGGATGTGAGAGTGAACGATAAGCAGATAGCCGGCGTGTGAATGGGAGTGACAGTGACAGAGTCCCATGCAAAGATAAACAGCCTGGGCGCAGCCCCTGTAATGGCTCTGCACGAGTAATTTGTCACTCCATGTGAAAAGCAAACAGCAGGGAAGGCAATGGCAACACTTTGCACTGACACCTACCATCGCCCAAGGATGTCTTACCAAGCTCTCCCATCTGTCTACACAACTGGTGCTGCCCATTCCTCTGGTCAGGAGACAGAGTAACAATATGCCTCTGAGAGCAGCACCACATTTAATGCCATATACAGTTGTACTGCATTGCATTTCATTTCTTGTCAATCACATTTCAGCAAACAGACAGAAGTTATATGATTTGGTGTTGATGTGATGCCGACTTCAAGGATCCTTTACCATCCGTTGACCTGGGATCAAGTGATTTTGACTCCCTGTCTGGAAGGTTACAAACTCAATCGCTCTATTAAAAGATCATGTACAGTAGAATCACGTGATAGCGTCTTGATACAGGACACTTAAAACCATCCCAGGATAAAAATAAAGGCAACATAGCTCACTCGAATCTCTGTATGAACAAACAGTGTTTTCATTTTCATGTTTTGGCAGTTCAGACACATTTTTCTTTTACACACTTTTTTAAAATCGCTCAGTTCGATTATAGCATGTGAATCACAGGATAATGTCAGCCAAATTATTGTGAACATAAAGTGACGCCTCCAACAAAAACGTGGTGCTGGAAAATGGAAATTGACTGTCCACCATTTTGGAGTAAATGACAATAGGAGTGATTTGTAAACAGAATCTAATATGTGAGCACTGCCATCTTGTGGGTGTTTCTAACACTACACACACTTCTGCTCTTAAATTATAATAAAAAATCCATTATTTCCATTAGTGAAAACAGCTGTAAATAATTGTCATGGCTATCAAGTACAAAATATACATCCTAAATATGTATATGTGGATACTGAAATGCATATACTGCAAATAATTAATATTTTTGTTCCCCTTGAGACATAAATCAACTTTAAAAATTCAAAAATGCCACACAAAACATGTAAATCCAGCAGTTCAGATTGGGGGAAAAACAAATAAAAGAACATAATGTTGTGAAGGTGTTATGTTTCATCCCCCTCCCAATGCAATGAAATAATCATCAACCTATTAAAATGCTCTCTGCAGCGCCCCCCAGCTGCTGCAGGTGAGAATGCAACACCCTCGGCCTTTTCCCTGAGATGGGCAGAAGCTCGCCGTTAGCTTTCATCTGGTCTATTCTCCTGGACAGGTCAACGTCGCTGTCAATGACCAAGGTGCACCTATGGGCGTAGCTGACCAGAGTCTCTTCTCCTTGGCGAAACATGCCCACCAAGGGGACCATGTCTTTGCCGGCCAGATGGAGCTCGGCAATCGACGCTGTGTTGGCGATGGTGTTCCGGTCGATTCCCAGATGGCGGAAGGCTTCGCTCATGCTCTTCTTCTTGATGAAGGCTGACAGGACTTGTTTGTAGCGGTGGATGACATACTGGACACCCGTGGCTGGTGGGATGAATGACAAGGCATGTGCAGTTAACAATGTGTACTGTGGTTATTACAGAAGTGAGGAAAAAGGTTTAGTCATTACAAACATGGACACAAAAGTTAAAAAGAAAAAGTGTTTGATCATGCAGTCATTTGTAACTGTCTTCCTTAAAAGCTGTCTTACTTTCCAATGGACATTAGTTTTTAAAATAGATTATTCTCCAACACAAGATTTAGCCCATTCCAATGTCATACAAAATCTAAATTGAAGATCATGCTCTTATTCACTGACTCTGGTCAATCGAACAAGAAGAACCATTTTTATTTGTATTCTTTTTACACATTTCGAAGAGGAAGGTAATCTAACTAATCTAACGTCACAACTATTTTTTTATTACCATGGTTTTCAAAATTCAAAATAACAGGAATTAACATGAATTATCTAGGAAAAAGTTGACTGTGTTTACATTTACAAATGGTCAGTGAGGATATCCATTAAACCAGTTTTACTTTCTCGTTCCCTTTCTAGATTTTCTCATCTGGTTTCTCAACCTTTATCTGCATCTGCTTAGAAATATCTCACATTTTTGCCTTCAAGACGTTGAAGATGCTGTTGATGTTACAGCCAGCAAAACACACTAAACTAACTAATTTACTACCTGTACGATGACAAGACGTGATTATTACCTCTCTTCCTGCTGTAGTCCTTCCCTTTCTTTGACCTCTTCTTGTCCTTGTGGTGTTTCTTCCTTCTGTGTTCACTCGAGGCCGCTGACACTTCAGAGGAGTCGGACGCTTCAGAGCCGCTGCTGCTGCTGTCAGAGAAACTACAGGAAGCTCTTTCTCTCTTCCGAGATTTGTTTTCCGAGTGCTGCACTTTGCTGGGTTTCGGGGCTGTGTATGATCGACAAAAATGACATGAATAAGAGCATCCGATCAGTGTGAATATTATAAAATCAAACACGGTCTACGACTTCACTTCAGAAACTGACCTTCTGTCACCGGATTGGGCGATGCAAAAGTTGGCAAGGAGCGGTTACTTGTGAGGTTTTCAATCTGGCTCCTCAGGAACTTGCGGTCCTGCATCAGGTCCTCCACCTGCCTCTCCAGCGCAGCGATGCGCTCCTGTTTGTTCTCCAGCATGCACTGGAGCTTGGTGATGGTCAGCAGCACCCTCGGGGGCAGGCTTTCTACATGTGAGGCTGTTAGAGGAAGACAAGACCGCCATGTGGAGAGCATTAAAACACACTTTATACATAAGTTCCAATATGTCAAATGATTTCATTGGCATCATTTTTGTTTGTAGGAAAAACAAATTCTGGTGGTGTAGTGTGGCTAAATATGAAAACATTAATAAGTAATTATACTTTTGACTAAAAGACATGACTAAAGCCACAACACAACATTTTACATTGTGTGCCAAAGGGAAGCAAAGTCATTGCTTTGTGGTATAAAACAGGAAGTGGCCGCTTTTATTGTTTTTCAAATGAAGCGGAAACTTTTTGAGTTTTGGCAGATGTTGATTCAAGTAAAAGAGTAATTATCAAATCACTAAATAAGAAAGTAAATGATCTCCAATCCTACTCAGTAAAGTTAACTACAGACATGAAGCCCCTAAATACAGACTGTGTACACTCTACTACAGGGACCAGAATTATCGTAAACAGGGGCTTAAAGACTGAGACTTCACAATCTATCAATCACCAGGAACATTGTCTTATTTGTTTCATTGCACTAAGTTATAAAAATTTATGTAACAATGGCATACTGACATTTTAACATGATGGAAAGTAATCACAGAAAAGCAGCAGACACGGTGTGAGAGTGCTCTCACCAGACATGGCACTGCTGGGTGTGTTGTCCTGAACAGCATCAGCTGACGTTCCGGTTTGGAAATTCTCCCACTTGATGATGCGGAGTTCGTCTTGCTCCTGCTTCAGCCAGGCCGGAGAGGTGAGCCTGTCTTTGCACCTCACAGAGCTGGAGTCAATCTCTACGCAGGGGGAGTAACCCGACGGCTCCTGCTGCCACACGGACGACATCTCTGCAAACCTGGGAGAGGACCAGAGGAGGGTTATATGTAACCCAGAAATGCTCACAGTTCGACGGAGGGATTCATGAAAGATCTTACACACTGTAGATGACATCCCAAAGAAAGGCATTAATTGATACTTTATGTCCCTTTTTCTAAAACTACATTATAAGTATTTTTAGTATTCTTATCAGATACTGAACTTAAACTAGCCTACAATATTTACTCACAAATGGTAGGATTCTCCTCTACAGAGTATTTTTATGCATTTGAAATATTTTGTCTGGGATTATAAAAAGCTGCTAAGTCAAGACCAAAACCTAAACTGACTCCACTATATCCTCAACATGTCCAGAAATACTGTTGCATGTTACTGTGAATGTAATTGCATCTTATTGTAACAACAAAACAAAAAAGCACATGTTGAAATACTGGCCATTTTGCTACCCAGCATATGTGAACATACTACAGATTGCATAAAAGTATACAGTAAAAAGAAATACCATAACAATTTATTAATACTTCAAACACACATTGTTAAGAAGTAACTACATGAAAAGGGGGAAAATATATTAAAAAAAAGTGTGTTAATGGCGAACTCTTCTCTGGACTGCAGCAGATTTTCTGATTGAGTACAACTGAATGACGGACAAATGTCAAGACTAACAAACGTCATTATCAATGGGTTGTGGCATTACTTAACTTGGTCAAGTCACTGCAACAGTAATTGTCCAATAAAGCCCTTGTTGGCCAACAAGTTAGTTCAAATTGAATCACTTTATTGTGGTTGACATTGTGGTGGTATGGTAAGATTCAGTTATAGCCAAACATCCAAGCCAATGACCTCCTCTCTTTCACTCTACCACAAGGACAAATGCATCAAAAAGGCACTGCATTCACAAAATAAGACAAATGGAGATCATTATCTTTCTCAAACTTATGAGAAGAGTCATCATCTGCTCTACCTGCCCGTCCACCAGTCCCAGCTCCTGTTAGACCACGTCACTGTTTCAAAGAGAAGCATTATTTTCATTATTTTTATTATTTTCTCATACAGACGTCACTTGCTGTCAACAGTTGGCAGCAAGCAAACTTGGACGCAAGCTGTTCCCATAGCAACAAGAGATACAGATCTCGTAATTATGCGATCCGTATCTTGTAATTAAGAGATAAAAGATGTCGTAATTATGAAATATGGATCTTGTAATTATACGATGCTACGTCAAAATTACGGGATGCATAATGTGAAACTAAAACAGGACCCATCATGCTTAAATTCTCGAGTGATGCTTGATGTAGGAAATGTATTTAAATGCTTGAATTACTGCATCACGACTTAATGCATCATGTTACATGAACTGCTGTCACTGGATGTTAAAATAATAAAGGCAGTATTACTTCATATGATTATTCACCATGCAATGGACCATCAAGTCATTAACAAAGACTGAATGCAGCAAGCTTGAGACATACAGTGGTATTATATTGCTGATATTTAAAAGATCAGATTCAGATCCACTGCTCCAAGAACTTTTATTTCCCCACTTCGCTGGTTTAATTACAACAGGAGCGCTCTGCATTCACCAAAGAAAATAAACTGGAGGTCTTATCTTCTTATTATGACTTCCATATCTCATAATCTTAACTTACTATCTTATTGCTACAAGACAAAATCTCCTAATTACGAGAACAGGTGTTACACTTTGTTCTGTGACCCATCAGATTCTGTTATTTCAGCTTTATTCCTATCACAAGTGTTTTTATCAAACTTTATTACATGCTTTGTTTTGACAGCTGTTACCAAACATGGTGGTACCAGATTATTCTGTATTGTCAGGTGAGGTGTTAGTGCTCTACAGACAGACCTATACACTGACATTTATCAAAATGTTTCCAAATGAAAATCTGAGAATAAAGGGTCACAATATTTGGTAACAGAAATCAAGATTTGTGACATCTAAATACATTTTTGCCAACAAGCCTACCTGTCAAATTTAATAGTATGTGATTAAAGCATGATAAAAATGTTTATGGTGGTAATACAGTTGAATCTATTCAGGGCACAGAATGTGACGGGTCACAGAATACAGCGTAACACCACAAAGCCAGCTGCATTTCAGATCGCATGACTTTGCCTCCATGAAGCATCCCGTACTGGTTCAACTGCTCCTGAATGAACAGAGCGACTTCGAGCAGGTCCGGTTTCTAATTACGAGATACTTTCCTCGTAATTATGAGACCATAAGTCTAAATGATGAGATACAGAAGTCATAATTACGAGATAAGGCCTCCATTTTTTAAAATCTGGTGAATACTTCTTCTGCTTCTGTACTTTTCAAACTCTCACAAATTATGTACCTTTTGTTTTCCAGATTCAGAGATACAAACAACTTGTGTGTTTTAAGGACAAAGCCATTGTTCATTTTGTTGTATGGCTGCAGCAACAATGTAAGCTGATATCTGTTATCTTAAAATATATATTTTGTCATATATAAACAGCAGTAGTCAATCAGAATATACAGTAAACTACTTAACTGGAAAAATAATATACATAAAAACAAAGGATTGCAGTGCATTAGATTATTATTAATTTAATTAGTTAAAGCTTTAAGTAGGCTAAATTAATTAGCATTAATTTATGTATGAATTTCTGCATGGAAAAAGCATCAATTCCTGCATGTGAAACTTCCTGAGTTATGAGAAATGCATATGAATGAACAGCAACCAACTGATGCACATCTAAACACAAGAACAATACACTAATCAATGCACGGACTGAATACTGTAATCTTTATTAACTGTGTTCAGCGTTATCTTTGCACGACATTCATCATCAGGTTTGTAGCTCTTCAGTTAATGTGGTGAACTGTTTATTAATGATTGACGAGCCATCCTGGCTGCATGTGTGTGATTTTATTACTGCAGCGTACAATTCTTCTACCTTTGTACTGAATAACTTAATAACAGGAGACAAAACCGATAACGACCTAATCATTTATTAATCCTGAGCCACATGAGTTTATGATATACGACGCATTAATACATTCACTCAAACACGATGAATCATGCATTAGTTAAGCATTAATTAGGACCGAGCAGGGAACCATAGTTTTTGTGCTTTGTGCTTCAGAATTTGATGTTGCTTGATGGTGTGAATAAATAAATGCTATTTTCCCTGCTGATGTATATTTTTCATTTTATCATACATACAGTATATATGATCTTGTACTGTACATGTGAGTCAGAATCAGATTATGATGGATGTAGAGAAAGTGTAACTGTTTTTCTGGTAATTTAAGTCAAAGTCAAGTCTAGTTAATTTGGCAAAGATGACTCAATGGACCAAACTTCTGCAGGAAAAGAAGCTTCCCCCCAAAAAAACTCACTAAATGGACTTAAAGGTGGGGAAATTGCTGTGTACTTACCTCTTCAATAACTACTGTAACACTAGGAAGGAGTTACTTTACATCAACAGAAAAGTATTTGCCCTTTGTGCGTCTCCTGGACTGTAAAATGTTCTTGTTTTTTTAAAGCTTATCCTCACAGGATAATTCACATAAACCAACTGTTTCAGCAGGAGAACATGGCTGACGATTTCTACCACAGAACTACAGTGGGACCAAATATCAGAGGTTGCTGCGTGTAGAGACACGCACCCTGTAATTTACAAGACTTTGAAGTGTGCACTTGGGTTTCGGTTGAAACACGACAAACTGTAAAGGCAGGACGGTATGAAAATCGGTGACAGATTATGAAGAAAGAAACATAAAAAAGATACAAGTTTTCATCCTATTGGGTAACACTTTATGTTGCTGCATGACCCAACAGCCTTTGTTTATGTCACACAAGCTAGTTTTCTTTTTTTATTAGGGGGAAATGGGCAGACATGTTTAAGCATACACCAACAGTTTACAATGTAATGAAGTGAGAAAGAAAAAGTGGGTGTTAAATCTGATTGTGACTTGTCAACATTACTAGAGATTGTTTAACTGGGTCAAAATCAAAGCAGAAGATGCCGAGATATCCCGACTTTTAGTCCCTTAAGCTCCAAAAACACTGGATCCTACATTTCCCATAATGCAACTCAATAGCATCTTTCGTTAGACCCCACTTGCCTTCTAAATGCACGCTTCTTTCAAACCCAAAAACCTCCAGGTTGTAATGCATGCCACCGTTAAAAGGTTTGAGTCTCAAGCCTAAAACTGAGATAACTCTTATGACATCACCAGGGTTATTTGTACAATAACAAGCTGCAGAAGACGTTCATGTGTAAAAATGGGTGGCGTGCCCCTTTAACTAAATCACGCAAACTCACAGTGACTTTATCACTTCTTAAGGGTGAGCAACAGGAATTCATGATACATTAAATCATCATGAGTGATGCATTAGTTTTGCATGACAAGAGGCTTTTGTAACCGTTTTGTAACCCTGTTATAAGGTGTTACCTAACATGGTTATTGGCTGCAGAGTATCTATACGAACCAGAAGTGGTGCATTCAGGTGCTTGATACCTGGGTGCAATATTTAAAATGGCAGAATAGATTAAAAGACAGTAGTTTATCTACTTGCGTTTTTGTTGCAGGAAGTGGAGATGATGATGGACTCTAACATTAACATGTGCAAGCTGCACAGCACCTAAACACAAGTAAGGAGTGAGTGCTGCAGTGATTAATCTGGCCCCAACACCTGACACACAAGGTGTTAATGAGAATTACTCTCATGGAAATGAACTACCGCAGCCTATAAAGAAATGTTACATTATTCAGTGCTAGAAAAAGTCAGCAGGCCTATTATCTTTACCCCCAATGATTTATTATATAACGGTGTTTTAAAATTCAGCATATATGGCATGACAGAAGTTATAAAGCTCATAAAACACACACACAGGTATAATATCTAATAGGCTAAAGGGCCAACCATTTCTCCTTGCAGTGGTTTTAATTAGCTCCTACCAAGATGGATGCTAATGACTGTAATTACCAGCAAAAAAAAGGGGGAAAAGGACCAACAAAGCCAGTGAAACACACGGGACAACGTACCTTCAAGAGGGTCCAGCGGGTGAAACCGGTGTTGGAGACGGTCCTGTGTTTGCGTCGCTGCGCGCTGAAATCTCGCTCCGTGTAAAATGCCCCGTTTTTCCAAAAAAATATAAACAGAGACGAGTGAAAAAATGCGAGACTACAACATGCATGTCTGAGAGGGGCGGTGCCACAGAGCACCGACGCGGCTGGAGCATTGCGCTGCCTTCAGTGGCTCGAAGGAAAGTCGTACTTCTTGGTATCACACTGTGTAATCATGTAAGGGCTGCTGTGCCCTCAAGTGAGTTGTCTGTAAATAATATTTTAAAATGATTGCTATTAAAGGGGACTCTTTTTTAGGCCTCGAACAGCTTCTTATCCTTCTAATTAATTAATTAAATAAACTATAAATTAAACTATAAAATTAAACTTAAACTACAGAGTGTTGGGTGTATTGCAAGTGGAAATTTTAAAATCATGTTTTTGGCCCAAATGTTCATTAAATGTTATTTATTTCCTTTTTAAATTCCATTACAATCCATAAACACTGATCATTTTACAGATTACACTGATAAATGAAAATAAAATAATGAACCTCAACCCTTTAAAAAAAACAACCAGTCATTGTAAACTCTGCTGAGCATCCAGACAAGTTCAAACCAACAGCACAGTAGCCTAACTTCTAGTGGAGATCCCAAAGTTTTCAAAGATACCACATATTTCAGGATGAATTTCGGGGGAAATGTGTATAAAACGATGCACCATAAACCTGCAATATATTTAAATATAATGATGAGTATATAATATATTCATATATGTTTGAGGAATGATACAGACATAAAATGGCATCGAGTCCTGGGTTTAAATAGTTCACTCATTGTGAACATCGTATAAGATACTGTGGAGTAAGATGTTTTAAACAACCTTAAAGGTACAAACTGTATGATACGGTGTTAAATAAAACATTTTTTGGAAACGTAGTCTTGGGAAAATGCTTAACCTGGAAGCAAGCTAGATTACCAGCTAAGTGATTTTAGTGGCCTACACTTCTAAATACTTCTCAGCACCCCATTGTTTCTGATTCCCTAAATAAATATACCCTATGACAACATGCACTACTTTCAAACAACATCATGCCAATTTGATGGTGGAGGGATGATGATGATGATGTGTTGCCATGACAACCGCCTCATTATGCATAAACGTCACAGAAACTTCCACGCAACTACCTGCACAGTTAACAGCAGCGGTGGAAGAAGTACTCATCTCATTTACTTAAGTACATGTAGCAATACCTCTGTGTAGAAAGATCAAAGGTCAAATAAAACCAGACACGATGACGTTACAGGGAACTTTATTTGCAGTTAGACTAAAATTCTTTGGCTATAGAGAGACAAACACTAGTCCCACGACCCAACTGATGTCCTGGTTGATGTTGTAACTATCTCGTGTGCTGCAGTTTACTTGAGTATCTGCTCAGCTCTTTGCAAAACGTTTACAATAGTGGTCATTTGAACAAATCTCAGCTGCCATTTAGAGACACACAAATAGAGACATCAGACTATTTCTTACAGGTCTCTTCTCATACACCCTCTGGCCTACCTAAAACAGTCAACTAAATAATGTTATATATTAAACACTCTACTGTGTTAGTCGTAAAATACAAAAAACGTATAACAAGGTGAGGTGAATTTTCTAGTTGTAGTATAGGATAAAAATGCAACATACTGTAAATCAATAGTGTTTCTTTCAATAATCAACTGATAAAATATGTATCTTCTTCTGCGAATCAGCTGTGAGGAAAATTCATAAAATGCCATTCATATAACATTGCATGTCCTTCATGATACAAACTTATATTCCTTCATTACAAACGTTCACACGTCTTCATTCATAAGCACAAACTTCAAGCCACATGGAGTGATTGCATTAGATGTAACAGCAGTGAAGTGTAAAACAGTCAGAGTTTGGGGAGTATGGAGGGTGAAAATTAAAACGTGAACAAAGAATTATTTGATCTAAAACAGTATAATGCTTCTATGATGGTAGTAATGTAACACTCTTGTCTCATTACATTAGTAAATGCAGCAGCAGAAAGGCCACTGAGACTTTTTCCCAGTGCACAAACATGTCTTACGTTTACGGCGTGATTATCCTCAAGCCACCTGATCAAATCACACTCTGTAACTGCATCGGTGTGACTACAGTTGGCTCCTGTGAACGCTGGAAATGTATAAATCTTGGTGCTTGTTTACAGTGACTAAAACTTGCTTCACCACTGTCTAAATGCTGGTAAAGGTGTTAAGAGACTGGAGCTAAGAATTGACATAGAAATGGGCAGTAATTGGCCGAGTAATTCCAGTTCAATGGGGATTTCGTAGTTAATGTTAATGTGGAAAAAGTTAAAAAAGAGAGCCAGATTCACAGTAACTTGAACAAGACATGACCCGGGTTAATTATTGTATCACTGCCACCCTCCTGCTCCCTACATAATGTCACATGGAGAGACTGAGTAGTATTAGTTTGTTAGACAGAAAACAGCAGCGCCCTCGGTATAAACGTACTCCGCTGTCTCTGCCTCTGTCGTCCACGCCCGCTGCGCCGAAACTCTCTGACTTTCAGTGGCAGATGGCCACGAGGAGGCGTTTAAAGTCGCCGCTGCACTCGTCCTTCAGGGCGTCTTTCAGAGACACATCGTACTTCTCCAGATACATGTCTTTGATGGTCTCCAAATCGTACTGTTGACAAAAAGAAAAAGAAAAAAAATGAGTACACTCATGTTTTATATTCCTTATTATTATAAGTATTGTATCATAAGTATAAGTAAATATCTTAAGTATTGGAGCGCTGCAACTTTGCATTTTTGCTAAAAGGCAATTAATACATGCTGTACAAGAAACACAAGTTTTCGTAATCGGGGCAGGGGACTAGATAAACTAGATTTCTCCTGGAGAAAGGCATTGTCCGATTTCCTGCTTAATGTTATCTCTCCCAGTAACCCGGTAGTCAGGAAATTAAATATTGATAAAATAACTTAAGTCTGTGGTTAAAGCCCTCATGTCTGTTTTGCCTCAATGGTGCTGAGCTTTAACTTCACTTATCCCAAATAAACACACAAAAAAACCACAAACCACTTTGAATATTTGGCTCCACCTGTTGATCGTTAAGTGCATTTACCTCAGAGCGACACATGATGATGCGGATGAGGGTGTCCTCATCAGTGCCCGCTCCCTTCATGGCTTTGTTCAGACGTCGGGCAAAGTAGAGCTGAGGGTTCTTCGCAACTCTCACTGAGGGGAGGAAAGACAGACTTTCATTAAATTCCACTGCAGTTTAACTTTCCTCCAATCAAACTAAATACGTTCTGTTTATTCAACACTTCAATTCAACCTCTGGCATCCACCACTGTCTTTATCCGCCCATGTGCTGTTCCACAACGAGATACACAAAAAGTAACTGAGCTTGCTTTATATTTTACATTGTATCTTCAGGGTTCGTACAGCTATTTAAGAGTGCAATTCAAGAACTTTTAATGCACTTTCAAGGTACCTAAACCAAAGATTTTCCAGACTCATCACATCTAAATTGTTACTATAAATGCAATTGCAATAAATAAAGTTTACAGAATTCCTTTACACCCATAGCAATAAATGTATATTGTCACTTTGTTTGTTTTACCAGCTGTTCATATTAACTTTAATGCTTTGTAATTTCCAGAGTGAGGGATCCACAGAGGACTTATCTAGCTATGAACGACGAGTGAACACAAGAAAAGAACTTCCTTCATTTTGTTGAAAATCAAGCATTTTTAAAGGAGTATATTCGAATTCAAGTATATTCCTAACCTTGAAAACATAACTGTTAAAATTAAGCAATTTCCAAAGACTTTGTACGAACCCTGTATTTTTATGACTTTGTGGTTTTTTTTATTTTTTTATCTTAAGATCACTTCCACGCTGTATTGTAAACACTAACCAAGAGCAATGTAGCATTTTTTCAGTGTCCCAGACGTCTCATTCTCGATGGCATCCAGGATTTCAGTTCCAGAGAGCTATGGAGAGAAAATGACTAGTTGAATCTAAGCACTGGCAATGCCTTAAAGTGGTAACGTTTCATTTTCCAGGCGCACAATCTCCTCCTAATCTCCCCAAAAGGATTTGATACTCTGACTTGTGAGTTATGTTTGAGGGAGGTATATTTGAAGATGTTCAGGACATTTTAAATTCTGTCCGCACCTGCATGAGGACCAACAACACCTGATACCAACCCTGATTAACTCACATGCCAGCTGAAGATGAAATGTCAGGTCATACAAACTGATATGCAATCTCACTGCAGCTACGGACAGTGTGACACCAAAACCTACCTGCTCATATATCTTGAAGGTGGCCTGGAGCTGCAGGTAATTTCTAGAGGCCAGGATGTAGGTGAACGTGGACTCATCTGTCCCAAAACGACCCTCACCAGCCTGCGACACACATTAATATCGTTCAGGGTTGATGAATCTGCTATGAGATTGTTAGGAAGATGTATTTAACACTAACACAGTACCTCAAACATGGAGGTGGCATCGTGCTCAGCCAGCTCCTCGTCCACCTCATAACTCTCGTCTCTGTTGCCCTGGAAAAAGGAGAGTGAGACACATTTTGCTAAATGGTTGAGGCCTTTCTGCCCGACTGAAGCAACTGTACCTGGCTTCTGTTTTACAAATGAGAGGGTGTCTGGAAATTTGCCAGTGTGCGTACGTGTGTGTGTGTGTGTGTGTGTGTGTGTGTGTGTTTTTTTATAGGGCACGATTGGGCACAGGGAAAGTGAGCTCCATTTCAGTCAAGCGGCGGATGGGGGGGGTGGATTTAGTTACGCGAGTGGAGTAGAAAGTCACGGCCACTTACCTGCAAAAGAGCTGTGAGCAGGTTTCTTACATCCCCGCTTGTATCTCCCTCGATATCTGCTTCGAGATCACGTTCATGCACTGAAAGAGTGACACAGTGAAAAAATAAAATGATAAGTCGCACTGTTTATTTTATGTCTCAGTATTTAAAGGGGAAGTCCACCCCTAGATACTCTTGTACCAGCAGATACAAGTTTGTCATGCTCAGTGAGGTTTCATGGTGTACCCACTTTATCCTACATTTCAGAGGTGGACCTGGTTTCCCTCTTAAAACACCTCAAGTCCTGTGACTGCAGCGCATTTTCCTTTAATGACACCACAAGTTGGTATCTTGGCCTTTTCAATGATAGATTCCTGCCTGTATGACTAAGACTTTTGAGTCCAGACAGCATACATAACTGAGAATATTCTGCAAACAATTTCGATTGTTCGTCTGCCCTCACTGAGTGTGTAGGAGCACAACTATGCAGCGAGCTAAACACAGCGGATTGGGGCTGCAACTAAAGATAATTTTCATTATCGATCAATCTGCCATTTAGTCTATAAAATGTCAAAAAACTGAAATAAAAAAAGAAATGCTCATCACATTTTGCTTCTTTTGTCCAACCAACAGTCCAAAACCCAAAGACTCTTCATTTACTGTCATAAATGACAAAGAAAAGCAGCAAATCCACACATTTAAGAAGCTGGAACCAGCAAATGTTTGACATTTTTGCTTGGAAAATGACTAAAATTCGATGATAGTGATTACAAATCAGAAAACAATGACATTCCATAAACGAGAGTTAGCTAGTCCAAAGGTACGGTAAAAATGAATTAGTACAGTGACAAAGAAAAGTGTAAACTAGCATTAGCTGTCAAATAGACTACATTGTGCTTCATGCTATGAAGAAACACAGTGACAGCAGTGAAAGATCAACATTAAGACCCCACAGGAAGTACAGCACAATCATTATTCTAGTAAACATACACAGAGTCCACGAGAGTAAAAGCACAAAGAGTAAACTTAGAATGTAGCATTATGTTATCCAGCCAGCTGGCTGTCAGTATGGTGGCTAGCTTAGTTAGCAGTAAGTACTTAGCAAACGAACCAGCTCCTTCAGACTCATCATCACTGAACTATCTCTCCCAAGCACCCGCACTCCTAATTCAATTATACACTCTTTATACAGAACGCCTTATTAGAAAGTGACAGAGGATAAGAGATGAAGTTTAAAATCCGACAGTAACAAAAGAAGATGTTGGTAAATATAATAAGCACTGGTCTCACAGAGAACGGGAAGTCGCAGCAGGATGGGCCTTGACTAAACAAAGTGTGACTGTACATTAAACGGCTAAAGGGTCAAGTACAGTACTGCGTGTGATGCATGTAGGCCCAAATGAGTCACCCTCAGCCATTTCCTCCAGGGGTCATAATAAAGTTGCAGAGTGGGAGGAGGCAGATGGTTTTTCCTCATTCTGTATTTCAGTTTTTTCTTGAAGTGATATCCTCAAAAGTTACTAAACGTAGAAACACAGGACTCTCCTGGATAATGTAACAGCCCTATAGGTTTATGTTATGGCCACCTGTTTGAATTATCTCAACTTTGTTTCTGAGAAATCATGTTTTGGCACGGAGGACGGGTCTAAATACTACAGTACTCATGAGCCTCGGCCGCTGTTGCCATGGAGAAGAGGTCAGTGAGAAGTCGATTAAAAATGAATTGATTTAAGCTGCAGATCAGTTTCGTCAACACGTCAGTCAAACTCTAAGTTTTTACGTACACAAGCTCGTACCTTCAACTTTTTATCAATGGACAAGATATTTTCTAACGCAGTTCTTAATCCAGGGTTCGTACAGCTTTTCAAGAGTAAAATTCAAGCACTTTCAAGGTACCTAAACCAAAAATTTCCAGACTCCTGAAGCCTTTATCACCACATCAAAACTGTTACTATAAATGCCAGGAGACAATGAACAGATATGACGATGGGATGGTTTCATTTGAAATGTTAAGAGATTTTTGGTTTGCATGAGTGATTGTGAAGATGATGAAACACCAGATTATGTTGAAAATCAAGCATTTTTCAAGGAGTATATATTCAAATTCAAGCATATTCCTAACCTTGACAACATGACGGTTAAAATTAAGCATTTACCAAAATTTGTACGAACCCTGTTAAACTTTTTGCACTAATGATTTAACCGGGAGAGTTTCAATGCAGATCCAAGCTGTGGAAGTGCTCCTAACATCGTCTATGGGAAAAATGAACGGGACTTTTACCTTTGAAACAGATCCCACTTTGCAACTCCATACAGGGAAGGGAAATAGTGACATGTAGTCATGGGTGAGAGGTTTAACAACTGCATATCATTTTTATCCCACAAAAAGTTCCCTACAATTTGATAAAAACAATATATTTTCTACATTTTAAGGCTTCATTTGCTTAGTGGCTTACCTTGAAAGTAGCATTCCTTGAACATGGCGATGTCCTGTGTGAAACAATTAGATACAGTGAATATAAAGTAAAGAAATATCTAAAATTCAGTACATTTCAGATTTGTTATGTCACTTATGGCACACCAATTGTTTAAATATTAGTCTAAATTAAGCATTTTATTTGTAAAGGGGCTGAAATGCAACTTACAGCGTTGGTGGCGGTGCAGAGGATCTCCACCAGGACATCCTCATCAGTGCCCGGTCCCTTCATGGCCTTCCTCAGCTCCTTCACAGCGTAGATGATGGGCGGGTCCAGCATGGCGAGGATAGCTTTCTCAAAGTTCCCCGACAACTCCTTCTTCAACACATCCACCAGCTCCTGTCACAAAGATACAGAATTGAATTGGTACAAAGGAGCCGAAACAGATTTTCTACTACATTTCAAGTTAGAATAATAATTAAAATGGTTGTTATTATACAGTAAAAGGACACGTAGATTGTATCACAGAATGACACTCACATCATCATACTTGTCAAAATAGGCCTGTTTAATTTCCTGCCGTTGAGATGAACTGCGGTTCGCCAGGATGTCGATGATGGCCTGCTCATCCGTTCCTGAAGGGAAGGCAACGCAAAACAGATGCAGTGCAATGATAAACAGTGTAATCTGCAAGTAACACTTTACTAGATATTAGTAGAAATTAAAAAACAAACGTTTATTCATTCAGTATTTCCAACTCACCAAACCCTTTGCATGCTTTGCGGATGGCCTTGATGTCAGCCACGACATCAAAATCCTCATAGGGCACGATTGTGGGCTAAGAGGATAAAAGACGACTGTTATGTGAAACTGATCTTTGTTGTTCCAGTAAATGAAGTTCAGAGGGATCCATGATAGCGGTGCAGGAGCAGCTGGCAGAGGGGGGAGGGGAGGACGACGACACAATGCTTTGGTTGAGGAATTCAGGGCCAGAAGTTTTTAAACAAACTTGGTGGGGGCCGCATGAATAACTGGCAGTAACCAAAGTGCGGTCCAGAGGCCAACCGGGGTCAGAGAGGCGGTAGTTTAATGCCACTTTTCTGTCCCAGCTTGGCTCATGTAGGTTTGTGTGACACCAGCATCTTTACACAATCAGTAACTTCTCAAAGCCAGTTTTGTTTATTTTCTGAACATGGAGCTGGATGTGCTTTGACTTTTAAATCACTTTAAATGATTACCTTACGATTATAAATTAAAACACAATAAAAATACAACTGTTGTTAGCTACTGAAAGCTTTTTTCACTGTCAACTGGTTTAACTGAAGATGCCAATGAGGTAAAACAATAAACAAATGTACCAAAAAAAGGCAGAAGTCTGACAGAAATGGAGACCCTCCCCCCATTTTGCACTCTGGGACTCTAACCTTGCCTAACACATAACATACAGAGCTCTTACTCATTCATACACACACACATCTAACGGAGCTGTGATGAATTCCGCAGGGGAGTGGCCCCTTTCCTCTGCGTAAACCCAGACACGGCTGTCCGTCGCACGGTGTCACTTGCGACGTTCTTCGTTTAAAGAAACACCAAATATTTTATGAATCTGACAACCACAACTCTCAATTTCAGTCAAAATAATAAAGAGACGTCACGAGGTACTGGGCATTTATGTGCGCAAGGACTGACGGCGAACAGGGGGCGTTACAGGCTTGGAGCTGTAATGCAAAATAAGCAATAAACACAATAATTTAGTGGAAATTAGCCCCGGAATATAACGTTCATCCTGCTGCTGATCGGGCTGGATCCGAATTTGGATCCTATTCATCAACATGAAACCCTCCGAGCGAAACTGACTGTTGAGATTTTCTATTTGTACAAGTTTGTAGCGCAAAACTGTTTAAGAGAAACGACACCTACTTGACAGTTGCCCATTTTTTTTTTTTTTAGGGATGTTTATCCGGCGGCGGCTGGAGATCTGTTTCGACAGAGAGACGTGGACTAGTTTGGGGATCTGAGTCCTCCTGAACAGACTGCGGCCCGGAGCAGCGGAGACCAGTATGTGACGTCACCGCGGACCGCTACACCGTCGGGTTAACCGTTTACACCCACCTCCACTGTGGTTCACATTAAGTTCATGTCCTATAAGCTGTGGTGGAATATAACAATGTGCATTTATTCAAGTATTATTTTGAGGTACTTTTACTTTACTGGAGTATTTCCATTTCATGCAACTTCACTACATTTCAAAGGGGAATACTGCACTTTGTACTCCACTACATAGTTACTTGATATAGCCTACTGTATGTATGATCACCTTTTAAATTATGATGCATTTGTTCCGTCCTTCTTATCAAGTAATTTTAGTCCTAAACTCTCTTTTCAATGCAAATCGTTTCAAGTACTTTCTTTTTCGTATTAGTGCAGCAACACACCTTACACCTTCTTGTTTCAGGGTATAGTCAGTTCTTTAGACATCACTTGAAAATACAGGTTTTAGCACTCAATTATAGCCAGAATGGTCTTTATAAGATTTGGGCTTTTGCATTGTATATATACTTTAAGTAAACATTTCCGAAATTTACTTCTGTACTTTTACTTAAGTAAGATATTTAATGCGGGATTTTCACTTGTAATAGAGTGTTTTTACATGGTTATATAAACACTTTTACTTTAGTAAAGGATCTGTATACTTCTGCCACCACTGTCTATAGGAGTGGTTATCTGATCTGTGACTTTTAACATTGATTCTATAAGGATATACCACTGTCAAAGCCATATATTAAGAGTATAGGTAGCCTATATTAGGAATATAATAGTGGTAAATAACTCAGTGTAAAGGAGGTTTCAGCATCACTGAGTGTAAGAGCCTTGTAAGCAACATTACAGAGTATAAACTGCATGGTGATTAGTGGTCGGAGTCCTTTTTCAGCCAGATGACTCAGGATCAAGCCAGAACTTTTATGCATCCGTTAGCTCTACTTTACTTTACTTTTTTTTAGTGTCCTTGAGCAAAATGCTGAATCCCCTCTTGCTGCAGGGGCTGCAGTGTAATGCTGCTGACCATGACCTCTGACCTTCCTGGACACAGGGTGAGGGCTGCTGCTTTGATTTCTCCCACCGTTACAAGCAAATACAGGCGGAAAGTTTGCCATGTTTGTAATTCGGTGTGTGTTCATTTCCTAAAACGTGCTGAGATAAGCTCCAGATTCTCCATGATGACACAGTTGTTGCGCTCTTTCATCAAATTAACCAAACTCAATTCACAAATCGGTAAAAGCAGAGGGAGAAAAAACACCAGTACAGGTTCTGACAAGTTTTAGTGAACAATGTTTGCGTGAGACAACGATGAACCAAAAGGTACGTCCTCTGTAGAATTTAGTGCTCCACAGTATAATTAACAACCTTGCCAGCCTACGCTCTAACCATTGGTATTTCACTGCCCCTTATAACTGTCCCTACATCATAATTACTCACCCACTGAGGAGGAAAGCTGCTGCTGCCCTCCACAACAAGGCCCTCAGCCTCTGAAAACTAAACGCATGCACACACACTGTAAACTCCAAATAAGAGCCCGCTAACGTCACACTAACAAAGCCATGCAATTAAACGGGGATGAGTCATCTCTTCACTATATAATTATCTGGAAATTACCTGGAGGATCAATCAGGGGGAAACCTTTTGGGACAAACAATCCAAAGTATGTGAGGTAGCTGTTTCTAGTGTCCAACACTATAACGAGCAAATTAGCAACATATTCTACCAAGATGTGAGTCATTTACAGGACATTCAGTTCATCAGTAGGATTTAAGCAACATTTCCACTGACCTGTGCAGGCTGATGTAATCTCAAACTCTGCAAGCTCAAACTTTCCAGCAAAGCAGAATGAACATTAGCAATTATTATACCAGTTCTTTGCGGCGTGTGTCGTATATTTAGTCAAACTTTAACCTCTCTTTTCATTGTTGAAACTTTTAATTCAGCTCCTCAGTCATGCAGCTCAGTTGTTGAACAAGCTGTCCTGTAATCACAGGGTTTCTGATTTGATTCCCAGCTCCTCCCAACATCCCAGCTGTAGACTTTGAAACTTAAAATCAAAAAAATGAGGATTTAAAGGAACTGTTTGACATTTTGGGAATAATGCTTATTTGCTTTCTTGCTGAGAGATGCTGAAGATTGATACCACTCTCACGCCTGTATGATAAATATGTAGTCGGAGCCAGCAGCCGGTTAGCTTAGCTTAGCTTTAGCTTGGGCGGATTTTGTTACCTTTGGACAGAGCCAGCTAGCTGTTCCCCCCGTTTCCAGTCTTTATGATAAGATAAGCTAACCTGGTGCTGGCTCCAACTACATATTTACCATACAGACGTGAGAGTGGTATTAATCTTCTCATCTAACTCTCGGCAAGAAAGCGAAAAAGCGCATTTCCCACAATGTCAAACTATTCCTTTTAGACTTTCTAGTGCTGATTTAAGGACTGACTTCACGCAGACGTAGTCACATAGTCGCACAGATTGAATACTTATTAATCAGGCCTGTACGCTTGAGAGGAAATTGTCAAATAGCATGTCATTTAGATGGTCAGCTTTCGGGGACTTGAAAGACTTGTACCTCGCTTCTGAAAAGGGGCACTCCACTGATTTTACATGATGAAGTTTAGTTTACGTTTTATGAGGAGTACTACTCAAAAACCTTTGCATAATGTCTTCTGTAGCTCTGGAGGAGATTTATAAAGTTTGGAGATTTAGAGTTTGAAAGAAGTGGGCATTTAGGAGGCAGGGAGGGTCTAACGGAAGACGTCGCTGAGTTGCATTATGGGAATTGTAGGATCCAGTGTGTTTGGAGCTTGACACGTATCAGAGACTACAGGTCAGGATATTTCAGCCTCTTCTGCTGCTTCCAGTTTGACCGTTCTTTTTTTAAATCTGTCTCTTCTTTAAGAAATGAAGTGCTGTATAAACTGCAGTCCATTTAGCACCTCACAGATGTTTCCTCCGTTATGGGAAGAATCAATGAAGGCCAATGGAGTCCACTCTTGGTATGCAAAGTGGAAAATGTTGCTGTTGCTTGCACCTGTTCATGCAGCAACACATGCAGTTGTAAAAAGGAGGCTTGTTCATACTCTGCATGTTTCTGTTCTCTCGGTGTGAGTTTATTTGCAGTCTGTGTTTCTTTGCCACCATCAGAATTCGCTGCTGAAATAGCCCAAATATCTTGATGGCTACAAAAAAAAAAAGAAGAGAGTACTGTTTTCATGGCTGCTCCGAAGCTCTCAGTCGTCTCAGTTCGGGGATGTTATGGTCTTCATTTCACAGGCGGTGGAAGGGGGTCCCGCTGAAGCCTTTATCACGGATCTGGAAACAAAGACAGCATTCAGAAGCGCCAGCCAAAGAAACAGGCTGTAATGTCATGCTGGCCCGGGACCCAGACTCATGTTATGACAGCAAACACAGCTTGTTTAGAGTCTGACCAGCCTCTATTGTTAATAACCACGCACAGAGGTTTGAGTTTCAGCTGATACAAGATGAATGCAATGTGTGGAAAGGAAGTCAGAATGCAGTTTTACTTACAAAAACATTTTTTTGGGCAGCAGAGCTCTGCAGGAGGTTTTTTTTTTTTAGAGCAAAAGTAAAGAAAGAGTTCTCGTCTAGAAGTTATCTCAGAGGATTTTTTATGTCGTCACTGTGCAGGACAGCAACAACAATTTACTTTTACTGTTGAGATGGTCTCGTTTTTTTGGTATTTTTGACTTATAGTAAGGCTTTAATCTAACTCTGACTGCAGACTCTCTTTCGGTTCTTTTCCGTCAAAGCCAGTGTGATCAGGAGACCTCCTGAGTACACTAGGCTTTTGTTGCATGCAACAATGCTCGGCTAATAAACGGTGCATTGTCTACCTGCTCTTGGGGTAAAATCCCTGCGGTGTAAAGGCTATTGGTCCGTTTCGCTGTGCCCAGTTGGTAGTTTGGGGCACCACTTCCTGGCATCCCCCACACGGAGTGCTGCATGGTCTCAATGTGCTGCACATGGAAAGATTATGACACCAGTAGTTAACATATAAGTAATCTAGCATCAGTCTTATCATGAAAGAACAGAGGCCTCTCTTTCCATGTTTTCTTCTTGTTATAAAGTAATTAACCTTTTGTTCATCAGCACTATTTCTGCTTCTCTCCCTTTCCATCTGTTGTTTCTAATGGAAGACGTCGCTGAGTTGCATTATGGGAATTGTAGGATCCAGTGTGTTTGGAGCTTGATACGTATCAGAGACTACAGGTCAGGATATTTCAGCCTCTTCTGCTGCTTCCAGTTTGACCATTCTTTTTTTAAATCTGTCTCTTCTTTAAGAAATGAAGTGATCAGGAGACCTCCTGAGTACACTAGGCTTTTGTTGCATGCAACAATGCTCGGCTAATAAACGGTGCATTGTCTACCTGCTCTTGGGGTAAAATCCCTGCGGTGTAAAGGCTATTGGTCCGTTTCGCTGTGCCCAGTTGGTAGTTTGGGGCACCACTTCCTGGCATCCCCCACACGGAGTGCTGCATGGTCTCAATGTGCTGCACATGGAAAGATTATGACACCAGTAGTTAACATATAAGTAATCTAGCATCAGTCTTATCATGAAAGAACAGAGGCCTCTCTTTCCATGTTTTCTTCTTGTTATAAAGTAATTAACCTTTTGTTCATCAGCACTATTTCTGCTTCTCTCCCTTTCCATCTGTTGTTTCCTCTCTTCCACCTGCAGGCAAAGGTCTTTGTAATACTGGCTTTTGTTTTCCTAAAGAAAAGACACGGGAACATTGTGAACAGAAAGTTTAGTAAAGACTGGTTACTTTATGCAGAGGGACTGAAGATATAGTGTGACCTCTCTGGTGATGTTAGACGCCTTTCTGTTCGATCTTAGGGCTTCATCCTGTTGAGCAGCTGATACTGAAGCTTTTCCCTGGAAGAAATACACAACCTGTTTTGCTTTGTTGATATTGTGTTATGAAAATCACTGCTAAACATGATCAACACCTCCATCTAGTGGTCATATTCACTAACTACAGTTTAAATTTGCTTTAAAGGCCTGGTAATACCCTATATTTTTTAATTATTGTCAACAAATACCATGAAAACACTAAAACCAACTACGAACTGATCCTTCTAACAAGTGACATATCTTATTCCTCTGTGCCACAGAGCTCCACTGTTGTCCAAAAACTATTAGAAACACATGTCCCTTCATTAGGATGAACACTGCCACTGTAGTTTATTTTCGGTCAATCCCACACACACACGTTCAGGTGCTATTTGGTACTGGAGCACCAAATGTGTATTAATCCTCTGATGAAAGTAGTCCCTAAAAAATGCACTATTTACTCCTGTTTGAAAACTAGAGCTGTTTTAGGAAATTGTTTAGCTTTTATTTTTGTTTTTTGAAAAATGAATAAATATTCGTGACCCGTATTTAAAGATTTATGTCTTCAGCAGGAACCAAACGGTTTTTAGGAAGTCAGAAAGTACTGAGAGAAAGACACATTGTGGTTTTGGCTTTTTTTGTGGGATTTGTTGACAATGGCAAAAATGTTGCCAGCCTTATCCTCATCCAAAAGAAACATGGCAGCAATTTGGTACATTTGCTATAACACATACAGTGATGGCTGCATGAACTGAAGACGTCCTTTTGGGGTCAGTGCTCGCCAAACTTAAAGTCCCTTTGAGTGTTGGTAATGGCAGAGGAGCTGAGGAAAAAGAATAAACAGTTAAATTCATGATATTAGGTGTTATTTATATTTTGACATTGTATATATTGTATGTAAACCCCTGTATGTTTGACAGAATAGTATACAAGTATACAATTAGTCAATCAACAGCAAATGAATTAATTAAGATTCATAATTTAAGTAATTTATCAGCACAACACTATGGTTGAAGCGTCTCAAATGTGAGGATTTGCTGCTTTTTCCTGTTTTATATAATTTTAAATGTATATTTGTATATATTTTTTTGGTTTTGGACTGTAGGTCGGACAAAACAAGCAAATTTGAAGTTGTCACCTTTGGATCTATGACAAAATATAGCTTTGGATGTGATCCATGCACCATCAATATTACATTTTGTTATTCGATTCTTTCTGTCACTCGCTCTTTTTGGTATATTTGGTATTCGAGCCCTTTCTGAAGAGTCTAAACAGACATGATTAGAATCTAAATTCCTCTTTTGGTGAAATACATTTAAAATTCCAGACCTTAAATAATAGCGTGGCCCAGAGTAAGCAGGGATTCGCATTAAATAAATCAATAAATCTATTCTGTAGCCCAGACAGTCTCCCCCACTGAAAGAAAAAAAAAGTATTTCAATGAGAGCCAGAGTTATCCATTTAGCTCCCACTGTAGTGAAGCCCACTCATTATAAGTTGTACTATCAGGCTGACTCATGTTCACTTTCAAACACACGCTCTGCTCGTACAGTACTTCCCCCCCGGGCTTCCCATGAGTGGAGTCGTGTGTGTGTGTGTGTGTGTGTGTGTGTGTGGTAGGGTTGTATTGTCATGAAGGCAGTCATTACAACATTAAGGGGTCTCAGCCTGATGATATAAAAAATTCACTGCGTCTGTAATGTGGATTTAATCCCAACTCTGTCCACCATTAGCCATAAAGATCTGCCTCACAGACCAAATACAATACAGAAAATAAGTCATTGTTATATTCTGCACAATAGTGACTGACCACACTGCGATTGTATTCTTCATCACGTTATGTTTATACAAGCTTATTTACAGCCATTGAGCATATTTGTAGTCCATCAAATGCCAACTCAAACAATTTCACATGTTGAGTTTTAAAGGTCAATCTCGGCCTTGGAAACAGCAGTTGAGAAAAATCATCTCACGTCAAGGTTCATTAAGAAAAAAAAAAGATATAAAAATGGAGATATGAACGTCTACAATTCAATGACAACCGGACAAACTCCCATCTGCTGATGAAGATCATGTGATATGTTCAAAAGCACCAGAAGAAGCTACTAAATGGTACTAAACTTGTGGTGAGATTGTTTTCTCAACCATTACACAGGCGTTCAAACTCTCACCAGGATGTTTTTTTCATGTGAAGCCACAACTATTGAACAGATAGCCTATTTTTATGGCATGCTATTTGGCCAAAAGTATGTGGACAAGAGCATTAGTGAGGCGCAGCACTGATATTGGGTGATAAGGCCCAGCTCACGGTCTGCGATCCAGCTCATCCCAAAGGCGTTGGATCAGGCTTCTGCGATTGAGGCTACATTAGCCGCTACTAGCATAACTGAACTGTTAGCAGTCGAGTTGCATCGTGGGTAATGTATGCCCCAGGTTTTGACAAGGAAGAAGGATGCATGGAATAAAAAAGACGATATTTCAGGTTCTGCTGCATCGATTTTGCTAATTGTTTTTGACACTGTCCAAAACGATGTTATAGGAGTGCAATGCTGAATCAGTGCAGTACTCTTTAAATGATGCAAATATGTCCACATACTTTTGACCACACAGTGAACCTCACATCATGCTCATTTTATTGCCTTCTGAAGCCTCTCACTTGCAGTAAAGTTTCATTTTTATACTTATCTCGTTTGTCTGTTTTCTTTTTCCGAGTAATGTGAAACGTCACGAATATGCCATCACACGCACAAGTATGATTCAGACATTTGCAGCACAAATGACTGAGAGTGAATGACTAACAGTGTGTGAATGATCTCACTTTGGTCCCTGAGAGAGGCCGCCTCGTTCACATCAATCAGCTGCCTGCATGCTACCTGGAGGCAGAAACGGTGAAGATAAAGCGCGGTTACCTTCTGGAAATTGCTATAATTGAGTGATTAAGACAGATGACGTCAAATGAAAGGCCGTTTTTTTTTTTTACTGAATGAATGTTCACTCAGCCTTCATTCACACTCGTCTGTATGACTGTGATTCACCAGCGTCCTGGCCTTGGGCTTTGTGGTTGGCATCTGTGTTTGTGCTGCAGCAGTCTCTGGTGAAAGACAGAGTGGTGATGGTGAGTCAAAAGGGCCATTTTTGCACCTAGTGTAAAATCAACAGAAATTGGATTATTAGATGAGTGGACCTGCCTTCATCCTTTCCACGCTGGACGTCCTTTTGTGATGCCTCCACTTTTGCGTAAACAGCGCCGGGGCGGTAATTATTGTCAGAATCATCCTCATGTTCATCATCACCGTGGTGATGAGCCCTGAAACAATCAGATTAATTTACTGAGCTGCCTTTCACATAGATCCTCAACAACATTTATAACTGTATGACACTCACACGCAGGCTTCACTGTGCTCACAAAAACAGGACAAAAGCGCGATTGACATTTTGGGTTTGGATGTTTTCATGCCCACCGTCAACTCAACCCTCTCACTGCTGGACTCCTCACTCTTCACCTCCACATTTCTCCTGCCCTGTGGGAGTCAGATGGTGTCTCATAACATCACACACTTTACAATGTGATGACAGTAAATATTTGTGGAGAAAAAGCCTGTTGACTCTTCAAGGTCAGCCACTAAACAAATTCATGTTTTCTATGCAACTTACAAGTTGAACTTGTAAAAAAGCATGAATACAAACACAAACATCTTGAAGGGGATAGAAGTGGAACAGGTGCATGAAAACATAAACTGAGGTGAGGTGAGTCAGGTTAGAGAAAAGCATAATCACTCAGAAAGCATGAGACAGTAGCCAAAGGGCCACTGTACAAACCATTACAAACCATTGCTGATCCAGCTGGGCACTGAGGATAATGTGAAGGTGAGCCTTTATCACATTCCATGGTCTTCCTTAGATAGATAGATAGATAGATAGATAGATAGATAGATAGATAGATAGATAGATAGATAGATAGATAGATACTTAGTTGTTACTTTACAAATTAACATTAAGATTTTTGCACAAAACATACAAAGAGCTTCTAAAATATGATGCTTTGTAATAAATTAAAGTACCCAACAGTTTATACAAGTACAGCTGAAACGATTAGTTGGCAATTAATTGGCAATTATTTTGATGATTGTTTAAAGCTGGGGTAGGCAAAATCTGTGCAGCCTAGGCAAAACCTTCCGCCTCTCTCTCTGCTGCCTCGTATCACTCCACTAAGCCCCTCCCACCAAACCCACAACTTCGACACACAGCAGAAGGAGTTGGTTCCCCTGCGGTCCCTCCCGCCACGACTTGTTTTCTCAAAGACGTCCCCCCAGCGCTTCGTGGCTGCAGAGCAGAGCGCCCCAGGCTTCAGAGGCAGCTGCAACACCATCCAGCAGCGGGATGAGAGGCTAGTACACCGCACACACACCACTGTCCCCCGTCAAAGGTTATTCCCCACTGTTTGTCATCATGCCTCTTTGCCAGTTGTCGTTATGAGCACCATGGCATTGAACGTAATGAGCCTGAAGCTCCGTGTGGAGCCAGGACTTGTTGTTATGACATCTGCTCTTGTAGCTTAGCCAATACAAACACACTGTCTCTCTGAAATAACCTGTGATAGGCTAAAGTCTACCGTCACGGGCTAAATTTTCTGAAGGCTGAAAGCAGAGCCAAGAGGGGGGGCTGAAGTAGAGGTCTGCTCTCAGACCACTTGAATTACAATATGCTGCACGGTTAATATGGCATTGTTACCCAATGACGCCAAAAGAAAACTGCCAACCCAACCTTTAAGTCGTTTTCATGCAAAAACATTTCATGGTTCTGGCATCTCCAATGTGAAGATTTGCTGCTTTTGCTTTTAATACTTTTAATTTATTTCTAATAATTCAGAATTTTGTATTGTTGGTTTGACAAAACAAGCATTGTGAAAATGTCACTTTGGGCTCCGGGTAATTGTGACGGCATTTTTCAGATTTTTACAAACCAAACAATCAATTTATTAATAGAGAAAATAATCAGCAGATTAATCCATAATGAAAATAATCATTAGTTACAGTCCTGTACAAAATAATTTAAAATAATAGCTAAACCTCAACCAATTACAACAGTAAAACCCTGCTTTTACATGAATGCATGAGGAATAATAATCTAATGATATAATATATAATATTATAACAGTATATATATATATATATATATATATATATATATATATAAATTTTCAATTCAATGCAATGCATTTTCAATGCAGGACTTTTACTTGTAACAGAGTATTTTTACAGTGTAGTATTAGTACTAAGGATCTGAATACTTCCTCCAGCACTGGTGTCAACAGTGTCAGTTACAAACTTACACAGTAAATCTAACTGGTTAATTAATGCCACTTTTACTAACGTTTGCATTTTGAGTGGATCTTTGGGCACGGAGGGGTTATTTCGTGTTTTCTTACAGCACGTGGCTGACAACTCCGAAAATAAACATTACACTGAAATACAGATAGATCCAATAAGCCTATAGGCTTTTGGCAACAGGCACCACAGCACAGTGACATGTTGTATTTACCTTGGCGTGCCGGAGACGGAAAGTGAAGGAGCCTGGACAGGAGACACAGAGAGGTGGAGGGGAGCAGGCGGTGACTTTGTAAACATTTGAAATCAGCAGAACGGAGCTGATGACGAAATGAACGTCACGACGTAGAGTTCTCTCGTCACTAGGGGGCGGCGCAAAGCCGAGCGTCACCTCTCCAGTCAGGTAACAATGAGGAGGTTTCATAGCTGAGCTGTTTCGTTCAAGTCCCAGGACCAGCTATTAGAAACAAGACACCAGTGCTGGAGGAAGTATTCAGATACTTTACTTAAGTGAAAGTACTAATACTACACTGTACAAATACTCTGTTACAAGTAAAAGTCCTGTTACTTGAGTAAAAGTATGTGAGTATAAAGAGGAAAAATGTACTTAAAGTATTAAAAGTAAAAGTACTCAATGCAGAAAAATGTCTCCTGTGACTGTTATACTATTATATATTATATCATTAGATTATTAATTATGAATGTAAAAGCAGGATTTTACTGTTCATGTTTAACTACTTTGTATAGGACTAATGATTATTTTAATCTGCTGATTATTTTCTCCATTAATTGATTGGTTTGTAAAAATCTAAAAATAGTGAGACATGCCGTCACAATTATTTTAATTATTTATTTAAAAGTGCATATGAATTATTAACACATTACACACATTATTATTAACTCACATCTGAGAAGCTGGAACCGTGAAATGAGGGGGGGGGGGGGGGGCTTAAGTTGCACCCAGACCCTGCCACACTGGAGGCTAGCCAGTGAGTAGCATTAACAGTAAACACAAGAAGTGTAAGACACTATAATAATACTGAACAAATTAAGGTCTAACGGAGCAGAGGATGCTTTAAAGGACTGTTTTGACACTACTGTATGGGACATTTTTAGTGACGCTCATGGGGAGGATATTGACAACCTCACAGACTGTCTGACGGATTACATAAACTTCTGTGTGGAAAACACCATCCCCACCAGGACTGTGCGTTGTTTCGCCCACAATAAACCCTGGATCACTCCTGATATTAAGGCTCTCCTCAAGGAAAAGAAGAGAGCTTTTGTATCGGGTAACAAGGAGGAGTTAAAGAGTGTCCAGCGAGAACTGAGGAGGAGGATCAGGGAGGGGAAAAACAGCTACAGGATGAAGTTGGAGAGTCAGCTGCAGCAAAATAACACCAGAGGAGTTTGGAAGGGCCTTAAAACCATCTCGGGCCATATGGACTCCAAGCCCCGGCCTGTGGGGGATCAGAAGTGGGCAAATGACCTGAACGTATTCTTTAACAGATTCGATCAGGCATCTAACCCCCCCCCCTGCCCCGTCCCCCCTGCAACCATCATCACCATCTACCCTCCCTGCCTGCAGCCCCCCCGCTCCACTCATCACTCCCCACAGCCCTCAGCTTACAGCCACTTCATACAGCTACACCACAGTCGGGGCTGGGCCCATCTCCCCATTTTACACCCACAAACACCTCCCTCTCAGCCCCCCTACCCCCTACAAGCTCAACCGGGCTGTTCCTCACAACATCCCAGGTGAGAAATGAACTGAGGAAGATGAGGGTAGGGAAGGCGGCGGGCCCAGATGGCATCAGCTCCAGACTTCTGAAGTCCTGTGCGGATCAGCTGTGTGGGATTGTTGGGCACCTGTTCAACCTGAGTCTGAAGCTGGGGAGGGTGCCAAAACTGTGGAAAACATCGTGTCTGGTTCCTGTGCCAAAGACCCCTCACCCCAAGGACCTAAATGGCTACAGGCCAGTGGCATTGACCTCTCACCTGATGAAGACCCTGGAGAGACTGGTCCTTGTCCACCTGCGTCCGCTGCAGTTTGCCTACCAACCCCGCATTGGGGTGGATGACGCTGTCATTTACCTACTTCACACATCCCTCTCTCACCTAGAAAAGGCTGGAAACACTGTGAGGATCATGTTTTTTGATTTCTCCAGTGCTTTTAACACCATCCAGCCCAGGATTCTGGGGGACAAGTTGGAGCACGCTGGGGTGGACCATCACCTGGCAGCATGGATCCTGGACTACCTCACAAACCAGCCACAGTATGTGAGGTTACAGGACTGTGTGTCTGACACACTTCTCTGCAGCACAGGGGCTCCACAGGGAATCGTTCTGGCGCCTTTCCTGTTCACCTTCTACATAGCGGACTTCACCCATAACACTTCAAACTGTCACCTACAGAAGTTCTCTGACGACTCTGCTATCGTCGGCCTCATCACCGACGGGGATGATAGGGAGTACAGAGAACTGACCCAGGGCTTTGTGGGTTGGTGTCAGCAGAACCACCTCCAGATCAACGCGGGTAAAACCAAAGAGCTCCTGGTGGACTTCGGCAGGCGCAAACTCCCTCCACCTACACCAGTGAACATCCAGGGAACGGACATTGAAATTGTGAGATCGTACAAGTATCTGGGTGTTCACTTGAACAACAAACTGGACTGGTCAGACAATACGGACGCTCTGTTCCAGAAGGGACAGAGCCGTCTCTTTCTGCTCAGGAGACTAAGGTCTTTTGGAGTGCAGGGGGCGCTCCTGAAGACTTTCTATGACTCTGTGGTGGCATCAGCCGTCTTGTATGGGGTGGCATGTTGGGCCAGTGGCATCTCTTCCAGGGATAGGAAGAGACTGGACAGACTGGTAAAGAAGGCCAGCTCTGTCCTTGGATGCCCTCTGGACCCAGTGGAGGTGGTGGGTGGCAGGAGAATGGTGGCCAAGCTATCATCACTACTGGAGAACACTTCCCACCCCCTACATGTCACTCTATCAGCACTGGGCAGCTCCTTCAGCGATCGGCTGCTCCACCCTCGGTGTCTGAAGGAGAGGTACCGTAGGTCCTTCCTGCCTGCTGCTGTCAGACTCTATAATCAGTACAGCTCCAGGTAATCTACATTTGACTGTCAATAAGCAGACTGTTCACTACTTTACTTCATCTGCTGCTGTGCATTATCTTAATACATATTTTCTTTTTTTTATTCATGATGTTATCTACTTCATCTGTTGCTGTGTAATATTTTCATGTACATGTATGTTATATATGTGCAATATTTTTATCTTATCTATTGTTCATACTTACAAATGCACTCAGTCACTCTATTATTATTCCTGTCTATACTGTGTACAGGACTATTTTTCTATTTATTTTTATTGTATTTTATTATATTTTATTATTGTATTTCTATATATGACACTTTTGCTGGCTGCTGTAACGCTGAAAATTTCCCCGCTGTGGGACAATTAAAGGCTTATCTTATCTTATCTTATCTTATCTTACAAGCTCAATACTGTAAGTCAGTCTGGGCCGAAGCCATTACCCAAAGTTAGACATTCAATAACACGGAGGAGCCAAAAACTGGCTTCATCCTGTCAACCAGGGAGATATATCGCCTACTAGCCTTTTCAGTTTATGATAATGTTGTGCAATCAATCATGCTGTAAGAATAGGTGCCAAATGGAGGCTCATCTTATTTTAGAACAATAAAAGGTTGTATTCATGAGGAGTCTTTGTTTCTTTCTGTGAAATGGGTTGTTAGGAGTTATTCCATTATTGTACTATTTTTATTAGGGCTGCAATTGTTTTCATTGTCCATTGTCCGAAGCCAAAAACAGCATTTTTGTGCTACATCCATTTATCAGCCTCTCAAAGTCCCTCATTAGCTTCAAATATGGATGTATTGCACTTCTCTTTTCATAATAACCAGCATTATTTGAAAATGAAGATTTATTTGGGGTGAATAGTTGCAGGGATAGACGCTAGTATTTTCAAGCACTGGTCCCACGGGCCACCAAGTCCCTTAAATCTGGTGGCCAAAGTACATGTTTGGTGGCCCAAATTTAAAGTTATGTCAAAAAAACAATACAGAAAAGCCAATTTAACGCAACTTAACACTGCCTTCCTTAACTGTGACACTTCAATAAATGAAAAGACAGTAACAGAATAAAAATATATATTTATAATAATTTATTTAAATTGAAATCTCAAAGTTGTTTGTAAACAAATGGTACATATATTCTCTCATAATTTCTTAGATGTTTGTGGAACTGTAACATTGCTTTGGCGAAGGCAAAGTATTTCCAGTATAGGGATAAAACTTGGGGCCACTTACATGGAGTATTTGGTGGCCACAAACTAATTTTTTGTGGCCACGGTCCATAGGGCCATTTTTAATGTCAAACCCTGAGCTGCATTCAAGATTTATAATGGATTATATATACATGTAGACTTTTTCGCCTAGAAAAAGATGTTACAAAATGCATTTTATTAGGATTGTGAAGGTGTCAAACATGAGAGTTCATTACAGAACAGTAACACAACCATTCAGTGTAATCTGTGAGGTTTTTGGTGAAACTGACAGGAACCATGAGCTCACAACAGCCTCATAACCAATCACTAAAACAGGCGAAAAATTGAATGAAGATAAACTGAAAGTAACTTTTACTCAGGTTTTGGATGAAGTTTTTCCACACGGCATTAGCTTGTCAGTCCTCCAGAGATGCGTCAGTAGGTGTTAAGAGCCCATCTACCTACACAATACAGCAGCAGAGCGACGCAAGTTTCAAGGTTTTGACGAGCTGTCTTTCAAGTTGTTCGTCTCTGCAGCAGTCAAACTAGGGCACTTTTTGACGGTGGCCAAATAATTACTCACTGGATGACCTATTCATTACATGCACTCGTGTGTGTGTAAGTAATTGAACTGTGAGTGTGTACCTGGATGCTGAATTGCAAGTATATACATGTGTTAATGTGTGCATTGTGGATCATCTGCCAGCCCTCCAGTTGTGGAGGTGGTAGTGGTGGTGGTGGCGGAGGAGCGAATCCGAGGCGCTCTGTGAGTCATGGATGCTCACATCACCAGGGGCTCCTCTAATGATGAAGCCACCATTGATGCTGGGAAAGCTGTGTAGGAGTCCAGACCAGAGTGTGGCCTCAGTGGATGGAGGAACAGGACCTTGTGGGCGGCTATCTGCCCACTGGCTGAGGTCTCCAGCATGTCAAACATTACAAGACGAGGTGCTACAACACATCAAGCATCACGAGAGGCTGTGCTTTTCTCAAAATCAGGAGAAAAATTTAAACAATTCTGGTTGTGCAAGAGTGATTATTTAAAGGGCCAGTTTGCCCACACACGTTTTCACAGCTGAGGTCTTCCTCAGCAAATGGCTCAGGTGTCATCACGTGACCAAAGTAGGGAACAGGTTTTGGTCTGGTGTTCACGAACACCTGATGTTGTCTGCTTCTAGTGTTCATACAGTCTTTTGCCCAGGGTCCTTGCTGTTTCACCAATGACATTGCACACAGCTGTTATGCAAGATGTCAAAAAACACATATTTGATCATTGACTTCCTCTGGTATGTAGCCATGCAGATGGTTTTGGATTCATTTCTCCAGGTTTTCAGATATCTGCCTCTGAAATTTCTGCCTCTGCTCCAATACTACTGGATGTGAATGCAATTTTGCTTGTGGTGCTCAAAGTGTTGTAAAACAACGTTTAGAAAATACAACAGGAACATGTCTTTCAAGAAATGGTGTCCCGAAGAACATACTGTAAATTGTTTTTTTAGAGCAGTTAATTAACTGCACACTTTTTTTTTTATAACTTTGGGAGGATATCAAGTAAAATCACAAGTCAAGTTGCAAGTCTTTTTTCAAGTCCTGTGCCTCTAGTCTCTACACCTCTGCCACAATGGTTAATGCACAGTATAGTTTGATTTAGGCACAGAAACTAGTTGGTTAAGGTTGAGTAAAGATCGTGGCGATGGTTCAAAGAAACCAACGTTGACTGTGGGTTGGAAACAGGAAGTCACATGCTTTGTTGACCTGTTTATCCACCTTCCAGCATCCTTCCCGAGAGGTTTTGTGGCAACAAAGTCACACTGCTTTCACTTTTGTCAAGAGTCACATGGCCACAAAAGTTCCCAGTCAAGTAAACACAAACATAATGCTGTTGTTTTTCTTGTAAGGACATTCAGAGATGGATATCTCAAAACCTGGCAGACACCACTACATGATTTCTGGGCGTTGAAGTCCTCGGGGTTGTCAGGTGCAATACAACTTGTAATTATGTTGTACAGCTTGTGTGTTTCCACCTGTGTGTATCCGTACACACCTCCCACTAGGTGCACCCCACGCACACAACCCTTCTTTGTGAGTCATGAGTCCACCACGACACACGAGATGTCCTCAACATCCTGCTCCCTCCCACTCCTCCCCCACCACCACCACCACCACCATCCCCTCCCTCCTGACCGTCCCTGCATCTGAAAGACAGATGAGTCAGCGACGGAGCATGCAGGCTTGTGCCAAGTGATCAGCTTCCTCTCATCTCCTGTCCCTCCTCCTCCCCGCCGCTGTCCATCTCTACCCACGTGGCCCTGCCACAAAGTGGCGTGATTCATGCACCGAACACTGTCTGAGGTTTAAATATAAGTCGTGCCATGCCGGAGGATGTGCCCCGCTGTCCCGCAAAGACAACAAAGAGGCACACCAACATCCAACTGTGATTCTCACATGCTCCACAGGAGATCCAGAGGACTCAGTTTGCAGCGGATGTTGGATGTGCCTTTTGCAGCCGCCTCATGGCTGCACGAGGTGACTGCTCTTTTATCCAGGTTTAACCGGAACAAAGAGATTATTTGTGCCTTTAGAACTTTTCTGTTATCATAAAATGTTTGTATAAATTAAACGTAAGCAGGAGGAGACATTTTATATAATACTTACAGTTACAGTCCATCTGCAGGCTCCAGTAGCGAGGGGGGGGGGGGCTGGTTTCATCTTGCCTTCACAGTGTGGCAGTAACAACAAGAGAGGAGCTGAAGCAGAAGTTGACTTGGTGGTTTGGGTGGAAAAGAAATTTAAGGAGAACTTGAGTCTCCTCCAAGTGAGTGGTGTTTTTATGGGATTTAAAGACCTGGATGCTTATATCCCGAGCACTTTAGGCTGGATCAATATAAGACATCTACTAGCAGGTAGCAGAGTGGTCCCAAACACTGTTTGATCCACAAAAAGCTTAATTAGGAAATGTGTGATTTGCAGGATTTCATGCCACAAAATATTTTTTTCCTTCTGTTTAAGGGGCAGATCAGGATTCATAGACAACCTTACTAATAATTAATAACTTTTTTTTCTTGCATGAGAGCAGCGATTTAATACAGTTAACAACTCTGTTGTGGCATAACTGCTCCATATTTAAGTGTAAATTATAGAAATGTCTGGTGCTAGTCCTAAAAGTCTCACTTCTTGAAAATTAAAGGCCCTGAAAACATATTTTTCTCAATCAGCTTCTTCAAAGCGGCAAAGATGAACACATTGTTTTCTTGTTTTCAAAGTTACGACAGTTTTGTTCTAACAAACTGATCTTCAGATGTAGGACATTTCTGTATTTGTATTTTCTCTGAGCTCTTCTAACTGGTTTGAAGTGGGGGGGGCTCAGTTGGAAAAATGTTATATATTTATATAAATGTTATATAGCCGCTTTAAATGTTATATGTACTCTTTCTTTATGGATTATTCAAACTTCTATCTCACAGTAATGAATATCAAATGGAACATCAATAGTTACTGTATCTCCTCGTCGCAGGTAATTTCTCATAGTTAATAGTTGTTTTCTTCTCTGACGTTTCTCTATTTTAGTTCCCTGCAGCAGACTCTATTGATCTTCTATTTATTAGAAAGGCTCCGAAAGTGCTCTTGTAATCAGGAATCAATGCTAACATGTTTGCTTTACATAATGCCCTTTTGCAATGTTACTTGGCTGCATCACTGCCATATTCATAGAGACATAAGTACTTGTGGCAATGTAGATGCTACATGTTTCATGTATCGCTCATTATGCTGCATTTACAGGATTAAAGAAAGTATTAATAGAGCAAGAAATTATTTTCCCTTTGGCTCAGGGAATAAATAATTTCACCTTGGCCAATAATTATTTTGGAATTGGAAAATAACAGCGCTCGGTTTTTCTGCAGGGGCCTGGAGTCAGCATTTGATACCATCTTGTATCGCTCGTTTCCTGCAGAGCCTCCATTGATCTCTGTCCAAAAGGCAAGCCATAAAAGCATTTCAGGACAGTCGCCAAGACACGCATATCCTGAAGTGGTTATGATGCATGTGGCTTTTAAAGGCCTCCAACTACATGTCTACATGAAGAACAAGCAAACAAACCTGAGACGGGGATGATTACTAAGCACAAATGCATCATTGGAGTGTCTTGTATCACCTTCCCACGGGATTAGAAGTATTGTAGTAGGAGTACAGTAGAAAAGGGAAATTGCAGTACAACATATTCAGAAACACATGAGCACACACTTAGTTTTCATATAAATATTTATTGCAGAGGAGGTATCTTTTATGTACATGCTATCACAATATAACACAATATAAATCTACCAAATATTCCCATATATTGATGCTATAAGCTTGTCATAGAGCAATAGTTATAACAAGCACATAATACAGTGGGTTAGGGACAGTATCACTCACTATACAACTTGTAACCATCCATTTTTTTTCTTTTTTGTTCTATCAAGGGCAGTGAAACATCGGTCCTATTTTTTTTTTCTTTTCTTGAATTCATGCAGAAGCCACAAGATTTACGACGTTACAGCATTGAATAGTAGTAGTAGCAGTAGTAGTAGTTGTATTTGCCATTGGGTGACTTGGTTTGGTCACAAGAGAAGAGAAGTCAGGTTCAAATGAAAGCAGCTAGTCAACAGGACAGACCATGGATCCGATTGGTGGACAAAGAGCTACAGGACACAGTATCATCTATGTCAAGATGGCACAAGAACAATGGCTGAGGTTCAAACTGTCACTGATTCATTGATGATACGGCTAAAATACAATGATAATCTCCAGAGAAACAGACAGTAAGACACTGGTTATGTATACACAAGTTAACACAGACAGCTATGGACTGACTGAACTGAGGAATGCTACAGCAAGCATAGTAGCTGAAAATATGCAAATCAAACAACAGTAGATTGACTGAGAATGTGACGTAATTCCATAATATATTGGTGGGATATTGCATTGTTTTTATTTTCTGTTCTAAGACAGTAGAACTGTAATCGTGTTTCCTTTGTGCTCCAGCTATCTCTGACCTGGAAATCTCATGGGCCACGTGTGTAAAAGTTTAAAATCAACATACTTAAATAAATAAAAATGTGTTTTGACACCAGAAAAAAAATACCTTCTTTGCTTGAAAATGTCATAATATATTGCTTGTTATGGGTTTTTTTTCCTTTTTTTTTTGATTTGACCAAAATCATAGCTGTTTCAGAGCCTGTATGAGCTCAATCTCAGGTCATGTAGAACATGTAGATTTTCAAAATAATGACCATGAAATAAACACATCTCCTCATTTAAAATAGTTTTCTTGCAAGGACAAAAAAAAAAGGTGGCTAATTTAAAAAATATACAACATATTATTCATCAACCAGGGCAGTAAAATCCAATGTGGCAGACTAAAGACTAAAGTCACTTAAAAAAAAAGAAGAAAAAAAAGAAAGGGGTTTTGAAATGTCATTGTTGTCATACCAGGGGTCCCCTGGCATTCGCTACCACAACACATAGGATGGATGAAGCCTAATGTCTGGTTCATAAATATCATATAGATCCATCAAAGAATTTCAATCAATCCATGCACGTTGACAGTTCTTCTAAGACACCGTTCCTAAAGGAGCTCATAAAGCAGAGGTGATGACAAATCTCACGCTGTAAGGCAAACACTCGACATTTGAAATATTTCAGACGAGCCCCGCACAGGTCAGCGGCAGAGGTAACTTCTCAGTAGGTGGCGGCAGATATAAGACGTAGCATCTAAATCACATTTATGGAGCCTGGCTGTGGAATCGCCTCAGCACGTTAAATAAAATCGGATAAGAAAGGCTACAAATATTTGTCACTGGAGTGTTTTCGATTGAGCGGTGCCAAAGAAATTTAGCAACTGACAAACTGTGTTTTGACTTTGTAAAATTCTCACTGACAAGCACTGATTTATTTTTTAACCACGATTAGTAAGGACTCCTACAGAGCTCGAGGAATTTGACATCAATTATAGATAATTACAATCAGTGACAACATTCAGTGATACCATGTAATTCTCACAAGATACCGTAAAGTACTGTAGATGCTATATTGATACATAGTTTTCCTCACGACTGCAATTATTGTCAGGTGTTCAACAGTTAAATATGAGTGGGAGATTTCTTTTTTTCACTGTAATCCCAGGATGGATAGTGCATGATGAATATTTAGACATTTTGATACAAAACACTGAACAAATCAAACCCTGAAAAGGTTTAGTCAGATTATTAACTGATAACCACATTGCTAAGCTTAATTCTAAAATGATCAGCTTAATTAATCAATTGGGCTACTTGCCTTAAATTGGGAAGAACATGTATTACGCTAGTTGTGAACTTTCAGTACAGAAACACAAAGTAAAAACCGATATAGTATATACTATATATAGTATAGTGCTTATCCTTTAAGCACCATAACGGCCGTATAGTAATAATATTTCAAAATGTTAAAGGATAGTTCCACTTTATAAAAACTTGGGTTTTATTTTTGTAGTTATGGCCGTCGTTTATATCAGTTGTTTATAAGATTTGGAAACAAGGCGACATTGCTACAACAAAGTCAAGACAAGAAACATGGCTGGTCACATGATCAGACGGGTTGTAAAACAAGCTAAAGGTTTAGCCGGATTATCTAAACCACTTTATTTATTTGAAATTGAAAGTGAGTGCACCCAAAATGTCAGTGAAAGTCCTAGACTGGTTCTAGGCCTCTGAATGGCCACCTACTGTACATCTCCAATTCATTAAAGCAGTTAATGGTGTTGTGTCCCTGACGGTTGTTTCCCTCTGTTGGAGAAACAATCAACCAATTAGAGGTTTTTAGATGCAATTAAGAATAGCGATGTTATCTTCCTATGCAAAAGCCAGAAAAATAGCTATATCCATGAAAAATGGCAACAGAATAATGGCCAAAACCGTGTGTGAGATCAAGACAGGTGTACAGGTGGTTGTGAATCAACTTACAGGAACAACAACTGTTATACAGTATTAGCATATTTCTTTTATCGTAGAAAAAAATGTTAACCTAACTGCTTCTAGCAACCGCTACCACAGCTTTCCTGTCGACTCGATCGAAATTGACATCGGCGGGACAGATACATCACTCACTACTGATTAGTTAGGCTAAAACGACCCCCCTTCCCAAATAGACGTTGGCTAACATGATCACTATGTCAAGCTGAAAGCATGAAGTGAAACAAAATGACAATTCAGTGTGATTGTCAGGCTATAATAACCCATCATTGCGCTGGAAAACTGTGCACACACAACTACGGTAAGTATGGCAGGTCAAAGTTGAACCAGGAAGTCAGTCTTGCTCTATTGGACGTTGTTGTGGTGATGTTGCCTCGATTCCAGTTCTCAGCAAGTACAATGTTATTGTTACCAATTGGAATGATGTCCACAACTACAAAAAATAGACCCAAGTTATAATAAACCTATACTGTCCTTTAAGCAGCAGGCTCTATCAGCTGTTTGTAAAATGAAATTGGCCACCTGCTCACCTTTTCAGTTTTGGTGTTTGAGACGGAGGGAATGTGAGGACAGAAAGCGCTGCCAGGAGTTGATCGTGTATGACTCCAGAGGTTCAACTCTTCAGGTACGGCATTACATTTTTACTTGATATTGTGTCCACAGACACACGTACACACACACTTGGTGCAAGCCAACACAAAGACCCATGCTGGATTCATAAACAAAGCTGGTGCAAATTGTTTCCTTAGTATTCCTCCGGTTTTATTCTATCCCTACTTTTTACAGTGTACATATGAGCCATTGTGACACACATTCATGTTAATGCTGCTCTCATATACTCTTTACCACCCTGAATGAGCTTTTGGAAATATGAAAGCAGGAAAAGTAGTGCCTGTGATATTCAAAAAAACAACATTATATATTTGTCAACACATTAACTGCTTTAGTTGACAAACCGCTAGGGTCCAACTACTCTCGATACCTGGCTGTGCATGCTGTTTATATAATTCACCGTCACAAAGTGCTGAAGAAGAAGCCACTTGCTTCACTTCAGACTGTTACAAGACAATGCTAGTTAGTTAGGCACATACAGTACATCTCTGCAGACTTGGAAGCATTTAATCTGCCGAGAACTACAATTAAATAGATCCAAACAAAAAAAAAAAAATAAACATGTCTAAGTTTGGTCGGTGTGCGATATCATGCCATGAGGTTAAAAATAAGAAGACAAAATGTACAAGAAGAACAGAGTCTGTCCTTAGTTCTTAATTTATGGAGTTCGCTAAAGTGCTATAGACTGATTTCCTGAGTCCTTCCCTCTGTGCCAAGAGTTGGACACAAACTAATAAATTAACTTCACCGTTTTAAGACCAACATCCCTCTTTGCAAATATTCCCTTATTCTTTGGCTTTCACTTGCTGTTTTGTACATCGACCTTAATTTCATACTTCTTTTTCCTCTACACCTCCTGTTGTCATGTCATATCCTAGACCATTCAGTGATGATGATAATGCACAAAAAGAACCATGTAAGAATTGTTGACTGAATACAGAACATGACAAATTCAGATTTTCAACATTGCTCATGAAGTGAAAAGGCTGAATCAAAAGTTGCATAATTAGTCTAAGATTTATCTTCAGGATTTTCCTGTCATAATCTGGAATGCTCATCATGACTTTGTTTTGTTTTTTGTACATTTTACTTATTTTCAAAATAGGTAAAACAGGAACAAAACCTCGGAAAGGAAGGCAACTTGTGGAACTTGATCAACTTTTCTTCCAAGTCACCGTACTAATAGTAAAAGGTAATATTTAACGATTTCAAAGTGAAAAAAAGTATACATCAATAACTATAATTTCAGTGGTCCATTAAGGTTGAGTGTCATGCCTTCTTGCTCGATGTGCTATCCTCAAAGTCCCAGGGACAAACATCTGCCTTTTTAGCAGCACTTCCAACCCCGCCTTTAGGATTTGGACTGCTCTGTTTCACTACAGAAGCATTTTTGTCTGTACCTCTTTTATCTGACGTATCCTCAAAATCCCATGGACAGACTTCAGCTGGCTTTGCTTTGGCTGCTCCAACATTTGCGCTTTTCCTTTTTTCTACCACCAGCACTTCCTGATGACTCTCTACATCCCATGGGCATACCTCAGCCATTTTTGGTTGGCTCACGTGTTTCTCTGAAGATTTAGTCTTGTCCTTAGCTTTTGTTCTACTTTTCTCATCATCAGCGTCTTTTGATTTCTCTTTCTCAACTGTTCTTGAGGAAGGAGTACCCTTCTTGTTTGAAGGGGATTCCTTGGTTTTGGATGCTCGAGAGGGACTAGGTGTCCTCTGTCCAGAAGTTGGAGATACGGCAGTGCTGTCGTAGTCCCAGGGACATACATCAGCTTTTGAGGATGGTGGCTGGAGTGAGCCTCCTATTTTGGATGGATCTGAAAGGGGACTTCTCCCTTTCCCATCCACAGGAGATGTGCCTTTTCTTTGTTTTGACATTTCTGGTGAAGGATCTAACTCTGTTGTCTTTTGGGCCTCTTCGAGGTCCCATGGACACACCTCTGCCCGATGTGTTTTGGAGCTCTCTGTTGTAGAATGAGGCTGCTGGGCCTTAGCAAGTTTGCTTGCCTGACTGTATATTGGTTGCTTTGAGCCTTCCACTTGACTGCCTTGACTTTCACCTCCGTCTTCCCACGGACATACCTCCGCTCGTACAGCGGTTGTCCTTTGAATTTCCTTTGAATGCCTGCCACTCAATGGAGATTGATCAGAAGCTTTCTGCTTCTGAGATTTGCCTCCCTTGGTGCTACCTCCGTGAACCATTGTGGTTTCATTTGGTGCTATGGATACATGCTTTTGAACCTTGTTTTCAGACGGAGTTGGGAGATCCTCCACCTCCCAGGGACACACTTCTGAGAGATCGTAGAGGTCCTTTCCCTTGACTGGATCGGAACAGATTGTAGGCTGACTGCCACCCACTGGCTGTTTCATGATCCTGCCTTTTGCCGCACTCTGTTTGTACTCAACCGACTGGCTAATAATCATCTTGGGTTGGCATTCATTTTCTGGCTCTGCATTGGCCCTTGTGTCTTTGCTCTTTGGCTGACTCTTCTTATTGCTGTCCTCTGTGGTCTGGGTCTTTCCTGTCAAGCCTAAAGTCTTCTCTTTGGCACTGGCGATGACACTAAGGGACTTCTGCAGCATGGAGGCTCTAGGATGAATTGGTTTCTTGTCTGCAGTGAGGTTATGGGCACTGGCTGACTTGCAGACCAAAGGAACTGATTCTGTAGATTCACTGGGGACATTCATATTCTCATTGGACTTCTTCTTGACCAGCTTCTTGCCCATAAGTGTATCCAGAAGGGAGCCTTCAGCTGTGGTCACCTCCATCTTGTCTGTCGCTGAGCTGCTGGACTCTTCACTCTGGTCACGGACGTGGTCGTAGCTGCTGTGGGACTTCTTGAGGGAGAAAACCTTGTTCTTTAGTGTCTCCTCCTTTGCTGGCTTTCCTGGGTGAGTCGGATCGAAGGGGTTCTTCTTCAACATGCAGATGCTGTTACGGTTGCTCCCGTGTTCTCCAGCCTCCTTGTCTTCACGGCTGCATTGCCGGTGCACCGATTCTGGTATCTCAGTGATGCGCCTCATAAGTGAGCGACCCAACCCTTTCTTGGAGCTCCGCTTCTTCTGGAGATGAGGGTTGTTTGCCAGCATCTTCTTCCTCTTGTAAATCTCCAACTGGGAGTAGAGTTTCTTCAGCTCCTCCTACATATTCATGAAAGAACCAAGGGAAGGACAGACGCCAAGTGATCAATTGCTTGTTTAGAACAAATAATTGCATTTACAGTCTAAAAAATGAATTTCTAATCAAAACACTGTTACAAAAAAGCAGACATTCTACTGCACAGAGAACATGCAGTACAAATTCATGACACGTGACTACAAACGGTTGTTAAATGATGCACTACGGAATATCACATGCGTGCTGAAAAAAAGCAAAGACAGGACAGTCTTGGACAGCATCAAATAAGGAAACGGAGTGTGTTTTAATGTTAGGTCTGAAACAGCCTCTAAGCTCAGGTCTGGAATTTATAGTATTTCTGTCTCTATGCCCATCCGATACAATGAATGCTCTCAAGTAGCAGGATGTCATCATAAGATCACTCCCTCTGGTAAATAGCCTTTCCCAAATCTTTTGGTAGAGAGACTTCTTCAGCTCTAACAGACAAACAGAAATCTCTGCTCACGTTGGTACGTTTTTCCCAAAGACTTTCGCAAGACCTTACGCCACAGCCATTAATAGAACTGAGATGGCCCATTTCGTCTGGTGTCTGCAATAAAAAACTGCCATGGCTCAGTATTTTTGGGGGATTCAAAAGATTTCACCAGGTTATACAATGGAAAATGAAAGGTTAAATGAAACATTGCTTACCCGAATGTCCTCGGGATCCAGACTGTGCTCACTCCACGCTGATGTGATGCTGCTATTGAGATACGACCCAGAACGACCCATGTCCAGCTCGTCCTCATAGGCCTCAGAGGCTATATCATCTCTCATGTGGGTGCCAGCAAACAGGAACTTGTGGAGTGACATAAAAAAGAACACAAAATCAAATTTCTTGAGCAACAATGGTGAAGCTATTGAAATCTGACTATACATTGTAGTACTGCTGTCAATGACTATATCTCCCAAAGATGAGAGCTATCAGTGTGCCAGCCCATCTATCAATACTTTCTGACTTCCCCAATCTGTCTGTGGTTCTCACAACATATTAATTTAAAAAAAAAGGCTAAGTTATTTCCTAAAACAGCTGGGCACTGTAGTTCTTAACAAATTTTACTCAAACAGGAGTAAACAGTCCATTTGTTCGGGACTATTTCCAGCTGCGCATTAATACACATTTGGTGCTCCAGGGAGTATTCACAGCAGCAGGACAGTGTATGTGAGACTGACTCAAAATAAACTACACTTCCCATGTTTAACGTAATGAAGGAACCAGTGCAACCGTGTGGCTCATTGATGTGTTTTTAATAGTTTTTGGACAACAATTGAGCTCTATGACACAAACATTTTGACATTTCTTTTACTTTTCATTTAGGAACATACATTAACGTATGAAACATGACTTGTGAAGTTTACCTTAGGGATGAGTAGTAGACCCAGTGTTACTGTTACAGTTAAGTGGGTGTGGGTGAAGAACAGTAGCAGCATCCAGTCAGGATGGAGCTCTGGAGCAAGAGTGAACCTGTCAGGATGTAAAGAGAAAAAAAGAGGAAAGATATACCAAACGTGAGAACCAGGAAAGTGTTGAATCTAGTTTAATCCTAGAATACACTGGCTGCAGATACCATTATACTACACTATGTATGATGATAATAATAATGCAGTCATTAATCACGCTGCTCAACGTCACCATGTTAATTGACACTGTATTTTAGTATGTGTGCTCACATTTTTTTTTTCCAGTACAAGAATTTTGTTAATAAACACATCGTAAACATCTTTGATTGCTGATTGTCAAATACCAAGTGTGCATACCGTAAATGCATTGAAGTATGACTAAATTATGCTGTGATATTCATACACGTTGCTCTGTCTGCAGTAAACCTCTTAGATACAGACGGAGCCCGGAGAGAGACACAGACCAGCAGACTTAATGTGTTTTCAGCCAAAGTAGATTTATACACTGTCCGTCTAGGCGTCAATTCCACTGCCTCATATAATGTTCCACTTGGGTGATCCTTCTGCCAGCAAGGACACAATATTTTCCTCATTCTTTTTCAATTGGATTCACAATAAAGGGGAGGGACCTTGATCTGGTCACAAGATTCAGCCTATTTATACATCAGACAGTAATACACTGGACTGACTGTGGCGCAGCAGTTAGTGGAAAATGACATAATTACTGGCAGAAACAATAGTAGTGCAAGGAGTAGCTCCGGCATTTTATTTAAAGAACTAAAAGGCTTTCAGCACAGTGAGACCTCATGCACACTAAGGATATGAAGGTATGTCAGATGCTAATTCAACCACTAGAGAGCCTCTATCCAAGCAAATGTCATCTAGCAGGCTCATTACGTTGTTGAAGTTGGCAAATGGCTAATTAACGAACAGTTACTGTGGTAATAGCTTAGAGGCATGAATGAAGGCAAAGGTCCAGCATATGAAATGTCCCAAAGCTTTGAAGTCGTCTCTCATTCATGTTGTGTGAGGAGTTTCTGGGCAGATGAGGATTTAATAGCCTTGGCATGCTGTCTCCTCTCAGCCGGAGGCATCTCACTGAAACACTCCCCATCACTCACACTTCGACCTCCAGCTTTTACATTCCCTTCATTTTCTCTCAGCTTCCTGTTCACACCTGGACCTGGCTAAAACCTGATGACTATCACAGCGGACAAGGAAGCCTCAGCTTTAACTGGTCACTGTGGGATCAAATAGCATGTTCTGTGAGTAACACAAATGGATGCCGGATGCCTCTAACAAGCCCCAAACGACACGGTGGTCTCTGGTGGCAACCGGTCAGAATAACTAGCCTCACCAGGCAACTTTCCAATTTATTAAGGGCATCTTCTGGCCATTTTCTGCAGAAAAAAGCCTCGCAACAAGCCTGTAGAGGCAGATTAAAGGAGTTGGCAAAGTAATCACAAAGAGCCAGATGTTCAAATACAATCAAAACTGTTTGATTTCTTCCAAGAAACTATCAGGCTATAAGTTGATTATACAACATTTATTGGTAATGGATGTTAATTTATAACTGGAATATGGCTGCCAATAATTCAAGTTTTTTTTTGCTGTCTTGAAAAAAACATAAATCATTCTGACATGGTTCATTAATAAATAATGTGATGGAGCTGAGCTCTCAATTAGGGGGACTCCAGCTAGGAATAGCAGTGGCGGTGTCAGCTGAAACGTCTCATTTATAAACTGCATGGTGCAGCTATTTGACATGTACACGGGAGAGAGAGGGCAGATTTCACTACAATAAAAAACAACTCCCAGATGAACAGAGGAGTTGAGCCTCATGCGGTAGCCTATATGTGATGGAAATGAGACAATCTACTGGAGGACATAAACGTTAAAATGACAAAAGCGGAGGGCAATCAAAGACTATGATATTAAATATGGAGCTAGTAAATGTGGAACATGTTGGGAATGTAAGTGACAATATCTGTATGTTAAAGAGGATGTTTTTATCAGTAATTGTGTTTGTTTTATCCTCCTTGGAGCCCTAGATGGGTGGGGGTTACTGCACCAGGACTATTAAGATAGTGCCAGGATTTTCCTGATTTAAAGGGTCGGTTCATAAAAATATATCCATATACCTTGTGGTATCTGGGCATGCAGATAATTTTGTTTTTCTCTGCTGAGGTTTTGAGATATCTATCTCTGATAGCTATGCCTCCACATCAATACAGTGGAGGTGAATGGAATTTACTTTGTGGTAAACATTTTGTCATTTTCACAGCATTAAACATTTTGTAAAGACATATTGCTGTTCACTTTTTCTTTATACAAAATTATTATAAAGAAAAAATGAAATAAACAAAACAAATCAGACAAAAAACATACACCAGACAAATAAAGTGTGTACAGTTTGGATAAACGAGTTACATTTGCAAACTTTCCCTTGATTAGAGAGTAAGAGTCACAAATAAAATTCCATTGACCTCCACTGTATTTGGGAAGCAGCAGAAATCTCAGAAAGGATATCTCAAAACCCTCACAAATAAAACCAAAACCATCTGCATAGATAGATACCACTAAAGGTATGTGAGTAGGTGAACATACGTATATATAATTCACATATACCCACTAAGGAATCCAGATGACTTGGGGGAGGAGTTGTTACCTGATGACATAGAATATTGCTGTCAGGACAAGTTCGTTGTGAACAGCGATGGCCATGAAGCGAGGCTCGTGGAACGCCGACGGCACCGTCCTCACGGCGTAACACAGGTACACTGCCCACAGCAGGAAGAGGAACTCAGCTGCGAAACAAGAATGAGAAAGAAATGGTGAACACAATGAACACACAGGCCAAGTAATAATTTCTATGCTGTTTACAGGCCAAAAAAAAGGGACGTGCACCCACCAACCAGCCACTTCACAGTTCAATGCCTTCATGGCGCTGTTATACAACACAGGTATACAGGAAAATGCCCTGTTCAGCAGAAGCTATCAAACTCAGTTGTAACAGCTGTGGTTGTATTCTCTGGACAATTAATGAATCCCCATGCACCTCCATGGCAACCCCCAAGTAATGTCTCCTAGGTAGCAAACTCCACAGCAACAAACAGGCCGCTTTTTTCCACGAAAACCTGTTGCCATTATTTGGACATTTATTGTGTTGTCTGCTTGAACTGCGGGGCTGTCAGGTCCGAGTGAATCACATGTATTCCTCACAACAGGAACAACAGTGAGCATTAGATGCAATTGGCCCCTCATAGAAGTGTTATTTGTTAGGCTTGTGTGAGCACTTGTGAAGGTCAAAATTTTCAAAATGAATGAAAGGACATCAGATTTTTTAGAGTGATGTCACCTAAATGCATCAAGGTGGTCCACAGTCAACCCAAGTAGCAACTAAAAGCTACTAAAACCTTGTATTCTTTCTAAAAAGCATAACAATCTGACAGCAGTAAGAATTATTTCAACAAGTTTCCAATTTAAGTTTTTTCAAGTATTTTCTAGAAACAAGTGGTCTTTTGTTTCCTGTCTGCCTCTATACTATCAGCTTTCCAACAAAGGCAAAATGCTCAAAAAAGAAATACTTGTCTGTATTTTAAAACAAAAAAGAATAAGGCAGGTCACTGCATAAAAAGTTGTTTTTTTATAGGAAAAACATTGGGTAATACTTTCAGCCTTTATAAATGGTTTATAAGTTGTAACTAATGGCTTCATTAATAGCTAATAAATCATTTACTGAAGCTTAATATTTCAGTTTTATGCCATTAATAAGAACAGCTTTTGGTTTGCCAGGTTGTGAAAAACCTCTCTGGTTAATGTATATCGTCCTCCAGCATGACACTTGCATCTGGACCTTTTAATAAGAACATATTAACATACATAACAATATTGCAGATGACTTACTAAAGTTCGCTGATAGCTTATTAGAAAGTGTGAAACCTTTGAACCTTTATTAATTAGAATGAAAGACATTTGAGGAAGATGACAACCAGACAAAACAATTTTTCTCAACATGGCAACCAACAGTTCTTAATAATGGCTTATTACTAATCTATAAAGCATTTCTAAACAATGTATTAACCAGTAAAACAAGTCATAAGTTACCATTAATGAGCTCTTTATAAATGGTGCCTTATGGAAAAATTGTACAAAGAATTTTTCACTTGTTTGAAGAAAATAAGATATAAAGGACTCAATTACAGGCAAAAATGACTTGACCAAAAGTAAGTTTTAACAGTGCATAAACCAAAGTTTCATGGCATAAAAAATGCTGGTGGTTCAGCAAGAATATGAGAGAAATGTAATTAAATGGAATATAATATTTTAGATTAAATGAACACGCGATGCTGAAACTGCAGTTTTGTTGTGCATAATTAGGCTAAAGAATACATCCTTACTGGTTTGAAACTAGATTTTTGCATGTATTACAATTAGACCAGTGACCGCGAGTGTATGCAGGTGCGGATTTCTAAATCGGAAAGATTTATTGCGTCTGGGTGTTTGTGTGTGTGTAATTTATGACCTGTATGTAGGTGACGTCAGAGCTGACTCGCACCTCCCTATTAGCAGCCTATTTTTACCTCCTAATAAACAGAATGAAAATGTGCCTTCAGTATACAGTATCACAGCATGTAGGCCCTCGCTGGGGGGTCCATCTGTTTTCCCAGAAGTCAAAAAGGACCTCGGTTCTCTCTCATGAAGCCTGAGTCAGCAGGCGTAAAACAGCATGCAGATTTCCTCAACGCGAGATGCTGCTCCCCCTCCGAGCATCTTTGATTTCTCATCTGTCTTTATCTGCTGCTGGTTGCCCTCTCCTCCACGCACAACACAGGAAAACATCCAAAAGTGTAGCACCGGTGGAGAGGATTAATGTCTACTTTTGGGAAACTTAAGAGCATTGCCAAATGTAGATGGAGGCAAACTGTTACTCATCCAACTTCCCCTTCACCTCATCACTCACTCTTTTCTTGTCTCTCTCGCTCTCTTTGAACTCCAAATGCTATCACGCCTAATTACTTCTTGATTTTATGCCATGAATACCTCAAATATCCCATGTTTTCTCACTGTGGTATGCACACACAGAATTCAGTGTACATAAATCTATTCACAACACCCTACGGAGGCAGAGGGCAGTAGCAGGGGCTTACCGACAGCCATCATGTAGTCCCAGCGATCCAGCAGGCACATGCTGAACTGCAGCCCGTCGGGCGTGTAGCCCACGTCGATGAGAGCCAACTTCCTGTCCGGGTTCTGACAGACGGCAGATGTCCAAGCCACCAGGAACCAGCAGACGATGAGCAGGATGATGCCCAGCAGTCGCAACACTCGCCAGCTGGTCAAATAGGGGATTCTCTGGGCTGTACGGGACAGGAACACCTTGAGCACCCTGTGGGGGGAGATGAGAAGTGCACTAAGAACACTAAGAACATCACAAAAAGTAAATTATTGCTGATTATGGCAGAATAATTTTGAGCAGTAAAGAGAGCATAAATTAGGGAAAATGTTGACCCTTTCTTCCTCACTACCCTCTTGCCTGAGGCCTACTTATCTTAGTGAGTTCCTACATTTCCCAGAGCAACCCTTATAGCCTGTACCTTAACCTGCTGCTGTCACTTTGTGTACGTATATATTTCTTCCAATACCTCAACCAAGTACCAATCCCATACAAGTGATTTTTCCCAAAATCTGTTAACCTCACTGTGTGAAGCTACTTACATAGAATAATTTCTATGTAAGGTAACGTGAGGGTATGGCCAAAACCCGATCTGAAATGGCGCTGACACCAATCAGGCGTATTGGATCGGTACACCCCTATCTCTAGCCTTAACCAAGTGGTTCTTTTTTAGTCACAACTGCAATCTTTCTTTAACCATAACCAAGTAGTTTTCTTTGCCCTCAAAAAAATATAGCTTAAATATAGAAGTGGCACATCAGAAAATGGGCCAATGGGGCTACCAGATCAGACAAAGCACCTATTTTTACAAGGCAATGACAAATGATCCACTTTGTTGTTTAGTTTGGAAGAACTAAAAAAGTTTGATAATTTCATTGAATATTTTAAAAAGCTAAAAATGCAAATATCTTAGTGTCAGATTGTCTACTTTTAACCAGTGATTTACAACAGAAACGTAAGCCCAGAAATACACGATACATGTCCTATAGCTGTTTTTCAAAAGAACTGCAGTATCAACGGATGAATTCTTTGAGTTACTCTGTGCATTTCCACATGATGGTATGTAGCTTTAAATTCACAGACAAACACAAAGACTGTGTAACTGGAATTAAACTGTGCTCAAACACATGACCAGCCATCGCTATTCTTAGGCTCTGCCCTTCACGCACATTGATGAAGTGTCCACTGTGCTCCCCACTAATGAGCCCCCCATCAAAAATTGATCTGTGCAATATGTTAACTTGCTCCTCTAAGGGTTTACCCAGTTCCCGCTCGCATCAGCCACATCCTCCCAATCTGCATCTTCATTAGGCCTTTTTGACAGATTCACCTGACAAAAAGCCCCACAGATGAACAATTTTCAAGTGCATTACTTTAAATACAGCAGACCCCCTGTCTCATTATCAGCTATTCAGTGCTGGATCACCCCCCCCCCACCCCCGTCTCTCCCTCCCTGTATCCTCCAGCAGTCCTTTCCCTTCCTCTGATCTCACACACATTTGTCTCTCGGTTTGTCTCTTGCCAAGCATCATTCAACACTATGTTATATATGGAGATCATTTAGGGCCAAAATGTTCCTTGTTTTGTTTTCTTAATTACTTTTACTTGGCTTTTCCCTCTTCCATTTAATGAGGCAGTGAATCCTCCCGTAAACATGTACAGCAGTGTAGTCTGGTGATGAATTAGCAGAGAAACACACTGCCTCGACACTTCATAAGGCTCTTACTTTTACAAGGAATTAAGATGTTACACACAGTGTAATTGCACTTAAAGTGTTCACTGTAATCCGATAGGCATTTCCTGGGATGGATAACGATGTTGGACGTGTGTAGACGTGTGTGTAATGTGTGTGTATTACCTGTACAGCTTAAGAGTCAATGTTCCATAGACGGTAGCGAAACCCAGCAGTCGAACCCATCGCAGCAGGATGCAGCGGAAAACACTCGGCTGGAAATAGAGAATCCCAACCTGCAAGAGGACAGAAGGGGCCTTAAATAACATAGGCTGTATAAACAAACAAAGTAAGAGAGCCATCCAACTGTGAGTGTTTTCCATCTAGATGATAATGGGCCCTCTATCCCTGTAAAACTGAAACAAAGTCGTGGGAAGTTGTTGCCTGATTGTGCTCTCAGTGGACGGCTCTCTGAACAGCGGAGGAATCTTATTTAAACATTGGTTTGTTCCAGCTTTCGTCTTTAAGTGGGCTCATATAGTTTAGTTTTCTGTATCGCTCATTAAGTCACTGTCATCAGTCACCTGCTCCCTTACTCGTCTTTTTTACTCCCTTCCTCAAACCCCCAACGTTTTCCACTTTCTGTGCCACTGTCAAACTATCAAAGGGAATTTGAAATGCTGTAAGATCAAGCACAAAAGTCCATTCTTAACCTTAGAAATAAGATTTCGACAAAACAATCCCAACACAAGGTTCACTTATTAGCTTTTTTCCAGGGCTTTACTCTCTGTCACATGGTCTTCATCAGTCCTTGAAAGATCCGGACAGGGCTGGTGAGTGGTCCTTGAGTTGGGATTGTTTTGTCAGGCTGCTGTGAGATATTTTAAGTTCAAGTCCTCTCCATGACAACTCATCTGCTGATGAAGACTGTGTGATATGTTTGAAAGCTCCAGGAAAAGCTAGTAAATGGACCTTGAGTTGAAAAAACCCCCACAACAACTTACAAATAAGCAGACTTCTTCCATTTATTAAGTTGTTATTATTGCTCTTCAGTACCAGTTAATGTTGGCTACACTTCAAGCTGGTTTGAAATATTAACACTGGGATGAAAACTAAACCTTACAGTAAGTTAAGTTTCCAGTCCAAGTACATTATATTCAAATATGACACCAATCCTGTCTTACTGAAGGAGGCAGAGCGATAACACTGCTGGTTTCTGGCTGGAGTTCGACTCACAGTTTAGTCAACTGTGCTAAAAGAGTCAGAGGCACAATATGGTTTCCTGTTACAACTTCTAATAACAAGGGTGAAATGCTGACGAAGGAGACCTGCACCTAACCAAAGTACTCGTCATCCCATAGTGCAGGATGATATGGTCGAAAATGGGGCAGTATGTCAAGTATAAACATGTAGTGGAGTTCAGAGAGTCAAAGAAACCCACTCTTAAAATGCACATGGTGAGCTATACCCTTACATTAACTTTGCATATACAGCAGTTAAGCATTTTGGCATGTACTCAGTGTGTGATGTCTCAGATATCACATTTAATGGATGAAAGGCTAAGAAAGACACATGTTACAATATTTAGTGAAATTACTATGAGTAGTAATACTGATAATACTGCTATTACTACAACTATTACTAATGTTAATGGTGGTAAAACCCGATTTGTAGAGCCATTTTCTCAAGAAATTCACACCTGATGCTTCAGAGAGAAGGTTCATGAACTGCTTTTGCCATAATAGTTAAACCAAGATAAAACTGTGAAGTGCGGTGTCACTTTATAACCATTCTTGGCATTACTCAAAAAAACGAATCCATCTGAGCCTGCTAACATCATGCAAAGCTTGCCCTTGAGACAAGGAGGAGGGCGTCCACCCATGTTTGCTACAAAGACCTAGAAACACACTGAAATGGTTCCCATCCAAGCCGACAGAAAAAAAAACACACTGATGGTCTTCCAAAGGCATAAAAAGCGCCAAAACAAACACACACAAAAAGAGAAGAAACAAACATCTGAGGCAACATAATTATCTGTCCGTTGCAGATGTGCAGCGATTTCCCCTGTGGGATTGTTAATGTTAATCGGATTAGCCGAGGCATTATTGCGTTCCCTCAGGCTGCGGGGAAGACGCAGGCATGTGGATATTTTTGCTCGCTAGGTTTGAGTCAGTCAAGGGACACGGAGGACCCCACGGGAGAAAGGGTGGCCCACATCCTCATCTGCTCACAGACGCCGGCCGACCAAACACAGAAACTTCTGACTCAAACAAAGCTTGCTCCAGTTGACTCAGCTTTGCAAAGGGAATGTGGCACAGAGCAAATAATGAATAGATGAGTGCTCACTCAGTTGTTAATCTTAAATGCATACAGGGTGTTTCATGCTGAATTTTACTCTAGGCTGAATGGAAAAGCCTCTGAAACTACATTTTAGGCTATCGACAGACACCAAAACTCACCTTAACCATTGAGAAATATCTAAATAACAATGTGTAACTGCTCCTCAGTGCATTCTTTTTTGTTTTAATAGAGAGGAGAGGCACAGGAGCCGATAAAGAGATAGCAGGCCAGGCAGACGCTGAGCAACTTGCTGACGCACATTTAGGTCCAGAGGGACTGAAGAGGGCACAGGAAGATGAGTAAAAATGCACCAGGGGAGAACACAGCTCATGACTCCTTTTCAGATAAACTACAAATTAGGAGCTGGATCTCTATCACGTGCCAGTTTCAGGCTGGTGTTGTTTGTGATGAGATAGAGATGGAGGGAGGTGTTATCAGCAGCATTGCTCCCTCGAGGGCCGACTCCAACTGATCCGAACGAGTCGTCATGAAATCTATTTAACACATTTAGCAGTTTAAGCTTCTTTTTTAATGGTGCGATCTCCCCTACTGTTCCTTCTCACTGGTCGAAACCACAACGGAAAAGTTTTAGATGTAGTTGTTTAAGGTTCCCATTTGCCAACAATATGCCAGACTGTGACAGTTTCTCGATTTCAAGCAGCATCGCTTCTGTCTCTTGAAATCCCATTTTCCTTATAAGTCTTTTGAACATTTGTAGGATGTACTCTTTGACCCATATATTGTACTTATTACTTTATAATATTAATTATGTCATGCTAAGCCCTCTAAGCATGAGTAACTGCTAGCAATTAGATCTGTGTCTTTATACCACAGAAGGTTGAAAATGTGTGTCCACATGGGGTCAATTGAAAAGCATATCGGGTCATGGGAAAATTCCATGTATACTGTTTGACTATACTGATGTATGCTGATTTTTAGCCACACCAGCACTGACAAATATTGGATGGATTTCTATGAAATTTTGTTCAGACATTCATGGTCCACCGAGGATGAATCCTAATGACTTTGGTGATCCCCTGACTTTACCTCTAGCGCCATCATCAGGTCAACATTTTAATTTGCTGTACAGTTGTTATAATAAGCTTTTATACTAAGCTTTAAGCTTTCCAAGCATGAGTTACTGCTAGCAATCACATGCCAACATCTGTGTCGTAATTTCACGGAAAGTTACATTTCAACTCATGGGGTCATGGGGGATTTCTATGTAGATTTCAAAAGTTTGGAATCAGCTGTTATGTTGACCTTTTTTCCTTCAATAATGACTATTTTAACATAGATAAAAAACAGTATAATTTAGACACAAAATGTATTATTTACATTCAAAACATAGAGTAGTCCACTTAGCCATCTGACTGTACAGAATCAAGCTTTTGTGGCAGGTGTATCCAAACTATTGAATGGTAGTGTATTTAATTATGGGACCAGACATTGTTGAGAAACCCTGTTACACCCATAACAATGACACAATGTCACTTTTGACTTACAGCAGCTCACTCTGGAGTGTATACCTTTTGGGACAGGTGACAAAAATGCGAACTATGCTTGGTTTCCATGCAGCTTGAACCAACCACTGAAGTTTCTGGTGAGCTTTAATGTTTGTCCATGAAGGGGATATTCCGAAAATATTGCAGAATATGATGAGGCTCAAATTCTAGTTCCAGTCCTCGCTGCAACACAAAACCAACAACCCATTCCCCCCGGACTCTCAGCTCTCCCCAGCTCATCTGATACAATAAGGTATATCCCCATCCCCCAGCGTCCTCATTGATGCTCAGACCAACGTCAATACTCATTTTAGGGCAAAAGTAAGCGCAGTCATTGTCCTCAAACACTGCCATGACCCTCATAACACACAATGCTGAGCAGAAATTCATTACACAAGCCATGCACTTTACATCAGCGGGGATTCTGGGAAGAGACTGGCTCCGAACCTCTGACAGGTTTCTCTTAACGCCAGTGTGCATAAAGAATAAGATCAGATTCTGCCCCCCTTTTCTTTTGAAACCTGCCATTAATAATCAATGCTAAGTGCTGGGAATCTTAGATTCAGCGCTGTGGGAAAGGAAAGGGGATCGGGTGAGTGTACGTGCGTGCAAGCATGCGCGTGAAGGGATTGAGAGGATCAGGGTGCTGTATACCTATCTAATGCACATCAATATCAAGGAGACAATTATCAACACACTTACTACTCTTCAGCCTGCCTCCCCCCCCGTTTGTCTCGTCTCAGTTACAGCATGAGTAAATGCTTCTGGAAATGCTGAGTGAGCGTTGCCAACATCTAGCAGCCCTCATAGCAGCAAGCTGATTATTCTACGTTTCAACAATATCAGATCAATGTTACAGATGTGTGTTTTTTTTTTTTTTTTTTAAAGTGCTACAATTTCAGTCTCCCTCTTGTGTCCCTCTTCTCAGATGGCAGGGATTTCATAACTGGTACTGAGGACATTTTTAGCAAATATCTAGGATTATATTTTACCCGTCCCAGCTGGATGTCTGCCCTGATGATGATGTTCGTCTCCCGGCCTGGTCTCCAGGCTCCCCAGACACCTGACTTAACACAACCTGGTTCTGCATCTGCCCTCCAAAACAAAGTCTCATCACGTGGAAACTACAAAACAGAACAGTGTGTTCTACAGACGCACACCTGAGAAGAGTAACATTTAGCTTCCATAGGCAGATTAATCTTTGTAAAGTTGTGGAAGTGCACAATAGCACATTTGGAGGAGTGCACGATGGCTAACTGGCTGACAGAAGCACTCCTCCATGGCTTATCTTTCCTTCAAGGCTTCAATTTTTTAATGATATGAAATTATTCATAACCAACCTTCTGCCCAGGACTTTTTTTCCCAACAAACCTTTCCCTTATTATTCATTAAGGAGAGGAAATGTAGACCAGATGTTTGTAGAACTTGATTAGTTAGTAGGTGGTTAGCTCAGTTGATGTTTTCTTTTATTGAAGATGCACATGGTCTGTTGTGAGAGAGATATTAACCTGACAGCAGATGTTAGAACACATATTAGGGGCTTCGCTAATGCTCTTATCAACAGTGACTGGTAGGACAGTGACTAAGCAGGTGGGTGATCTGTGTTTTGTTTTTGGACAATGGCAGGACATGATGGATGTTGATGGGAACATCAGCTGTTGTTGGGGGTTTGAACCTGTGACGGTGTGGATAAAGGGCAGCCTCTCTGACCACCACATCAACGTGCCACCAATTAAACATATTATACACACGACAGAAAGAGAAGATGGTCCTGCTATAAACTATATTTTCTACTGAGATGCTGTTTCTTTGCTCAGATATTTAAGACAAATCAAGACTCTCAGACTAAAACACAGACACATACCATATATGTAGAGACATCCCAGTAGATTTACATTGCTAACATGCATGATCTATGTATTTATTGTTTCATCGATTCTATTAGGATATTTGACAATGATCACTGGTAAAATGAGGAGTGATGGGAGTCTAAAAGAATAGACAAACATAACAAGAGCAAGATTCACACACTCACCCACTTACTCATTCAATCAACACTCACTTAATTTGCAGTTATCTTTCATTCCTAATCATCTCTCATTTCAGCACCCACCAGCTGGCTCCACACAGAGATTCAGTGGGTTGGTTACCCGCTAGAGAGTGTCTCTGTTGATGCGACGGTGACGCAAGCCAGCCAGCTGTGGTGCGAGCAGTGGCTTCCCAGGGAGCTTTTGTCATGTTGGCTACCTCTGTGTTCAACTCTCCTGAAGCGGATTTTCTACTTTTGTTTTGACTTATCTGTTTATTCTGTCCATTTTGAAAGGAGTGTGGACAGTCTCCTCTCCTTATTTTTTATCTTTTATACTGTAGAAACACTGAGGGGGCCGAGGAGAGCAGCAGCCTGTTGCACCAGATTAACGGAGGATTGATATTATGAGGTCAACTGCTATGTTGTAACTAATTAGTTTCATACTGAACTCAACACTTTGTTCTGTTACTTCTTACACTACAGCTTAACTAAGTCGCCCATGACTTAAAACATTGTTGCTGCGACTGATGTTTCATTTAGGGCAGTATTTGGGTAACACTGAAGAAAAAGCAACTACTACCTAAAGTTGAAAAAAGTAAAACACCTATCCACATCTTTTTTTATTAAAAAAAGATGTGGATAATTTGGTTTAGTGAGCTCTCACGAAACAAAAAATAACAAAAACCTCACATCTTGTACAGTAATCACATAGGAACATAAAACCGGTGATTTATTAAAAAAAGGAATAATATTAATAATAATAAATAATTAAAACAAGCGTTCCCATGGGGATGCTATCAGTACCACAAACCTGCTATGACACACACCACTGTATAGATACCCTTGCAGTGTCTTATAGACAGGAATAATACAGCACATTAGTAATTTAGGAGTTAAGGGCATGCATGGCCTCTTTGTAGGTGCTGTTGCAGAAGCTGGCTGTCTTGGTTCTAATACTTTTCAGTCTTTTAAAAGAAGGAAGGAAGCCGAAAGAAGTCATGAAGGACCTGAACAGCGGCCACTGTGGCCAGAGGTGGCAATTACAGAATAATGGTAAATACTGTAAAGTAGTATAACAGCAGCACAAGCAGACATAAATTATATAAAGTCAGCAAAGTGACTCGGTTGCACTGCAATATCCCTCTAAAGTTTGCTAACGTTAGCCACCGTGAGCTTCTAGTCATACCAGACCAAGTTAGGCTGTAGCAGTAAAACTGGCAAGAAGAATGTGTTATTTCCTCTTTAAAAAGTACACCGTGCTGCTTTAAAGTAGGTTTAAACTTCTCTCTCAAGCGCTCTTTTCTCATTCTTCACACAACTACTTCTGTCACAGTGCCTTTGAGGAGTGACTGTCCGAAGGTGTGTGCCTGCCATTACCACCATTTCCACGACCGCAGGCCCTGCCTCTGATTGTGGCCACTCAGAAAAAGTATAAATAGTTTTGCCTAAGCACACTTAGACCTTAAATATGACCTTAACTGGAGCACAGATAATATATAAAAACTCAGCTAGTGTTAGCGCCTAACTTTAATATCATGAAAACACAAACTCTGGCACTCTGCAGTCCCAAAAGGCTCCATGTGAGAATGGTAGCACACCCACAACCAAAATATGACGCCCAACTGGATGCACCACAGAGCACACACAAATAATTTTGTGCTAGACCGCTTTAGATAATTAGCTCTCGCTGTGGGGCAAACAGGAGATACAAAAAGAAAGTGGGTGGATTCATTTATTAGACCAATGCAGTTAGCAAAAGTGCACCAAAAAGCAGCAGTGGGTAATTAACTTGTGCAGACAATAAAAATGCAAATGTGTGATTGCATGGGGGGGTCGATGCAGAGGGTGAAAGCTTCAGGGATTGATCCCCTTTTCCCGTGAAGGTCAGGGTCCCAGAGGGTATCGATCACATAGGATGTCAGACCTCTCCCTCAATGCCGTGAAATGAGTTTACCACACTCAGTTGAGAGTAAAAATACCAAACTGTGGTCTGTTTTCCTGTATACTCTCATTCTCTTACTTCCAAAACAGTTGGCTGTCGACCTGCTTAAGTTTTGTATGTAGATGTTCTGCAGACAATCTACAGATGATCCTCACACTCAATAAGTGCTTTGTAATAGGGAGATTATACCTAATGAGTAACTTAAAGTTATTCTGTCCTCTATAGACCAAATAAATGGTGGAAATCCAAGGTTCACATACTTTCTACACACAAAAATCATCTTCAATCAATCTTATTTGGAGTTGGTCAGAACTTAATAAAGTTAAGATGCTGATAGTGTGACCCAAATGGTTTAAATGCCTTTAAATTGTGCCTCTGTTAGACTAAGTAGAAAATGTAAAATTATGGTTTGAATGCTGAATTATTACTAGGGTTGGCAGCTATGACGGCTAGAAGAGCAACCTGGTACTTATGGAGCACTTACTGAAATGAAAATGCCAAAATACAATTTCATAAATTAGTCATCTGTCAATGATGCAGTACAAACACATCAGTTTTTTTTAGATTTAGAAATGACTAAAACTCAAAACGTTGGCCAGTTCCAGTCAAAAGAACAGACGGTGCTGAATTTCAGCTTTTTGTTATCACAGTTTCTTTGGAATCTGCTACCAGCTAAAAGGGGGAGAAAAATGACTTTCAGCCATTTAGTGTGTCTGTCTCCATCTGAGAAGAGAATGGGATGGTGCAGCCTCGGGAATCATTCTGTCACAACAAAGCTCTCGTGCTACTTTTAATGTTTTGACATGAAATCGTGACAGCCATCCGCTCCGCCCATGCCCCGCTTTTTCTGGTCATCATCTCCTTGCTCATTCTCCGTCTCTTCTTTTTTTTTTTCTAATCTACAAAACACCTTCAGTATGAGAGAGTGGGAGGAGGAGGCACCGGTGGGAGGTGGGAGCAGAGGATGTTGTAATAGCAATGGATCCATTTTTATATGAAAGCCGACACTCACTGCCACATGGGAAGGGCAGCTTTCTGGAGGGAGGTAATGGTTTCTTCTCCTCCCGCTACTCCCTGAGGTGGGCCGAGTGTAAATTACATCCAGCTCGGCCTCTGCACAGTCAAGACCAGAGCTGGCTGGCGCTCGCCTCCCACAATTCCCTTCCCTTCTCATCACCAGTTGGATCCAGAGACATATTCCCATCTTGCTTGGGCACAAAGGGATGTATCAGAGAGGGAATAGCCTGCCTACATGTGGTGACGCTATCTTTCTTTTTCCAGTCTCTCATACTTTCTTTCTCTCTGCACATGTAGATAGAAGACTCCAGCTGCAGCAGTGCATCCTCGCACGTATGTTTGGGGAGACTCTACAGCAATTTGCAGTAGGGAGAAGGGAAGCAGGGTATGAAGGGAGGGCTGGAAATGCTAACAGCAACCCTCCAGATTCACTTAAGTCAGATTGAAAGTGTCAGAACAGCTTGGATGGAAGGCAGAGCAGAGCAAGGGAGAGAAATGGCTGGCAGACTGTGTTTCATGGCCTGTCAGGTCAGGATACATTATCCCCTGGCCATACTGTTTCTCATTAGCCCCCTGATGTGCTGTGAAGCCCTGCCTGCCTGCCTGCCATGCACGACAAAGCCCCAAGTTGGGCTGAGGTGGCACCTTGGCCCAGCTTGGCACCAAGACAATGCTGAGATTGGACAGGTTAAAAGACAAGGAACGAGGGACAAGGGGAATAGTACCCAGAGGAAAGTTTTTCTTGAGCAGGACACCCATGACGCTCTCTAACCATAGAGGTACAAGGGACCTCTTGTGTGGAATAAATAAGGCAGGAGTAGCATGACGCTGTTACAGGTGTATAACTGCAAAACCCCTCAGTGTGGAGGTCAGGGTGGGTGATTGGGTTGTGCAAAGCCTCAGACTTTGACACGTTGACACTGCTGTTTACATTCAGTTGATGTTCTTTAAACAATAACCACAACTTTCCTAACCTTAACCAAGCAGTTTTGCATGTGTAGCGATGAACAAAACTAAAACCTTAACTATAGCAGGTGCAAGGTCAAAAAACAGTCAAATAAATCTGTTTTTGTAATGTTTTTGAAGGAAGAAAACGCTGATATGGGTTGTTTAGAAAGGCGCTAAAACTATGTATTTGTTCGAAGACTTGTTGCCAAACACCCCTAGGTTAATGTAGTTCAGTTTCATTTAACATACTTAATATTCATCCTTTGAAAAATTACACATGAAAAAGTATTTTTTATATTGAAGTTTGTTCTGCCTTCTTTTTTGCACTGACAGTGGCCTCGATAGACCAAAATGCAATGCGGCTGCTAGACGACATGCTGCATTTTCAGTAGTATATGATGTATGCTTTTTTTCCTACCTACTACCTATCTAATTGTTATTAGTGCTCTTGAAACAATCATCAGTTAATATAACAAGAAAGTTTGTATGGAATAAACAGAAGATCTTAGTTAACATGAGCAGTAAAAGTACACACAGCTGAGCAGACACAGAACAGAGAGCCACAGGAACTCATCAACTATCTTTATCAAAGGTGAATCTTAAGGAAAGTCTGATTAACAAGTGCACTGCAAAAACACCACAGCGACGAATGCTTAGCACAAAAGGTGCCACCAAAATTAAAAATAGAAACTTGCAGATTACCACTTTTACATATGAGTTAACATTTATGAATGCATAAGCAGCAGAGCAGGAGGCGTGACATGTCTCGCAGGGGAGAACATGCAGGGAGAGAGCTAGTGCTGTCTCTGGGGCAGCCTGCACTGGTGCACACACAGATGGGCAGGAAGCAGTAAAGGGAAAATAAGTCTCTTAAGGCGTGTTCGCATGTTAGTAAAGTAACTTTCTGAGAGGAAGGAGAAGTGAGAAGAGAGAAAAGGAAAGGAAAGGCAAATGTGGAAAAGAGGATGAGCTGATGATTTAATTGTTTCAAGTTTTATCTTTTCTGCAAGCTATTGTTTGACACACGAGCTGCAGTTTGGACAATAAGACTCTAAGACTATTGTTATGACAAGTAAAATCACGTTTAATTAAACGGCTTTTTGCATTTTCCACAATCATCGAGTGTCTTTTGACAAGTTGAGGCCAGGTGGCACCACAATGCAATCCCTCTGATTCATTACTCTTGTCTGAATGTATTGCTGCCTTGACTGGAGGAGGAGATGGTGGCATCGGAAAAACAAAAAACAAAAAAGAAAACACAAGCAGCAATAATAGCAATCCAAACTCTGTTACTTTACTCCAATCTAAGCCTCCTCCAGCAGCGTCAATAAGAAGCTGCAAAGAGACAAACGCAGGGCTGGCAAGCTAATCCAGGGATCACATTGTGAATCACAAATGCGTGTCCGCTCTCCCCCTCTCTCATCTCCACAGCCAGACGGAAATAGCCGGCTTTGGCGCTGCCATAATTTTGCCTCTCTCCTTCTGCACTCCCTGTTCCTCCCCTTTCATTTCAAAGCAGGGGGTCTGAAGTTATTGCATGTGACACACTCGGGAGAGAAAGGGGGGGTGCCATTACTCCACAAAGCCGAATGCCATGGGAGCAGGATGAGATGAATCTCCTGCTGCTTAATAACAGTGGAATTATTTAAAATAGAAGCAGCAGCAGCGGCGGAATATTTCTGAATCTATATTTAGATTGGGAGTGATGCGTCTCACCCTCGCAGCCTAGGCTCATGTGGGATTCGCAGGGGAGACATGGAAATGCATCAGGGTGGAGATCGATCTAGCGTGCTGCACAGAACTATGCAGAAAGAGGCTGTTTTCACATGATCGGGCCGAGATATTTTATCAAAGTCGTGTTCACAGTGACCATTTCAGCATAAGAGTACAGAATAATCTAACTGAACTTCACTACATTTAAAGCATTGAAACGAGGTGGGGTTTATAGAGAAAGCTACAAAGTTATGTTCCCTTTTAACAAGAAATCTATTTTTAGCGTTCGGTGCCATCGCTACACCAGCTGGATACAGGATTATCGTCTACTATTCATTCATTCACTAACCAATAACCTGACTCCCAGCTTGCTTTCACTCTGCAAATTTCAAACATTATTACTTTCCAGGACCTTGTCGCAGCAAATTGCATTGATTAGCCGGCTCTAAATCAGTTGGCTTTAATTACATTTACCCTGCATTGCTTCGCTAAGCATATAGCTCCACATGATTGCAGCTAAACTGCAATTAGCCAATGCCCCAAGCACCCAAGAGGAAAACATAATGGTAGATTCATGTAAATCAATGGTATGTGGGCTTTAGACAGAGTGTGGTCATCTGCAAGAATTATGAGGTGCTTCAGAAGTTGGAAAACACTTGATACAAAATTACATTGATTGATTGATTTGCGCTGATGTAGATTATATTATAATAACTGGACTATGTTATTGTCTCCACATGTTTATATTCATCCATTTTTTGGTACATCAAATGAAGAAAGAGTCTCAGTCTCACATAAAGCTTACAGTAACCAGTAGCCATTTTCAGTTGCTATTTATTCCTTACTAGCTGTACCAAGAAGTCATATGGAGCCAAAGGAAACAATCAAAAACCAATGCCAAAAGTAAAAATATATGCTGTTTTCATTGATTGTTTACTCTATAATAAGACATCCACTAGCTTTGGACAATACTTTGATACTTCTTTTGCTTACACTTTAACCTTTTGCCGCCCACAGTTCTGCCTGCAGGACACTATTATTATGTAAAACTTTGAAAGACTGCTAGTATGAAATGTTTTATAAACGTAATATATGTATTTAGATTCTTTTCTTTTCACTCATTGTGGTCATTTTCAAAAAGAACGCCATGTTGTAAAGATAATCCAGGTACAATGCACAGTAGAGTATACAGCTGAAACCTTCAAAATATCAACAGTGTAGTAAATCCTCAAAAACTTTATGTTCTAATTTATCGTACGGGTCTAATTTTCAAATATAGCAGGGCTGCAACAAACAATTATTTCCATTATCGGCTAATTTGACATTTATTTCCTCGATTAATCGATCGCTTTGTCAATGAAATGTCAGAAAACAGTAAAAAGAATTCCATTTTAATTTTCCAAAGCCAAAGGTGAATTGTTTGTTTTATCCAAAGATATTTAGTTTACTATCATATATATACCAAAAACAGCTTTAAATACTCACATTTAACAAGCTGGAACCAGCAGATGTTTCTGCTTGAAAAATTACACACATGATGAATTGAGTAATCGTTTTAGCTCTAAAAAATAGTTTGTTTAATTTAGGTTGGCCATCCCTATAAGGAGGATGGTTGTTAAACAGGTAATGGCTAAAATAGCTAAAGTTCTAAGATCATGGAAAAACTAGGAAAATAAGTCCCAGATCAAAAATGGGCCAGAATATGATTTAAATAAAAAGTCCTAAAAGGTTGAGGTCAAATAAAATGTAATGGAGTGTATTCTGTGTGAAGGTCTGAATAAGCGCAGTCTGTCTGAAGCAGCGTGAGTGGCTGGTCAACAGATGGTAGTGTTGACAGGCTGCTGGGTTCATTGGCCGGCTCTGTGTACAGTTAGCAGGGGGTCACCAACAAGCCCTGGGATGTTTGTCTCTGCCGGTCCCGTTTTATCACACGCACACCTTGCCTGTGAAAACCCTGCTTATCACAGCTCCATGCAGCTGTCAAAAAAACACCAGAATATGATTTATGGACTGAGGTTTGGACTATCTGACAAGGCAAACGATCCTGCTCTGTACCGCTGCTCTGCAGATATGAAACTTTGTTCTGAGCTCTGAGTTTTGTTTTAGATGAGTGAGCGACAGTGTGAACTGAAGGTCAAACTGAATGCCAACCTTCAGTCAAGGAGAAGATTTTTGCTTTCAGCTCAAAGGAGCACGGCATGAGGATTATCAGCAAACACATCAAGAAACGTGCGCACACACACACACACACACACAAACTGGCAAGTGTCTCGGGCTTACCGGAAAGTAGAGAAGCAGAGCTCCACACAGGATGGCCTCCAGTAGGACTAGACCTGATGCTCTGATACTCTGCCAAAAAAGAAAGATACACAAATTATTAAACTTCTCATTCATGCATCATATACTTAAACCTGCATTAATTGAGTTGTTGGCCACTTAAGAAGGCTAGCTCAACAAGCTGTAAACATAACATTGAAATACTATTTCCTTATAAAGTTGTTACCGGTAACGTGTTAGCAAAGACTTAGCATTAATTTGGAGTCGTATCAAATGCAAGTCCAATATCCATTCTTCTTTTAGCTTTGGTCTCCATCAACTCCAGAGGAAATTATCTGGCTCTTCAGCAGCTAAATGCTAAAGTACTAGAGCAGCTAGTTGCTAACTTTGCTGTCTGCCATTTGGTGGTGGGAAGTTTGCGTATAGCCATTTATCAAAGCTTTTTCACTGAAAACAGCTGACTGCTGCTGGAAACGCTAATGAGAGCCGTGAGAGTGAATCAAAACATTAAAGCTGCGTACCCTGCAGCAAAACCAAAACAACGAGCTGAAAGAAGCTAAAACGCTACGTAAAGATGAGGGGAACTGCAGAGTCGGGTGATAATTCTCTGTAGGTTTGTCACTACAAATAACTGTTTTTCCATTACACCGAGTCATTTGATCCATTGTTGATGTAAAAATATTGATAACAGCAGCTTTAATTTTCATTTTCACTTATGTACAAGATGCTATGCAGAAAGTCTCATTTGAAATAACATACAGTACAGCATCAACATCATCTGAAAGGAACATTTCAGAAATTATAGTCATTTTTTAAAAGACAGAAGGTAATTTATGTTTTTGGTTTAAAGAATTAGAATAATATTTTTTCCTTTCTACAAAATGAATATACATCAGTTTGGAATATAACTCTTAAAATGCCCCTCAAATTGCAGAAGGTATAAACAAGTCTAAAACAGCAGGATTTCATAATATTTCAGGGGAATGGAGCTTATTTCTTCTTTGTTGGTTGAAAGAGAACAAAGTAGAGTGAAAGCTCCTGCCTCAAGGACTTTTTATAGAGGGCTTCACCATTTCAGGCCCTTATTTAACAACATATCGTCCTCTAATTGACAAGATGCTTAAGGGGGCTTTCAAAGAGCAGAAGACAACTGTGCCACCCATTTTAAAAATACATACAAAAGGCAACACAGAACACTAGCCACAGCTATGTAGACCAGATGAGTGATGTTTATCTTGTTTAAAATATTTAAAAAGAAAACATAAATCTGCAACCCAAATGAACTCATTTCTTTATGAAAATGAACCGTTTTTAATTTATCAGTAAGTCTGGGAAGAGTTTTGAAACTTAACTCCTAAACTTAGTTTGATAAGATTAATGGGGACTGCATAATTATGACAAAGCCCTGGAGTATCTAAAACTTTCATCTGCTTTATTAATGGGAACGATCCTTTGTTCACCTTTGACTAATATAATGGTAGAGTCGTCAGGTGTGTGGGAGATGGAGCAGCTAGATGCTCCCCTGTCACGAATGTGGTGAATCTTCAGGCTAATCCCCACGTCTAATGCTCAAGACAAAGCCTTTAATTAAGCCAATTAATTGACAGTAGCAACTAGAGGCTCAGAGGATTTTATAAGTTCGGTCAAAAGTTTACTTGAGTGGAAAGTGAACTCAGTAAATAAACTACTACTATCACCAACTTTCATTTAAATTGCGCTCAGCAGTTCTGTAACACAACACCATGACCATGATAATGATAATGATAATGATAATACAGGGTCTCCAGTCACATTCAAAGTAGTTCTTGTACACTTACATACAGAATTAATTCTGTTTTACTGCTCTATGCGTACGTGATGTATTAATGATTCAGCTAAAAGCCAAGTCATGAAACTTTTTGTATTTGCAGGGTAAAATCTGGCATTTTCGGTAGAAATTGCAGCAGTTTGTTGAGAATAAGACTTGAGCAGATAGATAGAAGTAGAAACAGACGGCATGGCTGAGTAGACAAAAAACTACTCTCAAAAGTTTATCCACTGAACATTTAGCGCCACACTGTCCACTCTCTTTGACTGTTTTCTGGGAAGTGCATGTGCAGGAACACAGCTTTGGCCAAATAAAAAAGCAAGAATGTCCATCAATTATCACTTTACTCCATAATATTCCAATAATCTGACAATGTTCTGGTGATCTGGATAAAAAAAAAAAAGTACACTGTTAGCACCATACAACACCACTGAATCTAGAGAGACTAGAAGTGCTATGACTCTCTAGTGCATGAGCTAAATCTGAACAGAGGATCAAGTTTTGTGTCTGTGAAGTAGTCTCACCTTTTAATGATGCAGTGAAAAAGTCATCACCTTTCAAGGTAATGTAGATTATTTACTAAAGTGATTAAATTAGATGAGGATGACATTGTCAGCCAGGTGCCACCAAATCAACCAAATCAACATTTCTCACTGCCGCATTTCACAACAGAGATACATTTGATAAAAATATCTGATATGAATTAAATCCCAACACAAATTTCATCTTCAGAAAGTTGCATGCCTACATATTATCACTCAAATTGTGAAAGATGAAAAATCACTTCAGTGCTCTCATTTGCACAACTGGTCGATGTCCAAGTTGCTGATGTTGAGTTGATCCGTAGTGTCTGAGCTGTTTGAAATGATTTCAAAGCTTTACTGTGACCACCCACATACGGTTTCACTGGTTTATTGATCCAAAGGGCTTTGGTGACCATACGGCCCAGAAAACATCAAACACATAACTGATGTGATGAATTGAATCTGTATAGTTCTCTCTTATACAATGCTGAGCTTTCATGCTTTCACTTTTAATGGCGACAGGACGAATTCCCGAAAAGCTGAAAATGGTTAACTGTGAGAATACTATTGTGTGGTGACCTGTCTTAAATCTAAAAGATTTTAATAATGGAATAATAAAAAAGCATCTCTGTAGCAAGCTCAGTTTAATCCCCATTACAAGGTCTGTCTAAAGGCTCATTAATCACTCACAAATGATGTCAGTTAAATCATAATAAATGGATCAAACTCCATAAGGGAATGTTTTTTATGAGCATGTAATGATACATACCTTATTCCTGCGAAAGTGGTAGATGAGTACCATGCTAACGAAGACAATCAGCAAGCAGAGGCACTGGAAGGAGAGCACGGCCAAGCGAAGAGCGCCGTCCTCTCGTACCACACAGGGGGTGTCGTCCTTGCAGAAGGCGCAGCCCTTCTGGCATGGCAGGCAGTCGCTGGAAGACCCCTCGTCCGCATTGGGACCGCTGTCTGCAGCTTTTCCCTTTCTCCCCATCCCTGTCAAAAACGAGAGAAATAAAGGAGTTTAATTACAAATATTTAAGGCAAGAAATCTCAGCAACTGACCCAGTAATCTTTCTGTCATTGGTATTGATCGGCAAGCTTATCAATTCTCTGCAGATATTTTGTGCTCTAGGATAGTGAATCCTAACCAGGGGTACTTGTACCCCAGGGGGTACAAATGGACAGATTGTGGAGTAGCACAGCTTATTTGAAAAAACTGAACTTACGATTTGATTATTAAAAAAAATGCATCCACAGATTGGTGTAACACCTCAAAACCATATGTTTTGCGAATGGAAGTGCATGAAAACTGGTTAGAAAGTGAGCAGTGAGCTAAAAGGAACAGATAAATAACAGTTAGATAGCTACAAGTAGCTGATGACATTGACACTGAAATTGTTCGCTTAATGTAATGGATAAAGAACTGAAATTGTTAAGTTAGCTAAAATTAATGGTTAAAATGTTGAAATTGTTAGCAAAAAGTTATGAATAAACAGTTTAAACATCCAGCTTCTGTCAATACAACTTTAAGAAGAAGCACATTTTGTCATGCGCAGTTGTTATTTTTACACAATGTTAGTTCAGAATTTGCTCATCATGTTTTGATGATTTTTATAGCTAATAGAAGCAGGTTATGTAGCAAAAAAACCAACCTTTTTTTTAAGTTTCCATGTTATTGAATTTTCCTCTGGATCTGTTGAAACCAGTATTAAAAGATAAAGGAGATGAAGTGCTTCTATGACAGACCAAATTGTCCTGAGTATATATGTGCTTATCCCTCTCTGACCTTACAAGGATTCATCGACATTGTGTCAACACAAAGGAGATGGATCTATATGTGTGAACATGAAAAGTCAACACTGCTGCACCTTGTTCAGTCACTGGCATATCACACAAGGCTGATAACTGCGGAAAAAGCACACAGAGGCATGCCAGAATTTAGTCTTTTTATCCTGACAAGGACAGGGACGATGGGGAGTCTGAAGACGGGGCAGATTGGCTGAAACCATAGAAATCTGTGCTTTTTTCAGCTAGGGGCAAAGATTTTGGTATAAACCAGCCACTAAACCACTAACTGCTTCAAAAGGAGCTGCTCTGTTGCCAAAAGTGGTCACACTGGACAGCAGTGAATGATAAAAAAAAAAAAGAAAAACCTCCTGGTCAAATCCCTCCCATGGTAAACTAAGGTAAAAACCAAACAAACCCAGGGGACAACAAGAAGCTAGTGGACTTGTTTGTATAGAAATCCCCTGAGACATGCCCATATGGTTGGATAGATAACGAATGGTGGACTTATATAGAGCTTTTATGGAGGCTTTATTGGAAACAGCCATTGTCTCAGAGATTTGCAGGGATTTTGCCTTTAAAAAGAAACTGGCCTATTTTTCAAAGATATGACTCTGCACATCATTGATCCCTTCAAAAGGACTACTTATCTCCGTAGCAATGAGTCATATACTTTAGCTCGCTCTCATTGGTTTGTTGCTCCTGCGGCTGACTGACAGTCAGAGGAAGCTTAGCTACAGTAACTTCTCTCACGTATCTAAATGCAAGATCCAGAGTGGAAGATCACTGGGAGACAAAGGGAAGTGAGTTGCACTGGCTTTCTCTGCAAAGGAGTGTCAAGGATGTCCCCTTGTGGATTAACAGGCTTGTTATTGGCCCCATGGTGGGCCAGACTGCAGCACTATGCCTCGCTAACAGGCTTGCCTCTCCTCTCTATTATTGTGTCCTCAAAGACACACACACACACACACACACACACACACACACACTGAGCTTTCATGCAGACTTGCACACATGAACACGCAAGTCTGTGTGCACTCGCAGCACAGCAAACCAGCAGGAGCAGACATCGCAGATATCCAGCTCCGCGAGAGAGAAATCGGGGAGCCTTTTTGCTTTTCTGTGCATGAAGGGAAAATGTTTTAGGGTAAAAAATGGGTGCAATAAGATGGGTGCAAAAATTAAGCGAAGGAGAGAGGGAGGGAAAAAGGGTGAGAAAAGGGGTTGAGTAAAATTGAGATAGACACAGAGGAACATGCTGTATGAGGTTTGAGTGGGATGACACAGGAGGGAAAGTGGATCGAAATGAAAGTATGGCAGAGAGAGTGATGGAGGGCAGGTGAAAACCACTGGGGTTCTGTGTCTGCAAAAGCCTTTTTTAATTAACTCACAGCAGACAGAATAAACTGGGAAAAGTAACTACCATTAAAAAGATATTTCCCACCTTGAACCTGATTAGCCTCCCCAGGTAGGGGCTACTTCAATTATCAGACAGGGCAGTAACATGTCTCTCTCTCATTACCATAGCTATAAAATGAAGATGTTATATAATGTAACATATAAGGTGAACATACGGTTCTTTTACTAACAGCTGATCGCCATGATAATGAACATTTGTGCAACTTTGAAGCAGAGTCAGAAACTAATCAAATAAGCTCATCTGCCACAACAAAGTGTCTCTATCAAACCAGCTGCTTTGTTGTTTTTCAACCTGGCAAATTGCTTGAAATGTGATCTCGTAAAATTTTTGTGACGAGCTCAAAGTCTAAAATGCATCTGAAGGTTGTTCTGGATAAAGGACAGAGAACAGAGTGTCCAACCCTGTTCAATAGCTGATAATTAACATGGGCATGAGACATTAGCATACAGTAACATTAGTTGTTTCTTTCTTATTGTATTGATATTAACCCCTGGAACCCTAGGTTGTTTTGTTTTTTACCAGTTTTCACTCCCTGTATTGGCTAAAACCAGGGTTTTGATTGCATGCCTTAGCTAGGCATGCCATATATTAAGGAGCACCTATTGTTAATATGATTTCCAAGCTGATTAATGGATTTGTTTAACTTCGACTGACCTTGTAAAAACTGGTATCACTGGGAAGAGTGAGTTCCAGTGATTCCAGCAGTGTGTTTCTTATGCACAATGCCTCAATCAGGTTCAAAGAGTAACTTTTTCAACCTTACACTCCCCAAAAATCACGTTTAAGCTCATGTACGTTTGAAAAAGTGGAAACACCTATAAAATAAATGGAAAATACTTACTGTACCATAACTGTGAAATATTATTAATAAGGATCTCTACCTTTTCTGACTCTTGCCACCATTTTCTTTTGGTCCAACATTCTTGTGGCCCCAAATAATAAAGCTGTTATGTGATTTTGAATATGACATACAGTAGTTTTGTATTATATTTTTCAATGCATGCAGGGAGGTCAAATTGAATTCTATAAAAATACTAAATGACCCAATGTTGGATCCCAACCCCATATTGTATGTGTCACAAGTGGACAAGTGTACCTTCACCAAAAAATATTGAGATAAATATTAAATCCCTCAGGCTTGTTCAGGTTGTTCAAGGTCAGACTGTTGGAATTTGCTGTTGGACAAAATCATCTTAACTCAAGGTCCACTTGCTAGCTTTTTCTAGAGCTTTCAACCACATCTCACGGTCTTAATCAGCAAAGTTTATCCAGTGAGCAAAGCTCCAGAAAACAGCTGTAACTGTAAGTGTAAATTGTTTTGTGAAACTTCTATTTCCAAGGTCAAGAATGAACTTAACAAAAAATAATCTAGTTCTGATTGGTCAGCCTAAAACGTAACTACAAACCAGGTCACTTTTTATGTATGACATAGTTTGTTAATCTGCTTTTAGGCACATGGAGGGAGCCTCAAATTGATTTTGAGTTGTTATATGTGTCAACTGTACCTTCACTAAAAAAAAAATATTGAGATAGTAGTTGTTGAAGGTTGTAATTTGCCAAAACAAAACAAATAAAAGTGGCCAATGAAGTCACCTTGCAGGGACCAATCATCCTTATTACAACACAGTAATAAAGAATATATTCTGACAGGTGATTAATTTGTCACTGACTTACTTGTAAAGCCATTGACAGCCACTCTGTTGGGGTGGTAGAATCCTTTCTTGCAGTGGCACTTGTACTTGTCCAAGACGAATCCATGACCACGGATCGGCAAACACTGTGAAGGGAAAAAGAACGTATACATCAACCACACAGAGACGACAGTGGATGCAATTTGAACTTCCTTGACCAGAATTTTAAACACATCATCTTGTAATACAGACTGATAAGACACCAATATAAAAGCAATTAAAACCTGTCAATACTAAACCGAAAGTAAAGCCTTTAGTTGAAAATCAGTGAGCAGAACGTGGGATCAAATGTCTTGTGGGAGGGACGAGGGTCTAATTATTTAAGTTGTGAGATTCCTCTCTCTGTCTAACTGTGCCTTCTCGCCACTCAATATTAAATTAGTGAAGCCTCTTCCATTTGATTGAAAGTCTGATAGGAAACAGACTGAGGGCTGCTGAAAAAACACGAGGGGCGTCGGGGGGCGTCCTTGGCAGACTTTGTGTGCTGTTTGCCAAATTACAAGATATAATTAATATCTAAATTAAGAACAGACTTATTTGCATGATTAAAGGAGAACCATTAATTCTATTTCTTGTGGGAATGAGATTCCATCTTCTCTTCTGTATGAACACATTTGGGTCATTGACATAAAGCTCCTTCCCTAAAACTACATAACAGTCTTATTTTCACACAACGTGAACATGTTTTTCTAAGCAGAGATGATAATGACTTATGAGACCTAAGAAACGACAAGGGGCCCAGAATAGCAACGGTACTTCAGCTGACACTTGACACGCTATGAAATGTTTGTGACCTGACTGTGAGATCTAGAGGCAAGGCCAGAGGCAGCATCTAAATGAAGCATCGGTCTCTGTGATGCTCTTCACAGCGGACTGGACTCTGCACGTCTTAAGAGGCAGCTATTTCTGACAATCTCTCAAGGTCCTTGGTGAGGTCTGAACGCATCTTTTCCGTCTGCGAGTGAAGGCCCTCCAGTCAAAGCCTTGGAGAGGCCGGCCAGGGCTCAAAAGCACAAGGTAATTACCAGGTTACTATTCAGCGAACAAGCTCCTCAAACAAATTCCACTGAAGAGACCAAAGCATTTAAAGTGGCACTACACTAATGTGTTGAAGACGGCTCCTCGTTTCAGCGGTGACAGTGAGTGAAAAGGGTGTACAGTACTTTGCCACTACGTATTTAGATTTCAACAGCATATTATACCCACGTGACTTACATTGAAATATTTGCTTATTTCAAGACAGATTGTTTTTTATTGTATGTATTTAATATATGTTTAAACATTACACTGTACGCTAACTGGCCATCACCTAACGGCAGAGAGAAAAGTTAGCGAATAGCTGGTGAACATAGTGGAGCATTTAACTGATAAAGAGGCAGATATTTCACTCAGGTGACCAAAACAGAGCCAAAGAAGAATGAATATTGGACTTTCATTTCACAAGTTGCCAGAAACATGACTTCAAATTAATGCAAATGTTGCTCTCTGTCTGCTGGATGGGTAAATAAATAAATAAATAAATAGGAAGTTTGTCTGCTAACACACACTTTATTTGAAGATAATACTGTATGTCAGCCTGTTCCACTGCCCCCAAGTTTCCAAAAAAAAGTATCTGCAGGACAGACGTTCCACCATATTGGTGCCTCTCGTTTTGACTTAGGCTGCTGCGTTGTGTATCCCTTCATAAAAATCTGCCTGGCGCAGCTTTAAATGAGGACTGTGGTGCAACGTGAGTCAGGTAACTGATTTCATCTTCAGTTGTCTCCTCAGGACAGGTGGAGCGTGTGGCAGCTACTGCCTGCCACTGTTAATATGCCCACCTCACAGAGACACTAGAAGAAACAGCCAGACAGGTGTGTGTGCGTGTGTGCATGTGTGTGAGTATGCATATTTTTTTGTGTGTGTGACAGGGAGAGCCAGAAATAGCCCTGGCAGTGCATCCCACTCCTGACTGCTGCTGTGATTGATGCGGGGGTTCGGATGTGGAGTATGTTGAACAGGGGATGCAGCCCAGACAGCGCAGCCTACCTCCCAGCTACCTGCCATCAGTCACATGTGATCGTAGCGGCAGCGGTCCAGCCGGGAGCCAGACTCATGTCAACGGACCATAAAATGGAGCTTTTGATATGTAAATGTCTCCACACAGCAACGAGGAGCTGAGGAGACACCTGGGATGAATGTCAAGGTGTAGGGTGAAGTTAAATTAAGATGACTGATTGATTAAAGGTGATGAGATTATCATCATTTGAAAAACACACCTGTTCTCATAAAAATATCAATTTAAAAAGTTAAATGACAATTCTACTTTTTATCCAATAAGTAGGCAACTTAAAGGTACCTGTGTGTATTTTTTTCAGTGTTTTAATGAGTGGGTCCCCGTTTTATTTATAGAAACGCGCATGGGCATGCTGGTACACGTTCAGCCACTGGTGTCACAATATTCCACTGATGGACAGGTGGTGGTAATGCACAGAAAAGTGGCAATGCACAAGCAAAATTAATGTAAGAAACAGGCTAAAAAAATGTTTTATGAGCAAGGAAATGCACTCAACACAATTTTTAAGGCCTCAAGGATACAAACGATGCTTTTAGATGAGAAACATTGAATGTAAACAGGACTTTGTTTGTTTAGAAGAAAACTCCACAGGGCACCTTTAAGTCCTTGGTCGACAAAATGATGATTGTCTGAGATCCCTATACTTTATGTTAAATAGTAAATAAACTAAACTTTACAGCTGAAACAATTTGTGGATTAGTCAATTGACATGCCAAACATTTGCTGGTTCCAGCTAAATGTGGAGATTTTCATACATGTGACAGTAAATGAAACACCTTTGGGTTTTGGACAGTTGGTCAGATAAAACAAAACAGTTGTAGACGTCACCTATGGCTCCGGGGAAATTCTGATGGACATTTTTCACATGTTTTTGACATGTCATAGACTAAAAGAATGTAATTACTTACATTAAAATGTAAATTACTTGCATGATATACTGTCATGGCCTATATAGGATTACATTATTGTCAAATATACAATACATACAGCTAAATCTTGTCTATTTATAAGACAGCATACTAGTATTTCAAATAGAGCACACATAGGCAGTGACCTACTTCTTTGTGCATGACATATGCTACGAATTATGTTTGATGATGTTCTGTTGATAGAAACTCAGGCCATATTGTTCTTTGCATAATGAGCTGAAGGCATCAACTGCTGCTGCCAGAGAGCAGAAATCACATCAAATTAACTGATAATTAATTAAGTCTATACGTTTTAATTAAGTGTATATGTTTGAGAATAATGTGTTTGACTGTTTCTGATAAGATCTGACATGGATGCAAGAAATAAATGTACTTGCCCTTTAAAACTGAGTTATAATTTAACTGTAATAAGAAAATAAATGAATATTGAAAAGTAAAAAGTGTGTGTTTCAGTCCATCTATTCCTGTCACCTACCTGTGGATGCAGAGATAAGTAAATATGATCTGCCTCATGTATTCTTTATGACAGTCACATTTAGAAGAGACACCCACAGCTTGTATTGTGCATCTCCAACGCCCCAGGTTTCCCCACCAGCACCGCTCGTTGTTGTTTACATCCCAGCTGTGGCAGCTGTCAGTCATGCACACTCTGACATGCTAATTGCCATGGTGACATGTGTGTGACCGCAAGCGAGAGCCTTTTTATCGGAGTGCGTCACGCTGTCAGACCAGCGTGGTCTGCCTGCGACAGAGCACTTATAAAAAGGACAGCAAGACTCAAAAATAGACATAACACACACTCAGTCTCGCTCTGTCTTTCTGCCTCTTGCTCTCTGGCTTGTATGCTGTTTCTTCATCACATCGCTGCTGTTTGTAACATTGAAATCAATTCATTATTTAATAAATTCAAATTCTTAAATATGAATTAAACCCATATTGAAGCAATAAACAGAAACCAAGAACAAAGGGAAGTAGGCTTGAATACTATATTGCCAAAAGTATGTGGACACCCCGCCTTTGGTCTGGAGCTGGTTTTCATAATTAAAAATTATTTTATTTGATTGTAATGGGAGAAAAAAAAATGTGTGCAGATTATTGAAAGTGTTTTTTTCCTGTAAATAGACAACTCAACCGTTTGGTAGAGGCTCATAATTTAAAAACTGTGTGTGTCGGTAAAAAAATAAAATAAAAGCTTTATGTTGTTAGTGTTCAAAGAAAATAAGATTAATGAATTGATGAATTAATTAAAGGGATACAATGTAAATCATGTTGTATGCCTGATCGAATATTAATACGGAATAAGAAATGAGAAGAGCATGCAAAATATGTCTTGTTTTAAGCATAATACAGTGTAAATACAAACAAGACAGTGAGGACCTCAATAACCTCTAAAAGAAATTCAGACTATAAATTCACTGTAACTGTATATTTACTGTACATCATTGCATTAATCTACATTAGACTGCGGCACTCCATGCATACAGATGTGCACATACTCTTTCTCCTGACATCAAACACAGCAGTTCTCCTCCATCACCTTTCTGTGGAATGAAGCAGGGGAATAAAAAACAACCCCAAGAGTTGCGCTAATTGATGCGAAGGCCAGGCGGCTTCCACCTGACCAGGAAACCAGGAACTATTTCAATTCTGCTGGCTAATTAGGGCCTGCCGAGGACTCTCCCTGTCTTTGAAATAAGCCCACACTCGTCCGGTCCAGCGCATAGCCTAATCAACCACCAATAGGCCTCTGTAGATATTTGTAACGATCCTACAGAGTGCAACGTAAACCCTGAGGAAAGCTCATCATCCAGTAATTACAGATTGAACTAAAGAATGCACAGAAAGAAAGGTTAGAAGGACAAGACTTGGCTGGAGGGCAATTTACGCTGCAGTTGTGTCTGTGTGTGTGTTTGCATGTATAAGCTGTAAACCGCTCAGCTCAGTGTGTGTGAAAGACGGTGTTTGTTTTAAAGGAAGAATACAAAACAAAGGAGGTGATGTCACCAGGGTTATTTCTCCTTGGGCTCGGAGAGACGTTGGCATTAACCAGGAATGCACTGTCCAACAAAGAGACACCATCAAGTTGCATTTAGAGATGTGCAGGCTCAAGGGCTTTTGGAGTTTGGACTAAAAGTGGGGCTGCCTCGGCCTGTGTTGACCATCCTTTTGTTTTATACTTGTCTCTTGCAAGTTCCCTAGCCTAATGAGGGATACATTTCTGGAATGCCCCTTTAACTTGTACTAAAAGTAAGAGCCTTGAGGGATGTCAGGTAGTTCTCTAACACACTTTTAGCTGTTTATTTGAGTGGATTGCGCTTCCAGTTTTTGAGGACATCTAGCTCGTTTCTGTTTGGATGCACTTATTGGAAGTCTGTTTGGACAAAAGCTTCTGCCAAATAAATGTTATATAATTTAATGACAAGGTAACCAATAGGCTTGATTCAGGCCAGGTCTGAGCCTAAAATATAAATATTACAATTAAGCATTAAATGTTATTGCTGCTTTATAGTTAAATTAAATGTTTAAAGTTTATGTCTATAGCCCTAAATCACATGGGCTTTACAATGCATTTGAAATGTGACACCTTCAATCCCTAGACTTTCGGTTGGATAAGAAAAAAAAAATCTAAACTTCATCTTTTATTAGGAAAAAAATGGGAGAAATCTCAGGAAGAGCAACAAAGGTGAGATCGCTCTTTTCAGGCTGGATTGACATAGTTGCTGTGTGTAGAGAGTAACATGTAATAGCAGTATAAAAATTACAATATGGAAAAAAAGAATTACAATATTAAGTCTATAAAAAGTAAAGTGGATTAACTCTAATATTACATCCCTAACCCCACCCTCTGACTAATTGGCTGTCATTGAGAATATAAAGGGTAAAATATACATTTGGCTCACTAGGCCCTTAATGCTTCATGATGAATGGGTCCATAAGTTGGAGCAGCAAGACTGAAAAGTGAACTTGCGTGTGTGTGCAGCTCTGTGTATGAGAGGGAGAGAGAGGCAAAAGAGGCAGAAAACAGAGAGAGAGAGGAATGAGTTTTGACATCAGTATATTGGCTTCAGGCCGGGTTCATGCTTTTTTAGCTGTTGGGCAGGGACTGGGCTAAATAAATTGGCGCTGGATCTGGCTCAGACCACAATTTCAGGCCTGTGCATTACTCTAACTCAGACGTACAGACGAACACACAAAGCATCCACGGTCACAGAAGCGCTGCAGGGAGCTGGATGGCTGTGGCTCTGCGCTCAGAGGGACAGCTAGACAGCCAGCCAGGCCTTTAAACGAGGTCAACTAGCAGGAGTTAGCCGGAGCAGAGCTGCCCGGACAGCGGGGCCTCACTTTGGGTGCCGTCCAAAGACCAAAGCCTAAACACCAGTGAGATAAACACTCTGGCCTAGAGGGAGCTTAACATTGCCATCAGGCTGAGACTAGTAAACACACAACAGACACCACTGGGATATTGCTTTCATAATCACATTCACAGCTTATGTAAGTGTCAAAGTGAACCGGCCGGGTACATATTTATTCCATGTTCCCACGCTGAAATGCACAGTAATGTTGACGCTTGCACCTCGCAACGGACAGTCCTGCAAATAGACGCACCACAAGTACACACACTCGCGTACATGAGCACACTCATGCCAAAGCAAGGACAATGAGCACTTAAAAACGACAACGGGCACAAAAAGTGTCATGGGTAATGAAGAGCAGGGAACTCTGCCGCTGTTGTCCACTCACCCACAAGACTCCCGACTCTCCTCATATACAGTAACTGCAACAGTTCTTCCTGACTTGAAATTATGTCTGGTTTTAACTTACCAATGTCTAAAGATCATACTAGAGAATAGGCATTTGAATCCAAAATTCTGTGTAAAGCGCGTTAATTCTACACCCTAGTTCAGGAGAATGCTATGTGATTTAAGTGATTTAACTGTAATTTTAATATTACTTAAGAGGCTTGGCTTGTTCCCATATTGTCCTTATATGATATAGCTTATTGTGGCAGGTTACTATTGAGTCAGTGGATTATGGTCATGAGATTTGGGTTGCGATAGAAAGAATTTGATTGCGAATACAAGCAGCCAAAACGAGTTTGATTTGCAGGGTGTCTGGAATCACCCTTAGGGGTTCAGTGAGTAGCTTCAGTATCAGCAAGAAGCTCTGACTAGAGCCCCATCGCTCTTTTATGTTGAAAGGACCCAGTTGAGACGTCTTGAGCATCTGATCCTGCTGGATGCCTCCCTGCGGAGGCTAAGTCCAACTGGGAGGAGACCCCGTGGCAAACGCAGAACACGCAGGAGGGATTATATATCCCTACTGGTCTGGGAACGCCTCAGGATCTCCCAGGAGGAGTGGCGGATGTGGCTGAGGAGAAGGACATCTAGGATTTCTTGGTTAGCCTGTTGTCACTATGACATGGACCCAGACCCAAATGGATAGATGGGGCAGACAGCAGGTTTACTCGTGGCATATCTTTATGTCTGTGTCCCTCACTCTTTCTCTGTCTCTTTCTATCTTTTGTAAGCATGCGGCTGTACTCATTTCACATCCAATCTCATGGGTCCCTAGACAAATGTTACCTCAACATTCCACTTTTTTTCCCATCCTCCCTGGACTGAGTGTTTGCTTTCTGCCTCGGTTTACGGTGTGCTGCGAAGGCTGGGCAGAGCGGAGCGGATGTAAGACTGCGCCCGGGGGCGAGTGTACTCAAGTCTTCAAAGTGTTTCCATGTAAATTCAGAGTTCCAGCATTATCCACAGAGCCAATTAGCGGGACAGTGGTTAAGGAAGGGCTGAACTGCCAGGGGCCGGGGGCTAGAGTTAAAACCAGAAGTGTCCTGTGATCTCTCGTCCCACTGTGTTATGGCCAACAGCCCTCAACATTATGTTTTCATCTGTACCCCTAAAGAGACAAAACCATGGGACACAGAGCATCTTACTACTGTCAATGTGGGATTCGAATTTTGTATATCAGTGGTTTAATGTATTGGTAACACAAAAATATCCCTCATAATGAATAACATTTATCCTTGGATGACAGAATGACGCACTGACAAACTGACTCGTCTATATTTTTTGGATATTGAATGATGAAATGTAGGCAATGTTACAGAAAACATTCAAAGTATACTCAAGTATTCTGGCCCAGACTGTGTTGGCACGACATGCTATTGGATATTTCATTTTTGTGCTGCTATAAAAACATTAAAAAAAAGGTTTGTTTTTCTTCCTCCAGCCCTGAAAACTTTTTAAAACTGTTTCCAAGATGTAACACTCCATCCATCTGCCGCGCTGCAGACGGATCTACATCTCCGATCATCCTTTAACTCCTTAATCTTTCTTTCTACAGTAGAAAGAAACCCACATATAATTAATTTTTTAGTTCCTGGTCTTGAGTAGGACTTAATGTCCTGGTCTCTCTACTACTTTACTACAATGCTGCGCAGTTCACACAGCACAAAAGGATTTGCTCAAATTGAAGGGTGAATTTAAATCTGCTGGTGCACAGCAGTATTCTATTTCCTTCCTATCAAGCACCCTTATCAACTCTGAAGCATAATCACAGCTTTGGTGAGATCACTGTAGATAATTAGCAATTACCCTATTTATAGGCTCCTGAACATACTCTAATAGGCAACGTAGCAAGGAGTGTAGTTAATTAGGATGCTTCAAGGCCTTTCTCTCCACCCATATTGCTAAAACGAGATCAGCAGGTTGGAGGGACTGTGGCTTGGTGTGAAACTACTCTTTACATGGGTCCCTTGAGGGAATCCCTGCCCCACTACAATGCCACGTTTCTCACAGAAGGGGAACTCCCGAGATGCTTAAAAAGCTATTTTTATCTTATAATACGCGGCTGGGCCTGCAGATTGAGGGGTAAGCATTTTTTGTTGCATGAGTGTAGAGGGAACACTTGGACGGGGGAAGCTGTCAGAGAAACAAGCAGATAAACGTTACTCACCGTTGCTCAACTAATGTGAATCACATTCACAAAGAGGGGCTTGGGGAGTTTACAGAGCATACAGCACGTCAAATGAACAGTCAAGTCCCAGTGAAGAATGATTTGTTTGGATGTGACATCTATGCGCTTTCTGATGAATTTGAGTATGACTTCAAGAAAACATGACCAAATGAGCAGTTTCACTTTAAAATCGTAAATAAATCCTGGTATTCATTATTATTTATCAGGGAAAAAAGTTGATTCTCCTTTTTGTAAGCCAAGATAACATAATGCATAACAATTAATTTCATTTTCAAGCCAGAAATCTTTTTTTTAAATGGCAGAAAATTCCTTCTGGACTAAAAATAACTTCTAAAAGCACATTTAAAATTGATTTTATTACTGTGTTCTGGTCCTTAAAGGAGTTACTGGTTAACAAAAGTTAAGTTAATATGAAAACAACAATTTCATTGCACATTTCATTGCTTTTTATGTTGTGCTCAGAGTTCATTTCAGCAGTGGAATACTAGCCAAATCCCAGAGTTTCATTTACAGTTTATCCGCCATTTGGAAAATACAAAATGGGCAAATTCTAGGAGAAAATGATTGCTTACACAAAAGACAACTCATTATGGGACAGAATGAGGCCTAAAACCTTTGCATGCAAATGAAGCAACATTTCTGATGCCCAAATCAATCTTTTTTTTTTTTGTGACATGCTGATTAATGGATTTCAGTTTGGCAATCAGTTTTCAAATTGTTTTAAAATGAATCCCATCAATCCAAGCTGCCAAAATAAGGGAACTACAGTATTTACTGGCCTTTGTGCACTCAAGTAATTCAAAACAAGTGCTAGAGGTTGAGCAAAAGTGTACATTACACTCCTGGTCTTCTGTAGCAGTTACCGTGCTTTGCAGATAAAGGACTTGTTATCATAGCCGCCAATATGATACATGGCCTTTGTCTAATCTTTGTAAGTTACAGGCAGCTGCAAGTGCAGATTGCAGGACAAGAGACAATGAGATGTAAATCACAGAAACAATGCATGACATGAATGGGATGTAGGTCACCACTGGGGTTAATGCCAATCAGTTTCTTGTCTTTGTTCTCAATTAGTGTGAAAGATGGCTGTTAATGGACGGTGGCTGATTTTTGGAATTCATGTTATTATGTCTGTGTACTCTGTTCACACAGTCACATTGTGAGGACAAAAAAACTGATCACATAGTCAAGTTTCCATCCAAACTGAGTGCAAATTTTATCCAAATTTCCAGAAAGTCTGTCCGAAAGAAAAAAAGATAATTCGCATTTCCATCCTCTACTGTTATGCGAATATCAGGGGTTGGCTGCATCGAGATAAACAGTCGGTGGCGCTATTTCTCCAGTCGGGTGGCATAAATCACTGCAGAGGAATTAAAACGTTAGAAAACAATGTGGAAAATATGATGGAAATACGACATTTATGTTTGTTTCATGTATTAATTTGAGGGATGTTCCAGACTCCTCATCGCTCCACACATATCTGATGTTGTCATCTGTCGCCATTTTTTGTCTCTTCAGTGGAGCAGAAGCTTAAGTGATAAAATTTAAGTCACATGCTGCATGTACGTAATGATTCATTTGCGCATTTTATTTTTATCGATACACCAACTTTTCCACTCTGGGTTTTTTTGTGCACAAATTGAAGGATGGAAAGCACAAGCAAATCTGTTCACAAAATCTGATCACATAGTGACATTGTGGGGACAAAACAATCTGAGAACAATAGACTAATCCACACAATTGTTTAACTATTTCTTTTTGGGTTAAGACTTACACAATAATCTGACATCTGGACAAAAACAATCAAAAGCTGCTCCCCACAAGGTTATTTTTATAAGGTTGACTTGATTTTTGGTAAAGGTTAAAAGTATGCTTAGGTCAGGGTAAGTGTTGGGCTTAGGGATATAGTGATCATGGTTGGGGCTAGGGTAAGCCTTCGGGGAATTAATGTTAAGTCAGTGTAATAACAAGGCTGTGTTGTGTGCACTTTTCTGTTTGCAAAAATGGGAGAGAGAGAGAGAAGCAGAAAGAGACAGAAGGTGAGAGCAGGAGGGGAGCACCAGTTGTTTAACACTGATGCTGTTATTAATTCAGCAGCACAAGGTACACGGCGGAGAAATCAGCGTGTGATTGAGATGATAGCCGGCTGGGCCAGGACAACCTTGCGAACCAAGGTCAAGATGTAGCAGTGATTCAACAGACAGAGCTGGAATATCCACTTCAGCCTTTCAACAACAGAAAGAGCACCACAGCGAGGCAAAAAATAAACCACACATGCTGTTGAGTGTACAAAACAGCAACACCATCAAATGTCCCCTGCGACGCTGTGGTTTGACACCTATTTTGTGGGTATTTTGGTGTGGACAGTCAGTCCTTTACAGCCATATGGGTTGTCAGCTTTGGTGCTAGAATGACGGAAATTTCAATAATATTACTTCAACTCTGGCAAGAGTTTGAATCCAAAATTGCATTTTATATTATTTATAATATTTTAGCAAATGTATTCTGGAAAGTGACTTTGTACTTCAATGTCACCCCCAAAAGGTGTGAATATGTGGACTAGAATTCATATAAGAAGAGGAAAAGGCAGAAAACAAAGACAAACATTAAACATAACAATAACTTTATGTCCTCATCTTAAAAAAAATTAAGAAGATACAAAGACATAAAGTTATTGTCAAGTTCACTGGAGCCATCCTCTACATGAACTGGATTCCAGCTCATCTAAACTGGCTGGCAAAAATGGTTAACTAACTAACAAGACTATGAGTCTAAATGCTAATGTCAGCATAGTAACATACTTAACATGCTGATGCTTAGCAGGTATAATGTGTACCGTGTTCACCATCGGAGTTTAGTGTGTTAGCATGCTAACATTTGCTAATTAGCGCTAAACAGAAGGTATAACAGAGGCTGATGGGAATGTCATTAGTTTAGAAGGTATTTGGTCATAAACTAAAGTATAGGACAAACTGAAATGTTGACCATGATGATGTCTCCAGAAAAAAAGTCATTTTATCACCAAAGTAATTATAATTCTTGAAGAGGGCATGAATGTCAGAACCTAAATAGATATTTCTCTCAAAACCACAAAGGTCAACCTCATGGTGGTGCTAGAAAAAAAAAGTCAGAGGATCCCCAAAGTCAGTAGGATTCATCCCCTGGGGACCATGAATGTCTGCACAAAATTTCATGGCAATCCATCAAATAGATGTTGAGATATTTCACCGCTAGCATGGCTGAAAACAGCAGTGGTAGTCTACAAATCAGCTGGCAAGCCTGTCTACTGTCACTGATATTAAACAAAATGTCTGTATTGAATTCTTAGATTTAAAACTCAAAATCCAGGTATTATGACGCTGACGATGGTCAAAGTCTGATGTTTTCGTATCATTCTCAGTTTGTAAATGTTCGTCTCTAACCAGTGGCCCTCACTCTTCTCACTCAGCAGCCCTCAACAAGAAACAGCGCAGAGTCAGGAGTCCTTGTCATGCCGGCTGGAGTAATCATTCAGGTTATGTGTCACTGCCTTTCACAGGCTACAGTCCCCCAGGGATCCACCACTTGTTCTGAGCAATAAGCTAATTGATTGAAACATTCATCATCATCCACGGCCGTGTTCTCGTATGAAAGGTGCCCCCAGGGCGGCAAAGTCCTAGACTTTTGAAGAACAGTGAAACACACTAATGGAAGTGCCATTAGTGAGAGATGAGAGGTAGGAAGAAGAAGAAAAAAAAAACAGGACAACGTCAGCCTCAAACAGCATGTCCACACCTTTTCAACAGGAAATTAAGTTGAGATTGTGGTTGATAATCTTTGGGCTCCATTCTTGGCTATGTAATGATTCATCTAGTTTCACCATGATTGGCAAAAGTCAGAGCTGTACTGTATACTTAATCAAAGAAAATACAATGTTTGCTCTTGGCTTAATACTTGCGGCGATTGGTCTGCAGTCAGAGTTTATAATAAAATTGATTGCTGTATATTGTCCTTGACAGCAGCGTTGGCGTACTCTGGTTGATTTTCTCCGCTGCATGCAAGATCCTGTAATTTGATGGTGATATATGCAGTGCCTATTTGCAATAACAACTGATTTACAACAATATGGAAATGGCATATTGTTCTGTTCCAAGTATTAAGATTAGTTATCTACACTGCATCATTTTATCCATTAATTTCTGTCTATGTTTATGTTCAAGTCCACTTCCTGCAGGTAATTTAAGATAATGTCTTGTTTCCAGTATAAATCAACTTTTTACTTGATTTTAGTGAAGCTATAGACACTAATCTTTAGTACATTTCTATCTATCTATCTATCTATCTATCTATCTATCTATCTATCTATCTATCTATCTATCTATCTATCTATCTATCTATCTATCTATCTATCTATCTATCTATCTATCTATCTATCTATCTATCTATCTATCTATCTATCTATCTCCTCCAAGATTCATTTTCTTCCATCATTATCCTAAAACACATCAAATAGTGGATCAATACAAGCCATTTTTAGGCTTAACACATACACACTGTGCTACAACGCTGACATCCTATGAGTTTGGATGGGATTTTTTCTATAGTTAAGGTCAACTGTGGCACCACTGGGGGGGGAAAAAGTAGGTGTTTTATGAAAATGATCAATGAGGAAAGAATCGAGGAAAACCGTTAACAATTGTTGATTCTAAAATAGCACTGCCTTCATATAACCACAGGTTTCTGACACTGTTGGGTTATTGTATTTTTCTTGTCAACAGTCCGAGCCTCATTTTGTTTTGCCTTCCTCTGCTTGCCTGGTGAATCAGTCATCCATAGCATCTGCCTCCATCTGAGTTTGGGCTGCCTGCACGCTCGGCTGGGCAAACAGCAGCTTGAGAGGCAGGATGTGAGGGAAGGCCAGGGAGCCGGCTGGCTGGAACGGCTGCATTTTGTCAAATTCAATTGCTGGGATGGTGGCACTTAAAAACGCTGCTAAGAAGCAGAAGAACAACAGTGGATGTGCGATGAAAGGAATTCATAGATGTTGGATAAATCCTGTCTGAGTTGTGCATGCAAAACAATGTGGAGTCTACATGTAAGTGGAAGTGCAGTGTTGCTGCAAATGCTGCTATAAAGAACATCCGAGGGTGGAATTGAAATGTGACTACGTCAGTGAAACACTTAAGTAAATGAACTGCTCCAACACCAACTAAACCAACTGCTTTGTTTCCAATAAAACAAAGAAAATACTCCTAACGTGGATCTATAGCAGCCTGAAATTGTTGTCTTTTTTATTTAAATGGCTCCAAAGAAACCCATTAAACAACAAATTGCTTCACATGCAGAGAGGGAATACCTGCATGAGAAAAAAAACACAGCAATAACACAAAATGAATCCCTGTTTGCAAATACGGGGCATCCCTCCCAATGCCGTTTTTATCACATTACCACACACATGCAGCCCTACAAGACTTGATTACACTGCAGTCGTGCTTTCTATTCATAGCTGGAGAGACATCAGCCTCCCACGTCACCTCTGATTTACCTGGTCGTGCACTTTAGGGCCTGGAAGGTAGGTTGTTAGCCGTAACAGATATGAAGATAGCTTGCTGCAATTCCTATTTGCACAAGACTGCTATTATGTGAGGAGGGCTTGTGTAATTTATGAATTACGATACAAACTCAGCGATACCCGTTCACAAGAGATAATGAGGTGGTTACAATCACTGCCGCTCTTATTGAATTTGCCTCCATACGTATAATCCTACCTCTACACCTCTCCCCATCTATGTTGTTTATCTAGCAGATATGACGATAATGAGCACTTCTGTTTGATAAAGCTGTCATGCAAGACAAGAAACATCCATGCCATGACCACAGCAGCTTTCATCATTCAGCTGTAAGCAAGCGTACTCCTAACACACTCCTGCACTGTAAGCACACAGAGATCATTATTTTTGCAAACCCGGCTAAAATCTATACCAGCAACAACGTATTTCTCTCCTTGTAGCCAACCTACACACACACACACACACACACACTATGTCAAATGTCTCTGGCATTGACTGTCCACGGAGAGGTGGAAGTACTCAGACAACGAGAGCGATTAATTATTCAAAGAGGCTCACTGCAATCCATTACATCACATGTATTATGAAGCAGTCTGATCTACAGCACCTCTTCAAAATCTATCACTCTTAACGATGAGACTGAACCGGCAGGTAAGAAGCATCGGGGCGCATCGACCACAAGGCTAGCTGCTAGCTGCTAGCCAGACAGCAGCACTCGGTGATGAAATGAAAGGTTACCATTAAAGCAGGCTGAAAGTATTAATGACTTGTGATGAAAGAACAGCTTTAGCCAAGCATGCTGTCAGTCGGCATATAACAAGGCATTATTGGTTGCTAGGTTAACTGTTGGCGTGAGTTGAAAAGCTTGGTTTATGAAACATTTTCAGGGAATACACATATGTAAAGGCAGCTATAATCAATATTTTTATATTAACTATGGAACACATGACTACTTGTATATGAAAGGGGTCACCCGTAGTGACAGACAATTACCAACCGACTCTCCAGAAGCATTTTAGCATCTTTTAGCTAATTGTGTGGTTTACAGTCACTCTCACGGCGTCGTTTCCAGCAGAAGGCAGCTGTTTTCAACTAAAAAGGGGCTGATAAACCCACCGTACACTATACCTCCCCAGCACCAAATAGCAAACAGACATATCGAGTGACTAGCTGATGAACATAGTGGAGCATTTAGAAGCTAAGGAGCCAGATATTTCTCTCAGGCGTTGGTAGAGACCAAAAACAGAGCTAAAAGACAGTGAATGTTGGATTTAATTCACCAGGTGACCACAAACATGACTCCAAATGAATGACAATGTTGCTCCGTAACTGTGTAAATAAGCAACTGTTGCTAAGAAGTTCAACATATCATCTTTAAATGTGGGAAGTGTTGTGTTTGGAACTTGTTTCAGATGCTCCCAAGTGGCCATACAGCCATATAAAAGCACAATTATTTTGACTTGCAAGTTGTATTAGTTGCTATCTATTCTAGCGAGCATTGTTGAAAATAAAAATGAATGACAGTTCTCCAATTCAAAATGGAGGATATGGATATTTGACATCCTCTTAAAAATAGCAGAGCGCTGAGAGTTTTATCATCTTGTCCAAGAGCTCTGCCCACATGTTCCAAGGCCTTGAGACAGGCTTGTTTTTTTCATCAGTATAAAAATGTCCAGGGCTATTTTCTTCTCTGCCAATGCTGAACATGTTTTCAACTCTCCATCTCCTTTCCATCACTTAAATTTTAAGTTAAATATATTTCTTGAACCTGTAAAAAGACACTTAAGATTTGGAACCAAGTCTTTATACTGTATCTCTGTTAGCCTCTCTGACAGCCGTCCAGATGACTGGTAAAATTACAAATTAAGTAAACCTTGATCCAGTTGGGCCCATCTGTCTACCTAGTTTCACGCAAAGCTGTGCATTCAGTTTCAACAGACAGACACATCATACTTCATAACAACATAACCTTGATAGAGGTAATAAGGTGGGTGAAGGAGGTGCAGGTGCATTTAACAAAGCTTCAGGTGTGACAAAAACATATTTTTTTACCACAACCTTGACACACTGAAGGATAAATTTATAAGGATGAAAATCAAGTGATTCTTTGCACTGTAACAGTTGTAACTATTGTATAATATACTGTGTATATATATGTTTAATGGAAACACAAAAAGCAAGCAAAGTACTAACTGTAACTGTCACCTTTTGCAGAACATTGGCAGTAAGCTGTAACAGTATCATTAAAGGAGAATCAGATGACCATCCATTTATCACGAGATGTACAGATTTAGCGCTTTTCCATTTAGTGCCTCTTGGAGATGTGACTGAATGCGTGTACGTTACAGTTCCAGAGCAAATCAATCTTCTGTCTAATCCGCATGTTCGGCACACTCACCTCCATAGTGGTCAGGTTGCATCGATGGGTTCCAGCAAACCAGCCATCAGTGGAGCACTGGTCGATATCAACATCCTGTAGATTAATGTCCACGCGCACCACGCCCCTGCAAGACAGGAGGACACCATTAACCTGGCTGTTGAAGAATTAAGAATGTCAGTGCAAAGTGAGGGATTTTTACAGGTTGTATCCTCTAAAAGTTTAGAAAAGCTTCAGTATTTTTTCCTCAAAAATAAGAGTTTTGGGGATGAACTGTTTGAAAATTGATAAATGCATGATTGGATGTCAATATGGTTGTAGAAAATAGGGGTGGGCAAGTATCAATATTACCGAAACAAAGTCTTGCGTTCAGTATCAATACTAGCGTCAATAGGATCAATACCAAAAAATAAAAATAAAATTTTTTAAAATGGATCTATCACATGTCAGATCATATCCTGGGCACATGAACACTCTTCTTTGTGCCGCAGTATTTGCATCTTTGCTGTTGTTGTCTGCAGTGATCACCTCATTAGTTCAGAGAATTCACATAATGAACATTTATTATATACATACAGTATATCTTGTGTTTAAACATGCATCTGATTAAGTCATTAACAGAGAATAGTAAAATCAAATGCCTCATATTTGGCAAATTATATGGTGGTAATTAAAATATATAAATTGTATGAAATATACATTTAAAAAAGTGGTTAAAATCACCAAATCAACAATAATATCCCCCCCTTCAACAACTTTTAGTATTAGTGCTAATATAAACAAAAATTACTAATAGACAAACCCCATGTTTCCATTTGTGTAGTTAAAAAGGGTATGACATATCATTTTCTTAGCCACGTTTATGCCACAGTATAAAGCATATAGAGTAGGCTATCTTAACCAGCAGCAGTGGCTGTGACACAGTTAGCTCATGCAGGTACTTTAAAACCCTTTGCGCCTCATTCACGTAGTCATAACTCAGTCAAAACTGAACACATAGACATGATACCCATATTTATAGTTTCAGTGGGACGTACGCTTTCCGATGACACCATTATATCGAATATCCATTGCAAATAAACGTCCATAAATCGGCTAAGAAATGATATAAAAACAGGTTACTTATAAATCCAGAACCTGCCTGAGAACATCATGTTTTTTAGTTTTCTTCAGTATGAAAGTCATCCAGCGATAGTTGTCTTCACATTAATGGGTACAGCGCAAACAGGAAGTGTTAATAGCTAATTCGGCATACTTTTAATGGTGCTAATTTGTCAAAATGTAAACAAATATAGACAAAAAAAAAAAAAACTAGCTAAATGACTCCATGGCAACATTACAATTCTGTTTATCCACCCAAGAAGAGGATATAGTTTTAGGGGGCATTATCAGATTTGGGAAAACTCCTGGTCTGAACTATTCATGTACACAAATGTTAAGTAAATGATTGATTTAGTTTTTCCAAGCCACACACATAACATAACAGGCTATAATGCACATTCAGAAAAGAGTATGAATTGCTGAGTAACTGTAAAACAAAAAGGAAGAAATATGTCCACATCTTAATCTCCTCTCTTCCTGCTCAGCTGAAACTCTGACGGAGACGATAAACTGCAGATAGACCACTTAACACAACAAAACACTCAGCAACGGTGGTTTGGAAAGGCTGGTGTCTTTGGTCCATTTCGGCCAGCAGAGCCAGGCAGGAACTTCTAACAGGATTGCTGAGGATTTACACTTACTTAGCTGCCTAAAGCTCTATGAAGAGAAGGTCAGCGTCTCTGATTCTGAAGGTCAGTCTCTGATTCTGACCGTCTTTTCACTGGTATGGCACATGTCTTTTCTACCTGACAGCTGCAGCACAGGATAAACCAATAGCCAGGCCAGTATATATATATATATATGTGTGTATACAAGAAAAACACGCAAGCATACAGTGGAGATCTACTGTTTTATTCTGTTGGTTTAATGCAAGACAATACATTGAAAACACAGTTCAACAAGAACCCCTGAACTGTCTCTTGCCGACCTCAGCCCACGTACAGGCTTTCCCTCCTGGCAGACTTAAAAAATGGAGTGCAGCCCGAGGCTAAGTGTTGTTAGAAAATCCATACTGACTTTAAACCTTGTGGAAGACTTGCTCGAGAGTTATTGCTCGTGAGTGTCATGACACCCAGATAATGTGCACCAACGAAGACACATTTCTCTGATCCAGCTTTCAGCGTGTACAAATTTCTCTACACAGTGCACACGCGAGCACACACATGCACGCCATTTGCATGAAGAACAACTGACGCAAAAGATCAGTATGAATAAAATACAGCACTCTCCTCCAGAGCCAGCAACTGAATCACTGCTGTAATCTGTTTAATCGGGCAAAACCTGCAGCGGCTTCACTGACAATAAATCACTGGCTGACTTTGTAATAACCTTTAACTGCCGTGATGCTTGTTTGAGCATTGACATGGGTTTTATTTTGTTATAGGATTAACAGATAGCAAAGAGAAAAGCGGAGTATATACACTTTTGTTTCTCAAAAGCACTGGGAGAGACTTAAATAGCCTGAACTATAGTAAGGATAAATGTCACTCCTGTTTCAGTGTTGATTTCCCCTTTAGACTGTCTAAGTTTCTACCAGTGATCATTGGCTAATAAGGCTTCAATTAAAATGCTATGATTTGTATTATTAATGCATTTTGCCCCCGGTGCCGCTTTGTGGTCTCAGCAAGATATTAATGAAGAACATTATTACCTGGTTCTTCCTGTTCTTAAATGGATAGCCCTCTTCACATGTCATTCTACTGTTCTTGCAGTTTTGATGAACGAATAAGAGGACACAAATTAAATGTACTGTGTAATAGCTGTTCAGGGCCTGCTATGGGAATGATACAGTCCCCTTGGTTTTTTATCATATCACTGAGTAGATCCGTACCATTCACTCGTGCAGTGTTAATTAAATGTACTGTAGCTGCATCAAAACAAACAGGGCTCAAAATACAAGACAAAAACATGCCGTAATGTGAGGCATGAGAATGGAAAAGTTTTCGTAGACCTATAAAGTTAAACAACTGTCTAGTCACCTTATTTATTGTGTTAGTTGTCTTTTGTGATTAATGCAAATGAGGAAACATCCATCCATTATCTATATCTGCTTATCCTTAGAGGGCCGCAGGGGGCTGGACCGTGTCTCTATTTTCCCCATAATTAGCACCAAATTACATAGTTCTTTCTTGGAAAGTTCCTAGGAAATGATTAGGAAACTATGGACCCATAAAAAAAGCGTTCATCTGTTGACTTAAAGTTAGAAATAGTAAGTGATGCATTTAAATTACAGTACAAAGCAGCATAAGCGAAGTCAGCATATGAGCTGCGATGGCCGCCCTAACTGAAAAGACAAAGAAAAGAGCGTCACCAGCACAAACTCAGTGGAAAACGATGTGACAACACACCACTCACACTAACTGACACTGGATCAATTTACATAATGAATTTATAAATTGTATCTAGAATATTCCATCTATAGAATTGGCACAAGTAAATGCCAGGATTATATCCCAGGTATTGGAAAAGAGACATCTGGGGAGGCATGTAAACACCTTGTCCCATCTACTACTCGGTTTTGAGGACACAGAAAGTGTGGTTTCCATAGTAACGCCTTAGTCAAACCATCTCTTGTGGTAACTTAGCAAAACAACACACACAATAGAAAGTGGCAGAGGATGTTGTCAGTTTTGCTTTATCACTTTTGGGACAAGAAGAGATGGCAGAAAGCACTGAAAATTGCGACTGTGACAACCTGTGAAATTGCAAGAGGAGCTGGTACCAAAGGGTAGTTAAAACTCACTACTGATCTATATTAGGCCTTTTTAACAGCAGACATTTTGACATGTCATAGCAGAGGAAGCACAGGTGTGATTAATCACATTAATCACATGGCTTACTGGGATACTGAAATAGAATGGAGCTATGATTAGCGTTTTCCGCCGTGACAAGTCAAAATGTCTGCTGTGAAAAAGGTCGATAAATCTTTCGCAGGCTTGTATTTTTTTAATAAAATGAAAATCTGATTGGCTGCCAGGTGCCTGTCAAAATTGTATTACAAGACACCGCAAATATTGTTCCAATCAAGAGTTTAACCAGCTCCTTAATTAATGGAAAAGTCATGTTAAAAACCAGGTAGCCATAGCAACAATACTATGGCTTACTGCCACATTACCAGCTACAAACAAACTTTTCTTTTACTGCAGTAAATGGATCGTGGTATAAGCGCAATAATGCACTCTGAGGGGTTCTGATAAACACAATAACAAACAATAACTCTTCTTTGCGCTTGGGCAGGTTGTTTAGACCTCAGCTTAAATTAATATGAAATAAACCAGTTAGGTTCTGCTGCCCTCCAACACCACCTGTCACACACTCAGGTGTGCAAAGATGCAGTTTTTCAGAATTTTGCAACATTCTTCAAATCTCCCTCTCCGTTATTTTCATATATCGGAAAACCTCAAAGTGTATTATCATGGGCAAAAATGAGCTGTAGGCCCCTATTGGCCCCCTATATTGGAAATTTACTTAAACACAAATTCATTAGCAAAATGTTAATGTTGGCACACGTAGACAAGGCAGCGACTGAGATTACACCCCTGATCAGTTCATTTCATATGGTGCTTTAGTGATGCATATTCCCAAACAAATTTGCAATGAATTAAAATGATCACAAACCAACTGACACACAATCTGGGACATTTAGGGGCCCTTGAAGGTCTGGGGAAGTTGCCCGCTTTTCTCTCTTTGTCCTATTGGTAGCCTAATCAAGGCTTGAGTATTATCGCTTATTTGGAAAACAAGCTCTTAAAAGTTATATTCGATAATGTGGATCACAAATGTGAACCAGTATATGTATAAATGGGTTATTTATTGTAAGTTCTAATGCTCATAGCAGATTTATTATGTACAGCAAATGCACCCACTACAGACTTACTATATCTTCAGTTCTTTTAAATATTGACATCGTAGCAATAAGGACATTTCAGTACCTATTAATATTTAGAACATGACTTGACTGAGGGACCAATATTCTCGCTGTCCATCTAGCGTTCACTTCCTTGGCCACATGCGCGCACACACACACACACACACACACACGAATAGTGCTGGTGGGGCATGTTCTCCAGGTGTATAGGAGCTTTACTATACCCAGCTCCCTGTGGACACCGGCCGAGTGCAGCGCTCTCTGTGCCTGTACTTCTGTTATTAATAACTGCTGCTCCGGTCCTGCCTTGGGGCAAACTGACCCCGCTGTTTTCCACTGCACTGCTGGTTGTTTTGCTGAGAAATTACCTCTGTTTGAATTCTCTGTTATGTAATAAGGGTAGAAAAACAGTCCACAGAAACACACGCAGCACAAGAACAGGAAACCATTTGTTTAGGGTGTAGGATTCATCAAAATGTCTGTTTCACTGGCAGCTCAAGCATTAACATTTGCTTGGGTTTTGCTTGTGAAATTGAGAGTCTATACAAAGAAATAAATAGCCTGTTTTCTACTTTTTTTCCCCCCACAATCGCCTCCTCTTTTTCTTCTGCTTCCAACTCTCCAAGCAATCCTTAGCTTCCCAGCCAAAGTGGACATATGGCGTATAAAATAGCTTGAGAAAAAAAAAAAGACAGAAAAGAACGAAAGAAAGATAATGTGTGCTGCGTCTGAAACGGAGACGGCAACTGAAAATGCGTGCAGCACAAAGACTGGGTCGTAATTTGAGAGTGGCAACGAGGGACATGGGCAAGAGGCATCATGGTGGCCATCAAGGCCCTCGGGACATAAAGACAGGATTATCACAGAGAGCAGGAGATAGTGGTGCCCCAGGAAACAGAGTGCTCTCCCCTTTCATCCTCCATTCTTTGTGGGTCTAAAGGCCAGGCCAGCAAAGAGAGGAGCATCCCACCAGCAGGGGCTCTGGTCTTTCTGACACACCAGTCAGACTGTGCTAATGTTAGCTCCAGCATTATGAAGTTGACTGTAGATATATCTGGGTAATTGCTTATAAGCTACAAAAGGATATTCACCAAAACATTCTCGCAATGAGCTCCTCCATGTGCCCTCTTTGTTACAAGTCAGTCTTTGATGTATTCATGAATGAATACTGAATGTCAGGCCTATACGCTTTGAGCTGTATGTCCCCATTCAGGCCCAGAAAATGGTCTCTGGGATTGATTTACCCATTTAGTCGCTCTGTAGAGAACAGGAGGCTGAATCTCAAGTAATCGTAGCACAGAAGAGGCACCTAAAAATTATGTATGGACAGATTCATATAATGTTTGTCATTGTTATTTCATAGTGAATCCATTGTTCTGGCATGGAGATGTGGTAAAACAATGAAGTGCAGGGAACGGATTAAGACTAATACCAGATGAAGCGCTGCATAATAATTTATTCTATTAGCTTTTATAATCTATCTCTCATGAGGCTAAGTGGACACTGCAGTGTGATAACAGGAGGCTGATAGATAGAGTAACATAGCTAATCATTTTAAGTGTTTTCCATATGCATATATACTTTACATTAACAGGTTTTAAAATACAAACTTTAGCATGGTTAACTGCTGCAACTTACCAGCTAACAATAGCTGTGTCCTAATTCCATTCTAGTACACCAAACCGTGGGCAGTGTTGCCGGATTGGACTGACAAAAAGAAGCCAATCAGAGCCTAGAACCCATCCAGTCATAAAATAAAATAAAAGTCTTTTAGATAATGTTAAAAGTCTTTTATCACAGAGCTGTGACAGAATAATATTGGAAAGAAGAAAAGGTTTCAGTTTAATTGCCATAAACTGGACAGTCATCATTTATCGATCATTGCGTGCAACTGCCAATTAAACTTCACAAACAAAAACCAAATGAGATTTAATACTGTATTTTATTTCTTTCCTGGAGCTTTCTCACCACCGTCTACATTTTTATTGCAGTTGTGAGTCGTACCTCTATTTATTTTTTGTCAATCAACATCACACTCCAAAATAACTGGATTAAGTATGCGCTCTAACTGTTTTATGTCCCTTTTCCAGTGTAAACACACTACATATTCAAATCCTGCTTAAAAATAGTGTATAGTATGGAATTGAACGTCCCATCTGTGATGTTATATCTTTTAAATTATTGTTTTTGGTGGATATTTTCAATTTTCTTTCTGTGGGTGTCATGTAATTGACCATAACTACAGCAGAATATAAATATATAATATAAATGTATGGCACTGTGTGAATTAATGACAACGCAGACACATAGATAGTAATACAGAATCGTCTGCAAAGCTAAGTTAAGACTTTTTCATTTGTAATGTGTATACTGTCGGAGTGTGTTTTTTTTATATACAAGAATGAATCCAGTGGTTTCTTCTGAAGCAAGAGGAATAAGCCCTGACGTCTCCAGTTACACTGACTCTGTGCGCAGCTAAACCAAGAATAATATAAAGGAGAGGTGAGCATGGAAGCCTGGCACAAGTTTAAACATTATCCTTTAGCTTATCCATGTAGCCAGAAGACTTGCACGCCCAGATGAACTTGCATGCACATTCCTCCTGCCTCAGTGTCTTGACAAGAACACATTGCCGTCCTTTTAGAAAGGCACAGTTCGTGCATTATGTCATGGAACAATCATGATGCAAGAACCGTGCAGCCCTCCCAAGGAAAACGTCTCTTATGTGACGGAAATGCATTAAGCTGACAGGACGAGCAGAAGCTAATGTGAGTATAGCCGCTGGGCAGGATGCTGCTTGTCTACCAGCGTTTCAATGCGACCTGGGTCATTTTATTGAGTTCTGTCGCTGGTCATCAAAGAAGACACGGCGCCCGTGGCAAAGCGGCTGTCACAGAAAGCGAATAAAGACTTCTTTTTTTTTTAATGAGAGCTGGCACTTCTGGACTCTTGACACTCTTGTCATTAAAGGCACTCCTCTGAAGACCAAACACCAAGTCAGAAGATCGTTCAATAATTTGAGCTGCTGACAAAGGAAACCTGACAGTTTCGAGGAGAGCATTAGCTGATTGATAGTCTGACTGTAGTTGGTGACAAGCTACATCACAATTATTGTCTAATTCTGAATGAAACCTAACGCATGGCTTTTAATAAACAGCACTTGGTCCTTGGTATTTCCACCCTTATCATCCAATAATGTCCATAAAATTGGCAGCTCCATCTTACAAGTCATGGAACAAGCATTATTCAACCATTCCTTTGTTCTGAAACAGGGTTCGCATCCACTTTGCATATTAAAATTGCATTTAAATCTCTACTCTTCTATGTTTTGCCCTTAAATTACAAATCATACAATATTGCTGACAGCTGCAGGATTAGATGAAACTGTTATGATCCCTCTATGGAAATATTATAGCAAGATACACTAAATGAGCAAAAGGACAATGGGAGATCTGCATGATATTAGGTTATAGCACTTTTTGTATATTCAATATCAAACGTCTTAAAGCTGCAAAACGGTGTTTAACTTTTTCTTTTTCTCTTATTTTCCTTATGTTTGTCCTCCTTTATAACTGTCATCTATTTATTATGAGACATCTACTCATCATTATCTCTGTATATTACATACTCCTTGTATGTAATATACAGAGATTTAAATGCAAATTTCCCTGTATTTGGCTGATACCTTTTGTCCACACCAAACAAACAAAAACTTTCAAAACCTGAAAATAGCTAAATTCCTTTACCAAATCTTTGCAAACTTTTCAGACCCAACAAATCACTCTGAGGCCTCCTCTATAATACCGCAGCACCAGATTACTAAAGGATAAACCTACGGTAACGATATTACAGATTTATAATCCTTTGAGAGGCAGCTGAATTACAACACCGTAATAGCATCAAAATAACTGAGATTATTCCCATCATTAGCAGTATAATCAGGAATATAATATCTCTTTACAGCAAGCCAGAAAGGCTGGTAGTCTGTTTTTTTGTAACGGTGACATTTACTGGCTGAAGGAATCGTACTGACAGGCCACCTTACTGAGCAGGAGTCCCAGTGACGTCAGCAGTGGGAGAAGGAGCACCTTAGGGATCTTTAACCCCCGCTTGCTTCAGGTTGCACTCAGTGGAAAATCTACAAGGTTAGACTCATTCCACATGCACTTATAATTTCAACGCTCTTACAGCTTTATCAGGTATGAAAGCTTCCAGCTCAGCGCCACTAATTTTCCTCTTGGATGCAATTTTTCTTTCATCTCAGTTTACCATCATATATTATCGTGCTCAGCCACGGGAATTGCGGGGTTTCTTTCCTATTTGTTTCTGAACGGTGTCCATCCAAGCAGATGCTGCTGGCTCCTCCTAGAGCTTGAGGCCTCCCACTCTGTTAGACGGCTGGGCGTCCCACAGCAGTCAGGCTGTTCAGACTTTAGCTGCTTGTACAGCAAAATGGGGCGCTAAGCCAAGCTTAAATGAAGACGACTCTGCCATCTAATTAGAACCTGTTTAGCCTTTGGAGAAATATGGTGAAAAAATATATATATTTCTTTACCGTTTGGTTGAACTTTTTAGATAGTTTCAATTAGTTTGCCTTATCATAGTGCTGCTGCTGCCTGAGCTTCAGCCTCAAAGCAATTAAGGTCTGTGTTGTGAAAGGTGAGTTTGAAGTACAGTGTGTGTTCACTTAACACATACGCCACCTCCTGCCTCCCCTTCCCTTTCTTCCTCCTCTGTGTATTCCCACTTTGTGTGTTTGTTCAATGTGGTTTTTGCATTTGTGCGTCTGTGTAGGAACGAGTTTGTGTCTGGAGTTAGAGTGATCTGCCAATTAGGACGGTACGTATCATCCTGAAGAATGTCTCAGCCTCCAACAATGGCATGCGCGCACACACACACACACAGAGGGAGAGAGAGGGACGCTTGACACAAACAACCAGCCCTCTCTGCGTGGTCTAAGCTGCCTCCCCTGTGACTCGAGTGCAGCTGAAGAGACAGACGGGAAGAGAAGAGATTAAGTGTGAGAGGTGCGATTTCTTACACCTTCACAGAAACAACAGGTCGATCTATCACAAACACATGTCCATGCACTCCCGCTCTATAACAAGTCACATTAGTTGTTTAGCACCTGCGTGTTCAACAAACAGGAGAAACGCAGCCTCAAATCTGTATTTATTTCCATATGCCAGATGCATAGAAACTCAAAACAAGTCACCTTGCGACATCATCACACCAAACAGGAAGTGACTGAAGCACTAAAAGGCTGGAATCAAGATGGCCCGTGCAGGGTTGTTGTTCTACATCTTTCATTATTAATTCATTGTTGTATTGATTGTGTATTCATCTAGAGGGGAAACGGAGGAGAGCTGATGTCTGATGCAGCTATATTATCCCCTCCTCTCCTGTTTCTTATCTGGCAGGGTGCTGAGGCACAGGGAGGATGCAGGATGAGCCGCTGCTACTTTGATATGATCCTCTGAAAGATGGCTGTTAAGAAACAAACTAAGACAGGGACGGCAAAAAGGACAACCGACAAGATGCAACAGATGTTTTTTGTGGCCTGAAATATTCCAGTATTATCTCCTTAAGACAGTATTATAAAGAAGACTGTCTGAGCATAACTGAGGAAGGTTTTCAAGGCATTTTGAGTGATACTCTGATGAATGGCCATAAAAAGAACCGCATGTTCTTTGTTGAACTTTGTGAAAATGTGTAAAATTTGCACAGAGGCTCAATAAGACAGATGTGAAGGCGGCATTTCATCATTTAAGGAATAGTTCAACATTATGGGAAATCTGCTCATGCCAAGAGTTAGCTAAGAAATCAAAACCACTCCAATGTCTGTATGTCTCTAAGGATGATGCTACAGGCATCAGACGGTTAGCTTAGCTTAGCATAAAGACTGGAAACAGCTAGCCTGGCTCTGTCCAAATGTAATAAAATCCACCTACCAGCACCTCTAAAGCTCACTACATGTTGTATGATGTTTGTTGAACAAGCAAACCAGGCTTTTCCAGTCTTTATGCTAACCAGCCAGTAACTTCGTATTTAGTGCACACACACGAGAGTGGTATCAATTCTCATCTAACTCTTGAAAAGAAAGTGAATAAGCGTATTTTCCAAATGTCGAACCGTTAAGTACTTGCATCGGTCTTAGGTACTCAGAGCCTTCCTTCTTCCAAATTATATCAGTAATAGTTCTACAAGCAATCCATGAGAGACAAATTCATGAATGGATGTTGTATCCTGCTTCATCAAGCACAGCAGTAAGTGTGCTGCTGAACAGGCCACTCTCCAGGGATATTAAACAATACCAAACGCCCATGCACGTCAGACCTTCGATCTTACGGAGGTGGCCTCAAAAGGGGCAAAAATGGACAACAAAACGGCTCCTTTGGCCATGGAAATCATAAATGTGGCTTGACGAATAAATTGTAAGCTGGAGTTCTGGTGTAACACAGGTTTGACTGTTCATCAGTTGAGTGTACGGGCTAATTTCCTATCAGATTGCTTCAACAGGAGACTGAGACTAAGTGAAGCTGCTCTGAGAGGCTTTAGTCTGGGATAACACCAGGTAGCTGATAGCCTATTACAGTATAATCACTGCAGGTTTTGACTCATTTGCAATCCGTGCCTGCCTGTGAGCGACTCGGGTGTATCAATTAAAGATTCATCGAAGGCAGTACACACACAACTAGTGATCTGGATTAAATATTCATTGGGAAGATGTTGGTCAGGATCCTATGGAGCCTTAATACTTGACTATTCCAGTGCATATCAGGACCGGTGGCGTAAACATGGCATATTACACAGGCAGGCTGCAGCAGGGGTGACTTTAGGACATGGATTGTACAAAGCACCCAAACATCAGACATATTTCAATATTTCTTCATCTGCCGACACTGGCTGCTGTTGCTTTTTTTTTAAATAAAATAAAATTGGCTGTCTCTCATCTCAGGAAGGTTCTGACTCATCACAGATTTAGCAGCCTCCCTCCTTGAAGAAGGGAAAAGAAAGGTCACACGACATTTCCTGAGTAGTAAAGCATGCAGCAGAGTGAGTTTGAAAAATGAATTAGGGCCTGTAGCCAGAGGTTTCCACCACTGCTACATCCACTAACATCCAGGGTTATTTTTAGCATCCCGCCGCCTTGTCAGACTGGAGGAGAGAAGAAAACCCCCCTCGTATAACAACGGGGGAGGCCAGTGGGAAGCTGCGGTGTTAGGTGAGAAAGAGAGGCAGGTATGATCACCTTATTTAGGTTCATGTGTGGGGAGTGGAGATGTAGTGGTGGTTTAACCCACCTGAACTCACCTTTAGTTCGACATGCATGTTCCTCACATAAATCTGTAGTTTTATAACACAAGTAAAGGCATCACAGGTGTGTGAACAGCTTTGTGAACAGTTGTAATGTCACGCAACAAACATCACTGCTCAGTTTTCAACCATCTGTGTGCATACCTGAATTCAGGAGCCAGGTTGGGCTTCAGGCCATAGAAAGCAGCTGATAAGGTCAAAAGCCAACGGGGAACAAAATTGCCGTTTTCACACTCCAGGTAGGGTGCAGACCATTTGACATGTGTCTTGTCTGGGATAAAACTCTCTCCTCTTTTTAAAGAATTGTCAACTGATCTAAAATCTTGGCTCAGCACCCTCTTATGGAAACTGGGCTTCTTCCTGTCTTTGACATCGTGGTACCACTCTGTGTCTGCTGTGCGGTTGTGCAGATGGTGGTGGGCCATGCTGGAGAGGTCTTGGAGGACTATCTCTCCACCGGCCCTGGTGGCTTGGAGAAGCACCGAGGGCCCCGCCATGGACGAATCCGCGCTAAAAGTGACAACCGCCCGGTGAATCTTGGCGTCTCCCTCCAGTATACTCCTGACTAAGGCATGGTACCACTCAATGTCTCGCCGGAGACTCTGCTCCCTGGACCTGTTGGCTTGCAAGATCATGTTGAGGAAGTTTGTTGCGTGCAGCACCGTATCCAGCACGCTGCTCATGGAGTAATGCGGGGTGGCTTGTGACCTTCCCCGCAGAGAGGTGAGCTCGTACCTCCGCGAGCAGTTGGCGTGCTTTAAGGTGGTCGAGTCCCCCGTGTGAAGAAAAGCCGTGACCACCCTGGGGAGATGCTCCCCTATTTTCTGCTGCAGCTCCGCCGTCTCCCCGGGAGGATGATGGGGCGCGCGGAGATGCGCCAGCTGCCGACGGTGCGTCTGAGCGCCGTAAATCGCCTCCTGTGCTCTGATATCTTCCCCATGCGCTGACCATTCCGCGTACTTATGGTTTGATCCGATCACAAATCCCACTTGCAGCAGCAACGACAGCCGGAAAACAGCCATCTCCCTCCTGAAAGCGTCCACAGATGTTTGAGGGGGATTGCTGCTCGGAATTACAGTGTCGTTGGGCGGGCGTGCTGTAGAAAATCTACCAAATTGTTCCGCTAAACCATCGCTTCACCACTTGTAGGATATTCTTGCAAGCTCCACGCCTCTGTTCTTGAAATCAAAAAGCAGAAGAGGGGGAAACCGTAAGGAACCCCCTCGCTGTCCTGGCCAAATCCCTTCTTCTTCTTTACAGATGTCTCATACAGCTTGTTGATGTTGAGGATCCGCTTGCAGCTGTTTCCCCCCACCTCTCTCTCTCTCACTGTAGACCAGACTGTCTTGGCTTTGCTGTGCGGCGGACGTTCTCCCTCTGCGTGTAGGCTACACAGACTGAATCAAAACGAGGAGGAAGGGAGGGGTAAGGGGGTAGGTCGTTATTATATTTATATATTTTTCAGGAGGCACCGAGCCAGGGAGCTTCTCACTTGGATGACAGACGCACTCCGCCCTCTTCCGACCACAACAAGCATTAAGTAGGCCTACGAAAGCCACGGAGAGACACATCAGGAGCTGTGCGCCCTAAAAGCCCGTCTTCTTCATCATCTCATAGGGCTCCAGAAGCGCCATTGATCCGCGTATGGCCGCTTCTTCTGTCAATCACGGCGCAGCGTTTGGTGGAGCGGCGAGAGAGCTGTCCGGTGCTGAAACCCATGAAGCGGTTGAGGAGCTGTCCAGTGCTGAAACAGATCAGGTCAGCGCCGGCTGATTTATCAGAATTAAGCAGTTAATTTAGATCAATTGATAGAGATGTGTTCTCTTGTTTTGTTCTTTGGCATCCAATAGTGGTTTATTTTACTGTTGATCAGTGTAAAACAGCTTAATTACATCCACTTTATTTAAAAGTTGTAAAACACATTTTAAAAAAACCAAAAACCAAATTAAAGAGAGCAGGGGGAAAACATCCCTGTCTATTTGTGCATGAAGTTTTATTGTCCTTGGGAGCCAATAGTACCAATGGGACTACACTGGAAATACAAAACAAAATAAAAGGAGGGCGAAAATGAAGGAAATGGGAGGAGTTTACCTCATTTGGCTGCTTATATGTCAATAAGATATGCCATGAAAGACGGTATATACGCTGTATGGACAAAGATCTGGGGACACCCCTGTTCACAGACTTTCAGGCCCCTTAAAGTCCCCTGAAAACTTGGCTTCAAATCTTAAGTATTTCTCTGTAACATGAAATATTCATGATAATAAGCAGCAAAAAAACAAAATGTGTCTGTTAAGTGTTTAACACTCTCAAAAACAAAGTAAATGTGCTTTATCCGGCCTATTTGGGTGTGGTTTGATAACATTTGATTGACAGTGACCAAGCAACCCACCAACTGTCCCAATTGGTGCATGGAAGTACGTGACATCACCTTTTTCCCCCTGAGCCCCACCCACTTCAAGCCAATGAGGTAAATAGAGAAATATCTTATGTGAAATAACAAAAACCAATTAAATTCAATTCAATTCAGTTTTATTTATATAGCGCCATATCATAACAAAGTTATCTCAGGGCACTTGAGATGCCCAGAAAGAGTGGAGGCTGTTAAAGCAACATATTACTGCCCATGGGTTTGAGACAAGATGCCCAACAATCACATGTGAATTTAATGTCTGAGTGTCCACATACTTTTGGTCATATAGTGTATATGCAAAATCAAGTTTTAAAGTTGTGTTTTTGTTTTGTCAACAAAAACAGTTAACTTCATAGATGTCCTTTGGGTTTCTCCACCTACGCTGCACCAGGCAAACTATAACACACCAAGCAGAAGTTTGAGATAAAACTGGGCAACCATTCTTCCAGACCTACAGGGCATATTTGTGATGTGGAAATTCAGTCATGCCTTCCCTTCAACCTTGACATGTTTGGAATCAATAAACTCATTTATAGTTGAGGTGAGCTGTTGCAAACTACACTGAAGGATCTGGGTTTTATTGAGCAGTAAAAGGGGGATCTAATCTATTTCTTCACTTTGTCACCAATCTATCAGTCTCTCTGTTTCTTATTAGTTCGAGCTCTAAGGTTGCTCTCTCTCTCCTGGGCGTAGGGGCATGTCACGTCACGCTGTGTGGGCTAGAGGCATCTCGTCCTGGAAGGAGGGTGAGGAAGACAGGCGTGACGGAGGGTGACAGAGCTGGGAGTCGGCCTGCGTGCTGCACGGGCCACCGGGGATGCTGGAAGTTGGAACCTGAAGACCTCCTGGGTTTCTTGACCAGCTTACATACAGCTGCATCCCAGGCTGCTTGCGTGTCCTATCTTGAAATCTTCATATCTGCAAGCAAACGGCCCGAGACAGGAAATACACAAGCTGCCATCACTGCGCAAGTGTACAGAAAATAAGTGGGACAATCTGATCCTGTACAACTGTGTGACCAGTATTTTCTCACTGACGGAACAGAAACATTTATTTTCTTTCTCTTTCCATTCTGATGTTGACGTCGGTGCTACCAAAATGCTGCAGAAAAATCAGACATGGTGATGATGATGGTGACGAAGGTGGACATAGCACCTTCTTTGTAGGTGTGAACCATCTGCATGGGCAGTGGCTTCTTAATGTTAATGTGCTGCCAGCTGGAGACCATGATATGTCATCAACACCAATTCCTAGAATTGAGAAATTGCTCAATTACGCACAATTTGGAATAATGTGACATTTGATAAGTATGATTTTTTTTCTGCCCCATATGGTTTGATAAGGTTATTGTGGAAGATGTGGGAATTTCAGGCCACCAATTGCAGCCACACATTACTGAGTTGCATCACTGTAATATGTTGAAATGACAAATTCACATTTGTGAATGGTATATGTTCAAATGACCTTTGCATATGCAGCCTTAGAGACAACCCAGAGCCATCACATTGCTTAGAGATTTAATTCACAATGACATGAAGATGATCAGAAGGACCTCTTGATTGTAACCTAACTTTTATTTATAATAAAAAAAGTCAGTCATCATTGTAACACTGAAGCGTTTCATTTCATCACCATGTGAAGAGTGCGAAAACACAAATGACTGGACAATATATCTATTAAGGAATAGCAAATGATCAATGGTTCATGCTGTTGCCAATGAAAGAAATGCCACTATAAAATTGTCAGAAATTAATTTCTACTTTTATATTATATCGTCATTGCAGGTGGTATTTTGCGCTCTTAGAGACTAGTTAATGTGCTCCACTAATTGTACATTTTTATATGTGTTGCCTAATAAGAGGCATTGTGCTGATAATATGATGTTATTGGCCTTGCAGCACAGCATATAAATGTCCTATGTATTCATTCATTGCTAGAATGTCAGTTTCTGCACAGCGACAGCACACAAAGTACGCAAAACAATTCAATATGAAACAGAAGACTTTATTGTCGTGTAAAACAGGGAACACCTCCAATGGAATTCATGTTCATTAAAACCTAAACTTCAGTTAGGTGTGATTAAAATACATAGCATTGAATACAAAAATAGCTATTTACAAATCACTGAAAATCGTCAACAAAATGAATATAAAAATGAGTAACTTACAAAATACAGTACACCTTAACTTTTACATGTTCTTCCATAAATATTCTGGCAAAAGGCTTCATTGAGTTTGAATGCTTCTTTGTTATTTATAGAGTTAGATAAATTAAGATTTTTTTAAGTTTTTGCTTCAAAAAAATATTTATACTCACTTTTTAATCACTTTCAAAGCAAATGATGTATTGGCATATATTTTTTATTATGGGATAATAAACTTTACCTAATATGCCTAACTACCTACACATGCATTGTAACAGAGGTCATAGTTTGCTGATTTTCAAACTTTTGTCTTTACTTTCCTCCTTTTCTGATCGGCCTGTACATAATGTCAGAATTACTGGAATGAAAATGAGGCCATGAAGCATCCCAATAAACATGACAAGAAAGAAGATCTTAAAAAAGGTTCTGAATATGTGAAATTCAGAGGTGGACAACACTGAGACCCCTAAAATGGTGGACAAGGCCCCTTGAAGTATGGGATAACCTAAATTGGAGAGAGCGTCCACAGCCTTGTCATCGGGACTCGTTTTCTTGCTGGAGACGAAGGCATAAGACACGTGAGCGGAGAAATCGACAGTGAAGCCAATGCAGATGGTAAAAACTATCATGGATATGGAGTCGAGACTGACGTCCCATAGCGCCATGAAACCAGTTACCCCCACAGTCACTGAACCAATCGAACAAGTCACCCATAATGAGCAGAGGGAGTTTGGGATCAGAAGGAGAGAGACAACCAACATCACAGCTGTGATCACGCCAACGTTTTTAATCGTGCTACTGACTACTACACCGTACTGGTCGTAGAAGATGAATTTCTGGTTATAGACTAATAAAGATGCTGCTCTGCATCTGCCTGCAGCGGTTTTAAGACCATTGAGCATGTGAATTTCCATGCTGGCGTTGGCAATATCAACAGTCTGAATGAAGAACCGGGATGCATAGATGGCCTCTCCGGTGAGGTTCACATCTTGCTTGAAAAAAGGAAATAAGTCAAAAAAATGTGATAGATTTTTGAGAAAAACATCTTTATCATCAAGGTTTAAATGTGTTTCTTGTCCATATGACAAATAAGAGTCCAGCCAGGATGTATAGACATCCTCATCTACAAAGTGGAGCGTTTTAACGTCCTCTATGCATCCCTGAAGTTGGTGCCTCTTGGTCTTATCCCAATATGGGAATCCCTCACTTACAATGACCATCAAAGTTGGACCGTAAGCAGAAAAATACTGCCTCTCCTTCTTGTTGTATCTCGTGACGTGGGAGTTATCAGCTGCCAGATCATAAAGCTCAATCCCCTGTTGTATGTGGAAACATCCATAAATACTTGCAGCTAAATATACCACATAAAGGAAGATTACAGCTCCCTTGACCCACCATTTGATCAAAAACGGGCCGTAGTAATCCTTAAAGAACTGACTCGGTGGTTGTTTTTTCTCTGCTCCGGTGTTCTCATCATAGTCGCCTCCCACACAGCAGATGTTATATAGCTCAGAAAGATGATCAGGATTGTCTGATGGTATTTTCATGCAGGTCAGCCAGTGCCTGTTGCTGGCTTCTCGCCTCCCATTCAGAGCCAGAAAGGCTCCGAAGAAGGTGATTGTGTAGATGTAACAAAATATGATAGAGGTGCTGGTGTACAGGCAGAACGACTGCACGGATGGGAAGTCGGACATGATGCCTAAGAAGAACTTGAAGACGTCGGTCAGGGCGGTGATGGTGATGGACATGATAGCTTCTTTGTAAGAGTGAGCCATCCGCTTAGGCACTGGGTCTTTCACGTTGGTGTGCTGCCAGTCGGACACCATTATGAACATGTTGTTGAGACCGATTCCTGGAAAGAATTATGTTAGTGATGTAAAATTAATAACAGGTACAACAGGAACATTTTACAAGATTTTTTAATGTAAAACATAAAATGCTCATAAAACACAATGAACAGCTTTAGTCTAATATGCCTTAAAATATATGAAGCGGTTAAAATACTGCTCAGTGATTAACAATTTAATGCTCTGCAAAAGACCAGAGGAGCATTTTTTTTACATTGTGGTCACTTTTACGTACTTGATGGATAGTCCAAACTACAACCTAAAACTACAGTATGCAACAAAAAAGGACAAGGGTGCTTTTCCTCACCGAGTAACAGGAAAGGAGAGTTTGCGACTGTAATGACAAATGGCACTCCAATGTAAAGCAGCAAGCCAAAAGAGGAGATAACAGCCAGGCCACAGGAGAAGACGCCAAAAATAGCCACCCACACCTTGTTCCTCACATTGTCCAATCTGTAGAGGATTCATGCAACTAATTAAGGTAACAAGATACTATAAGCAAGGTCCATTTTTTACAAACTTTATCTTGACAACCTTAGCCTGAGAAGCTGCAGAATACTCTTGCTTATTGTTGGATATTTGTAACAAAAGCATCACACATATCATGCATTTTTAGCAACAAGGACTAACATTTTGTACATTTAGCGAAAAAAGTTTGTCAAAATAAAAAAACTGGTTTGTGGCACCTTTAACCACACCCAACTGTGATGTCACTATGTACTGCCACACCCTGAAGTACACTTCTATATCACTGCAGCAAGGTGAGCAGTGGCACATGTAAAGAAGAGTCACAAAGTCAACAAACTGAATCAGCAATGTCAAATACAAAGCAATAACTATCTAAAGTTTGCTAACGTTAGCTAACATTGGCCTAACATAAGCTACTGGTCATACCTGACCAAGTAAAGCTGTAGCAGCAAAACGTCTGAGTGTGTTGAATTGAGAAAGGGTGCATCTGTTTGCTTATTAAATTAAACTTTTCATTTGTAAGAGGACGACTGGGCTGTTTCTTCTTTCAAAGGTTATCTAGTCTCACTTTAAAACCCGTCATCAAATCTTTTATTTACACCAATAAAAGCTTCTGTGCAAAAAAATAAACAAAAGTTGTATCCAATAAAATAAAAGAAAGGCCTGTAATCAAGTTTAATACTGTAATAAAAACTACTGACAGTATGCCAAGCTTCATGTTCAGTTATTGCTTATAACTCTATAATTTTTTTATTCCTTAGTTTATGATGTTTTGTATAATCAGGTGTTTTTATTATTTTGTCCACTCCCTGCTCTAAACGACACCTTACATAAACTAAATATAATCTAAAACCTCTAAATCTACATTGGAAATAACTAAAAACAAAAACAGAATTTTAAGTAAAAATGAAACATTTTAAAATTGCAATAACCCTGCTTTGGACACAGGATTGTTGACGTTGTTGTGATCACTACATGTAACCTGTCTGTGACTTTCCTGTATCAGTCACTTTGATAAACAACAGCTCTCTGTGTCCCGGACTTGGCCTGCAGTCAGGAAATCGCTCACTGTGTGACAGTCACTGATCACTTCTTACCTCAGGCAGGATATCACCGAGAAGGTGATAGCACAGGCATAAGTGATGAGGAATAAAGGGAAGCCATCTGTGGTGTGACTGTCAATCTCCTCCTGCTTGGATGTGGAGGTGTGGTAAGACACCTATGACAGAGTACAGCAGAAAGAAGCCAACGTGAGCACTTAAGTCAGAAAAACAGTGTTTACAAATGGATGTCACGACAGCAAGAAAACCAGTGTGACAGCACAGCTTGGATTTCAGGACAAAGCAGTGTGTCTGCAACCTTGCCAACCGCATTATCTCAAAAGGAAGTGTAAAGATACAGTGGGAGTAGACACACTGTAACTAATATGTTTAGAAAATGCATCTATATGCTTTAATTTACTGCACATTAACAGTATTTATTTTAGATACTAAGCTGATGCTTCTCTTAACATCTCAGTGCAACGGCGTGACACAAAATCCACCTTTATCTACTTTTACAGTGATGGATATTGTCCATTTTGTGATGTTAAATGTATTCAGGCCTCATCTACTTCTGTTAGTGGCATACTACAATTCCCAGAATGCCTTTCAAATGCCTACATTTGCTGTATTTGACAGTAATGACACCAAGGTCGTGTCTTCTGTATTGTTTCTGGTAATGTGGGGTTTTAATCACCTGAGCATTCCACTAATACAAATTAACCATGGTGGGTTTTTTAAGGCTGATTCTTATATTTTTTTAGACTTAATATCTTTAAATCTACATAAAATAAAATGTTAATTAGTATTTCTTCACCAGAATAATATTCGTGGTGGTGCAAGAGGGCCTTAAATCAGCCTTTACATAATCACTTAATGAGATAAAATTTGCTGGAAATATAAGTGGACAGTTAGACGAATAAAGAATGTGAAAAAACTAGAATAGTTAGAACACTGTTGGGGGGATTTGGACTCGTGACTTCAAAATTTAAAAAATTGTGTTGCTGCATTGCTTTGTGGTCTAGTGCGGCTAATGCAGATGGAGAAACTGGTATTTTTCCACTATGATATTCATCCTTGTACATCACTGTCTTTTCAGAACACCTGACCTTCACCTCCAGTGACTTTGAAAACAAATCACATAATTATCAATAGTCAGATATTTTCAAAAAATAAGAAAAATACACCACTTGACAACACAATTGTTCCCCAATTGCAATGCACTTTGCAAATCATTTTGACACAATGAACTGTTTCAAGGTGGATTTTTCCTCTCAAGGCCAGCATCTCTCAAGCTGCCAAAGAGTTACGCCTGCATGTACAGCGCTGCAGTCCTGGCAAGCCTCTTTTTCCAGAAGTTTCTGTTCCAATTAGACAACAAATTTGTACCAGAATTGCAACGGTCATTGCGAGAAACTTTAAAGCATTGGATTTGTGTCAAGGTGGATTTTAAAGCATTCCGTAAAGCATGTGGGGATCAACTCCACAGTGTTTTGACAATAGAGAGCCCCTTGTTCTAGCTAGCTTTTCCAGTAGCTTCTGTATCTAAATGAGCTTCCTCATAGATGGTCTTCTTCTCTCTGAAAAGCTGAAACATGTTCCACTGAGTCTGATCCGCTGGTGCACTGTCAAAGCCTCGTGGGAGCTGGAGCTGTTGAATGCTAATTAAATAATCATTGTTATATCTTAGTACAGGTACACATTTTACCACACAACACAGCAGCAAATGTTCAAGAATATGGACCCTAGGAACATTTTCCAGCTTTTCAGAGAGACCAATGAAAGAAACTGAAAATACAATATAGTAACAGTAGCAGTGTGACGTACGTCAATGTGTTTGCTGTCCATCCCATCTGATAAGAGTTCTTTAAATCCTTTCAGCCATAATTGTGAGGCTGCTGCTGTGCCTTCCTTATCATCTAAGTAGTAGAAGAGTTTCACAGCCTGAGCACTTATGACTGAGCTGTTGTCATCCGTGATAACCCCGCCTAGCACAGAGCCCAGAAACACTGAGCTGGATCTGTGTGTATATACAGGGAAGATGATGCTGGTTTGATCAGTTTCGTTAGCGCTAACGATTTCCAGGATGGTGTTTGAGACACATTCTCCGTCTGCTTTTGCACACAGCTCATTGAATCTTAGTGTCCCATTGTACACAGTGATGTTAAGGATCTTATTGTTGAGTCTGATGATGTCCTCAAAGGCAGGATTTGCTAGTATATTTAGGTTGTTAGTTGATACAGCAATGAGGGATGCAAAGTTGCCCTTGTCGTACAACCTGTCTTCTGAAAACATCGAGTCATTGTAGGGGAAGTTTTCCCTGACAAAAGATCTCGTTGCCTTCGAGGGTCCTTTCCTGGGTGTGAACTGCCGCTCAAAGTCGTTGTCCTCCCTGTCTTTGAGAAAAGTGAAGCCTCCGCCGAGTGCTGCTGAGAGTATAAGAGGAATTACAAAAAAATAAAATGGAGAGGATCCTACACGGGATCCAAGTTTTCCAAAAAGGCCTGATAGAGGCTTTGCGAGGCAGTCTGTGCGTCTCCAGCCCATCTTCAGACATGCAGACAGTCAGCACACAGATGTGGAGGAAGTGCATCATTTTAAAGGCTGTGCAGGTTACACCACTCCTTACACACCTAGTTTTTGGTCGGAAGAAATATTTCCAATTTTCTCCTTGAAAGTCTCTTCGGCCAATAAAGGCTTGATTATTACCCTTATTCCAGGAAAAAAAACACAATAGACGGACGTCTGGTGTTCTTAGAGGTTGTAAAATGATAAGAGAGGAAATATATGGCCTTTAAAATGATAAAAGAAACAGTTCAACCCTAAAAGAGAGAAATTATATGAGTTCCAAGAAAAAAAGTTAGACTTTGACACAATTTACAGATAATCACTGACGATGATTTCTTTACAATACAAGTATTCCCAGGTGTGTCATAACTAAGTAACTAAATCAGTGTGTATTTTGTCATTTGATTGGTGCTTATATGAAAACAAGGTAATAAAAATATTGAGAATCTTTTTGCTCAACATGTGTGTTTCCTATGTTGGGGATTAAAGTTCAACTACTGTGAATTGTAAATGGTAGTAAATGTGAAGCTAGACAGTTACGTAATTATGTTTATTCAGGTCCTCCACAATAAAAGCTGGAGATTCCTGGAATTAGGAACTCTAGGAATACCTCATTACACCTTACTGTAAACCAAATAGTAGCTTAGCAACCATAACTAGGCATGGCAGGTCTGTTAAGCTTTGGATAAAGAGTTGGGGGCGAGATGCATTTTGTCTAGCCTTTCCAAAACCAAAAACACAAGAGTACAAGTATGAGGAATGGATTAAACTGTGTGGTTATGCTGAAACGTAAGCTGCAATCGTTAGCATGCCCAGCTAACTAGCTTACTACCTACAGCAGGAACCGAGTGTTACTTCCAAGGCCAAGAGCACATCGTTGGTTGGTTACAGCTTATGTTAGAAACAAAAGGCTCATTCACAAGTAGCACACCCACTGTGTAGTATTTCACAGCTGTGTGTGAGCCGGTCCTGGATGCTGAGTTGAGGAGCTTACAGTTTTGGCGAACCCAGTGTTACATGAAATTATCCTAAAAATTACATGTCTTCATCCTAAAAGCCTGTTTTGTAACGTTAAAAGTGAAAATGTACTGTTTGAGAATACGAACAAGTGAGCTGAGTAGCCTAACTGTTATGTTAAAAAGAAATAACAGTCTGATCTTACATCTTTAGGGCTAATAGCTCTACACTGCAATACAAGAACAAGGCTGTTTCTTTATTTCCATGTCTTCTACCTGGATCACGACCTGGTAAGGATGTTGATGTTTTTGGCTGGGGCATGTAGCTTTAGCCTCAGTCACTATAATGAGCATGTTAACAATACTACCAGTTCTGAGTGGTAAATCAGCCACCGTTACCATTGTACACTGCATATGTGCCCTACAAGAATGGAAAGCTTGACAGGCGTAGCAACAGTAAGTAAGGGGTCTGGGGCTTAGCGAATGGTCAATTACAGGGATATCTTGGGAATTCAGCAACAGCCGTGCCTACATGTATCAACCCTGCCCTCAACATGTAGCATTTTAACATTATGTTCCACAGTATATTTGGAGTGATAGTCCGAGAGGGTCAGTTTTATACCTCCAAGCCTGCCGGCCTTCCCTGGCAGTTAACCCCTGTCAGTCAGCTGTCAATCTGAGGCCCTGCCGAGTCCTCCGAGACGAGGCTCATATCTCATTTCACACAGATCCATCTCGGGGTCATTGATTTCTCATTCTCCGAGTGAGAAAAGGATTCTCTTTCCTTCATCACACTGAGGAGAAGATCATGGCAGATGGTCGCCAGAAGCCTGATGGAGGCATCAGTTAAATATAATCTGTTTCAGGACCCTACAGTTATTTTGTTCACCTTGAACTGAATCACAAATGCCTTTTGTCTGCGTGCAAAGACAGTTAACAGCAGATAGGTACCGATGCGTATTGTTCAGCCGTGAGTTTGCATCAAAATGCAAATGAGTTCAATCCAACAACAATCATCTTCTGGTGGCGAGCTCCCGTTGACACCTTCATTAGCTCTCTGTTCTCTCCTCCTCTTCCTCACACTTTGCAGAGGTATGTTGGGGTGCGAATCAATGTCTTAGGTAATTAGCAGGGAAGCCTCGGGTGAACACGATGTTGAGATGTGATAGCTGATTGTTTGGCTCTTGCTTCCAGAAAGAAACCATTGATCATGGAGAAAAACACTTCAGTATGCAATAATACTATTGATAAGACAAGAGTCTAACAACAGCAGCTACACACAAACACACCTATACAGACATGCACACACTGTTTTCACAGATGACTTGTAAAAGGGGAATAAAAGAACAAGCATCGTCCAGCCAAGCTCATTTCATAATGAAAGGTCATAATAAGGTCACGTGCGCAGGATGTTCTACAGTTTCACAGTCAACCATGATGAAATATACTTTTTTACCAATACATAAGGTCATATTTACCTGAAACACAAATGACACTGGGTGGAAATGAGCACCGACAATGAGACAGAGAGACATTTTGCTGGTAAACAAGTATATTAAAGTGTGGATAGAGCATGCAGAGCTTTAGTAGCACATAATAAAATCAAGATGAATGAATAAAGATAAATGTCATAAAGGTGTAATAAGACATTTATGATATTTTATACCATCAGTTACAAATGTTGCAGCATTTGTGAAGGTCTATTCATTAGTTATTGTAATAAACATTAGTACACATTAAGTACAACTGTAGTTAATCCATTTTAGACTAACTGAGCTCGTCTCGTATAAGTAGTACCTAGTGTCCAAATTTTCCCAGTGATCATGATGACAAAGAGACCTAGTAACTACTATGTACCATTATTGTAATAATACAGTGACAAATAATGTATTTTTCTTTTTAGTTGTACAAGGGTGTAGACCAGCATGTGAGACAGATCAGGATGTGATCCCTCACTGGCTTCCCACTTGAATACTCATAATTGTGTTTGTCAAAGCACACTGGCCAAGGTAGAGGCGCCGCTGCCAAGAATTGAACTCAGGTCTTTGCACTGTTGGGCGAGTGTTTTACCTCCACTTCAGAACCAATGTTTAGTGCCAGAATTTCATGGCAACATTTTTAAATGTGTCTATTTTTTGTGCCAAGACGGACAAGGATTCTCTGCGTTTCCCCTGTGGGTTTTATTCTTGGCAGAGGGGGGAAAAGCCTCTAAAATTACATTTATTTAATCCATCATGGGACAGTACAGCTCCACTGAAACGAATGCTGATGACTCACTTTAAGGATGCTTTGATCCATATTTCACAAGTTTGAAAAGTCACTTACAAAACAAATTATTGCACAATAAAAAAAAAATGCTATACAAATGCAATAAAACTTCAATGGCAAGTTTTACACACTATTTTACACAACTATAACAAGGCAGGGACGTCAAGCGTGCCAATTAAACCATGACATCAACCCAATATATCACTAAACTGTCATAAATGTATGCAATCTGCGAACAGAAGAGTAGAGATGCATGCAAGGCCTTAGCTACCTTTAAGGACACTGAGGTCATGACTTCAATCAGGTCATGATTACTGAAGTGGGTGATTCCAATTTTCTTAGATTCAGTATATTTAAATTTGACTTGTTTTTAAGGATTCACAATATCCCCACCATAATTTAGTCCTGGCAGTGTAGAAAAGGTTTAGAAACAACCAGACAAACACTTCTTTTTGTTGGTCTTTTTTTCTAAAGTGGCAAGGGGGCTGCAGTTGGGGACCTCAGTATTTCTAAAACCCTGGCTGCACCCCTGGACCCATGTACAATGAAATGAAATGCAGATCTTTAGATATTCACTTTTTTCGTGTTGAGGACTTGTTTACCTGTCTGTGTGTTGATGCTGTCATGAATTTCATTAGACTGAAATGTTTTTCTGTCAGCCAGTGCAAGGAGAGAAGAAAACATGGTGGAAAATGTTGTGGGAGACCCCATTGTGTAACCAAGACGACAAAGACGAAAGTAGTTTGTCAATTAGTATATTTTAACAAGAAAATAAATCAAGGTAGCTGGAGCAAATAACTGGCAAGAATTGATATTAAGGCAAACAATTTCAAGCTTTTCTTTTTACAGTGTACAATAACACTGAAAATACCAAATCAAAGTGATGCCTGTGCCAAATACTGTTTATCAAAATCTCATTACTTCATTGTGGATTTCAACAGAAAGAAAAGAAACCATAGAGTCAGGGATCTTGGTAGCAGAGCCTCAAATCGACCCAGTTCACCGGATCTTCTTTCCTAACTCCTCCGATGCGTTAATTTCCTCCTCTCTCCTTTCTATTTCCCTCCACTGTGAAAGAGCAGTTTCCATTATGCCACAGGTTCACATTAAGGAGATGGGAACAGGCTGGTACCTGCAATTATCCTTGCTCACCCAGCCGTGGGCCACTATGGTGCTGAGCAACAGCTGGCTCTCTCTTTCCCTTCACCACTCACACACACACACATATGCACCTGCACACTATCCCTCCTCCCCCTTCAGACACTTACTCACCCATTCCTCACATTCACCTGCCAAGCGGCTTGATTAATAAGGCCAGTGCTCACAGAGAAGCAAACCACAGACACAGAGGGGAGGAAGGGAGGAAGAACATGTACTATGCAGTATATTCATGCATAGCAAAAAGTGATCTGTCATCCTGTAAGCATGCAAACACACTAAAGTATAGTCAGGGGGGTGATTGTAAAATATTGCACTGATTAAAAATCAAACAAAAAAAACAGCCCAAGTCATAATTTATCTCGATGCCCCTCAGCACCTCTCTCTTTCTCTGTGTCTGTTTGCCACAAGACCAACAACACCAGAGCACAGGTCTCTGATTCTGTCAAGAGGAATGGATCACTTCAAACCACAGAGACTGCAATCTCCCTGTTGCTCACACAAACACTGACAAGTAAACTGACGGGCTCCAGTATATGGTGCTCTCACTTCTCACACACACACTTCTGTAGTTTTTCTTTTGCTACTCTTTGTCCAATATGAGGCCTTGGAAAGATAGAAGACTATAACAGGCTGCATACTCCTGTTGTGTTTGTTATCTACAGACGTTAATCCAGAAATTGTTGACTTTCTTTTTCTTTTGAATTTCTTTTCTGTATGTAACAAGAAATAAAAGTACGGGGGAACATTTAGGAAATGGGGAAGGGCACATTTTGCTGTTAAGATATGTGATGGAAGATGGTATATACACTATATAACCAAATGTTTGTAGACAACCCTGTTTTTGTCTGGGACTTTTTTCATGGTTTGGGCTATTATTAAATGAAACCTTAATGCTGCAGTGCTTCCCAAACCTATTTGGCTTTTGACAAGAGAGGTTTACGTTTGTTTTCAGTTTTATTCCAGAGGATATGTTATATATGAATCTGTTTCACATGGTTTTATATGGCTAACACAAATGTTAGCTTCCTCAACAGGCTAACTTTCACCCACACTTTATGTAACGTCAACCAGGTTGCATTTTTTAGGTAATTTAGTATTTCTTTCACACCTAACGCACAACAACATAGAATATTTAGCTAGTCTTTTACCTGACAAAAATCATTAAACTGAGGCTACATAAAGTCTTCAGCAGAGAAACATGACTGTTTCCAAATCAGGTCAAATTGAACATTTTTTAAGAAGACCACTAATGGAAGTGGCATCTCACATTTATGGGGACCCTACTCTCTTCCCATTCTCTCAGAGACCAGGGGGCCCCAGACGTGAGGTCCGCAGTTCGACCCTTCTCCAACAGTTCGGGGAAGGCCCTTTCCTGTTTCAACATAAAAATGTCACCGTGCACAAAGACAGGTCCGTAAGGAAATGGTTTTCCCAGTTTGTTGCGGGAGAACTTAACTGGTACTAATGGTTAATGTTAGGGGGCCTTTGTCGTCATGGTTACAATGACATTACATGTTCAGGTGTCCACATACTTTTGGCAATGTAGTGTATGTATAATGGACAAATTAATAATTTTAAAAAAGTATAAAAAATTAAGTCAAGAAGTGAAGAGAATACCCCCCCCCGAGGTCTGGCAAAGACAGAGAGAGACAGTGATCCAGATCAGAGGGCATGCTGGCAAAGTGCTTTGTCAAATCGGGCCTGAGTTTCCATCTATTTTAACAACTGCAGTCATAAGCAATCCTGGAGATCTATGAAACTTATCTTCCTCCCTCCTCTCCCCGCGGCTGCTGAGGCAGCACCTGGATTTAAATGACTCAAGTGATAGCCACAGAGACAGGATTCATTTCTGGATGCTCCTGTTATGGATGGTGTGACGTCGGAGGGTGGAAAACTACCCTCGGGGCCACCACGATCCCTGCTCCGTATTACATGATGCTTATTCTGACAGATGTCTGGCAAAGAACAGCAATGTGATTTTGTTGGCTTTTGTTTGGGTGACTTATATATATTTCCCATTCACTCCTTTCTGAAACAAATTTTCTTTATGGAAGATATACTGGAAAAGAGCACTGTTGTATCTAAGCAAACAACAGGAACATAACTGTACAGAAAAGCACATCATCGAAAGATAACACTTTGCATATAAAATAAGACATATTTTAATCAGTCAGTCAAAATATAACATCTATAGTGTAACACAAAATGACACAGTTCCAGACAGGTCATGTCTTTGTTTCTGCCTTGGAGACATATAGCAGAACAGAGTTCACTGTGTTAGATAAACACTATCTGAAATGCCCTGATTGCAGGTGTTCCTGGGGTAAAAATAACAATGCACTTCCTTGTTATTTCCCAAAATGTCAAACTCTTCCTGTAATAAAACTGGCATTCTCAAGAGAACAGTTTTTTTAAAGACTTTATGGTCCTGAATGTTAGCAGCTAGGAAGCCTGTGGAACAGAAAAGAACAGGAAAGGTGTGGTTCAAAAAAAAAAAAAAAAACCCTTTCTACCTTCAGTAAGGTAGTTAATGAGTCAGTGGACACTGATAGGAGTGTACCAGCTACTCGAGCTACACCTGGCAATTAGTGGACTGTGTGACTCAGGGAGATCAATTCATTAGCTGTATTTTAGTGCCACGCTGTGAGATCTACCATGTGGCTTTGATAGCCCTTCAGCTAGCTTCGCATCAGCAGAGAAAAGCTGAAGTAATAAGAAAAAGGATGAGGTAAATAAAACATTGTTATATAAATAAAAAGCCAAAGGAAATATATTCCAAATAGGCAATGTATTGTCACAGTACAACTCATAATTAACTTTAACTGATATTGATTTTACACACACTAGTTCATTTGACCTTCTCACTTAGCCAGTAATTAATTCCCCGTTCAGCGATATACTGTTACTGTAATGCTGGCACCAGTGTTTCCACACAACAGTGGCCAAGAGGTAGACACCCCCATCTAGTGGGCCAGCGCTCTACATAATGATGTAAAGAAATGTTGCATAATCAATAGGCTTTAAATTGAGTTAGAAAACAGTTTAGAGCTCTATTACAGTAATCAGAGTGAAGGATTTGGCCTTTTAAATGATGTCTTCATCAATTTCATCATGACCACACCTGCATATAAGAAGTACTTTTAAGATTTTTCTTAGCAAGATTTTACCTTTTTTGTCCTGTTATTTGTTAAATTTGCTTTAAAAAAAGTTACAAACACATTGGAAGAATGAGGAGTACATGATACAAACAAGACACGTGATTTAAATTAACATTAACATCAACGAAAGCTAAAATAATCCTACCTAACTTTCAAGAAGGAGTCCTGTATCATGCTCTCCACCTCTTCTACCAACACACCGTAATCTGCCTGACAAACAGTGTGTCCCCTCCTGCCACTTTCCTCCAGGCATTTCATCATGTCTCTGTGTATTTCTGGTCTGCATGCAGTCGATCCGAGCTTCTTCAGCTGCTCAACAGGATCCTCTGGAATATTTTGGATTTGTAAGGCTTTGAACACAGCGGGAGCAAATTTCCCGTAGTGAGCAGTGGAACAAAGCACCACGGGGCACGAACCGTCCTGCAGCCTATCAGCCACAACTTTAGCCACGGCGGTGTGTGTGTCCATGACGTAGCCCGTCTGTGTGTGAACGCTCTGGATGGCGGCCAAGCAGTCGTCTTCAGAGCACCAGCCAGCCAGCACTTCCTGCTGTATCCTGCCAAGAAGAGGCTCGGGAACCTGAAAGTGCTGCTGTCTGTCTAAGCGCCTGAACAGTTCCTCGACAAGACGGCTGTCTCCGCCTGAGACGTGGTAGATAAACCTCTCAAGGTTGGAGGATTTCAGGATATCTATAGCTGGGGAGTGGGAGAGCATCAGAGGTCGTCCCCGGAGATTGTACTCGCCTGTGGTGATAAAGTCCGTGATGATGCGGTTGTGGTTGGACGCGCAGATGACTTTTCTTATCGGGATGCCCATTTGCTTGGCATACACCGCTGCCATGGCATTGCCAAAGTTACCAGTAGGGACACAAACATCAATGGGCTCCCCGAACTTGATAACACCGTCTCTGCATAGATCCAGATAGGCTGAGGAATGGTACACCACCTGCAAGAGGAACAAAAATTAACAAAACTGTGTCATACTGTATGTTGCAAAATAAAAACTTTACTTTAAGACATACATTTTAGAGTGCAATTGTACAAACTTTGTTTAATCTATAAAAATAGGAGAAAATTAACTGAAAGGATAAATCTGGCAAAAACTACAGATGAACACAACAGACGAAAAATCACATGAAAACACCAGAATTAATTTGTATGGGACATTTTTTTATCTGCTAGTGTCAAAATATAGCAGCTCTGAAACATAAGAGATGCAAACAAATGTCTAATAAAGCTGTAACTGACATTTTACAGAGATGCATCAACATGCAAGTTAAGTGCCTTGTTGCAGCCTAGAATGAGACATAAAAATCACCATGTCCAGTTTTCACTAGTTTTCACTTTTCGTAAAACAAATTAAACAATCTGCCACAGAACGGGTCATGCCCTCTCTAGTTTCTGGCAATATGGGGCTTTTAAATTTATAATTTTAATTACTCAATTTTCCTTTTTCCAAGCCTTTTTTTCTAAACATGTAACAGCATGAAAAGCACAGGTGTAAATAATAAAACAAATGATGCCTGAATTCCATTTAGCTGCTTCGGTTTCAGGGTCCTGGTATCGTGCGTTAAGGCTCACTGTCACACTCATTGTCATGGCTTACTAGGACACTTGAATGGTATGTTAATGTTAATAGTAACACCTGAGCTTTCCCTGCTATTAAGTCCAAATGTCTGCTGTGAAAAATGCCCCATTACAGAAAGTGACCTTTTCGTGGAGCCCTACTCAGTGATCAACCCACCTGTGGCAACAGCCGTGCCCAGTTGATGGAGTTGGCGGTGCTGAGGACTGTGCCGTACTCTACAGCGAGGTGCCCGGTCAGCCCAGACTCTCCAAACATCCTCTTTATGGTTCTCTGACAGAAGTCGAAGTCTGACAGGACGCTGGCGGCCCTGGCGTTGCCCTCCCTGTAGCTCGTCATCTGAAGCTTCTGAATCTCGCTCACGCCTTCCTCTGGGAAAAACACCAGCACCCCGGTCCTGTGTCTGTCAGTGCCACTGAGCCTGCTGAAGCCACTGAGCACTGCACTTCCAGTGTCTCCAGAGGTGGCTACCAGAATGAGGTAGTTGCACATCGGTGGGAGGCAGTAGGCGAAGAGCTGGGGCATCAGCTGCAAGGCGAGGTCTTTAAATGAGGCGGTGGGGCCGTGAAAAAGCTCCTGAACATACTGATTGTGGGTGAGATGTTTTACAGGTGCTACTGCCTCACTAGAGAAGTTTGACCCATATGCCTTGAATATCATTGTTCTGAGGTCCAAAGCAGAGACTTCCAATGGGTGTATGCACTTTTCAAGTAAGACTAACGCTCGTTCTGGGTACGACATGTCAGCTAGTCTCAGGCATTCACGAGCGCCAATGTTTGGGAAGCCATTTTGGGGAACATAGAGGCCTCCATCTGTGGCCAGACCCTCAACCACCACATCACTAAAGTATGTTTTCTGATTGGACGATTCCACGCTGTCACTCCTGGTTGACACGTAGGTTTCTGCAGCGTGGTTCTGATGTCTCTCCACAGCGTTCAGCACCTTCTCCGCTACCTCCTCCACCGTGTCCCCTCTTCCACACAGCACCCGCACATCAAGCCATGTCTCATAAAACCGTTTCCTGTAACGCAGAATGTCCCTCATGGACACCCCTGCCTCCTGGCCCACTATCCTGTTCACCTTCATCCTGGCGAGTCTCTGTATGATGTCCTCACTGTCCACGTCCAGGTAGATGACCAGTCCGGACTCTTTGACGTGCTGCATCGCTGCAGCGTGAAGAGGGTTAGAGCCTGTCAGGGACACGACACACCCACAGGCGTGGAAGTTACACAAAGCCTGGCCTTCTTCCTCCAGGAAACGCTCTCCGCCGACTGCTGCAAGCTTGGCAGCCACAGGCATCTTCCATGTCGCCTCCAGGACATCGTCATCAACGTCAATGACAGGCAGTCCCAGTCTGTGGGCCACTATCCTCCCCACTGTGGTCTTCCCTGCTCCAGGAGGACCCATGAGCAGGATGTTCCTTTCCCCCAGCAGGGAGGCTTTGGTGGAAAGCCATGATTTTGGTGTTGAAAAGGGACTCAGGTAGCACCTGACAGCTCTTAGTGCAAGCTGACTTGCATTCAGTAAACCCATTGAGGAGTTCAATGACAGCAGCCTGTTCTCCTGTGAAAAAGAAGGACATTTAAAATGTAGATACACGTTTAACAAAGCTGTATTATTTAGACTTGCACCTCGTGTTTCGATACAGTGCTGCACCTCTGCACGTGCTTTGCAGCCAGGACAGTCGTTCAAATGACCTGTATTTCAAAACCGATTATATTTTTTAGCAGAGTCTGTAGTTTTAACGGGCAATGTACAATTTTGTACCGCATACTCGACAGGAGGATCACTCTGCAGTCTTCAAAAACAACTACGGTCAGCCTGGAGGGACAGAATTGAGGAATCTTCCACGAGAAGTCGAAGGCTCACCGATTTTCCGTTGCAAAAATAACGTGCATTTTTTTCCCCATGTGTTATTCTCTATGCAATCTAACCACGGGCATACAAATTTAACGATTTATAAGAGCGTCTTCACTTCACAACTCTCCTAACTTTTTGCTAGTACGAGTGACCTTCGTGGTGCATTCACATGCTCCTCGGAACGTTGTACTTCAGTGTTCCGAATTCTAAAGAGCGACTCGTATTCATATGAAAACAGCAATTTTATGCAAATGCTGACCGTCCAGGACATGGAAGTCAATAACTAAATATATCCCGACACACTTGTATTTGGTGACAGCTGATAATTTGTGGAATTGAAGCGGCACAGAGCGTGTTTTTAGTTTTCAGACATCTCAAGTCTGTCGTTTTACAACTGTCCGGAAATGCAACGTCTGCTCCCGCAGTTGCCCAGCAACCAGCCGGGCGACGTGTTGTCAAACAAAAATGTTAGCTCGACCACGCTAACTAGCTAGCTTCTCGGGTGAATTTAATTACCGCGTCTTTTTAATCCTTCTCCTGTTTAAAAGTCTTTCGAAATGTCTGACGTTGTGCATCCACCCGAAAGCGTCTACAATCTTATACCAAAGGAAGAGGTTCACGCTAAAAATCCACCCAGGTACTTTAAGAGCGGTAGCTATAACGTTAGATTAAAAATAGTTAGATAGTTAGACATAGAAAACAAAGAACGACCTCTAACTAGTTTGGTTTGGCTTTGAAATTTAGCCGTAAATTTGACAGTATCAAACAAACCAGGTAGGAATTAGCGAAGAAAGCTAGTGTTATATAGCTCATAGTCTAACATTGGGTCTTATTTCAGAAATAAATAAATAATATAAAGCATTTTGATTGTGTTTGCCTGCTTAAAACGTCCTCTAAATTGTACTTTATTTTGGCATGTAAATAAAGGAAAGTGTGTTTTGTTTTATTCATAATGAATGACTTTGAAATGAGCTGATCGTTTTCTCCAATGTGCTGCATCTGAAGGTACATGTCCAAGTATAGGCCAACTGTTGTTCTTGAGAAGAAGTCAACCAAGGATGCAATGAGGACGATGGGACCAGCAAAAGTAGAGGTGCCATCTCCAGACAAGTATCTCAAGAAGCGTTCAAAAGAGCCCAGATTACCTGAAAGTGAGTTCACCTATGGACTATTTGACCAATGTATTTGAGCAGTGAATGTGTTACTTACCTTCATATTTATATGTTCTGTCAGAGACGCAGTGTTCGAAAGAGGTTCGTAACACCTGCACTGTGAAGAAACCAGCCGTTCCTGCGAGGACAGACAACCCACCTATGGGCATTCACACCAAGAGAGATTTTATAAAGACAGCTACAGCAGTGCCAATGAAGCCCCAACCTGCCTGTGTGGACACCAGCAAGGGACACAAGCAGCTCCTTGAGAAGTCAGGACTTGTCCCCAAGTACATCAAGAAAAAGGTCTTTTTCTACAATACTACACACAAGAAAAATCTGAGACATTGCTTGCTTAATATTACTATAACACAGCCTTGAACGCCAGGGAGAGATGGCAAGTCGCACATACAAAAACCTAGAATAAATTACCCTCTTTATTGATGAAGTCATCCATTTTTTTTATTGCCTAAGTTTCCAGTTCCTATTTTCAGCATTATGGAGAGGTACCTGAGTACCTGCAGCAGCGCAACGAAGAAGAGCGGAGAGCTCAGGAGGCGTATGACAACTTTGTGAAAGAACAGAGGGAGCAGGGAGCCATGAAACACATGTCTGACGAGGAGCGACAAGCCGTCCTGGAGGTACTCGAACACATGGCTGCACAATGGCAATTCTTTTCCCTAAAACAGCAGGGGATCATACAGACATCTGGAACGACTAAAGGAGGAGTACAGGAAATTAATTTGATGATTTGTCTTTGAAGTTTTTAAGAAAATACTTTTATTCAGTCTTAATAAGTCAGGATAAAACGGCCGTAGTATATCCGTCATGGATGATCATTATTTGTACATAGTTAAAAAGAGGCTCGAAGAGTTTGCACAGCAAAATCAGAGGTGGTAAATTACCTCTGAGAGTGTAAAAAAGATTTTTTCCGCAGCTGTCCCTGTAACATAGACAATACCTCTGATTTGATGGCTTTTTGCTATATAAAAGCCTTGAATCCTGACAGTTACGTTATCAAGCTGACTTTATTGTGACAGTGATGGGTTTCCCTGTGTGGGTCCTCTATCCAGGGCCTGAAGAAGAATTGGGATCAGCTGCACCATGAGTACCAGGGCCTCTCACTCGTCACAGACACCATGTCGAAGAAGTCCCACAAGGAGCGTCTCGAAGTGGCGATGAAAAAGCTGGAGAGCGACATCAACCTCTTTGAGAGGTTCAAGACCATCTACATACCCAATAACTAGGACATAAAAAACTTTTACTTAATCAGATGTACTGCATATGTCTTGAGATCCCCACCCTTACTTCAAATATCATATGGGCTTGAGTAAAATACAATTCTGTATTTATATATATTCTCACGATCTGTCATATGAGCAATGAAACAGAACTAAAACTCTAAAGCCTGGCTAACTGCAAGTCACTGAAAAATTTCAAATTAGAAGCATTAACGAAACTCTGGGAATAAATGAAAGATAACAGAGTTACCAAAATCATTCAGAATGACCTTCTGGGAACCATGTAAAATCGTCCCAAATTTAATGGCAGTCTGGCCAGTAGTTCAGATACTTTACTGTGGACTATTGTCATTCTTATTTCCACCACTAGTAGGGTGAAAACAAATTCAAAGTGATGTACTCTCTCTAAAATATTACGTAATTTTAAAGGAAAATTTGTCATTTAATGGAATTCTGAGTGGAGCCTCTATATTTTGGAGATATTAAGAAATTTAGAGCTCCAGATAATGATCCTTCCTTTCTTTCTTTTCACCTGTCTGCCGTACAAATGGGATTTCATGGAGAACTCAAATAGTTGGCTGTGTGTAGGCTCTAAGAGTATCCTTTAAAATCAGTTTCATTCTGACTGAATAAAATTTACTGCATAGAAACTGAACCAAGTATTTGTTGTTCATTTCTTGTCATTCTCCTGCAGTGGCTTGTGATGTAGCCACAAGCCAGCATAGTGTCACATGAAGCTGATTATCCCGGTAATTCTCCACGACTAACACAACGCTGTCCTTTTTACGCAAATGACTCAGGCGTGATCGCGCAGCCCATGCGGCTGGCCAGGACTTCTCTGGATATCTTTTGACTTTCTTTTGTCCCTCTTTGTTTTGTGAATGGTCGCTGAAAAGAAGGCAACAAAACGGTAAGTAATGCTTTGGCAATAACTAGATTAGAAATGTTGCTCAGCTGTTTTCTGTAGCTCACATGTGCAGGCAGAATGTAGTGTAAAGGTTTAAATGGATAAATTGTGATTCTGAGTTGCAGGAAATGCTCCTCCTGGATGAATATCCAACCGTAACCTAATGTTTCTCTTTTTCTTCTTGTCCTGCCTTTTTCCTGTGCTATAACTTTTCAAAGGAAGATGGAAAGCCTGTCAGTATTTGATCCAGTGTATGTACAGTAAACTATTTCTGTGTATTTCCACTGAAGGACACTGCTACCTGTATCCTATCCTGAATCTTTTCTACAAATGGACAACGCCGGGATGAAAAGAGGAATTGTGGTATGTTCAATGCAAAGATCATTCAGGCAAAATATCTAGTTCTGAATTCAGAAATTCAGGTCACTTTTTTTTACAGTCCAACATCACCAGAATTTTTTTTTTTTTTGGAATTATTTGCTCAGCTTTTCCTCGAAGTCATGTGATTAATTTGAACAGTAAGCGGCTTTAGAAGAACCTTCAAGGTTTTTATGTATTCTAAACCCAGAAGATATATAATTAAGCTAAAGTCAGTAATGGTAGTAATAATAGTTTCCTGTTTGAGCTTAAAGGTTACAGATGCTAAGGGCTAACAATCCTTGTGTATATCCCAAATACATCATATTCAATCTTTATTTCCCTGACAATTTAACTATAAACAAATCCTAATTTGTAGCATTTCTTTGGCTAAACATTTTGTTAGCTACTTCCAAAATCAATAATACTGTTGTCATATTATCCTTGGTGTAATTAGCTTTTTTTTTTACTAGAATACCAAGCTGCTATGTTCTGTTGTCAGCTGATTTTAGTTTTTAAGATTCCCAGGTTTTAAAATGCCTCTACTTGACTCCCCACAGCAAAATTTAAAAAATGATGCAAAGAAATACCAGTAGCAGTCATGATTATATTTCTCTTAGACCTTGAAATATCAGCGGACTTGTTCACATTTGGCTGTTCCCTCTCAAATATTGCACGACTGAGTAGTTTGAACACAGTGCTGTACTTCCGTGCCTAACGGTAAGCTGTTGGTTCTAGATAAAAGATGACTGGCCAGGATACAGTCTGGACCTGTTCACGTACCCTGAACACTACCATGACGACATAGAGAGCGTTTACATCCCACATGGGGTAATCATGAACAGGTAAAAATACACATAAACACACCTGCAAAGTGATTTGTGAATAATTTCCTGCTCCTTCGTATTCGTCTTGATGGGATTTCTCCTGCAGGATAGAGCGTCTGGCCCACTACATCATGGAAGACTTCGGGGACAACAACATAATGGTGCTATGCGTCTTGAAGGGAGGCTACAAGTTCTGCGCAGACCTGGTGGAGTTCATCAAGGTTCTCGGCCGTAACTCCAACAAGTACCTGGAGACCCGGGTGGAGTTCATCCGTCTGAAGAGCTACCTAGTAGGTGAACTGCGTAGTGTACTACGAACTGACTACATACTCTTTTTTTTGAGTGAGTGTAATTTTTTTTTTTGCAATGAAACCTGCAATGACATGTGACTGATCACGTTAACATTTATTGGAGTGGCACTCTGGTGTCCCAAGCTAATCATGACCTGCAACGTCCCCTGTTTGAGTCCAGCCAGGAACCTTTGTTGCAAGTTACTTACCATTTTTTTCTCCCATCCTTTCCTGTTGATTCTCTGATAAAGGCAAAAATGCCTCAAAAATACTTAAAAAAAACATTTATTTAGCTGTTTTCTTTCTATGACACAATTACGTAATGCTGAAATGATTACTTGATTATTTGATTAGTCAATCGATAGAAAATTAATTGACAAAATCAATAATTTTGAGAAATGATTAATTGTCTAAGTCATATATTGAGTGAAAATGCCAAATATTCACTAGTTCCAGTGTGAGGATTTCCTGCTTTTCTTAGTTTTATATCATGGTGAATTAAATATCTTTGGGTTTTGGACTGTTGGATGTGCAAAACCAACAATTTTAGGACGGCAAATTGGACTCTGGGGATTTGTGATGAGCATTTTTCATTGTCTTTTGACATTTTATAGACAAAAGGAATGACAGATTAATTGATAATCGAAATGATCCTTAGTTACAGCCCTGCTTTCATGCACCAAAGACACTTTCCCATTTTTAACATCCCATATGTAGCTAAGGGTTACATCAGACTTTTGGCTCAGCCACCAGATGTCGCTGTTGCTCATGTTTAGTGAGGAGAGAGCACGTTCAGGCAGGACACCTCAAGGACATTCCTTCTCTCCCTTTACAGCACAGGGGAGGATTCACTATTTCTACTTTAAGAATTGGCTTTCACAGAGGTTTAAGTAGCTATAAAGACAGTCTAAATTGAATTATAGATAGACTTTGCCTTGCTGGATCAGTTAAACCACACTGAGGCCATATTGTAACGTCATTTTTAATGTCTTTTTTTTTTTTTAAGGCAATAAACAAGATTTTTACTACTCAGTAGGACAAAATGAACAAAATATACCTGCAGGGAGTTGACAGGGCTAAATTATTCAAATAACAATGATTTCAATTCATTTTAAATACAAATTTATTTGTCTCTGTAAGGAAGGACAATTGTCTCTAGCAACTTGATAAATAGATGAAAATGTAAAAAAAGAAAAGAAAAGAACAAATTGAAAAGATATAAAAAGTAATGAGGCTGTAAAAAAGCATAAAAACATCATAATTACAATTTTGATGTCAACAAACAACATGGTGGCAAGCAGCAGTCGCTCTTACTACACTGGAGGACAGTGTGTGAGCTGCTGTTAGTCAATCTCACAGGTCATGATGGAGTCACGTGATCTGCCCCCAGGGTCGGGATTTGGTCCATGTCACTGCTCCTCTTATCCGAGTGATGCATCTGTAGCCGACTGAATCTAACCTCAAAGCCGTCGTTCTTCAAAGCTTTGCACTGTGCTTCCTGCAGGGACAGAGTGAGCCTGTCTCTGTTTATGTTAAGGATAATATTTTACATTCATAGTCCTTGTGAAATAACTCTCCCTTTGTGCATTTATCTTGCATTAATGCTGCGGACTGTACAGTAAAGCCAAATTATTGAGAAACACTAGAGTTACAGTATATGTCCATGAGAAAACATATGCGTCTCTATTTCACAATCTGACAGACCATTTATTGTCATATCTTGGGGCTGAAAAGAATAAATCTTGATTTCTTAAAAACAACCCCTGTTGGGGACAGAGCAAAAGTGCAAGAAATCATCAATTATGTGGTAAAAAAGGCACAAAATTGACAATGACTACATACTTTATTTAGAATAATCGCATCATATGAATCATCTTTCCATTTTCTCCTCCCCAGAATGACCAATCAACAGAGGAGCTGCACATCATAGGAAGCCGAGATCTGTCTTTCCTGCGTGGAAAGGTGTGTGTAAATAAGTTTCCCTCTTAGTTTTGGGTATTATGTGGTCAGTGGGGGCAGTGCTCTTCTTTGTCAGTATTTTAAAAGACACACTAACTTGGCCTCAAGAGGGAGCTGTCAGTCAAACCCTCAGGAGGTGAACCCTTTCACACAGGTGAACAATAGAGAAAGTTTGATTCTGATAATATATTACATGTTTAGCTAATATAACAAAATACGATTACATTTTTGTTCTTAATTAATATGTGACACAGTTTCAAATAGTATTTTTTGCCTCAAACTTGCCCCTGGACCAGAACACACTCCTTACTTCAACTTTTGAAGCTTTCTCCTCACAACCGTCCTCTTTGTGCACACTTTGTTAAAGTGGTACGCCCTTCGCCAGCCTGGCCATGAATCAGACATTTCAGGAAAGCCAATGTTCCCACAAGGCAGATTTACTGTTCATCCGTGTTGAGCTCTGGCGTGGACGACTGAGGAGTCTGTAGAGCACCCAGGGTCATGAGGAAAGGTCCCTCCTCACTACATTATTCTCTGAGATAGGCATAAGACAGGAACATCACGTACTCAGCTGGCTGGGTGCGCGAATATGCAGAAAAAAAACTTGAATTCCTTCAACTGAGATGTCATAATGTGCTGCAGCCAAGAGGCACTTTCACTGTGGGTGAAAAGGTCAGTGGGAGTAAAAACAGAAACGCTGACCACCACTTTGCACAGAAAACATGAATCACTCCACTTTGTCCGTGCTCTTGTTACCACCATTCACCTCCTTGGAAGTATTAAAAGCAAGCCTCCCTCATAGTCTCGTATATTATCAAAAAACTATTATTAGTATTAAGTCTTTGTAAGCCTTATACAGAAATGTTGCTGAGTCACAGCTCCAGGTAGATTATGAGTGTGGTGCTACTGACACTGCTCCTTTTAAACCTGATGATAACGTAATTACAGCATAGAAAAAGTAAATGTTATGTTGAAGAGTTGAATCCCGGCCAGCTGCATTCATCAGCACTGTTGAAAGTTTCTCATGCGATTCTTACTCACCCTGTCTCACTGTGAATTCGTAGCACTCAGATGTCTTAATCCCAAGTGTTTATTATGGTAATCTGAGTAGCTGAATTTAAATTTAGCACAGCTTCAAATGTGAAATAGTGTGTGAACTTCTGAAGAAGGAACTGACGAAGCATGGATGAAATACTTGTTTCTGTACAGAAGAAGAGATGGTTTATTGCTGCTTGAGGCTGATGAAACTCATAGAGCCCCTTTATATTCACAAAAATGTATATATTTAACTATTTTTGGCCATGCCAGCAGTGTAATTCAAGGGATAGCAATGTTAGTCTGTCGTTCTGTTGGTCGGGTCACCATTTTGGTCCAGACTGAAGTATCTCAACAACTGTTGAATGGATAGCAATGAAATTACGTACAGACATTCATGGTCCCCAGAGGATGAATCCTACTGACTTTGGTAATCCTCTGACTTTTCATCCAGCACCACCATGAGGTTGACATTTTTGGCTTTGAGTGAAATGTCACAACAATGACTGGATGGATCGCCATGAAATTTGGTACACAACTTCATGGTCCCCTCAGGATGAACTGTAATAACTCTGGTGATCCTCTGACTTCCTCTAGCGCCACCATCAGGTCAAATTATACCTGCTGCCAAACATCAGAATGTTAGCATTGTCATTTTGAGCATGTTAGCATGCTGATGTTAGCCCTTAGCTCAAAGCACCGCTGTGCCTAAGTACACCCTCACAGAGCCGCTAGCATGGCTGCAGACTCTGAGTCTTGTTAACTAATCAAACAATAGTAAAATACTACCTTAAATTGTTACCTGACCCTGGGACAGAGCAAATAAAAAATAAACACCATGACTCAATCTTGAATGATCTTGCCCCTCTTCAGCTCTCTATACTTGTAGAGCGTTTTGGTCAGTGCCTACATTCAGTATCAATGATTGATTATCACCAAAGTTTTTGCCAGAGTCTGGAGTGATTGATTGAGATACAGGAATCACACAAAACTCATGATCCAGGAATCCTAGGGGATAAATTCCCAAACAATCATGCTGTACACAGTCAAATAATTGCCAACTGGTTATGTGTTTACAGTTTGCAGCATGCAGCGAGACAGGTTAGTTATGTTTGAGTTTTTGTGTTCTTTACACGTCCCCGTCGACTTTCTCTGAGTGTTTTGTAACAGTGTTCAGGTGTGGACTGAGAGAACATTGGCCGGGTGCCTGCATTCTCTCCAATCCCTCTCCCCAAACCATAGATACTCTCCACTGGGCTCACAAAGAGCCCCATACACCCGGCCGAGGGAACAAGGAGTTATTTGAAACCCTGCAGCAGTGAAAAGTGTGTAACACCCGGACACTTAGAAGTGACTTTTGCTTTCTGTAGACACAGATGTTCATTAGTGGGGAGAAGAGAATGAGTCGTCTGTGTTTTTGTTAAGGCACTGACGATACTGCCAACTGTTGCCATAGATACCATCTGTAAGAATAGTATATTTCACAGAAACAATCAAGCCTTTCTTTTCACTTTGCTTGAACAGTGTTCAAATTCAAAGGTGATGTTTTTCTAATGTTTTTGTTCTATTTTTTTTTTTTACATGTTACCAAGAATGTGCTCATTGTTGAGGTGAGTCTCAGGTGCAAATAAATCTTCCTCCCATCTGCTCTGACTTGCAGTGTAGTTTCTTTTTTTTAAAAACTAAATTAACTCTATCAAGCGTGTCCTTCAAATGTCCACCTTGTTTGGTGCCTTTGACATGTTTTGTTTGCACTTTTAGTGACTTGTTGATTGAGAGGCCATTGTGCTTGTTAGAGCCACATCTCTTTTGTTGCTGGTGTACAAAAGAACAAAAAGAAAAAGACTCTTCTCTCTTTGAGATCATGTTTCAGTTGTAAAAGTTTTTGGACTCAAATCAGAAGCTCAATATCACAATGGATGTTTACTCCGAGAAACAGTTTTGAATGGGTGTGAGTTTGAACAACGAGTGAAAGAGGACATTTGTAGTGACATGATTTTAATCTCGGTAAAAACATAAAGTTAGAAAAAGTTTTTCATCTCATGACCTGCATATTTGGCTGCCATTTTTCTCCTCTTTCAAAGCATTCTCACTCGCTCTTCATCTCTCCCTTTTCCTTTGCTCTTCCCTTCCCGTAGGCCATAGTTGACACAGGAAAGACCATGAAGTCCCTTCTGAAGTATGTGGAGACCTTTGAACCCAAGATGGTCAAGGTTGCAGGGTGAGACAGTTTTTTAGTCGTCTGTGTTTTCCCTATCAGAGGAAATGCCAAGCGTGGGACGAACACAAGAGGAAGATATCACTTGTCCGCAGTCATTATCTCGCGTCCGTGGGCTGTTCCAGAATCACAGAAACAAGATTAACATCTTTCCTCGCACATGGTTCATGTTGAAAGTTGATCTCCTCTTTTACTGGATGTGTGTGTTTAAGTGTTAGCATTGTTGTTAGCATGTTACATGAATGTAATTTCTATCTTTGGATTTATAATACTTTGTAAATACTAGAGATAAGTCCTAGGTCATGGGTACTTACTGTAGTACTGCACTGTAGCATTTTGGAAATTAACTTTATATTTCATGTGTTTCAGTCTGTTGGTGAAGAGGGTCCCCAACATGGCTGAAAGTCTGACAGACTGTAAGTTCCCCTGGTTTTAATGCCATCCATTCCTCTCACATTGTTAGAAATAATCTGCGGGTTTGCTTGATTAACAGGTGTCCAAGCATGTCAGTCATCCATGATAGCTGCCATTTACTCGTCCCACCTCAGCTCCTCAGCTCTTCCTCTACGACAAAATTGAGATTTTCTGGCACGAGTAAATGACAATAATTTGGCAAGTGATAAGCCCAAATCCAACCTTCAAAATGCCAGTTTCAACACCAATGGGTGACGCTACATTATCTTGGAATATCCCAGGAAGAGCTGAAAAGTTGCTGGAAAGAAAGAGGCCTGGGCTTCTTGCCCTGCTTGCCCTGTTGCCACCGTGAATCTGAAATTAAAAGAAATGGCTAGTAAATGGATGGATTGATGGGCTACTGGATAAGGCTGTAGTATACATAGAAAGATAGAAACTGCAGTTTCAATATTACTAAAGACTGCTCTATATTGTTGATGTGAAGTCGCTTCCTAATTAGGGTATTATTGTGAAGAGTGGAACCTCTGACCTACTCATCAATTTGTGTGACAGAGAATATCTATGGTTTCATTGAGCTTAAATAAAGCACTGAAAATGATGATATAAGCTTGAATTTATGAGCTTAAAATAACAAAATCTATGTTTTTATTAATTTCAGAATTTACACACATCATGTTACTCTTTAACATTCATGTCTGTGTTTACTCTGATAGATGTTGGATTTGAAATCCCCAACTGCTTCGTTGTTGGTTATGCCTTGGACTACAATGAATACTTCCGTGACCTGAATGTAAGTCCTGAGTCTACTGACACTGCTGCACACACCACATGACCTTTTAAAGAGCTAAGAGAAAGAGATGAAAGAGACGGGGGGGTAAACAGTAAATCAAAGAGATGCACTCCTCTCCCTGAAACCTAAACTCACCAAACAGGTAACCTCCCTGCCTGAGGAGACTTTATATGTAGGGAAAGCAAACATAACTAAACATTAACATTTTAGCATTGTAATTGCAAGCATGTTGCCATGCTGACATTAGCATTAAGCACCACTGTGCCGAAGTACAGCCTCACAGAGCCGCTAGCATGGTTGTTAGTTGTTGATTGTTTACATTCCTACTCCCAGACGTCTGTCTCTTCTGTACCCGATCACCTTTGCACGTCAACTGTTTTGTGAAAGGCTGCAAACTATGATCAGGGTCAGGGTTCATTTGTCACCTCTGACACGTCTCTTGGCCAAGTCATGACAGGGATCTTAGGCATCATGATTACCTGATCTGACATGGTGACCATATATGTAGTCACTGCCAGTGTTATAGACTGACTCTCACCTTTTCTTCTCTGTTTTTTGTTGTTGTTGTGATTTTTAAATGTTTCCACCATGCAAAGAAATCAAACCCGTTTTGCATCTGAAAAGCATGTCTGGCATTTCTGTCATCCTTTGGTACTTTCTCTTCTGACACTACTTCCCTGGTGCTTTAAACCCAGCTTACTCCTCCTATACATACTTTGAGTCAGCAGTGCAACCTATCCTCTGTTTTCTTTGTCCCACCCCTGACATCTTATTTCATTAGTAAGTGCAAACTTATGTGAACTTTGTCATTTTTATATCTGTAAAGATGTGGCCTCAAATTTACCTGTGACTCATGTGAAACACTAAGCCTAGATGACTCCCATAGCTTTGTGTGTGTGTGTGTGTGTGTGTATTCACATGGGTGTGTGTGCTTCATGTACTGTATGATTGTGTGTGTCTCTTGTGCATGTTTGAGGGAGGTGGTATTCATTACGAAACTTTGAAAGAGGGCAACCTGTGGAATGTAAAGGTTAGGATCTCATTATCAGGCAGAGTTTCCCCTCTTATCTGTCCTTATCCTACACAAGAAATATGAGTTGAACCCCTGGGACGCCCAAAGTTAGATTAATGAATGTGTCATATCGTTGTAGATTACCTTCCTTGCTTTCAAATTATTGCAAGCTTCTTCTTTTCATACTGTATGTGGCATATTGAGGCTCTCAGAACATGCTGGAATTTCCTATAGATCAGGGTGATCTTAAACAAATATTTTGCCATCATCAGATGCAAGGTTTTGGACAAGATTGTGATATTAGATTGCCCTTCAGTATGTTTCAGCCACTCATTTTTCTTTCTCCCACTTCTTCCTCTTTCAGCATATCTGTGTCATCAGCAAGACTGGAAAAATTAAGTACAAGGTTTGAGAAGATTTAAAAAGTAATGCACCATTTTACAATAGCAGCACAAAGCTGTTTGTCTGCCTTTTCAGCAAAAAGTAAAGGTTCTGTTTTGTTTCAGTCTGTCTTTGCACTGCTTTGTTTAAATGTTTCAGAAAAAACCCATTTGTATTTATAATTGTCTGTAAATCAAAGTTTGAAAGTACTTTAAATTGAAAGAACATTCTTCCTCTCAAGCAGACAATCATAACTTTTGAGAATTCATCAGAAAATGTCTTTAAATAAAAAATAATAATGTGACGTAATTGTTGCCCCATCCTCCCTTTTTGCATTTTGTTGCGATGCACACGGGAACAAAGAAATGGATAAATGAAAGAAAGAACTGCTGCCCGCCAGGAGAGGACGTTGGTGACAGATGGAGAGAGCTTATGGACGTTGGCATCTCCGTGCCGGGGTGACGCCCACTCTGACTCATGGAAAACACACAGTGGGCGCAGCAGGCAAGGCCGAACAGCGTCTCCTCACCACACTGTATCTATTTGTTCCCAACTTTAATCAGGCCTTACTGGAAATCAGAACCAAATGCACGAGAATTACACTGAGTATTTAGCAAAACTGACATAAAAATGTCTGTATATTATGTATAACGTTGTTGTTTTATATTGAAATTCAATCTCACAGATGCTCATAGAGTATTCAGTCATTAACACATTTAGACTTTGGGTAAATTGTATATTTTATTTTGAAAATTACACTGACTGGCCCACCAGAAGTCGCTACTGCTCCAACGAGTACAAATTAAAAGGAAACAAAACTTTAAATTTATTAAAATCTCATTAGTTATTTCATCAAAAATTCCTAAATTACAAATCTCTTAATTCCACTGAATCCCACTTTAACTGTTGTGGGGATGTTGTGTTTTTACAAGGTTTATAGTGCTGCAATTAAACTCTTAGCTGTTGATCTCTGGAGAAGGATGCTCACTGTGGAGACTTGACATCAAAATACCTGCAGCCTCAGTGCTCTGAACTACAAACATACATGCAACACACACACACACACACACACACACACGGAGGTATTTTGTATGTTCTGTTGCCATCGTTCTAAGAGGGTCTAAGAGAGTCAATTGTGCATGTCGACAGACAGACCACACTTCACTTCACACAGCGTGCACTCGGGGAGTGTTATGTGGCTACGCACTCTTGATTCTTAATCACCTGAAACTCCAAACAGCCGTCACATCACATAACAGGAATGCATGCACACGCACACACACACACACACACACACACACACACACACACACACAGGCCTTATTCTAAGAGTGGTAAAGATTTCAGGTGATTTGTCATTACGATGGGATACAACATCCCAACTGAAAGACGACGAGCGATGATTAGAGTCAAAGTTCGTCTCTTAACCTTAGCACCCTTCACTGCTACATCACATGTGCAGACCACCGAGGTCTGCAGTGACTAATGGCTAAAGTTTAACAAAATATATTGTCATCTTTGTAGTTGTTCCAGTAACTTTTGTGTAATCCAATTATACTAACCGTGTGTTTTCCTCCCTTTTCACAAACTCGTATCTAAGCCAAAGGTAATGGTCCAGCTACAGCTACAAGGCCTCTCCATGTTAAATGACCTGATAAATGAGTTGCTATTTGGATAATATGAGTGACTGCAAACAAAAGAGACTTCTGGTAGGTGTGGAGCACTCAGATTCAATGATGTGCTTTCAAAATGCTCTCAGGTTTCACATCTGTAGTGGTAAACAACACCTTCACTAATGCATTTAGGGGAACCCTAAGTTCACTCAGGTTTTATTACTTGTCCCTGACCCCTAAGGTGCAGAGGAGTGAGATAAGCAAGAGGGAAGAAACTCAACAAATTACACAGCTTTTTGGTTGGGTGCTATTTGTGCAGCCTCAGCCACAAAGACCCCCATTGTACCTCCATCTGCAACCCTGTGTGTCCTTATCATAAAACATCAGCACTTGGCGGGGGTGGTTAACTTATCCCAGCACTAATACCCCCCGCACTGCCCTGGGAACCCAGAGGCCATTGTCCTTCACCTTGATGGAGGGTTTGTTGAAACGGAGATGGGACAAAAAGCCTTGCAGGTTTCACATGCTGCACCTTTGTCGTGCTCCGTCAGGGGAACAGAGGATGGGGCCGACCGCAGAAAGTAGGCTACAGGTAAACTGCACTCAGCACAAAAGGAACAAAACGGGAATTGTACATTTGAATGATCACACATCCATGCATTTGACATATGAAGCCTGTGGTTAGAGACAGAGCAGTGGGATTTAATTTCACATCGCCAGCACAACAGATCATGATCATGATCATCAGACCATGTTTACTCCCGAAACCTTACTTTAATGTTCTGCCTTTAAAGCAATAGTTTGGCATTTTGAGAAATTAGAAAGAGTTAGATGCGAAGGTCAGTACCATTCTTATATCTGTTATGAAGCTACAGTCAGGAGATGGTCAGCTTAGCTTAGCATAAACACTGGAAGCAGGTGGAAACAGCTAGCTACTTTAGATTTTTGTTCAGATTAAACAACTAGAAGATTAAGCTTTAATTAGTGAGCTTTAGAGGTGCTGGTAGGTGGATTTTTGTTACCGTTGGACAGAGCTATGCTAGCTGTTTCCACCTACGTCCAGTCTTTACGCTAGGCTAAGCTGACCGTCTACTGGCTGTAGCTTAATTTTTAAAGGTATAGTTTGACATTTTGCAAAATGCACTTATTTGCTTTCTTGTTAGGAGTTATTGTTAGATGAGAAGATTAATATCACTGGCAGACATGAGACTAATATCGCTCTTTTCATCTAACTCTCAACTAGAAAGCAAATAAGCATATTTCCCGTAATGTTGAACTGTTCCTTTAAGATTAGACCTCATTAGTCTCAAAGCTACATCATTTTTACATGTGCTTCTGCTGCATTTATGATATGAAAGAACCAGCCTTAATTTAGAATCTAATACATCTATTTGACCCGAATTTAGCTGGCAGACGCTAAAAGAATACATTCTCCATTCCCAGTTTGGACCTTAATAAATACTGCTTCACTGACGCATCTTGGTACATAAATAGAAAGAACATCCTCTCCAGTGTTCATTGTGTTCAAATTAGGGACTGGCTAGCCCGAGGGCTTGATAGATTGACTGGGTTTCACCCAGCCATCAAACTCAGTGCCAGATCCACTTATACAACCTGGAGTGGGGAGTGATCTACAGCTTAAAAAACCTTTATGAATGAAATATACATTGTCTTGCCTGATGGGTGTTTTGCATGAAGGCGTGTTGAAAGCTGTCCTGCAGAGTCATTCCCACCTGTCCTATAATCCTAACGCTGCTGGGCTTTGAACTTGGCCTTCATGTGATGTCCTAATCCAGCCAAACATTTTGCTGCCACGAGAGAGCTCGTAATCTCTCCTCTGCTGGATGTTTGAGTCACTCTGGCTCTGCAACTGCACATTTGGTCTGAAGGAATTAGCAGTGAATGCTCATACAAATGCTTCAACAAAACCTAATGGCTAAGAGAAATGATTAGAAAACTCTGGATAGAAACCAGTGAAATAAAGTTACAAGCATGCTTCAGAGAGCGATAACATACAGAAAGACAGTAAATATATTACACAAGGTTCACAACAGCTCCTTAAACTATACAGTAGACATGCATTCAGTCATTGAGGCACCAACTACAACTCAATGAGCTTTGTTCACAGTTCATTGATCTAAAATCTTCTGCCCTCACTTTGCCATTCATAAAAACAACACTGCATGTGTGTCTCAAGCTGCAACAGTGTTCTGCACAGAGGAGAGTGCACTGTTGTAGTAACTCAAGTGGGCCAAGTGCTTTTTTTTAGGGAAAGTACCACACAAACAATCACTCTTGGCTCTTAAGATGGTGAACCAGTAAAACATTTTTATGGTTTGCTTGTGAATTTTTATACACACATGTAATCCAGAAAGATACAGATTGCGAGTTGTTTTTGTGGGAGAAACAGAAATTCTCCATATGTTAAAATAGCAATTTGCTTAGCTGGGAAAACTCAAGTTGTCATAACGAGTCTTGTTTCTGATGCACAATGACGCTTTCTGTCAAATCAATAAGATGCTGCATTAATAAAGTGGTATGGGTTTAATAAACAAATTGCATTAAATGAATATGAACCTCATGTTTACCATCACATAACGCAGAGTCCCACTAACATCAGTTTAAGTTCTCCATTGTCTCGATGAGGGTGCACCAGCTCTTTAGACAATAGCTCCTCTCTGAAACCAGGGAAACCTCGCCACAGTATGGGTCAAAAGAGTCCTATTGTCCTATCTTCTATTGTGCTGCTTGAGTAGCCTGCAAACAGAACACTATCAGCCTTTGTCTTTGTCCGGATCAGCTGTGCAGTCCTTTTTTTTTCATGCTCTGCGCAGTCCCATGTGGCTGCCATGCCCTACATGTCACCATAATAAAGTTAAGGACACTGCTCTTACAGTTGATAATGGATAGGAAAATGTGTTTCACCAGTTGAAGGGTAGGAAATTGGAGAGTTCAGCATATGTGTGGGCCTCTGGGCTTTTCCTTGCCCCTCACAATGATGTCCCTGTGATTTCATTTGCTCACTCTGAAGGTCTGAAAGGCCTAATGACAGAGTGTGGGAATAAACGTGTTTACCAGCTCATGGCTAGCTGATTTTTTAAATGTGTTGTGTGAGTGAAAAGTAAAGCGTGTCTCTGTGAACTTCATGGATACTGATCATGTTCCATTAGTGGTAGGAGAAGTATTCAGATGTTTTAAAGTAAAAGTGGTAATAGCACTGTTACAAGTAAAAGTCATAAATTCAAAATCTTACAGAAGTATTAAAAGCAAAGTATTAAAAGTATTAAAAGTAAAAGTACACATTTGCAGAATGGTCCCTTTTTTGAACTACTTTATATAGTGTTGGGCAGTTTCATCTTGAACAATGCGCCATATGTTATAAAATGATTATATGCTTTGTGTGAAAAATTATAATCTGCAAAGTAACTGTAGCTGTCAAATAAAGTAGTGGAGTAAAAGTACAGTATTTCTGTCTGAAATGTAGTAGAGTAGCATAAGTACTTCACAACTGTACTTAAGTACAGTACTTGAGTAAAATGCTTTCGACTGAATATAACATAAAAGACCAAGTTCCTGCAGGAATAATGTGGGAAGGTTATGGTGATTTTCAGCCAGAGACCAGAATGGACCAGCTTCCACTCTTTATTAGAGTTGTTATGTAACAGCGCTTCCAATTGGCCCGCTTCAAAATTCCAAATTTAAACTGCCCGTCTGATTGGACGACGCCCTGCAAGCGGATCAGCGGATGGGCGGGGCTTCAGCAGAGTCCGGAGATTCGTCCGTCTGCATGCAGATTGTCGCGCCGCCAACCGGGACCACGTAGGAGTACACATTACTTTTTTTTTTTTTTGTTTGTTTCTATTTGGACTGGTTTAGCATCGCTTTGAAGCTCGGAAATGATGGGAAATGAATGAACACCAGAGGCTTATTTTTCGTCGGGTCTCCCCGACGAAGAAATGCACACTGAAGGGCGTTTACCGTGTTTTTTCCAGTGTGTTTTTCCTAACAGGTAGTGAGCCTCAGCGGCCAGTCAGCGTAGCTCTGAAAGGAGACTGAATATCCCGCTTTGTAATCTCTTGACAGCGTTTTTAACCCATCTCTGGGTCGACGGAGGCTCTTAGCGGACACCTCGCTCTTCGGCAGAGACATGGACAGCGTGTTTGTTCGGTTTTCTGAATTTGTAACAGGTAGGTTTCTGCTGTTGTTCACAATTATAACCACAGCAACAACCTGTCGTCCGCCTGCATAGCTAGTATTTGTCAACAGCCACCCGTAGTAACAGCGGCAAGGGGCTTTTTTCTTGCTTAAAGCGACTAGAAATGGGTCGTTTTTTGGTGTATGTGTGCCATGTCGTAAGAGAGAGAGAGTATTTAGTGTCCTATCCTTTTACACCGCAATGCTTAAGGTCTTGTGGTGCACTTTCCCCCCACAGAGAGCCTTGTATTCCGCTTTTATTTGACATGCATGTCTCGTTTTTTCCACCCCGTGTGTAGCAGATAATATTACAGAGGTGGGTTACAAAACAAACTCGGCTATCCACCTGCCATTACTCACTTTGAGCCAAATTCACTCCCCACTAATTAAATAGAAGGGTTGGGTGAATGTTAACCATTAATTGGATTTTAGAGAAACCCTTTAAGTCATGCTATACCATCTGAAAAATCACTTTAATATTCCTCTTTGGTCTCTATATTGATCTCATTGTACTTTATTTTTAAAGCTCCAATGATATCACTGTAATATTTCTATATTATAAGAATGTAAGGTATTAGCCTATAGGGACCCTTTTAGATGGTTATCATTTTGCTGGAATATCTGATTAGCATTCTTCTCTCAGAGTTAGGAGAGTTAAGATGTTAGGCTGTTCTTGGTTGACCAGGCTCATCATACATTTAGGGACTTGGAGCTTTGATGTGACATTTAGTTGGTATAGTATTTTTCAAAAAATGCATTTCGAGGGTATCTTAGTGTGGCCCTTGTTCTTGTTCTTCATGGTGCTTCTATTTAGTATGCTCAGGCTCATTAGTCCGGATAATAATGTTAAGAATAACAGTTGTTGTATTTGGCCTGCATGGGACAGGGACAGTGTGCCAGTGTTTCTTGTCTCTCCTGGGGCTGCATTAATTTCACCAACTTGTGCACTTTGTGTTTAGATTTCAGCCACTGATGGACATGAAGAAGGAGGACGGTGTGGATTAGGATCTTTTTTCCTTTTCCTTTTTTGTTTTTTAATTTTTTTTGGCTTCATCTTCCTCACCTCGATGTGGTCTCTAAAGGACTTCTTCCTCCTCCTCCTCTGCGGTTTGAAATGAAATGATGGCAGCACGTTGGAGTGATTCACCACAGGACAATGAAGAGAGTAAACACACAGCCGTAACTCCGTCTTGCGAGGTAGGACTTTGGATGGAGATGTGTCTGGACCCCGGGCTGTGCAGTCTGTTTTTTCATGTTTAAGTGTGCATGCTTATGGTGCCTTTTCATTCTTTAGCTATTGTGGTGTATTCACAGGTATCTGCTGACATATTAAATAAGTTGATTGTGTGTGACATTTTCTCAATGTGGCAGAGAGGAATTATAATCCTAAACTGGTGTGCATTTTTGCCAGATTCCTTATGGAACATCTATTTTTGACACAATGCAAGCTTTGTGCGACTTGACTGGAGTGGAAAACGCTTGTATGTGGATTCACAAGTTATAGCTGTCACCTGGATACACGTGACGCAAGCATCCATGAAACCCATCAGCCTGCTTAGTGACTGTAACTTCATCAGCGCTGTTTCAAAGGTGTTCTCACTTTCAGAAACCTCGTGACATGCCGCAGAGGTTGCAAAGTGTGTTGTGCACTCGGGAGAGAAGCAGAGCGAGTGTGAGCTAAGTGTTGCAGCGCACATCACATCACATCTGCCAGTGTTCGGGGGTGACCAAGTTCATTTTTTTTCCCCACTCTGACAACTGTTTAAGTGCACAAAGAGAGTTTTATACTTGCAGTGCTGCTAATCGTACTGGGTCTTTTGCTGGTCTGCGTGCCAAACTCTCATAAATGGCACATTGTAGAGCTCATCCTTTTCCTCTTACGGTAGCTTCAATGGTTACATCATCGTAATCATCATCATAGTCCAGCTAGGCTTGATGCATGTCATAACAGCATTGCAGCGGTGGCATGTTTTGCATTAATCCGTCATCAGAAAATGGCAACAGTGCTCTGTGTGTGTGTGTGTGTGGCTGTAATCCTCTCACTATGTCAGAAGTAGCTGAGGATGGATGACAAATCTTTGGGAATAGGGTAACAGGGTAAAACAGCTGATGGAGTAAAGGAGAAGCGCAGAACACTGAGCAGAACCTTCGCTTCATCGAAAGTTGTTGTTTCTGGCAGTTTGGTAATGGCACCTTTTTTTCCTCCCAATGTTGTTGCGTACTGTCAGATCGAGAAATCTGAGAAAGCGAGACAGGTTCTCTAAAATAAAGAGACAGGAGTGAGCAGTTATGAAAAAAGTTTTTCTTTCCTCTCTACTGGCTGCTTCAAGTGCCGCTGCGGTGTGGTTTTCCTCACATCCATCTCTGCAATCTAATAAATGCTTCCCGTAACATCACTTAACTCTCCCTCACTGAGTAAAAACTATAACCACCGCCACCTACCAAACTCCCAGCTGTCGAGAAGAAGCATCAAAAATACACCAATTGCTTCCCAACACAAGCTGCTTCTCAAACATTAACTTCTTAGGCTCTGATTCTCTCGAGGTTTGGTCAACTTTAAATCAGCTAAACCTGCAGATGAAGCCTGTTTTTGTAAAGATCTGTTCAGCTTTATTGGTTGAAAATAGGCACAAGAAAGTTGAGGATGTTGTGTACAGAAGGACAGCGGAATAAAAAACAGGACTTTGCAGGTGCATGGTTGCCCACTGAATCACCAGGACGCCCTGATAATAGTGAAATTTGATTCCATTAGTTTCTTTATAACCCCAGGACCAGAATCTGTACGCCGCTGCAGGAGATGTGAGTCACCTGTGAGTCAGTACCGGTGTTTAGCCTGATTGTTTGCAGCCTGGGGCTTGACATGGGAGCGAGGCAGGTCTTTTTATCCACCTGATGCCTCCTACAACACACACACGCACAAAAACACATCTCACCCAACTTTCAAGCTTTTTTGCTTATGAACTGCTGCCCCCCCGCCCCGCCGGGGTCTAATGAGAGTTGCGACCCCAGGCGGGACGAGGCTCCCCTCACCTCCACCCACTCCGCTGCATCATCTTGGCTCGCTAATGAGGGAGGTTGCTTGTCTCCTCTTAGACTACCCCCCACAAGACATACAGACACCCACCCCACCCTGCTACCGCCACAGCGATGGTAGCAACGCTGGGGTAATTTAGGCCCAGCTGCCCCGGTCATTAAGAGAAAAACACCCCACATGTATAACGTCTGCTTCTCTCTCTTGGCCTCTTTCATATTCCCTACCTTACTCGACCTGCTGTCACACTGATGCTAGCAGGGTGGTTATGAAGCAGCTGAGGCCCTCAGATCTATATATCTTAGAAAGAGACGATTGAAGAAAAGATTGACAGACGAAGTGATTTTCTTGTTAGAATTTGGGCTGTTTTCATGATCAATTAATCCTCCAATTATTTTCTCATGTCCATCAAATGTCTTGTTTTGTCCAACCAACAGTCCAAAACCCAAACATATTCCGTTTACTGTCAAATAAGACAAAGAAAATCAGCAAATCTGCACAATTGACAAGCGGAAACTGGGGATTTTTTGGCATTTTTGATTGAAAAATGACTTAAATGATTAATCGATTATAAAAATAGTTACTCAAAATTAGCTGTAACTAATCGTTTCAGCTCCAATTAGCATAGTTGTTGTCTTTATGGCTGCCATGGTTATTGAAAGTTTTCTTTTACATTTAATAAAACACCTGCTCCTTTGTTAATCTCTCTCCGCTGCTGTTGTGTTTACCATTAGAATGGGATGTTAGCTTATTTTCTACCATCCTGTGAAATAATGGAAGCTCAAACCATTAGACGATTAGTCAATAGATGAAATTGATTAATCATTTAAGTCATTTTTTAAAAGTAAAAATGGCAAAAATTCTCCAATTTCTAGCTTCTCCAACGTGAAGATTTCCTGCTTTTCTCTGTTTTTATATCACTGTAAACTGTAAAATATCTTTGGATTTTGGACTGTGGGTCGGACAAAACAAGACATTTGGTAGACCAAACGATTAATGCATTAGTTGAAAAAAGAAGTCAGCAGATAGATCACTTAGGAAAATAATTGTTAGTTGCAGTTTTAAATGGCAGTATACAGTATGCCCGTGTAAGCACTTCACTTCTGCTGGTTTTCTCTTTTTGCTGTCAAACCTGTAATATCAATTTGTGTCGCCAAGGCATGTAGAAAAGAAAAAATAGTGGATAAAGGAAAGGGGAGCAATAATGAAAAACAAACGTAAACACAATGATGAAACTCTCTCTCTAGCATATATTGATCACATCCCTCATTCATGTTGGGGTGGATGAGACCAATGGCAGTGCTGTGAGTGATGCTCTCTGCTTTGCTCTAAATAGAGCCCCTCCCAGCTCCATAAAGCCCGCTCTTTTTTTTTTTTTTTCTCCTCTCCCCCCTCGTCCACATGCTTGTCTTTCACCCGTCCTCTATTCCCGTGTGTTTTTACTGATGCTATATTTAACCCGTGGAAAGATGAATGCTGTGTGTCTCGGAGAGGAGAAGGGAAAAAATGGAATCACTGTGTTTTCTCCTGAATGCTGTTACAAGCTGTGGATATGTGAATGTTGGTCACGACGGTATCATTTTAGGGGTCGGGGAATTCACCAGTGGTCAGTTTGTGCCATGTGAGAGCTTGTGTTTTTCTGTGGAAACTAGGAAGACTTTTAAGTTTTCCACATACACACCCAGCTGGTAACACTTAGTGTCAAAAGACAACTTACATTTCCAGTGTCACATCCCAGCCCTAATTAAGCTCACCATGATCTCACTTTTTTAAAAGTCTGATGGTTAATTTTAGTCATCGCAAGGGGGGAAAAAAACACGTTAGAAAAAAAGATTACAGTGTCTCCAAAAGGAATTGACCTACACATTTATCAGGGTTTAGAGCCATGGCAGTTCATCAATCAGAGCAGAGACAAAACGATTTTGATTTGCATACATTTGAAAAGCAAATGTGCGTCGTGCAGCACATCAGGGTTCTTTCCTATTCAGCAAACAAGACACTGACCTGGACGTGACCCGGTTCCTGTCTTCGCACATACACTCACAGAGAGAAAGTGTCTCGGGAATAACCAGGAGCACGCTCTCTGAGGGGTCCCCCCACCCACCCCCGGTTTTGGAAACACCAGATCTGCCTCACAGTTATCGTTGTCAAACTGAAACTGAAGTGTGTGTTTTGGCATCTCCTATCGGAATCAAACTTCCCAGCTATTGTCGCTATTTTGTCCTGGAAAAGACAAAAAAGGAAAACTGTACGCATGCTGCACCGGACTCAAGGTCACCCAAAATATGTGTGCATATGTGTGTTGGTCGGCCCCTCCTTATCTCTTTCCTCTTGTGGAGAGGTGACGCTCATGCTCGGCATGGCTCCTCTGCATGTCATCCTTCAGTCTGCTGAAAGCCCAGACTGGCCGCTGTCACATGAATGGATGATTGATGGGTGGATGCGTTGAGGGAGGAAGGGAGGGAGCAGGAAGAGAGCAGGGGGTGTCAAAAAATGCCACCCTTTTTCTTTTCCCTCTCATCTTTTATTTTTTTATTTTTTGTTCTCTCTTTTGCCAATTGGCTCAATGTCACAGACTCTTCTGCCTGGATGCCCCCGTCCCTCCGTACGATAAAGGGAGGGCAGAAAGAAGATGGTGAGAGGTAGGAATTTGGGGGGAGGGGGGCGTGCAAATGCAGGCAGGCAGAACAGAACCAGCCTAATGCTCAGTGAGGCTGAGACGCTATCCATTACACATGCCCAAGGCATCTTGGTCAAAACACTCGCCCCCCTATCTGGCTCTATCTTTGGCCTCAAGACATGACATACACTGGTCAGGGGTGTGTGTGTGAAGAGAATAAAGTGCTCAGTTTATCTGTGTAGCTCATTTCTTAAGGCGGTATTCACCATCTTCCATCCTCACCTTACAGGCTTCATTAGCCACAAATTATGTAATGCACTGTATAGAGGCTGGTAGATAAGAGATATATAGACTGCAGCCATGAAGCGTTTTCATATATGAAAGAACATACAGTGCAGATGACAGTGCAAGTAGACACAGATTGGCCTTCTTTCAGCCATTTCCTGCAAGAAAGTTTTTCTCATGACTCTTTTTTTATTCTGTATGTAAAACGGCAGAAAACGAACGTGTGTGTGAGCAGACTTTGATTTTAATCAACTCTTATGTAACAGGGGTGTTATCAGGACATATCTTAACCCGCTGTGTTAGTGTGGGCTTTGAGGTCTTTGCAGGAAGCCACGTTATTTCCTGTCAGCGTCAGCAGTGGAAATGAACAAGGGCACCCTGATGAAGGAATGATTTCATGAATGGATGACAGAGGAGCCTCCCAATGGCAGAGCCACTCTGTTTTGGGATCTCCAGTCCTTCTCTCCGATTGGCTGTGGAAGCTTCTCGAGTTCAAGACTGAACTTGTAGCAATTCGTCTATGACAGTGAATATAATACCCCCAAATTGACCACAACTGCTTAATTATAGACTAGCAGTTATTGCTAGAAAAACCACCGGGTTTAAGTAATCTAAGAAAGAGCCAACATGCTGTCAGTTAAAACGGGTGAATTTTGGGTGATTTGGATCAAAGAATCCTAAAACATAATTTTACACAGATTTGGGGTCTTAAAAATGTAAATGAGGATTATTTCCAGAGTTAACAAGACAGTCAAAAAAAGTGTCTGACCAGGTAAGAGTGCGAAAAAGGAAATTCCAGCAACACACGCGCCACTTAGAACAAAGTTTTATTCCTAAAACCAACACACTTTGGTATGTGGCCTCCCTCGGTGCTAATATGAAGATCACTAGTGCTGAATCCAATAGTTAGACCACAAAAAAGTGACGATTTCCAGATTGTTTTCGGTTTTATATCACTGTAAATTCAGTATCTTTGAATTTTGGATTGTTGGTTGGACAAAACCAGCTATTTGAAGACATGATATTGGGTTCTGGGAACTTGTGATCTGCCTTTTTCACAATTTTCTGACTTTTTATAGACTAAGAGATCATTGATGGTTGGATCCCATCAACAGCTGATGGTCACTAAACTCCCACCTGCAGCCTTAATGAAATTGGACTGGACTGCAGTGGATAAAGCTGCTGACTTAAATGTGTAATAACTCTCCCTCTTCCTCACTGAATTTAATAACTCGTCTGTCAATCTCAATAAACTTCAGGTCACCACATGACTGTCATGGAGTTACGTTCCTCTGCCTGACGTCCTCATCTATTTTCTGTCGTGAAATGATGTAACCTCAGCCTGTTTTGAATACTGTAGGAGGGTGTGTGGCACTGACTGTGTGTGTGTGTCCAGAGAGCGCCATGAGATCCATAACTCAGAATTGATTGGATTATATTGGTTTCAGCGTGGGGGTAGGGGGGCACATGCTTTTGCTCTGCTTGCAGCTGCAGCTCATACACATGTTGCTGCATGATGTCACAGCGGTTCACTGTGTAGATGTTATTCACAGACAGTTTTATCTTATTAAGTTTTCAATTATTCCAACATGGATAATTTGGACTAAATAATGTCCACAATTTCCAAAGAGCTGCACAAATTTAAAACAAATTATAGCCCTTTTTATGAAGAGGAAGTCCTCTTTTACACACTGCTTTGTGAATATTTTAGATTTAATAATAACATTTTGTTGAGCCTTTTCATCCCATTTAAAAGGCAGTTTATTATTTTGGAACATTGCCCCGCATTGAGGCGATCTTTTAGACTCGCCTGGCCTAGATATTTTGTGAACAGTACGTCACTGTTGCAGATCTTTAATCCCTTTGACTTCTTAAGAACTCGTAATATTTTGTTTTAAGCGTAAGATGGTAAAACTGGGACTTTGATGTGTTTTCATTCTGCCAAGAAAAATCTGGCAATCTGGAGACAGCTGGGCGGTTTGGACTGACATCACATTTTTAAGAGTCTTGGGTCTCTGAGAGTTTGTCTTGGTCGTGTCTTACATGTTTTTCCCCCTGCAGTACGTGATGAATGCAAAAACAAGGTTTTTAGTTTGTCCTGCTGAGCAACAGCCCTGACATGCTTATTTTTTAGCTTCAGTATGAGAATATGCACCTTTCTCCAGTGAATCATTCCCGCTGGGCGCCTGGCCTCCCCAAGTTCAGGGAAGCAAAGAGGTGTTGTGTTGATAATGGGGAACACTAAGGCGGTTTAAGAGTTATGGGGGGCAAGCAGGGGAGAGCAGTGAGTGATCACCTCCCCAACTGGTCTGTTGATAGTGTGTTGTGGGGCCCAGGGTTGCCATGTCTGGTCCCTGAGTGTGGCCTGTGAGACTTGGCTGACCTTTCTGATCAGACTGTGTGTGTAGCCTCCTGACCTAACACGCAGTCTTGTGTCTGGATTATCACTCTTCTTTTTGTGACTCATATATCTATTTTGTTGTTCTTTTTTTACACAAGATGTGGTGCGCAAAAATACTTTGCATTACAGTCCTACTGCTGCAGAATGAAGGTTTACAGCTACATGTTGCTGCACCTGTGCAGTTAGCAGAGTTGTCACAGTGGTGTGTTGGTTTTAGCTGGCCTTAGCCAAAGTGGATATTGAGCTCTCGTGGGTCAGTTGACATCCTGGGGATCCCTGTAATTTGGAGAAGGCGAAAAAAAGCTGGAGTGATACATAGCACTATGGGGTTATTAAAAATGTATGAATATCTTAAACCCCACCTCGGGCTACTCCTTGCTCCTAAGTGGTTACGGCGTTTCTCATTTGAAGTGAGCACAGAGCATCTCACTGATGAAGCCGCCTTACAGCTCATGTCACAATCACAACCATCTGGACGTCATACAGCATCAAAGGGTGGAAGGAACATAAACAATCCCAGACAAGCATTTACTGGCATCCAGTAGTTTCCTCATTCCCTCTTCAGTCATTTCCGGCACATTTTCCTCTCTAAAGCTTGATTTCTTTGACATCCCACAGTGAGAGGAAGTCTTTAACTTGATGCTCATTTACTTAAGAGAGCCGACTTTTTGCTTCACGGTGGTGGGGGCTGCGGCACTCCACTTGCCTTTTGTCGGGGAGTCTTCCCCCTGCAAAGTAGAGTGAAGATTTTTTTGCAGAGTAATGCAATAAATAACTCAGGCGGGATAGAGTCCCCGCATTGCCAGCAAAGTGCAGAATCACTCAGGTTTGGAGTTGGAGGCAGAGAGCTTGTACGGTCCTCTCCTCTGTAGGTTTTCACAGGATCACACAGACAACTTGAAACCTCGAGGTGTATTTTCACTTCATCAGCGAGACAGCGGTGGAAGGTGCACATTGAGTCAGTGACAGAGACCTTTTCCTTGGCTGTGTCCTAAAGAGTCAGAGAGGAGAGGGAAATACGTTCTTCACCGGTTTCCTGTCCTGCGTTGCGGCCTGATGCATGATGATTTAGAGTGAGACTTTGCTGCTCCGATTCTCAGGCTGACTGAGCCTGGTACCGCTGCGGAGACGAGCACAGGGAGGCACAGCCAGTCGGGAAGAGACACCATCACAGGAAGAGAGACGGAGAGAGTCAAGAAGGGGCAGGGTTACCAATACGGAAAGGCAAGAAAATGACAAGAAAAAGTGCAGTCTCCTCCATCGTCCTTTAGGCTTCTCCTCCACCGGTCAGTTTGCATTCTGCTGCGTAACCATGGTGATGCCTCTCCTGCACGTCGATAACCAGGTGGACTTTTTTGCTCTGGACTGCTGATAACTCTTTCCTGCTGGATCCCTCTCTCAAGAAGGCATTTTTTTAACATCGAAGATAACCCCCTGAGCATGAATCATTAACATATTGCTAACGAAGCGTGTCCGGGGCGATGGCCACAGCGGATAGGATGCCCGCTGAGCTCGCAGATGGGCACAGAGATGCTCCCTTTGCCGTCTGCTGATGCCTCCCTCTGTCCGTCAAGGTGGCATCGAGGAGCGTCGCTGCCAGCAGGGTGCTGCTGGGCGCAGCAGGGTTTGGTACACACAGCTGAGGGGCAGGTGTCTGGGCAGTTTCTTCAGTGCAACGTAAAATGGCTCATCTTAAAGTTCTCGACTGTATGATTAACAACAACTGGAGTTTGATCTGCGATCTGTACTGCACCTGGAACAATCAGGTCAGTTTTCTCTTTATTTTTTAAGCATTTGGCTTATAGGAGTGACTGGGCAAGAGGGGAATTAGCTTCTTTGCTCTTTAATATTATCTTTAGGCTTTTATTGATTGTGACAGTAGAGCTTGACAGGAAACATGGGGGGAGTATATGACATGCAACAAAGGGTTCGATTTCAGCCAGGGATGGCTGAAATCGAACCAGGCACATTTACTGTAATTACTGTATATATACATCCTAACCACTAGGCCACCACGATGCGCCATTAGTTTCTTATCATATGGCAAACTGGCAGCTACTGGGACAGGCCTCTCCAACCACCAGCCTATCCTATACCCCTTACAGAGGTAGTCATAAAGGTTTATCTACACGTTTCTACCTGTAGATGTTGGTCACCCTTCCTCACTTTTTATATGAGCTTGCCTTCTTCTCTGTCCCCTATTGCTCTCTGGAGTTCTCCACGGAAAGGATAGGCATCCCTAACATTTTGCATATTAATAGCCAGCATTCATTCAGTAGTGCAGTGTGGAACTGGAGACTCTGGAGTGCAAGGCATGCTGACCTCTGAGTGTCCCTGCTCTTGCAGACAGAGTGCCTCATGCAGCCTCAGGTGGCTCGAGACTAAACTTGCTTTCAGAAAGTCAGTTTTATCAAGTTGTTTAGCAAGTGATTCTTGGACTGAAATCTCTTTCTCTTGGCTCAACTTTCTTGAACAATTGTTTTATAGTAAAGGGCTTCATTTAGACATTTCAACAAGCTTAACTGCGTCAAAAACTGGTGAACTTACTCATCCCATTGGCAGTTTGAAAAACTACAAAGGCTGGCTGGTAAAGTCAATTGGAGGATGTTAACGTGTAATGGGATGAGATGTTAAGTGCAATAGTGTAAAGGTCGAAGTCTTTTTATGTCCAGAAAATGGCGCATTTGCCTGTGAATCTGAGCATATGAATGTGGACGTTCTCTCTATCATACAGTGCTCTTTGTGGCGCTATCTTGTATGTATCCATTTATCTCTATATGCACAGAAGTCAACTTGGCACCCGTACCAACACTTCATATCTCTGACATGCCTTTTTCAGCTTTTTTACTGGAAACTCACACAGACAGCTCATTGTTTCACGCATTTTTTCCCCTCTCCCCTTTTTCATTTTGCATGGAATGCCTGATGTGAGGAGTAAAGAAGCCTTGCCGTGTCAAACATTGCAGCAGAGCTGCTCTCTGGTATGCCCCTTGCCCTAATTTAATTTTAGCAGTGCTGAAAATTCTTTGCGTCCCAGGCCGAACTGATAGGCCTCTGTTTCCAGAGAGCCTGTGCTGTCCGAGGCGCTGAAAACGGCCTTTGTGCGCCAGTAGCACAGCACAGAGGCCTCATGAAATATTTACAGGCTAACACCTGGTGTGAGACAGAGAGAGAGGAGCCAGGGAATCAACAACACTGCCACCAATAACAGCAAGGCCACAACTCTATTAACATGTTGGCCTGCCAAAAATATTTGGTTTGTTATTGTTTGATCTTTGGCATTCTCATGAACAATAGCTTTCATTTAAGTCTCAAAGAAACAAAGAATGAAAAACATTCACAAAACTATTTGGAGCTGAAACGATTAGTTGATTAATGGGTTAGTCCAGCAACAGAAAAATAATTGTCAGCTATTTTGATAATCGATTAATCGCTTCAGTTGTTTTTTAAACAAAAATAGTGGGGGGGGGGGGGGAAGCCAAACATTTTTTGGCTTTAACCTCTCACATGAGATGATCTGCTGCTTTTCTTTGCCATACATCATTTTAAATTTAATATCTTAAGGTTTCAGACTCGTTGCCAAACAAAACAAGACATTTGAAGACACCATCTTGGCCTTTTGGAAATTTGGTCATGTCAGTATCTTTCTGTGCTAGCAGGTGTAAATTAAATCTCAACCAGATTTTTGACCAATTCATCCCCCGCTGCCAGTGCCATCAAATTAAACTCCATTTCTGCCTCTAGTGGATACACTTTTGGATTACATTCTAAAATTATGCTATCCTGCATTATTTCCTTCCCCAACATCAATTTTAACAAAATATGATCAATATATATATCATATAGCTACATCATTTCAAAGTGCCCATTAAAGGGGGTTGTTATTTACAACTAAAACAATCAAAGATAGCATCAATCCACCCCTGGTTGTTGTTTGTGTTCTTGAATATGTCTGAGTCTCCCCACTTTATTCTGAAGAGTGGTTTTAACATGGCACTGGGGGGTTAAACAGGAGAGTCTGACACACTGTCATGACCCGGTCCTGTCAAAAACCTCAAAGAGCAACCAGGATTAATAATTCATAGATGAGGAAACCAATTATACAGGGCTCTGCTCGCATCTGGGTGGGGGGACCCTAGGGACTCTAATTGGCCCACCTGCGCTCTGTCTCTGAAGGGTTGGCCGAGGTGGCTGGCTGGATGTGAGAGTGGTGTGTGTGTGTGTGTGTGTGTGTGTGTGTGTGTGTCCTCTCTTTGTTTGGATGCCTCTGGCTTTGGGCTTTTAATGTGGGGGGATGGCTTCCTCAATGGTGCATTGGTAGCCACTTCAGCTGACATCCCTGTAGTGATGGACCACACCCAATACATCAGGAGGGGCTTCCCATGTCCCCTTCAGTGCTTATTTTGGACTAAGAGACAATTACAAGGCAAGCAAGAAATAACAAAAATTTTAATTATGTAATAGTAGGGCTATTGTTGTTATTTTTATTATCATAATTTATATTTATATTTCTTTAATTAATCTATCTTGTATTATTGTAGAGCTGAAACGATTAGTAGATTAATCAATTAGTTGAGCGATAGAAAAATAATTGACAGCTATTTTTCTAATGGATGAATCGTTTCAGTCATTTGTCAAGCAATTATTTTTACAAAAAAAAAAAAAAAGCCAAAAATTCTGAGGTTGCAGCATCTGAGTTGGACAAAATAATCAATTTGGATAGGTCGTTTTGGGCTCTGGAAAACTTTCCGCACTTTCTGACATTGTATAGACTGAATATTAGCAGATTATTAGAGAAAATAAGCTGCAAATTAATCAGTAATTAAAATAATTGTTTGTTAAAGCCCTAAGCAAAACTAAACTAGCATAGTACACTAACATACACTAGAGTAGAAAGCCACCCCTGGGCTCTTTGTACTTTTGTAGCGAACCCTTCTTTGGACGGTGATTTGGGCTTCTGATGTGCATCAGCCCACTTTTGTCTGGTCTCTCTCTCTCTGTCTGTCTGTCCCTTTCTCTCCTCTCTCCTTCCATCTCCATTTCTCCTTTGTGGAGAGGAATTCCAGGCTGTTGGCCCGCACAATTGCCCCGGCCATTAGCATATGAAAGCAGCCGAGGGGCAGTGAGTGAGGCGGGAAAAAGGGAGGGAAGGAGAGTCATAAAACTTTGAAATCCCAAGCAGACATCAGAACTTTAATCAGCCTCATGGTAGCGCATATTTCCCTTTATAATTCCTTTATACTCTAATGCTAAAAAGAACAGAGTTAGTCCGCTCTCTCTGCTTCATCCCTGTCGTTTTATTCATGGACATTGTTCTGCCTGACAGTTTCAGCATGTCAATGATAACTGACAGGCTTATCTTTTCAGCCCCTGGCTACGACTCCTGTCTTCAACCCAAGATGTCCAGACCTTGATAGTGATATCGCCTGCTCCTAATACACTTCTCTCAGGCATAAAATCAATCAATCTAAAGGATTTGCTTCGCTCTCTTGAGATCTTAATGTGGTCCCAAATGAGGCCGTGTCCACATGGTTTAGTAAGGTGGATAACTCTGAAAAGGCTGTGTATATTTGAAAATGACTTGTCCACACGGTACATATGTTTTCTGATAATTTCCGGTGCTTCTTGGTAAGACGTGGGACTGACCGGGTTATTCTGCTGAGTCTCAGCACCTTAAACCTCTGTTCTGTCCTCCTGTTCTGCATGATCAGTGTTGTATTTCATTATAGCAGAGCACACAATTTACAAGTACTGATTCGGACATATTGTTTCTCTTTTGATAGTGGTAGTGAGAGATATTGATTTGGTCTGGAGACCTGGTGAGATCAGTGTTTTATGCTCTCCAAATTGCCTGACAACATAAACATAAATGGTTAAATGACAACAGCTGTTTTGCGTGATTGTCTATATTTGGCGTTCATAATGGGCAATCGCAGAATAGATCGGAGGCCTCTTAACATTACTGCTACCCTGCACCTGATCATGTCTGTGAAGGCAAACATCGTTATTATGGAAAAGCTTTGTTTTCCCCATCCACAGACACTGCTGTGCCCTTTCAGGTGTATTCACTGCGGAGAGCATTTATCTGGATGGGAGGCCAAAACAGAGCGGAAAAGATTACTGGTGGACAAACTGCAAAACATGTGTTGTGTCAGTGAGTTAGGCATTAAACTATGAAGCACTACCTCCCACTGAGGCAGGTTAATGTTTACACACAGAGGGCAGTTTCAAGTGCCACGACATAGATTACCTTGAGATACCTGAACCTCTGACTTGCACCTCTAAGCATTTTGACAGGATCTTGTTACAAGCAGCACTCAGCATTAAGTTTTGATTTAAGTAATTTGTACTTTACAATGATTTCAAGCAGCTGAACACAGAAGACATCTGAGCTATGGGTGTGTGTGATAAGGGGGCTCACATGAACATGTTAATCTAGAAGAAGAAAAAATGTATATTAAGGTTGGAGTACAAAAACAAGAGTCACAAAATTTGTCAAAATGCCAAAGATTGTGCTCAACACCTTTTTGATAAATCAGCTTGTAGTTTGTACTCTTCTTCAAAAATAGGTCACATTTGATACACCAGCACCAAGAAATGTAAGATACCCCTCCTGTAGCTACTATTGCTGTGTCATTGTCACTCCATACAGCTGCAGACTACGGGGTTTTCTTCACCGTAGACTCGGGGCATGTCTGCCTGTGGTCGTAAATTTGAGCCGCTGTACTGTAGTCCTTGGCAGTTTGGCTGTGTTTGTAGTGAACAGCGGCGTGAACAGAATGCTGATTCACCTCATGCTGCCACAGTAACCCCTCACTCCCCCTCCCCACACATGCACACAGACACGTAATCCCTATGACATATGTGCACAGTGCTGCAGTAAACATACAGTGATGCTGTGTGTAAAGGTTTGCCTGCATATGGCTGAATTGCAGAAAATGGGCTGAAGAGAAGAGTGTCTCTAGAGACTCAGCTCAGCAAAACCAAGAAACACCTCGTCCTTAGAGTGTAACCTTGGTAACACAGAAAAGGATAAAGACGCCTTTCTACTATAATATTTCAAGTACGCTATTCTTCTAAGTCCGAAAAAGGAAGAGGAGAGAGGGAGAAGACAGCGGAGGGTGTGAATAAGAAGTAGCTGGATGCTGTTGAGTCTCCTTGGCCCGGGTGATGAAGAACTGGCTTGGAAAAGATGCAGCTCTCTTTGGTGCAATGCAGACAGGGCTGGGAGGAGCCTCGCCAGTGGGTGGAGAGCTGCATGCGCATGCACGTGTGCGTGCAAGAGAGCGTGTGTGACTGTGTTTGTTAGAAGGTGTTGTTTTGTTTTCATCTATAAGTGTTTACACATTGACTCTTTTGCCCAACCTCCCCGGGCTCACGCTCTCTCGAGGTGAGGTTGTAAATATCACTGGAAGAAGAGGGTTGCTATGGTGAATTTGTATGTCTTTAATTTTTTTTTTTTTGCATGTGTTTTCTCAAGGTTTGAATGCCAGAAACGCCACTGTGGTGCACGGTACATCTAAACTCGATCAACCTACTAAGAGCAGTTACGTCATGCAAGACAGTCAGAGGGTGGAGCAGGGGGGAATGAATAATCCCTCTGCAGAGCCGTGACGGGAATCCATAGATCACTGGTGTGTCACCCTCTCTATATTTGAACCCTCTCTACTACTACTATCAGAGCTTGTCCCTCACAATCTCATTTAGCTGAGATAAATGGATCAATAACTTTAGGAGAATAGTTTGCTTGCAGTATGCTTGAATTCTAAAAAAAACTCAATCATCATCATGTCCTTCTCCTGTGCTTCCAGCTCCTCCATAAAATGTTGAGCTCGGCATATTTTCCTGTTTTCCTCACACAGCCCTGAGGCATCCCAGTAAAAGTGGCGTTAATTGGCTGCCTGTTCAGTGCCAGAGCACGCGATTGGCCAGACGACACAGGCTTCACAGCGATACAGACAGTGATAACGATGCCCTCTGTCCTGGATCAGTCAGTGTGCACATCCCGCTTTGTTCTGATGCTGATGAGACCAAACCACATTAGCATTCAGAGCACCTCCACACCTATGGTCCTCTGACAGCGTGACAGAGATGGGCTGAGCCCTGGTTTGCTAATCAACAGTGATGAATTACAAGCAAAACCAATCTGACAGTGTCACAGGAGAGGTCACCAGGGGAAGACGGTGCCAAATTTACTATTTTTGCAAAACTGAATACCTCTCTGCCCGACCCTAGGAAATCTATTCCGTTGCCATTGTCTGTCTTTATAACACAAATGACATCCATCTGTTTCTCCCTCGCTGTTTTCCTTTGGCTTTTATTTTTTAAAGGGGCCTGTGCGTGCATGCCAGAGAGAATGGCTCACTAGTTGACTGAGTGTTTACTGTGGTGATGGAGAATGCAGTGGACACTCCCTCTCTGTTGTATGGGACCCAAGGATGATTAGAAAACAGTCTTATGAAGGCAGACAAAGGAGAGACGGGTGCAAAGGTGAAATAGACACGAGACTAAAGACTGAGATCCTAAAGTTGCTGTGAGGTGCAGTAAGAAGGGGCAACAATAAAGGACAGGAGATGAAGGGAAAGAGGAAGAGATGAGGACTATGAGGTTTTTATTGTTTCCAGCTGGGCCTGGGTGTGGTCATCATGGCCTGGAGACCTGCTGTGTTCAGTTCTGCTCCGAGTCCTCCTTCACAGTCTCTGACCCATCTGCCAAATGGCTTCTCTGTGTGTTGTTTTGTGTCTGCATATGGTCCCGCACGTGTTCAACTTAATGGCGATTTAATTGTGTTGTTGTGTGATGTTATTGTTTCACGTTGAAATATTTACATTTTAGGGGTTTTTGTGCAAATTAGAAGCACTGCAGGAGACACATCAGCTTCTGCGGGAATCAAACTGGTGCCGTTTCCATTACAGGATGATCTGTTGAAATAGTAGGAAACCCAGCAAGTGGAATATGTGTCTCCAGGCCGTAAATCGAATTGGACGCTGCTCATTTTTTTTATTGTTTGCTGTGACTACCATCAGTTTTTGACATGTTTTATACTCTGTTGAGGGTCAGCTGAGGTAGTGACAGCGGCGTAACTTTGTCAGCACTTCCTGTCCAGGCTGGCATATTTACACATTGTCATCAGTGTTGTCTCTTTCTATGACTGGGGGACACATTGCTAATACATTTTTATCACTTTGCATATGAGAGAGCTACAATTTCAGTTTCCCGAAAAGCAACAAACACCTGCAAATTAACCAATGCTTTAAACGTAATTTGTATGGAGACATTCCCTGTTATTGTGCTGCACCACATTTTGAATATAATTCAACACAGTGTACAAATGGGATGGGGAAAAAAAGCAACAAAGACGTCCAGAACAGCCAAACATCCAAACAGTTACGGGAAGAACACAGGCAGCCAGATGGACTGAAAAAAGGCTCTATTAGTGAAAACGCCAGTTAACATGGCTTGAATTGGCTTATATTAGCCAAACTAAATTATAAAGCATGGATTTAATTACATAACATGATGCTACACTCAAATCAGTTGCTTTTGTGATCACATTGATGGATTGAGTGTGACAAAAGGGGTCAGTGTTTTTTACTCCTTGCAGGATTTAGTTTTGGCATGTATGAAAGATAATGTAAGTGTCTCTGACAGACTTGTAGCCACAGCGCTTATAAAAACACCACTTTAAAACCAAAGTATTCGGCCTTCACCGCACAATCCTCCTCTGGCAGCCTTTTGGTGCAGTCCTCGGTCATGTGGTTTTTCCTCTTCTCTCATCGCTTCATTATTCAATTAAGCTGTAAAACACATGTTAAGCTTAACATTAACCGCATGGAGGATCCCCTATTGGGACGAGAGCAGTAAAGATCATCCGTGGGCTCTTGTATCATGCTCCATCAGCAGCGATGAGACTCTCAGCCTGGTTTCCATTTGGACCTCCGGTGGACTAGGGTGATGCCGCACGACGGGAGCACCTAGTAAATACCTTCTGGTTTGGAGGGTGAGACTGCAGAGAGCTAGGTCTGGCGTGGATGAAGCGCAGATGGGTGAGTAGAAAAGGGAAGGCAGAGCCAGGAAGAGACATTTTAGCCTAAGTGGAGCAGACATTTGTGGTTGCTGTAGAGGTTGATTGCTGTAATTCTGAGCACTATATCTGTAGTAGCCTTAAAACAGTGTGTGTCTGTGTAGAGGCTAATGGGGTCAAGAAACAGTAGGGTATAGAGCTGTGATTCAGGTGCAGAGATGCTCCCATACAGCCACCCCATCAGTCCCAATGGGGGCATCCATCAACCGAGCTCCAGGGCTTTTTCTTCTCCGATTTGATTGATTGCTATTGACTGGCACTAATGGAAATGTGGCTGCATGTACACACATGTGATGCAGTACACACAAATGGATGCACGCACACATCAGCATGCAGAGTATCACATACACATTGTAGAAATTCATACACCTCCGTAGACACACTTATTCTGGGCCTTTCCACAGTCTCCACATTCCACTGGCCGTATATCACCGAAGGCCCCAACTGCTTTTAATCAGTTGGGTCATGAGGCACTCCAGATGGGCCTCAGCGTTGGGTGGGACTGCCGTGGACGTGGTGGAGGAGGAGGGGGTCTTGAGCTCGTAATAGTCAACATATTTGTGCCCCCTCTCCTCTATCCTCAACATCCCCTCCCGTCCTGTATTGCGTCACCCTCCTCAGAGACCCGTGCTGGACAGCTTGAGCTACATTGGGGCTGCCATATTCAGCGCATGCATTTCTAAGGCTCTCACTTTTCCAGCGTTTTACTAGCTAACATTTTCCATCACCAGACTGCATGCTCTGAGTGTTTTGAAAAGAGCACTGTGTGCCTTTGGAGAGCGGCATTGCAGGATGTGTTTTTACAGTCTCAGGAAAGATGTAGGTGTACATTGCAATTTAGTATTTTTTATTCTCCTCAGATGTCTGGAATATTGAGTTCACAAAGTACAGAATGTCTTGATCTCGGACATGTGGGCCATAAGACAAAATATGTGCAGAATGTGCATTGAGTCTCTTAGCACAGTGTGTTTCAGCCTAATCAGAGTAGGAATAAGACTTCATGGATGTACCAGTAGCATTTTTGGTCAGCATCCCACACGTCCTATCTTGCTAAGATTGGGAAAGGGGAACAAGTTGGGGAAGAAGAAGGAGATATTATAAAGGAGTCCTGAATCTGAAAGTTCATCCAGTCCAAAAGATCAGCAGTCCAAAGCTAGACCATGATGGCAGGAATTCTTTTGGCAGGTGTAATATACACTTTCTTACTTGCATAGTAGCCAAACCAACACACATCATGCTCATAAACACGCAGAGTAATTTCATCTCTTAAGTTGTTTAATAATCACAATAGCTGGTCTTTGTCAGCATGTCATTATACAGTCTCGTGCTTTGATTCACTCCGTGTTCAGTCTTGCTTTGACAGTGTTTACGACCGTTACCTGGATACAGTGGTACTAATCTCCTCTTTCCTCGTCACCTCTCCGACTCACTGCTGAGGTCTCACGTTACAGGGGCTGACGTCGCCTCATTTTCGGCACAGGCCTGTTGGGTTAATACTCGCAGGGCGCACACCCTGGGTGAAGGTCACAAAACATCCGCACTACAGGAAAACGTCTGGGATAGTCTCGCATATTTTGAGTGGAATGGGATCCAACATAGTACTGAGTTGTTCCTCAAAGCTCGTCCCCAGCAGAGAGGTTCCTGTCCCCATACTGAGAATGTGGTTTAGTGCCAAAATGAGGCACAACCAGCTGCCCCGTGATGCTCTGTTGGCAGGCAGAGTAGGACAAGAGAAAGAAGTGGATACAAGAACAAGGGAGGGACTTGCCAGTTTTGTGGGCAAAGAGCAAGCTTCAGTCAGATCTTGAGTCCTCATGAGTACCCTTTTTGGAGACTGTCCTCCCAAGTAAAATGACAGTCGTCTCAGCAAGTGCCCCATTGGTGACTTTCAAGTAACAAAGCCTTTTAGCAAATGAATTAATTATGATGGGGGCAAAGGTGACATGGTTATAGAGCAACAAAGTCCAAGTAGGGAGGAGGTTGGAGTGTCGTTCTAAAGACCACGGACAAGCGACATATTTTGTTGTTGAATCTGGAGGACTTGTTGCCTTTTGGTTGCAAACTTATCACATTATGACATTAGGTTTTGCAGCCAGTTCACTGCAGTGAAGGCTTCACACGCCATAGCAGGGACATAGAGTGACTTCTGCAACTATTCCTTACACTATGGTGGAACATTCCTGTCAGTGGGATTGACTGAGTAAGGTTTGCTCAGTTTAGCAGCTGATCTCAGCTCTCCTAAAAGGATTAGAGTGGTTGTACCTGTAGGGTAGACACTGATCATCCCTTGATGGTTGCTACTGTAGCTTAAAGTTATCTGTGACTATGACTGTCAAGCTGTCCTGCACTTACCTGCACTCTTGTCCACATACTCGATTTGCGCTCAGCTAATGAGCTCTGGATTTACCCAACACCCTGCTGCTATCTCTCTACGTCTCCTTACACTTTCTCCTTGCTAGCCATTTAATCACGACTTGTTGCCCTGTCAACAATCCCCAGCCCTCCTACTGGTGCCACTTGGCAGGTTGATGGCCACTTCAAAGACTATTGATAGGATATGAGCAACTAGTTTGATGGCTCCAACTACTTTTCTTCTCTACTATCTTTGCCTTTTCCCTGGCTGGGGAGTCAAACAGGTTAAAGACAGGAAGCTCTTTACTGTGATGTAATACTACTTTTTATGGGAGGATACACTTATAGCTAGAAAGAAAAGAAAGTCTTGTCTGATTCATTTTCAGGGTGGACCTGATGAGTCTTCACAGTCATTGAAAGCCATAATAATAATATTTAAAAAATCACATTTGTTGTTTGAGTGAGTTACAGATTTATGAATGCAGTAATAGCGGAAATAGCTGCAGGTTTCTGAAATAAAATGGGTGTTTGCTGAGCATGCAGACTCACAGACGCCCACGTCAGACACCCACCCACCTGGTCTGAGTCAGTGCAGCATTACATAAAGAGGCAGTGGCTTCATCTGTCCAAGTCTCCATTAAGGCGAAGTGTCTTGTCTGGTGTTACTCACACGTAACCCTTCACCTTTAGCCCTAACCTTGAAACCTAATTCCATTTTACTTGCCAGTGAAAGCTTAGAGTGTGTGTGTGTGTGTGTGTGTGTGTACATGCATGTCAGTGTTTTCCACCACTGTTGTCTTGCATTAATATGTGTGGGTGCCATGCAGGAGTCCTCTCTGTCCCCAGTAGAAATCATCCACTCTCCCGCCAACAGATTATAAACAGATTTAATGCTTAATCAGTTGCTCTAGCTCAGCTGCTCTAGCTCAGCCCCACCACCACTATTGCTGACTTCTTCTCCTACATGACACACACACAAACACACACACACACTCCTGCCCCTCCTCCCACCCACATGAGCAAGTGGCAGTCAGTTGAGTTTGCCGGTGAAGCCATCTGGCCCTCAATCTGGGCTTGCAGAACCACCAGCAGCCCTTTCTCTTTGCCACTTACAGTAACACTTAAGCTCGCACTTGTGCCACATCCCAGCGCAAACAATCACTGCTGAGTCACAGTTCTAGACAACGTTTGTTCAACTGGTGCATGTGATCATTCTGTATTGTTAGAAACAGTTATTTCATATTATTTTTAAAGGTAATTTAAAGTTTTGTCCTCATGCCTCCAGGTCTTCAGTTTGTTTGTGTTTGTTAGTAGCTGTTTTTTTTAGGGGACAGATTGTGTAATGTGCAATGTACTGCATGTGGTCTGTTTGGTTTTATTTTTAATGGCTGCTGCAAGGCGAGTTTATCCTTCAAGGGACAATAAAGTAAAGTAACATAATTAATAGCCATAGAGAATTTAAATATCTCACTTTGGTGCCTGCAGTGGTTGGAAGTATTTAGGATGTCGATATAAGACATTGTGTTTCCAGCACTGCTAATTCTCACAATAAGCCATGTGTCTTTGGATACAGTTGTGCAGCAGTGTATGTAATGGACTTTAGCTGGTGGTCTTAAAGATGCGCCACAGTCATGAGGCCTGTCTTGTGCATGTTTAACACTACCCTAATTGTACATTAAAAGCAACAGGGACCTTTTGGAGTACCAAACAGTTTGCCAACTGATGTAGTTTCAACTGGGAGAAAACAAAATCAACAGGGAGTGGACATTTTTGCTTTCCTGCTATGGCTTTTTACCTTTTATCTGTCTCCTTGAAATTGATTTGTAAAGCTTCTCGGATTGTGTCTCATGTCCGCAGGAAGTGTTTTATCTTGTCCCCCAGTCTCCTTTAAATAGCATGTCAGTGTTGTTTTCGACATTGTGTTTGGTCTGATCTATTGATAATGACAACTTGGTGAAAATATCGGAAGCCACAAACTTCCCAATCTGGACAGCAAGGTGTGATCAACGTGCCCTGTGAGAGGACATGGCAGTGCATGGTGTTTCCCTCTCTGTTGACACTTGCAGGAAGTGACTGTGTTCACCTCCACCTGTTTTCCTGTCACGTGTCTATGTGATTGGTTGACACTGCCTCATAAATTGTTCATATTTAACCCCTTTTTGCACATTGCCCCCAAGTCATTTCAGACTCTGAAATGTATACTTAACCATGCATTTCCACCAGCATGACAACAAAATACAAAGGAAGAAGTACTCATTTGTTCCAAATGACTTCTGGGAGATGAGGCATGACAGAAAACGACTGGTGGAGAGACGTCAGTGACTCGGCGACGGATGAAAGTTGATTAACTTGCAAATGACCAGCCATGTGGTGTAGACATGGCTAATAAAAGGACATGTTCTGCTGTAAAATGTCATATAGGCATAGTTCTGATCATTCTGCTCTTTGTCTATAACAAAATACAAGAAGTGTTAACTACACTCTATATTCTAACAAACTTTGTAAACAAGCCGGTTAAGCTACTGGGAGTCTTGGTCATTAGGAACATACGATATGCTTTCAACCAACAGTCTTTAACACAGACTTACTGTATCAAAGTCCACCCATTTTACGGCTGTGTAATTTTTGGCTGCCCTTGATGTCAGACACTGACCTGGTCCTTTACAGTTTCACTCTTGGCATTCAGCTGTTGAGGTAATCCAAAATGACTGACAGTGACGTAGTAAGTAAGAGTTAAGTGTCATGTTTAAGGATGCATGACAATTTATGGACGGCAAGAATTCAACTTGAGGTGTGGTTTCTTCTTTTTTAATGATGATATGATGTTTGAGGGTGTTTTGTATTGGTTGACCGTATCAAAACTGATATTTTTGTAGAGGAAAATATATATCCCTGACTGCCCTCTAATGACAAGCAAGATGAGATGTACCTATGATGCAACAATGTTTTTTTGTTTGTTTTTTTGACTCTTGAGCGGTTAAGTGAAGGGTGTGTGTGACGGGAAAATTAATCAGTAAAGAGCACTTAAGAACTCCTATTATTAAGTGGTTCCTATAAAGGGTTACTCATCAGTCAACTTGGACTCATTTACCCTAGATTAAGAAAATACAGACAGACAAAGCACACACTCATGCAGAGCGCTGATTCGTCAGCCCTGCGGCTTCGGGGTCTCAGCCCCCCTGGACAAACATGGGAGGAAAACATTCCAGTGAATAATGGCTGAGCTGCTTCACGCTGCGGGGAGAGAGGTGAAGAGCTAAATAGTCTTTTCTTCAGCTCATCTGGCCCAGGTCCTCATTACATAACTGGGTTTTGTTGGACAGACGCACGGAGAGCAGGCTTAAGAAAAGCAGGGACTGTTGTGGCTGTAAAGAGCCTCTGATGTCAGCCGTTAAAGGAGATGCTGCTTGGGTAAACAGTCAGCACTGAAAGAATGCTTTGATCCAATTTGATATTTGTGTGATGGGCTCTTTTGAATGAAATGAGGCGGGCTTTTCACTCGAGATGTCTGTCAATACATCACATGTGCCTGGCTACTTGTTAACAAGCAGACAGACATCAAACAGCATGCAGCCCTAGAACTATTCTCCACCAAGTGACGTTAGCGCCCAGCTGAAAGACGACATTCTTCTCTCCTCAGCTAATACAGGGCATTACTGTTTGGTCACACCTGCCCCGCCTGTGTAAATCACATGTCTGTCTGTCTGTCTGTCTGTCTGCAGCAGGTCACATGAACTCTCTTGAACCCCACCCTGAACGGCGGTCCTGGCTGATGTTAGCAACAGCTACGCACCGTCCAAACCATTTTTCAACTGAGTCCATCATCTCTTGGGGCTCTCAGATTGTCTGCATTCCCTTATTTCACCCTGAATCCATGGCCTTATCTCTTAACTCACTGCTCCTGGCGCCCCTTTTCTTCTGAGGACACTGACCTGTAGCGTCCAATTCTGCTCCATTCCCGTCTGTGTTCTCAGCTTCTTACGCCAAGTTCTTATCCCCATCTTTGTTCCCACCCGTATATAAGCCCAGTCCTGTAACGCCAGGCTCCAGCCCCACACCCTGCACTGACTTCAATGACAAGTACCAGCTGACATTAGACAGAAAAAGAAACCTCTCTGATTACAGTCGTGCTGATCCACAGAATTACTTGATTACATAAATCAGACCTGCATCCTCTCTGAGATGCTGCTGAATTAAGTCAGAAGGAACGCCTTTCCCTGCAGCTGACTGACACGTCAATCAATGTTTTTCCGTAAAGCCAAATTTGCAACTGTGTGATCCTATTTTCTTAGGTCATGACAATTCAGTTTTTTATTTGCCACATCACAGCTGATCAGTAGAGCTGCAACTACCATTTATTTCTGTTATTGATTAAGCTGACAATTATTTTTTAGATGAATCACTTAGTCTATGAAATGTCAGAAAATAGTAAAAATAATGCCCATTCTAGTTTCCCAGAGTCCAAGTTAATGTCTTTAAATGTCTTGTTTTGCCTGACCAACTGTCCAAAAACCGAAGATATTTGGTTCACAACAATATAAAACAGAGAAAAGCAGCAAATCTTCACGTTGTAGAAGCTGCAACTATAAAATGATTAGCAATTTTACACTATTTTTGCTTGAAAATGACTAAAACTCAAATATCCAAATAGCTTTTTATTTTCTTAAGAGACACTTTGGCTTATCTGCTGAACTGGATCTTAACCATGCTACGACCATGGGTTTGCAGAGTCTTTACATCCAAACACCACCGTGGTCCATTTGATGAGATGCAACATGATGTCACCAAGTGAGTTTCTGGGCGCGCATGTCAGCGTCTTAATTGATGAAGCTGCTGCGGCTAAACATCGGAGGTCTGATGAAGTGCAGTGAAGGGCGCCAGCAAAAGGGGAGGGGGGGTTCAGGAGACACACCCATTGGCAGGAAAGTGGAGGATGAAAGGAAGTGGAGAGAGGAGGAGGGGAGGGCAGAGCTACAGTACTGTATGTGCTCCAACTCGGGCCATGTGTACACAGAGGAAAGCACCATAGTGTTTTCCAAGGGCCATCATTCCTCTGTCAGACACTACAGGCATCCACAGTGACTCAGAGGCCACATTTTCTTGAACTCTTCCTCTCTTTTTCTGTCTGTTTCTCTCATTTTCTCTCTCCACATTCTCCCTCACATTCCCTCTCTTGCTGGATCATAATAGCGGTGTAATTTACAGCTCTTGGTCAGCCCGGGGCTGTGTGTGTGTGTGTGTTGTTTAAAAGGGCGTGTCCCACAGCCCTCATCAGTGTTGGCTCCAGTGCAGAGCACCTCTCTGCATAACTAATACCAGATCTGTCCCATACCAAATCTGTTACAGTCCACTGAATGCCTTTACAAAAACGCAATGGCATTAGTATTGCTGATTTAAAATATATGTATGTATGTAATATATCTATGAATGTTTACCTTTAAGTGACCAGAATATAAGCAGCATATCCATAAAAGCTAGAGCACCAAAACCCTGTGGTGTCTTTAAGACAAACGCAGGGTCAGAAAACAGTCAAAAATGCCCATCACAATCTCCCAGAACCAAAAGTGACGCCTTCAAATTGTCAAAAACCCAAATATATTACATTTATAATGATATAAAACATACAAATGCAGCAAATCCTCACACTTGAGAAGCTGGAGCAAGCAAATATTATCTTATTTGCTTGATAAATTGCCTAAACACAAGACAAGACAATCTTGTGTGTGAACCCGTCCTTCCTCTGTAGAGCTGTGTGTCAACCCTCTATCATGTGGGATGAGTTTCTTCAGTAATAATTACAATCAAGAGAATGGCAGCTGCTGTTTTGGCTGCAGTGTTCAGCAGCACATGCTAGAGCCGCCGCACGTGAGAGAGGTAAACACGAGATGGCCAGACATGTCGAAGGAGTTCACATCAAGATGAATATTTCATGTTCCATTACGCTGTAAAGAGTATTTTTAGAATTTGGCAGCATCTATCCAGTCGCTTATGAATTTTAAATGGCAGTTGTGAATATTTCACCAGTCGACCAGAATAGCCGGGCAGGATGCAACAGATGACATGTTCGGTATTTCCTGGGTGGATGCATTCAAAGTTGTTTTCGCACTTCTCTGTACTAGCGTTTGCACGTCTGTACTGTAGGCCTGATGAGGATAATTTTCCCAGTTGATTAATCTAGACAATTTTGCAACGAATGGAATAATTGCTTATTGTATAAAATGTTAAAAATGGTTTCAATTGTTGGTAAATTGTTTAGATTATTCCCTCTATAATATTATAAAGTGAGAAATGGGGGCTTCCTAGTGGTTGAGTGGTATAAGACACATACCATGTAACCGCAGTGTTCCAGGTTTTATTTCGGCGGGGGACCTTTGTCACATGTTATGACCCGGGCTCTCTCCTTGTGGTAACTGTCTCTCTATACTGTCATTATATCAAATAAAGGGAAATGCCATTAAATTATTTTTTTTATGCCATTAAAAAGAAACTAAAAATCACATTTGTCTGCTGGAATTGACACATTTTTGGCATTTTTGCTTGATAAATGAATTCAGTTACCTTAATTGGTGTCAATTAAGTCTCTGTCATCTGTCTACTTCATTATTTCACTCATAATTTCAGCACTAAATGTGTGTTTAGGCACTTACATCAACGTTAGTTGAAAAGGGTGGGGGAAAAAATCGATTCGCGATTCTTCTTTGATTCACAAATGCCAAACTTAACTTTTTGTACGTTGTTAGTAACGTTATCTTGATGAAACAAAAAAGGTGGAACTCAACAGACAGAGGACTGTAGCATGCTGCCAAATGAATTAACTCTTTTGAATCAAAAGGCTTCGCGCTCTCGCACATATTCAGTCAAGAATCGGTTTGAATCGATACTCGATTCTGAATCAAATCGTGAGAGTCCCAAAGATTCCCACCCCTATTAGTTAAATAATTTCTAGATGGTATTACATTGTATTTTGTATTACCTAAATATGCTTTGGTGCCAAGCTAAATCTTGTAGATTAAATTTAATGTGCGTATTTTGCATGTGATATTCTCACATGTAGAACAGTCTCGCAGAATCACTGTAATCTCATCCCAGCATTAATCCAGTTTTAAAAGGCTGTAATCACAGTAGAGGAACCTACTCAATGTTAGCTTTAGTTTACTGTCATACCATGATTGCACTCATGTACTGGTCAAAGCATTAAACCAGCCTGGTTTACTTTTCATCATACAGCTCTGTTTACATTAATTACATAAATGCCTGCTCCAGCCGTTAAGCCGGAGAGACCACCTGGATTATTTATTTTATCCCCTTTTTAATGGATAAACACCTTAATGAATGAGGCTTCATTATGCTGAGCACCACATAGCTATGTTTATGCATCTGGATGAGCGCTGGTCTCCCTCCATGTGTGTTGTCACCCATTATGCAACCGTAATTATGCATACGTCAGGCACGTGTCTGGAATGAGCGGATCCTCCACCCTTAAGCCTCCCTCTGAGTCTACAGCAGTCCAACCTCAAACCTCAGCCAAGGGAATTCCAAGATCAGCTTACACCGCTGCTATATGGGCTCTTTATGAAGCACACAGGTTGGCTAACGGCCGTGTCACAGTCTCTTAAAGGAGCCTTTCAGACGTCTGGAAAGCCGGAGTGACTTAGTTTACATTCAGGGCGGACAGGTTACTCTATACGTCCTATTCTCGCATTTTAGTAGCCAGCGTCTTGAATCAGGTGTTTGTCTGCGTACGTCTCAGTATGTGATTTATGTCTGTGGAGTTTCCAGACGTGGGCGGGTAACGGTGTTGGGTGGAATAGTGGTGTCTTATGTAGGTGAATCCTGCTTTACTTAGGGTTTTTTTTTTTTTTTCAGCCGACCCTCTAGAATCACTTTAACACATAAGCCCTGTGTCTGACGTGTTAAACCTTACCCATTCATAAAGACTGCTCTCACAGGTTAATCCCTGGTCACTCACGCAACACCTGCTACTGCAGCTCAGACCACTGCTAAACCAGGCCTGGTATCATTATAGTTGTCAGTTTTCATTTTATTAAAAGTGGTTGCTGCAGAGCTTTCACTGGAAACAGCACACAGCTGACAGTGTGGATGAAATGTGAGTTATTTAATTACTTTTCTTTGCTTATTTGAGCTCTTAATAAAAAATGAATAGAACAGCATACACCCTACATGATGTTCAGGAATCTCCCAGATTTAGAAGAGCAGAATATTATCAGCCAGTATGTCGGTTATAGGGTTGTAGTTATTAGGACTGCAGCTAACAGTTATTTTTATTAATTAATCTGTTGTTTATTTATAAGTGGAACTCCATTGATTTCAAGTTGTGTAAAGCCTTTTGTGGCTCCAGAGGGAGCTGTGCAAAGTCTGATAAATTACCTCAACTGATGTCACTTGAGGCAGCGTTGGCTGGGGCTGAAGACTACAAGTTCAAAAATGAAAATAAATCTGGGAGTGTGGAATTAGAAAGAAGTGAGTTTACCAGACCTCTGCAGCCCGCTCCTCATCTCTGCTTGAGGCTAGAAGCTCGAGGCTACATTAGCCGCTAATAGCATAACACACTCGAATCTCCAACCGAACTGCCGGTGGTCGAGTTGCATTGTGGGTAATGTAGGCACCAGGTTTTGACAAGGAAGAAGAATGCATGGAATAAAAAAGACGTTATCTCTGGTTCTGCTGCATCCATTTGGATCCTTGTTATCTCTCCATGTGAGTCTGAATAAGTTATAGGAGTGCAATGCTAAATCAGTGGAGTACTCTTTTAATTGTTTAGTCTATAAAATGTCAAAGTAATGAAAAATAAGATTTCATGTATGAGGAAGTTGAATTGCGTTTCTGTTGTGTCATATAATGAGGGTGTGTTTTCAGCTGACTTGTTTCCTCATATTTAAGAGTAAAAACAGGTTCATGATTATGGCTATACTCCCGTCTGGTGCCCAACCGTTATTCTGAATATTTCAATAAACCTACGCTACCATAGTAACAGTGTAATAATCATATAGATATCAAAAATGCTCGTTCACTCCTTCGTTCTTAAGCCAAGCAATGTTAGACCGGCATTGCATGGATCAGGATTTTGAAGGCAGGTCAGATGATGCATGTTGACCCACTGATATTGACCTCGGCTCGTCTCTCACCACTGTCAGTCTGACAGGAGTATAACTGTGTCTTCATTAGCGCTTTCTGATGATCTGAGGCTCTTTCTCGTCTCACCTCTCCTTAACCATGTGGTGTCTCCCTGAGGGAAACTGCCTGAGCGATGAGGAGAGACGCAATAATTAAACATTGGCAGAGAGAGGGGTTTTTTTATTTTTTTTTTATACAAGAGGTGTTTTAGATGGGGTGGGGTACGGCTGTCATCAGAAACGTATTTTTCTCCTTTTTTCACCGTCTGAGAGCAGCTGCTGAGGAGTGAATGAGCAGGCTACTGAATGCTTGATTGGCGGAGGCATTTGTCTGGAAGTGTCGAGGGACCTCTGGAGACAATTGTCCAGATCAAGCAGTGCTCCTTCACTGGGGAGCTCGCTAATACGCCAAGCTCATGCAAACCCTCCCCCCCCCGGGCACTGGGCTTTTGTCTTCCCTGTTAGTTTTTGGGTGAGTGTCCAAGCCACAGCGCTCAGTCTTGAAGGAAATCCCCTGTATTTTTTTCTCCTGGAAGCTTTGGCGCTGTCTTGTGTTTCTGCTCTGCTCTACACAGATGGTCTCCATAGCAAACTGTGAATTTTGATAGTTGTTTTTGCCAGCGGAAGAGAAGCGATATACTGGCTCATAAATATGTCGTGGGCATTACTCACAGGGAGTCAGACTGGTAGCTTTTGGAGTTGTTGCGTCATGACTTATGTTTGAGTTGGATACTTCTTAAAATGAAAGGGAAGCTGGTGCCAACTTCCTCCTCCCTGCAACAGCATGCATGAGAAAAGGCAGTCATTGTATTGTTAGTGGATTTTAATCTTGGGGACTTTTATTGGTAGCTCTGACATTTGTTGTAGCATTATCTTTTCTTTTGTTATAGGGCAAACATTGGTTCCTCCTTGAAACTGTCTGCAGTACTGTTTTCTGCTGTACTAAGGCATGTTGGAAGCAGGGACACCAACATCTACAGAACATGAAACTGGGGCTGCAACAAAGGATTCATCTGCTGAATATTTTCGTGATTAATCGCTTAGACTATAGAATTTTAGAAAATCGTGAAAATGATCATGATTTCCCAGAGCCCAAGGCGAATTGAGGTGACTCACTGAAATCTTGTGAAAAATGCAGATCACAAGAGCCCAAGGTGACACCTTTTTATAGTCATTCTTTTGTCCCAACAACAGTCCGAAACCCAAAGATGTTCAATTTACAATGATTTTAAAGCAGAGAAACGCAGAAAATCCTCACATTTTAGGAGCTGGAACCAGCAAATGTTTGACTTCTGGCTTGGTAAATTATTTAGATTATTAATAGGTTATCAAAATTGTCAGTTAAACCTGCAATGACTTGTTGTTTTTTTGGCCACTTGGGGGCAACGGAAACAACATTGACATATCATCACCTTTTAAGTTGATATAGCAAATTTGTTAGCAAACAGCTTATTTTTACACATCCAGTAGTTACAGATCAACTTTATCATTTGTTTGAAGCCGTGTTTCTGTCCAGCGAATGTAAGTCCAATATTCACTCTCTTTTAGCTCTGTTTTTTGGTCTCTACCAACTCCTTAGGGAAATATCTGGCTCTTTAGCTGCTAAATGCTCCACTATGTTCACCAGTTAGTCTCTAACTGTGTCTATCTGCTGTTTGGTGCTGAACAGGTAGTGTACAATGGGGTTTTAGATCTTTTTCACTGAAAACAGCTGCCTATTGTGGCCAGAAAAGTCACTATGGGAGCAGTGAGAGTGAACCAAGACACTAAAGTTGTGGGCTGAACAGCTAAACAACTGAAACTCACTATAAAGCTCCGTAAAGCCGAGGGGAGCTGCAGATTCAGGTGATAACTCTCTGTAGGTTCATCACTTACGAGCTTTCACATTGTTTTCCATTGTCATTTGATACATTCCATCCATTTTCCATCCAGAGGGTCGCGGGGGGCTGGAGCCAATCCCAGCTGACATTGGGCGAGAGGCGGGGTACACCCAGGACTGGTCGCCACATAGAGACAGACAAACATTCACACTCGCAGTCACACCTACGGACAATTTAGAATCACCAATTAACCTAACTTGCATGTCTTTGGATGGTGGGAGGAAGCCGGAGTGCCCGGAGAGAACCCACGCAGACAACATGCAAACTCCACACAGAAGGGCCCCAGCTGACCAGTGGGTTCGAACCCAGAACCCTCTTGCTGTGAGGCCACAGTGCTAACGGCGACGGTGCTAACCACTGCACCACTGTGCCGCCACCATAGGCAGTTTAATGTACTGTCAAAGGACTAATTGATTAATTATTTCACCACTTCTGTGAACCCTTATCAGGATATGTTTTGTGTTACTGCTACAATTTTATTTTCTCCTTAAACCGACCAAAAGGAAGAGCTTGCCATGCAGCCTGTTCCTGATCTTATATTTCTTTCAGCCTGTTTACAATATTCCCAACTGCAAACAGCTTCTCTCACTCACTTTCTTTTTCCTCATTTACTGTCTCAGTTTCTTCCCTGCCCTCGGGGAAAGAAAGTCTGGCTTTGTATGTGTACACCCAGAGCAGCCTCCCCTCCTCCTAGTGTATTGGCAGATGAGAATGCAGTAAAATTATATTATAGGCCCTCATATGCAGTACCTGACTCATCTATTGCCTCCTGTACTCAGATTGAGGCACTTATCTGAGCCTGAAACCAGATCAGTCTGCTCCAGTATCTGCCTGATCAGCGATGGGCAGCCTGCTACCTCCCCAGGGTAGTCCATTGTGGGGTTCATACCCCTCAGTACCCCCTGAGGGCCGTATGAAGACGGGCTTTATGGGTGTGCAGTGGTGTGGGTGCATAGTGGGAGCAGTCTGTTCACTGGCCCTCATTAGCCAGTCCTTTGTTACAGTAAGCCATACCTCGCGGAGCCCAGATGCAGCATGTCCAGATTAGATCTTGCACCCGCCAGGAGTCCTGAAAAGCCACCCCCAATCGAGCCTAATTCTCCTGCAGGACTTTCTTTTTTATTCTCGCTCTCTGTACCACACACAGACACACACACACACACACACAGCCGCAGATACATAAAGTCGGTCACACACGAGCACCAAGTGGAGACTTCAAAATTACTTATTGTAGTTTTTAGAGCCCTGTCGGTGCCGTGTGTCTTTAATCCCCATCCAGAGATCCTGTCAGCTGCTTACGGACCACGCGCCTTTTTTCCTCTCTCCCTTTGTTACACAAATCAGAGTTGCAGATAATCATCTAATGAATCCTAGACTCCAAGATTTTGAGTGGATTAAAATTAAACGGCATCATGAAACAACCTGGTTTTCATTGTGTTGTGTTCTGCAGAAATGTAAACATCTGAAATGAGTTTCACATCTCAGGGAACACAACTTTTGGCTGTCAGCGATTTTTTTAAGGCTTTTTCTGTGGTGAGTGTTGGCATACTGCTTTAAATGTAAAAGACAAAACAGCAACTTTTTCTCCAACCAGTTCTGTAGCCTTTTCCAAATGCACAAATTGGACTTGACTGACCTGGTGTTGAGTGGTCTTAACCCCCCCCCCCCCACACACCGGTCTCTACACAGTCGATTTCTCCATCCTTGTCTTTATTTCACCACAGCCGCAGTCTGGATGTTGTCTTTGGCCCTGCATGCGATGTTGCGTGAAGCCACAAGGCCATTTGCAGAATTATCAGCAGGGGGACTCCAAGACCGAATAGCACTGTGTTGGGTCCAGCCGCGAGTGGTAACGGTACAGAGAGAGCGACAAATGTTACAACACATACATCAGTAAACCCTCCGCCCTCCACACACGCTGGTAGAATGTCACAGGACGTCTCTGGCCATGCTCACGTTGATGTTATTAGCCGGCGTACGCTTGGTATTATTTGTTGTTGTTGCTTTTCTGGGATGGACAGTGTTGCTTACAATTTACACCTCTGTGAGATCTCCTAAATTTCTTCAAAGCATTTTCCCAGCTGGTGTTAAAGAGCTGTGGCCAGTTTATGGCGTGTTTGAACATGGCCGCCATCCCATTAACCTGTTGCTGCTTTTCTTTTCTTTTATATCAACGTTAAGTGAATACATTTGGGTTTTGCACTGTTGGACAGCCAGAATAAGCAATTTGAGGACGTCACTTTCTCTGGGAAATTGTTTATCATGTTTTTCCTTATTTTCTGACTTTTTTTCAATGAATCAACTCATTGAAAAAACATTTCAACAGATTAATCAGTAGTGGAAAATAGGGCCCATTTAGACTTACCTATTCACACAAAATACCCTTTTGTTTACACACACTGCTATTTGGTAACTGCCAAAAACGCCAGAGGAAGAATAACTTCTGCACTTTAGCAGTTGGCAATAACAGATGAATTGGATTTATAGACTACTAGAGTGAGACAAAAAATAAGCATCTTCACTGGCTCATTCACGCCGTTCTCCCACCCACACATCATTGTCAATTGTCGTTCTAATCAGGGATCGGATAAACACTTCTTTATGGCCGCATGTGTTGAAATCGCTGAAGCTGATGTCACTTGAGGCAAGGAGAAAAGACGCTTTGGCAACGGCTAATTTCTGTGTAACTTCAGCTGCCTTTATCACAGGTGCAAACCAGGGATTTATTATAAGAGCTGGATACGATGGGACAGACATTGGAAGTGGCTATTTCCACAGAGTGCTCACTGATGTAGGAGTAAAGATTGGCATCTTGGAGAGATGGATGCATTTACACCTTTTCAACATCTGGCTAGAAACAGCTGGATTTCAATCCTTTCAGAAGGCTTCTTGGATGCATTTGCACTTTCATTTTGTGAGATTGGATAGCTATCCGATCTGCCCAAGACGTATGAAGTGACTAAGTGTAAATAGCTGTTAGTTGCAGTCCTACATAATAATGTAAAAGCATCAAGGGTACACGTCTTATACAGTGTATTTAAATACCCCATTTTCCTGATTTTTCTTTTGTGTTCAGGTCGTGAATCTTGCTGTGACATGTCTCTGTAAATAAAGTCCTCGCATTGTTTACTGTAATATGCCAGAACATGACTCCTCTGCTTACTTGACTCTGCTACTACAATACCTGAGGTGACCTAAATTATCCTTAAAGCTGTGTCAATCCTGCCCAGACATTAAAACGTGATCCAGTTTCCCCGCTAGTAAAACAAACAGAGCTCGGCTAAATCCAAGACACACACATAAATCCTTCCTTTCACTTTTTGCTGAGCCGTAGCAAACACATGTCCATCCTCAACTCTAATAACGTGTCAGATCTGCAGGAGTGAGATGGATGGCCAGTTTCAAGCCTCAGATCACCTCGACTGACGGCCTTAGACACACTGATCCATACATAAACACATAGACGGGGACACATGCAAACCATGAAATCACACGAGCGCCCACGGAGGACACCCCAGTCCAGGCCAGTCAGTGGCCGACATTGTTGTGGTCTGGTTTGTTGCCACGACAACAGCATAATATTTCTGGGCGGCATGTCTAGTTTTTGTGTCTGCATGGCACCAAATCCACTTCCTAGCCAGCAGGAGAACCTTTTCAGGGATCTTTTTTCTTATCATGTGTTTTAGATTTACAGGAATTTAGAGACATATATGATGTGGTCTGAAACCCTATAACGATCTGAAATGTATTAGTGGAGGTAAGGAGTATTGTTTGGCTGGAAATTGTACCTCTAATGGTAATGTGGGCTTGTAATGCTTTGTAAAAATGGAAACAACACATATTTTCACAAATTCACTTATATGCAGTACAGACTTTACAGGTCACATAAATAACCACTCTTGTGAGACTTAATCCTTGTTTTGGCTTCTGCAAGTCAAGTGTCCCAACTGTTTGGCGACTTCTATTTCTGCCGCCTTTTCCATACAGAATACCACATGCTATATTGAGCTGAGTGAATGTGGTAACAAGATGCTCATAACAAAACGCTGAGAGGGAACATTCCACGACTGGGTTCCTGATGTTGTTTTCATGGTCGCCACTGTCTCGGTGGGATGGCAAATATTCCTCCGAATCAAAATAGACTGGTATTTACGCTTTCGCCATTTAGCAGACGCTCTCATCCAGAGCGGCTTCACAAACCACGCCGGCTGTTGTTGGAAGTGAACCAGTAAACGTATGATGAAGGGACAGTCTGTCCAACTAATAACTCCCCCCCGGAGACAAAAGACAGATCCATTGTTCTTATTTAACGTTTCACAGACCTATTCAACATTTAGTAACAGGCCATATCACAGCACAGAGTCCTGAAGTTGCTGTTGGAGCAGGACTCAAGCTCTAGAGAGCCCTGACATGAAAATGTGATTAAATATTAAATTGATGTTTTGGTGTCAGGGCTGTTCCCAACCATCTCACTGCTGCTAAAATAAAGGCAGTTGCCAAGCCTCTGGAGTTTGTTTACCTCGAAGGATTGAGGAGGTGTTCCCTTGTGGCATGGCTGGCCTCTTACGTAATACTGCAAGGCGAGTGTGGAGGGAGAATAGGTGGTTTCAGGTGGTGGAGTTTAGATTTACAAGTTCGCTTGGGCTCTAATTCAGAGCATGTTCATGGTCAAGGTGATTTTACCCATTATGGGACACTGACAGTTTTAGGGATTTGTGACAGTTGTCTAGATTTGTTCCCGTTGTTCCGTTTTACAGGTGTTTACAATCACTCCACTTGGGTGGAGCTACGATGGGAAATGAGTGATGTCAACCAAACTCTGTGAACGAATAACAATGATAACGGTGTAAATTGTCCCGCAAAACTAGTGAGGGAGCTGTTAATCAAGCAGTCTGTAATCAAGACAATCTTGAGAAGACGCACCTGTGTGGGTGGACTGTATGTGTGTTGGGGTTTTAACAGTAGGTGTGAGCATTATAGATCAAATTTTCCGTCATAGTAAATGCTGTTTTATATTGTAATGACATTTTTTGTGATACAGTAAACTTTCTGTAAATTTTAGTTGGAAAATCAGATTGAAAAGTCTGTTATTTTGCTAATCTAGTGAATGAAATGCCTGAAAGTAGCAGTTATGCTTATTAGCTTCAGCTGAACTTTGGAATGAATTTTTACACAGAACGTAGACTGGCTTTTTTCTGGATCACTTACACTGAAAGTGTTATTCATAAAGGAATCTTTTTGCAGCCAATATAGACAGGAGGACTACTTCAAGAGTCCCAACAGTTCTTTCAATGTATCTATGAGCATGTTAGTATGGTTTTAAGACAGACTCAAAAAATGTCAAGTTAAAGAGATGGATTCCTCTGTATACATTTCATAGCCAACTCTTTACTGGTTAACACATCTCTATCATATGCTTGTGTAATATATCTCCAACACTTTGTTTTATTACCATTCACCTGGCACACAAAGGAAGAAATGGTCCCTCTGAAAACCTGACACTTTATCAACTTTATTCCAAGACTGTACACTAGAAATCTGTCAAAAGCCTAACCAGGGCGGGGGCTGTAAATTAGCTTTAACTAGACGCCCTATATACATTACATCTGTTGCATTGCTTATCCTTATGTAACAATGTTTATCTGTGTAAATCCCTGTTAAATAAATAAACAAATAAGATGTATACAGGGGTTATTGTGTGTTTATGCAACTCCTGGTAGTCTCTGTGACCACCAAGCCTGCCACCCAGACATTAGGTCTTTGTAGTTGCCAGATGAGCTGCAGGCATGCAGAGGTGGGTGGATCGGCTGTACATTTTTGTGCCTAATAGATTTCACAGAACCCATATGCTTCCTTATCTGTATTAGCCCCACTTGACTTCCTCCACTGGCTGTGAAAACAAAGTTATTCCTGTCTCCTTTCAGATAACAACTTTTGTGCTGCCTGTGCTTCCCACTCTAAAAAACTTTTCCTCCTATTTAACTTACCTTTGACTTGTGTGTGCGCCTCGTCTTCCCCTTTCATTTGTTTTCATGATTTATTGATCAGCCTCGACACGTGAGTCTGGAAGCGTGCACATGTTGGCGAGCGCACAACAGCTAAAAGTTTTAAAGGCTGGCAGCGGGAGAGGTGAGTTAGAGAGAGAGAGATGGAGGAGACGGGAAAGGAAGAGAATTCACTTCGGGCCGCCTGGTGTGTGTGTGTGTGTGTGTGCATACTTCAGAGAGAGTTTTGTGTGGTGAGTGGGTGGGTGCGTCAGTCAGTCGGCCTGGGCTCTCTGCAGTGCATTTAGCCGCTGTGCTCTCCTCTCGGCTGAGTGGAAACATCATGTGTCTGTGGGACGCCCAGAGGATCAGCCCTGTTTCTCCGAACTGAAACCAGAATAGACCGTGAAAGACGGACCGAGGGAGAAAGAAGGTGCAAAATGGACTCAACCACAAACTTGGAGCAGGCTATCTAGAAGAAAAGAGGAACCAAGGGACACAGAAACCGGAGCACTTTTGAGGATAGTTTTCATCTATTCTGCCTTTTGGTCTCACTACCTCAGACCTGGCTATGCCATGCTGGCCCAGAGGAACGGGCTATCTCCAGGCTGCAAGCCGGTTCCTCTGAAGGATCACCCAGACCTGCGGGATGTGGACGTGAATGCTGAAGGCTGCTGCTCCCTCTCTCCCTCCCCGACATCTGGGGGTTGTCCCTGGGCTCGGCTGGCTGGGGTGGACGGCTGCCTGTCGGAGCCGTACTGTCTCTGGTTCCAGCTTTTGGCCAGAGCCTACTGGGGAGAAGTGGAACTGGGGCTCACCAGTCCTAATCGCAGCGTGTCCTGGGCTCGGCTCCGAGAAGCCTCCAGGAAGAACTGTGTGCGATCTCGGGTAAGGATGGTTATGTATGAGAAAGATGGAGAGCATCCCTGTGGATTGACATTTTGAGGAGGTTCGCGGCAAGTTTTGTTACAGTTTTGAGGCATTTAGGAAAACCCTGACCCGCTGAAATATGTGTTTAGGCGATATCAGTGTCTGGCAGAGGCATATAGGTTTACATAGGAAGCATTTGAGAGGGGAGGAGAGGTTAGGGGTGGCTACACTTTGTTGTGCTGTCTGAGGAATTTCGCATGCGTCATCCTGCTCTCCAGCGGCAGGGTAGTCCTGTTTCACTGACCGATATCTTTTGTAACGTGAGAGTGTCTGTCTGTGTGTTTGGGTTTTAGGTTTCGTTTATTGTTGGTCTCTTTGGGGGTTTCAGAGTGACAGTTTGCTGTATGCTGTCAGAGGGAGATATTGTTTATTTTCCAGCTGTGCGTATACGGCAGCCTCATTTTCCGAATTTAATTTTTTATGTAGCATGGACTGAAGCTTGATGGAATGAAAGTCATTGTTCTTGTCCTGGACCAAAGTAGGGAATTGAAGGCATTTTTTTCCAATGGTATAGTGGATGAGGGTGACTAATGTTAAAGTCTGTGGTCAGAGAGGGAGAGACGTTTGGAAAGAAAAGGCAAGAGGGAGTGAAAGAGGTAGATCCATGAGGTCAGACAACCCAGGGGTGACTCACAAACTAAAAAAATAAAGAAAAGAAAAAATAAATGGTGTGCAGAAAAGCTGAGTCCACAAGTAATGCCATTCCAATTCCTCATCTCATATACATAAAGAAGCAGGGCTAGGCATGCAAATGCACCATCCCGCAGGCCAGGGCACCATATGGCAGTGCGCAGATCAAACCCTCAGTGTGCACATAATGGTGACTGTTTTCGTGAACAGATTGCATGCATAATTGGGTAGTATTTATCAAGTATTTGAGTGAGCTTGTTTGGAGCAGATTTACAGTATTGTACCTTTTTGAATATGACAGTCTTTTTTTACTGAGGCATAGTGGGAATCTATGCAGCTGTAGTTTCCCTTCACACTGTGCTATGCTGCTGCTGCTTTGGCTGTATAATTCAACACGTTAAATGTATATATAGAGAGATGGAAAAGGTGTGTGTGCATATATATGTCTTTACCTCAGCCATGGGGCATGTAGCTATTGCATAATACGACATAAAATTTTAAGCATGAAATCCAAACAAACAGCTGAGTTGAACTGTCAGCTCTGTCCTCTTCTCTCCTCCTCTCCTCTCATCCCTCTTCTCTCCTCATCCCTCTTCTCCTCTCTTCTTTTCTCCTTTTCTCCTCTTCTCTCCTTTTTCTTCCTCTCCTCTTTGCCCCTCTCATCTTTCCTCCTCTCCTCTCTTCTCTTCCGCTCTCCTCTCCTCTCCTCCTTTCTCCTCTCCTATTTCCTCCTCACCCCTCTTCTCTTCTCTCCTTCTTTCCTCTCCTTCCCCCCTCTCATCTTTCCTCCTCTCCTCCTGCTCTCTCCTCTCCTCCTTCCTCCTCTCCTCTCCTCTCCTGTCCTCTCCTCTCTCAGTTACACTGTGGACTGTGGCTTACCTCCAGCTCCACACCACTGGGTATTGGTGGTGATTTCACCATTAAGCCCACACCCATCCCACTCTCCGGAGGCCCCTACATCTGCTGCTCCCAGACAGGCAGAGGAGAGGCGTGGATGGAGAAGCCAGAGGGGCGGTGGAGGAGAATGTCTTTGTTTTGGATCCACACCTAAGATGTATTTTGGTAGGAGAAGAGCCTGTGGAGAGATCTGGGTTGAGGCTGAAACTCTTGGCAGGCTCTCGTAGCCCGGAGTCACTATGGTAGTGTTAACAATAACCGCTAACGCGCGCCCCGTGGTGCAGTGGTTCAGCTCCATCATTACTTTGATGATGGATGTGACAGAAGTCTCACCGCTCAGACAGCTCGCAGCAGCAGGAGAGGTCAGAGTGTTTCTCAGTGATGGCGCAATATACAGTCGTTGTGTTTAAGAGTTACAGAATATTTCCTGCTGTATGTTCATGGTAATAATCACTCTGGGTTGTAAAGGTCTTGAAAAGGCTTTGGAAAGAACGAATCTTAACAAAAGTACATTCAAAATGGAGTTGAGGTCCTTGATAATAATAATATTATGTTTGCACTTGAAACACCAAAAAATACTTACTCTTACTATTGATTATTTTTAATTTCAGTTAATCAGCCTGTTTTTTCTTGATTATTTATTTAATTAATGGTTTGATCTCAACCAATCAACAGTCCAACACTCAAAGCTATTCAGGTTATGATGATTTACGAGAAGGAAAAGCAGCAAATCTTTACATTTTAGAGGCTAGAACAATATTTGTTTTTGGCATTTTTGCTTGAAAAATGACTCGAGCAATTAATTGATTATTATAAAATAGTTGCTGATTAATTTTCTGTTGAACAACTAATAAATTAATCGACTTATCCTTTCAGCTTTACTAGTCTGTTGTGGCTTTTGCTGTTGGCTAGTTAGTTGGATCTATTTACATACATGTCTTTTTTATATATACATATATAATATGTAATTGTCAACTATTTTGATAATCAATTAATCGTTAAAGTAATTGTTTTAAAGCAAAGATTCACTGGCAGGAGCTTCTGTTCTGGTTCCAGATGTGAATACTTGCTGTTGCTTTTAGTTTTCTATGATAATAAACTAAATATCTTTGGGTTTTGGACGGTTAGTCGGACAAAACAAGACATATAAATAATAATAATAATAATAATGAACTTTATTTATAGAGCATTTATCAAAACAAGTACAAAGTGCTTCACATAGGGAAAAATGACATAAAAATGATGACTTTTTCTGACATTTTTTAGACCAAACAATTAATCAATTAATGTACAGAATATTTTCTCCGTGAATCAGTAATCATTGGTTGCAGCATCATTCTATTGAGCCTTTCATCACAGTCCAATCTAATATGTGACCACCCTGTGCGTGTGTGTGTGTGTTTTTCTTAGGTCTTGTAACATCATCTTAAGGAAAAGCGTGTCTTGAACGTAAACTGGAGTGACCCACTTTATTTTCAGCTTAGCTACAGTTGCCATTTGAGACTGAGTCAGCGTAAACAGTGTTTTTTTTCTTCATAAACAGCTTTGTGTTACAGAACAATTAGCATCAGAGTTTTGCTGCTGATGTGCGGAGCATGTGTTGTGTTATGTAGGCATAAATGTAATGTTACGCAAGCTGAGCGCTGCCAGCATTTAAGGGTTGTTTACCTCCCTGCGTTAGTCACAGTAGGAATGTAGAAGATAAGTCTGTCGTCATGCAAACACGCCAAATAGCCCTGCAAAGCCCCAAATGTGCAATAACTAAACCCATATGTATGGTTGTGTTGAGCTCTGGGCAGCACAAATGTGGCTTAAATGACAATCCTGATTATGATGACAGATATTGTGATCACTGACATTAACCACAGCTTAGGAACACAATTGTTTGACTACATTTTTGGCCTCTGTCACCAACATTTGAACAGTTTTCATCGAAGGGTACCGGGTTTGCTGAGTGAAATGAATTTTTTCCTGTAAGAGTCAGGGAATATTTTGAGCTCTGTGACACTTCATGAATGTGAACTGTAATTACAGATCAAGTCCAGAAAAGTCCATAAAATAGCACAGTTAATCAGAAGAATAATCCCATGACGAACATTTGATGTTGTGGTGGAAATGGGGGATTTTGTTTGAAAATCTGAGTTTATATATATGTTGTATGTTTGTGTGGTTTCAGAAAGGTAATTCTTATATTCCCAACATTTAACTTTTAAATCGTCCACTGTGATATTATCAATCTGTGCTCTAGTGTTTGTGATGACAGACAGCAGAAAGGGTGGAGGTCAAACATGCTCCATGTATACAAAAACAGCCTTTTTTGCAGGTTACACTCTACAACCAATATGTTATTAATTTATGCAGTGTTACTTGAACACAGAAACCCTACAACCCTTTAACAATAAAACCTCTTGTTTACTCTCTCTTCTTATTCCCAAAAGCGTAAACCTTGACCACAAAATGACACCTTGTTATTCAGCAGAAACAACATAACCCAGCCTGATAACTGTGAAGAATCACCGACAGGGGATTTCTTGTGTTTTCAAATCAAGTTGATTTATAAGATCTATGCTTAGCCATGGGGCTGTTTCTTCTGTGAAAACAGACTTTTCTTTGTTTTAGCAAAACCACTTCACTTTACACAATTACCAGGGCTGAAGTGAATGGAGTCACTGTATTTTTTAGTTTTTTTATTCGTGGCTGGGAGTTTGTTCTCAACACATGGAAATGGCAGTTGTACTATCAGTGTGTCATTACTTTCACAACCACATGTGATTTCTTTGTTGTGGAGCGGGTGCATCATCAAGACTGCCCAAGGGGTCCCAGGATACATTTTGAGGGAGGTGATGATGATTTAAGGGGAAAGAAAGAGAAAAATATTTCTGTTACACAAGATTGTGTTAATTTATTTCTGACTTTTACCAATTTTTCTGACTTTTTTCCTTGTTAAATACAACATACTTTCACCTGAAAGTATCCTTTTTTAAAAATCTGAACAAAAACACTGAAGCGTACAAACAGCAAAGCCGATTCCCCCTGTTTTCAGTCTTTATGCTAAGCTAAGCTAACTGGCTTCTGGTAGCCGATCGCTTATATTTAGCATACAGACATGAGAGAGTGGTATCAGTCTTCTCATCTGACTCTCAGCAAATAAGCATCGTTTGTCACTGTATATGTTCGGAAGATCAACACTGACGTTCCTGTTTGTCTTTCCGCCTTTCAGGCCAAGCAGAAGGATGGGCGCGATCAGAGCGAGGCGTCGGCCACGGCTTCTCCCGGGACAGAGGAGGAGCCTTTTTCCTGGCCGGGGCCCAAGACGCTTCACCTGCGCCGGACCTCCCAGGGCTTCGGCTTCACACTGCGACACTTCATCGTCTACCCGCCCGAGTCTGCCGTCCACAACTCTCTGAAGGTGACAGAACTTATACGTCTCCTACGCCTAATTCTGGTGACACTAGGGCCTAAATATAACAAAACAAAACAACCTGCACGCCATCTAATGCAATCTAGTGCTGAATCATTTTTAAAACAAGCAAGAAATTCTTACAGAAAATATATACACGTTTCCAAAGTAAATAAACTTTTGTTGAATCAAGTGATGTAAGCTTCAGGCCAGTAGGAGGATCTAAGACACTGTCATAAAATGTTTTGCTAAAAGAGACATTTTATTAGAAACAGACCACAGGCAGTTTTTTCAGTTGTTTAAGGAAATAAAACTTTATTTTGATATATAAAGAAAAACATTTTTTGGGGACTGAAATGCATTACCCGATAGCTGATCCAGACCTTCATGGATGTAACCCATTTCAGCAACATTAAGTGTAAGAGGTGTTTAAAAAACTTGATTACAACTTGTGCATTGGAATTTCCTCCAAATACCAGCCACTCTGGTTATTTTGCTTGAAATGTTTCTTTAAATGATGTCCTCAGTGTTCTCTGTGCTAACTCTGGCCTCGCTGTCAAGGGTTGGAAAATTACTACTGGTCGGTGTTTTCAGATTGTAATCATAAAATGTGACTTTATTTAGCTTTTTAGTGTCTGCAGTGATTAGAAAACGTCTGATTTGTGTGACACGAGGGGGAAACATAATCAGAACTACGACTTTCAGCTGCTATTTGAACGCAGCCCTAGACAAACACCACAGTATTTAGTGCTGTCGGGACATTAGAGATGTGTCCCAGTTCCTTACTAATTGCATACAGTTTGTACTAATTATCATAGCATACTATTTTTTGCTGTTTTGAGATCTTCCTGAAGCTGATTCACCTCCATCCACCACTTGTTGTAATTCTTTCCAGCTGCGAGGAGCCTCCTCAGTTTCCTTTGTGCAGCAGAGTTGTGAAGTGGGAGGAAGTGTTTTTCCCCATTCTGTATTCCCATTTCAAATTGTTCTTTTAATGATATCCTCAGTGTTAGTTAACACAGAAACACAGGACTCTCCTAAACAATGTAATGACCCTACGGGTTTATGTTATGGCCACTTGTTGTTTCAGTTTGGTGGATGGATGGCGCCAAATACTACAATACCCACAAGTCTCAGTTGTTATTGCCTTGGAAAAGAAGTTTTCTCAACACCATATTTTTTAGCTTCTGCCCGCTGTTATCAGCGCACGCACAAGCTTGTACCTTTGTCTTTTTTAAGTTTCATGCTGGTCCAAGCCACAGAAGTGCTCCAACTGTGAATCACGTAAAATTGTCTATGGGAAAAAATGAATGGGACTTTTACTTACAGAACCAGGGGCGCCTGAAATAGCTCCTCACACTTCATATCTCTATACATTCTGGTAGAGTGGCAATGATAAGTCGATTAGTCGATCGACAGACAGTTCATCTGCAACTATTTTGATTACTTATTAATCATTTAAAGTCATTTTTCAACCAAAAAAGACAGAAAATCTCTTTTGAATTGTGAGAATTTGGTGCTTTTCTTTATCTTTGGTGATGATAAAGTGAATATCTTTGGGGTTTTTTGACTATTGGTCGGACAAAACAAGACATTTTAAGACGTCATCTGAGTGATTTCATAAACCAAACAATTAACCGATTAATCAGGAAAAGAATTGGCAGATTAATCGATAATGAAAATAATCGTTAGTTCATGTCCATCAACAGCACATTAAAAAAATCAAGCAGATTTTATTTGCATACTGATATTTTTTGATACTTGTCACTTTACCAACCACACTACATACTGAAACCTGCTTGGAATTAGTATGAAGTATGTTAAATGTTAAAGTTGAGACATTGAATTTGTTTAATTGTTGAGTCGTCATCACTGACACCAGACTGAAGAGCAGTACAGTCTTGCAGTTGAACTGTTATATTAATATGCACATGCAGTGTCAGTAATGCAGCAAGCGGTTTTTCAGAGACTCTCTGACTTGTATCTGTCCACCTGGGAAGTCTGCCAGCCGTCCTCTGGATAACATCAGCACCAATCTGCCCTTTGGTATTAATCCTGACGTTACAGCACTTCCGGCTCCTGATGGGCACAAACTAACACAGACTAAAGGGCTTTGGGTAAATACGACAGGGCTTCTTTAATGGGTAAATGTGCTGGTGTTTCGAGTCCGCTTATCATGGCTCCTGACCGTTAGTTTTTGTAAGTGATAATTCAGGATAAGTTGGGTTTACTTTTCTCTGAAGTGTATTTTGACAACCTTCGGTTTGTGCAGAAGGATTTCCTACAAAGTTAGCATAGTGCTTTCTGTTTATAGCTCTTGGCTTTGGTTCTGCATGTTGAAAGAGAAACTGTGGCACGACAGTTAGGATTTTCAGACATTTGTGTAACCAAAAAGATAGACCGTTTCTCCCAGAGGCCTTCTTGGGTATCCCAATGTTGTTTCGGCCACTTTTAAGTCCAGTCTGGGCCACTATGTGCTTCTGTGATCTTGCTATAACTTAATAAAAGGATATGAGGGTTTAACTTTTGTGGGCTTGAATTGAACTGACATCGGCACGTTTGTTCTCTCTTAAAAACTGGAAATCTTGAGCCCGGCAGTCTAAGATGCATACCATCCAAAATTAAGGCAATAAATTCATCTTAAAACAGTGGCAACTCCTGACAAAGCAGAATTCAGCCTTTAGTCCTGCGTAAGAAGTTGTTAATTCAAGTAATTAATTCTGTGACATTTGATTTATAGAATTACTCAACTAAAACAAGCTGCTGCTTGGCAAAGTTTAGTCTTTTGGCTGACTGTCTTGAGTCTGCTGTGGCCTTCTTATCATAAGACGTGATTCTGAGAAATACTCAAACTGAAACATTCAGTTTCACCCACTGTACGCCCTAACCAGTTCTCCCATTACGTTACCCAAACAAGAGGAGGGTAAAAAAAAAAAAATCCTCATCCGAGTACATTCATCACATTTCATTATAATTACTTTTAGGGTCTTGGATTGGAGCTCTTGATTAATCACAGTTTGAGGATATTGGGGTTAGCTTGAAGAGGGTCTGACCGTCTTAAGGAAAGCCTTGGGAGAGCAGGGAGTCTTAAAGGATCCGTGGAGAACATGTGTCATTGAGGGGAAGGTGGATTAAAGCAGGAGTGTGTGGGTTTTAACTGGGGCTCGGGGGGAAATTAAGGTTTTATGTGTTGAGGAAATGGAAAAAACACAAACATGGCTATAAAGTGGGGTATTTTTTTGTCACAGGGATTGATCGTCTTGTCCCCTCTTGTGTCTTTTGCCACAACTGTTTTAATTATGCAGCTGTGTTGAATGATAATGAACACTCCTCTTTTTCTCTATGGACCATCTCATCCTTCATTCAGTGCTGAGAGAGTCCCTCTAGAGCTATAAGTAACCATTATTTTGATTAAGAATTAAGCTGCTAATTGTTGTTTGGATGAATCAGTTAATTGTTTAGTCTATAAATGTCAGAAAATACCTATTTTTTGGCCACTTAGTGTAGTAGTGTAGAAATTGGCCTGAATTTGGCAACTCTTTTTAATAAAAATGTATGTATTTACTTTCTCTTTTCTTCTTTGTTGTAACTCGGTTAGGAATGCCTCTTCATGTTTGGTGGTTTGTTTTGTTTTCATGAAAAAAAAAAATAATAATATGGCAAAGAAAATAGTTCTCAGAGTCCAAGGTGATGTCTTCAACTTGCTTGTTTTGTCTGAACAGAAGTCGAAAACCTGAACATATAAAATTTACAGCGATATGCAACAGAGAAAACCTGGAAATTGTCACATTAGAGAACATGTCTCAAATGATTAGTCGGTTATGAAAATTGTTTTCGGTTAATTCTTAGTTGGATCTACAATCAATGGGATTGGTAGTTGGAGGAGAATTTGGGAATGGGGCGAGAGAAATGTGTATTTTTGTTTACCATATGATGTAAAACAGTCTTTCAGCATATATTTACATGGTATATTCAAGGTGAATGTGGTGTATCTACCTGTGAAAATACTGATGCAAAAGATTCATAACGAAATAATTCCGCAAAAAAGGGAAACTCTTGAATGAAATTAAATCACAAATCATCTGACATTTACTTTCTTTATTTCTTCTAGGATGAAGAGAATGGCAGCCGAGGTAAGTGTAAAAAAAAAACTGTACCATTTCTTTTTCCTTTTTTTTTTTTTAAATGACTGCATATATTAGATATGTGATCTGGGAGCTCAGGTTTTGCAATAAGAATTGCACAGAAACCATTTATTCTCAGCTATTCTTCAGTAACTCCCCAGAATAGGGATCAAATTATGATTGACAGCCCATTACTCTAATGTATTCTCACTCCTTATAGATTGAAATAGATGCTTTTTGGTGATTCTTTGTGCCTTGGTCTAAGCATTTCATTAGTGCTGGCAATTCAGTCCCACTAATAGCTCTATAAAAGCACTGATTTGGCCCGGGAATGGTGCTAAAGCCAGCGTACACAACATGGTGCAGGTGAAGCTGTCTTTTCTGCAGGCTGTCAGGCAGACAGGCAGTGTTGTGCCGCACTTTGGCGTTTAAAGCGTCAGTCCTTGCTCTTCAGAGTGGCAGTCAGAGCTGTGCTGCGAGCTTGGCGAGGCCTCAGCATTCCTCAGAGCATCCAGCTCGTCCTTCCAGCCCCTCAGTATTCGGCTCACGTCTGCAGCCCAGCATGAACGCAGGAGGATTGCTCCGCTGCGCCTCATCAGAAGCCTTCATAAAACAGCCCTGCATCTCATGTCTGTGTGGTGTATAGGAACACGTGCACATGGGCTCCCATAAACACACACAAAGACAGAACAGCAACAGGTCTTAAAGAAATAACCCATTGCATTTTTTATTTAAATAAATATCCTCTTTTTGTGTTTTTTAAGTGATGTAACACATAGGAGACATTTCCTATACCCCAGTTTATATTAGCTTTTGTATTTTACTTACTTTTTAAAATCAAACTCAAAATCAACATTTCTGGGAGAAGCACCAGTTTTTTTTTGTCTGTAATAAATGGGAAAGAAGGCAGAAGATAATCATCATTAGCTGTTTGTTTGGCTTGTAATGAACCCAAAGCCCTACCAGGTGCGATTCAGTGAATTGTTATGGCATGAGTGGACAGTGAGAGTGAAGAATCCAGGGTTAGAGGAGGGTGAGCGCAGCGCTTTGTGATAAATCTGACTCTTAAACGGCTCTCGACGGGAAATTGAGAGATTCCTGTAACTGTCCCTCATCATCCCTCTTGGCCCATGGTGTCACATTCCTCACACTCCCCCCTCCCCACCCATTTTAACCCCTCCACGTCCACCCGCCTCATTCAACACAGGCCTCATAACATTAAACAACTCACACACGGTGCCCTGCTGTGGCAAGAGGAAACCCTGCAGGGAATCTGTGTGGCTACACATTCTTACATTTGAATTCCTCTGTGTGACTCTACCTGAAAGAAGTCATGTAAAACCCATGTGTGACTCTGTGTGTGCGTGCCTATGTCATTAAATAGTATGTGGTAAGAGCATGAGAACCATTCATCGCTAAGCTCAATAGATGGTGAATAATGAACCTCACCTGGAGAGCCCCCATGCTGCCACAGAAAGTCACTTGGCTTGCTTCCAGCTTCTCGTAAATCCTTCTTTGCCTCTCAGCAGAGCGTCAGACGTGGATATCAGCTGATAGCAACAAAATGTATCAAAAATAAATATTTATAGTAGGAATAAGAATAAAATTATACCATTATTGTACGTGTTGTGACCATAGACTATATATAAAGATGGACGACGCGTCTCCACTTCCTCCCACTGCACAAAAATGAAGCCAAAATATCTCCGATATGGGTGCTGCCATCTTGTGCTGGTGCCGGTATCAATGTCCCGCCCATATACCCACCCGAACCAATCGTCTCACCCCCTTTTTATAGCATCAAATAACTAATTAAAACAAAACTTATCAGAAAAATGAACAGTTGAACAAACATCAGCGTGATAACAACTAGCTAAAATGACAGAAACCATCTTTGCAAAAATTTTATTTGACGTGTACTTTGACTTTTCAATTTGGCCCATGTCCCATCCGCTTACATGGAGGGGAGCGGGATTAATGACCTATACTGCAGCCAGCCACCAGGGGGCGATCCAGATGAAAACCATGTTATTTCCCGAGCACTTTAAGGACCATCCATCCATGTTGGCTTAAAAAGATGAGAATGAAAGTTCGTTCTTGACCTTCTCACATCTCAATTTCATTAACTATCTAACAGGCAGCTAGAGACTGAGGGAACCGACAACTACTGCAATAAAAACAAGAGATTTGATGTGTGTTTTTAACTTCTAGACATTTAGCTTTGGTGTCATGTCTTACTGATGCCTACAAATTGTTATTGTTGCTATGTGACAGCCCAGCACACTGCTGGTCACGATCATAGCATACGCCCTAAAAAACATCATCAACACATCATCGGAAAACCACGCAAACACACAGGGTCCTACACAGACCCAGACAGATAATGCATCCCATGTGCTTAGTTGTTTTAACATTTAAAAAAAGCTGCATTCTGCAGCTTTCTCCAGTTTTTGGTGCCCGGGTCCCGGCCTCCCCGGCGCGCTGCAGTGCAGTTTATTTGCTTGACTCTGGGCCAGTGTGTGATGAGGCTGTTGGTGTTTGGAGAGAGAGGGGGGCGGGGCGGGGCGAGGGGGGGGGGGGGCTGACCGCGTGTTGACTAGCTGGGTGTTGCCGCTGGAAACACTTCAAACCTCCAGAAAACACACACACACACACGGACAGACCCACACACACACTGACGTAGATAAACAAACGTAAACATTGATATACAGTATGTAGGTGGATAGTGGAATGATGTGTGTGTGTGTGTGTGTGTGTGTGTGTGTGTGTGTGTCAACTTTGGATCTGTTTATTTCCTTTCACAGCAGTTGTCTACATACCAAGCGGCTGTTATCCCAAGTCTTCCTCTCTATTTCACTTCCTCTCTTCTTCTCTCTATCTTCTCCTCTCTCTCTTTTCAGCTGTGTATTTTAGCAAGTTGTTGAAGGGTAAAATCCGAATGAGGCGTTTTGTGCTGTGCTTATGAAGCTGTGGTACCTCCACGCAGCAAGAGAAGCAACAGAAAAAAAAATTCTCCATCTGTTCAAATATTTGTTTTTCATTCAACGTGAAACACTTTTCTCCGTAGATACCAGCTTTATTTCCCCTTTTTTATTTTTTATTTTTTGGTCAGATTTTGGTTCGTTCCCATGAAGTCTGCAGAGGAAACGTAATGCAGCACAAGCAAACAGAATTCCCCAGAATTCTCCAGTGAGCTTTTTAATGCCCCACCTTCTTTAACAAAGCTGTGTCCAAAGTTTTGACTTTCTCTTCTCTTCTGCATCTCTCTGCATCTAATTCTACCCTTCTTCCTGTCTTTCTTTCATTACTACAGAGTGATTGTGAACGCGGCTTTTTAACCTGTAACCCCACAAACGTAGATTGTTAATGACGTGTTTGGTTACTTCTGTAGGTAGCATTCTAGTTATCCGAACATGCTAACGGTTGCAGCTGATGCTAGAGCAGATAAACGCACAATTTAATCCATTCCTTCCACTTTTGCTCTTGTGTTTTTGGTTTGGGAAAGGTTTTAAAAAAAAAACACCACACTCCACACTCTTCTAAGAGTATCAAGGCCAGTTGGCTCGTTTAACACATTTCTTGAAGCAGGAGACAGTATTTTAGGCAAAAAAAAAAAAAAGATCACCCCATCTGTTTCCAGATGTTTGTCACTTGTTCCCTCAGTTGAACCTAAACTCCCTTGGTAGATCGTTTGGCTTGTTTTACAGAAAGGAAACTAAGCACTGAATCAACCTCGTTTGCCGTGTGGTCGGAGTAATGTCAGTTCATAAACTCTCTCCCCCGGGTGGGTTTTGGTATTTGGAATTCCTTGAAGACAAAGTGATGGAACGTACTCCACCACCTTCCTTCCTGTCTGTGGTGGAAAAAACACCAGGTGTGTGTGTGTGTGTGTGTGTGTGTGTGTGTGTGGACCTGTAGTGATGAGCGGACGAGTGGACAGATGTAGCGTTGGTGTCAGGAATGTGTTTCTACATCGGCTCGTCTCTCCCAAATCCAAAGGTTAGGAATGTTACAGTCATGGAAGTGACTTATTTTGAAATTATCCCGGCCCTCCAGGAGTTCAGTTGCACATTACATTTTTTGGGGATTTGTTAACCTCATTTCCATGATATCTTACCACAGATATATTGGAAGTGGTGTATATGGCGGCCATTAAGTAACAAGAAATTTGCTTTACAGAAATGCCAAATCTAACTTTGAAGTAATTCAGAAACGGTTTGACAAAACAATCTTACCTCAAGGTCCACTTACTAGCATTTTCCAGAGCTTTCAGTCACCACCAGCCTCTTCCTCAGCCAATGGAGTTTGCACCGTTGACACATAATAACAGGTGGTTGTATGTGGAGGGAAGATTGTAACACTTGTCTCTGTTCAAATATGGTCTTTGGCATCAAATATGAATAGAAGTTAACACACTTGACAACTAAGCCGTCTCCATGACAACTCAGCAGTTTCCATCAGCTGAGAGAGACCAGGGGATACAGTTGAAAGCTAAAAATAAAAAGCTAGTTAGTGGACCTTAAGTTAAGTTAACTTCTGTTTGCAAGGTCAAGAGTAAACTTTCATTACAGGCTGTATTTTTATTTATCACTAATTTGATTTCCAGTGAAATTAACTGTTTCAAACTTTTTTTTTTTTTTGCTCTTAAGCCAGATTTATGGTCGACGCAAAGGGTTTAACAGGAGTCATTCTGTAGATACTTACATCGTAGGTTTTGATTAAGAGTTCAGCATCAGATTTCACCCGTTGATACGTCGTATGTGATCAGGCCATATTGTGATTTAATTATATTCCCCACATTAACTGTTTACGTTCTTTAATTTTGTTTGAAATATGAGCGACGGTGGGAACGTGCGCATAGCCTACGGCGTGGCTAGAGCGTAACCAATAAATGAAGCTTCAGTTTTTTGATGTCAAGACAAAGTTTTGTCTTTTTAACTGTAAAATGTCCGGCTCAGTAAATGTAAATAACCAAATGTAAAGGATCCTTATTGCAAATGCTTGTTTATATTACCTGTTTATGTAAAGTACCAGAACCAAATGTATATAAATTCTGTACTGGCCTTAAAAATACAGTATCAGTCAAGTTATAGTCCTCTTTTTCTTTATGTACCTACTGTTTAGGAACATGCTAAATAAAAAAAGTTTGCCTACGTATTTACTTACGTGCAAGGACAAATTCCTGACTTGACAGTGTCGGTGATGACAGGGGCTTTAAGGTGTGTTGACATACCCTCTCCCAGTGTGTGCTGAGGCTTCTGACATAAAGCTGTGGCAGTCTACAAAGTGCAGCGATTAGTGAAATTAGACCTGTCCATCTGAGACTGGAACCTGCAAGTTGTTTCGCCATCTGACAAAGTCTATTGACGCAGTTTGTAAGGATGTGGGTTTATTGAGTATTTGAAGGAGGTCATGACTGGGGTACGCAGGTGTTTTAGCAGAGTTTAAGCTTTCAAAGTAGAGTTGTGTTTGGACTAGTTTGTGTGTGAACTGAACAGAGTTTCTTCACGGGAATGGGAGAAACAAAGACAGAATTACAGTATTTATTTTCATGATGGCTTCTTCTGCTGTCTTTAAGCAATCTTGTTTCTTTGAGCAGGGGTTTGAGAATAAAACACGCTGTGCTTTTGAAGGAAGTTGGAGTTTATGGATTTATGTGAAGCGTACTTGTGCTTTCACCTTCCCACACTATGGGGGGAATACACTATGCCAGGATTATGTGCCTCACATTTTCATATTTCTCTGTTGGAAGAGACCTGACATAGATAGCCATCTAAACACATGCACAGTCCTCCTCCTCCTCCTCAGTGTTTGAAGTGTTGGGAAAGTTGGAGAAAAGCACCCTCTTCCTCTCAGTATCAGAGCGAAGAACAAGCAACACATCTGCATAGGTTTTTGTATAGTTTTGTATACTCGCACATTTGTATGTGGGTGTGGCGTTGGTAAATGTGAGAGTGACACAAATGGTAAAGAAGTTGGAAACGCGAGTTAGATGGAGAGGTATTACGCCAGGGTTAATGCAGTGAGCGGGCAGCGGGCCCAGCCCTCTGAAGAATAACATTATCTAACCCAAAACAACGGGGGAGCGGGGAGCTGGCCGACACAAGCGGGCCCAGCTGTGCAGCCAGGGACGACAGCCAAACCAGAGCTTGTTGAGGCCAGAGAGCAGACATCCAGCCAGGGGATGGCCATTGACTGTGCACTGCTAGACTGGAGCAGATAGGGTTGTTACTTACAGTAAGGACAAGAAATGACATTTTTTGCTTTGTATATAATTTAAATGTGAGTTGTGGTTCACATAGAGATGCTTTACTGCTAAAAAAAAAAAAGAAGAAAAAAAAAGTGGGAGAAGCCAACAAACCAACAATTTGTGGCTTTTTAGACTTAAGCTTTTCCATCTCAAATGTCAAATTCTTAAATTAGACAAAGTTTTGTCATCATTACATTTTGGAAATTGCAGATATTCATAGTTTTTGATCAATTGTGTGAAATTTTGTAGGTTGTTGGGAAAGAATAGCCAATATTTTGAGTTTGACAAAAAATGAATTCTAAACTATTTAGATAAATTATTAATTGTTTCTGTAATTTTTTTAAGCAAAAGTGCCAGTAGCTGGTTCAGACCTCTCAAATGTGACATTTCATAATCAAAACAAGTAGTAGATTAATTGAGAAAATAATCATCAGATAATCAACAACGAGAATAATTGTTAGTTTCAAGGCTAACACTACATATTAAAGTCAGTGCTGTTTGTGATCAACAGCTTTAGCAAGGGTCAGTTATATGTGACTTATTTCAGACTTTTAGATGCCAAATATGAAAGAATTTGCCACATAAATAAGTGAAGCAGGCATAAAACACAATAGGAAATTAGTTTGACAGTTTACCACACTGTCAGCTTACATAATGCCATCCTGAATGGCATTGATGTGGTAAACTTCGCCTACTGTATGTCCCATCCACTGTTGTTTGAACCAAATACCTGCAATTATTTAAATATACTTTGAGGCCAAGTTTTGCTTCAACCATGCACCTGTTTACCATAGTGTAAAATGGTGAAGCGACGTGCAAAATCTTATCAACATGGAGTATTGAGTGCTTTGTCCGCTAGTAAAACATTTGCCCAGAGTACCACTGAAGAGTAGCTGAGGTGATTCATCTCTGATTCTGTTTTTGGAACAGCCAAAGTCATTTTGCGGCAGGCTGATGTATTTCATTAATCCACACAGTAGTTTGGATATTTTTAATGCTCCCAACTGTCTTACCAAAGCACAAAGCTTTAGATTTCCACATTTAATCCTGTTCATCCAGCTGCGGGGCATGGAAACTTCCAGAATCCAATTTGTGTTGCAGAGTTGGAGCTCGGTCAGATTGGCTCGGGATTGGGAATCTGCCGAGTATAGAGGGAGGGGAGGGAGAGGGAGGGGGGGGGGGGGGGGTATTTGTTGACATCTGTACCTACACCTCGGGTCAGACATGTCCTACATTGTGCCATAAATGCATCAGGGCAATCTTTTCGTCATGCTCTGTGAAGTGCTACAATAGAGCCACATTGCTGCACTTTTCTGTCAGTTTCTGTCATGTAATCAGCCACCGGGTCATCCAGTATAAGATCATAACCAGCAAGAACATGAATGGAAATACAGCGTTGGCCTTAGCAATGTTACACTCTTCCTCACTAAGAGTCATTTTAAGTGCTGCACTGCCTTCTACTGGATCAAAAACAAGCCTACAGCTGTTCTCAACATCTCAGTTAAACTCTGAAGTGTATTTAATAGAGACTTCACGGTGAATGAGCAGGGTAGGAATACAGTGATACTTCAAAAAGGGCACATTGGCTATGATGGGCATCAAACCTGTGACCTTTCATTTTGTAGAAATGTCTTTCTTGCAAAGGTTTTGGTGATGATGACTTTGTCTTTGTAAGATGGTAATGGGCCGAAGTGTCAGTTTAAACTCACTTTGGCGATGTTGTTGCTCTTAGATGTTATCAGATGGTTTAAATTAAATTAATAATTTAAATTGTTTGCAGTAACATGTTCAGCCACAGGAGGGAGGAAGCAGATTGTACATGCAAATTCATTCACCATACTGTCATGCCATCATTACAAAAGGAAGAAGGACATCTAAGGTGACATGGTTACATTACAGCAGCCCTCGCTGGAAACGTTGGCATGTTTCCTGCCAACAGGAACCCAAAAATATATTGATGCAAGCTGGAAATAGTCAGGATTTTAAGGAAAAGGCTTGAGAGTATCGTGTTACAGGTTTGATTCCTGAACCAACTTGATGGTTAAAAAACTCTACCCCCTCCTCATCTGTGAAGTTGCTCCTCAGCAACACTTTGAACACCACATCTGCTCCAGTCCAGCTGTTCGGGGCTCTACGGAGCACTGATTGCACTGGGCACCTCTGGCTCATACATGCATGTATCTGGGGCTGTGTACATGTGAAGCAGAGCAATCCTGAAAAGAGCATGCGTACTTAGTCTGCGTTCCCCGAGGAAAGAACAGTGGGATGCTCTGATGTTGCACTTCCTCAAAGCCTGTGGGCTCTAAGAGGCAGCTGAGGCCAGCTGAGATTGAGGCTTATGGCTCAGGGAAAGACGATTTTGCCATCTTTTGCTGTCTTAATCAGACATAGTTCCTCCCTTTTTATCGCGTACACATGCACATAATTGCTGCTTTTTAAAACACGTTAGACATGCATTTTAAAGAAGTTATTAGTGATTTTGTGGTTATTAGTGGTCTTATTTAGCTGGATTTCCTCTGCTAGCTTGCCCCATGCACATCACACGACATGGCGTGCCGTCTCTTCCTCTGCCGTATGAAACCAAACTCCCTTGTGACTTGTTTACATGCAGCCTTGTCAGCATACTCTGAGCTCTCCTCACTGTACTGTTCTGCGGCTCAGGACACATCTGACAGCAGAGTGGAGTCAATGGATGCATGTATCAGGGGACAGAGGACGTGATAGCACGAGGACAAGACTGATACGGTGGTTTGGGATGTAAAGGAATATTTAGAGAAGAGGACGAATCAGTTTCCCTGCATCTTGTTTCATAAGACCTTGGAACTTGCTCATCTTAAACTATCAATGCCACTGAGGAAAAGCGTGTGTATTTTGATTCAGAAATCTGGCAACAATGCTGATCAGAACTGAGCTGTTAAATGTATCAATACACTGTGAAACAATTAGTCGATCAACAGAAATTTAAAAGGCAACTACTTTGATTCTTTTTTCAAAATCTGGAAGAGCTAATCTTGCATTGTTCCAACATAACCTCCACCAAGGGAGGAAAATTCATGTCCTCATTAGCCTCCAACAATCATTGTAGTCATTGATTAATCTGCTATTTTCTAAAATGTCAGCAAATTATGAAAAAATGTCCCAAGGTGATGTCTTTCGAATGTCTTGTTTTGTGTGACCAACAGTCCAAAACCCAAAGAGATTGAATTCATTATCACATAAGACAAAGAAAAGCAGCAAATCCTCACAGTCTCATTTTTGCTATAAAAACTAATTAAACGATAATTATTAAATCAATCAATTCTCAAAATAGTTGCAGAAGAATTATCTGTCGATTCGAGTATTTGATTAATCTAATAAGCCTTTCAGCTCTTCTGACAACTAAACTGTTTTCTTATAGAACTTCACATTTTGGCAACAATATCTTTCACTTTACAACCAGGAAATTCTTGACATTTGCATTATTTGAGTGAGTGAGAAAGATCAGTGTCCTCAGACAGTAAATTACAATTCATAACACAAGTGGAAAAACTGAAAAATGGCAGAAAACATGTGCACTGATGCCACGATGTTGCTGCAGTTGAATTTCCAGTTCCAGTGCAATGTGGCCTAGATCTGAGTCCGCTGCTGCTCTTCCTCACTGTGTGACCAATCGCCTCGGTGCATGTGCTCTCTCTCTCTGTCTCTCTCTCTCGTTGCCAGGGAGACAGAGGAACCGTCTGGAGCCAATGGACACCATTTTCGTCAAGCAAGTGAAGGAGGGAGGCCCCGCCCACGGAGCTGGACTCTGTACAGGTACGCACGCACACACACACACACACACACCACATGTAACTCACACACAGTCTCTAAGGAGATCACTGCACTCCTTCTGATAACCGACAGATCTTATGATTAACTCTGCCTGTCTCACGTCTGACCTCAAAGCGCTGTTTGATGCCAAGATTTCTTCACGTCTGTACTGTAGGTAATTCCACTTCCTTGTAACCCGCCAGGCAAAACAGATACGAGTTTCAAAATAACAGATGGCTCCTTTGTGGGAGGTTGAAAGTGTAATATGCACACTGTTATTTCAACCTTCCCTTCATTCTTTCTCCCACTTTTGTTTCTTCTCTTATTAATGCGTGAATCATTTCTAATTTTAAGCCGCAAGGATAAAAATACTTAAACTCCCTTCTGGTGAAAACGGGAATCATCTCCGTCCAATTTCCCTGAAATGGAGGTGACAGCTGAAGCTCTGCGCTCTGTACTGTCAGCATTATTGCCAGGTTAGCACTCTGTATTACAGGAAATGTTAAGTGGCCTGGACAAGCCCTCTAAACTGTCTGCTTTCATCTGCTCAGTCTCCTCTCCTGGGACAGGGGAGTGCAGTGGTTTCCCACAATTATATAGTTTCTCTCCTAAACTCACCTCGCCTCTCCTCCTGTAAGATGGCCATCTTCAGAAAACTTGAATGGAGATGAATCCGCACATGGGGTCTTTCAAATAAACAAGTGTTGGTATTCTCATTTTGATCTAAACACAGATGTGTGTTTGTGCTGGAAGGAGCTACTCCAGATTGGTTTCCTTGGTCAATAACCATATTGACTGGATTCCAGATCATTTTTCTGAGCAGCTGAGGGCAGAAACACACACGTGAGAAGTTTATTTGTCATATTGTTGTTAGCAGTAAACAGCAGGCTTGTAATTTATTCTCTAATTCTGTCCAGGGGACCGGATAGTGAAGGTGAATGGAGAGAGCATCATCGGGAAGACCTACTCGCAAGTCATAGCCTTGATCCAGAACAGGTAAGATCGCCATCATTCCACAATTTTATGGTTCATTTTAAGGGAAATATGCAAATATGTGAAAGATCCTGGCTGACTCAGGCACTGATACCAAAATCCAATCTCCACTGCATGTTTGTGGACTAACACAGAAAATGAGACAGAGCTATTGTGAAACTTTCTATGAAAAACACCTTCAGTTTTCCAGAGAGAATAATTTCCTTATCGCTGACAAGCACACTTCATTAAACTGCAGCTATTAAAGGATATATTTTACAAGTAAAAAATACAAGAAGTGCCGTGGATCTTCACTCTCATTCTCCCTTGCTTCCCTCAGCGATGCCTCACTGGAACTCTGTGTGATGCCAAAAGATGAGGACATTTTGCAGCTGGTAAGCATTCATTCATCAGTAAATATTGCAAGTGTGCTCCAAAATGCTCTTTTGTGTGTGTGTGTGTGTGTGTGTGTGTGTGTGTGTGTGTGTGTGTGTGTGTGTTTATACAGTTGCAAACCATGCATAAAAACTGTGTGATCATTTGCAGTTTTTATACCAGACCAGTGCCCTTTTTAAAAATCTAGTTTTATTTAACTGTTATTTATCAGGGTTAGTCCAACTGGAATTAAAATTTATTATTTCAACCTGGCCATGAAGTGCATATCTTTTTTGTTTAACCCGTACGTGAATAGAAAATCACAAGTGGTCGCTTTTACATTTCTGTTTAAAGAGTCCATTAGAAAAAACATACAACAGAAAAAACAAGGAGACAAACATACATTAAACAAACAATATACAACATTTTAATAAACAGTATACAACAGCTGTTTTCTTCATGTTAAAAGGCTTTATGCTAAGCTAAGCTTAGATAAGCTAAACACGCCCTGACTCCAGCTCCGTATTTAACACACAGGCATGAGATTGATATCTTCTCATCCCATTCTTATACAGAAAGCAAACAAGCATATTTCCAAAAATGTGATGGAGACAAAGTGTTACCTTAGCAGATTAGATTCTGATGGATACAAGCTTGATTGAACTTTTAACGTTTCACTGGACTCAGATTACCAGACAGGACTGACTGAGTGTCTCATGTCAGGTTGACGTGAGAAAAAGCTAATAACGGGAGAAGACCTCATGCCACAGCTCCACATCCCCTGCACCCATCACGCTGATGAGCTCAATGATACAAACAGCCAGCCCTCGCCATCAGTCAGGGTCCAGAGCCCCACAGACGATAAAGCAGCGCCAAGCCATGTCAAAACCAGTCGGCACACGTTATTCACCTCTGTTCGGGAAATTCTCTCTCGGAGCAGAGAACTGAGTCAGATCCCAGTGTGTTGCTAAATTCCACACATAGCTTGTTTGCTTGGCCGCAGCTCAGCAAAAGCCACAGAAACTTGCTTTTGGCATTTTGGAATGAGTCTGAGCACTCACAAGGCTGAGGGATTCGAATGAAGCAATAATCTGTTTCTCCCCATTGAGGAAAACAAAAATAAAATTCAGTGTTTGATGTGCCAACTAGGGATCGGTTTTTACTTTACAGTTCTTTATAATCTGACTGCTATTAGACATGTATGGGTTCAAACTGTTGCATATTGAGCTATGAAGTAAAATTAAGAATAGTAGAATACAATATGTAATTTAACTGGCAAATGTTTCTCTTTGTATATGATTTAGTTCTCTTTTCTTTACAAATAGTGAATACAAATAGTCCTCATCAATGCAAATCCTGAACGCTGCACCATGTGACCTTTTTAATCCAGTTTTTACAAGAAGAATAAAAGAAGAAGAAAGAGATTTTGACTGTTTCAGCGCTGCTGCTCTTGCAAAGAAATACATCAAGTGTCTATTATATTATAAGTATATGTTTTGCATTATTGCTACAGAGTTCAGAATGAGATAATTATATCAGTATTGTTTTGATGAGGATGAATGGAGGAGGCATATGGTGGTGTCTGTAGATGTATCTATGTTGTCTTAAATGTGTTCATGTTTGTCTGTTTTGTGTTTTGGGAGACACTGAGCCCACTCACTACCAGAGGGAGTGCAGCTGCAGTCAGCTGACTCCTCTCAGCTCACTGTTTACGGGAGCGAGTGAGGGAGGAAGCCAGCGCAGATCAGGCAAGCATGCCGTTATGCTTGCCCAGAAGTGAACATATGAAAGAGCAGCGCCTAACAGATGAGCGAGAGGGCCTAACAGATGAGGGAGAGGCTGTCAGAGAGGAGGAGAGAGGCTAGTAGGGATTGTGTGTAGTCCCAGTGCCACTGAAATGCTTGAGAAACCAGAGAGGGGGAGGGGAGGTACCACAGTGAGCAGGTGAGACTGACAGAGCAAAGGAAAGAAATGCTGAGTATGTCGAGAGAGAGAGAGAAAGCCGGCAGAATACGTTTGACTGCATCTGTGTTGTGGATTAGAGGAAGAAGTGGGGTAAGAGGAGGAAATAATGGTGATGAACAGCAACTCAGAGGATATTCAGGTCTGAGAAGGACACCAACACTGCTGAAGTTCACTCTTCTATTCTTCTTCTTTCTTATTCTTCCACTACGACTCTCCGCCTGTGATGCTCTGCTCAGTGTTCCCACAGCGGAATGTATTTTTAGCCTGTGCTGAAGTCAGAGAAGTTGCCTGTCTCACCTCCATCAGTGGCGTTGTACCTCTCATTTCTTTATGCTCATCTGTTTACTTCTCTTTATTCCCTTTTTTTCTCTCTGCTTGCCCTTCTCTAACCTGTGGACTGCAGTTTTCCAGGGATATCACTGCTCTGGTAAGAAGGGAAACTACACTAACTAATCTCTTTCCTTTAAGTTTTCTTTCCGGATGATTCACAGCTCTTATGACATGTTGCACCACCTTTAGAGCTTTTATTTGCATAAATAGAAGCTGGCAAACCCCTAAAACCCCAGATATACTTTCCTTCCTTTGTATGTACACTTTGTGTGTACTGTGGTTTAGAATATGCAGGTTATTTTTTTTGTATTTTTCTGAATAGCAGGTTGAGAGAAAGATGTGTATACTTGGAAAACAAATGCTCTGAGTTGATATGTCAGCTGACCTTAAACATTTTGCTCTGTACTTTCCATATTTAATTTGTTTCTATTTGACTGCATGACTTATGCCGATCCAGACGGAGGCACCAAGCAGCAGACTTACTGCGGCTGCTGTTAGTGCAATTGTAACCTGACACCTCAGGTAGAGTGCTATCGATTAAAGTCCAACACCACAACTCTCTCCCTTTCATTTTCTCAAGAGCTTCTGCGCTGAACGGATGAAGAAATATAGCATGTCCAATATGCAACCAGGAGTTTTCTCTGAAGCCGTCCGTGGTGATCATTCACTGGAAAGTGCGCAGGCGTTTAACTAGCTGAATGTTTTCTTCAAGTTTTAAATCAAGGAACGTACTTTAGTTGCTACAGTGACAGTAGAGTTGTGGAGCCATGCTGACAGAAGTAGCGTTAGCTGCCAACGGCAGGCAGAGGCGTCCCCCGTTCACCCTCTCCTCATGCCTCAGGGCACACTCTCCAGTACCAAAGGTGGGTAAGCCCCTGCCAGCTTAATCCTCACTCCTGGCTCCACAGGTTCATTCTGGACTTTCCAGCCTTCTTTTTCTACTTATTTGCCTTTCTGGCTATCCCCTTTTCCCACTCTTCCACATCTGTTGCTTCTCAGGGCAGTTTATTTGTATCATGGCATACTGTAACATTTGTTTGCAGTCTCCTGGGAAAAGATTGAGAAACTGTTAACAGAGTGATCGTTGTGTTTGATTTGGAGAAATAGTACTGGAGCGCTGTGTCTACTTTTAGCATGCTGTTGTTTAATTGTCATAGACAGACTGAATCCAGTGGTCTGTCACTTACAGTTCTCTGAGGTAATGCTGTAACAGTGTTTGTCTTTCTGATAATCTCATCAGCTCACACAAAGACTCTTGTCAGTAAATGGCACTAGTGGATTACCATTCTGTCTCTACTTTCAAGATGTGAGCAACCACATTGCCGTGGTGCAGTTGAGGTGTTTTAGAATCAAAAGATTGATATTGTAGCTGTAATAGCAGAGGAAGATTAAGTCATACGTGAGATGTGGGAGTAAACTCATCATCTAGCGAAAGAAGAGGTTTCACAAACAGGTCTGCAGCACTCCCTGTTCATTACATGTCTTTTAGGAAAGTCTAATGTATCCTGTCTCTGGTTGGGTGTGATGTTCTCCCGGGGTTTAGTGTGATCTATTTTAGAGCTCCAACCTCTCAGCAACCAAAGTGACATAATGTCCTATAATCTCTTGCAGGCGTATTCCCAGGATGCATACCTCAAAGGAAATGAGGCGTACAGCGGAAATGCCCAGAACATCCCCGAACCCCCTCCCATATGCTACCCTCGGATAGAAGTTAAGGCTGCGGGCATGGCTCAGACATCAGAGCCTGCCACAGTCAGTGAGACCCCCCGAGGGCTGGCTCAGGGACCAGGAAGACGAGGGGGGGCGACAGAAAAGAGTTACCGGGTGGAAATCCCTGTTCCGCCATCTCCTCCACCCCAACAGACATCAAAGTCTCAGACAGTGGTGTGTGTCTGCAGTGAGAATGTGAGGACAGTAGCCATGCCTCCTGATCCAGTTGATAGGGGGTCCCGGGTGGCTCGGGCTGGACCCAGCCACAGGACAGAGGAAAACCGGTACAGTCCTTCAGCAGAGTCCGGCTTAGCTAGGCCCAGACCCCTTATTCCCTCAGTACCTGGGGGTGCACAGTTGCAGTACCCCTCTTCCCGTCCCAAAGAAACCCCAGTCTACTCACCTTCCTCAACTTCTAGACCTGGCCCCATCTATTCTGACACATTATCTCCACCTGTACGGACCCCTCTTACCTCTGCCTCACCAGACACATTCTCCACTGCCATCTCACCCTCTCCCACAGCTCCCTCCATCTCTCCACACCAGAACATTGATTGGAAAAACTACACCACCTATAAGGACTATATTGATGCTAAGAGGCTGCACACGTATGGCTGCCGCACCATCCAGGAGCGCTTGGACAGTTTGCGTGCGGCTGCCAGTTCCAGCTCTGCCTATGCCCAGCAACGTACACCGCCTCCTCCTAGCACCAGTGGGGCACTGGGCCCCCAGATCAGACGGAGAAGCGCCTCCAATGACCGCGGGGTGGATGCAAGTAGCCACGGTACTGCAGTAACTCCATTACGTAGCGTATCCCAAGAGCGACTTGGAGGTGGAACAGAGAGGACAATACCAATCAGGAATTGGCCTCGGAGTGCTTCAGAGGATGCTTTGCCTTTCTCCACTGCCACAGGAGTCACCAAACCTAGGGCACGGTCTTGTGACTACCTGGGGCAGCAGCCTGGAGAGCCAGGTGGGTCTGTCTCAGTGTTGGAGGACAGGCTGCTGCTGTGCCGGGGAGAGGAAGCCAGAGCTAACAGGCATGGAGCAGGCCTGAGAGCTTTACCTCATCTGAACAGGAGTCTCACTGGACAGGAGGAAGAAGGGCGAGGAAGTGGATTATCTAACTCACCTTTAGCTGCTCCTGTGTTTACTAAAGGTACGGATTCTGTACTAACATCAAGGACAGATGGTCTCATTATGAGACCATCACGTCTGCCTGTCAAAAACTCCATCTCAGACCCTTCACCTGCCTTATCCTCCACTAAAACCACAGACCCACTTAAAGACCAAAGAGCTAACATCATGGGCAACCACCTGGGCTACCCCTCGCTTCTGCACCTGCAGCTCAGAGGCAGGGCTGACAGTCTGAAAATGGAGAGCAGGTCAGAGGCTGGGTTGGCAGCCAGGTCCTCCTCTTGCTCTGGTACCTCCTCTAAACTGCCCATGCAGAGACAACTACAAACTGGTTCCTCCACCACTAATGGAGCTGTGACCCAAAAGCCAAAAGTCAGAGAAACCTCCAGTTCCACCAACACCCCTGTACGGACTAATGGCGGTCTTGCAGAGGGCGTAGAAGGACCGGATGCAACAGTCGTTGTCCTAAGAAGGGACAAAAACGCCGGACCTCCTCACATTCGCCCTCCGTCCTATGTACTAGCAGTTAATGACAAACAGGGAGGAGTGACTCATAAGTCACCACCATTGGTGAAGGCAGGCTCTGCAGACGGAGCTATGTGCTGGATGTCTAATGACAGCTGTAGGGAGATGCATCTTAGAAGGCTTGGAGACACACGACAGAAGTCTGGCTCCAGCAACTTGGATGACTCCCTGGATTCAATCCCCTTCATAGGTAAGGCTGCACTTGTCTCTATACCACCTTTCTTTTAAACTCTTCCTGTTTCTATAGCAACTGCAGTGACAGGGTAGTCCAATTACACAAAATGTGTTTGTGTGAGTGAAAAAGTATGTTTATGCATGAAAACATGGCAGACTCTTGTGAGCCAATTTGAATTTGTACCAAATTCACAACATGATTTTAATGGAAATTTAGCTGATAGCACAATATATAAATGTTCTGACATGTCCAGTTAGGGCTGGGCCTCGAACCTTGATCATTTTTGAGTACCGACAGAGTATCAAAGGCTTGGCCAGATCTTAAGTCTGTTTAGGTATTGGTCTGATATTTCCTTATCTAAATAAGGAAATGCTGTAGATGCAAATCAGGAAATTTTAGACGGTAGTTTATTTAGGGAAAGTCCTTGTACAGCTGCTTGTTTGTTTGGCTAATTTTGTAAAATGAAAAAACTGTTTTGGAGAAAAACATGTGTTGTTCTGGTATCTGTACCAAAACCTATATAGTATAGTGTGTTGGCACCAGTATGGAAAAACTCAAATGATACCCAGCCCTATATACAGTAGATGTACGTGACAAGTGGGCATTATTTTCATGCAGGGACTGGACTTTTACACAGTGTAGTGTATCTCAAAATCCACACTTTAAGGTGGCCTATCTGTTATTTCTGTCCAATATTAGCTATGTGGGGACATGGTATGGTTGCAATTTCAATATCTCCCAGTTTTGTGGATACTCTCCATGGGAACCAAATTACAAAAAAAACAATCATAAAAATGCATTGAAAATCAAGGGTAAGCCTGTCCATTGTTGCCCTACTTATCATAATACAAGGAAATCTATTGTGTCCAAATGTCATCGTGAATATACAGTGGATCATCAGAAGTAATCTTAGGGTTATCTCTTACAGGAAATACCCTGGGAAATTTTGTTGCTTGTTGGATTGAATAAAAAAGCCCATGTAATTTAATGTGTTGCCAGTGAAACCACTTGTCCCAGGTCATGAAGGCAGTGTAATTCAAGGGATACTGTACATTACTAAAGTTACAGTCACAGCAGAACATGTTTTATAGATATGTAGATGCTAAAAGACATCGGTTTCTTGTGGCTTTTTGAACTCCTGATGACACAGAATCAGGTGTGTGATTACGTGACAGCGTGACACTGTACTGCAGGCAACCATGACGTATTCAAACCACCCTTTGGCATCTGAGTAGGGCAGCACAGAAACATGCAGTCACTAGGTACACACACACACTCAGAGCTCCTCTACAACTCAATACACCCCCCACCCACTGCCTGAAATGTCTCGTATTTCCCCCGGTGTTGTACAGCAAGAGAAACCTAAGAACATCGTCCTAATGGAAATGTGACATAACAGAGAAATTAGAGCATTCCTGCAGCAAACTGCTTCAATTAGATTTCATAGTACAGTTCCAAACAATAAGTAGAACAACTGCTGTACATTAGGTGTCTGCCAAACATTTTATACTGGGAACAAAACACAACTGGTACTTGCAAAATGTCACGTCCCCACTTCCCCTCTTTCTCATGATTAGGAGAAATTCTTGCTTTTTTTGTTTTTCCTCAAACTGAACGCATTCATAACAAAGCAGATGCGTCTGAATGGAACCAAGCTTTATATTTACTTGTTGTGGTGTTTAAAATGAAGTTGTTTAATATGGTTTGAAGTGGCTTCTTCTCTGTTACTGGCTGCCATAACCCAACAAGCTTGAACTCGACCTTGCATCCTCAGTTGTGTCTTCATTGGTGACTCATGAGAGCAGCTCTTGTGTTTCGTTGTGTCCCAGAACCTGCAGGGGTTAATCATATCCTCTTTCAGCACCATTTCCCTCTGTATACACAAACACACCTCAGCTCTCACTTTTTAGTTCTCTACATTTAGACCTATATTAGATTAGATTAAGACTTTAACACTTCCCAGTGTTCTGTGTTTAACACCAGTGATGTGCTGTGAAGGGAAAGCATTAAAGCAATGATTTGTTTTTTCACATTGATCATGTAAAATAGTTGAATATTTGGGCAGATCTTTTATTTATTGCCAACAGATAACCGAGATTTCACTCTCATGCCTGTATGCTAAATATGAAGCTACAGCCAGCAGGCTAAGCTTAGCTTAGCATAAAGTCTGGAAACAGGGGGAAACAGCTAGCCTGGCTTTGTCCAGAGGTAAGAAGAAAAAAAAATCCACCCACCAGCACCTCTAAGGCTTACTTATTAACATGTTGTATCTTGTTTGCTTAATCACAGCAACAACAAGATGCCAGAAAGTCGCTGCGCTCATCTAAGAAATAGTCCGGCACATAGTTTTGATTTTATTACCTTTGGACTGAACCAGGCTAGCTGCTTCCATGTGTTTCTAGTCTTTATGCTAAGCTAAGCGTACCATCTCCTGACTGTAGCTTCATATGTAACGAAAAAAGATATGAGTGTGGTTTAACTATTTATTCATTTTTATTGATCTTCATCAATCTTGATGTCTCCAACTGAAAAATAAATTGTAATTGTACGTGTTCCCAGAAACAGGATTGGAGGTATACAAACAAGTGATTAAATGAAATAGGCATCTGCCTCTTGTTTGGCAGAAATGAGGTTTGCAGTGTCATGGGATATGTCTTTGAGGTTTGAGGGGAGAGAGATTTCACAGCAGTAATCTGTACACAACTAACAAGCAGATCTGATGTTTCATATTAAGTTGTGCCATTGAAAGTTTAAGATTTGTATCAGTGCATTGGCACTTGGGGGAATTTAGTAATTTAGACTTTTTTTTGCTCTTTTGAGTTGTAATGGCATTTTTTGTAATGAAGGCAGTGTCAGTTTGGGGTTTTTATAAAGTTAAATAACGGTGACAGTTGCATTTCAGGAGATGAATTCATAACAATTAGAATTTGAAGCCTTATTTCCAAGAAGGTATCACATCACACGACAACGAGAGTAAAGCGCAGTGTTTTAACACTCTTTTTAGAATAAAGTAGAGCAAAAGCAAACCTGTTAAACAGTTTAATGTTGCCAGTGTTACATTAGGCTTCACTTACCTTTCTGCATCACCACACTCACAGATATGATTCATTTCTGGAGGTGTTTGTTCATTGTAAGCGTCTCTTAATTTGTTTTTAGGGCTTGCCATCATGCTGATATTGCATATCAGACGTTATGACACGGTCTTGTCTGCGATGATGTAATGTTAGCTGACTACCTGCATGGGTGTATTTAAAAGGGAAGGTGCTTATCGGAACAGAAACACCTATCTACTGTCTGACTGCGTCTCTGTCTGCATCACTTTGCTTTAGCCACATGCGCCTTTATGACAGCATTTTATTGCTGTCTGCTGAAATGTTTATTCAAGTTGAGATAGCAGAGATTAATTCGACATTACAATATGACATTTCCTGTCAGACTACAGCTGAATTTATGCCAGAGTTGTATAGGAGTTTAACCCAGAGTTGAACCCCCGTCATCCTCTCCGTCCCCGCGTCCCTTAGTTACTGTTGCTAACGTTACGCCCGTCAAGCTTTCTGTTCTCGCACGCCACATTAGCTGCAATGACAACGGTGGCAGATTTACCATCGAGATTCTTAGTTATTTTTGAAACAATGGGTCCTTGATTTCAGGCAGATGTAGACAGAAGCAGGCGTATCATTTTCAGCCGGTGACTGTTGATTTCGCTGGCTAAAATGACACGTGTCACTGGCAGATTATATCAGCTCTAACAGTTAGCTTGCTAGCTGGCTAAGTGAGCTATCGGGAGCTCCATGAGTTGGTTGAAAATGCTGTCTCCAGCTGATTATTTAATATTATATTTATATTTTATATTTATATTTAGTTCTGCTAACTCCTTTCCTTACCCTTTTGCACTTGTGCTTTTGGTTTTCAAAAGGTTATAATAAAAAAAAAAAAGACGCCACCCTTCATACTCTTTAAAAGCAGTTATCGCTTTTACTAGCCCCACACCGCTTGACAGGCCCGCTGTGCGTAGTTACGGTTGCTAAGCCATGATTGGACAGTCGCTGTTCGGGGGAGGGGTTTAGCTAACGGTCCGTTCTAACCTAAAATGCTCTCCTCTGTGTCTGTCCTCAGATGAACCATCCAGTCCCAGTATTGAACAGGACAGCACACACATTCCTGCATCTGCTGTGATATCTGCAGCGCCCATCATCATCACCACCATCCCACCCAGCCCCACTTCTCCGTCCCCTCTCATTCGACGCCATCTGTCACATGACCAAGGTATGTCGACGTCAAAGCAGCAAATAAATGGCTGAACTACTGAACTTGACAGTACATGTTATGAACAGTTGAAAATAAATGTTTAACCCTCTCTTAATAGATTCTCTCCGTCTCACAATTATTGAGTCAGATTCTGGTACTAAAACAGAGCGATCCAAGTCATATGATGAAGGCCTGGATAACTACCGGGAAGAAAGCAGAGGGTAAGTTATACCAGCAAATGTGTCATCACAAACAGGAATAAAGGATTGATTGGGGGTGAAAAAACAAACAAACAATACCCCTTATATAGTTTTTGATGGTAAAAACACTGTTCAAAAATTACGGTAGCTGTAGTTTTGGAGAAAAAAATTTTTTTTGCCTTGTTCCGCTGATGGCTCTCTTATTGTAGAACCAAACTTATGTATTTCAAGCACTGTATGATCCTCAAGCTTCTCTTGCTTTCCGCTCATCTCACAATACTTTCAGCTCTTTCAGTATCATAATATTTTTTTCTGTCCCATTTAGGAGGTCCTTAATACCTGGTCTGAAAAGTCTTAGGAAGGTGAGTCCAATCCACATTTTATTATCAAACACTGTTTGTTCAGTGCCAGCTGTGCTCACCTGCCACATGACTTGGAGGGTTTATCGGCTCGTTAGTTCACACCCAGAAGATAACACGTCTTTCATAGAAATGTGAATATATTATGGAAAATAGGGACGGCTGTAAAAGCAGGCTTTTTTTTTTCTTTTTAGTAAATAATTTATTCATACACCACATGAGTCTATTTATATGTATTTACTTTATATTATCCTTGAAATCTGGCAAATTTCTGGGTGTTGGAAGTTGGAACATCACTCTCTCTCTCCATATTTTCATTTCTTTAACAAAAGTGTTTTCTTGGCTTCATGCTTTTTTCTCATCTGTCACAGGCTGCGGACAGGTCGTCCGAAGATTCAGGGTCTAGGCGGGATTCTTCATCAGATGTCTTCTGTGACGCCACCAAGGAGGGTTTGCTGCATTTCAAGCAGCTGAACACAGACAAGGGCAAGGTGCGGACTGTCTCTGCATACGTAGCCAGTCGCATCGTATAACTCACACACTGACACAGAAAGCAGAGTGCAAGCATTACGTGACCTGCTGTATAACTTGGTTTCTAAACAATAGCAGGGCTGCACTTGTTTCCAGAGTATATCTTTGTCTGACTTCTTTATGCTGTACTGTATGCTCCACCTGTTTGACCAGTTTGAACTCATAGCTTCTTTTGACCTCCTCATATTATTCCCATATTGTCCTCAAGGCAGTGATTATTTGTTATGATGCCAACAAAAGGAACGTTTACAGACAGATTACAGTTAAATTCCCTCCATTTTGCTTTGTAAAACTCGTCTCTTTCTCATGACCCATTTCTGCAGCGTGTCGGAGGGGGTATGCGCCCGTGGAAGCAGATGTACGCCGTGTTGAGAGGCCACTACCTCTGCCTATATAAGGACAAAAAGGAGGGGCAGGCTCATGCCAACTGCCAAGCAGTAGACGAGCCCTTGCCAATCAGCATCAAGGCCTGTCTGATTGACATCTCATACAGCGACACAAAGCGCAAGAACGTGCTGCGGCTGACCACGTCAGACTGTGAGTACCTGTTCCAGGCTGAGGACCGGGAGGACATGCTGGCCTGGATCAGAGTCATACAGGAGAACAGCAACCTGGATGAGGAGGTGAGAATCCTTCATCAAGACATTGGGCCTCATGCAAGAACCACTCATATGAACAGATTGATTCCTAAGTGTCACCTACAAGTGATTTAAGAGTACGAAATTTAAGAGTACGAAATTTAAGAGTACGAAATTTAAGAGCGGTCCAGACCTGTTGTGAGTCATGTACTACCTTAATCTATATTATTTTGAGTATTAATATTATTTAAATATGTCAAAATCATAAAAATGAATAACTAACTAAAATAAAGTCATTGTCATGTGTTAATTTACTGGTTCGGCAGCATTTTTCTTTTTAGATTTTATGATTTTATTGGCATACTTTGACATGGCAGCTTATACAGTTCAGCTGCCTCAGGGTCTTAATGCAGGTCGCTGTCCAGGTGAACATCCTGTGTTATAACACCTGACAGTGTGACATCACCTACTGTATAATTGTCCTATTGCCCTACAGTGACTGTCACATCCCCTTGGCCTCCTCCCATCTAAGTCGTGGCCCACTTTGCATTAGCAAGACGTTTTTTTGTTTTAGCATCTTAACTTTATATCAAATCGTTTCCTCTTTATGTCTGTGGCACAGTACGCTGCTGCTCTGATGACACGTCATTTGCAGCTGTGCTATTGTTTCGGGTCCCATAATACTGCTATTGATACTGCTAAATTTGTAATGTGATCGTCTGCTGATTTCCAAACACAGGACCTGAAGCTCTGCAGTGTGTAATTTCTTTTTTGTGAATGAAACTTCAAGCCCACAAACTGAACAGAACAGATAGCCTTATATATAAATTTTAGAGGTGTTGATAATGCGAATAATTAGAGCTTAGTTGATCGATCAGCTTCTCAAATGTGAATATTTGCTGGTGTTGTCTGATATGACAGTGAACTGAATATATTTGTTGACTGTTGGTTGGACAAAACAAGACATTTGAATAAGTCAACTTGGGCACTTCGCGAAATTGTGATCAGCATTTTTCACTATTTTCTGACATTTTATAGACCTAACAAATTATCATGTTATTGAGGATATAATGACAATAGATATTGGATATTTCCTGCTACATACTCACTCCACTGTGTCTTAAAATAGGCGGGTCTCCCCTCATTAGAAATTTAAGCCTGTCTTTCCCCTCTTTTTAGGACCTAAACACACTGTCCACACTATGGCATTCCAATGGTCTTACCTGAGTCACTTGATAGCAGCAGGTTATATAATGATCCGTTATGGCTGGTAAAGGGCGGGGAGGGTGGAGGGACCTGATGCACCTGATGCCTTAACCATCACCTATTGTGTCCTCTGTCCGTTCTGCTCTGCTCCACTTTCCTTACTTCCTTTTTCCTTTCTTTTTTTAGAACGCGGCCTTCACCAGCCATGACCTCATCAGCAGGAAGATCAAGGAGTACAACACCTTGATGAGGTAAGGGGTCAGGGGAGGGGGCGACGAGAGAGTAGGTGGGAGAGGAGGTGCACACACGGTGCTGGATAGTTTGGAAAGCTCATATTGTGTTTTACGTCGTCGTCTTACGCAGCCCGACAGGCAGCAAGACTGAACCGTCGCCCAAACCGTCACGCCAGTCGTTAAGCATCAGGCAGACGCTGCTGGGAGGTAAAGGAGAGACCAAAGCAACAAGTCCACACTCACCCAAACCTGAGCCGGAGAGGAAGAACATGCACAAAGGTAGGAAAAGAAACAATTTGCATGAAATATAACTTTTTTCTAAGCGTTTGATTTATTTTGCAAGGAATTGTATTATATGTTAAACTAACAATGGTAAGTATCTCATACTCATGCATTCTCGTCGTATGTTGCACTGTGCATGCAGATGACACCAGCCCTCCCAAGGATAAAGGGACATGGAGGAAGGGCATCCCGGGGCTGATGAGGAAACCTTTCGAGAAGAAGCCGTCTCCTGGAGTCACGTTTGGAGTGAGGCTGGACGACTGCCCCCCAGCACAGAACAACAAGGTCTGTACTGGTTTCATTTGTAATGAAACACCAAGAGAAGAAGAAGAAGAAGAAGAGTCGCCTAGATTTTTTTTGATCTGTATTAAGCATTTCAGGGTTTTAATGTATTGTTCGGCATTTCCCTTTCTCTGTTTTTGCTCTTGAATACATCTTTTGTCCCCATAGTAATAGCATACGGTATGTCCAACAAACATTTTCTGCATTTCTCTATTCTAGTTTGTGCCTCTGATTGTGGAGGTCTGTTGTAAGCTGGTGGAGGAGAGGGGGTTGGAGTACACAGGCATCTACAGAGTCCCGGGAAACAACGCTGCAATCTCCAACATGCAGGAGGAGCTCAATAACAAGGGCATGAATGATATCGATATCCAGGATGATGTGAGTGTCACTCTATTGATCGTTGTTGCTTTAATTAAACTCTCCTTGGAGTCTCACATTGCTGTAGTCAAAGCTACAGCACCCTGATATTGGATGGGACATGTTCTTCGTCACTGTGCATGTTGAATAAACATGCATCATACCCTGATCTTGTGTTTTACAGAAATGGAGGGACCTCAATGTGATCAGCAGTTTACTCAAGTCCTTCTTCAGGAAACTTCCAGAGCCGTTGTTCACCAATGGTAGGTTGCTTTTTCTCAGGTTGTGCATGCCATCTAGTGGCCATAAATGAGAACTACAACCCAGTAAAACATCGACTGTGTGAATGTTACCTGCAGCCTTTGCCTAACTGCTTTGCATTGCTACCGGCAGATAGGTACGCAGATTTTATAGAGGCCAACAGGACGGAGGACCCAGTGGAGAGACTCAAAGTGCTCAAGAGGCTGGTGAGTTGCTTTGACAATTCATTTCATCCCCTTTTTGTTATATATTATTTTTATTATTTAAATTGTTTATGTATTGCTAAAGCATTTGGGTTTTCTTTTTGTTTTCTTTTTTGCAACCTTGTCACACCATGTACTGGAGTGCCGTAACCTTTTGAAGTCCTCATGAAATGCAACAAAAAAATTGTTTTAAGAAAATTAATTTGTGTTGTTTGCGTTTCCACCTGTTTTATCATGTTTTCTGTTTCTTACCTATTTACTTGCAGCTTCGCGAGTTGCCAGATCATCATTACGAGACCCTCAAGTTCCTCTCGGCTCATCTCAAAACTGTGGCTGAAAACTCAGAGAAGAATAAGGTGTGTAACTTAGAAATGTCTTCATTAAGTTTTTTGATCAAAGAATTGCAAATGTACAATTAAAACTTGCTTTCTTTCTCATTTGTCAGATGGAACCAAGGAACCTGGCCATCGTGTTTGGTCCCACCCTGGTGCGCACCACAGAGGACAACATGACCCATATGGTGACACACATGCCAGACCAGTACAGGATAGTGGAGGCCCTCATTCAAAATGTGAGCATCGGATCTTTGATTGCTATTAAAGATATTAAGGTATTAAACCAGATTTTCACATTTAAAATACAAAAACTTCAATTTTTAATGCTTTTTTTCTTTCCTGTAGTATGACTGGTTTTTCACTGAAGAGGGAAACGGAGATCCAGTGGTGGGTACAGGCATCGCTGCCATTACATTATCTTCTTTGGGCTCTGTCCTCCCTTTAGGGTTGACTTTAAGCATCCTCCAATTCATTTCTATTCAAAATACTTTGGCAAGTGAGTTTCCAAATACACTTACTAATAAGCAATTCATTCAGACACTTAAAAACAACCCAAAAATACAAAATACAACTCTTTTCTTACAAGGGTTAATGGCAGTGGACCATCTAAAGCTGGTCAGCTATATCCAACACTACAGTGAACTGACCATCTCTTGTTCTGCGGCTCTTACTGTCTTCTATTGGTTTTACACAGTGGAGGATTAGCAGATTTCTCCAAAATGTCCTTGTGAATCTGGTCCTAACTGTGTTACATCTGCACCTTTCAGACTGTGTCCCAGGAGGAGAGTGCAGTGGAGTCTCAGCCCATCCCCAACATCGACCACCTACTCACCAACATCGGCCGTACGGGCACATCGCAGGGTGAAGTATCAGGTAACACGCTGCCTTTGGCAGAGCAACTCTTTGGTGGGTTAACCTTTCTCTATCCTTTCTCTGCTGTGGTCAAAGAGGGACCGGTGTGCAAACTAGTAACAAGTGTTGATGATAACGCTGCTTCTTCCCTAGGCCAAGCTTCCCCTTGGCTTCTTTGGCTGTTGCCACTAGATAGAAATGTCTATGGCTAACCATGAGTCCAAATGCCTGTGTGGGTTTCAGTGGGCAATTTATTTGCATCACTGAAATTTCAAAGGATGCAATAAATTGTTACGCTTCTTCATTTGCTTTAAGAGATTTATCCCCCCTCCTCGGTATTTGTTAGTCTTTTAAACACTTAATGAATTTAGATGTCCTTTTCCTTTTTTAATCACCCCTCTGCCCCTTAATACACACCTTGGCTGTGTTCCCCTCCTCCCTCCCTTATCCTGCCTACTGTTGCACTAATAAGGCATGTTCTTTCCCACGTCAGAAATAGATGTTTTTACAGTGAAAGGCGACCTCTGATTCCTCTGTCTCTAGTGAGGCTCTGTCGGGTGTCCTAAAGGCTTTCCCAGCATTCACACATACTGATCTTGACACAGGCCAAGTGGGAGGAGTCTATCACACCATGATGACACTGATGGACTCTATACTGTCTGTGATGGACAGCTGGAACTGTAGGAAGAAGGAGGATTGTTGCCCCCAGTGTAGCTGCCTAGTCTGCAGGAACCCGCAGTTCTTTTAAGTGCAAGAAATGCCAAAGAGAGAGAGAGAGAAAAAAGCATTAAACAAAGAAACCGTGAGGAAAAGGGGAAGCGAAGTGGCTACACGGTACTGTGCAGTGTCCGGTGTTGTGGGTTTTCTGTCAGAGTATACCTAACACAGGCCGGTGCTACTGTTTGAAAGGCTCTCCGCTGTCTCTCCTCACTATCTCGCAAGCTTGCCAACAGGAGAGATAGCATGGTATGGTTTCTACGTCACCAGTCAGTGTGCACTTGCATATTGTGCCATCATCTGTATTGTAAGGGGTGTATAGGGGGGCTTGGCTATGTCACACAAACAAACAAAAACAAATTTTAGCTAGAAACGAAGGATGATACCAGTAGATGTGATTACAGAGCAGGTGGACTGATTATAGGTTTTCCTTGCTGACACTCTCTTTCTCATGTAGTGTCCTCTCTTTTCATATAGCTAGCCCCTCTGTGACCCCCCTTGTCACTTTTCTTTTATTTTTTCGGTGTCCTCCATAGCCTTCTCTGTCATCACCGTTGTCACTGTTGTCATGGCAGCTCACATCACCTCACATTGCTTCGTCAGTTCAGCTAAAAAGCATCGTCAAAATCAGGAAATCGAGAATTCTGCATAGCGTATCTGCGAGGTTGGGTATCAAACCTCAATTTTTTTTTTTGTATTAACCAAAATGTGTCCGTAGTACTGAAAGCTGGTATTGAATATCCAGACAGATACATTATCTTGTTAATTTTTGATAGCTCCTGACCTACATCAACATTTTGTCAATTTTAGACTATTTCTTTAGACAAAGTTGTTGTAAGGCTGCTTATGTTTAAACCAGTGGTTTCTAACCTGGGGGTCGCATGATGAATCGAAGGTGTTGTGAGATAATAACCAGGGTAGGAAACAAGGAAAAAATAACTTTAGTCTACACAAAGTTATGTTTACCTTTAGACTCTTCTTTAATCTTTGCTTTTTTTTTTTTTTTTTTTTCTCGTAAAATACTAAAGATTTTTAACTTTTCCGGCCTCTAAAAAATATTCTCAAATAAAACCATCTGAGAAGGGAAAGTCACTCTTTGATTGAACTTGTCACAGCTCATGGACTTATTGCTGTCCAGTGAAAACCATGTATCTCCAAATTTCGTGATTCAGATTTCAGTTAAACTGAAGGATTTAGTTTTGAGCAAATTCTCCTACATCTTAACCTAAATAAAACCTTTTAAAGACCCTTTGGGAGATCCGATAAATGCATTGTTACAAAGCCAGAAAAACAGCTACTTTTGTTGCTGAAGAGTTTCCATTTTGTAGATGTATATATGTTTTCACAAGACAGTGATGATTTAAGCCAAAAATGTTGGGAACCACTGGTTTAGACCACATTTAACATTTGAGAACTGTGGCTTCTTTTGTTACAAGAAAAAAAGGTTTTGTAGAGAAACTTTCAACGTAAGGCATGGAAAAAAAAGGGAAAATTTAAAACAATACCCAGCCTTTTTCTATTTGTGGTTTCGGATGTTTTTATCAATAAATGTTATGATAGGGTTTACGCCTGCATACCTGGATATCCCTTTCAACTTAACAAAATCAGTTGCCATCCTTGTGTTGCATGGCGCATTTTCTGCCTTGCTGTCCTGCTGCTGTTAAATGTACTTGTTGTGTTCATTGCTAAAGTTGCACTCAGTATCACTAAGAAACTTGAGGAAAGATTATAACTATCTATACTTGACTTGGACTCGATGTTCGGGTGTGTGTCAGAGTCAGGGAGGAATGTCACATGCCAGGTAGACGTGGACCTGAGTGTAACGTAGAGCTCATCTGTCCCTGTGTGAAGCATGGCCTGTTGTCTGCTCATGTCTGTGCTCACTTATCATCATCAGTCTCATCTGTTCTGTGTTCTCACTCTCCACATGATCCTTCTCATCAACATGGTTCTCTTCTCCTTTTTTCTTCCCCGATTCATTTCCCCATGCTGCACCTCTTAGATGTTAGTGTTCGTCTGTGTGGTGACACCATCTAACATGTCCCTCTCGTCTCTCTTTTACCCACAGATTCACCGACTAGTGACTCGGCTAAATCAAAGGTGAGTGTGTGAGTTTGCCCAGTGTTAACCCTCTCAGGCCACTGGTAGTGTAGGATGACAGGAGGTAGGTGACGAGCAGGAAAGATCGCCTCCACCTCCGGTCAAGATCAGCATCAAATAAACTCATTGCAACCTACACTTAAAGAGTTGTTTCACCCAAATCACACACACAAAAAAAACATTTTCTCACTTACCGCTTGTGGTATCTAGGTTTCGGTTACATGTGCCCAGCTTATATAGATATCTCACTTTTCTCCATCCACCCCAATACAGTGGAATATAATTTAATTTGTGGTGCATACAGCATTGGAAAAAAAGTACTTTTGAGAAAAATCAGCAAAACCTTTACTCTTTACAATACTACCCGAAATTACACAGAAATGAGATAAACTTGGTAAAAATCTTTGCTCGTCAGTCAGAAATTAAGGAACAAATTCTCACAATGTGATTGCTGCTGTAACTCACAGATATTTGGCATGAAATGACTACTACGCTGAAAAACACGAAATTGTAAGTGCCATTTTGTAAATTTGGCACTTTGCTTTTTCTGTTTCTTACTCTGTTTATACCATAGTGCTATAGCTCACCAGGCAGCCATCACACAATTTAACATACCTCAAATATGATATCCAGCACAGATTACAACTAAGGTTCATCCCTGAGAACAGTTTTCATTGGAACTACTTTCTACTGAAGAAATAGTCCGAAACCTAGACAAAGAAAAGAGAAGCTATCTGCATTGGTAGAATCCACGAGGGCTAAATAAGAAAATATGTTTTCTTGGAATTTGGGTGAACCGACCCTTTAAGTTTATGCAATGAGAAGTCTGTCAGCTCTGACCAGACAAAGCCTATTGTACATCCAGTGAGCCGCAGCCTCTTTTCATAAAATGTCTGCTTCGTGACACAAACTAAACTTAATACTTGTGGGTGGGAAGCTCAGGAGTGTCATTAGCGAAAGCAGGTGCTTTTCATCACTGCGCTGCTGTTACGTGGCTGCTTTTCTTCAGCTCAGTCATGCCAGAGCTCAGGCTCGTGCGGGGATGCTTCAGTTCATTCTGTGCTACTGCTTCTCCCGCTTCTGCTTTAAGCCTGGCATGTAAACAATAATGTGCTCCCTGTTAATGACGCCTGTTAATGTTCCTCTCTCTGTCCACTTCTCTGGTTTGTGGTGCTTCATGGGAGCAGGTGGAGTACAGATTTAAGTTTCCAGGCAGGGGTGAAGGTTTTTTGTTCTCTTTTATGTGCTCCTGTCTTGTGTTTCTACAGCATCGGAAGTACTCATTTTGGTTTCCTCATACTCTCTTTGTCCCTGTCTGCAGGGTTCCTGGGGCTCAGGGAAGGACCAGTGCAGTCGAGAGCTCCTGGTCTCCTCAATCTTTGCTGCAGCCAGCCGCAAAAGAAAGAAGTCAAAGGAGAAGCCGCAGCCTAGCAGCTCAGATGATGATCTGGATGCTGTGTTCCCCAAAAAGGAAATCCCTAGCCAGAAGCCAAACCACCATGGCCTCCAGACCGAGGTGCAGAGCGAGACTTGCCCTAGCCCCAACGCAAAACCCAACGCAAAGCAACCAGTACGAGCAGAGGAGAGGAAAGAGAACGGGAGAACTGTGGAGCTCACTCCTAAAGCCAAGAGAGAGCATAGAAACTCCTTATTCCTGAAGGAGAAGACTCCACCCAGGCACCCCTTGCCTTCCCCCTCCCCATCCCCAAATATCTCTAGCTACCAAACAGCTCTTCAGGGGAAATCCTCCTTGTCAGATCCCCCATCCCAGCTTGATGAAAACACCTCAGACCTCGGGACCATGAGCTCTGGAGCGTCAGTGCCACGTTCAAGACCGAAAAAGTGGACTGGAGGAGCGCCTGCTGAACTTCCTGCAGGACCGTGTGTCGGACTGGGAGCAGGTCCAGGGGCGTCTGCCGGTGCAGAGGTGAGCTCCATCACCTCAGACTACTCCACCACCTCTTCCATCACATTCTTGACTGGAGCAGAATCCAGCGCACTCAGTCCGGAGCTGCAGGGTGGAGAGGAGGCGGATGACGAACGCAGTGAGCTCATTAGCGAGGGACGACCCATGGAGACGGACAGTGAAAGTGACTTCCCGGTTTTTGCCCCGGGCGGTGGCAGCAGCCAGTCTACACCCTGCCCAGAGCAGAGTCTGGAAAGGACTGAACCAAGAGGAGGTGGAGCAGCTGAGGCGAGCACCACACCAAAACTGGAAGCACGGCGCCTTTTCCCGTCGCACAGGATGATTGAGTGCGACACCCTCTCCCGAAGGTGGTCCCTGAGACAGAAAACAGACAGCGAATCATCAGTGGAGGGTGTAGCTGGGAGTGGGGAGCGTAGTGAGGGCAGAGTGGAGTCTTCCACGCGGCTCTCTCGAGTTCTGGAGGTGATGAAGAAAGGGCGGTCCACAAGCAGCCTCAGCTCGTCCTCACGCAGCGAGTCGGAGCGTTCCGAACCAGCCTGGCACCTTAAGATCACCGAGCGGCTCAAATTCAGGATACGCACTTCTGCTGATGACATGTTCACCCAGAAGAACCGAACTCCAGACGCTCGCGGGAAGAAGAAGAACATCCGCCGGAGGCACACCATGGGCGGGCAGAGAGACTTCGCAGAGCTGGTGGTTATCAACGACTGGAGAGAGCAGGGTGGGGTGGACCAGACGGCCGAACTGTCAGCTCTGGACCGCCTCAAGCCCAGATGTTCCTCTCAGGACTTCTCCATCCGGGACTGGATCGCTCGAGAGCGGTGCAGAGGCTCTGATTCGAGCGTCGAGGTTGCGCCCAAAGCCGTCCCCGAGGATGATCATCCAGACGCCCAGGATGTAGCTCCTGAAAGACCTCCTCCTTCTGCGTCCCCGGGCACACAGCCGCTAGCAGGGGAGCATGTTAACGGTAGCGGGCTGCAAGGCAAAAACAAAGCCAGCCTTGGGGCGGACGCTCACCCACAAAAACTGTCTGGAGCACAAGTTGTCCGCTCACGGTTCTACCAGTATCTGTGAAATGGCCGGAGTGGTCTTGTCTGGTGTGTTTGAGAATGAATGTGTGAATGTACGAATGTGGGTATTTTAGCGAAGGTTACTGCACAATATTTTTTCTACGAAGTATACTTTATGTATCTATACTGTACATACTGTGTATAGGCTTACGTGATTGTTACTGGAATAATGCTGAAGAGATGTTTGTGTGTAATTCCACTGACTCGTTGGCCATACTGGAACGGACGTGGAAAAAAAACTCTTGACTTCCCCCTGCAAGATCGAACCCTACTAATGCAAGAGTGTGACTTTGCTGATGATATGTGGTGTTAATAGGACATAAATGGACTGATTGTTATACAGCACTAAAGGGGTCAACTTGGCTATTACTGAGGAATGCAGGAGGAAGCCTTTTTTTTTTTTTTAAAGGAATCACGGCTCAGTTCTTCCTATTATAAGCGGTATGAAGAATGTATTACTCTCTTTGGACTAACACTAGTTGCTTGTGACAATATTGTCATTTTCAAAACAACATGTATGTGGGGTTTTTTTGCCTGTACTTGAAGTATGTAGATATAACTGAGGGCTGCTTTCTGAGCTGGGTGCTGTGGGAAGTTTGTTTTTTCACAGTACAGTCACAACAGCCAGATATTAGCTTGAGGGACTGGAGGATTATTATAGTTTTATCAAATAAAGACTGAAAAAAAAAACAGTAATAATGCTGATACTATAGTATGTAATGCTTGGTACAGTAGTTTTTTTTTTATTTCCAAACTTTGTCCAGTTATAGTCCAAAAAGTAAGTTTTTACATGTGTGAATTGTTTTTATTTCAAAAAGAAAAAGTGCCTCTTTTTTTCCCCCCCTTTTCTTTTTTTAAAACTGTTTTTACCGACAGTTGTCAAGACAAGAAGAATTTTCAAAACATTTTTAGGAGAAAATAACCTCACAGGCATTCCAGAGATTTTTTTTTGTTTTGTGGTCTTTCCTGTTTTTAGTTAAAGTTGCAGCGACAACAGAGCGCTCGGCTTTATGTCAGCGTATGTTTCATTATAGTTTCACTTAATCCCCTCCCCCCTCCCCCTTTGTATTTTTCAAGTGCAGTAAAATGCATGGGCGCTTAAAACCTGGGAGAGAAAAAAAAACAACAAACTTATCTTTAAAACTGCATGAGACGATGAACATCTCTCCTGTGTACAGCAAAAACATGGGTGCAATGCCCTCCCTCAACAAACACTGGAAATAAATAATCTTTATTAGATCCTCGTGTCTGTTTGGTGTCATTGTTTTATATGCTTAAAACATTTGGAACGAATAAAAGACATCTTGTTCTTAATTTTTTCCTAAATATATTCAAGCTTATCCTTTCTAGTTTTACTGAAAAATTCACATTGATGTAGTAAAAGTAGCCTGTTGCACCGTTTCCTACAGTAATAGAAAATTAAAGCTAAGTTGTTAAGTTTATCTCTGGTGAATTTAAAACACAGATATCAACTTGTGTGTGAGGCTAAAACAACTAATTTAACCCAGTTTTTTTCTTTTTGGTTGGTTCACAGTATTCGGCACCTTTTTAACAAAAGAAAAGTACATTTTGGTTGACATCAGAATAAAGAAAGTACTAAACAAGAGCAGATGATGTATGAGTAACCCTCTGTGTGTCAGCAGCAGGGCCGAGGACACTGAGGTCATGTCCTGGGTCATTTCTGGGAATGTGGAGGTTTAATGACCTGAGGACAGATTTACACTGGAAGCTGATTCTAATATTTAACTTCGACTATCTATATCTTTATTCATTTAAAAATAAATGTATAGATTTACTTTCTCTTCCAGAATTGTATTCCTGGCAGTGCAGTGAAGGCTTTGAATTAATAAATACATGAGAAAAAAAATTATATTTAGTATTTCTAACTGGCTATTTGCCCAGTGTCGGTACCAGATGAAGACTATTTTTGTTATTTATAGGGGACAGTTTTCATTAATCTGCATTGACAATGTATAAACATCAGTTAAAATGTCACCCAAGACATAGAAACAACTAATCAATCATCGATAACATAGGAAAAATTTATTTTCTTACTTTGGCGCCATCTGATGGTAGCATGAAGAATGACACTGTAGTAGACAGCAACGTACTCCACTTATAATAATAATAATAATAAACTTATTTATATAGAACCCTTTAAAACAGTGTTACAGAGTGCTTTACATTGGAAACATAACTATATTAAAACAATAATAAAATACAGCAAATTAAAGTACAGAAAATAGATTAAAATACCCAAAATACAATAAAATAAACTGCAACCACAACTAAAATAAAACACATAAAACATTAATAATTTTACTTATGCAATCAGATCACCTGCAGACCGACATCAACTTGAATTTCAATGAATTTTAAAGCTGCTATAAACATGTCAACTGTTCTGATGAGACTCCACAGCGATGAAGAAGTAAAGAAGAGTGTGCTTAAAAATAAAAAAATACTGTGTGAACTGAACGGAGAAGATATTGAACCCTCATCACAATGAGGGAATGTGCGCGTGATGACAATTTGAGCTGACGAGCTGCCTCGTGCTGCCGGAGTGACGTAGCGTGGACGTGAACACTCAGTCTGTGTTTGACCGGAGAGCTCGAGACAGTCATTATCAGCAGCAGCAGCAGCCGCGAGGACCTCCACCTGACGTCTTCACACCTGAGGTAAGAAGCTGATACATACCTGTTTTTAATTAACTCTCATTTTAAACACCGGACTAGTTTTCCATTTGGTTGCATCTTCTCTGGTCCTACATTTGTATTTTATTATAATATTTCACAGCTACTGTCTGTAACATTTGGCTGAAGTCCCTTGAGAAACTGTTAAATATAATGTTTATTGTTGCCGTTACCTGTACCTGCAGGTGTTATGTGACACCAGAAGAAAAGGTGTGGCAACACGGGATGTTGTGTAAAAGAGACAAAAGAAAATATTCATACATTCTCAGCTGCCCACTGAAGTTTTCTGGCACGTTATTTCACGATACCATGAACTCCTAGTCAACCATTTAAAATCAACATACAGACGCTAAAATGTAAATACGTTCAGGTATTCAAAAGGTAGCATGTCCACACCCTCCATAGGTTGGAGTTAGAGGTAAATGAACCCATCATTATAGACGACATTATGAATCAAATCAATTATTCTTTACTGACAGCTTGCTTGGGATTTACAGATATTATTTTGACATCCTTATTTGACATTAAATCCAAAATAAAAATGCAAATAATACAAATTAGCCCATTAAAAAACAAACGGTCTAAATTAGCATCAACCAATATGTTCCTACACAAAGTGAACTGAATAAAACCTACATTACTTTCTACAGCAAATATTCTCTAAAATACAGAACTTTCAACAAGAATTTCCCTAAAGCTGCGGCATGAAACATTTCACCAACAGTGTTTTATAAATTCTAATCCCTCACACCACAAAAGTACATTATTATAGCCCCTTATTTCTGATATAAAGGGCTACGCAAAGAAAGCTTTAAGGTACATTTTGTCTCTGAGAGAGTTCTCCATTGATTTATAATTGCACTCCTGTAACATTGTCGGACATTGAAGGACAGTTTAAAAAAACAAACAAAGAATGATCAAAATCGATGCAGCAGAACCAGAGATTTCGTCTTGGTTTATTCCACGCATTCTACTTACTTGTCGCAACCTGTTGCCTACATTACCCACAATGCAATTCAACGACCTACAGTTCGGTCTTAGATTCTGGTGTGTTACGCTAGAGGCGGCTAATGTAGCCTGGAGCCGCTAGCCTGGAGCAGAGATGAGGAGCGGGCTGCAGAGGTCTGGTAAACTCACTTCTTTCTAACTCCACACCCCCCAGATGTTTTTCATCTTCAAACTCGTAGTCTTCAGCCCCCAACCGACTCTAGTGACATCACTCGAGGCAAGTTATCAGACTTGGTGCAGCTCCCTCTGGAGCCACAAAAGGCTTTACACAACCTTCAGATATGCAGTTGTGCTCCTGAACACCTGTAAACAGACTTTGATATGAGTTCATCTCTTGAAGGAAAAGATGGCTGCTGTCTACCTTCTCCTCCTGCTGCTCCCTCTGGTGTCAGCACAGACCTACCACTGGGGTCCCTGCCCTACTCCGAAGGTGCAGCCCAACTTCAACCTTCAGCAGGTAAACACACATAGAAACATTCATCCATGCACGGTACACTATGCACTGAACCAAACAGAACTAACGGACGGGTTCTGTTAACAGTTTCTGGGCAGGTGGTATGAGATCGAGAAGCTCCACGCTCCCTTCCAGAGAGGAAAGTGCATCGAGGCCAACTACGCCATAAGGAAAGATGGTACCATTCAGGTGCTGAACTCTCGGTTCTAGTGAGTACTAGTATTACTAGTCACAGTATTAGTCATGTGGACCCTGACCAGACTGAAGGCCTGGTGGTGGAACACCTCAAGGTGGAGTACATCTATTATCAAACAGGAAAGACTGCAGGACATTTGTCTAATTATACAGTTTGTACTGCAGACAAAACCCTCTGTATGCTGGGAATTGATAAACAATCTGTCTGATGTGGTGTTTCCCTCACATCAGTTTAATAAAGTTAAGATGTAATTGTTTCTCTGTCTCTCTCTCTCAGTAAAGACAAGGTGAGGGTAGCAGAAGGGACCGCGGTAATTCCAGATCTGAGAGAACCTGCCAAACTTGGAGTCGGCTTCTCGTATTGTAAGTACTCTTCTTCATCCTTACCCTCTTATTATGTTTTGTTTTTGTCATATTTGCTGTTGTCGTCTTGTCTTGCTTTTTATTGTTATAAGGAGTGAAGTGTTGTAGAGATAATGTTTATGATAATAATATTACTAAAATCATTATATAGTTCTTTACAAAACTGTTCAAAAAGACAGAAAACTGAACAGATAGTAACCACTTTTTTTGCATCGCACATCGCAGACTTTCCACTCATCACTGAGCTTAATTGAGCTCTTAAAGTCATACCTTGTGGATGATGATATATCAGCTGACACGTGATGCAGCAGCCTCAGTGCATTTGTAATGTCAGTGACAATGAGCCTGTCTGTCTGTGAATCATCTATTCTGGTCCATCTAGTTATCAGCAGATGTTTATGTCCTCTTTCAGCCATTTGAGCATTTTAAAAAAGGTGTATTTTGAATCTTTCACCTAAGATCAACAAGTTAGCCAATGCAGGATGATGTTTTTGCACTGATTTATTTTGAATGAGTCAAATATTCCAGTAATCATGATCATCTCTCTTATGTCTCTGTGACTTTTGCTCCCAGTTGCTCCCTACAGCCCCTACTGGGTTCTGACCACCGACTACACCAGCCTCTCCATCGTGTACTCTTGCACGGACATCCTCCGTCTGTTCCACGTCGACTACGCCTGGATCCTCAGCCGGTCGCGCTTCGCACCTCCAGATGCCGTGCGCTACGCCAAACAGCTGCTGATTGACGAAGGAATCGACCTGTTCAGGATGAAGGCCACAGATCAGACGGGCTGCAAGGATAACTAGGGATTCGTGGAGACTCTGTAATCGGTCACAGCGCTCGGAGGAGGCAAACATACTGGACTCCAGATATTTTCCACTGCTAATTCGTAGATGGAAAAGGATGCAGTTTTTGATCAGGTGGTTCAATTATCTCGCCTCTTCATCAGCATCTTTAATCTTATTGGAACCATAACCAACTCATCACATCCCACATATCTTCATCTCACTATGGCTGCCTTTAATGTTTTGCATTTTAAAAATAAATTATGTGAAGAAAAAATAAGAAAAATCCAGCTTAATACAATGTGCACTTAAATAAATTATTAATATTTCATAATTTGATTAAAAAGTCACCTTGTGGAATGGAAATTCTTTTGTAATTCAAGCAATTGTATTGTACCTTGTATTGCAATCTTTTTTTTCATGTTGCAACTGTTCCTCATATCCCTGACAACAACTTGTTAAATCTGCTGAGTTACAGATATGAAAACATCTTAAAAAAGATTTTTACATTTTAATTGTGGAGTGACGGCTCAGTACTTTAAAGATGGAGAAAATGGAAGTTGTAAAACCTGCATAAACACCTCAATGAAGTTAATATATAGTATTTTGATATTCTAGTAGATCTTGCATTATGTAAACAAGCCTATTTGTGGTGATGGCGAAAAACATGGTTAATTCTATGTTTATTAAAGTTATACTCATTAAGCAGTTGTTTGGTCACTCTAATCATTTATCTGGTGGACAACAAGAAGACAAGAGGAATCTAGTATTTTCTCTCCAAAAGTTCCATGGTTATGGTTTCTGTGGGGGAAAAAAGTTCCAGTGGAATATCCTTTTGGTATTCAGTCTATGACTGCTCATCGACCAAGAGTAGAAAAGTTCAGTTGTACTGCACAGCTCTCTGTTCTGATTGTTGCTGATTGTGAAGCACGGTCACTGCGTGCTCATCAATCAATAAACAAACCAGAACTGATTTGCAGTTTGAACGTTTAAGCACAAAACCTTCTCCAGTGGCAAAAACTTTGATTAAAATTGGTTTGTCTGAACTTTTTCTCTGAAATCAAGCTTTGCAATGAGATACTGACAAATACAAAGAATTGAATTATTATTATTGAATTGACAAATTAGTTCTCAGTTAAGTGCTAATCCATGTAATATCAGCAGTGAGAGGGCAATTTGTGCACCTACAGGAGGACAGATTTTATAGCACCTGGAAATATCAAGGAAGGACTTCTCTGTGTAAATGCAGGATAATCTGGGCATGGCTTGGCTGTGTGTGTGTGTGTGTGTGTGTGTGTGTGTTTGCATATATGTGTGTGTGTGTGTGTGTGTGGGGTGGAGGTCCACTGGCTCTTCCTCCGCTGAGCCCCACACACCACAGACCACAGTCAACCAGCAGATGAACAGCAGCATCTCCCTGCACGGCTTCACAAACCATTTACAGGTAAACATCTGTCCAAATTTCAGTTATCTTAATATCATTTACTCTCACAAAATGATGGTAAACTACAAGAGAAGAGTTGTTGTTTTTTAGGAATTAGGGATCATTATATTGCACATATGGAGACTGTAGTGATCGACTGACCATTGTATTAAAACCTACAGCATATTTGTTCATTTAGGAAGGCAAGATGAAGCTGCTGGTGTGGCTCAGTGTTCTCTGCCTCTTCGCTTGTCATCTCAGTGGTGAGTTTCTCTTTTTTTTAAATCTGTAAATTATACTTCAGGTTTAATATTCCCTTGAAAGCAACAGTTGGTGTGTTGTTACTGAAGTTTGTGCAGCGGTGAAGTTATGAAATCCAGTTTGATACATGTATAGATTCTTATACATGACTCATGCACAGCTATTTTGATGATTCTCCCAGATGTGACGGTGCTGCGTCCATAGAAAAGCATTTGTTTTTGGTGACTGCATGTGCACAAAGAGGACTCTGTCCGAGGATGAATTCTTTATGCTTCAGACTGTGTGTGTGTGTGTGTGTGTGTGTGTGAGTGTGAGAGTGAGTGTGAGAGTGTGTGAAATGGTCAGCAATAATATTTGAGGAGGGAGCAGGTATCCCTGCAGTCCTCTGGGAGAAAGCTCAGTTTTCCGCGCTTGAATCTGGTCTTTGTACGTGGGAAGCCCTGGAATGCTTGGGAATGTTAATTTTTTCCTTCTCTCTCTCCTCACAGAGGCCAGAGTCATCCCAGAAGGAGGTACTGTATAAAAATAACACACCTCTTTTTATATGCCTTCATATTTTGCCACAAACACAAAATACCTCAGATATTATAAATAGTTTTGCATCTCTTGCATTTCATCTTCTGTTCTATTTAATTCAACCACTTGAAATCCAAAAAATTATAAGCGTTGTCTTTGTTTTCTACTGTAATGAAGACATTTTAGACACACAACACATATTCTGACACTGACACAATGACAATGAAGTAAATATGCACATAAATAGCCTAATGCTCCAAAATGAAAGTTGGAAGTAACTGTATTGGTTTGTAAATTCAGGATTCACATGTCCCTTTTTGAAATTATGGTACAAAAATCAAAATAATTTCCAAAGCTGATTTTAAAAGTTATTATTTTTTGCCATGATTCTGTATAATATTGTCAAAACAAAAACATCCCTGGTGTTTGAAGGGAACTCATTTTCTTGATGGTATATTTCTTTCCCTCAAGAGTATTTTATAAATGTAAAGTATTGGTGTCAGTATATCAGGGACCCAAAGGCTTGTTATTAGAACTGCCATCTTTTCTGTTAAACGTTTTTGAAGTTTGATCGGTATTGTGGACTTTATCAGAGATACTTGAACAACAGAAGCCTCAGTAGACCAGAATGCATTGCAGTCACAACACATTTTGGATCGGAGGTGAAGCTCGTTTTCCCTTGAGTGGAAAAACTTGCTCTTCTTCTTCGCTTTTCACGTATCTATGCTACAAGTTCACACCCCTTCCACGAGGGTTGTGCAAAGGCATTCTGGGAATTTGTCAATATGCCGACTGAACTAACAGAACCTGAACAATAGGCATATTTAGAGAAAGTGGGACCACTCTAATAATATCCTTGAAGTTGTCTCCTGTGACCTGCTGTGTGTCTTTAGTGCCGTATGATGAACCACCAGCTGTTCCCTACTGGCCCTACTCCACCTCTGACTTCTGGAACTACGTTGAATACTTCAGATCCATCGGCGCCTACAACCACATCAACGAGATGGCCCGGGCCTTCTTCGCCCACCAGCACCTCGGAGACACCCTGGGATATGAGACCAATGAGGGACATGAACACTGAAAGGGTGGGCTTGAAGGAGCCAGGAGGGGCAGGAAGAGGGCAGGGAGGGAGCTGTTGAGATACCCCGAGTAAATAAGAAGGAATGCATTTCTTACTTTGACAGAAAGGAAAGGAAATTAATATAGAATAAAATAAAAAACATGCAAGACGTTGAATGAGTGGAAGAAATGTATAGCTGGGCAAGTTTGTAGAGCAGCCATACATATAGAATACAAATGTAGAGTATGTAGCCCTTTTGTAGGATTGTATAATATCTTCATGTAATAAATAAAACATTTTCCAAATATGTAATGATCTTCTTTTTCTCCAATTTTATTTATTTTTTCATCTTTTATCTTATCTTTTTTTTTTAAGAAATGATTACCACTTTTAAGGAATCCTTGTAATTAAAAGTAAGTTCAGTTAAAATTGTATAAATTACTCTGGTTTCTCAAAATGTACTGCTATCATCAGTGTCACTGTATCTGCCCGTTACTGTTACAAGGACGTATTTTGTGAGGAATTTTTCAAATATATTGATTTAGTTGATAACATAATTTAAATAAAGTAGAGCCTTCTGTACACAGTCTATGTTTTGTTACTGCAGGTAAAGAGCGGACTCATTGCGACGAGCTGGCAGAGTCCGCCGAGCCCAGTTTAGTGTTGCACACGGCTGTTTTGTTTAGAAGCTAACCCAGCTAGCCCCAAACGAAAAAAGCCTTTAACCCGAGTGCTGCTGAACTGAGACCAAAACCACGATGAAACCCGCGGTGGACGAGATGTTCCCCGAAGGAGCTGGGCCGTACGTGGATCTGGACGAGGTGGGTTAAAGGATTTGAAGCGAAAACAACAACATAGTCGGCCAGACGCTGGCTAATGCTAGTTAGCTCAGTAACGTTAGACTGCAACGAGCACAAGCCTTTCTGTGGTATTTTATATATATATATATATATATATATTAGTATTATTACAATAATAAGAAAAACTAAACATGAACTGGACAATCTTAACATTAAACATAAGTCTGTTTCCCCTAAAACCAAACAGGGAAACACTATTTCACTTAAGTAGAAGCAGCAATGTCACAGTGTACAAAAGTCAGTTCAGTTTTATTTATATAAAGTTTTCTCAGGGAAAAACACTCCTGCGTTCAAACTTTCACTTAAGTAAAAGTGCAAAAGCATTAAAAAATGTACTTTAAGTACAAAAAGTTAAAGCACTCATTATCCAGAATAATGTGTGTTATATTATTGGATTATAATCGTTCATAGATTAATACACATATTACTTTAATGTTGCAGCTGGTAAAAGGTGGGTCTGCTTTTAATTACTTTATACACTACTGTGTAGCTTGTATTATTACATCATAATGTCCCCGAGTAGCCTCTCCATCACTACTGTTGACATCTAATGTAAATGTGTGAGTGTGTGATCTGCTGATGCCACGAAACTGGCTGCACCGCTGTGTGTCAACAGGCAGGAGGCAGCAGCGGCCTGCTGATGGACCTCGCAGCCAATGAAAAAGCAGTGCACTCTGATTTCTTTAATGGTAAGCCACAGTTTTCTCTCTCTCGCTCTCCGTCTTTCCTCTAAAATGATCAAATTTGCGCACACTGTAAAGAATATGTGCACCACTCAGAGTCATCTGTCAGCAGGACTGCATACGAGGAGGAGGAGGAGGAAGCTTGCAGAGTTAATTTAATTAAACAGAAATCCTGTTACGTGGCGCTGTGACACCCAGTCGTCTCAGGAGTAAGCTTAAATCTGTATCGCGACTGGAGCTAAAATGATCAAAGCCACAGAAGAAGCAGCAAAATTCTTCCTTGTCCTTTTTTTAAAGGATCGTATCTGATTGAGAAGTGTGAAGTGAAGAAGTGAAACGCCTCTAGTGCCTAGTTACAAATGTGGGTGACTAAAGCAAGCGACCCGTTATGATTTGTTTCCGTCTGTCCTCTTGCTTTCATACCCACATTTGTCAGCAGACACTTAGGATTTTGGACATGAATGGCTGTGTTTACGTGCATTTAAGTTACCTGAACATTCCTGGGTTTTTGTAGTAAAGTGACATTTCTAACATCGTGTAGATAAAAGACCCAGTTACCTTTAATGATCAAGGGATTAACAGAAACCTGGTTAACACACATGGATGGTCATTTGGCCACGTAAAGCTTTCTTTTAAACTTAAATTATACAGAACTGTAAGCTGAAGCTTTTCAGTAATATGAAAGCTTGAAGGCAAACGGACAAACTGCATGGAAACTGGAGTTTTAGTGTAAGCACATTATCCAGTTCCTTGTCTTCTCAAATTAACCCTCAAAAATCCTGTTGTTCCCCTCTAAACACCAGCGTTTGTGTGTGAGCAGGCTCATGCACAGAGCACGCACAAAAAGCACTAAGCTAATCTGTTTTCCGTCTTGCAGCGTCGGCTGCTGCAGGCAAAACAGTTTTGGCTCAGCAGCACATGACCTAGAAAGAAAAGAGCTGCTTGTTAAAAAGAAGGGAATGAAAGAAAAGAGGAGAGAAGCGCGGAGGTAAAGGGAGTTTATGGCTGCTGCTAGACTGAAACTCAGCGGGACACCTCGCCAGTCAGCTGCTTTGAAACACACTCGCACACATACACACACACACACACACACACTCCTTTAGATCACTTGGGTTGTTGACACTTGAAACTGCACGTCCTAGCTCGTGGCGCTAACAGGGATTTGAGTCTCCTAAGAGCCCTCCGTGCTAATAATGAATACAGTCAAAGTATTGTAATGCCATGTTTCAGTCGGAAAAAGACACAGGTAGTACACATGATAACACTGACATGCAGCGTGTGTCCAGAATGATGCAACTTAGTGGTTTGTAATGTAATGCTTTCAGTGTTCACAGACAGAGCACTAATTGGACTCTATAGCTGTAGCCACTCGTCGTGTCATATGTGCGCACCAAACACTTCTGCTAATCAGACTCAGGATGTAACTCTACAGGGACCGTTCTTATAAAAAGGGGGCAGAGGTCCTATTTTTATCATGTAAGAGGAGAGTGAGGAATGGAAGAGATGTTAAAGAGTTCTGTCTTGGGTGGGTGATAATTTAAATCCATTGTTTGATTTCAAACACTTTTTAATGAGCTCCGTAAGCTTAGGTTGAGGTGTCCCTCTGCCCCCTGACGGGGACATGACAGTATAATGTTAAACCGTGTGAAAAGGTCAACTGAACTGTTTGAAACATGGGCGGTTTTTATTTAGACCAAACAAATAAGGTGCGTTAAAGAAGACTCCCATTTCCCTGGTGCTGCAGTGGCTTGTGTACAGTGCTGAAAGTTGCAAGGAGTTGTGGTTAGCCAAGGGGCAAGCTGTTTGGCTCGTAGACTGTCCCTTATTAGGAAAAACAGAGGAGTGTTCTGTTCCTGGAAACCACAGAGACTTGAAAGAAAGAGGTTCTCAAGCCTGGTGTGCTAAATCAGTCCAGCCTATGGACATTTGGCAGATTTCTGTAAATATATATGAATAAAGTCTACAAACCACTTTTAGTTTTTAGCTCAGTTGGAAAAACCCTCAATATATTTCTGCATATTCTACAAGAGTTACTGCATGGTGGACATGTCCTGAGTACAATTCACATCAAACTCACAGCTTTTGCTACAAGGATGTCAGCGGTCAAAGTAATATGTGTGGCTTGGAGAAAGGGGCACAGAAAGACACAACACAATTGTTGACCAAAGATAAAAGAAACATTCTGGATTCACAACAGCCCAGACAGACTGGAAATATTTGAAATCTTTTCAAAGTAAAAGACACCCTGGATAGTGTGCGTGTAGGAGTTGTGGGAAGCAGCTGGACTAATTCTAACCCTCGTCTTTTTCTTTCCATCTTGTACTCTCTCTCTTTTGCACCTGCAGACTTCGAGGATCTATTCGACGACGATGACCTGCAGTGACGACAGCATCTGAACACCTGTTTGTTTCTGTGAACGTGTACATAAGAAAATGAAAATGGGCTTAATCTGACTACAAGTTCTCTCTTATTTGTACAGCCCCCCTCCTACATGTCACTCACCACCATACTGAAATAAAGACTTTTCTGTTTTTACAACAAAAAAAAAAAGCTGTGGTGTTGAACCAGGTGTCTGTGAATTCTGAGGATCCCTTACATTCCAGCTTCAGAGAAAATTATGAGTATGGTTTTGGCGTCGTCGTGTTTGAATCTGCTCCCGGAGCTGGATTGTAGGTTTGTGTGCTCTGCGAAACACCTGTTAGCGAACGTTAATTACATACGAGATACAGTGTTAACGTGACTGCTAAATGTTGAGCTGGGACACGATGGGACAGGAAAGGCGGCTGTAAAAATGCTAAATAAAAATACAGAGCAAATAAAGCGTTCAGGTGCAGACTCGCGCAGTGAGGTCGGCAATGTTGGATCATAAGGTCTGGCTCGCAGTCGGCGTTCCATTTCATCTCAAAAGGTGTTGGATGGGGTTGAGGTCAGGGCTCTGTGCAGGCCCATCATTTACTCAAGTACTGTACTTAAGTGCAATTTTGAGGTACTTTTTATGCTACTTTATACTTCTACTCTACGTTTCAGAGGGAAATATACTTTTTATTCCACTACATTTATTTGAAAGCTTTAGTCACTTTGCAGATTCAAATTATTAATACAAATAATCAACAAATAAATTCAGACATATTGCTAGCCAGCAGTATATACTGTACATTAAAATAGTTCAAGTCAGCCCCACCTTTACCAGTGTAAACATTAAAGTGATCAACAAATTAATGCACCAATCATTATAATCCAGTAATATAAAATATTCTGCATAATGAGTACTTTACATTTTGTACTTTCAGTACATTTTGCTGCTAATACTTTTGTTTTTCCTATCAAGTAAAATTTTGATTGCAGGACTTTTACTTGTAACAGTATTTCTACACTATTGTATTAGTACTCAGACCTTTTACTCAAGTAAAAGTGCCTCTTCCACCACTGCACCAAACTGAGAGAAGCATTTATTTATGAACCTCATGTAGAAACAGGAAAGGGCCTTCCTAAAACTGCTGCCACAATGCTGGAAGAACACTTGTCCAAAATATCGTATGCTGTAGTACTTATAGAACGTAAAGAGCCTGAAAACATATTTTCTCAACCAGCTTCTTACTACAAACAACAGGATCTTACATGAACACAGAAGTTTCTACCAAAATAAGAACAATTTATTTTATTTCACATGACAGATTTCTGTATTTGTGTTTTTCTCTGTGCTCTTCTCGCTGGTTTGAAGTGGGTGGGGCTCGGTTGGACAAACGGTGATGTCACATGCTTCTGTGCACCAATCAGAATTCAGCAATATTTGAATTAAAATGTGATTATAGTTGGTGGGTTGTTTGCTCATGTTTCCAGACCACTGCCAGTGAAATCTGATCAAAACACACCCAGACAGTCATGATGAAGCAGATTAGCAGAGTTTTCAAGTGTTAAAATATTTGGTAAGGATGTTTTTTAACTTTGTTGCTTATTTAGTCAATAATATTTAGATTTAAAACCAAGTTTTCAGGGGCTTTAAGATACCCCTTAATTGGAATTAAGGGTTCGAGCCCCAAAACACAAAGTACTTTGTTAAAATATAGTCAATGTGTCTCAGCTGACATACAATAAAGGAAATAAAGAAGTTTAGTCTCTGTGCTTAGACGAACACTCGCATCAGAGCCAGTGTTCACATGGTGGCCATTTTCCAGAGGCAATACATCCAAAAATCATAGAAAGATGTATCCTCTCTCTAAACTATACTAACATAATGTTTAAAAAATAATTTTGTCCTCAACAAACAGGATTTATTTTGAGTTAAATCACTTTTGGTGTGAAAAAGCAGACATTTTTCTTTAAAGTGAAAATCTCAATTTCTACATAAACTAATAAAACCTCCCCAGAAGTCGGCCTGGACTCAAACCTCATAAAGGAATTACAGGCGTATTCAGTCAGATGTGCTGATATTGCATCACACATCACAGCTATATGGCTTTTGCAGAAACCCACTAAAATCACTGAGTGTGTGTTACAAGGCTGGCATGCCTGAACACAGTTAAAGTGAGGAGGAAACTGTAGATTATCAAATTCCTCATGTGTGGACCAGCTGTCCCCGTTAGTGTGTGTGAGTTCAGGTTTAGACAGAAGCTGTGGTTTGGCCCTCATTTAGGGTCTCTGAGAAGTGCTTATGTGGCACCTCAGGTCCCCTTCATTATTTCCTGATGTTTTCCATCTTCTGTCCCTTTCTGTCTTTGTTTTTCCTGCTGGGAGTGATTGTCGCACCCCCCCCAAAAAAAGAGATCCAGAGTCTGATTTCTTTATCCTTAAATGTGACTTAATTAATTATCAATCATGAAGTTTGTTAAATTAAAAATACCACTTGAGACAACTTCTCTCAGCTCATCTCTCCACGTCTCCGTCTCTGCCTCAAGCCCTCCCACCTTCTCTCTTTTCCTGTCTTTAATTACGGTGCCTCCAATTGGCTGAAACATCTGAACGATTGGACCAATCAGGTGTCTTGTTGCGGTGGCCCTTGACCCCCTCAGGTGGTCCCTGTGTGCGTTTTGTCTGTGCGAGCGTTAATGAATGCTTGTTGCATGTGTGTTTCGGTTTAAAACCTTGCCCGGATCCCTTCATCAGGGCAGTCTGTCAGAAGGGCCGCAGAGACAGGGTGCACCAGGAACCTCTATCACACCCACCCCCACACACTCACACACACACACACACACACTTAGTGTTTGAGCCCAGGTGGACTGAGTCATCTGGCCTGTTGGCATCATTTGATCTGGATCCAGAGACAGACACGCCGGTAAGATAACCACAGGTAAGAGGCTCTGGGGGGGATTCTCCACTTGTGTGTTTACTTTAGGTACTTACCAGGGATTCAAGTTCAGGTTGAAGTCAAGTTCGACTGCTGAACAACACCTGGTTCTGTGTTTATGATGAAAAACCAGGAGCTTCAGCCCAGCCAGGAGCCTTGCGGCAACACGTTTGTTTAAAAAGCCTCCAAATCAAGAGTTCACTTCCAAGCTGCAAGGGGTCACTTCACCAGCTCTCCAGGTGAACACTAGCACAGGTCTGGGGTGCGAGGTTGTGATTGGAGTTGGAATTTAACACCTTCCACCAGTGATTTATAAGGTTTGTAAGTTTCTCTGCACTACTGGCCACTCTCGCAGGTAACCAAACATCTTCTTGGGCTCTCGGTCTGAGAAGATCTGCTTCTAAAAATGGGGAATTTGCGAAAACAGCGTTACTAGTGGATAAAAATGTTATTCAACTTCCCTGGCTGGTTGAACCCTAATTCTATCAGTGTAGAATTAATTTTTAAAAAAAGGTGAATATGTATAGAAACATCACCTTTGCATAGTATATATACATGTATATTATATATGTGCAATATTTTTATCTTATCTATTTGTTCATACTTACAACTGCACTCAGTCACTATTATTTATTTCTGTCTATACTGTGTATAGGACTATTTTTCTATTTATTTTTATTGTATTTCTATATATGACACTTTTGCTGGCTGCTGCAACGCTAAAAATTTCCCCGCTGTGGGACAATAAAGGCTTATCTTATCTTATATTGGTGACATAGTTGATGTCCACTAAAAAATAGCTAAAAATATCCATTGTGTACAAAGGAGTGATGGAGTGGGATGTTTTGGGAGTAGAGCATCATATTTTAAATGTCGGTGTCTCTGATATTTGCAGGAGAGGAGGAGGTGAAGTCATGGCTGGAAGGAGGAGAACCAGTTTCTCTGGCGTGTTCATTACTACTCTGCTGGCTGTGATGCTGCTGCCTGGTGAGTACACAGTGGGAATCAGACTGTACTACTACATACAGTATCACATAACAAGGCCAGTATGTGAAATACCACCTAGACGGTAACTATGGTAGTATATAGTATCTATATACGCGTGGCTTTGATGGTAAACTAAAACTTACTAAAGTAAGTCCACTGCTGGTACGTATAAGTAGTAATACCACACTGTAAATATACTCCATTTAAAGTAAAAGTCCTGTGTTGAAAATGTTTCTCAAATTAAAGTATTTTCAGTGACATTTACATAAAATATCAAAAGTACTCAATGCAGTAAATGGGTTCCTGTGAGTGTTACTGTTGTAGAGATGGCGCTAACTTGAAGTATTTTATGTACTGTTGGGTAGTTTAATTTGGGGCATTTCAATTAACTGATTAAACATTTAGTCTGTAAAATGACCAATGACCATCAGAGTCCAAGATGACGTGTTCAAATGTCTTATTGTGTCCAACCAACAGTCCAAAACCCCCAAAATATTCAGTTTATTATGATGTAAAAATAGAGAAAAGCAGTAAAATCTCACATTGCTGAAGCTGGAACCAAAGAATGATTGCAACATTATTTGATGATTGAATAATTAAGTCATAGGAAGAAAAATGTCAGATAAATTTTCTCTTGAAAGAATCTGTAATGCTTCAGCGTGAAGACAGGTTACTCCTCCACCACCTGTTTCCAGTTTGCTTTAGACATGATTGCCGTATTTTCAAAGGGGCAAGGCTCATCTTTCCTTTAAAAATCCATCCATTTTCTATACCGCTTATCCTCTTAGAGGGTCGTGGGGGGCTGGAGCCAATCCTAGCTGACAATATATATATATATTTTTTTTTTTAAATTGCACTGTGTGATGGTGAAAAGGGTAAAAGAGTAGTAGGAGGAGGAGATCCTTTCATCGCTCCTGGTCCTGTAAAAAAATGAGTACCTGTCAGCATCACCTCCTCCTCTGCCCTCTTAAAGCTCTGCTGTTTCCAGATGTGCCAGCCAGTTTTTTTACAGGCTCATAAAAAACAATACAGCGGATACACTGAGACAGCATCATTTAGCCCACCTCCTCCTCCACATCGCTCCATCACCTCGGGTCACCTTCACTTCTTCTTTCTTTGATTCTGACTCTCTCTGCAAACTCATGCCTTTGCTTGTTAGCCTTTGTCTGTGACCTTACACGCTACAGTGCACATCACGTCTTCCTGATTACTCCATCAAAGCTTATCAAAACTCTTTTTTTTTTTTTTTTTTAAATCAGGAGATTGATGTTTTTCCATTTTCCACACGGCACGCGTCACATATCCATGAATTATCCCCTCTGGATCTCTCTTTTAAACCCGTCGTCTGTTCCCCTTCTTATTCTTCCACCTTCTCCTCCTCTTCCTCTCCTTCTGTAAGGCATTAACACTTTTTCCCTATGGAGATGAAAGCAACCTGGAGCAGAGCTTAATCCACCATTCCCTCAGCTGCATGGGGTCAAACTGTGCACATCCGTACACATACGTGTGTGCGCACACAGCTCTTTGAAAATGCAGCATGGGGTTCGACGTTGCAGGCTCACCTATAAAATCTACAAAGAGCTGCAGTCGCCAGCGCTTCAGGCAGAGCCAATTACCCCTGTCCTATTTAATGAATAATATCTGCCTGTAAGTGTTTGAGGTTTAATGTCATATATTATCACTCTTATATTACAGACACGTTTAAAAGTCAGAATAGAAAGAGTAAGCAATTCATTGTCAGTCTTGACTTCGGCAACTTCTGGACTTTACATCCGTTTTCGCTTTTCTCTGTTTTTGTAGCATTCTTGTCTGCTGGACCAATTGTGCAAAAGCCGAAAGGAGATGGTAAATATGTGTTTTTTATCTTAGCATATACTGTACTTACACATTGGCATTTGTTTCTAAAAAGTACACAGTGGCAATTTGCCCGGGGTGAAAGACAATGAAAGCTGTTGAAAAATGAGTCCATGAAAGTACTTTTTGATTAAAGAGTAAATCATGGCACCTAACCTTGCTTCAATGTAGCATCAACACTTAACCCTGTGATTGATATCTAATGTGATATAGCTGCAATTGTAAAAACAATTGATGTCTAACCACCAAATATAACAAGTTTGAGGCCTTGAATGTCTTGTTATAAACTTTAAAAGTCACGAGAAACTCCTTGAATTTGACGTCCAAGTGAGTTTGGGATCAGCAGTGGCTTCTCTTTTCTTTTCTGGCCTCAGCGGGAGAGAGTATCCAGGAGAGCGCAGCTGCTGCAGCGTTACACAGGAGGCTGATCCGCAACCGCAGGAACATCAGCTGGTACAAACAGCACTCTGACTTCTGGGGCTGGTACAAGTACTTCACCGACAACGGCAACCAGGAGGCAGTAAGTATACACACACCCACAAAAAAAAAAACATTATTATCTTAGGGTTTTCTATATTTACTACTTCATCTAATGAAAGTCTTAAAGTGACAGTCCACCTTAACTTTATCTTTTTAATATGAAACAAAAGATGATTGTTAAAAGCTGGTAGTTTCTCCCTTCAGAGATTTTACAGTGGATTCCAATAATACAATTTAATAAGTTTTAAAGCTGCTCCAATCAATATTTTTATATTAACAACGGGTCAGATAACTATGTGTAACGTGAAAGGGGTCACTCATATTGATAAACCCACAGAAAATTATCACCCAACTATGCAGTTCCCCCAACTATATAGAGCGTTTTAGCATCTTTAAGCTAGCTGTTTTGGTTTTTAAGGTTTTTGTCGTTTTTAGCGATGAACCCACTGTACACTACCTGCTCACCATTAAACAGCAAACAGACAAAGTTAGTGACTAGCTGGTGAACATAGTTGAGCATTTAGCTGCTAAAGATAGTTCCCTCAGGCAAGGGCATAGGTTGTGGGGAAACAATGAAGTAAAAAAAGAAAAGAAAAAAACTTAAAAACCTAGAATTTGGGAAGGATATGGTATCGTATTTATAGTTTCCAAACTGTGCCCCTTCATCATCTGAATCAAACTCCTCCTCCCCTCTCAGGTTCAGGAGATGGACCGCATCTATCTGGCCTACCTCCAGAACAAGAACCGTGCTGAGGGACGCCGCTCCTACAAGGCCTACTTGCGCCACCTGGGGGAGGTCTACAAGTCCTGTGCCGATTCTGATGACCCCAACTGCGTGGCTTCCTACACCAGCAGGCCCAAACCCAAGCCAGAGCCCCCAAAACCTGCACCAGTGAAAACCTGTGACCCCACCAAGGACGCCTACTGCCTGTATGCTGCTTTAGTCCAGGGCAAGAGCCCCTACCTGCCTCTTGTGCTCCCAGCTGCCACCCCTGCCCCGGCACCAGTCAAGGCCCCAGCCCCTCTGTACGTCCGCTCTGCTGCTCCAGCCAAGGACCCGCAGTCAGGGTATTACTACTACGCTCCATCCACAGTGCCTTTCCTTTCAAAGGTATGCTTTTAGACAGTGTTTGTTATTCTTCAATTCAAAATAAGTTAAAAGATGATATATCAAATGGTGGCCTTAAACTACTTACAGTAGTTTGTCTAGCCTCAATGACATCATGCTACCATTTCTGCCTCCATTTTTAATGCTTTAGGAGCAGAAGGCCGAGCTGCTGCGTATCTGCTCCACTGATGATGTGGAGTGTCTGCAGTACCACCTGAGAGCGGCCCACGGGTATGCACCATCTGCCGGACCTCTACCTTCCTACGCCCACCTTGGCTGTGACCCCAAGAAAGACCCCAACTGCAAACCCAAACTGGTGCAGAAAGCCCCCTCTGGTCAGTACCTGCAGTACCCCAACTGTGATCCACTCCGGGATCCCCTCTGTGCCTATGCTGCCTCCCTTGTGGTATGTTTTATTTATTATTGTGATAAATTGAATTTAAAAAATAAAAAAATCTAACAGATTTTAACTTCTGATTTTTTCATTTGCGTTTATGCCTCGATTATCATGACCTATGGTGTTTCTACTGTGATGTGTTCCTCCAGGCACAGCGTGCCCCTAACCCCCCTGCCCCCGCTGGCCCTGGATCCTGCAATCCTCTTTTTGAAGAAAGCTGCAACCCTCTTACCGCCACCAGATTTGCCACTCCCCCTGAGGCATACAAAACTGAGGGAAAAGAGGAGGCTGCTGCCATTCGTGCTGCCCCTCCTCCTGCTGAGCAGAACAACGACCCATATGCCATGTTTAGGGATGTTTATGCTAATGCTAACAGAGTTACTGATCCTTATGCTATGTACCGCCAGGCTAGCGCCCCACCTTCTCCTCCAGCCAGTGACCCATATGCCATTCTGCGCCATTTCATGGCCCAAGCTCAAGGTAATGACCCATATGCTCCACGCATGGAGGCTGCTCCAGAGTCTAACCCCAACGATCCTTTCTCTGCAATCCGTGAGGCGGCGGCTGCCATGCATCGCCGCAGTCCTCCCACTCCCAGGCAGCAGTCCCCTTTTTCTTATCCCAATTATGAGGAGCCTGCCCAGGAGGAGCGCCACCCTCTGGGGCCCCCAGGTAAAACCAAGGAGGGCTATGACTGCTTCATTGGCTATGATCGCGAATGCTACCCCGTGAGACCCACTGAGCCACGCTCTGGAGTTCACCGCCGCATCCCCTATCCTGCCGAAGCCTACGAGCCCCACCTCAATGCTGACGGCACCCGTAACGGGGTCCTGGAGCCTGCCAACCCACACTGCGACCCTGAACACGACCCTGACTGCCGCCTGCGTCGCTACGAGCCCGAGCAGACCCACATAGAGGCACAGCCCGAGCATCACACTGAGGAGGGCCACAACCAGGGGGCAGCAGAGAGCGATCAGCAGCCGGAGGAGCAGGAACAGGACCAGTACGAGACGGAGCCCTACCAGAGCGGCCAGGAGGAGCCTCACATGTCCTACCAGCCACTCTCACAGGGTATGCCCAGCCTCCAGGACATACTGAGGCGCTACGGAGACCAGTACCCTGAGCAGGGTGATCACAGAGCTTATGCGGACGACTACCGCAAGAAATAAACATGCTAACACACACACATGCATGCAGATGGACATGAATACACAGTCCCGTGCGTTCTTGTAGCTTAGCCCTTGACTGCCTCACGCAGCGCGCAGTCCTACCCGGACCAGATATGGGACTCGAGAGAAGTCTATGGACCCAATGAGCGAGTACATGCACGTACATCCACGCATAGCTTCCAAATGCAGGAGCATGCTCAGAAAGCCGAGGGTGTTCCAACAATGTTTTCATCTCTTTAGCTGCTTTAGACCTGTTGCTTTGGCCTATTGCTTTCCAGTTTCCACCTTCACCTCCTCAAACCACTCAAATGTGTAATGACTTCTCAATGCTCAGCTTTGCTTCTGTATCTATTCGTCTCACATTTTTTAAAAATTTGTTTGTTGCTTTTTGTCAGTGATGTATTATGTAAAAAAATTTTTTTCTCATTTTGAATGTTCTAATAAAAAGCTCTAGAAAGCCATTTTTGCATTTAATTTACTGAATCTTGACATTTGACTCAACCATAACAGTCCACCGATGCAACATGGGACAACTTCCAAAGCAAAAACATGTATTGGGTGTTTAGGGGTTACATTTTTCTGACATATGTAGATTGATTTAGACTCACCACTTATGCTTCCAAAAGGTTGGGGGACTCACAACTGACAGATTGAACAATACTAAGAGTCTACAGCCATGCTAGCAGCACAGAGAGCAGAGGCTTGACTTTATTGATCCGAGAGCTTTCAGACACATTAACAGCAGCAGCCATTCAGAGGTCCGGAGGGAAGCTCTGGTAGTGCTCAGACAGTTACAGAAAACTTCAGACTTTAGCTACCTTTAAAAGAATTCACCACAGTTATTCTTCTAGAAAGAGACATGTAACTGGTAAACAAAAAGGTCAGGTCAGGATTTGGTTGGGGGTTAAGAGAGATTAAGCTCTTTTTATTTTACTTTAATTGGGTAATTTATGTGCTGAGGATACATATTAGGGTGTGTAGCAAGTTGCCAACTCTTCCTCCCCTCCTGCTTAAGTGAATGTAATTTTACCTTCTCAGCCTCGCCTAACTGGAACCTACCACCTGCCCAGGTAAATACAGGGTGAGCTAAAGAGAGATCAAGCATCAAAATCAAACAAAATTAAAGCTGCAAGCAGCGACGAACAGGGCCTTGTACCTTCCGGCACGTCAGGTATGCTGGCGGGACGGCGGTTGACGCGGCTGTGCATTTTGGCGACCGTCGGTGGACATTACGTTTTGCAACATAGATATAAAACAGTAGATGTGACATTACGTCATAATGGGATAATTGTCCGCCATCTTACCTGCGTATTGTTTACAATCGCCACCTATGGGCAGCAACTATGTTTGTCGGCTGTGCAGCACCTAATAGCTTTACTAAAAGGACCGAAGAGACCAGGGAGGCTGGCATCACTGCAAACGTCAGTATAGAGTAGATGAGAGATTTATATTTTACATATGGGTCAACTAAAACTACAAAAATGTAATAAACTAGGTAACTTTACTGTTAGCTACCAAGTAACAGACCAAGTTATTGCTGATTACTAGCTCTCAACAGCATTGATCTGTTAACTAAACAGATAAGTTATAACCAGCAAACATTGTTTTAATGTTAGCGCTATGCTAACTTAGAGCTCAAAGGTAACATTTAGTAATGATAGTTATTAATATTACCCTCACATTTGACCGCTAAGCAGCTGATTCCATGCCAATCAAGTGTAACGTTAAAGTAAACACAACATGTTAACGACAAGGAGAAGTGCTCATCTTCACTCCTTAATCCCATTTCATAATATCTCAAGACAAATAAAGCAAGCCACCAACGTTACAATCTACACAAAAAGTGAAGCTCACCAAAATTAGCTGCCTTGAATCCTCCATCCATTATGTTAAAATCACTTGTTGCCAGCTCACCTCATGCCTTTACACGATTTTCCTTTCAGTAAAGCAAATAAAAAATAATCCATGTCTTGATCAGGTACAGAAATCTGATCGGAGCGGATCAAAATAAGGCTTTTTTACTAAAATACGACCAGTTATACTTATATAGTAAATAAAGGCCTGCATCTAATACAAGCCTGCTTCAAATAAAGGCCTGTTACCTTCTGCATTTCAGGTAAATAAAAACCCCGGTAAGAAGGTATTATTGTTTTAGAATTTATGAAGAAATACATGATCTGTGGAGTAATGATTTTCATTCTAAAAAATGCTTTCTGTTGTTCCAGTTTCTGCTGATTGTTGGTGACTCATCTACGAAGCATCACAGATGGATTTGTGAAGATGCCGGAGGGAGGACTTTCCTTTGCTGTCATGTTGACGCCGGGGGCCAGTGTGAAAGACTTGAAGGCTGAGGTGGACCGCGCTGCTCTACCTCGGACACCTGAGGCAGTCTGTCTTTTGGCCCCTAGCAACAACTTGACAGACAGCATGACCATCAGCGAGGCAGGGGCAGACTTTGGCAGGCTCCTGGCCAGTGTCTGCAGTCGCTGGGTTAAGGTAAAGTTATTTTATATTGTATTTATTATTGTTTGTTATATCTTTGGTACTATATTCTGCAACAGCTCATACAACCAAATTAATTAATAAATATTTATTCTATGAACTACTATTGTTTTTTTGTACAGGTGTTTGTCCTGGACTTTCCTCCGCATCTGAACGTTGAGGTGGTTCAGCAGGATTTTCTGTGTCAGGAGTTTCATTGTGTGGCAGCACGTATGGGTATGTCTTTAAAAAAGATATTAAGTTTAAGTACAGTTACATGTATAACGGGTTATATCTTCTTAGGCAAACCAATTTAATAAATATTATAATTTCCATAATATTCATTGTGGTGTTTTTGTCTGTTGCTGAGTACTTTCCTTTGAATCGCCTTGAACTGTGGAGTAGAGTGTAAATTACTACGTTGTTTTGACGTGACAAATGGAAGAGCTTGATATACTCTTCTTTATAGGTGATGACAAGTTCAGTTTTGTAAATTCATTTTTAATTACTCATTGTTCCAGGTACACTTGAGTGACAGTGAAGGGATGCAGATCCTGGTGCAGTTGCTGTGGAATACTTCTTATGAGCAGTTGGAGATGACAACAGCACCAAAGCCACAGGTTTCTGCCAGGACACCACCGCCTGCTAGGAGATTCTCTCCAAAAGTGGTTGTGAAGGGAGAGGTCATCGTTCCTGTCCTCGTGTCTGATTTCCCACACCTGTGTTCATTTGCTCACCTGTCCCTGATTGCCTCATTTGCCCTCCATATATACACTGGTCCCTCTACTTTGTTGGTTAATTTCTTTTGAGTTCCATGTCTGTGTTTCCTGATCTCCTTGTGTTCATGTTGCCTTGATGTTTCCTTTTGTTTTTCCCTGGAGCTTTTGTTATCTGTACCTTGGATCACCTGCCTGTAAGTTCATTTTTTTGTGTTTAAATAAACCTTTGAACTGTTGGCGCCACCTCGTCTGTCTGCACTTGGGTCTTTTCTCTGCTGCCTGAATGGCTAACCGTAACATTAATGTTAGTAATGGCCAAAGGTTACCTATTTGTTTAATACAAACTATGTTATTTCTCATTAGAGGAGCCAACCTGGGGAGCTTGAGCAGTCCTGTGGTGCACCCAGAAGGAGGATGGTTCAGCAGCAGCAGCAATTGGCTATTGTTGCTGGGAATTATGTCAGAGCTGCATCATTGCCTGCTGATAATACATCGATTGCATGTAGTGTTGTGGCTGCGATCAAATGTGCGATTGCTCCTGTGTGAACATGGAAAGGGAAAGATGTTGATGAGATACGTGTAGAAGGGAGCAAGCAGTTAGTGCCATTATTCAACACAGATTTTTATGTGGTAGTTGATTGTGGTGTGTCTGGGTTGGCATCCAATATTGACACATCTATGGCTGTTTAACACATGATTTTTCATATTGGAGTCTAAAGAAGTCTTTAGGCGCACAGTGGTATGGCATTAGTAACATTTCTGTGAAGGCAGGTCAAATTGATCCTGACATGGAGAGTGCTACAGTGATGGAAGTTGCAGCTGAGCTGAGGATGGCAGTTCTATCAGGCTTGTAAGAGGATCACTTCATCAGGGGAATGATCTGTTTAAATAGTGTTCAGTGTATGGTAACAGACACATCAACAGTTGATGGTGTCTTCTCATGGGAGACAAGAGATCTGGACACAGTTCTATTTTCAGGTGACGGGTTGTACACGGGTTTGCGAGACGACAACATGATCAGTAGCTCGTCCAATCTGTGTGTTCCTGATTTGCCTGAACAGTCAGTTATTGATGGACGGAAGTTTCTGTCTTAGTGTGGTGACTTTGTCAGTGGTGCTATAAATGTAGTTGAAGGTGAACATATTGAGAGTGGTGTCCATACCAGTCTACTAAGTGGACTGTAAAGGATTTTAATGCAGTACGACACATGTCTAATGACATTGTGTAGCAGTACGTGTGCAATCATTTCTCAAAATGGACAGTACGCACTGGTTTACTACCATGCATGCAGTGCTATTGGCATGGTCAAAGGGAATGGAAGAAGTGGTATTCTGTATTTTTGTTGTCTTAATGATTTGGTCAATCACGTTTGCCATTTGGCTACAAGGCTCAGTGGGAAGCAAAAGCCCTCTGAAATAGCTGATGTATGTGTCACAGCTGCGAATCAGAGCCATTTGCCTGTGAGTCCGACAATGACATGTAGAGATTCTGTCAAGACTTTAGCAACTGATGACTTGGGTTTGGGCTCTAAACAAAATGTACCACAAATTCACCATGTGAGTAGTCCTGTTGCAGGACCAACAGCGAGTTGTAAAGATTCTGAGATGGGTTGTGGTTCATCACAAAATGTACCAAAAACTAACAATGCAAGAACAAAGCGTAAGATTTCAATGAGCAATAGTACGTCAAAGAAATTTAGAACATATGAGGTTTCTGAAGTTAATTCAGATGAATTTGTTAGTGATGAAGTAGATAAAAAGCTGAACTTTAGTCCTGTCAACATGTTTCTCAAGCTCTGAACACAGATAGTTGCATGAGCACAATGTTATCATATAAAGGAATATTCTTAAAACATTGTGAGAATCTTTGAGACAGTTTGTGTCCAAAGCAAACCTGCTTATTAACATGTTGATTTGTGCAAAGTGGGTAATTCATCTGTGTGACGGCCCTCCAGCTTTAACAGGGCCTGCTGTGGGTGTGTTTGTCTGTGTTGCCTTGCAGGTCCCTGGTAGGCAGAGTCCATTAGGGCACCTGGCCAGTCTCCCAGGAGTATTTTAGACCCGTCTGTCTGTTATGAGCTTAACTTCTACACTATACAACACCCTCCATTCATCACTCATCCATTTTCTGACAGTGTCGGCTGGTGCGTAAGTGTTTGTGTGGGAGCACAATCCCCTGTTAGGCATAGCGGCGGTACCCCTTTGGGTTCGTCGGGTTTGTTGTTTTTTTTCTCTTGGTAGTGTTGCAGTAAACGTGGTTGGAGCATTTGCTCGGGAGCACGGCCAAAGCTTCGGGGAGGTTGCCAATTGTTTGGTCGCCTTTTCCGTGCTATTGGTATTTGGTGCATAAGTACCCGCCATGGTCACTGCATGAAGACTAGGGGTGAGTGATGCTAGTCAGATTGGGATAGGCAGATTAGATAGAGGGGATTTGTGGTTTTTTTTTTTGTGTGTGGGTTTGTTGGACCCTTTATGCACCTTGTTGGCACTTGCTTTGGTCCATGGTATTTGTGGGTGGTGTTTGAGGGCTAATCTTGGGAGTTTTTGGTGTGAAGAAATGGCTGATTTTGTCAAGGCTCCAGCAGTGGAACTTTTGGACAGGTGTACAAAAGAGCAGCCGTTTAAAAATAGCAGATCATTATGAAGTTGGAATTTCTGAAACTGTTGAAGGACACTTATGTTGCTCTTACAGCTGCGAATCAGAGCTATTTGCCTGAGTCCAACAATGACATGTGGTGATTCTGTCAAGACTTTAGCAACTGATGACTTGGGTTTGGGCTCTTCACACAATGTACCACAAATTCACCAAGCGTAAGATTTCAATGAGCAATAGTACAAAGAAATTAACATGTTTCTGAAGTTAATTCAGATGTTGAATTTGTTTGTAGTAGATAAAAAGCTGAACTTTAGTCCTATTTGTGAACATGTTTCTCAAGCTTCATTCACACTTTAAATGTGGAGTTTGAAAAACCAAGTGTACAAGTGTCAACACATGTTGGTAAGGAGTTCCATGCAACAATGAGAGCATAGTGGCTAAAAGAAATTGTTTCTTTTGAGCCATCAAAAATCAGACTTATTATTGTAAGAGTTGGAAAATGCTGTGAAATATCCACTTTGAGAAGTGAGTTTTCCTCAATAGAGTACATTAACTATTCCAAGTCAGTTGCAACAGTAAGCTTGTCAAAACACAGCATGTACTTAGAAAATTGCCATGGAAACCATTGAGACTGGTTTGTGTTCATCAACCTGAACTGCTGAGTTGTTAGGGCTTCTGCAAAATCACTACTACTTATTCCAAAGCGTACAATGTTAGATCACAAATTAAGGATAAAAAAATAATCTGTTTGGAAAGCAACACACTAGTTGAACAATCAGTGCACTCAAAATGATGCAGAAGGACATGATGTGCAGCTGCAATGGAATTAGATTCTGATATTCAAGTTGTGGAGGATGCAAGTGAAATCACATTCAGATTTAGTCCTATCTGCTGAAGTTGCACAAACATGCAGTAAAGTGGATGTGGATTTCGAGAAGCAGGATACCCAAGTATCCAATGTATATGGATCTTTAAGTGTTGTGTGCAAGACCCATAAAATCATAGGACAGTAAGTTTATATTAAGCCAATATCCAGTGATCTGTGGTTCTCAAAGGTCACTAAAAAATAAGACTTACTGTTAAGGACATGGAGAATCACCGTAATGAAAGGAAGGTGTTTCTCATTCACGTTTCTCTCACCGTTTCCCAGTGCAATGGGATGTTTGGAATGAGAAAATAAAGGCAATCATTCTTAGAAAAATTATTGCCTGTATGTAAACTTTGATTTTGTGGCATGCTTTCTGTGTACATTTGGTCATGCCCATGCTCAGTTTGGAAGCCAAAAGCAAATATTCTTAAAATCTCAGCTTGACTAAGTAACCCTAACCCAGCGTGTTTCCACATGCATTTCTCCACCTAGGTAGCTCTGAAACTTGAACTACATGCACATCACCTAAGACTCCAAAGACCCCTACATGCACACCATGATAGGCACTGCTGTTCAGCTGCTAGGGGAGCTAGTGTCTACAAATTAAAATCTCAGCTTGAGTGACCTGTGAATGTAGACTTACAATGGAATTTTTTTCCTTTAAACTAAAATATAAACAACAATGACATTAAATATACGAGACAACGGTTTGTTGGATCAATTTTATTTACTTTGGGGAAGAAAATTAGGGTTCTTAGTCTGTTCAATACAAAAATATTCTAGGCTGATGCTAATATACCCAGCATTCTGAGACATGGTACCAAAATATTTCCTGGTATGATCCAAATAGCAGCCAGCCCCGTTACAACAGGCCCACAGGTACAGACTGAGTCACATACATACTGTATATATTAAACATGTCACTACAATAGCTTGCAATTGCATTCCTAAATTACATGGACCGTGCCGCTAGGGGTGTTAGTCTTTACTGCCATTCCAGATTCAAGCCCTCTCTGCTAAAGGACTTTCTCTGAACACCGTAGTCAAACGAGTTCCTCCCCTACTTGAATGTCCCTGGTTGCGAGGAAAAGAATCACTTGCTTTTCCTCGCCGTTTTCAATGGTGTAAAGCCTGGGCTTTAAGTTATGCCTTTTGTGTGAGTGGTTAATCAACCATTTTCCTTTCCTGGGTGGGACTCTCATGCGGGCAAATGTGCGACTACGCACATGTGCTGCCCTTTTGTGGCCGTTTTTAAAAAAACAAACAAAAACAAAACAAAGTATCCCGTCTCCTTCACAGGTACTGCTGTGAATCCTCAGTCCCTCTGTGGCTGTGACGACCTGTCCATGGTAGTCAGACCACCTCACCAGCCTGAAATGTCCTCGTGACAACCACGCCCTTGCCCTCAATGTCTGACAGTCAGCCCCTTCCATTTCTGTAAGCTGGTGAGACGTTGGATCAGTTTGGAGTCCATTGCCATGTCCACTGATCCAGAAGGCTTCCATTTACTGATAATGTCGGATGCACTGGGGACGTTCTTCTTCTAGCCCTGCTTGGCAATCCAGGCGCTGACCTGGTTTTCGGTTGGGAGATGCCGGCTAAAGTGTGCTGTGAAGAAAAAAAAAACAAAGGTTTTGTTAGTTAAGAAGCATAACTGTGCTGGGGTCAGAGAGCCAGGCCTGGGCCCTGGGAGCATGCTGGATGCTGGTTAGTGTGCTAGGCTTAGATGCTGCTTCTCCTGCTGGTGGCTGCACAGAGGTTTTGAGTTGACAACTTTGAATCATGTACATAGCATGCTAGCCTTGGGAGGAGCGTCCCCATCCAGAGTCACCGGGTGCACTCACCAACTCATCGTATGCTGCCTGGATGGCCATCAGCCGATTTGATCCGCAGGAAGCTTCATGAGCACCACGTCCCGTAGACTGAGTCTGAAGACTCAGCACTAAATTAAGAGATCAGAAAAGTAAGACTGGTGTTCAGTGTGTGCCAAAATATATTGTTTACAAATCAAGTTGAGCGTATTGTGTTAAAATATAGAACTTGCTTACCTTGAGCCGTTAGCCAGCAGCTCACTGGCCCTCACAACATTCGCCAGCTGCTTCATGCAGTAATGCTTTTCCGCTGTCGCCGTTGAATGGGTGAGGTACCACAGACTTCTGTGTCACTCATGGTCTTGGTGGCTGTCTCAAAGACTCTGCGTGCAGTCTGGCTGTTCACCAGCTCGAGGTTGTATCTGAAGTGCAAGTTTAAACGGTACATCAATGACATTTAACACATCTCACCTGAGAACTTTTAATAGAAGTACATATGGGATGGGAAATGAACCATGATGTTTAGCGTACTTTATTTGTAGCCGTTTCAGATCATTGGAGGAATTATGTATTCCTCTGCCCATCTGGGTTGTCCCTCTGCCTTTTTGGAGGTTAGGAGTTGTGGCTGCACCCGAGTATAGTAAATTTCAAACCACTGTTCGCACAGGAAAATTAATAAAAATTAAATTCTGCTTTTGAACAGGTAATGACTTTTTTTGATAGGAGATTTAATACAAACTTACCAACTCCCCCTTCCAGAGACGGGGCAAATGTGGCCACTTGTTGAGCAGAAGTCGTGTTCTTTAACACCAACAACTCCATGACCCGACTACAGCCTCCAGGTAGTACACCATGAAGCCGCACTCTGCCAGCTCCAGGGTGACATCTTCCTCCAGTACACCTTTCCAAGGACTTGTAAGAAGTCCTTCTCAGCACTGCCAAGCAGTCGAAAGGTGTCTTGGGATTCTTTACCGTCAGCCTCGTGTATTTAAAAAAAAAAAAAAAAGTATTATTACTTGCCACATTGCTCACATCTGTAGTGTAATCCAGTGAAATGGGTACAAACAATTGAACTTGCCGCCTCTGGACGATCTCCTTGCTCACTTGCTTTCCGTAGCTTTTCTGCAGATGTGACAGGAAGGAAACAAAGTTATTGCAGTCGTCATGGAGTGTCCGGTCTTGATGCCTGAGGTTTGTTGAATCGGTGTGGTATCTGAGGAATCTGTCGGCGAAAGTACAAGTATTAATATGCACATGCCAAGCCAATTTAAGTTCTTCTCTACACAAGTGATTGATTTTTTTTTTTTAAACCTTTTCACGCGGGTGACGTTTTCTACCAGCAAAGAAGGAAAAAACAGGCATGTTAGATTACCTTTTAGTAATGACTATTTGGTAATGAACTTTGTTTTGTTTTTTTACTGGGATACCAAGCTTTTAATAAACGATGTTTTTGTGGTTGTATTCACAATTGTTGACTTGGAGGTCTCTCCAGGTGACGTGTGAAACCCCCTCAGCATTGGTGACAGAGGCGCTGTCACCGGTGGCTGTGCTGGGGGAAGGCCTTGCAACAAGGTTGGTGTTAGGGGCGTGGGGGATGCCAGTCACCACCATGTGGCTACGCTGCAGCTCTTCCACCATCCTGCTGAGTGGATCAGCATCATCAAGGACTTGGCAAAGCAGGGAGTAGCTGAACACCCTGCCAGACACCAGAAGCTCGTATGTCAGCCTTGGCCTTCTCCACCACAGTCCGGCGCAGATGTACTGACAGTGCTGCCTGGGTCTTGCAGCAGACTGGGCACAGCAGAAAGTGCCTGTTTGCATCATGGAAATACAAAGACATTCTCCAGTTAATTTAAAGCTTATTCAGAGGAAAAGTTTTTAAAAGCCTGAAAATTGTAGTATTGTGCCACACCCTTACTCAGATATGGAGCAATCGACACATGGTGATACTCTCAGCCTGAGTAATTGCCCTGTGCATCTACTGTGAATCAGCCAAACCTCTGAACAATCGAGCTAATTGGTGGCTAATGATCCTATTCAATATCCCAGTGCAATGGAATGTTTGGATTGATTAAATAAGGGCAAAATTTACAGAATTTAATTCCCTGTATGTTAACTTTGATTTGGTGGCATGCTTTCTGTGTACATTTGGTCATGCCCAATATTCTTGAAATCTCAGCTTTTTTCCAAGACTTTATACAGAGAAAACCAGAGACATCCTCCACTTAATTTAAAGCTTATATAGATAAATGTTTTTCCAAGAATATCTACACTTAAAAACAGTCTTAATAAAGTGGGTAGAGGGAAGAAAGTTTCCCCTGCCCCAAAAGAGTCTCTACAGTTGCAAATAGTTAAAAAAAATCTTAACTTACCCCTTGGAAGCCATTCTTGGAGTAGTAGAAATCCATGTGGAAAATCAGTAACAAATCATAGGAGGAGGTTTGGTGTTAGATGTCATCATGTCTTGTTGTCTGTCTGCTCTGTAGGTCTCTGACACCTAACGGAACACACCTGTGGAGCTGTGGGCCGGCTCTAAGTGGCTCCTTGCTGCCCTCACTCTCTGGCACAAGACCCATCTTCTTTTGTTTTGTTCTCCTAGGTTACGGTTACTTTGTTTTTGTTACAATAAATGTTGGATTTTCTTTGCATTTAACCTGGTCTGGTGCTCCTCATGCCTACGCATCAACAACATATTGGTGTACATCTTATATTTCAAAAGCAGAAAGATGGGACTATTGTTAGGAAACGCACAAACAGAAGAAGCCAAAAGAAATGCTAGTGCAAAAGACTAAAGAAATTTTAGGGTGTGTGTGCACGTGCACTCAGGAGTCTGTATAGGTTAACAAATATGTATCTTTTCACAGGGTGTAAATAGCAGCCTACATGTCTCTAGATTGGTTTTAATTTAAACAAATGTAATAGTGTCATTACATTTATGTTGCAGCAAATATTAGTTATTGATGTTTGTGTTGCTTGCCAAGTTGACTTTTTTAAAAACAAGTACAGCAGGATGGAGAGCTAGAAGCAGCTCATCATGGCCACCAGTAATCATGTTGCCTGCAGTTAACTGGTTGACAGGCTTTGGCATTTATAAATATTAGGGATACTTTTATCAGTATTTACCTGATCAACTTGTACTTGAATTGTACTGCAATGACAGGAGCATCTGCACAGAGGAGGATTAATTTCCTGGGATAACTAGAAAGAGCTAAATATTCTGTACAACTGACAGTGCATTAAAGTAATGGTGACGATTTACAATTAAAACTGAGGTGAGGCATTAAGTACTTTCACTATTTAAGCCAGATCAGGGAGCTGCCTGTTCATTAGAATACTTATTTACTGTAAATCCTGTCAAAGGAAACAATCACACTGGGCAGCTGCAGAGGGATTTTAGACTGAAACTATGAAATAAACATGAAGACAAGAGGAAGTAGAATAACAAGTTTTTAGAGGTTAAGTCTTCTGTTCCATTATCTAAGATAGAGGATGTGCAGTTCCAGAAATGCCAACACAATCTTTAAAAAGGTGGTTGAGATATACAGACATTCGAAAATGTCAAATCTGACAGCAAATTATTATTATTTTTTTTTTAAAACAAGATAAAAGTTTGAAAATAGCTCAATGTTCTTCAAGATTCCTGGGTCCAACAGGAAACAAACAGGTGCTTCTAACAAGATGGAAAAGCTGATGAAAATGGGTCAAATGGTAAAAACCTCATAGGAACAGTATCTGGAGGTCTTGTTGGATCCAGGCTATGGCAGGTCCTGAATAGAGAAAATCCTCTACCTTTTCAGTTGTCACGTAAAACCTTAAACTCTTGACACTTTAAAACATAGCTCTAAATAATAATTACTGAGGAAGAACCAGTAATAACGGTGTTTGTTACCTGAGCGATGCTGCTTCGTCTGTTAGCTGACATTAACTTGTTAGCAAGTTCTGGCTAGTGTTGCAGTTCTTCATTATGTTAGCAAAGCTACAAAGCTCATCAGGTGGAAAGTTATGATTTAATCTTTGCAAAAGCCAGTTGCTGTAATATGCAACGTCTGAGCAAGAAAGTGAATAATTGTATTTCCCAAAATGTTGATTAAAAATAAGTTTATTAGCTTTGCTTCAACATTAATTCACACTAACAGTATTATATCTGGAAACTAAAAGATTTCCTCATGTCATTTATATCTATCATTAGTATCGTGTTCTGCTATGTGATTAGATGCACCATGAAGAAGGTCAGCAGGAAATTCAAATAATTTGAATTTTGATGGTTGATGGTATTTTAATGGTGTACTGTAAATACAATTACATTACCTTTTTGTATTGAGTCAGATACCTCAAACCCTGGACACATACAATCCCCAAACTAGAGACTAGATGTTCACCTGGGCTAAAGTAAACCATGAGATTCCCCAACAAGAAACAAGAAATTTCACATGTATTTATTACTCTGATGTTTAGGAATATTTGGGTTTTAGTTAACTATTCAAACAAAAGCTAAACAAAATTAAAAATTGGTGACCTAATCTAATTTGAGAACAGAGCAGGTAAATGATTTGGGTCAACACTTTCAGACCCTGAAATTTATGCAACACTACATTTTGTATCTGATCAACACTGAAGGGAGGCAGAGTCTCAGTGAGAAGAGAGAAACTGATTGTGATTAGATCAGGCTGCGGTGTCTCCCTTTGGAAACAAACTACAAAACAAACTACATGAAATGGACCAGGTCTGTAAAAAAAAAAAAAAAAAAAAAAAAAATTAAAAAAAAAGTGGAGGATGCGTTTCCTTTAGAAGATAAGAAAAAAAAAAAAAGGTGTTAAAGAGTGAGAGATCACAAGAAAAATGAGGGTGTCTCTTTACCTCTGTGTTTGGACTCCTGCAGGGCAAAAGACAAAAATTAACTAATCAAAAAGACAACGGCGTGTTTCCAACATCCAAGTGAGTGATGGCATGCGTCTCATCTGTGTGACAGAGAAAGAGATCGTCACTCCTAAATATATCTGAGTCAGTCTGCCTACAGCTGCCGACAAAGTCATACCCCCTGCACGGCTGGGAGGGAACGAACGAACTAGCACACACACACACACACACACACACACACACACACACACACACAGGACTCCCTCTTGTGGCTGCAGATGTGCAGGGGAAGACGAGGTGGACATCCGTCACTGCCGTCGCTGTCAACAGTCAAGGCTAACAATAGATCACACTGTCAGACTAATTACTGTACATCCTTCACACCTCTGTCTTGTCAATAGCTGTTATTTACACACAAAACATTTAACACCACCTTAAAGTTGAAATTGTGGCCTTAATTTACCTCGAATGCAGACAGAACCAGACCTTTACTTGACTATCGGGCCTTTTTTTATATGCACCTTTTATCCTAGTTAGATGTCAGCCTGTTTTCTGAAATGCTCATGTTTGTTGCTCAAAACTTCTATTTTTAAGAAATACTGCTCTTGCTCACTAATTATCTTTATTTGTATACTTGGGTTTTCATTTGAGATTTTAAGAGTATTAAATTAAAAAAAACACTTTGTTTATCGACCGAACCAGTCTGATCGTGTAACTCTGAAGAAAACCAAAAAGGGACAAGAGGTGTTCATCTTTCTCTGCTGTTTAGGAGAAAACTTCCTGCAAGAGATCAAACATAAAACCAGAATTTTATTCGGGTAAGTTGGATGAATTTACAGGCTCATATTAGGGAGGAGACACTCAACCCTTTGAGTTTTACGCTGCAGCCACACTGATCCACAGAAATTATACCAAGATGTTCTGTATTTTCTTGATTTTTAGCCTAAATCAGAATGCAGCAACACAAATGGTGACAACCATTTGAAATGCAATAAAAATGTGAAGGAGTTTACGATAAATAATAAAAGCCTCCACATTTCTGTAGCTAAATGGATGATGTCCCTAAGAAGAATCTGTTTGGCTTGTCAAAACTTTTGTCCATCAAACTGGACATGATTACAACTAAAGACAACACTTGTCACTGTGAAACAACCAGGCAGGCACAGACGATCACAGAGGCTTAATTGTTTTGTAGTCTTCATCTCTTAAAGAGGCGTAAACTGGGAACAGTGTCCTGGTTTCCGGCAAGATATCCAATGCGACAGTCCATCTCTAATTGTCTACATATATCAGTGTAGGTGTGGCAGCATTGTCCTCCTTTACCTGAGGAAAACCAAGGCCAAACTGTTTGACAAAAAAAAAAAAAAAAAAAAATCCTAAGCACAAGGTTCACTTACTGGAAATTTTATGCCGCAATCTCCATCCACTGATGAAAGCCAAAAGACGTGGCTGAAATCTCTGATAAAGTTTCCAGTAACTAAACCTTGAGCTAAGATTTTTTCTCTCTTTTGTCAAACTAATGTCAATAAGGAATCTTCAAACTCAAGTTGGCAGTCATGTTAAAGAAGAAATGGGAACAAGAAAGCAGTGTGCAAAAAGGTGGTTTATATTCTGACCAGATTTGAGGTGGACCCTGTGAAAGTGCTAGACAGAGTTGGTAAAAAAGAGCACCTGTGAAATGGGGGGGGGGGTGCGCATTAAAATTGCACAAAAAATTCAAAATGGCTGACTTCCTGTTGGGTTTATGGCATGGCACCAACAGGCTTTTTTTTGTAAGTCTGGAGATGTTACACGTGCCTGCCAAATTTTGTACATCTAGGTGAAACGTGGCCTGAAAAAAGAGTCACGGATATAAAACTACAGCATAAAAGACAGTTACACAAAAATCATCAATTAAGGTAAAAACAAGCAACAGTAAAAAACAATCTGGTGTTTGCTACACAACAGATAACAAGCACAGCTTTAATTCTAGTCCTTAACTCAAAACTAAATGGAGACAAAAGATTTAAAGAAAGGAGAGGGAAAGACAGTGGGAGGGGGAGAGGAGAAAGGTGAGTTGGGGTGAGAAACAGACAGCAGGCGTCTCGCTAAAAAGGCCGTTTGAATCTCCATGATGTACAGAAATATTCCAGCGCACGTCACCCGTTATAAAAAAGGTTGATGTGAAGGATAAATGGTTCAGTACTGGATTATCGCTCCCTCCTCTTCTCTCCCTCTCTCTCTCTCTCTCTGTCAGAGGGGTATATTTGTCTTACAGAAACATACTGCACTGTGTCATCTGTGTGTGTTAGCGGTGACTTTAAAATCCTGATAAACAAAAAAAGTTCCTCATTAGCCCGTCACAAAGACTTATTCGATGTGCCTTCCTCAGAGACTAAATCTTTCAGGTGTGAGTGACTCTTTAATTTCAAGCAGATATTTCTAAAAATAATTTATAAAGCACCTTTCAGAAGCACGAACATTTCAGATGGAGGTAGCGTTTATATTTAAAGTGTATTATAATTGTAGTACTATGAAATGTTAAATGAATAAAATGTATAGATAGATGAGCCCCTTCATTTTTTCCAGCCTTTTTGGTCCAAAAATAATGCAAAGTATGCACGGCCGAGTGTCTGTTGTGTCTCTTTACCCTCAGTGTAGTCTGTCAGACCAACAGTGTAATAAAAACCTTTGTCAAGAGTCTCAATCAAAAATAATCCATTGTTTTTAAAAGTAGGTGCACCACCTCCAAAAGAGATAGTTGTGAAAGGGTTAACGGCTTTTTAGAGTAGCTAAGTAAATTGTTGCAAAGTTGTTGTTTTTTTAATCACTACAAAAACACGACATGACAGTATTGCTCCTGCTGTGTTAGTGCAAAATTTAATTCAATATATGCTTTGATTGCATTTTGACTATTATTGTAGAAACTTTAAAATTCTTAGCTATGTGGCTACAGTACTTTGAGATAAGATATGCTGTGTCTCAAATCGCATACTTCTGTTAGTACACTTACATGCAGTATGCCGTGTACACTGTGTACTGACCTGTGTAGTGGGTTAATATTGACAGGGTAGTGTTGTCTCAAATCGAATACTGCTGTTGTGCACATACCAGAAATGACCATCACAACCTTTGACCGCATCTTCTTTTTATTGGCGGATTGCAGCCGAGCGGAGCATTACACCAACATTTACCGTGATTACTGCACGCCGAAATATCTGCCAGCTTGTTTTCTCACTTGACTACAAATTCAATTACTTTTAGCCATAACAATCGCAACCGCAGTGGCCATTTTCATACGTTGGTGGTCCCTCCCCTTCCGTTACATAGCCAAGATGGCGACTGTTGAGTGTGAGAAGTGTGCAGCGTTCCACAGTGACCGTTATGAGTACACCATCCGGGTACTCATAATACACTGCGTTTTGCCATACTTGTCAGTGTAAATGCACCTATGCGCTCAAAAAATTAAGTGTAAGTACACAAGTACGTGATTTGAGACACAGCAAAAGAACTTTATTAATGCCGAAGGAAATTCGTGCCCGAGATTGATCAAAGAAGAGAATAAACACAATAGAGTATTAAGTGTAAAGTGTATAAAGTTTGAGTAAAATGCTGACACCAGTGCCTAATAGAGCAATAGAAGATATATACAGTAAAATACTAACAGAAAAATTAATATTGCACATGATTGATTAGTTTTTGTTCTCAGTGTCCAATATCTTTTCTGCAGAAGGGGGAGAAGTTATACAAATTAGCTGTCAACTCTGGTGTTGCTTTGAAAATTTCCAATGTCCCAGCTGCACTGCAAAAAAATAATCAAAATCATTTCCAATTAAGAAATCACTTAGTCCACTTTTGAGGAAACAAGTGAAAAGAAATCTGCTGCTCTGAGATCATTTCACCTGTTTGATACAAAACAAAGTTATTTTAGAGTGAAGTCTGTCATGTTTCAGCTTTCTGAGGCTCAGTTCAAGAAACAAGAACAAGTAGAATTATTTAATCAATTTAATGGTTTTTCATGAGGTTAAAATAAATATCTAAAGTTATAATAAGACGTTAGTGGTGTTGGTATATTACACTATGTTGATTCATCTGCGTATCAATCATTAGAAAAAAGGTCAGAAGAACACCAAGTCAGCGGTTTTCACGGGCAGATTTACAAAAGGCTCTATATATCTGCAGGATTAGACTGAAGGAGAGTCCACATTATTAATACGAGGGGATTTGAGGGAAACTCACCTCCCATATTATTCAGAGTTTTCATTCATTTCTTGTCCCCCTGCGTTTGCCAACTTTTTTAGCAGCCTGACTTTGCTTTTGCTCTCAAAGTCAAGGACATCAGAGACCTGCACCCTCCAAGAGTACAGGTCATTTTAAAACGGTGCACTTTTTACTTTTACTTTAGGTTAGGGTAGATGCTAAAACTTCAGCATCATCAACAATTTCGCTACAACTCTCTCTAAAATCTTATTTTAGGGTGATTAAATCTTTCTTATCCAAGAGATTTAATCTATTTCAACTAGAGCTGACAAAATAGAAGTCTAAAGTGGATTGCACGGTTGTCACAAGACACTCTGCTGCCTCCGTATGGGAACAACTCCCTAGCGAAAGGGGTGGTGGTGTGAACCTTTGTGTGCCTCCACCTCCTGGTGAAGCTTCTTGCCAGACTTCATGTCTTTAACTCCCAAACTCAGATGACCTTTTAAAAAAAATAATCATCTGGTTTAAAAAGTCTTAAGTTTCATTGCTTATATCAAGTATAGAAAGTATACAGTATAGAAATTGAGAAATCTTGCTTATCCCTTATCCGACACTCGGGTGGAGGCATGCATCACTGCCTGACAGGTATCTTGGTGAGATCCCAACTAAAGATCTTCAGGGACGCCTGCACCAGCCAGGCCTGTGTATCAGCATTTACAAAACTGTGGTGATGCCAACTCGGACAAGACCTGCATGTCATCAAAAAACATAAGTTACTTTGGACAAGAATTCGTAGCATTCCTCTACATTACAGATTATTTTACTTCAACTATAAGTTGAGGAGGATTTTTGCAGAATGGGCTCTTGCTGAAGACGCAGGATCTTTCATCTTTCTAGTTCAGTCATTAATGTTCGTCTTGTTCCCTGAAGAAACAGAGAAACTGTTAACAAGGAAAACTGTAGAGAAAGCGAGAGACAGAGGTGGGGTGGTGTTGTCTTATCATTGTGAAACAGGGTCACTCAGACAAAAAACCATGAACTAATTTCATACCAAATTTACATGAAAATTACTATTAATTATTCAGAGATATTAGGTATGTTGGAAACAATTATACAATCAGCATGCAGACATTATTATGTAAATGTAATTTTGTTTCTGTTCCCCATGTGAGGCGACGGTTCATCTGGTTGTTGGGACTTCAAAAACAAACCAAGAGAGTTTTTAAAAGGCCAGAACACACACACACACATTTTTTGTTTTGTCCCATTCAAGAAGCCCCCCCCCCCTTTTGTTTCCTCCTCGTTGTTGTGTAACTTGGTAATTAGTTGGATCCTGTGCCATGTGTTGCTTGAGGGCCACGGCTCTGAGGCGGGGCGGCACGGAGCGGTCGCCTGGCGACAGGTTGTCAGGGCAACCTTGGTGTGATAGATGTCCCCGCCTCCCGCTGTCGTCTTGGCGATGCTCTGGTGTTCATCTTGCTATCCTTCGCCGTGAGCACTCATTCATCATCCCTCCGCTCAAAGGGGGAACATCCCTCGCTAACTGCACGTCTGATTAAATATGAATCGCTTTTTAAAAACACTGCCAGGTGTGTGTGTTCTTTCTTCTCCTGCAGGTCCAGTTTGGTGAGGACTGCTTTCCAAACTTGCTTCCATCCAGCAGTGAACAGCATTTGCTCAGCTTCCCTCTGTGTGTCTCCTTTCCCACATTTAATTAAAGCAAAGTAATGGAAGGCTCTGAAAGTGAAATCTGAAGGGCCGTGACAGTGGAGCAGACATTTGCCCAGCGTGACAAGGTCCATTCTAACAACATTTGTCTGAATATGTAAGTGGTGTGTGTCTTTCAGTGTGCGTCTTCCAACCTTTCCATGTTTGGCCATGAAGCTGTGCCATTTGTAGCAACGATGCCTCTGGGTGTGTGTGTGTGTGTAGGTGTGTGTGTGTGTGTGTAGGTGTGTGTGTAGGTGTGTGTGTGGGTGTGTGTGGGTGTGTGTGGGTGTGTGTAGGTGTGTAGGTGTGTGTGGGTGTGTGTAGGTGTGTAGGTGTGTAGGTGTGTAGGTGTGTAGGTGTGTAGGTGTGTAGGTGTGTAGGTGTGTAGGTGTGTAGGTGTGTAGGTGTGTGTGTGTGTGTGTGTGTGTGTGTGTGTGTGTGTGTGTGTGTGTGTGTGTGTGTGTGTGTGTGTGTGTGTGTGTGTGTGTGTGTGTAGGTGTGTGTGTGTAGGTGTGTCTGAACAGCAGCTGTTTAAAAACAGAAACAGATGGCTCCTCCTCTCGAGGCCCTTCACATTTAACCCTCGACAGAAAAGAGAGTGGAGGAGAGCAAAGCAAAATAGACTTCTTTAAACCTTTACATAAGAGGGACAAAAGAGCATCAGTGTTCATTTGTTCAGCATTTTTAAATTAAATTAGAGCCTTTAGGAAAAAACAGCCTCCAGGCCTCAGTGTAGTTTAGTTTGATACGCTGATTTAATTCAGTCACTAAATGGAGATCCTCTCTGATTTATGCCGACTAATATAAGTCACATTTAACAGCTTGGTCACACCAGTATTTTAAAAAACAGTAACATTTTGGACCAATATCATTTCAATGGAATAGTCAAGATCAGTGGATTCACTTGAAGAGGTAAAGTCAATTTTCGAGTTTCATTTGTGTCGATGACCCACTGGAAACCGTCCCTGGACCATTGAGGGAAACCAGAGAGTCCAAAATGAAAAGGCAGGCGTCATGTTAGCTGCGTTTCACCATCCAGTTTTATGTCTGCTCTGCTGAGAGAAGCAATGTGAAAGTCTCTTGTTCATATTGATTTGACTACAAAAACAACCCACATGTAGGTCTCCAAGCTTCAAGTACCTTTCTACCCATCTATTTCACGAATATGCACAAATGAAATTTTTTTCTGGGCCATTTTCTGGTCTGACCAGGCAGGCATTATGAAACATCAGTTTTTATTATTAAATACATAAATGTAACACTGTCAAGCACAGCTGTAGACCTAAATAACCACAGTACATGTTCAGATTTTTTCTCCCATCCTGCATGCAGATTCTCTTAGGTCAGTAACCCCGATCTGATGTGAACAGAGCTTGTTATTTTCAGGTCCCTCAAAATATTTTCAGCGAGGCTTGACCCCAAGTCAGCCTTGCTTTGGCTGTGTGATTCAGGTCATTGTCTTGCTGAAATGTAAATCTTAACACCATTCTTATGTGTGGAGCAAGTTTTCTTCCCAGTCACGGCTGCATGATGCTACAAGCACCCGACATCACAGTAGAGATGGTATTAGCCAGACAATGAGTGAGACCTGGTTTTTGTCAGCTGTAGCATTTGGCACATAGGACAAAGTTTTGTTTTTTTCCCCCTTTCATTAAAGGGTAATTTTTTTCAAATCATTGTCATTTAAGTGCTTTGTGTAAAACCTCAGACATGCCGCAGAGATCTCTGCAGATAACGTTTTAAATTCAGTTTACAGACATAATCCTTATTTTGTAGACGGGATGGCAATTCAACTCGTCATCTCATGCCTGAAAAATAAACCCAGGTCACTTTTATGCAAAGGTTGGACCTAGAAGTTTTACAGAAATGTTACTAACACAGCACAAGTCTCCACTTGACCTACGACGAGTGTACAAACCAGTATGGAAGTGATGAAACTAATTCTGGAGTTCATTTTTGCCAACTACGCAAAATAAATATAAAATTTTTCAAAATGGCTGGAAATTGGGCTGACGGGCATTAGAGAGCTGCTTTTCCTTCGCGCAAACGATGCAATAATCAGGCAGCTTAACGGGACTGTAAGGGACGCCATTGTTTACAACTACATGATTGACTCCCGACAAAAATGAGGTGTAAAGAGACAAAAATGGGAGAGCCAACTGGGAAAGCAGACACTACAAATCTGGTGTCATTGGTGAGCGGTTTGGAGTTGGAGGAGTTGGAAGACTACAATAACAGACTTGGCTAACGGACACGTCGAGGAAGGCTCAACTTTAGGAACAAAATCAAACATTTTCCTGGAGGAACAAGTCGAATCTGAGTTACGTTGTCTTTGTCTTTGAGCCATAAACTGTTAGCTAGGTGTGATTGGCCATCTAGTCATCTTCCTGACCAGTGCTCATGCCAGATGCTGAATTTGAACTCTCAAAAGAATCATGGTGGTTCCTGACTTCTTCCATTTCAGCAGAAGAAGTGGCTGACGGGAGAATTAACCATCTTGGGAACTGCAGCTGAACTAGCAGACAGAGCATCTTGAGTGGAGCTGGCTGGAAAACGAGAGGCTAGCTTGCCAGGAACCAGAAAGACTGCAATGAAGCAGGGGTTAGAAAACACCTGGGAAACCATCCAGCTGTGTGACTGCAGGGGAAGCAGACAGGGTAACTTCTGTGCTGAGCCCCAGGACGCCCAAATAATGTGAAAGTGTTGGACTTTGTGGCCAGCAGCAAGATGTGGAGATGACGGGCTCTAGAGGTAGCATTAAGACTTTCTAAAGGGTCTTTGTCATAACGGCTACCTCTCAGTCCCTCCTTCCAGCCACATTGTCTCATCCTTCAGGCCCATGCTCCTACATTCACCTGCTCACCTGTTCCTCATTCCTATTACCCCCCCCCCCCCCACAGTATTTAAACCAGCCCATCTCCACCAGCTCCCTGCCAGATCGTTGATGTTGCTTCGAGCCTTTGCGTTGCAGCCTCTGAAACCTGGAACCTCAACCTGTCCCAATCCTGTTACCTGTGGATCTTCGACTACTCCTGTAAGTTTATGTATCAGGGCTTTTCCAATAAATCACTGAACTGTTCCAGTCTGCATTTGAGTCCTTTCCCTCATTGCCTCGTACACAGACACTTGACATTGTTCTTGTTTGCTGCACTTTCTCCCAGTTGTGTGAATAGTGGAATGAGTGTTGTGGCAGGAGCGTCGTGGGTGTTGTGTGTGCCTGAATACACCACCAGTGTTGTAGGTAATCTGCTTTTCAGACATTTTCCCCTTTATCCACATGATATGAAACAGGCTGAACTATCATCTAGCTGCAGCAATACCTGTCAAACAATCTTTGTGGGTTCACATTTTGACAGTTTTACCGAGTATTACAAGCTCTTCCATGTAGAAAAAAGGCTGACTGCACAAAGTCATCCATAGTGACAGCACTTCAATCCAGACTCCAAGCAAAAAACAAAACAAAAAAAAAAACCAGCAGCTGTTTCAGAGCAGAGCTAAACACCCTAAAAAAATCTCCTGCATCTCACCGACTTTGAGAAGGTGAGAATCTTCTACAACCTACGTGAGAAGAAGCACAATTAGTCTGACAATTTTCCCCACAGGATCCATCACAGTCCAGCTGAGCTTGGCTTGCCTTGTCTTGTTCGTTGTGTGTCTGTCAAAGATGTTCATAGCTGGTAAGCATCCAACAAGATGCTTACCAGCTGTGCTCACACAAATTGTGTCATTTTCTGTAAAATGAGATTTATGCAGGGGCACTGTCAGTGGCCCTTAATAATGTAAACATTAACTGGAAAGCTGAAAACATGAATACCTGCCTATTTTTCATTATGTTGTCTTCAGCACTAAAAAAAGGTTGATATATCTCTATCTCTAGAGAGATAGAGAGATATCTCTCTCTCCATCTCTAAAATCCTTATTGTTGTGTATTTGCCATTATATTTTGCCTGTTGAGCAGCACAGTGTCTTTTGTTATCACACTATTCATATGTATCCAAGCCACCGTGTGTTAAGACTCCTACACAAGGTTAACAAATAAGAGTGAGGGAGAGCAAAGGGCAAAGACGAAGGGGGAGCAACCACATTCAGGCAGGACCCCGAGAGATCAAAGATATTGGTGAGGATGTTTTTACAAGGCGAGGATGAACAGAAGCATTTTATCTTCATTGTTGTGATCAGCCGCAGAACGGCGAGAAGGACAAAGGAGAGAGATGATGAATAGAAGTGAATGACAGCACAATAAACAAGCATCACATGGCTCTGTGCTCACGTCGCATGTGCACCCAGGTGTAGATCAGAGTGTGTGCGTGCAACTGTTGAGCTTAATTTGCTGTGATGAATATTCCAATTACTCAACACGCCCTTTGACATTTCCTTTTGGAGCTCATTCAGGAGCTAAGAAAAAAAAAAAAAAAACACACTAAATGAGGGAATCAATGTGCAATAATGTGTGCATGTGTTTAAAGTCTTGTTTACAGCAACAACCATATTAGCTCACAGCTGTGATTACAGACGAGTGGCACATAGACACTACAAAAAAAAAAAAGAGACTACAAAACACAAACGCGTTTACCACCTTTTAGTGCTCATTTGTTGCGAGTCCCATTGATGCTACGATGCAATAAAAGATGTATTGAGAGAGCAAATAAGTCATCCTCACTAAAGGCCCTTTTACACGGTGCGATTTTGGGCTGTTGAGAAAGTTGAGAAACACGATTAAACCTTTGGTTGTCAATCCAAAACTTCATCAACTGTCAGCCAATTTAGAGCTTTGGAGCAAATTCTCACATTGTGACTGCTGGTATGTGAAAGTATTAGTATTAGTGTGAATCATTAGTTTGATCATTTATTCACTGTTAACTATCATGGGCCTTTTTCTCTCTGGTCATGATCTTGCCATATAGTAGCTGAGGCCTCCTGTATGGCGGCTGTGGAGACATGTTTGGTGTAATCAGATATTCTTGTACATGTGACCAGGTTACGTCAGCGCATGGACAAAGCATGTTCAGGGTATGTTCTCCACATGGCTTTTCATAATAATTTGGATGAAAGTTGTTATCTTTGGGCAGACAGCCAATCACATTGGGGTTCTTTGTCTTTGAAATGCTATAAAAACAACAAAACATTTTGATAGACACTCTTTGTGAAGGTATGGTCTCCAATATACTGTATTTTAATCTTCAACCCTTCAATTTCCACCACAGGTACAACCCACGTCTACAAACCAATCAGAATACAACCAGAAAAGACATAGAATACACTGACATTGAGACATTTTTGAACACGATTCAAATTGACATCTTACAGCCTGACACAATATTATAACCAGCTCGCATGACATACAATTTACTTACTATCCAGTTTGGCATTCCAGCGGGGTTTTTTAAGAATGGATTAATCTGAAAACGCCACGTTTTAGTGGCGACATAAGATTTCTCAGCCATCGATGATGGAGAAGTGCAGAACAGATTTAAACAGCTGAGACTCAGTCTGTGTCTGAGACTCTTCACCAGATGTTGGCTGTGGGGAACTGTTTTGTTTGTGGACCAAAAGAGGAGGAAGGAGAGATTCAATGCTTCAAATAAAATTGGATTGTAAAAACATCGGAAACTCCCTACCCCTACACTTTGACATCCTAATTGGGTGAGCTCCATCTGACCATTTGTTACTTTCTAAAACTGACAACCTCGCTAACATGCCCACTTCACACAGCGACAGCCCAGATGTGCAGAGGTGAGAAAGTAGGCAGTGAAAATGTATTTTCATCAACTACCTCCATCACTTTTCTAACACATTCATTTCTTAGTGTTAGTTGCTCGTTCAAACCATTTGTTTCTAGTACACCCTGGCCATTAGCCGTCCTGTTATTGTTTGGGTGTTTTGCAAGTGTACAAAGATCTTAAAAAACAACCTGAAAATATGTTGTTTTCACACATAAATGGCATTATCGGAGTTAGCCAGCTTAGTGTGGACGTAGTCTAAGCTGTACGATAGATTGAAAATACAGGAGAGGCAGTGAGAGGAAGCAGGGATATTTATCAATAAAAAGACACGAGGAAGAGCGGGTGAAAGCGTGACAAGCAATGAAGCTTGTGTGCTCATGACCACACACAGGGAGGCGAGAAACAAACTGTGAGCTCAAGCACTGACAAGAGTGGTTATATGAGGCGAGACAGAAAACAAAAGCAGACTTAGAGACTCACTGGCCATTCTCCTGTTGCATGGTGAAAGCATATGCAGTAGGTATATGTTGATCAACTTAATGGTCCAAAGTGAATCACCAGAAGATAATTTGCACCCGTTTTTCCATGCCAACGCTGTGTTGAGTGTAATGAGGCAGGTGTAAGAGGCTGAAAATGAGACCTTTTTGCTCTAAAGCATTGTAGTGATTATTATTCAACAGTATGCAGGCCTGGCAGCTGTGTGTCAGATAATTCACATGAAGTGTCAAAATTAACTGAGCGGTGGATGAAACCGATGGTGGCGCCAGCAATATTTATGAAAATGTATGAGTTTACAGGCCAGGAAGTAAAAATAATTTACATTTGAGTAAAAGGTTAGATAATGCTTATCATTGTTAGGAATGGCAGGCAATTCACTCATGTGGTTGATTGAGGCTGGAGAGAAAAGGGCTGGGTCACACCGAGTTGTTGGAAAAAGTCAGTGCTAGTACTATTTTGAGTAATTAAGCCAGCTCCCTCAAGAGCCCAGCCCAGGTGGTGTGCATCTGAGTTCAGGTTGTTGTGTAAAGTTGTATGAAAATCAGTTGAGTGAGAAGACAGTCGCTCAGTTTAAATACATCTTTTTCAAAGCTGGTACCCATGTGTACCTTAACACCTGGTCTCCAAATTAATTGTTTTGTCCAGCACACTACCACCTGCCAACTGAATTGAATTCATGGCACATAGTGCAGGCTGTAAATACAAGCAGCCAGGTAGGAAAACCATTCAGCCTCCTGGTTTAAAATGGTAGGAAGTATGAAGGATTTTTAGCAGCCACAATATCTCCCACTTAACCCAATATGAACACAAATGTCCAATTCAGCATGTTAAAAAGGAGCTGTATAGCCTGCATAATTTGTTTAAATCTGGTTAAAAGTTGTTTTATGAACAGTTGTCAATATCTGATGCAATTGAAAACAGCTTGTTGTTTTATTGGAGCTGCAAGAGTCATCATTATTGTAGGAAATAGTTTATTTGCAGCCATTAAGCTACAATTCACAACCGTTTTTGTTGAACAGGCTTTTTGTAATATTGACACATACAAATGGTGTGTGAATGGCAACTTTAAATGTCTGTTGTCCTAAGGGCCAGTCCTCCAAAAAACAACTGTCCATTATCTGTGTGGTAGAGTTAACTGTCAAATTAAGTCCCCAAAGTGACGATAAAAGGTGTCCCACAAGGATCAATATTAGGTCCTCTGATATTTACTGTTTACATAAATATTTTCCAACTTATTACTGCAGTGTCCTCTTTTATGCTGATGATACCATCTTCTTCCATCCTTTTCCAGGTCTGCTTTTGACGACCTCCAGATCTTTATTGTTTAAACTTTGTTCTAAACTGACTTTTTTAAAACTGATGACGTTCCCACTCTAATCCATGCCCTCAAGGGAGGTCTAACTGGTACAGTACAGCATTATAAATGTGGAATTTAGATAGCAAAAACAGAACAGAGGTTATTCTCCTTTTAAAAACAGAAAAATAAAAAAATCCACTATACCATCTGTGGATTATGGGGATATCCTGTAAATGCTCAATATATATTGAGCATATATAACCCTTTGTCCATGTTTGTTTCTCTGTTCTCATCTTTGTCCTCTCCTTTTATCTCTCCCCTGTCATATACATCCAGTTTGATGTGTATTAATTTCGTAATGTTTTTTTCCCCATAATTATTTTACCATAAATACCCCCATTTATCACCTACTTTTGGCAGATTTTTAAGCATCCATAATCCGACTTCCCTATCAAGAGCTAATGCACTCAGGGCAGGGGGAAATCAATTCTCTATACTGACAACATAAACCGTCAATTTTAATTGCAGTTCTTTATGAGCAGTGTCTTTTTGATTGATTCCCCATCAGCAGCTACAGGAAGAGAGCCTCGATTAGGAGTTAATAAGAGTGCTGTGCTGAATGACAGTCATTTGTCAGTAGAAGGTCTCTGTTCTTGTGTGAAATAGAGACCTAATGGTTGAAGTGAAATCTTTGCTCAGCAAATTAAAAAGGTGAAAACCTCAGTGAGATCTGAAAGCATGACTGATGTTTTCTGACTCGTCTTAACATCCATCAATGAATAATGTTCTGCAGCTGTATTTACTTTATTAACAGTACAGGTCAGGGAATATTTTTGAATGCTTTTACAGAGGAACCACAGTGTATTCTTTAGATTACTGGAGTTCAACCTTCCTGGTATGGAACAAATAGCTGATATGATCGGCGACACTAAACATAATTCTGGAATGAATTGGGATCAAGTGATGGATTGTGATGGATGCAAAGTTAAGGTGAGTTTAGTGAGCTTAATTTAAAATGGGACAAAGATTTCAGATATAATATATACAATAAATTGAAATAAGTAGAAGACCTTAAATTCCAAGGGACTGAAATGACTTGGCATCAAACTAGAGGCTCGTTTGAGATTAACTGCGCCTTGTCTGGAAAGTGGACGAGAGTAGAGACAAAAAGCTTGTTTTAATTCTGCTTTTCTGGCTGTAATATAATTCTAGTTTGTGTGTTCGTCGTGTAATCTGGAGGGAGTGACGTGGTGGTAGCAGCACCACACACTGTTTTCAGTTTCACCATTCAGGTTTACTAGAAATCGTGCCATACAAGCAATCTACAAATCAAGGTGTTAAAGGTCCCCCTGCCCACAGTCAAAACGCTACCACTGCCTAAACCCTGAGCTTAAATACCTTTTGGAATATACCATTAACACTAGCTAGAGGGAAGATTCAATCAACAAAAGGTAAATGTAAATGGTATCTGACTTCATCAGTCCGTTCACAGATTACATTTCTTCTAGAACCTCAGTATTTCATTAACCAACATCTCTGCTCATGACAGTGGAGATAAAAAGAAGAAAAGAGAACAAAAACATCTAATCAAACACCCCTTTCTATCTCCCCTTCAACTCCAATAAGTCCAACTTGCTGCAGCTGCTACACAGTGAGCACCTGGCTGATTACACTGCAGCTCACCTGGCCTCAATTAAGTAGGACCTCAAAGGAAAGACCCAGTTTTAAATAAGCAAAATAATACACAAAAGGATTCAAAAGGTCTCATTAAAATACAATAATATACTTAACTGAAGTGGGACATTTTTTCTCACTGAAACTGTTTAAAGGCCCAGTCACACTAGCATTTAAAATGCTTAAATATCATGATAAAAAAAACAAAAAACGTCTTGACAGTGTTCACTGCTGACCTTTAGGAGAACTGAGGGCTATGTTGCATCAACCACTTTTATTTAACCTCCTCTACCAGAATATGAACTGCACCACAAGATTTTATACAGTTATGGGAAAGGAGTCAATGGCACAGTTACATCTCTTTAATAAACTGTATATTTTGATGCTAATACTTTTGTACTTTTACTTACTTTAGAATACAGAACTTTTACTTGTAATACTAAACTGATCGGAGTGCTTCTTCCACCACTGATTGTCCCCATGGATGTATTTTAAGAACTGGAAACCGAGTTAAAGATGGCACCCATTTACTTGAATGAAAATTGCTTGCAGAGCACATAAGACAATAATGTTTTCTAGCTTCCGACTTTGCATGCGCAGTACTGTTTCTCCCGCTGCACATACGTTTCTCCCATCCCGCCCATAAATAGCTTCTCTAAGCTGTAGCAAAGTTTAACAAATATAAAACCTTCATTAATTAAAAATTTCACACAAAGAGTAATAAGTATGGAAGCCCATTTCTGCCAGTAAAAAAAAAAGATGAAAAACATTCGCAATTATGAGATAAAAAGTCATAATATGCAATCCTAAATAAGGCAACTATAACAGTTGACTTTTGTAAATGTTTGATGTTGGATTAAGTTAAGTTGCTGTTCAATGAAGGTTGCCACCTCTGTCACATTGGTTTTATTCTTTTATTCTTTCTGCTTCTTCAGTCCCATGTGAATCAGCAAGCACGTGAAGTATTTAATTTGTTGTAAAGCCACGTTTAAAGTCCTCAATGTGCTCACAATCCATTTCTGACAAATTAACCAGGAGAACTCAAAGAGCTGCTACTCTCATTGTTGTTTGAAAGTATCTCATAATTATGACTTATCTCATAATTTCAACTTTATCTCATAATTATGACTTTTTAATCTCATAATTATGACTTTTTAATCTCATAATTTCGACTTTTTATCTCATAATTATGACTTTTTATCTCAATTATGATTTTTTTCATTATGACTTTTTATCTCATAATTTCAACTTTATCTCATAATTATGACTTTATCTCACAATTCCGACTTCTCATAATTTCGACTTTCTCATAATTTCGACTTTTTATCTCATAATTTCAACTTTTTATCTCATAATTATGACTTTTTATCTGATCATTTCGATAAATTTTTTTTCATCTTTTTTTTTTTACTGGCGGAAATGGGCTTCCATAAATAAGTGGCCTTGTTTGCTGTTAGATTATTTTGTTGCAGTACTGCGGTTGGCCCCTGGAACAAATTGGCAGCATATACCGTGTACACATCTCTTAATACATCCATGATCGTCCTGTTAGTGACCAAGATGACTCGCTTGCTAACTGACAGTTAGCCTCTGTAGCTTGGAGAGCTTTTGTGACCGTGATTGTGACTGACTAGTGCTAGCATGTTAAAGGGTGCCCACCAGCTACAGTAGTCCTTTTTTTAAAACTTCATTATGAACAAAACAGAGACGTTAGCTCACCATTTAGCTAGTCACTACGTCACCAGCTTTTAGCATCGCCCATGTTGCGTGGATGTGCGGATGAACTTTGCTGTGGCACTTTCTGGGGTCTTAAATCAAAATGAGAATAGCAAATTTAACACCATTACTAAAGAAAGTATATGCGTATGCTATAAAAAGTAAAATATGTTGTCAGAATGTAAAAGCTGTTTGCCTGGTATTTGAGGCAACACATTATTCTTCTCACGCTTGTGGATTTTAAGAGTTTTATTTTAAAAAATATGCATATATATGGAAGATTTTCTAAATCTATAAAGGAGAATATAATCCCTCAATTGGAGTTAAAAATAAAAATCATCAAATTTGGATTCAGGGCAAAAAAACATACTGTAGGAGACCCTCTTAAGTATATAACCTCTGAGTCTTTTTGGTGTCGTCTTCCCTACGATCAATTTCACTCACTCGAGACGACGTGGACATTCATCCTGAAAATGTAGCAATTACAAAGCCAATTTGAAACTCCCTCTCTCTATCAAGCTGCTAATGAGGATGCATGCAGCGATTTAGTGGAGACACGCACTCACTTTTCTAATATGGCTCCCGGTAGGATTGGATTTGGTCCAGTTACAGATGAGACAGCGATGCAATGAGAGGACATTTCTGCTAAATCCAGTAACAACTGAGTCAGAGGAGGGACACGCTAAGGACATGTCATACAATAAATTGTTAATGGAGATGTTTTCCTATTGTTTCTGCTTTGCTAGGTGTTTTATGGCAACAAAGGGACTCTGGAAATGAGCTCATTTATCTTTACTGACTCATCTTCAGCGTGTGGATCGATGTTTATCTACATTTGTTGTAATCACTGTGGTAAAATTAATAGTCGAGGGAGCACGTCTGAGTGAAAGACCACCTCATTTAAAATAGTTTACGATGATCACCAACATCAAATCTGTGCTTCTTTTATGGTTTTGACGTCTCAAGCGTATGCTGAAAGTGCCACTAGATTGCCTGTATGTAGAAATTAATTAACTTTAGCATCAAATTATTAAAAAAAGAGGCTATTTTATTGTTTTGTTGTACTACTTAGTTTTTTTCTCCTGTAGATGTTGATGACATTTGACAAACTGATGTCACATCAAAATAATTATTACTGCTGCCAAAATTTCAGAGAAGAAAAATAGGTGAAATCATGGCCAGGTTAATCTGATTTGGGGCCCTGGGGCAAATATTTGCCATTGGGGCCCCTATTGACCAACCCATATACAGAGAGTTTCCACCATGTTCATATATAAACTGCAGCTGAGTGCAGGAGAAAGACGGGTTGAGTTAAAATGGAGACAGAATGCATTAAATATAATAACCGGATAATATTAAAAACTCTAAAAGTATCCAGCTGTGAAGTTTCTCTTTAGTATAATAAACACTCACTGCCATGGTGATAATGATCCTGCTCTCAACCTATCACATCCTGTGTTACTTCATCAACTGGATCTCTCAGGCGGAAAAGGGGTCCAAGGATGGGTGACAAATTATTTTCTGCAAAAATGAAACTTGGCCGTGCTTCAAAAACACACAAAAAACCTGTAAACAATCAAGTGAGGACACACATACAGAGCAATTTCGAGCAAACTAAACTATAAATATGAACGCAGCCAGCAGCCTTTTTTAGTACCTTAGTGTCTGTAACACTAAGAAATGAGATTACAGGAATTTATTTTGTGTAGTGCTGTGAGATCAAATTATATATCTTTTTGGAACATGTCTCTTCAGTGGCATCCAAAAGTCCACTTAAAATACAAAACATTATATAACAGTTGCAGCTGAGCAATGTTAGACCAGCTACTTCAATTTATAACATTTACTGCAACTTCTCAGTATAATTTGATTGGAATGTGAACACTGTGTGCTGACACTTATTATACAATATTACATAAAGGGTGTTGCTGTTAGTTTAGATGTCTGGAACTGATAATCAATCCATATTTAATCCATTTGCTTGCATAATCTGCATGTCTCCAAGTGATAAGACCATGGCTGGTTCACTCTTTAGTGTTTATAATTGCATTCCTGTTCTGACAGATTATAATCACGGTGCAAAAGGCCAGGGTCAGTTAAAGGGTCGGTTCACCCAAATTACAAACTAAATGTTTTCTCACAGTTTTTATGCTGTTGATCTTTTTAAATCTAACTTTTCAGCGTTGCTAGGTACACCAACTTTAACACTATTCACTCCATTTCAATGACACCTCTCACCACATTTCTAGTATAGCAAAGGGTACAGTACAGAGGGTGTGGGGGGGCTGGTGCAAAAAGAAACACTGGGTTTGTGTAGCAAAAAAGATGAACCTCACTCATGTTTTGATGCAACATAATGCAACATTATGTTATTCTTCTAGGCAGGTTTTGAATTAGTCATTAGTCTTGTGGAGTCTTGTATGGATGTCAGATGTTGTGTGTCATGATTTTTTTTTGTTTGTTTGTTTGTTTTTGTCTTTCTTTTCTGTTTTTTTTCATTGTAAATACATTATGTGGACAACAGACAGAGTAGCTACTGTTTTTGCAACTGCAGCTAATGGGGATTTAAACAAACAAACAGCACACTTCCTTGGGCAGTCACATACATGCAAGCACATATTCCAGGTAGAATAGACTGTAATAGGAACAGGTAATTCTACTGTTTACCTCTCCATTATCATGATAGAAGATAACATGGTTGTTGCTATGATAACTTTACACATTTCTGAAATCCTGTCTCATATATTATAAATCTCTGTGTAGTGTTTTGCTGTCTGATAGGTCTTCAATTAGGCCAGGATTTCCTGGATTACCATTTCATTGCGTCACCTGTACCTGACACAACGCACCCAAACACATGCAGCTCCTTGCGTTTCTTTTTTTTTTGTTGTTTTTTTATTTTGACGCAGTGCTGTTTTCAGTCTGAAAGCCTGTAAGTGCTGAAAAATGGAAGTAAAACGGCTCAGGGGTTGAGACGCCCACCATGAACTGGAATGTCCCACATTCAAGTACGATGGGGACCTTTGCTGCACCTCTCGCCATCATTTCTTGCCATCTCTCTTCTGGATATATGTAATTAAGGTATACAAAGTCCATCATTAAAGGTAATTAAACCCAAATTTAATGGATATGGTGTTATGTTGTCAATGCATACTATTTTTAACCCTCAAATGACCAGCTCTGCAATCATACAAACATGCAATCTTGAGTTGTCCAATTACGTGAACCTTCGCAAGTCATGAAAATGGGAATCTTTTCCATTTCCACCATCATTGACGTGACGTGACGTGACGTGACGTGAAGGTGACGTAAAGTTTACCCAAAATTACCTCCCTGGAGCGCTGAATTAGTCAGTTGTTGGTCTCCAAAGTAGGGTTCCCACTCTTTTTCTAGAGATTATTTTCCAGGACCAGCCAGTAATGACTAATATTTACATTTGAAGGATAACTTAGCCCTTTCAGATGGCCAGTGTTATCTGTTTTGGGGAGCTCTGATAGATAGCATAGTAATTCATTCTTAGCTAAAGGAAAGTAGGAGAAAGTTGAAATAATTTTCCAGGACAACATAAGATTTTCCAGGAGATTTGACTTTTTCTGTCATTATCCATGTGTTTTCCATGACTAGAAAATTGGTCAACTGCTTAACTGTGGAAAAGCTACTGATGTTTGAGACAGAAACAGCGTATTCATCTACAATTTGGCAAAAATATAACCTTTTTTGGACTCTACCGAGGATAGTAATGGACAGAGGAGAGGTGGACTATGCAGCAGGAGTGGTTTGAAATGATTTTATAGACGTTTTTTAAATTTTATTCTGCTGTCTTGTCTTGTCACTGTTGGAATCCACCATCATGACTTCAAGTTTACCACAGCCTCTGCAAACAAGGAGCAAACAAACTTTTTACAGCCACTTTTAAATCCTACAGACCTTGAATACCGGAAAGATAAATACTTCACCTAAACTCTAAGACTAAACTGCCCAGATGTGCAGCGAGACACATATTATTCAACTTTTTGCCTTTGTGTGTGTCTGCAGCCCTCAGCTTATTATTCATTCATGGCTGTCGGTTGTTATATTCTGTTCTAATGCACCAATTGCTGTTTGTTTCTCACTGAGACAAAGGATGTAATTTAGAACGTTAATCTGCTTCCCTCCTGTACATAATGCCTGTGTTAATAATTCATGGATTAATCAACACACATGAATATTGCTAAGAGGAGAGAGAATGAGAGAAAATGACACTGAGCTCCAGTTTCTGAAGGAAGACACACACTTCGGGTAAAGTAAATAAACAAGAATGAGACATCTGAATCTGTTTGTGACATGATTTCATTTATGCTACATAAGCGACAACACAAAACCACATTTCCACTAAACAAAGAGAAACAGCAGAAACATCAAGACAACTCAAAACAGTGAAATCTCTTTACACATCCCTCATAACACGGCGAAATGTCCCTTTAATGACTTTCATAATAGTCCCAGCATCGATGACAGAGGGCCTATATGCAGCAAAGTGTAAATAAAGGCATAATAAAACCTTCTCAGTTCTAAATTGCATAAATTGTTCAACAAATCTTTAATACTCTGTATCAAATCCTCAAATATCAGGCGTGGAAATGGGGTCAGGAAAAATACTTACCCTCGTCTTCAGCTAAATTATCGTTGAAAAAGAATAATCCTGCTAACGGTAGCTACACACCAATAAAATACCTCACTGCCCTGTTTACCAAATAAAAACAAAAAAAAAAACACCAAGCAGTTTATGAAATCTCCAAAGAACGCTGTGCTTTTCCAAACATGTTCCCATATAATTTCTCTGATTGAGAAAGAACATTATTTAGTTACATAACAAAGACACCTCGACTTGTTAATGTGGGTTTTTTCCCTGTAATCTGGTCTGTAATGAAGTCTGTAATCTTAACATGAAGCACTGTGCTTTGTATACTGCGCCTCTGGTAAGCAGGATGAGACTGGCATTTTGTGTGTACCCATGTTTGCTGACTTCACAGAGCAATGATAACTTCTGGGATTAAAATGTCCCAGCTTGTATTTAAGACTCCCACTGAGCTCACTCTTCTACTATTAAGAGGGTGTGTTTCTTAATTGAAGACCTGTGCCCTGCACGTCGCTCCTTCTCTTTTCTGTAAACGCTCAGCTCCCGCTGTTGTTTCTCCATTTTATTTTTATTCCCTGTAGTGAGCCACCAGAATCAGTTTGGGTCTGGGGCTGTTAGCAGCAGGGGTGGGGGAAGCAGCAGAGTCTCGATTCGACGGAGATGGAGCCACGTCATTGGCTCCCAGCGAGGACCTGTCGATGGAGCTAGGCGTGGGCAGGGCTGAGGAGGGCCCTGGAGCGGACACGTGCTGTTCCTGCTCCTGGCGGACGGTGCGGAGCGTCTTGGTCCGTGAAAGTGTCTTTAAGGTGGAGCCTCGCTCAGGGGTGGAGCAGCTGAGGAACGCCCTGCAACACCTGTAGAACTACATGCACATACACAAACATAGACACATACACATACAGGATTACTTAGCAGGGGGCTAATAGTAAGGCAAGGCAGCTTTATTTATATAGCACATTGCAAACACAGAGGCAATTTAAAGTACCTAAGATAGGCAAAGAAAAGCATTAGAGCGACAGTCAAAAACAATAAGCAATAATCAATTAAAATAGAATAAAATGAGATTTAAAAAACTAGAAAAAAGAAATAAAATACATAAAATGACGTAACATACAAGTAGAATAGACCAGAAATACAGTTGACATTGGTGGTGGTAGTTTAAATGTCCTTCTGCTAAGATGCTGATTGGTTGAGTCTTCAAACACATCCCACTCAAATAAATAATGGATAATAACTGAGAGGTAAAGGCCCAGAGAGATGAGTTAACAGTAATCAAACAGCGGTACATGATATAGTATCAAAAGTAGTACACCTAGTAGCTGTAGTCATATAGTCAGAATATTTGTAAAAGTAGTAGTAGGGGTAACAGCAATAAAACAAATATTGGTAGCAGTAGAGGTACATGTAGTGGTAGTAGTGCTGTACTAGTAACAGTGTATGTAATAGTAGTAGTTGAAGAACTTGAAGAAGTAGTAGACCAACAGTCACTACTACTGTAGTAGTAATAGCCATAGTAATAGTTGTTGTTGTTGTAGTAGCAGTTAATAGCAAAATGATTGCATTTATGTAGCGCAGCGAGTTACAATGCAAGGTTCTGTTAGGTAGTAGTAGTAAAGTAACAGTAACAGAAAGTATAGTGTATATAGTAGCAGTATAAGTACTTGTAGTAGGTAGAAGGAAGTATTGGTGGTAGTGGTACAGTGCTTGTAACATTGTCTGCAATAGAAATAGTAGAGGTAGAAGCAGTGGTAGACCAAGTAGTAGTGGGATAGTCATAGTAATAGTTGTAGTTGTAGTAATGTGTGTGGTAAAAATATTAAAACAAGACCTAACAGTAGTCAAAAACTAGTACCTAGTTAGTGATAAGTTAGTGATAATCATAGTGGTTCTCGTGGAAACAGTACTAACAGACCTTGTGGTAGAAGTGACAGTAAAAAGGTACTTGAAGTACAGTATTAGTGGTAGTAGTAGAACTAGTAACAGTAGTAGGAAAAACGTAGCAAAACTAGTACTGGTAGTAGTGGTTGTAGTAGTGTAAGTAATACTAATTGTAGACCTAGTAGTATGAGTAGTAGTAGCTCAGACATCCTTCTTTCCTCCATGTTGGGAGTCTAGCAGGCAGCGTGCACCCCTGGATAAACGTAGTGTACTTAGTATACTCTCTGGTTCCACACGTATACTTTAAGTCTACTACATTTCCCCAGGGCGCCGCAGATCAAACAGGCGTGCTGCACGAAACACGACACCTCCCTCAGTACAGCTTATTACATCGTCATAGTGAGCAGTTTCCTCCAGCACGTTTCCACCCTTTGAAAATTGTGACATGGGATTGATAAGACAAATGAGGCCAGTTTGTGGTGCTTTTTCAACTGCGATACTTAAGCAGTTGGCTGACAATTCATCATATGAGCCAATTCATTTTTAGTTACCCCGAGGAAATTAGCACTCCGTATTTAATCTTCTAGTGTCTCAAATCCCAGTGTATCAATCTACTGGAGAGCTGGGGAAGAAAAAAAAAAGCTGTTGGTTTTAAAGCAAAAACCTCTGGGGAAACAAAATGTGTGAAGTGCGGGTGGGAAGTGTGAAGGAGAAAGAGATGTGTGAGGTGGGTGAAGAAAAAAAAAAAAGGAGGAACAGGACGGACAAGCTGACGTCATGAGGGATTACAGTTAAAATCAGGCACAGATTGGGATCTTAAGACTGAAGAGTGACCAAATCCTCACCAAATATCTGTGTGTGTGTGTGTGTGTGTGTGTGTGTGTGTGTGTGTGTGTCTGCATGTCTTGCCATCCACCTGAATTTATAAAAAGCTTTTGGTTTGGCCAAAGAGGAAACGTTGGCACACCAAAAAAGAGAGGATGCAAGTATTAAAGGCTGAGGGAAACAGATTTTTCGAATACACATTGCTGCTTCTTCTTTTACAGTAGACGACGCTTTCATGTCATGCTGCTGTGGCTACATCGAACACGTAATGTTTTTACTGGCTACACCTGCAGCGCATGTATGGCGTAGGGTTGTGCGAGCTTTCGTTTTGGGATTGTGCGTTTAGTTTTTGGACCCAGCACACACGCTGTAAAACCTTAACTTTTTCACAGAGTTTGTGTAATATGGGTGAGTTAACATCTACAGACTACAGTAGCCTATGTAGGGGATAAAATTAATAACCCGCAAAATAAATGCAGACACAGGGTGATCAAGACACCAAAGTTTCAAAGAAGGGCCACATACACCTCGTGTAGAAAATATGAATAGAAGACTGGCCTATTTTTACGTTTGTAGAGCGGATATCCGTGGCTTATGCACTGTAGCCAGTTTCACTGATCATAGTGGAAGCGTAGTGTTGCAGCATTCGCTCCGCATACGTTTCGTGTTCGATGTAGCCAGCGCGTTACATTCCTTCCCTCCACCAGAAAGCCCCAAAAAATTAAGAACAGGAGCAGAGATAGAGGGTGTAGGTAACCTCAAAGACCCCAGTTCAAGTCAGAAACAGCCCTCTTGCTGTGCGTCTCCATCACCGTAGTGGCTGAAAAAACACAGCATGTTGTATCAGAACAAACAAATTTATTCATGAGAAAACACAAATGCACTCTGAGGCGGGAAGCAGCAATTAAATGTGATGTGTCCAGCGAACGTAGCTACCGTTGAGGTGACAGAGGCAGTTTACGTTTTATAATGTGAAGTTACGCATATTGGGATTATTAAAGGCTAATTATTTAGACTCAGTCGGTGTTAGTAACGTTGTAATCTGCGCAGCGCTTTAAGTCTTCAACTCGCCTCAACACACTGCTGCCATAGGTATGGGCTGGGAGGAACTGAAGACTGAAAGCGCCACACAGTGCGGCCTCCTGCGTGTTAAATGTGTGGCCCCCGAAAGTTCAGTTAGTAGCTTAATCATCATCACACACACACACACACACACACACACACACACACACACACACACACACACAGAGAGAGAAATTTCCCTCCAGCGCCATACAGACAGAGCACTGTCGTGACAAGTCAGTCATCAAAGAAAGTTAAATGTCTACCAAGCTCCAAAGTGACAGAGAAAAAAAAAAACCCTGAGAGACGAGACTGAGGTAGAAGCAGATAAAAAGAGACAGACAGATAAAAGTGCGTGAGTGTGAATGTGTGAGGGAAGAAGGAAAGGTCACCTGATAGTAGCATCACATACTAATCAAAATCAAAGCTACGTTACCTTTTGGAGATGAAAAAGAACTTCCTTCCTGTACTCGTCCCACACGTCACCTTTCTCTTTCATCTTTCACCTTCAGTCCCCTTTTTTTAAATTCATTCTAACTTTCATTGCCATTTTCTGTTTATTCCTTCTTTCCTAATTGGTCATCCCTTCTTTTCCCTTTTCCTTGTCCGTTTCTTCCTCCTGTCTTTCTGACATTACTCACCGCTTAAACGTTACTTTCCATCTTCTCTTTGGTTTCTTTCTTCCTCTTTTTTCCTTGCTTCATTTTTCGTTCTCTCATTCTTCCTCACTTTTTACTTTCTTTCTTCCTTTTTACTTCTTTCCTCCTTCCTTCCCTCCTTCCCTTTTCTTTGTTCCTTTGTTTTCTTTCTCTCTTTTTGTGCCTTCTCTCTTCCTCTCTTTTTTCTTCCCTTTTCTTTCATTCTTTGTTCCTCTCTTCCTTCCTTCCCATCATCCCTCCTCTTACCTTTACATTCACCTTTCTAATTTTGCCTCACGTCTCAAACTAATTTCTGCCCTCCTATCCTCCCGCTTTCCTGTCACTCCTTTCCATTTACTTTTATCTCTTCATTCCTTTCCTACTGCCATCTTTCCTTTGCTCCTCACTTCTTTCTTCCTCTTTACCTGCTTTCTTTAATTCTTTCATGCATGATTTCTCCTTCCTTCCTTCCTTCCTTCCTTCCTTCCTTCCTTCCTTCCTTATAACATTGTCTCTTTTTTCTTTCCATCACCATCTTTCACCAGTCTCACTAAATTAAGACGCAATTTGTGCGGAAAAGGCAAAAATTTGGGTGAAATGGTGTTTGGAGAGATGCACTGTTTTAGTGTCACGTTTATTATTATTTCTCCCGTTCACACACACACGATGTTGACGGTCCTGATTCCAATCGCAAAAAAATCAGCCGGTGAATGATTAGAATCAAACATCACTCGCAATTTTATCTCCCAACTGTCACAACTGGCTCAGAGAAATCATTTCTTTCCTTCACCTCTTCCCCAGTCGCCACCTGTTCGTCCGTCTCACCCTCCTGTCTTGTCTTACTCTCCACTCTGTCATCATTTTCTTTTTTTTTTTTTTTTAATGGCACTAATCCTGCTGTGCTTGTCCGACTGGAGCTACGCTCATCAATTAGGGATCCAGGGTCAGTGTCTTTACAGAATACATTTTTTTTCTTTCTTGCAGAGGGATAAAAGAAACACTTGTCAAAATGTCCACAGCAGTGTGGAGTCACGCATGAGCCGTCCTCTCTGTGACGCTCGTGTTTGTTTGCAGTTATTATACTAATCTACTAATGACTGTGGTAATGATTTATTGACAGTGTAATGCTGCTCAAAGCACAGTGAAGTTTGCTCTGCTGTCAATTAGGAAGGCCAGTGGCATCAACCAGATTACTTCCTCTTTACTTTTCATTAGTTTTTCTTCTGGGCTGTGTCCTTGAATGTCAGGTGTGTGTGTGTGTGTGTGTGTGTGTGTGTGTGTGTGTGTGTGTGTGTGTGTTAATGTGTTGATGCTGTCATGGCTTTGACACCATGATAGTAATGTCGCACCTCCGTCTTTTATCTGTGCGTTTGCATATGTGTTTAGAGCTGGATGTAGGAGTGTGTGTGTTTGGTCTGGAGGTGGAAATAAGGAGCCAGCAGATGGAGAGTGGAGGTCTGCTAGCACATGCATTAACCTCCCCTGGGTGTGTGTGAATCTCATACACCATACTGGCCAGGGTGTCTAATTCTTTAAATAAAGGAGAGCAGATAATTAGGATCCCTACAGAGACAGACCGTTTTGTTAAAGAGTAAGATCTTTTCGTCTTCCTGCAACAACTCAACCTTTCTGTTTCTGGTTAAACAAAAAGGATCTTACTCTTTAACAAACGGTCATGTCTCTGTAGAGATCCTTTCCATAATGTTGTCAGAGACTTCGAGTAACTACCTGAGCCTGTCAGTGGCAAAAACAAACACTTTTAGTGGACGTACTTTTCACTGCCCCAAAGGATTACGTTGCAGCCATTGCAGCTCGTTTGCAGCAGTCGACTGAGGCGATCTACTGGACTAATTCCAAAAGTAATGGTAAGTATTTGTCATTTCAACCCCAAAATTTTTAAAAATAGAACCCAGGTTTAAAAATACCGGAGTTTCCCCTTTAATAAGCACTGTATAAACATTTAATAAATGGTTTATAATGTAGTTGCAAGCAGATATGAGGACAGACTTTTAAGTGTTTATTAATGTGCAGTATTCAACTTCTCCTATGAATCTGAAACAGTTTGACTATATTGTCATTCATTATGTTTTTACACCACTTATGGGTGACCACAGGGGGAGTTAGTTGTTGACAATGACAGACAAAGCGAGAAGAAGAAGAAACTGGCAGTAAGACGAATGAACCAAGAAGAAGAGCGATAACTCGAGAGATACAGTGACAGAGAACGCCTCACCTGTTTGTTCATGAATATGTAGATAAAAGGGTTTATGACGGTGGAGAACTTGGCCAGCAGCGACGGCGTGATGCTCGCCACCGGGGTCAAAAGGTCACGGGGGCCGAAGGTCGCAAGCAGAGCTGCCACGCCATAAGGCAGCCAGCAGACCAGGTAGCACACCACCATTGTGACAACCATCACCAGCACACGGTGCTCTCTGCGGCGGGTCACCACCGTACTCACACTGCGGACCTGGGAGGGAAAGAAACCTTTATTGGTGCATTGCCATGACTCAAAACAAACGAAAAGAAAAACATTTTACTGGGAAAAGTGTAACAGCATAAAGTTTAAACACAGTGCAGACGTGCAGCAGAGCTGGATGCCGTGGCTCAGTACTTCCTCTAACTCGTCAGTCAGGAAAGTTTCCTTGGACAAATGAAAATGACTGGCAGTAGATTTAACACTGCAGTCTGCTGTCTCATGCATGTAACACTAATTTGCAAAAACAAACACAAAACAAAAAAAACCCGACAGACTCCCAGAAAGGTATAAGTTGCCAATGTCTGCTTCTGCCAGAAACAGATGCTTGTTATAACAAAGCACCCGAGTTCAGACACAGACAGATAGATCCCTCACAACAATGACAGAACTGAATCTTTTACATTTTTCATTTCCAGGAGCTGCAAATGCCCAAGTGACATTTAAACCCAAACATCACATCCTCTTCTGCCAACATAAATATTGCATTAAGAAACTCTTAAATATATATTTGTAAATATATATATATGTATATTCTGTGTGTGTATATATATATATATATATATATATATATATATATATATATACACACACACACACACACACACACAGAAGGAAAAAGTTTCAGACTGTGGTTTCGGGCCATGCGGTTTTGTTTAAGTTAATAATTTGGAAAGTGGCAAGCTCTGCAGTACAAGAGGAGACATATCAAGCGCCACCGATGCCAACTCTCTTCTGAGGGAAGTGGCTGCTCAAAAAGTCACCAGATATCACGTGCAATGTTGCCGCTTACGCACGACTACTCATTTTTCATGCAAAGTGTAATTTAAAGCTGTGTTTCTATATGTGCATCAGCAACAGTCCCCTGAGATAAACACACACAAAAAAAATCAAATCAAGGCATGTCTCTCATATTGACTTTAATATTAATCATTCTTACCAACTCAATATATTTGCCTAAAAGCTATTGTTGCTAGTTATTTCTCAGTTTAAAAAGGTCATTATGGTGGTTATATATTTTTTCTACAAATTGTACTTTAAATTAGTGTTAACCAGTTTCTAAAGATTACCATAACTTCTTAGATTGACTTCCTTCCTCCTCAGGTAACCATTGTTTTCCATTCATTTTGAAAACTACTTACAGAAAAAGTCTGTTTTTGTGTGTTTGTTTAATGGTAGAGCAGCAAACCCTCACTGGAGATAAATTCAAGGATGTTCTCATATCCAAGAATGGACAGATGGCTACAATCAAACTACACTGTCAGAAAGAAATCTAATCTCATGCTCACAGGTAGTCATTTGTAATTTTGATTGTAATTTTTGATTTTTATCTAATATCAGCCAGTCAGTGGCAGACGCCAATGAATGATAACCCTCACTGCTGATTTTGGTGTAGTTTCTCTTTATTTGCATTTATTTATTAACCTAAATGAACTTAACCAAACACACGATTGGCGACAGAAGACAAAGACGCCGGGCCGGCCTAACCATGTGGCGAATGCAAGTCGAGCTTGCTGGGGTTTCAGGTAAGACCTGCATGCTTTTCTTGTTGGTGGCAACCAAGGCCAGTTCATATAGCCGAAAGGTTTAGAGGTAATTAAATCCCCCTAGACATAACAAAAAGCAATTTTCCCAGTGTTATCTGTGCTGTGACACTATCAAACAAGAAAACCTGAACATCATGAGAACGATAATGTGAATTTGGTAATTTCTAGCATTAATATGCTATTTGGTCTGAGCATTCTCGAACTCACCAAGAGGAGTCTCTGCTTGCAACTGTATTACCACAAGACTTGATTGTAACTGACAAATGTTTGCTGTGATGGATTACTATCTGAAGTCTCTGCAAGTTGATACTCATACACACACACACACACACAATGAAATTAATTTAAACCAAAGACTGCCTGGAAATCAGTCAAAAAGCCAGCTTTTCCACAAGGTCTCAATCTTTGAGCTTTCACCCTTTGAACAACGATTTGCCGGACTAAATCATCCCTCCCATGTCAGCCAGTGCGGCCTCTCAATCCTGGTGACAGATGCTGTGTCAGCTGTCGAGGATGTCTTATGAATATTTCAGGCCTCTGCACTGACTGCCTGGAGTCACTCTTCCATGTGGCAAAAACATAATGCGTTACAACATGCGACAGCGTCAGGCCAATAATGGACCAGACACTGTCACATGATCAAGAATATGCTCCATCATCTTGCTGGTTCACCAAACATCAGCGATGCTGCACATCAGGGTACCAAGAGTTAATAAGAATGAAAGGTATTAGAAAAAGCAACAACCCAATGCAATTAGTACTGTTTGTCATGCATGGCTTGTGTGCAAACATTTTTAAGGAAAGTGTTAAATAGTTTGTCATTTTGGGAAATACACTTTTTTGGTTTCTTGCCAAGAGTTAGAAGAGAAGATCGATACCACTCATGTCTGTACGCTAAATATAAAGCTAGAGACAGCAGGCGATAAGATTAGCTTAGCGCAAAGATGTTTCTAAACTTTTTAGAGATTAAACAAACAAGATATAAAGTGTTAATTAGTGAGCTTTAGAGGAGCTGTTTTGTTACACAGACTTATTAAACCTTTGAATTTTGCTCAGCTTCATGCTAAGTTAAGCTAACTGCCTGCCGTTTCTAGCTTCATATTTACCGTACAGATATGAGAGTTGTATCAATCTTCTCATCTTACTATTCCATTAAATATGAAGCAAGTTGTCATTACCAAACTTATCTTGTGATTTAAAAGTTCCTTTAAAATATAGTTTGAACAGTTCTTCAAAGTAAAAACTTTTGTGCGGTGGCCCAACTTTACAAAGGGCAAATTTCATATTCAGTCTCCAAGTGCAGTCGTCCAAAACAAAACAAATTAGAAAAGCAGTCTATGCTTCAGGAGAAAGACCTGCATAGGTGGAAAGTCTACGGCCTGATTGTCCATCATACTGAAGGGAAGGGCAAAGGAGACAAAATTTGAACAGTTCTGTGCAGGAGAAAAGGCTGAAAGTCCACCCTGAATCTTAAGTCTATACCTTAAATTGGCCGAGGAGACTGAGGCGCCCCATGGGAGCTGCACAGGAGTCCTGAAACATGGCAGAGGTTATAGATATTTATTGTGTCGCTGTTGTTGAGCTGTTTTCAGGGAGCCCAAACGTTCTTGTGGTGCATACAGCTCAATATCCAGACAAACTGCAAATCTTGGCCCCCCAAAATCTTGAATTTTCTTCTCCTTTCTTCATCAAGTACGTCACTTAACATATTTGTGTACAAGGACGAGGAGAAAATACAAACAATAAATCACATCTAAGACCATTTTGTAGGATTCTAGTTTTAAAACAAGTCAGCTAGAAACATTAAATCAAAATATTTAAATATTTGAGATATGCACTTTTCAAAACTGTGGTTAATTTCCTCTTTTGATTATACACTGTAGAAAAGCTATAATGGAGTAGAGGAAACAGTGTTATTGTTGTTGTTGTATTACAAGCACTGATGCAGATGTAATCACTCTTGCAAATGCGAGCTATTAGCCTCATATCTGTGATATGAAAAAAGGAAACAAGTCACATCATTCAGACAAAACTATGCAGATGGATGCATAACTGCATCATAATGCTCATTAATGCTGAAATATTTTAAACAAAGTGCTGTAAGATGTTTTTAATATCAATAAAAATGATTATGAATACCAAATAAAAAACAAATAAAGCTCGCACTGAGAGGAAAAACTGAAAGCCTGAAGAAACTCGCTTCTCTCCACAGTTTCTTTCTTTTGTACAGTGTCTTAGGTTTCAACATACAGTATGACACACACGAGATTTAATCACATTCTGCAAAACTGTGGGAATGAGTTTGTGTGTGTGTGCAGATGTGTGTGTGTGTGTACCCTGGAAGTGAGAAAAAAGCATTCTGTGTAAGCAGGGGATAATCTTCCCCCCAGGTAACCTTACACCTAGGCTGCTGAGAGACAACAGTACACATATGCAAACCCAAACACGCATATATGCACACAATACGCACACAGCAGAGCAGAATTAACCCCCCCCCCCCTGCCTGATGCCAATCTTGATCACCTTGAGCATTTTCTATTGTCTTTTCTCCACAGAAAGTTGTATTTTGTTGTTGTTAATTAACAATTTTGCCAAAGATCTTCACACAACATTACATCATAAAATCATCAACATCATAACAAAGCTGTGAAAATGATTAGGATTGTAATCAGCTCATTAACTGAAGCGGTTATCTGTACAATTCTTGTTTGCAGATTCTGGCTACATGTTTGTTTTAATGAGTTGAATCACTTATCAGTTTTGTAATTTGGATGATAGTTAACCTGAAGTGCATCGCCAGTGGCTATGAATTTTGTGTGTTGTGGAGTGTGCTGCATGCAACTCCAAGCAAGCTGAAGCACTAATATGTGGGACAAAGACAGTTATCTGTCTGCCTCCAGGCTCACTGACAACTCTGCAAATGTTGGGCTTTATCAACCACAAAATCATAAACAGCTTTCTCAGCCTTCCCTCAGTGTCATCGGTATGTGACACCAAAACTGCATGCTGCTTTAATTTGTTTTTTGCTCAGCACTTCATTTGACGGTAAATAGACTTCACTTATATAACGCTTTTCAACCTTAACGGTTCCCAAAGCGCTTTACAGATTGGTCTCATTCACCCATTCACACACCAATGGCGACGGAGCTGCCATGCAAGGTGCTGGACTCCATTGGGAGCAACTTAGGGTTCAATGACACGTGGACGGGAGGAGTCGGGGATCGGACTGCCAACCCTGGATTAATAGACAACCAGCTCTACCTCCTGAGCCCCATTTGTTTCTTTTGATGTGGTCAAAAAAAGTTAAAGATATTGAGTGTAAACTTTCAAAACCCACTGTATATAATTTCTGTGTAATTTTGGAATATAAATTCCTCCTCAGATCATTAAAATCCCCACATTACCAGAAGCAATATGAAGGCATGCCCTCGGTGTCGTCGCTGCTACAGTGGCTGCAGCCCCTGGTACACCACACACACACACACACACACACACACACACACACAGCTAAATGAAGAGTTGTTGTCCCCTGTGATTAGCTGACAGTGGGTGTGAAGGTCTTTTAGCCTTGAGGTTTAATGAAGAGCCTCGGCAGAGTGTAATGAAGACAGTCGTCTGTAATCCTGTCATTAACACCGGCCTGTAGACAAAACCTCTGTGCTGCTCTCCACTCCCATTCCTTGATTACAGCTTTCAACTTTCTAACATTACTCTTTGAAATTCTCTCAGCTCCCACCAGAAGGTACCACTCTCAACTTTCCTCTGGTCTACTCTTACCTGGTCTTCTCAACTTTGTTCCTCCGCAAACTCCCACAGTAAGGCCTGGTACTATCGTTATGCACAAACAACTTTAGATAGATAGATAGATATTTTATTTGTCTCTGTGGGGAAATTGGTTTGCAGCACAGTCACAAGGCATTTCATCACAACAACATCAAAAGTTACCACTAGACAAACTCGCACAGATGTGACGGGGTCAAATGTATAATCTCTTGTAATAATTACACAAAACCTGTCTGGTTAGTTTGTTTTTGACTGGGAGGACCTCCAAACTCCAGAATCTATATGAGTTGAAGTTCAGAGCCCCTCCTCTTTCATTTCTTCTTCTGTGGTCCCCACTATAATTTTCCCGGATACGGGAGCGTCATTTGGAGCCAGAGTCTGCGCAGTAGTGATCAGTGGTTGAGCTGCGAGATCGAGTTCCCGCATATACACGCGCCTGAACCAATCACAGCACACTCACAGTTGTCAATCATGAGATGACACTGTCTTTTTATAGCATCAAATAACTAATTAAAACCAAAAACAAACACTTGAACAAACATCGGTGTGATAAGAACTACCTAAAATGACAGAAACCATCTTTGGGAAAAATGTATGCGACATGTCCCATCTGCCAACATGGAGGGGGAGGGTTTATGACCTATACTGCAGCCAGCCACCAGGGGGCAATCGAGATGTTTTGGCTTCACTTTTGGGAAACTGTCATGTCGTCCATCTTTATATACAGTCTATGGTTTCAACGAACTGGCACTTAGTTGTTTTAAGTGTGATTGCTGCTAGCTCAAAGTCGCTGCGAACTAAGCTAACTTCCATTTTGCATATTCATTTTATTTGTGTAGGCTGAATAATTAACGCGGAGGTTCTGTTTCCCTGTTGTTTATCAGAATAAAAGGAGGTCAAGCATAACGAGATTCTGGTGTCACTTTGTCTTTCCTTGCTAACCAACACAACGCAGAAGCCCACCGGTTACACACACACCCATACACATGCCTAAAAAAGAAACTTAATGGCTTGTGGAACAAATGAAAACTTTAATGTATTTTTAATGAATAGAGGAGGGCTATATCGTCGCCCTGATGGTTCAAATGAGGAGCGCCTCTGGTCACCCACAATGTTGTTTTTCTTCTTCATTGTTCATTGTCTTTACATTATATTACAACACCTCAGTCAGAGATACGCGAAGAAATTGACCATTTATAGCAAACGGTTATAGAGTTAGATTCGGTGGAAAAGGCTCTGCTCTTTGAGTCTGAGCAGCGACACGACTTCTGAAAGAAAACTAATTAATAAACACAAAAGCTTAACATTTAAGAAAGAGGTTGGGCTGGTGGTGGGAGCTGCAGCAGCAAAAGGTATTGTCATGTCATTTATTTCTACTGAAGCACGAACAAAGGACAAAAATCAAGCATGCGTCTCCTGTTTCACTGCGATCTCCAGCCGGCTCCTGCACATTCGCAGGTCAGGGTTCAACTTTTTTCAGCTTTGACCGAGCTGATGTGATCGATTGGCCAATGGAAACACTAACGCGCTGTGTTCGGGAGTGGAGAAGTTATTATTCTGCTGTGTTTCATTACTATATTTAGTACATTATCACACTACTAGACTAAAAAATGTTTGCTTTTCAAATTAGGCTTTAAAAAGGGAAAAATACCAATAAACCACAGTCAGTCCAGCAAGTAACAGGAGAGTTCACACACCAAATCAGGATGGTTTTATAATTTATCAGTTTTTATCAGTAAGTGTAAGTAAGTCAGTAAGTTTCCAGCCACCTGTCTATCACGGCTACTGCAGTGATGTTTCCTTGTGTTCCCCTTCCCACCAGTCACTTGTGCCCCCTTGTCTGTCTGTCTGTCTGTCGCGCTCCTGGTTACAGACTGATTACACACACCTGCCTTCCATCAAGCTCACCGTCCTGCAGTATATCTACTCCGGCTCTTCATCCACTCTTCACCAGATCGTCTTTTCTACTACAGTGGACCATAACCTGCCTGCCTGCTCTCCAACCCACAAAAGCATAACACTGTTTTATGTGCATGTATGTGCAAAAAAAAGCTGACTTAAACATCACTCGTCACAAAAGAGACAAAAATGGTGGCGGACGAAAACATCAGATCTGTGTGGAGCGATGAGAGTTTTACCTTCCTCAAATTAATGCATGAAACAAACAAACTACATATTTTCATCATGTTTTCCACATTGATTACCATTGTTTGGGATTTGGCGGACGCTCTTTTAATTACGTCATCTCGTTGCGCCCTCTTCATCTGTACCCGACTGGAGAATTAGCGCAAACAGCTGTTTATCTTGATGCACCAACTACTAACATTTGCATAATAGTAGTCGATGGAAACCTGCATTCATTGGCATTTTCTTTTGTAGATTTTCTGCAAATTTGGTTAAAATTTACGTTACATTTTGGATGGAAACTTGAGTAGTGTGCAATCAAGGCAAAAACGAAATGTCTGTGTTTTACCGCCCTGTGCTGAACATAGAAACGGATCAATCAAATGTAAAGAACATCCTGATTGGGTGTGCGAATTCTCCTTCTCTTCTTGCTTTAGGTCTTTATTGATTCTTAAACATAATCCTGAATTTGAAAGAGACAGTTTGTGTCGGGGGGAGATGTAGAAAGAGAGAGATCAACCGAAACATACATTTATTTCTTAACAATTATGTGTACTCGCACACAAACTGCATCTTGAAATGTATTACACGTTTCTCCCTTCATCCCCAGCGTTTGCATAATGCAAGTGCCACATTAAAGTTTTAAAAAAGCCCCTAGTTTTCCCAAACTGAAGCTTTCGTAAGCACAGAATACCTGACAGGAGCAGACATAATCTTTTACCGGTTGAGCAGCAATATCAGGATCCAAATTATGGATAATTGGATCACGTCTTAACCTCTCTTGTGCCTGCTGTTCTTGCATTGAGGTGTAAATTACGTTCTGCAAATAGGATATGGCTTCAGACACTTACGAAAAATCTCACAGTGGCCGTCAGAAACAGCGCTAAGCAGAAGGCAAAAGAATAAATTGGTGTTGGCAGCTTTAATAGACCACGTTGCTGAGATGTCAAACCTGATTAGAGATTGTTGAGATCAGCTGGTGTGTTTGAAATGTATAAACTCATATTCTTTCCTCTTTTCAACTTCGCAGCCCCTGATTGAACATTCAGCGGATCAGTTAATGTCATGGATAAAGGGAGTGCACTGCTGGTGTGCTTTGGAAGAACTCATAAATAGACTTTTTCTCTCTGGTGTCTTATCTCAAATCTACCTTTACTGGCTAATAGACACTTGCTCTGAGATTTACAACTCATAAGAGTCAGCATAATGTTTTTCCCAAAGGCTAATTTTCTCACTTTGGAACAACCTCTCTCATATAACATTTACAATCGCACCTGTCTGATGATGTGCAGCAGCTTGCCGTAGGAGTAGAGGATGACACCAAACGGCAAGACCAGGCAGAAGATGAAGAGGCAGATGATGTAGGAGATATTGTTTGGCGTCTGGGTCTTCCAGTCCACTGAGCAGGTGGTGCCAGGACCCTCGGGCCCGTATCTGCTCCAGCCCAGCAGCGGAGGTACACTCCAGGCCACAGAGTAGAGCCAGGAGAAGCAGATCCCTCCCAGCGCCGGGCGGTAGTCTCTGCCATCGGCTATAGTGGGCGTTATCATGGTGCTGTAACGCTCGTAGGACAGAACGGCCAGGGAAATCAGGGAGACGATGCCTGAGGAAGGGGAAGTACAGAACAACGGGTCAGTAGGGGTGTAACAAAATACTGTTGCATAACTATGGCGGAGGAGCTGAAAAATGGACCACAGCATCAAGTAAATCTTAGCAATATTTGGGTTTTTAGGTGTCACAGCAGAGCACCATTGATCAGCTGCATTTAGATACAGAATGAAGTACATTTTCTGCTTGTTTTGATCACTGTAGTGGTTTTTCATTTTGTCCTTTGTATTACGAACAGTCACTGGACAACAGTTCAATTCAATTCAGTTTTATTTATATAGCGCCATAACAAAGTTATCTCAGGGCACTTTTTCCGAGTAGAGCAGGTCTAGACCGACTCTATATTTACAGAGACCCAGCAATTCCCACCATGAGCAGCACTAGGCGACAGTGGCAAGGAAAAACTCCCTTTTAAACAGGTAGAAACCTCGAGCAGAACCAGGCTCTAGGTGGGCGGTCATCTGCCTCGACCGGTTGGGTTGAAGGGGGAAGGGGGGAGCGGGAGAGAGAGAGCAGGAGGAAAGAGAACATACAGCAGCACAATACAGTTCCACATAAAGATGTAAAGTAATAGTTGTGGTAATGGTATTGATGATAACACCAACAGAAATAATACTAAGAGCAATATTATAATAGCAGCAGCGGGTGCAGAGCAGGAACACGGGGGCAGCAGGTGGCCGCAACCATAGATCCAGACTCTACAGCTCCGGAGGCAGAAATACCTGCAGAAAGCAACAGAAGGGGGGGGGGAGAGAGAAACTATGGGAAGAAGTTGAGTTAGTATCAAGCATTGATGGGATATGAGGGCGTACAGATGGAGAGGAAGAGGAGGAGAGAGGAGCTCAGTGCATCATGGGAAGTCTCCCGGCAGTCTAGGCCTATATCAGCATAACTAAGGGGTGGCTCAGGGGTCACCTGAGTCAGCCCTACTATAAGCTTTATCAAAGAGGAAAGTCTTAAGCCTACTCTTAAATGTGAGGAGGGTGTCTGCCTCTCGTACACAAACTGGGATCTGGTTCCACAGGAGAGGAGCTTGATAGCTGAAGGCTCTGGCTCCCATTCTACTTTTAGAGACTCTAGGAATCACAAGGAACCCTGCATTCTGGATCAGCTGGAGAGTCTTAAGGGACTTATTGGGGCAGCCTGATAATGGAGAGTTGCAATAATCCAGCCTAGATGTAACAAATGCATGGACTAGTTTTTCTGCATCTTTTTGAGATAGGATGTGCCTGATTTTTGCAATGTTACGTAAGTGAAAAAAGGCAGTTCTTGAAGTTTGTTTTATGTGGGAGTTAAAGGACATATCCTGATCAAAGATAACTCCAAGATTCCTTACGGTGTCGCTGGAGGCCAGGGCAATGCCATCTAGAGAAACTATATCTTTAGATAATGTGTTTCAAAGGTGTTCGGGGCCAAGTACGATAACTTTCGGTTTTGAGTTTAACATCAGAAAATTGCAGGTCATCCAGGTTTTCATGTCCTTAAGGCATGCCTGAAGTTTAGCTAATTGATTGGTTTCATGTGGCTTGATCGATAAATACAATTGGGTATCATCTGTATAACAATGAAAATTTATGGAGTGCTTCCTAATAATATTGCCTAAAGGAAGCATATATAAGGTAAATGGAATTGGTCTTGTCGAGAACAGCCATTTAGGCAGCAGGGAGAGGACCCAAACGCAGACAGATGCAGGCAGGGAGGCGGAAGAAGTCCAAAGATTTATTAACTCAAAAATAAACTCACGAAAAAAAACACCGGAACAGACATGCAGGGAATCACTAGGAGCATGACATCACACATCAATGACTCGACACTGAACAAAGGAAAGGGACCCGTATATATAGGGAAGGAGTAAACGAGGGAAACAGAAACAGGTGAGAACAAGACACAGGTGAACCTAATCAAAACTGGCGGGAAAACAGACAATGACAGGAAGTAAAGGACACACACGAACACAAGACCAGGAGTTTCGAAATAAAACAGGAAACAAGAAAACACACAGAGTCCAAACAAGAGTCCTTCGTGGACCATGACAGGTCTAAGCACAGAACCTTGTGGAACTCCGTGACTAACTTTGGCCTGCATAGAGGATTCATCGTTAACATGTACAAACTGATATCGATCTGATAAATAGGATTTAAACCAGCTTAGTGCGGTGCCTTTAATGCCAATTAAATGTTCTAGTCTCTGTAATAGAATGTGATGGTCAGTGGTATCAAATGCAGCACTAAGATCTAGTAAGACAAGTACAGAGACAAGTCCTTTGTCGGATGCAATTAGAAGGTCATTTGTAACTTTCACCAGTGCTGTCTCTGTGCTATGATGCACACTAAATCCTGACTGAAAATCCTCAAACAGCTTGTTGTTGTGTAGAAAGTCACACAACTGATTGGTGACTGCTTTCTCAAGGATCTTAGAGAGAAAAGGAGGGTTAGATATAGGTCTATAATTTGACAAAACCCCTGGATCAAAAGTGGGCTTTTTAAGAAGAGGTTTAATTACTGCTACTTTAAAGGACTGTGGCACATAGCCTTTTAATATGGACAGATTGATCATATCTAGTAAAGAAATGCTAACTAAGGGTAAAATTTGTAAAAGTGTACATTTTATATAAAATCAATGTTCTATATTCATAGTTTATTTTCAATCAAACATTATTAAAATTTCAGCCAAACTTTGTAAAAGTATTGTGAATTGATTGAACTGTGAGCTAATTGTATCATTACATCCTCAGTGGCTGTAATCTGTTCACATTAAAACAAACACGCACAGAAACACTGATTTCCATGGGGCCGGAGGCAGACGACAGTACAACCGTGTTCAGTCTTTTTCTACATATTAATTGCTTAATCTATAAATGTGTCCTATGGCAGCAAATTGATTCTGAAGTGACTAAAGTCTTAAATCAGAGCTAATCAGCACACAGGGGCTAAAGTGCTGGTCCAGGGGCCCTTTACCTCCATTACGATGAGTCTCCAAAGGACGGAGACTTTAATTACAGCGCCTCATGCATAATGAAGGATTCTGATTGGCTGACTCCGTGGCATGTTTGGTGTGGACAGCGGGCTGGGGTCGTGGGCGCACAATGTGTTGAGAGCAACAGCAAAGGGTGAGAGTCTTGAGAATAATGGAAATGATTGTGTGTCTGTGCACACTGGATATCAGTATAAGTGTGTGTGTGTGTGTGTGTGTGTGTGTGTGTGTGTGTGTGTGTGTGTGTGTGTGTGTGTGTGTGTGTGTGTGTGAAGAGGGAGTGAGAGCTCTCTCCGTTCATTACTGATGCACTCCGGTTAGATAAAGCATTTGGACTCCACAGGTCTATCCTTTTGGGTCAAACAGATACTTCATTAACACACGGTGTTAAAATAATAATAAAAGATTATATCACATGGGATTTTTCATTTTAAATAATATTTCAGTTATATGCTACTTGAAAACAATGAGAAGAATAACGAATATTTATTATGTTTCGGTCTGTCCGACCTTCTTCAGGTATTTTCTGGAGTGATGCTACTTGAGTTGAGTTTTAAAGAAATAAGACATACAAGTCAATTAATGTCCATATGAGTTGATTTCTTATACAATTATAGCATTTCTCAAATGATTCTGGTTGAATAAAATTGGAGTTTGTAGGATGGATTGCTGACTACCTGCAATCTTTGATACCACCACTAGGAGTCGCCAAAGTCAGAACATTTTCAAATCCTACATATCAGAGTTTTAAGACAAAATTACAGAGGAATAAAGATGGCAAACCCTGACAACTGACATATTATCATCTTATAAAGCTGATGAGGCTAACGTGTTGGCAAACAGCTGCCCATTACACCTCCAGCAGACTCAGAGCAACATTAGCATTAATTTGGGGTTGGGTTTCTGGTCACCTGGTGAATGTAAGTCAGTTATATCTGGCTCAACTATGTTCACATGCTAGTTGCTAACTTTGTCTTTCTGCTGTTTGTTGCTGTGCAGGTAGTGTACTGTGTGCTGTACTGATGGAGCTTTTGTTTTGTGCTGAAAACAGCTGCTAGAAACAAGGCTGAGGGCTGGAAAACCAAAACAATGAGCTAAAAGCAGCTAAAAGAGCTGAAGGGAACTTCAGAAACTGGTGATTATCCCACACCTTTCACATTGCACAATGTCATTTGATCCATTTTTAATTTAAAAATAAAAAGATTAGTGCAGCTTTAATGTTTTGTTTTCTCATGATCATGGGATGATCTATTTATAAATGATAACGAGCTTTGTCTTCTTGTGATCACGTAATTATTGCCTTGTAATCGCTATAATACGTGACATAACAATCACTGTTTTTGCATGATTGTGTAATTGCATATAATCAGCAGACAGATTGCTTTGTGTCCAATCTAATGTTGATAACCAAAGGCACACTATGAATCACCTGAGATTATTCCAGTACAAGAACAAGAAAATAAAACCTGTGTTGAAATTACAAAATGATTATATAATCATGGATAAATAAATCTCTCCAGCCCAGTTCAGTTATATGAATTGTACCTGCTACCTCAGCAACAGTGACCGTTTTTCCATTAATGTCCTGTAATGATTGCACTGTCTCTACTCTGAGCTTGGTGGGGATTCGGGGGAAACATATCAGTCCCTGATGTTGGCTTTGATTCAAACATGGACCACTTTGATTCTCCACCATGCATTTTAATGGGTTTTTCACCTGAGGCCGGATTCTTCTTAACCCAACTCTGGAGTGGTGCGGACTAAATTTATGGTGAAATGAATGACCCAATGTCCTAGACCTGAGTCAGCACAGGAGCTAATCATCTCTCATTGTCTCTTGCTCTCTTTTTCTTTGTCTCTCTCTCTTTCATTCTGTCTTTCTCAGTCTGTATTACCCTCTTGTTGCTCTTTCTCCCTGTGTCCCTCTTTGTTTCTTCTTCTTCTTCTTCTTCTTCTTCTTCTTCTTCTTCTTCTTCTTCTAACTGATGGCAAAGCAAAAAACACTTCTGCTCATTGCTGATCAGATGCTGCACACTCAGCACAACTTCTTTAACATGAACTAACTGCAAGTAACAAGGTTAATAATGTCTTTTTGCAGTAATCTGATATCTTAAATATCATGTGTATCATGTGTATAACCGGAGATAAGGGATTAGTGAAACCTGATTTCCCCAGCTAGATTTGTCCCGGAGAAAGATGATCTTTCAGGTTTCTAATTGACTTTTTACAAATGTGCATGACAAAAGGGAAAGTATCGCTGTAACAACAGTGTGATGGGATGAAAGAAAATATAATTTTGCATAGATTGTTTTCTTTACAGATTATCCTGCAGATTATTTTCTTGACTGATCTATTAATTGTTTGTCTATCATGTCAGAGATTAGTGAAAAATGCCCCAATCCCCAATCAACACTCCAACACCCAAAGATAATCAATTTACAATGATGTTAAACAGAGAAAAGCAATTGGAGTCACATTGGGAGAAGCAGGAACTCGGGAATGTCCTGATTTTTTGTTTTTTTTTGCTTGAAAACTGATTATCAAAATAGTTGCCAATAATTTTTTCTACTCTGCTAATCTACTAATCACTTAATCGTTTCAGCTCTGCACGGAGCACTGCATCCTTGTATTCAAAAATAATTAAATTTAAAGTGTGACTTAAAACTGACACTCAGTATCCTCTATAAATCTGAATGAGTCAGTTTTGTAAAAAAACAAATCTGGTATATTCATGCTGTAAGGAAAGACTGTGTCCTCAGGATGTGGTGTCTTGTGTCACTAATGCACTTAAAATAGTTAAGCTGTAGCTCCAAAATAAGGTTGGGCTACGGTAGAAACCTTAGAACTGACCCGCTGCTTGTATGAGGATTTTACAATATGCATGTTACTGTGACGCATGTAAACGCATCGTCTGATTTCTCCTAGTAACCTGGTTTCTGTGTCAAAGCTTCCTGCTTCTCTTTATGCCAGTTTAAAATGTGCATACATGCCCAAAAGACTTACAACTAATACCTCTGTCTTTCTTTCAGATATTACTTTCACATGTCCTTCACCTGTCGCGTCACACAGCATTATGTGATGGTGGCCTGCCGGGAGACGGCAGGAAAGACAGACAGGGAGAAACAAAAGACTTCTCCATGACCTCATTAGGAAGATCTTATTCCAGAGGTAGTGACCTGATGAGGCTTGATTACGAGCTTCCTAACAGTCCCCGGCTGCATGGTACAGTAGCTCCGATGTTGCCTGGGTAATTGCAGCGGGGCGGACAATGTCTCATTAGTGAATTAACAAACAAACTGGATTCCACCTTGTAGACAGAAGGTTAAACAAGAGGTCTCAGTCCCGTTTCGTGGGGCCTGTAAGTGACCCAGTTTCCTCTGCTCAGACTGACTGAACAGAGTAATGTGTATTCCTGGTGGGACACTAATAAGTATTGGACGTAAAGAATTACATTTACTTCAGTTGCTGTACTTGAGTAGCTTAAAGTACAGCTGTACTTTTTTGGGATGTTTATCTAAATAGCAGGGTATCTGCAGGTCTTGAAAAGTCTTAAAAAAACATTGAATTCAGTCTTGAATCCTGCAGAAACCCCACAGTTGGAATCACTTCTAATCCAGGGAGTATTTGTCTTTGCATAAAAGTCATACAGTAATCAAATGGCCAGCCACTGAACAAGAGACATTTACTTCTCATGTTTGCCACTTGCATTCAAAAAATTGAGCTCAGCTATTGCACAAATTTAATGCAATTAACACAAATATACTGCAGCTAAATTTGGACTCTAAAGAGGAAATGCAATTCAAGCTAAATCTCCTCCTCAGGCAGCAATTCTTTCCAGTAAAAACACAATCTTGTTTAAACTCTACTCTTGTTCAAACCTACTACTGAATGTAAAAGGATCCATTTGAACTGTTCAGAAAAGTATGTCTCTTCCACTAAAGGTGATACGTTTTCTATTCTTAAATAGTTTAGGGCTGCTGTCGATTAATCTGCTGATTATATTCTCTATTAACAGATTCATCGTTTAATATACGGAATGTCAAAAGAATTGGTGAACAAATGCCCATCACAATTTCTCAAAGCCCAAGATGACGTCTTCTAATTGCTGTTTTGTTAGATATTCAGTTTACAATATTAAACAGAGAAAATTCAGATTAATTTTCTGTTGATCAACTACTCGTTTCAGCTCTAATAATTACTATTACTTCTTCTTGAGTAACAATTACACCTGTAGACTATTTTTACCATTTCTTACAGAATACAATGTGAAATAACTTGATCCTACAGGTTATCTCTGGACATTTTCAAACTGGGCTGCATTTCTTCTTGTTTTTCCACTATCTAATCAATTCTGACCAAACTGTCATCAATCATTCACTATTCACATAAATCTTTAATGCCAGGCGGCCCATCTCTGCTCTCCAGTAGTTTTAGAGAGCCAATGACCAGCCCAGTCCACAATTCAATCTCTAAAGCATCTCATTCAGGTCTTTTTCCAACAGTGAGCCTATGATCCTCTAACGTACAGTTTTGTTTTGCTTCTGAACATGCACCACTGAGAAACATTGTGCAAAATTAATCATGAAAGTTTGCAATTAGATACAAAGTATGCAAATTAGATATAATGTGTGCATGTCTCATTACAGAGTGAGTGTCCATTTGTTGAAAGATGCACTTGTAGCATCCAGGATTGTACTGGAAAGCTGTTGACCCTGTTGGTAGCTGTATTATTGAGCTATTGAGGGATTTAGTGAGAATCCCTCTATTTGATGGGAAAAAGAGAAAACAGAGTTCAGGTCGAAAATGGTCTGAGGAGAGCAGGCAGATTACTGCAAGTCCAGACTCCAGAGAAAACAACTGATTTAAGAGCAACAACACCTTACTGCAAGTCCAGATTCCAAAGAGAAAACGACTAATTTAAGACCAACAACAACACCTTTCTGCAAGTCCAGACTCCACAGAGAAAACAATATATTTCAGAGCAACAACATCTTTATGCACCTTACCTCAAGTCCAGACTCCACAGAGGGAAAACAACTGATTTAGGAAAGACAACACTGTAAGGCAAGTCCAGGCTACAGAGAGGAAACAACTGATTTAAGAGCAACAACACCTTACTGTATCTGACTGCAAGTCCACACACCAAAGAGAAAACAACAGATTTGAGAGCAACAGCCATTTCAGAGAGCAGTAAAAGTAACAGAGATTGATGATGATGAAGGAGTGAGTAAAGGAGAAGAGAGGTCTGTACTTCAGCTTATTAACAAATTGATTATTCACTTAAATTTCAATCTCTTTTACAAAGAGAAACTGTCTAAATTCAGTGAGAGCATGAAAATGCTGACAAGCACAGCAGGATCTGCCCCAGTCATCATCTCTCTCCTCTGGTTTTCTTCGCTCCAATGGCTAGAAAATAGGGATCCTAGTTTATGAGCAGAGGGGTGACATTGATCAATCCGTGATATTGATTAGAGTGATTTTCCTGACACTGAAGGGTCACAGGTTGAATCCCAGCACTGGTTAAGAGCTCTGTCAACAGTCCTGTGTGCACAAATGTGAACACCAGACACGACCTCTAAGGATCTAGATAAGAACCTAACAAGACCATATTTAATATGTAATATGATCAGAAATGCTTTTTCCATGTTTTATGATTTTTTTAGTGTTCATCTCTTCTGCTTACCCTCTTCCCCAAAAATGTAAAGTTACCTCTGGGACAAAATCTGACTCATGACACATTACCTTATCATATTATTTATGTCCCTGAAGGAAAGTCAGTCAGCAAGCTTAGCACAGCTGAATATAATCAGCAGTGAACAGAACTTTATCACCACTTAATAGGATTTTACTTGAAATTAACTGCAGAATGAAATGGGTTAACAGGATTTGAATCAGTCTGTTAATGTTTTGAGTGAGTGTTATGTTGCCCATTGGTGCAGGCAGTGAAAGAATATTTTCTTCATGCTCCTGCAAGCTGCTACAGTAAGACAAACAAGCCTAAATATGTTACAGCAGAGCAAATCAGACACACTAAAGGGAGTGTGCTGCTGTTAAACCTGAAAAAAACCCTGAATTTTGTCCATTTTCATCTTTCAATTCCTATTTAAAGATGAAGAACTGATAAAATGCTGTGACTTCTGCTGCTTGTGAAATAGTTTTGTATAAAGGTGCTTGATGTGCAGAGTGGTCAAATTCTAAAAAGAACATTTTGGAGACAAGACTTTCACACCTTCAGCAACATTTAGTTTATAAAAGAAGGCAATTTCCGAAATTACACACATACTGGCTGCAGACCTAAGTGGCAAAATCAATATCCTCTCTCTCTCTTTAACAGTTGACAACGAGAGGAAAAAAATTAAATTAGATATAGATTGAAATTATTTAATTCTGTATCCTTTTTGATACAGAATTAAATAATTTAAATATATATCCTCAAAGGTGTTGTTTTGGTCGTTAGATCTCCAGTGACTCCTGCCAAAGAAAATGAAAACAGCTGCTTACCTAAACATGCGTTAACGAACCCGTACCAAACGCACCCAGTGCGTCCGATCAGCCACCGCCCCTGGGTGCTGGCCGCGAAGCTGAACGGGGTGCCCAGCACGCTGACTAGCAGGTCGCTCGCAGAGATGCTCACCAGCAGAAGGTTCATGGGGGTGCGCAGAGCCCGGTACCGGCAGAACAGCGCAAGCACCAGGAAGTTACTGAGGAACGCGAGGGTGCCGATGAAGCCGAGGCACACCGCCACCACCAGGTGTCCCTTCGGGCTCAGGGACTGAGGGGGTAGAGAGCCGGACACCTCCTCGAACGCGTCCGTCGCCGCCGTGCCCCCGGCTCCTCCCCCGGGACAGTGCGCACAGCTCAGGCTCACGTTGCAAACGATCATACCGGGCTGAGCCGCGAAGTTTGGACCAGCCCGAAGTTTGCACCGTGGGACGGAACCATCCGGACTCGCTGCTGATCACTCGGTCATCCCATCTGGAGAAGCGAAGGCGCACGGGTGAGTCCTCTGCTGCACCGTGTGCGCATGTGGCAGCTTTTAATAGAGAAAGAAGAAAAGTGTAAACGCTCGGTTATACAGTCCAGGAGAGCTACTTGGCGAATGAGTGAGGATTCAGAGAGCAGATGCCGGTGTCACGTTAGATACGCCACTCCGCCGTGCGCTCCGGGTCCGGAGAGGTGGGCTCAATTTATTGCGCGGCCACCGGTTCAGTGCGTCTGAGCTTTTATTAAGCACAGCGCCTTTTAACGCGCTAGGGGACAGAAACCCCCAACACGAGGTGGTATGAGTGTGTGTGTGTGTGTGTGTGTAATACTCTCAAACCAGTATTGCATAACAACATTATCCGGTATGAAACACACTGCAAATGAAAGGAAACTGATTCCAAGGCTGCGTAACAGTGAAAACCTTAATGATCGATCTGAACACTACTGCCAGACTACTGTACATGCCTTTAATTAAAAGAAACTACCGATTCCTCACGTCAAGAGTGGAGGAGAGAATCCATAAGGTGTCTGACAGGGACTGATTTCTTCTGGGATTATTTCAAATTTTATTATTTTAAAAGAAAAGAAAAAAAAACACAGTTCCTTTTGGCAAGAAACAATGAATGCAAACCGAACTTTTGTTTGTTTACAAGAAATCCACAGGGCACCTATAAGGTTAGGTGGTCATGGATCGCTGACCACTAGCCTATAGGGCTGCTACTAACAATTATTTTCATCATCAATTAATCTGATAATTTTCTCGATTAATCGCTTGGTGTATAAAATGTCAGAAAATGCTTATCACCTTTTCCTAGAGCCCAAGGTGACGTAGGAAATGCAAAAAAATATCACAGTTAAGAAGCTGGAACCACCAAAAATTTGGGGGAAAAAACAACAAAACAATTACTCGATTATCAAAATCGTTGCTGATTATTTTTCTGTTGATCGAGAAATCAACAAATCATTTCAGCTCTAGTTGACAAAAACTGTTTTTGTTTTGGATGATGCAGCAAAAAAATTTCATTTCTTTTTAAAATTTCTGCATATTCTGCATACTACCGTATGATTAAGGTTTGAGAAAGATGGTTACGCTTAATAAAAAAGGAAATCATTAATTGCAAGTCTGTGATGGGGCGCAAACTCTGGTCTCCTGCATGACAGACAGTCACACTGCTCCACACCCAGACTCTCCGCCTCGCTATATAAACGGCACACTACTTCCTGCTTTGGCAATGAACTTTGGCATTGGATGTAAATCAGGAGGTGGGAAATCGCCACTCGTCAGGAAAGCATTAATCAGTGGTGAAGGAAGTATTCAGATCCTTCACTTAAGTAAAAGTACTAATACACACTGTAAAAAAGTCCTAAAAAAAGTATTAAAAGTAAAAGTACTCAATGCATAAAAATGTCCCCTGACTGTTATACTATTATGTATTATATCATTAGATTATTTTAACGCTTGCATTAATGGAAAAGCAGGATTTTACTGTTGTTGTTGGTTGAGGTGAAGCTACTTTTCAACTATTTTGTACAGGACTGCAACTAAACTAATGATTATTTTCATTATGGATTAATCTGCTGATTCTTTTCTCCATTAATAGATTTGGTTGTTTGGTTTGTAAAAATTCAGAAAACAGGGAGAAATGCTGTCACAATTACCCAGAGTGACACTTTCGCACTGTTTATTTTGTCCGACCAGCAGTCCAAAATTCTAAATGATCAGATATACATCAAAATAATTAAAAGGAAAAGCAGCAAATCGTCACATGTGAGAAGCTGGAACCATGAAATGTTTTTACATGAAAAACGACTTAAATGATTATCGAAATAATTGATAACAATTTTCTGTCAAACAATTAATCCACTAATTAGGTTTCAGCTGTACTTGTAAACTGGGTAGTTTAATTTATGACAAAACAACATATTTTATTAGCTCTTTCTATGTTTTGTGTGCAAATAATCTTGATTTGTGAAATAACTAAAGCTGTCAGATAAATGTAGTGAAGTAAAAACTACAATATTTCCCTCTGAAATATATAGTGCAATACAAGTAGAAAGTGGCATAGGAACAAAATACTCAAGTAAAGTGCAAGTACATCAAATATGTACTTAAGTACAGTACTTGAGTAAATGTATTTAGTTACATTCTACCACTAGTATTAATACGGTCTGGTGCTTCTTGCTTCTTCTAAGCATTTTAAACAAAGGATAAAATGAGTGCTTATTATGCAGGAAATGCACTGAACCACATGCACTTATAACACACACACACACACACACATACACACACACACACACACACACGTGTTGCTCTCTCATGTCTGTGTCTCTTTTCCTTTGATTTCAAATGTAACCTTGCCAACAGACACACTCTTGCACCTGCAGTGAGAGATGAATTATTAATTAAACAAAATGAGTTAATTTAATGAACTTTGCCTTATAAAAAATGTAGCAGTGTTCATAAAAACTTAAGTATAGGACACATTCCCAGCACTTTTGTCTCTCAGGGGACTAATATCCCTGTCATTAAGAAAATGTCATTTTATTCTATGCATTCTACATGCAGCTGTACAATCAGGGTTATACAATATCATCAGCTTAATGCTTTCATAATATTCTTTTCTTTACAACTTTCTAATAATAATCACAGGTTTTCCTACTTTTTACCATCATGTGGAGTCAATTTATTGTAACAAAAAATAAGTAAATGAACAGAAAGTCTAGGCTTGACATGGATATTTGGATGGATATTTCACACCCAAAGACTCCTGACAGAAATTCAACAACAAGGGTGGTGCAGTGGTTAGCACTGTCGCCTCAGCAAGAGGGTTCTGGGTTCGCACCCGCCGGCCGGCTGGGGCCCTTCTGTGTGGAGTTTGCATGTTTTCCCCATGTCCGCGTGGGTTCTCTCCGGGCACTCCGGCTTCCTCCCACCATCCAAAGACATGCAAGTTAGGTTAATTGATGATTCTAAATTGTCCGTAGGTGTGACTGTGAGTGTGAATGTTTGTCTGTCTCTGTGTGTCAGCCCTGTGATTGACTGGCGACCAGTCCTGGGTGTACCCCGCCTCTCGCCCAATGTCAGCTGGGATTGGCTCCAGCCCCCCCGCGACCCTCTAAGAGGATAAGCGGTATAGAAAATGGATGGATGGATGGGTGGTTGTTCCAACGTTCTTCTGCAGATAACAACAACAAATTGTAAAGTTTTGAGAATTTTTATGACATTTTGTTTTTCACGCTAGAGCCACAGAATGAGCCCCAGGAGAAAGGATGCCTTTATATCTAATGGATATGCTGTTGGTTAAGTCCTCATACTTGAAGTGATACAAAAAGCATTTAGTTTATTCGCACAAGGTGTGTGTGTGTGTGAGATGAGGAAACCTGTCAGCATGAGGTTTGCTGACGTTCAGAGAAAGTCATCAAAGCTTCAACTTGCAAGTCAGAATCAAAGGAATCACAGTGTGACAGCCTTATTTCACCTTCCTACCTGAGTCTTTAGCTCCTCTCACAAAGCTAAACCCCGACTATTCACCAATAAATTGATTCTCGCTCTCTCCTCCTTTTGAAGTATGGATTTATGGACAGACTTTATTAAAACATGATGAAGTGAAAAAAGCCAATTTGTTACGATAAACCAGCTAAATTGACGGTGGCGAAGCTACGCTTTAACAGCAGAGCTGGACTCAAGCTAAAGCAGCTTTCAAGCCCACGGTGAGGTGAGTCATACTGGTCTGATTTGACTGGAACCTGCAGAGATGATGCACCTTGTTACTGGTTGTTACTGGTTGGTTGAAGGGAAATTGCATCACTTATTGATGAAGACTTGTGGACCTGTTGCATGTGTGTAAAGTCATGTGTGATAATCAGAACATGTGGTCTCTGTAATTGAGCAATGTTATTTATATGTATATATATATATATATATATATATATATATATATATTATATATTTTTTAATAACCATACATTCAATAACCTTAACAGTTTGTTGTTCAAATAAACTCATGTGACAAACATTGTTTAGGGTAATTATACATTAAATTAAGACTAATAATCGCAATGCTCTCCTAATAACAATACTGATTCAATATCCTAACAACTTCTAATTATGTTAAACACACTGTTAATTGCTTAGGACAGTAAAAAGGTCAAACCACAAGCCAAAAAAAGGAAAACTATCTCCGAAGGGGATGGAAATTCCCCATAGAACTGTTAAAAAGGGCTAGACTTTTCTATTATGAAAAATGCTTTGAAGTTCGAAAGTCAGATATAATGTCACGTCAGATAATACATGACCGTAATTGATGAATGTTTTGATTGTTTGATTTGTTGACTGACTCAGTAATTGAGGGGTTTAATCTCTACAGGCCTCAAACAAAGACAAAACAAAACGCATAAAAATCCACTTATCTTACATTACTAATACTCACTAATACTTCATTAAAACCAGAAAGGGACTTGTGTCATGATCCATAAAGTTGCCCATGAAGTGCATAAAGGAAATACAGGCAATATAAACAGATGGGGATGATGGTGAAACGTGACTGCAGCCACAGGAGGCTTGTCACTGGCATCTCAAGGTCAAGTGGTGACATAAAGCGGTGTGAATTCATTAACTCTGATCTCCTGAATCACTTATCAAATATTACCTCAACGTGTAGTGTAACACAGAAAAGTAGTTTTGATAGCTGAAGGTTATGAAATGGATTCAAACCCCTGCAATTGTTTTTATGTTTACTGATTCTTGCTCAGATTACAGTAGATATGTGGATGTATAATGCTTGGTGAGGAGATATAGAGTGGTGCAGGAATGAGTCCTAAAACCCGGAAATGAGTTAGCATTTTTGCACGTCTCAGTCATTGGGGTTTCTTGAATGGGTTTTTGGTTAGATGCCTGAAATAAGGTCTGTGGTTAACAAAAGCATAAGAGATGATCACGTTTTGTTCTACGACATTTACAGCCTTGTTGTGTTTATACTCACGCTCTTGCAATCTATTCTAACTCAAACTTTCCGGAAGGCTTTTGTAGAAGAGGTAAGCGCGCGAAACCAAATTACAAGTTGGAGTTCGTTTTTAGCCTAACGTTAGCTTTTTATTTCTGGCGATTGCATTTACGCTTCAGAACTCATAAAAGTGGTGTTCATTCGTGAAGATTATCTTGATGAACAAAACGTGTAAGTATCATAAACTTCTGTTTGCCAGAGAGTTTATTTTCTGCAATAATCCAAAATCCAATGGAAAAATCCCATTGGCTTTTTGTCGAGGGAACCAGGGTGATGCTAACTTCTGAGCTGGCCTACAAATATACGTCATCCCTGCAGCACTCTATTACATTTTCTAAGGTTTGACACAATGGGCCGCAGGGCGAGGGTAATGTTGTTGTTTAGCTATTTAGTGTGATATTTATTTGTTTGCAACTGACTGCAGGATTGCCGATGGAGAGTGAATAGAGGTGAACATGGCAACGCAGGAGGCCGACCAGGATTTATCCAGACACCCCTGTGTTAGTGTCTATTGTAAAAGCTGAAAAGTGAAAATGGTCATGTGCTGTAATGAGAGGGTGGCAGCGGCCATTTAAAGCTATTAGCGGCTCATTTCTACAGCTACTGAGGAGATATTTGCTCGGCCATGTATGTGGACAGCCAGCGAAAAGGGCACAGGAGGTGAGGAGCTGTTGTTTCCAGACAGAAAAGGCAGAGAAGAATGTGTGAGCCAGGCTTTGTTTTTATTGTAAGCCCTCTGGCATAAGTTCAGGTACAGTATGAAAGAGCTGCTTTACTGCACAGAGCTGAAAATGATACGTTTACATTTTCAAATCAAAGTCTTAATATGCATTTTTTTTCACATTAATGATATATAAGTAGGCAGATTTAAAGTTTCTTTGGCGTTCCTGGCGCTAAGAGATGTGTACAATGTGTGTGTACGTGTGTTAGGTTGTAGTTACAGGAACTCACATTAATGTCAGACAGCAGGAAGAACCACAAAAATCTAAATTAAATATGCCACAGACATAAGGCCCAATTAAAATCCAGCACTCACCGTTGTACTGCAGACGTAATTTTCACCATCTGCTCTGCCCGCTTCTGCTGCTGCCGTGTCTCCATGCACGCAGGATCACCTCAGCCTCAAGCAAGATGTCATATTAAACTCGTCAAGATGAGTGACAAGTGTTGGAAGTATTGTTAATCCCGCCTTCCTGCCTCAAGGCGAAAAGGTTGCTTGGATCAATTAGAGGGCCTGGATAGAAAACATAACTGACGATGTCAGTCTCAGCCGTTGCAGCCTGTTTCGTGGCTGCCGGCTACGCCAATCTACTGGACCAGTTCCAAAACTTTTTGTACCTAACAGTCATTTAGACCACAAAATATGTAAAAAAAAATAGGGCCCAGGTTTAAAACACCGGAATTACCCTTTAAGTAAAGTATCTTCATACTTCCTCCACCACTGGACTCAGAGCTATGAAGGGAGTGCTCAAATCACAAATGGGACTACAAACAGCTGACAACGTCTGCCACCCAGCTGGTTAACTGCCTGTGAGGCCATTGTTATTTAAAATGGTATACTAAGATGGGTGACAAATTGAAGGAAAAGGTGTCTTAGTATGGAGTCCAGAACAGCTTCAGTGCTCCTTGCCAAGTCTGTCGAAATCTACTGGAGGGATGACCACCATTCCTCTACAAGATATTCTCTCATTTATATATACACACAACCTTTATTTATTAGGTAATCTCATTGAGAGAGATCTCTTTTGCAAGAGAGACCCGAGTACAGCAGATAGAAAGAAAAACAAAAGGATATACAGTATAGCATCAGAGACACAGACATCACTAAATAGATTTGAATATAAAAGTATGGACAGCATTGTCTTACACGTTGGTCCAAAATCTTCCACATGTGTGAAACTGGGTTGTGATCTGGTGAATGTAAAAAGCATTGTATTCACATCATTTTCACACTCACCAAACCATTCAGTGGGCCCTGGTGCACGGAAGCATCTGCATTTGATATGTTTCTCCTCTCTTTTATTCAGTTTTTTTCTTTAATTTGTCCCCAGCCTGTATATAACAAACTATTTTTAAAGATATTGGACCAATGAAACTGCCAGTTGAAAGCCTTTAGTGTTTTAAAAGCTGTCATGGTTATTTCCATATGAAAAAACATAACATTAAGCTCACTAATGGAGAATTCGACAATCTGCGAGGCATTACCTTAGGGTATGGATCCCACCACCAGCCTTATCAAATCAATCCAGCATCAAACTGAACGACCAAAGACATTTTTCATTGAAGAGATCAAAGTGAAATGCTTTTGGCTTTCCATTTGGATGCTTTTCTTGCTGCCAGGCCAATAAATTGATGACTGAACAGGAAAGCAAAGGGAGGGTAGCGAGGGAAATAGAGCAAAATGAGACGAATGAATATCCTTCAATCACAGTCAAAGTTGTTTTTTTGTTTTGGTTTTTTTATTAATTCTCATTGAAGAAGATGAGTGAAATTGACAGAAGGAGATAAAAGGCAGTTCATTTGTGCTGTCTTTTTTTGTTTGTCTTTCAGTCCTTCTTAGGTTTTTTTCTTTTGCTCTGCCAGGGGACTCGTTTGACCGTGAGTGAGTGGCTGAGTTGAGAAAAGCATCAGTATCCATTTATCCACACCATTACCCACATCTACCCACATCTACCACCACCACCACCACCACACAGACACAACACAGAGTTCAGTCTCCAATCTCCAGTGCACAAGATGACACTCTGACCTCTGGCAAGTGCCGGCATGTGATTACAGAAGACCAGAAGAGGAGATGTTGGGTGAAATGTACTATAACTTTTAGGAAAGACAAACAGTGATGGATATTTCAGTTTATCCTTGAAATGGTTTAATAAATCCAAGACATGTAGGACTTTCTTTATTACTGTACAGATCAGAAGTAGTTATGAAAATCACAAAAAATGTAGTTATACATTTTTTACCATTTAAATTTCTTGTATCTTCAGTATGGATCAAATATGCACAGTTTTCCCCCTTTTTTTTTTAAAATGCATGATGTATTATATTATGTGATAGCTATTTCTAAAGTAGTAACCAACAAATCTATAAAATCAGTCTCTGGTGTACTTAAAGGCAATTATGGATTTACACCATAATCATAACCAATAAATGACCTACACTAAAACATAATATACAACAACAAAACTTTACTCAAAGTAGGGCAGCAACTAACTAGCTATTATTTTCATTAGCAATTAATCTGCTTAATCTGTTTATTTTCTCAATTAATCAAAAACTGTTGTGAAAAATGCCTGTCAGGTGTTCCTAATGCCAAAGGTGACATCTTGAAATTGCTTGTTTTGTCCAACCAACAGTCCAAACCCCAAAGATGCTCAGTTCACAATGATAAAAATTAATGTTTGGTATTTTTGCCATAAATAAAATAACTTAAACGACGAATCTGTTACTAAAATAGTTCATGGTTAATCTGCCACCAGCAGTTGGTTTCAGGTGAACAGTCTGTTGCTAGTAGCAACCGCTACTGACACAGTTCAAACAGACAAACTGACAAATACCTCTCACGAGGAGTAAATGCCATTATTGGAAAATTATCTGTAGGAATACTCTTTTAATTACAGCTGTTCTGTGAATGTTGATTTGTAATTTAGAGTTTGGTTTTTCTGTACACCAACTGGATGCTCATAATTGTCAGCGTGAACACACGTATGCACTCAAAATCGCAAGTGTAAGTGTGGAAGTACACGAATTGAGACAGAGCATTAAATTACGGTTGGGCTAACTGTTAATGTAATGTATTTTACTCTTTTTACTTTCACTCTTGTGGACCATATGTGCATTTTTACTAGATTAATTATTCTGCTATATGGGGTCTAACTATTTATTTATTTGACAGCTAGTTTATACATTTGAATCTGTACTGTTATTGTACTAATTGACTTTTACAGTACCTTTGATCTAACTCTTGTTTATGGTATTTTCTGATTTGTAATCACCATCATTGAATGTGTTGTCCATTAAGACCTATATTAGAAGTGTGTTTAGCTCTCTGCATAGCTGTGCAGCTAAAAACATAGTGTATGCAGAAGACAAAGTCAGTTTTATTTAACTTCTACTCCAGTCAAACCACGTCCTTTCTGACATGATACAGGTCAAGGGTCAACACCTAGAAAGGAAGTTGTTTCCAAAATAACCTATAAATCACTCGAGCAACAATTTACAGAGAATTCTTTACAGCCCTTTCTTGTGGTACCATCACAGTTAGTTGAGTTACAACCAAGCGTGATAGTTAATTTTTGCTCATCAGGAACAGGACTATTGATATGTTGATTGACAGCGAGCTACAACAAACAGCTCACACATAAAACTCACGCTAGCATCTCACTAGGACTGATTGCCTTTTTATATGTGCAGGAAGATGTTTTCAGATGCAGCAAGAAATGAGCCACTAGTGTTTTTTCCTCAGCAGCACTACAGTCAGTTCTGTAAGCTGTAATGTGGAGGATGTGAAAAACCTCAAACCTCTTTAACTTTTCCAAGCAGAATCTGCTGGCTCCTCATCTCACAGCCAATTAAATTTTAGCTGGCATTAACATAAGGAAATTAATAAGGGCTTAGGGCATTTTTTTTTTGCCCCAGACCCTGAAATGAATAATGAGCTGGGGAAATACTTTTGATTCCCTTCTTTTTCTTCCAATTTGACCCCCTTTTTTTTTCTTTGAGGAGTTGTCATGTATTCATGCATGAATGTGACTTCTGTTTCCCTGTGGGCCATCAAAGGTGACTCATGGGGAGTTCATGATCGGGTGATTCTTCCCCCATTCATTCTGGGTGAGTTATGTTTATGCCAGTTATGTTTGATGGATCACCCGACCAAGCTGCAAGCACCACTGCTGTGGATGAAACCCAGGTCTCTATAGTGGTGGGCGAGTGCTTTTGTGCAAAGTGAGCAAAGTTGCAGGTTCGGATCCTGATCCTTTCTGTGGGGAGTTTGGATGCAGTCCAAGTGTTTTTTCCTCTTGGCTTTTCTAGTTTCCAGACCAAAGACAAGCAAAAAGCATTGCCTTGTCTAGTAGTGTATGGTCACACTGTACATGGTCTATCTTCATGTGACCTCCTGGAATAAGCAGGAATTGAAGATGGATGGATTCAAGGTTGAAGTTCTAATGATCAACACCTTCATATCCGACAAGGTCAACAGCCAACAGGTGCACTCTTTTTGACCAACGTTCACCATTGTCCATATAGGAGCAACCTTGTACCTACAACCCATTTGTAGCCTGGTCTCTCAGCAACACTTGAAGTCTCTACATGCCTCAAGTGATGCACACATTTACATAAAAATAGGAAATTTTCTCTGATGGATGCACTGCAGCTGCAAACCTTTACATTTCAGTTACTTGCCCCGATCCAGAACCTTCTTACAATGATTCCCCTTCGTGGATAGGTATTAAAACATAGAACATTTAAATCAATCCAGTATTCATTGCTTTTGTCGTAGCCTCCCTCAGCACTCTTTTTTTGTACAGTTGTGATGCTTCATAGGATGTTGTTTCAGCAATAATTGTCAGATCTGGCTGCTGTCAATAAGATTTGCACACACCACTGTCTAGTCTAGCCTGATAACAGTAATACAGTGCAAAATAAAGAAATTATCAGGCCATTTGTTTTATTTTGGTTGGAGAGATGTACTTTGGATTTTGCCTGTTAAAACAATATAGTCCCTCAAAAGTATGTTAAAATGCAAACAATGTTGTTTTATATGAATCTCTATTAATTCATCCTTATGAGTTATTAATTTGGAAACCTATATTACTAATTCATGCACACAAATTATGAATTTGAGAGCACAAATTTGTTTTGTTTTTAACCTGAGACTCCATTGCACTCTAGTAGGTAAACATGGAATTAATCTTTTTTTTCCCCCATTTGATAAGTCACTAAGAAGATTGCCTTTCAGGTGAGTTCATATTTTCAATATTCCTCCCATAACCCATTTTATGCATGCCCAAGTCTTCCTTCTGAATATCATCGTCCTGGATCAGCTGATCTGAATTCAATAGGCCACATTACTAGCCACGTTCAATACGAAGGTTTAACTGAGCTTTCTCACTTGACCCAATTTCCATATTAGTTATACGAGGATCATTACTGCACGAGGACTGTCAGTGTGTTTAAGCCGTGGGTAAAGTATATCGAGAGTCCTGCTCATCACTGCCTGGGTCATGAGTATCCTCGTGAATAACAAAGAGGAGCATCAGATAAAGGCTTAGTGGGGGATAAATAAAGCCTGAGACCTCCCTGAGGACGAGGAGCAGGCAGACAATTTCACTCTCCTCTTCCACTTGAAGGAAAGAACAGAACCTGGCAAACGGCATTAGCCAGATGCTCGCTCTGCCAATCAATAACACCACACCCAAAGTTATTTCTCTTTATACTGTAACTCAGTCACTGCACTCTTGTCAGTTTGTTGCATCAGGGAGCAGTCTCAAGACACACTTCATAAGTGAAAGGTCACTGGTTTGACCTCTGCAAGAAGTAAAAGGGTTTCCATTAATATTTGTGCCCCGGTTGGTTGGTTTCACCTTCAGTTAACAAGGGGTGTTTTTAGTCCTTGTAACTCAGGTAACCTACATCTGTAAATCACTGCAGGAGCAAACAAAAGCAGGCAATCTGCAACAACGACAAAAAATAATAATAGTAGTTAAAACTGGCTCAGGAAGCTGGACTCAAGCGCAGACTCAGGAGGTAGTGTAGTGTGGTGAAGCAGTTTTTATTTACGTCAAACGGCAGGCAATGTGAAGTTAGAAGTTAGAGGGCATCATCAGAACAGGCAGGCAATATATGAATAAATCTAAGAAATCTAAGGAAAGAGAGAAATGTGCGCAGTGAACTGTGGGTGTGCTCCAAAATCTGACCAACACAGTGCCGGTTTGTGCCATTTGGGTGCGGTTTCCACACCATGTTAGAGCTGAAACGATTAGTTGATTAATCCATAAACATAAAATTAATCTGAAACAATTTTAACATTTTTTTTATGTTTTATCATTTTGAGTCATAAAACAGACCAAAATCATCTGGTTCCAGCTTCTCCAATATGAATATCTGCTTGTTTGCTTTGTTTTCTATGATTGTTTACTGAATATCTTTCGTGCAAAACAAGACATTTGAAGACGTCACCTTTTGACTCTATTTTCTGACATTTTATAGACCAAACAATTATATTTCACGTGGCTTGTTGTGGCTGAATCCAAATGGAACAGCATCTTCTTCACTGCCTGCTGCTGTTTGATTATCAGCTGATAAAGATTCAAAGTTGGCATCAAGCATGGCCAAATGGTGCACAGCCTGTACGTTCACTGGGGTTAATGACTAATAGGTAGCAGCTGGGCAGGCAGGTAACTGGTCAGGTGGTACTCAGAAGCAGGGAAACTCAGCAGGAGAGGACAGGTGAAGAATAACAGGTCTGGAATGACATGCGATTTTAGAAATGCTTGGCAAACAGACTAAAAATGAGAAGCAGAGACAGAAAAGGGAAGAGGATGAATATGGAGCAGATACACCTGCAAATCATGTGTTACCTGGACAGAGGCATTTCTGTGGCCAAATAGTACACCATATTTTTCAAATCAAAAACAAATCAGAATCAAACCTTCACAGAAAGAACCAGACACAGTGGTTGCTTTTATGTTCATGTAAACCTGTTTTTGCCAGCACTGGTTTAAACAAAGTGATGGAATAACATTTATTTATTTATATTTCCTTGTGTATCTTTAACTCCTATGAGTATATACATACATTGTACTTTGTATATTATATAATGTAGACTATGTATGAAGAAATGTTGATGTTTTTGTTACGTGATCTGTAATTGATCATTGACTATCACGAGTCACGAGCAACTTTAAACGCATACACCTGTTGTTGATCATGTGATGAGTGAACCTGAGGAAGCCACAATGTGAAACGTGTTGTTAGCTCACAGATTTGTAATCATATAGGACTGAACTCGTATTGTAAATGAAGATGAGCCACACATTCCTGACTTGCGCTGACATTTCTATGCTTATGATTTAAAACTTTATTCATCCCTGATTTTCACATTAGAGCGCCACAAATTGTGGATAACTCCCTCAAGTAAAGTCTGCATAATTGCAATCTAACGGAAAATGTGCAGAAAGGCTCCAAAAAATCTGAGAGAAACTGTGATTCAAGCAGTGGCTGATTTCACGGTGGGACAGTCTCGAGCCGTCACAGTCCTATCAAAATTTCACGTTAAAGCAGCCTGAGCTTCTTTACGTCTTCTAGAAGAAAACATCTGCAAGACGGTCTTCAGATAGATCTTCATCGTCAGGCTGCCTGGCTGGTCTCTGACAGCCAGACGTGTCATGTCTCAGCTTTTCGCACAGTTGGTGCCATGTGGGTTAGAGTGTTACCTCATTACTCACAGTAAATGCAATGCATACACCTTAGTTCATAGCAGAGTGTTTCTGTGTGTGTTTGAATTGGTGCATCTTTGTGTGGTTTTGTTTGCTGGATAACCCTTTCACTTTCTTCTTCTTCATGCCCCTCCTGCCTCTCCTGTGTCCTTTACTCCTTTTACCTCTCCTGAGGGAGAACACATTTTCCTCTCGGTTTGACACAATCAATTTCAACCCAGTTCAAGGATGAGTCATTCTCTCTCTCTCTCTCTCTCTCTCTCTCCCTTGTGTGTAAATATATATATATATATATATATATATATATATATATATATGTATCCAATTACTTCCTTCCCTCAATCAATCCGATTAAATCAAATTGCAGTGCACCATGCCTGTGTCCTACACTCAGTCATTGTTCGTACTGAAGAAAGGAGACATGCACATGAGGCTAATTGAAATGACAGGGGTTGAAGCTGTTAACATTATGTTGCTAATACGATTGACTTAAGTGGAGCAGGTGGCAGAAAGGAGGAGAAAGTCTTATACAAGCTATTCTCCCCTGCAAGATTTCCCTGCGTCTCTTTTCTCTCACTAATATGACAACATCTTCTCTTTTGAAATCAATCATCATTTTTATTTGTAGAGCCCAAAATCATAAATTTATTTCAGAGGGCTTAATGATCTGTACAACACGACATCCTCCATCCTCAGCGAGAGCAACCGAGGAGAGATCAGGATGTCAACTCTGCAACCCTGAGACTCACTAATTGCACACACAAGAGTTTTGTTATATTTGCTATCCTATAAACAAAAGTGGCCAGTTTTACCAGTGACTCTTTCACTGTCTACACTCGTAAAGATCCATTGTGTTCTGAGAGACCTCCGGATATGGCGACTGCTTGAAATCACACTTTCAGTGGGAAATGTTTGTGTGTTTTCAAGGAAAGTATGAGGTGTCAGTCACCCAATGTAGACTAGAAAATTGGCTGTAAAAAATATTTATATATTTGTCAAATTGGTGAAGACGTTTTCTTAATTTGCTTGTATTTTGTCTAACTGCACGTGTTTTCTTAAGTTGCCGTGCATTGCGTTCTCAGGTCCACCGTAGTATTTTACCACTTTTTAACATGTACGACTGCTTGGAACATACTGAGAACACATACAGTATACAGTAGCAGAAGTTAGAAATCCACAACATAAACATAAACGGATGATACACAGACCCGACTTCAGTAACTTCATAAGTCACAAACCGTGGCAACAACAAGCGTGTCAAAGCCGTGTTCTTTGGAAACACTTCTGTTGTCATTTTGTGTATTTGCAGCACGTTTGTGTATTTGGTAGTGTTGTCTGAATTTGTAGCGTATTTTCTAAATGTTGTGCATGTGTTGTCAAATTGATGAAGATGTTTTCTTGATTTGCTTGTGTTTTGTCTATTTGCATGTGTTTCTTAAAGATCCCCTCCAGACATGTTTTAACATGTATATAAATTGCACTGTGTTCTTTACACACAAATAAAAGTTCAATTATCTTGTTAAAATTTACTCATCTACTCCCTCTCCTTCATTACAAATCCAGAATCTATAAATATAAGTTGAACTGCTGGACAGTAAAGTCCATTCTCAGTTTATGTGCGCTGGAGGTTTCCACATCACACTTATGCAAGTTGAATCTTGGACCAGGATTGGCTTCCAAACAATTTGTGATGTCACAGATCATACTTGTAGGCCCGCCCCTGAAAATGGGATTTTCAATGAGCACATGGAAACTTTCCACTTTCATCAGATGGATGTGATGGTGCATGTGTGCTCTGGTGTGGTCCGTGTCTCTTTATGAAGGTTACTGAAAATGTGTTATTACACAGTTTCTAATTGAATTTATGAGGGCATGTGTGTGGTTTGTGTCTGGATGGTGATCCTATTCAAGTACACTCATTAGAGCCCTAGTCAGGCATGGTTGCCAGACTGTGTTTGGTCAGCTTTGGCAGGAGCACAAACAGACTTGCAGCCCTGTTTGTCTCCAAGTTGTCTGCCCTCTAAGTCACAGTTCAAAAACAACAACAACAAACAGCCCAAAAAACAATGACAGGATGACATGGATTCAGGCCCAGATCTGCGTCACTGAAGCCATGATAATGAGGCGCTGGCCTCACTTTGTTTCTCTCTCAAACTTTATTTCATTTATGTGATTGACTGGATTGGACCCAGGAGCAGACAGCAGACAGAGGGATGCCAGCTCAGACTTTCACATGGGAACAGATGGGAGGAGTATAGAGACTTTGAAGAACTAAAAACTAAACAATACACCTCAAAATGGCTATTAAGTTACACTTTATTGATCCCCTTGGTGAATTTTTCCCTTCACAAATTAACTCAAGTAACTCAAGTTCTGAGAGGAAACCCACAGACAACACAGAAAGACTTTAGTCAGCCATTGAAGTTCAAACCTTGGGCTTACATGCTGCAAAGAAACAGGGTTACGGTCGTCTTTCTAAGAGAAGAGTCAGTCATGAAGACGCAAGACTGACGGAAACAAATGACACAATCTAGGAAAGTGTAAATTGAGGTTGGGCTAAAGTGCCTTCAAATGGCACTCTTCAGTTTGTGTTTTCAACAAAAAATGCTTTGTGTTCTAGTGGTTTCACCTCTAAGAACAACACCGCCAAGAGGACTGACAACCAGAATGGATGTGGTTAATAGTACTCCTTGTTCTCATTTCAAGAGATGTCAATGGTTTTGTGTGTTCTGCATTTCAAAGCCAAGCCAAGGAACAAGAAAACAGACAACAAACGTGGCTAACTTTCATGCCCTCTGCTATATAACATTGGTGTGCATTAGCATGTGAACTCTGACAGAACAATTCAACTTTGACAGCAAATCGTGAGCAGTGGGTCGTTTATAAGGACTCCTATCCTGAACATGGTGATGCTACAATATTTGAAAGCAACAGATCCTAGAGAGGGGATGGCAGGAAAGAGAGCAGAGACGAATTTAAGCTACATTTATGGAACCGAACAGAGGTTCACCATTTGGACAGAACAAAGTTAGACAGCTGGAACTGAACAGGACTAGAGTGCTGCAACAAGCACCTAGTCCATTGGGGTGGAGAAAACTAGAGTCCTGGGACAGTGGAGAGCTTGTATGGTGAGGTAATAGAGATTATAGATTTGTCATGGTGCTCAGGGATGCTGACGGGAAGCACTAGAGAGGGTTTTTCAAAGAAAGTTTAAAACATAAAGGGCCAGATGTATAAAGTGTACAAATGATGAGATTGAGATATAACCGTGATGATGGTTTACAGGTACATGTGACGAATTAGTGGTATGGGCGCTATAAATAGCGACAGCCGTGCGTGATGACAGTTGTTCTGGTGCTGTTGAAGAACCTCGCAGATGCAACACAATAGCTGAAACTGAACTTGTTCTTTGCCGTCCTTCTCATTGAAAGGTCTAATGAGTGGTGGAGTGGGCACAAGAATTGATATGCAAACGGATGTTTAAGGCCATTTCATCCATTCATGTCTAACTGGGATTGGAAATTATTGAGATTTATAAAACAGAATCAGGAGCAGTTTTTAGAGTTTTTATGCATCTGGCACTTGGGAACCTGCCAAGACTGGTGGTCACATTGTCTTTTATAGGCTTTGAGGAACCATGCAACTCTGGCTAACAAAAGGCAAGGAACATGGGTTCTTCATGGGTAGCTTTGGCTAAAGGCAGATAGGAAAGAAACTGATTTTGGAAACATATTTGCTGGAGCTGAACAGTTCCGCGTCAAGCTTTTCTCCTTGCCATCCCTGACACCTCTAGACCCCAGTCTATGGACATTAGCCTTGTTGCTAAGATATAAACACAGCCAGCCTTCATTTATCCAGGTGGCGTGACAGCATTTTGAAGAGCTAAAATATAGACAGCAATTAAACAAGGCAGATGCTTTAAAACTGTAGTCAGGAACACGTCTTCCAGACTGTAGTCAAAGGTACAACCCTCCTCCACAACAGGCACTTCTCCACAGTTATTAACAAAAACAAAATGAGCAAAATTGTCACTGCTATGACTCAGAAAAGCTAAGAAACTATGTTTTCCGAACCTGGAACGTGGCACACACAACCTCTTTCTTTTACACATGCAGTAACCATTGATTTGGTGATTGGCATGTTAAAGGACATCAAGATTTAATAGGTTAAATAATGCTTGTTGATTGTATTTCAGTGGGAAGCCGGTCCTAGCTACATGTTGAAATATAGTAACTGAAATGCTGTTGAAACAAGCTAGTCATCTTAAAAACTTCAACTTTCCAACCGACTTTAGTCCAGTTTTAATCGAGAAGCCTGGACATCTTTTGACCTGCATAGTACCAGGTATGTGTAATGGTTGCATACACACACACAGTCACACACACACAAATGTGCCTGGAGGATATTTAAGTACATGCTGAAGTATATTGAATGAGTTCCAAAGGTTGCCTATTGGAAATCTATTATCATTCTGTAATTTCACCCTACATTGCATCACCATAGAAATCAATCTTGAATTAATAGGTAGCCGTCGATAAACATTCACAGAGGAACATGAGGAGGAGGTCATTTAGGTGTAGCAGGAGCCAAGATGAGTTGTCGTTCATAAAATTGATATTTGATCCTCCTTTTTTTCATTTCTCTTTCACACACACACGAGCAGATAGTATAAGTCAAATGAGGAATCAAAAATGATTGATAGCACAAATTGAAAATGACAAAATTAATAGCTTGAAAGTAATTTTCCCAAGGTGCTTGTCCACGGTTGAGGAATTGAGTACGTCTTTATTGACAGACTTGCCAATAATGTTTTTGAATGATGATGACGTTCTTCTGCATCATTCAAGGTCACATGTGAAGGAGTCAAACACACAAGGACAGAAGAAAACTACTCTGGCGGTGGTGAACAGTGATGAAAAGACTTGTGTCTGCAATCAACAGGAGCTGCTGCAGTGCAGGGAGAGTTATTACTGGGTCAATCCTCCAGTTAGTCAATCCATACTATTGACTGATGTATTGACCCACCATCCTTTTGATCACTGTGCCAGGTGGAACGGAAGCAGGTGAGTCCTGAGTGATCAGTCTCAAACAATCACACGTTCGGCCTCCAGCTGAGAGTCGATTTGCTATACGAGTCTGATGTTGAGCTGAATGTCTGAAAGGCCTGGGGAAATCAATGTGCACTCCAGCATCAACACAAAGATTTGAATGTCTTCTTTCAAAAAGGTAGACATTCATTTCTGTAGATATCTGAGAATTGATTGTAGTTTCATTCTGCTTTAGTCAGGTTGGAATCTCATAAGGCAAGGCAATTTTATTTACATAGCACATTTGATTATAGGTAAACTCAATGTGCTTTACATTAAAGTGCATACAGCAACAAGTGACATGAGAATATCTTAAATAGAATACAAGTACAACCACCCACCCTCTAAAAAGACCACCTTAAATGCACAGTTGGTAACTTCTTACTTCATTTAGGATAAAAAAAAATCTTTGTTGGTTGAGGAAATCAACTGTTTGAAATTCTTAGTACTTTGTTAAACAAGGTCCTTCATTCCACACAGATGTAGACAAAAGCAGCACTGTGTCTCAAATCGCGTACTTCCGTTAGTACACTTACATGCAGTATACTGTGTACACTATGTACTGACTTGTGTAGTGCGTTAATTTTGACAGGGTAGTGTTGTCTCAGATCGAATACTGCTGTTGTGCACTTACCAGAAATGACCATCGCAACCTTTGACCGCGTCTTCTTCTTCTTCTCTTTAATGGTGGATTGCAGCCAGGCGGAGCATTACACCAACATTTACCGTGATTACTGCACGCCGAAATATCTGCCAGCTTGTTTTCTCATTTGACTTCAATTCAGTTATATTAAAAATGAATGAAAAATGAACGTGCTTTTACTTTTAGCCATAACAATCGCAACCGAGGTCGCCATTTTCATACGCTGGTGGTCCCTCCCCTTCCGCTACGTAGCCAAGATGGCGACCGTTGAGGGTGAGAAGTGTGCAGCGTTCCACACTCAACTTTCTAACCGTTTTTTGTACATCATCCGGGTACTCATAGAACACTGCATTTTGCCATACTTGTCAGTGTGAACGCACTCAAAATATTATTAAGTGTAAGTACGCGATTCGAGACGCAGCAGCAACTAGCCAGCAACTCACGATTTTGCTGGCTAAAATGCCAACTGTCACAGGCTTATTTTATGGTAGATAGCTAGTTAGCCAATTAAGGTAACATTAGCTCCATGAGCTCTGGCTGACATGTTTTGAAACCAGAACCCTGTAAAAGGGAGCATTGCATAGCAGACAAACACACTGATTAATCCCTTCCTCACACGTTTGCGCTTGTGTTTTTGGTTTTGTAAAGGCATTAAAAAAAGACACCACCCTACAAACTCGAGTATTCCTCTTTTTCTACACCGCTTCATCATGTGGAGAAATCCAATTCTGGCCTGCCGTGCCTAGTTATGGTTGCTAAGCACTGACTGGACTATCGCTGTTAGGGTGAGGAGTGATTATCAGAGGTGGCCTAAAAACCTAACAATTTTAAATTTCTTTAGACATTTATAACCTGTATCTGCATCAGAGTGACAGATGGGATTTATGTTGCTGATTTCAGGAATCTGATGGGGTTTTTTTTTTCAGAAGTCAAATCCTAAACACACAAACTGGCCGCTGAGAAACTATATGCGAAAGAATATGCCTAGTAATAAGTGGCTGTTATAATATTTAAATCAGGAAAGAAATGAAAAAGCATCCTATTATATTTAGTCCAGTACAGTATCTTGTGAGAAAATTGTTCTCATATAAAAACACCACAGGTAAGAGTGTGAACCTGTAAGCTTTAAAAACACACAAGCAAAATATTCAGTGTGATATCCATGAAAACCTATTTTTTTAGTTACTTCTTGTTTACATTACAAAAAACGTACCTAATCTCACACACACACACACTTTGCACACCCATTACATCAAGTTTTTGGTGATATCGAACAGGAACATGGTGACACCTTGTGGTTTCGTGAGCCTAACTACCTCCTTATTTGTGTGTGTGAGACACAAAAGGACCATGTATGTGTGTGTGGTGTGTGTGTGTGTGTGTGTGTGTCCCATGCATCATCAGTGCATGTGACAGAGTGCTTACTGCTGTAGCAGAGAAGTGCAGCGCGAGTGTCCGGTGGGAGATATATGGCAAGCCAAAGGGATCAAATGTCGTCAGGTTGGCACACGTGACTGGTATATAAAACGGCATAAAATACAGCGTCCTGACGGTTTTCACGCCGCTTTTTACGCCGTTTTTATTTACAACGGTGCTTTTTACGCCATTACATTTTAAAACGCCGCTTTTTACGCCCGTAGAAACCATACAAAACGCCGCTTTTTACGGCGCTCTAGTGAGGTACATTAAACGCGCGTTAAAACCTGTCCAAGACATGCGTTATTTACGCCGTTTTCTTGTATGGTAATGAGCCCTTCCTCCTGTTTTACATAGCCAGTAAATCCAGAGTTTTTGTAACCAATCGGTGAAGAGTAAAGCCAGACCAAAGCAATGCATCGATGATAGATGCTTGCCATTGCTAGGCAAGATTGCTATCTGTGTTGTCTTTGTCATAATCCTCTGAATCTGAATACTGTACAATTTATAGAGAACCCCCTTTTGGACATTCTCCCTGATTTACTGACTATGTAAAACAGGAGGAAAGGCTCATTACCATACAAGAAAACAGCGTAAATAACACGTGTCTTGGACAGGTTTTAACGCGCGTAAAAAGTGGCGTTTTATAATGCAACGGCGTAAAAAGCAGCATGAAAACCGTCAGGACGCCGTATTTTACACCGTTTTATGTACCAGGGACGTGTGCCGACCTGACAACATTTTATCCCTTTGGCTTGCCATAGGGACAGGCTGCTGAACCGTGCTGTACAGGGATCACACTGAGCAATCGGACCACAATGCACTGCAGCTGCGATCAATTTACAAGCCAGGGAGTGTGAGAGTGAGTGAGGGAGACGGGAGGGGGGGGGACTGCAGGTCCCTTAATAACAGAAAGATCACAGGTTTGATCCCTAAGGAAGCAAGAGACAAGACTTCCATTAGAGACAGGACTCCTGCACTGTTTGAACCCGTCACTCTGCTCAGAGCCGTTTGGAGGATGTTTGACTAAAGCTTTTAGTCACCAGTTTTCTTCAACTCTGGGACTTTTACATATGTTAAATATTATATATATTAAATATCAAATACCATTGAAAACATTCAGTGACATTAGAGGAAAAATGGTGCAATCAAGAACAAACGTGATTATTTGTCAAGGTAATCAAAACAAAAAATTAGTTTCCTTTTCATTTCCTCTTAATTTTTCAAGGTTGTGTCCACAGTTATGGAGGACCAAAACTGACTTATGAAAACAATGATTTAGAATAACTGCAGTTAATTAAATGGTGAAAAAAACTGAATATCAAAATTGATTAAAATGAGTGAATGAAATGGATGAATAAAATAAATACAATTTAAAAAATGAAATAGAAATTAAAAATATATAAATGTGTAAAAAAACAAAAGTCCACTTATATTAACTTTTAATGTCATTTACATTTTCTTTAGGTAGATTTATTTCCCCTCAGCAGAATATATTTTCCATTAGCTCTATTGGATTCAGTGGTGACCTGCTTTACTTTAATACTGTATGTAAATAAAAGCCTGGCCTGATTTATTTTCACTCAAACAAATTATGGGGTATCAGGCAAAACCTCAAAGATATTGTTTCTTTTTCCATTCATTTATTTTTGTTCTCTTTATTTACTCCATTAGAAGTCAGCTTTGGTCTTCCATACCCCAATGGCAAGAGTAAGCACTAAGCACTTTTCATTTTTGGAAAAACACTCCACAAAATGCCAAAATGTTCTTGTGATTTTACAAAGACCACAACTATCGTATAATCTTTATTGCAATTGAGAGGAGACTTGAATGTTGGCTGTTTGTAAAGGACATTTATGAAATAAACAGAACACCAATGGTTTTGAAAAGAGAATGACTCAAATTTCACTTTATTATAAAACAGTGGAGGCCATATTTGCATTTTTCATTAATAAGCTGCTCTAATGTTACAGTATAATGCAGTCAGCATCACATACAGCAGCGTGACTACAAGAGCTTACAGCTGAGCATAACACAGTCTCTCTCACACACACACACACACACACACATTTTTGCCCACTTTCCACAATGTGTGTTCAGAAAATTGCTGACTTTCCCTAATTTTATTGTCTAAATTGTATCTTGGAGAAGAGAGCAACCTGTAACTGATGGCCTCATCGTGCAAAGTTGCTGCAAGAATGAACAATCTGTCATCCATCTCTATCTCTGTTTAGCTGCTTATAGCATTTATGATCAGCATCTTCGTAGACACACACACACTATGAAGCTCTCGAGAACCACTACCTGCAGCGCTAAGCACACATGCACACACTGAATGACAGGTAAGCGCCTCAGCATGTGTTCATGATTATCATGCAGCAGTAATTGTCATAGAAAGAGATACTACACATCCATTTTAGGCTCATTAAATATCTAATCTGCGGAGGTTCAACTCAGTGTCTAATACCCTGTATTCATAAGGAGATGGTAGATATCTTCACATTTTTGTTTTGGCAAGAAAACCAACCCATTAACCCTTTCACAATTCACGCCTTTTATAAATCCTAAGAAGCTTTGTTTAAAACACAAATGATGCATTAATACCACCTGATATGCTATTAGTCCATATCAGTATCTTATTCACCTCACCAACTACATAAGTTGTTTATCATCTTCTGACCAGCAGTTAAACATATCCGCTTGTGTGTCGACACACTCGGTAAAGTGCTATATACAATACAGTATCTGTACATTTTCATAAAAACACACGAGTACAACTATAATGTTAGCAGACGTTTCCCTGATTTTATATCTCTTCAATGACAGCAAAACGGCATGGGCATTTACAGTGTCTGTACATAAATATAAACTCATGCATGCACACACACACACACACCTGAACATGCACACATTCACAGCAGACGCGGAAAAAAAAACATAAAAAGCAACTGTTCAAGTAAATGGTGTGACTCATTCAACAAGCTGCTCTGTTGGCTAATAATGAGCATGTGTGTGACACAGGTAGTAGCAGGTATTCACAGTACATTAAGTGAGGCACATATACTGCCTTATGAACCACCATTCATTAAAAAGCATCACTGTGTCTCGAGTCCTCCGAGCGGTGAGTCATCCAAGAGGTTCAGTGCTGGCGCGTTGATCCGACTGACATCAGGAGCTCTTCAGTAGTCGGTTACCGCTCAGTGTGTCCTCCTGCTGTCACTTCCTGAGAGACACACAGAGACAGAGATGGCATCATGTGTGCAGGGTTGGTAGAAAATCTGTGATGTAACTGCAAATCCTCTACTGAGATGTTTGAGGAAAAGTGGAGGTTCAGATTTTTTTCCACCCAGATTTAGCATACTGTGAAAGAGGAAACTTTTAAAGCTGCACGAATAAATATTTTCTACATTAACAATGGAACAATTTTAATGTAACAAGAGTCGCATGTCATGGTGTATCCACAGAAAAAGATCGCTCTCCAACTCTGCAGTTCCCCTCAGCTTTTTTTTGCATTTTTAGCTCATTGTTTTGGTTTTCCACACGCAAACTTGTTTCCAGTGGCAGCAGGTAGCAGAAACGCTCCAGTTAACTCACTTTACACTACCTGCCCAGCACCGAACAGCATACAAAGTTAGCGACTAACTGAGCTTTATTGGCATGAAAGTTTAAAAACCAAAGTTGCCAAAGCATCAAAATACAATTTGTCCAAATATTTGGACAGTACAGTCAGTACTAATCACTGTTTCAAACAACCATTAGACTTAAAAATGTGACAGCCACTAAACTGACAAAGAAATTTAAGAAAATTAAGTTTAATTTAAGTGCAAAACTTCTCAGAAGCTGTGACAGCATGTGGACACTCAGAGAGGGCGACGAGAGCAGCAGACCGACAGGCAGACGGAGGAAGAAGAGCAGATGGAGTGACATCGTCGTCCCATATGTGGTTGAGTTGTCAGAGAAACTCGGAAGGGGTTTTGTAGCTATCTCTGCATGGTTATGTTTTTTCAAACTCAGCAACACATTAAAACAAAAACACAGTCCAATGCAATGAGGAGACATGTACAGAGAAAACAGCTGCTACATACTGCACAGTACTGACAGGCACAAGAGCCTTTACAGAGTGGACAGGTGTTTTTCTTTTTTTCTTTTCTGAGTGAGGTCTTGTAGTTTGGTTTTACGTACATGTTTCGATGTGGTCCGTATGTGTCCAGCATGACCGTGCTGGCCTCTTCCAGGTTCCATTGGCAGCGCTGCAGAAGCTCCTCGCACTCGGCCCTCGACCGCAGGCCCAGACGAAACAACTGCTCCACCTACAATGCAGACGGTGAGAAGAGGCATTTTAGGCAAGTTGTTTTATAGTTGTTATATGTATTTTTTAATTGTCCTGTGTGTGTTTTAGCTGATTTTATTCTGAGTTGAATGAGTTTGAATGCCAGGAATTGAGATCCCTTTATTTCCTGGGAATTCTTGCCAAAATCTACTCCCTGCAAGAACCCACATTTGTGTTACAATCACAGGAGAAACTTCTGCTAACTTTGTAGCGAATGTTATTTTACTTAATGACAACATCTACTCGAGGACAAACCAGATGGAGTTTACCTTTCAAGGATAAGAAAGTAATAATGAAAGTATGTAGACGGATAAGTGCACCTTCAAATGATTTATGGCCTGAGGGATGCTCCAGTTGTGACTCTGCAGAGCTGCCTTACACTCCTCCAGCGTGACACCATGCACTGCTCCTTGGACCTGTCAATCATACCATAAACTTATAAGGAATGGAGGATGAAAGTTCAAAGAAACAAGACTGGACAACTGTATTTCAACAATGGAAAATCAACAAAGGAAAAGATTAGTCCTCAAATTTGTAAAAAAAAAGAAAAAATGAGGAAGACTTGAAAAAGTAGAAATGCTCAGTGATCAGTATTTACAAAAAAATCTGTTTGGGTGCCGATGAGAGCAGGAATGACGACTGAAGATGAGATAAAATGTTAAATTATCTTTTGCACATCAGTATTCTGCACAGACATTTCACATGTAAATTAAATGTTACCCTACTCTGAATAGTCTGCTTGTAAATAAAAACTTGTTCTCTGTAAAAATCCATTTAATGACAAAACAAGCAGATTTACAGTTTTAATTTAAAACTTGCTCATTCATTCACTACACTCACGCAAACTGTGATCAAACTAGTGATTAAGTTAATCATTTTCTTTATTAATCCTAAATGAACATTAATTTCTTTTTAATCTGTTTGTCTGCCTGTGGCATTTCAAGGCATTTTGGTGCTTGTGTACTATGATATTTAAATAAAGAGGAAAAGAGAAAAAAAATTGTTGTGCATTTCCTTTTCCTCTCCCTTACCTGTGTGACGCTGTGCTCATGTTGCATGCTGGGAGCTGCAGTTCGCCCGTTGTTGTTGTTGTTGTAGGAGGAGTTTGGTTTGGTTCCGCCGGGCTGCTGCATCATGGGTTTGACTGCCGCCATGTTGGCTGCTCCGTATCTGATCAGAAAACCACAGATACAAAATATGGTTTTCATAACTATGAAAGAATGTTGTGCAAAGAAAACAATGTTTAATTTGACCCTTCATTTATATACTGAATAAAAGCTTGATAATAATGACTCTCTCAAATATTTAACAATTCATAAACACATTATATATATATATATATTTCATACATATTTATTAACTGGCAAAGTCCATCTGCTAATGAAGATTAAATCATGTTATCAAAAGGTCCACAACAGCTACTAAATGGACCTTAAGGTGAGATTGTTTTATTTTGAAGGTCAAGAATGGACTTTGAAAGTCAATTTGAAAGTTTGTTATCTTGGTGGAAAAAAAAGCTATATAAAGATTTCAAATGGTTTTAAAAACAGCTGTTAATGAGAATAATGAAAAAGAATCAGACTTGAAGTGGACTTTAATATTAATATTAAATCAAAAAGAGCTAAAATTTGAGTCACAATTTGAGTCCAGTGTTTTACATTGTGGCTACAAAAATAAGTTTAATCATTATTTGTCGTTTGTTTTTCTCGTTGTTGCATTTTTATGTTTTAGATTTTGTTTCATTTTTATGTTCTAGATTTTTTATAGTTTAGATTTCATTTCCATTGATTTATATTCTATTTATTTTATTAATCTCTTATTATTGTGTAAAAAGATGATGTGAATATTTACTTTTAAATTGAGGATCACAGGAAGATTAGGAACTGCTGGAATCCAAATAAACTAAATAAATTGCTACGTATCACCTCTGCAGACTGAAGAGAGAAGACAAATATAAACACAGAAATGATATTGAAGAAGTGACGTCACACTGTGCAAAACAAACTAAATAATGGAACTGGATTAAACCTGTGTAAAGAGAAGTTTTTTTTGCTTGAGTGGACAAGGAGACAAATCCAGCTCAGTCAGGCTGTCAGTCACACAGCACTTTCTCACTTTGTCACTCCTCTCATGTCACATGAGCTTTCATTTGGAAACTGTGGTAGTACATCAAGATCTTTTGGTGTTTCTAGTATTTTAAGATCAATTATAAATAAGCTGGAAAAGCTGTTTTATTGTATAACATGCAGGATGTTGGTACCAAACGCATGTTCCCTTCCTAACTTCCTAACTAAGTAGATCGGTAGAGAATGAATGAGGTAAGACAGGGTCTGATATCAGTAACACACCTTTCCAGAAAAGCTGGTCGGTCTGGCAGTGGGGCGGGAGCAGAGCTCTGGGAGCTGTCAATCAATGAGGAAAGGCCACGCCCCTCACGAAAGGCAAGAGGATCCAGTAAGGAGCTGGATGAGTAGGAGGAACCACGAGCTGCGAGCCGTGAGGACTGTGATATGGCTTGAGGCTGGGAGGAGGAGGACGAGCTGGAGGACAGAAGGGGACCCAGGAGTCCTGATGCCCGGCGTGGGGAGACGGAGAGGGGAGGAGGAGGCAGGGCCACAGGGGAGGAGGATAATGGCGGCACAAGTGGGAGGGGGGAGGAGGAGCGGGAGCCCGGCTGAGAGAAGGCGTGGTCTCTGGGTGGGATCTGAGGAGGCGTGTCTTCCTGGTCACCCAGGGAGATGGAGCTGGAGCGCGCCTGCGGGTGGTTGGTGCGGGTGGAGAGGTTGTGTCTGGAGGGGCGCAGCGGGGGGACGGGGCTGCGTGGAGGCAGCATGGGCCGGTCCTCGAAGCAGGAGGCGAAGGAGGAGGTGGAGGTGGGGGAGGGAGGAGGCAGGCAGATCTGTCGGTGGGGGCCCAGAGGAGCCAGGGGCATAGGGAGGGGGGAGGAGGGGAGGGAGCGGCCCGTTGCCATGGGAACCTGCAGCTTCACCATCACCTACACCCACAAAGACAGATTACACTGGCATAAAAAATGTGTCTGTTTGTGTTTATCATCCCGCAGACACAGAGGAAAATCAATCCAATCAATGGAATTATACTGACAGTAAATGCCTGCAAGTTAACATGATCACTTATCTATAAACTGAAACTTTCTCCACCTCTCTCTGTAGTTCTTGGAAGAGGTCAGCTGACTGCGACTCGCTCCTGCCCGCCATAGTGGCGCCGGGCGTTCCCACGGTCTCTTCAGTCAATCCCTTGTTGATAGACCGCACCTCCTGGTCCTCTGATTGGTCCTCCAGCTCCGTGGTAACCTCGTCATAAGCTGGCTGAGGGAGGGGCCAGTCCAGGATGGATGGGGTGTCCTGAGGATGAGAGTGATGGACAATGGAGCAGCTGAGAAAGTAGGGTCAGGCGATAGTTAGCTGAAGTGAAACCCAAGCCCCCAGGAAGTGCGCCAGGCTTTGAAGTCAATTTGACATAGTGGCCAAACCATGTAATTACAACTTCCGGGTCCGTCATGTGATTGGCCCCAAGAGACTTTTTCTTACATTGTGAAAGAGACGTCTGTAAATCAGCAATAATTTTTTTTGAGGTACAACAACTAGCCAGAACACTTAAATAGCCCTTATTAAAATCATGATGTCCTAAAAGTTGTAAAATGCATAAATAGCCGAATCCAGAGTTACAGGGTCACTGTGGTTCATGTGAGTGAGCCTGAGACGGAGCGGTTTGGAGCGGGGGCTAAAGGAAGCTCTAGTGCGCTTGCTCTATGGGCCGCACAATGCGGAAGCTATGTGGAAGATTCGGGTAATTTTATACCCTGGAAGTCGAACTTTTTTGGCTTCATGTGAGAAAAAGACTGAATGTGAAATAGTATGTGCTGCTCCAGAAAATGTTGATCATCCTTCCTGTAAACCTCGAACTCTCGATGGACCGCTACAAACAGCAAAGCGAGGGTCAAGTGACGAACGGGAGTAACCGAGCTAGCACTCTAGCCCAGTGATTCCCAACCAGGGGTACTTGTACCCAAAGGGGCACTTCTGCAGTTACCAGGGGGTATGAGGAAAATTGTGAAGCTCAGCTAATTTGAAAAAATAAGCTGATCTTTATAGTTATTGTCACAATAACTTACCTGCTGCAGAAGACATGCCTCAGTTTCCCACCAACCTGAGTCAACTGTAAGAAAGACTAGTTGGGAAAAAAACAACAAAAAGCTCAAAGTAAAGAGACTGTAAATGGTTGAAACAACCACTTTCTGTCACTCCAAATGGTAGCAGTACAAATGCAAACTTGGCCAAAACTGCTAAAAAATACGTTTGAACAATACACCGGGTTTATACAGCGTTAAGCACCTTTCGAGCACGTTCAAGGTACCTAAACCAAAAATTTCCAGACTCTCGAAGCCTTTATCATCACATACTAACTAAATTGTGACTAAATTGTGGCTATATATGCCAGGACACAACAAACAAATATGAAGACGGGATCGTTTCATTTCAAATGTTAAAAGATTTTTGGTTTACATGAGTGATCGTCTCGATGATGAAACACCAGATTATGATATAAATCAAGCATTTTTCAAGGAGTATATTCAAATTCAAGCCTATTCCTAACTTTGAAAACATAATGGTTAAAATTAAGCATTTTCCAAACTTTCAAGACTTTGTACGAACCCTGAACACCATAAAGCCATCCCTTCTATCAAAGGGGTATGATAAGGGGTACTTAGGCCCATCTGACAGGGCTGTGGGGGAACGTCGGACAAAAAAGGTTGGGAACCACTGATCTAGCACACTGACACTTTCAGCTGTCTTTGTCGGTCACGTGACTTTCATCTCGCAGGTTGTAGTGGTCCCTCAAGAGTCTCCCTTTACGTCAAAGATTTATTTTTAAACGCCAGATCATCTCGGCAAAATGCATCATCACTTCAGCTTTCATCAAAATGTAATTTGACTTTAAGTTGTTTTAATTGCTTACATATGCCCTGCCGCCATCGTCACACGGCAGCTTTTACTCTTCTTAGTATTTTCACTTTTTTTTTCTCTAACTGTACCTTCAGTGTGTCCTCATCTGGCTGCCGTGTCTCAGTGAGCGGCGAGGGCGTGGTCGAGCTGAAGCTGTCATCCGTGAAGTCGATGAGCGACACCTCGCTCTTGGCCGGGCGCACGCCGGATCCCTCCCACGGTCGGAGCTTCAGACCCAGGGACACCCCCAGCCTCTTCAGCCCCGACGAGGCGCTGGTGTCGTCATCGTCGTCGTAATCGTCCATCACGGAGTCGTAGAACGGCTCTGGATCCACATGCAAAACACCAGAGTCAGGAAATGACAGCAGCAGCGTTGTATTTAAAGGTGGGATTGCAGACTACAGAGAGGACAGGAAAAGAAGAGAAGACTTACTCTTCAGCAGAACGGCAGGCTGGGGTGGACGAGGAGGAGGTTGCTCTGATAAAGAGAGATTTAGGCATTTAGTTTTATACACGAGCTAGTACCTGACAAGTACAAACACTGTATGAAAAAATGCCACATTTGTTTAAATTTTGGCAGTCATTTACTCTTGGCACGGTTGGGGAGTTTAGTCGGCCTCGCGGTGCCCGGGTCCATCCCGAGGACATCAGGAGGGTCCATGGGGTTCCCCAAATACAGACTGAAAGGGAGCAGACGATAAGTAAACCACATTTAATGGAATAAAGTTGGAGCCGTAAATTCATTCAGCATTGGCTTATATGAAGAACATGTTTATACTGTATATAGGCTAAAAAATGGGAAAAGTAGCAACTGAGCCTATTATTTCTTCACCAAGAATCTGAGCATTGAGGCTTTTTTTCTGTTCTTGCAGCAGCTGTGAGTTTCTCTGGATCTGAACGAGTTCTGAAAAAAGCTTAACAAGTACAACATCTGTAGGTGAAGGACTGGGGTGGTGCACTGCTGCTCTCCAGTGGACAGAGGTGGAAGAAGTACTCAGATCTTTTACTCTAAGCAGAAGTAGCAATACCACAGGGTACAAAATACTCTGTTACAAGTATTAAGTAACAGCACATAAGTACTGGCTTCAAAATATACCCATTATACAGAATAACCTTTTTCAGAATCATATATATATATTATACTACTGGATTATAATTAGTGATGCATTAACATGTAAGCATCACTTAAATGTACTTAAGTAAAGTACAAGTACCTCAAAATTATACATGAGTATTTCCATTTCTTTATACTTCAGAGGGAAATATTTTACATTCAAAAATCAATACAATATTTTCTATTCTATGCTATATTGCTGTACTATATACTATGATACATTTCACCTTATATTCTATATCCCATACTATATTACACTGTACTATATTGTATAATATTATGTTAGTTATACTGTTTTATTACATTATTGTATAATATTATGTTAATATGTTATACTGTTCTATTACATTATGTACTGCATCATATTTCTATATTAATAAGTACTTAATTATATCATTATATATATTACTCTTACATAAACTTTGCGGCTACTAATCTCACCACTATGTCACTGTGTACTGCAGTATTAGTTTGGTTCTGAGTACTGTGTGTATATGTACTGCTTGCCCTGTCATTTTCAGTTTAATTACTTAATTGTTTAATTTTGAGTTGAATTGCATAGTTTCTGTTTTTATTTCTATTCTTATTTTAATTTTAATTTATTTAATGTATTAATTATTAATTTTTTACTGCTCCGTTTATTTATTTCCGTCCTTGTCTTAAAATGAACCCTAGAATAAAACCTTCCATTTACTGTTTTATTGTTTTATTAGTGAGTATAATTAACCTGTCGATGCGATCTGCATGTCCCCAGCTCCTGTGAGGGTCCGTGTCTCCGTGTCCAGTGTGGATGAAGGAGTGTTTGAGCGGTCGGCTGATGTCGTGGGCGGACAGACCGGCGACCGACGTCACCACGTGACGAGGAAACTGACCGACACGCAGCGTCCCCCTGTTCTGACCTCGCCACCAGTAGTGCTCCGCCCTGAAAACACACATATGGACAAAAACAAACACTGAGGTATGAATAAAAATTTAAAAAAGCAATTCCAGCAGTTCAGGGAGACATGGGCTGAGTACTAATATGAGTACAATGAAAAGTGATATGATCCGATAGTGGGATCGTCTAATCAAAATGGCAGAGGACAGAATAAATAAGGAGTTATTGAGGAGGTGGATATACTGTATATCTACAGGAATGATTTGTGTTGTAATGTTAACTTTATTAAAAATAAGCTTGTATTGAAGTTTGAAGAAAAATGCTTTCCAAAATATCTTGTCAAAGCCAAAATGAAGGACATACATGCACGTCCAACAAAAGTTTGGCCCTGAATCACATGCACACATTTATCTAGAAGCTAAAAGATCGTTAGTTGCACAGTTGAGCTGTTCCTCCACTGGCCATTGAGGTTGGTTTTCTTTTGTTCTGTACAAATTATGAAGATTTAAGAGAGTTAATGTTCCATGAAATGGCTCGACAAAAGCCTGAAATATTCAGGCGTACAGGTGAGTGAAAATTGGAATGTTTTTTTAATTTTGATGTGTTTAAGTTTGCTAACTTTATCTCAAAAGCCTGCAAAAGACGGCAAGACAGATGATTTAATTAGCAATTATTCTGATTTCTACAGTGATACATAGTACATGTTTTTGTCAGTGATTTGTTGTAGACACGGTACTGATGATCTGAAGATTGTACCGTGAAAGATGCTTTAGTTGTTGAATGAATGTATGGTGTCTTGGGCATAACTTTATGCAAGACACAATAATAAATTGAAACTACCTTCTACTCTGTTTACCACATAACATGTTGACTGCTGTATCCCCATATTCTACTAGTAGAGATACAATTCAACAATAATGGGACTTTCCTGCCTCTGTCACATGAATACACTTAACGTATAAATGACCCCGGAAATCCAGCAATGTCTTGTTAACTTGTGGGTTTTCACTGGGGCAGTGATACACACACACAGAAGACTGAACAGATGTGAGTCTGTCATCATCACCGGACGCCACAATATTTCTATAATGAGCCAGCAGCAGGGCAGTAATTACAGTAATTTTCCACAATGCAAGGAATCCAGTGCCAACAAAGGATGCATTTGTTGTCTTTTTGTTAAAATACTGCTTTGTGTACAAGAATTAAATTACAAGTTGAAGGACTGCACGTGTTGCATAACAAACAGTCCCACACTGACCTTCCCTCTATGATGGTGATGACATCGTTCATTTTAATCTGGAGCTTGTCTTCCTCCTCAAAGTCCTGCAGCGCTCTCATATCTGTAGGCATGGTCTGTAGAACACACACACACACACACACACACACACACACACACACACACACACACACACACACGTCCGATGAGTTATTACTGTCTTTAGCAGGGTCATACAGACAAACAGAAAAAAACACTTCATGTCATTTTGTATAATTGTGATTTATTTGTTTCCACTTGCTCTCCCTTTACTGTCCTTTATTTGCCTGGTGCTCCACTTTGGAGACAAATTAGTTTAGAGCTATTACAACACAATTAATCTGAGTGGTTGACTTGATTTGGTCGAATTTGTTATTAAAATTCATCCGAGTTTGTCGAATCTGTTTGGGCAAATTCATCAAACTGACCAATTTCTGTTGACATATGTGTAAGATTTTGTTCTGCAGAGAATTTCTTTAATATAATCGAAATATAACACACCAAAATCTCAATCAACATGGTTAATTTCTGTGCGTGTGAGTGGAAACTGCTGATTGCTCTGTCATGCAATATGCTAAATTGCTGAAAAACATGCTACATTGCAAACAAACAAAAATCTGGCAAAGCAAGTTGGCTGAAGCTTCTTGAGCTACAACTAAAAATAATCTTAAAGGTGAATTCTACCTGAATAGCTACATCACATCTACATAATTAATTTCCGATGATTCTCTTCCTCCGACCAAAAGTAAACACAGAAATTAGCAAGGGGCAACTTGTCGGATATTTGAAGTGATTTATGTAAAATTGAGTTTATCTGGAAAGCTATAGGAGGCTCGTGTTGCTTGAATATATGTAGTTTTGTTGGTGTCACGCACAGAATGAACTAAAATTTGAGAATAAGAATTAAGAATTTCCCTCCAAGCTACAGCTTTCAGATATACCCACATTTCTGAACGCACCTCATCAGATCACACTCACCTTTAAAGTTACTGTACTCAATTACATTTGTGCTGTCTCGTACGGTTTATATTATCTGTTATGGTAAAGGGCTTATGTATCTCTGTTATTTACATATTTGCTGAAAGACTTATGAAGTAACTACAAGCCTTCATTCAGTGTTGTTTTGACTAAAACTACTGCGCTACCTCGAGCAGGAAGTCTCTGAGGGCGACGAAGGTCGGTCTGTCCTCAGGTTTGGGGCTCCAGCACTGCAGCATGACGTTGTAAATGTCCTGAGGACAGTCGTCTGGTTTACACAGCCTCTCGGCCTCCACGTCCACCTTGTGGAGGATCTGCAGACACATAAATAACAGAATGTGAAGAACTTTTGTTACCTGGTGAATTTTTTAAATTGCGAGACGCTGCAATTGTTTGTGGGTTAAGATTTTTTTTAGAAAACTTCATATGCAAGAACTTATTTTTTGTCCAAAACAATCATTCTTCCCTCCCTGAACTTTTATAACAAAGTAGAAAATCCCTTAGGAAAGGTGTGTGTGTGTGTGTGTGTGTGTGTGTGTGCGCGCGCATATGCAAGCACCTGGCTCCCATTAAGGCCCAGCCACGGCTCCTGTCCATGGGTGAACATCTCCCACAGAGTGACCCCAAACATCCAGGTGTCGGACGCATGAGAGAAAGTACGAGACTTCAGAGACTCTGGAGCACACCTGGAGAGAGACAGAGAGAGAGGGTGGCAGAGGGAAGGAACAGCTGTGGAGAGCAAGAGAGGCCTGGAGCAAGCTACAAAACACACATTATTTTGAGTGACCAGGACGCTCTTCTCACCATGGGAAAGGGATTTTGTGGCCCTCCTCCATGATGTATTGGTCGGTGTGTTTTGGCAGCGCCCTCATCAGACCAAAGTCTCCGATCTTCACCATTTCATTGGTGGACAGCAGAACGTTGCGGGCGGCCAGGTCCCTGTGGAGGAAACGCTTCTGCTCCAGGTAGGCCATACCGCACGCCACCTACACACCCACACACGATGATGCCATACATTGTGTGTCGTGTGACGTGAATAGTGGTTCCATCATTTTTTCTTTCTCCTACTTCTTAAGCTAAACAAACTATTTAAACCCCCCTTGGATGAGCTGGAAAATGCATCGTCACAAAGACCAAAGACCACAAGGGACCAGGTTACTAGTACATATTGCTGATAATACATACTTTTACTAAAGTAAGGTTTTGAGTGCAGGACTTTTACTTGTAGAGGAGTATTTTCAGTGTGGTATTAGTACTTTTACTTAAGTAAAGGATCTGAATACTTCTTCCACCACTGGACAGAGAGGGAGTGACAGATCTTCAAAACAACATGTCCTTCATTGGCAAAAGAAATACAATACTTGTTTTTGTACTTTACTAAGAATTTGTGCTGCTTGACTGGTTTGTCTTGACTTTGATGTTTTTCCATGTTCTGCTGGATGACTTATAAATAACAATCCACTAGAACACTGACATTTGCTGCATAATAATTATTTGTCCCGCAGTATTTTTAGTGTATTTTACATTGTGACTCAGACATGGTGGAAGCAGCATTACTTGTTTGTTTGGAATAAACTATAAATGTTGAACTTCATCAGCAGAAAATCTAAGGAAGAAAACAGCAGCCATACATCTCTGGGCACTGCAGTAATTTATCACTTCCACTTCCTCTCATGTGTTTCATCTTTTTGGTGGTAACTGACCTGCACAGCGTAGTTACACAGACAGAAGATGAGGATGTGACCCTGACGCTTTCTCAGACGATCCAACAGGGAACCCAGAGGGGCCAGCTCAGCCACCTACACACAAACACACACAATATGGAACTAAAACACTCAGCTCAGCACATTTACATATCCAATTTGTGTCTACTTTTTGTGATCCGTGTGTATTTGTGCATGTTTGAGAATGAGTGTGTGTGTGTCTTACCATCTTCATGGGCTGTGTGAGGACGATGCCGTACAGGCGGATGAGATTCTGGTGGTTCAGCGAATGCATGGCGTTCACCTCTCTGATGAAATCGTCCAGACCATCTGAGTCCAACACGCCTGCCTTCAGACACTTCACGGCCACTGACAACTGGAAAGACAGAGAGGCAGAGACGATAGCCGCTTAACAAGTCATTGCAACATTTCATAACACAACCTGAGCTCACATTTCATGCATTTATGCTCTCGACAGCATGTTATGCGTTTCCTTGTTAGCGTGGTACCTGTTTTTTTCCCATAATAATCTACTGTGTCTCTGCGTCTCACCACTCTGCCGTTGGGTCCAGTCCACTCTCCTCTCCGCACCACCCCGAACGTGCCATCTCCCAGCCGCTCGAACAGCTGCAGCTCCGACTCCCGGATCAGGCAGGTGAGCGAGGCTCCCGGCTCGCTATTGGCTGCTGCCGCGCTGGACGACGCCCCCGGAGTTAAGGGCTGCTGGGGGTCGGCGTCGGGTCGTTTCACTGGAAACACCTACAAAGGCCCAGAAGCAGAAACTGGTGACAGGTTTTCCTTGTTGTGCTCATAAACAGACAAGATTTTTGATTTGATTTATTTATGAATCTATAACTATAAATTAAAGTGAGAACACTTATTTCCAACATGGCGGATGTTAAGATGTTACAAGACAGATACAAAACATGTGACATAATAGAAAACAATATAATATTAAAACCAAAACTACACCAAAAAAAATAAATATTGCATCACATAAACATACATCAAGTAAAATTTCATTAATAACCCGTCACCTAAGTCCATAAATAACCTGTGAGTTTTATGGTGTGTAAGTGAACTTGTTATTGTTTACTTTTATAATATTCCGACCCCTGCATCCTCACTACATGTTGCTCTGAATAATATTGTTATTAATGTGTGTCGGGGAACGTCGCAGTGTTGCAGATGGCAGTAGTCTTCAGTTTGTTCCATAAAGGGTCATAAAAATGCAGTTTCTCTTTCCAGGCACGACTACAGTGCAAGCTGCTATGGTGTTTTGCTAAAATATAAAATATACATTTGCATTATATGAAATCCATTTTACAGTAACAAATAAGTTATTTCACTTTCTGTAAATATACATCCTGCAAACATGTGAGCAGCCTTCTGTCAGCATTGGAAATCAGTTATCTAATAGAAGAAATTTGTTTAAAATTTTAATAAAAGTGTAACTTATCTCATTTGGCATTCAAACTTTTGTTCAGTTGGTGGTGAGACATTGAGGTTAAGGAGTCAGAGAATAAATGTTACCAAATACAAGGCTGTGTGTGTGTGTGTATGCAATAACAGTAATGTGATACTTTACTGATCCCTGTGAGGACATTTTTCCTTGCAGGAACATCAGAATGCAAATGTCTTTGCAATGTCGAGCTAAATATTTGTTCGTGTGCGTGCGTGCGTGTGTGTGTGTGTTTGCAGGACAGAGTGGTACTGTACCTTGCTCATCCAGGACTTGCGTTTATAAAGGGCTCTTCTCCTCTTGACTGCCTCCCAAAGCCTCCTCTGACCTGAACCAACACCATCACAAACACACAAAACATTATTTATTTAGAGTTTAGATGATTCTTACGATGAGCACAAATAAAACTCAAACCCAGGGATGCAGAAATATCAGATATAACAAATATTCTCAGCATCTCCATATGAATATGAAACATAAACCTTGATTTTTACTAAAATATGCACTAGATATTCCTTCAAAACAGTGTCTGGAGTAAAATGGAAACAGGTGATAACAGGACGTACCCGGGCGTCCCATGCCGATCTTCTCCAGGTCTTCATTCTTGACGTAGTCGAAGTGGGAGAGTCGCGTGACGTTGAGCTCATCACGGATCCGCAGGAAGTACTGCTGCAGCTGCACATCTGTCAGCAGCTCCAGAAGCCACTCTGTCCCCTCCTCACACTGCATCTGCACACACACACACACGTACCTTGTATTACTATACATGTGAGGACGCGTTCAGTGACAAATCATTATGCCCTAAGTGCACATTCGAATCTAATTCTAACTGTGTTTTTAGCTTAAATTGTTCATTTATTATTAGAGTGTGATGTTAATGGACAGTGTTAATGTGCTAGGAGGAGCTACTCTAAATTATGGATGACAGTGCAATGACTACAGCATCCACTCAATACATAAAAATCCCTTTAAAAAAACATGCTATACCCCCATAAGTTTTTTCGTTTTTACACGTCAGTTTTTTGGATTAAACAAACGAGATATAATGTGTTAGTTAGTGAGCTTTAGAGATGCTGGCAGGTAGATTTCTTTTCCCTTTGGACAGAACCAGGCTAGCTGTTTCCCCCTGTTTCCAGTCTTTATGCTAAGCTAATCTAAACTAACCTACTGAATTTCCCCCAGAATGTCAAACTACTGCTTTATTTGAATAACTTGGAACGCAAACTCTGTGTCAGCTATTCCTTAATTTAATTTTTCACCCATCTGGATCTCAACATGATGTCACATCATCTATGTGCCAAGTTTTAAGTGGGAATGAGAAGAATTTACCAGGAAACATCAAAAATGCCAAGAAATTCACATTATTTAAAGCCATCAGTGTGTTTGGATTTCATTTGTTCCCAATCAAAGACGTATTCTTCTCACTTTCTATCTCTGCAAAGACGTGATTATATTATGATTTTTGAGGCAAATACTGATATCAATAGAGAGAGAGAGAGGTGAGAGTTTAAGTCTGTATTTACATGAACACATAAACATTTTCGATAAGCATCTCTTAAATTAGTTTTTTTAAGGATTGTGACCAAGATACAGTATACTGTATACTGAGTGTGACATTTGACAGTGCTCTCTGGTGTACAAACAACATAACTAAGAAATTATTGGACATATTTTATCGGTGTAGCTTCACACCTGATCCTCATAGGTGAAGGAATAAAATAAAAGACTAGTGCTGAAACAATTAATTGATTAAGTCAAATGCATAAAGCAAAAACCTCTGAAATGTAATGATTTTTTTTTGTTGTTTTTTTCTGTTTTATATCACTCTAAATGTAATAGCTTTTGGTTTTGGATTGTTGGTCAGACACTTTGGAGTAATGCTACACAAATTTTGGTTGTTTTTAAGGTTTGTTGCTTTTTCAGATTTCTCTGATTGTTGCTTTTTTGCTTCCTTGTGAATTACTGGATAATTTAAGTCCTTTAAGATCTTTAAAAATTATTAAAAACAAGAAAACGAATCAGTCTTTGGTTGAACTGGTCTAAACTGGTGGACATACAGTATGCAAGCAGGTTGGGAACCACTAGATTAAACAGTTAATTTAAATTCAAATCTAATATAGTCTGTCGTTGCAGCCCTACAATACACATATGATCACAAACACACACATACACTTATATTCTCAAAAAAAATGTCATCCTACACAAACACACACAGCATCTACACACAAACACACACACACACACACACTGTAGGCCTAATTACAGAGAGAGAAGAAGAAATCACTGCATGTTCATCCACAACTTCAGACTTTACCATTTGTCCACCGACACTTTCTCTGATCCTCCCGTCTCTCTCCTCTTCGTCCTCATCCTCCCCCTCCTCCTCTCCTCTGGTGTAGGGGAGTCGCTGGTACATGTAGCTCTCCCCCATACTGTAGCAGCTCCTCTCGTCCTCTCGCCTTGTCTCCCTCTCTCTCTCTCTCCCTTTCTTTTTTTAAATTTTTATTGGCTCTCCTTTTCCTGTCTAGCTGCTGTGCAGTGAAGGCGTCAGCTCTGCGTCTCCGAGTCTAGCTTGCTAATCTCCTCTCGGCTCCGTGACCTTCTCTGCTCAATCGATAGGCGCATGCACACGCACGTACACAAACGCACCGGGAGGCATTTGACGCCACTCTCTCCAGCCGTATTACCTAAAAGCTATCTATAAACCCTCTCTGTCCTCCCTCCCACTGGTTCTTTCTCTCCCTGCTGACTCACGGGTTCCTGCAGCGTCGGACACCTCCATGCTTCCCTTTCTCTCTCCATCGTTTCCCTCCCTCCTCTCCTCTCTCCAGCTCTCCCTCTCCTTCTGGCTCGGGCAGCCGAGCCCACTGTCTGATGTTAAATAATTCAGCAGCTCTAACAAGAGGATGAGGGGGAGGGAGAGGGAGATCGTGGAGGAAGGAGGGGAGGAAGTGTCGATACAAATAGGTGGACAGATGGATGGGTAAATGGATGAATGGTCAGACCAAAGAGAAATAACAGGGAGATGGTTCCCAGCATGCATTTGATAGATGCCGACATGCAGATGGTACAGCAGCTAAGCAAGACATCAATCCAAACACGCATAACATTTTCCAAAGGATACAAATATGATGTGGTACATTTGAAAATGGAAAATCAGCTTTGGAAGAAACGGTTGCATTCAGTCATACAGTGTGAAACTGGTTCCAGTGTGGTTTTATATCACTGTAAACTGAGTATTGTTTGAGTTTTGGACTGTTGGTTTGACAAAACAAGTAATATGAAGACATAACTTTGGGCCCTGGAAAATTATGATTGACATTTTCCACAATTTTTTGGCCTTTTTTCAGAATAAACAGTTGATCACTTAATTGAAGAAAATAATCGACAGATGAGTCGATATTGAAAATAATAGTTAGTTTCAACCCTAGATCCATTTTTTAAGACATTTATCAAGAAAAATATGTCAAACAGTTGCTGGTTTCAGCGTCTCAGATGTGATGACTGCTGCTTTTCTCTGTTTAATATCATTAATAATTGAATACTGTTGACTGTTGGACAAAACAAGAAAATTAAAGATGTCCTCTTGGGTTCTGGGAAATCATGATGGGCCTTTTTTGTTATATTATATAGACAAAACCATTCATTGATTCATCTAAATCATAATGGAGAAATTACGCGATAATGAAAATAATTCCTACTTTCAGCCCTTTATTTAGCCCTGCTAACAGTGTAGCGCTCGGGATGGCGAGGACTGAAATATCTCAGCAGCTATAAGATGGACTGCCATCACATGTGATACAGACATTCATGCTCCTCTCATTTGTGACGTTCGTGATTCCCTGACTTTTGATCTAGCGCCAATATTTCAGTTTATGACCAAATGAAATTCCCATCAGCCTCAGCTGTACTTTGTGTCAAATGTTAGCATGCATAGTAGTAATACACATGTTGGGCTTTTTAAAGCTGATTCTGATATTTTTTTTGGACTAAACATCTTATAAATGTGACTGTTTTAGGCAAGAAAAACCTAAATAAATTAAAATAAATCAAATTACACACCTGTCAGTGTAGAAAAGGTTTTGAAACAACATTTTGACAATAACATGCAGAGATAACATTTTCAGAAAATACTGAATTAATAAATATAATGTGACATTTTGTGATTTCTTTTAAAATAAAATTTAAAAATCTAACAGAGTTTGGTTGGTGGCTCGTTAAACTGTCTATATACTTCTTCGTCATCTCTGTATCCACATCTTCTCTAGATGTATCAGGGATAATATCCTTCAGTTAATTCCTTCATTTTACACAGCGTGTTGCAAACTACCAAATCAAATCTTTAAACATCAAGATGCCCTTTCACAGACAAATTAATGATGATAACATGAGGGAGATCTGAGCGATATCACAGCATTAATTCACTTCTTGTTCAGTGTGTTTGGTAGAAGCTTATCCACTGCTTGCACTGAGCTCTTAACAAAATGTACAAAAAACCCCAATCTGCCTGATCCTGTGAGCTTCATTCAAAAAATAATGAGTAAGAACTAATATGAATGTGACTCTGGTGCGTGTTTGTTTTTGAAATTTGCATTTAGAAACAAGGGTTTAAAGCCAGGATAAACAGTAAAACACAAACAATCTAATAGTGCAGATTGAGAAGACGATAAAAGAAAGAAACAGTGACAAGAGTGAGATACTGAGCTATCACCATTAGCAACTGCGGCGCGGACTGCAGCAAGCAATGGCAGACTGTGTACCGTACATGCCTGTACGTTTCACATGTGTGTGCCTTGTTGTGCATCTGTGGCCTCAATGAGCACAAATTCAGAGCTTTCATCTCTGTGCGTGCACGAGTTTTATCGAGGGCGATGCTCTAAATATAGGGAAGCTAAATTTAGCTTACGTCCACTGGCATGAGGAGTGTAGCCGTGTGAACGGAGCTGCTTTACTTTGCTGTCATCTCGGCGTCAGACACCTGAGATTCAGTCAGGACTAGAAGATGAGGATGAGGATTTATTGTGTCTCCACTGACTCATTACAAACATCAGGGAAACAGCAGTTTTCGGAGCAGCGTTCCTCTAATTTGGTGCATTTACAGTTGAATCAGAGATTAGAGGCAGAGCATAATGCAATAATGCAGAGAAGGAACATTTAACAGCAGCCGACATGCTAATTAATCAGACAGCAGAGTGGAAAAGGAGGAACTAGTTAAAATACCTTTCATAAAGTTTTAGTTTTGCAGTTATGTCCACTAGGACTGCAAGTAACGATTATTTCCATTGTCAATTAATCTTAATCGATTAATCAAACTATGTTTTGTCTGACTAACAGTCTAAAACCTTAAGATATTCAGTTTATTGGTACTTCTACTCCACTACAATTCAGAGGGAATTATTGTATTTTTTACTTCACTACATTTATTTGATAACTTATATAATAATATAATATACGTTACTCTGAAATGGGCCATTCTGCATAATGATTACTTTACCTTTTATTTTGACGCTAATACTTTTGTACTTTTACTTAAGTAAAATTTTGAATTTTGCATGATTTTTACTTGTAACAGAGTATTTCTACGCTGTGGTATTACTACTTTTACTTAAATTAAAGATCTAAGTACTTCTTGTGTTATTGGTGCAGTAGACGTCAGTACAGGCAGCCAGTCCTCTCTGCAATGATCTCGTGCAGTTTGTGTGTTTAACTGGTCTCACCCTGCAGACGTCTTCTGGTGGATCAGGAGGTTAAAAGCTGCAGTCAGGAGTGACCGAGGTCACTGGAGGTCACCTGGAGGAGGCCATGGATGGAGAGACCCACATCTGAACACACACAAAGAAAGACTTACTTCCAGAAACACACAAAATAAATGTAGAATCTAAAATGTAGTTAAATGGAACTGTTGAAGTGAACTGAACTGAGCGACGGTGATAAACCAAATTTAATTTTCACCCAAATTATTAATAAACACCAAATGCTCCATCTGCAGGGTTCGTACAAAGTCTTGAAAGTTTGGAAAATGCTTAATTTTAACCATTATGTTTTCAAGGTAAGGAACATGCTTGAATTCAAATATAGTCCTTGAAAAAAGCTTGATTCTCAACATAATCTGGTGTTTCATCATCGACACAATCACTCATTTAAACCAAAAATCTTTTAATATTTGAAATGATGATGATTTTGAAATGATGATTGATATGATGTTTGTCATCTCCTGTTGTTTATAGTAAGAATTTAGATGTGATGATAAAGGCTTTGAGAGTCTGGAGGTGTTTGGTTCCTTGAAAGTGCTTGAATTTTACTCTTAAAAAGCTGTACGAACCGTGCATCTGTCTCTAAACAGAAGACAGCAGAGTCGTTCACAGCCAAGACAGACTAAAGACAGAAAAAAACTGAGAAAGACAGTGAACACGGACAGGCAGACCTGGCAACCAATAGCGGATTTTGTGGGAGGGCAGGAGGAGCAGCTGACCCAGGGACCACACCCACCAAGGGGCCCCATAAGGAGCCCATAATCACACCATCCTTTCCTTTTTTTTAAAATATTTGTTTGTTATCTTAAATGTAATTTAACTGTTTGTTTCTTTCTCTTTGCTGTTTTGGTAAAAAAGTTTAGTCTCAACTAAATCAAGTCTCCATCAGGGTCGTAGCTACAACTGAGGGCCCTGAGGTCATATCTGTGTTGTTTTTTTTATAGGAATTTGTTTTGGGTTTTTAGCAACTTGCAGGATGTTAATATTCTACAATTAAAAGCTAGTTAGTGGATTTCTGGAGCACGCTGTCTGGTTTGCAGTCTATTTAAGGTTTTGAGAGTCTTCATTAGAGTTAAAAATGTAAAACTTATTTTTGAAGACACAGCACAAGTACACCTACCTCATTCACCTGCACCTCGCTGGAAGCTGCTCAGAGGATTCAACACTCAAGATATTTAAATTTGACTACTTTTAGGGCAACAAAAAATAAATAAATCAAGGATTCTACAGAGCCCTCGTGGGCCTTTGTTTTTATCTTGTTTTACTTCAACAGAATTAAACTTAAACGTATAAAAAATAAGGACAGAAACAGAGAGGAGGAGGGAGGACGGAGGGGAGGAGATCTATTCATTAGAGCTGAACAGATCTTAATTGATCCAGCCTCACAGTCGCTCCAAAGCTGATTAGCCCGCCTGTCGGTCAGTAAACATCTCACCATCACAGTCTCTCCCCTCCTGACCACGAGTCAGTCTTTATTTTGTTTTATTTTATTATTCATTTACTGTATTTCGTTTTGGTGCAACATGTCGCATCTTCCAGAGAGTAACGAGCAGCCAGAAAAAAAACAGAGAGCCCCCCGGAATACCGACCTGTGAAGACGGGCGCTTTGCGGGAGAACCAGTCCCTTCCTGCGGGCAGTCAGAGCTCCGTCCGCCGCTCTCCGCAGCGGGAAGCCGCGCTGTTTATCGGGAATCGGTTAATTTCAGCGAATCCGTTATCTCTCTCTCTCCTCCGTTAATTCCGGGACTCTCCCCTGTTCGCCCGCCGGGATGAGCGTCACGTCACGTGCGTAACCCTCACGAAGCGCTCCGGTTAACGCTGCCGGCCCGCAATAACCGCAATAATTGCACTTCCTGTGTGGAGGTTCAAGCTTCAAAATAAAAGCGCAGGTTCTACATGACCAGCACAAGGGTCGTAACATTTTTACATTTTTATTATTTTCAAATTTTACCTTTGATACGTGATTAATCTAATTTAAAAAAATAAATAAATTAATATTTATATTCATAATACTGTTAAAAATACTGTGCTGTTAAATGTTTTTAGTTGCAACTGCACAGGTATAATGGAACATACAGGGAATTAAATTGAACACTTAAGCCATTTATCTTTACTTGCTCCTAAAAATGTACATTTATTTACTAATTACAAGATCTCAAAATATTATTTGTATTATATTGTTAATTTTTGTGAGTGCTAAAAATCCTCAAAAACAGATATTACAAATTATCTGTAAAACAGCACTCCATTAATTGGGGCATATTAGTGGCTGTAATTTTCCACTTTGTGCATTACTCTGTCCTATTGATGGCCTAAAAAAATAAAATGAAATAAAATGAAAAGTCAGCCATGTTTACCAAAACAGACATTTTCAAAAATCAGCCTTTTAATGCTGCTGCCCAAGAAGCACGACCATCATAGTAATCAATGTGTCTGATATTTGAGAAGCAGCAATAACAGGTGGCCTTTGGAGTGGACACAGGATGTTGATATTCTAGCTTTAGTGCAGCAGCCCTTGTGGACTAAAGCAAAACTAAAATCTCTCTGGTGGAGAAATGGTGGAAAACTTTACCAACACCATAAACACAAATGTCGGTCCTGGCATAGCTGGGAGCAAATGGTGCTCTTCATCTGAAAAACAGACCAGTGGAAGTAAAAAAAAATAAAAAATAAAAAAAAAAAGTTTCTTAAATGAAAAATGGCATTCTCATGAACTGACACTGTCCCAGCTAAATCAGTTTCTCCTAAGTGTTTCTATTTTCTGAGCATTTTAGAAGAACAAGGGTAAAACAAAATAAAAACTGTGGCACCTAAACAAGAACGATGGAAACAAGCCGAGTATCCTCTGCAGTGAATTCCTGTTCTTCATGATAGAAACTAACATCAGTCATAGATTTACTGGATGCTATAAGCCAGAAGGGTTTATTACACTTTTCTGCTGAACATGGAGATCACAGAAAAAAAAAAAAACCTTCAGAAATCATACTGAACAGATTCATTATTTCAACATAACGTAACTATTTTAGTTACACAGTGAGCGGAAAATTTATTACCCAGCCAGCCGTAACCTTACGTTTAATTCTTGAGACAGATCTAGGAAAGCAAAAACAGGCTTTAAAAAACAGTATGAAGCTCAACAGAACGGACACGAGGAAACAAACAAACATGTAATTATCTGAATTATGAAACATTGACATTTTGTTTGCTGTTTGAGTGTACGTTAAAGTAAAGAAAGTGGATTTTAATGGAGTTCATATTATGGATTCAATGGAGTTAACTGACTTGATACTTTTCTTTTAACATGTTTTTTTTTTAACTTTTACAATAGTATCCAAGCTCTGGGCACAATTATTTACCTTTTTCGAATATTGATCATCATATTCCTCTTAATGCTGCTTCAGAGGCCTGACAATATTCTGACCAACTTTTATGGGAAGGAAATTAAATAAAATATCATGTACCAGCAGCTTTGATACAAAACAATATTTTTGTATCTAAAGAAAGAAAACAAAAACACATATTGGTTGAACCTTAATTTGAGCATTTGTAATATGTTCCAAGTCTGTTGAGCTACATCTCAGTAAAGCAATACAGCAACATGCAGTGAAGAGGAAATATGTCACTGAAATGCATGCAGAAGTCAGAGATTTGTGACTTGAGACGTGAATTCAAATACACGAAGTGTTATACGAAGAAACACAAGAGAGGTTTGGAGGCAACGAGCCAGAACAGACTCTGCTGCAGGAGGGTCATCGCATGATACAGAAATCTGAGCAGAAAAATGGGGGGGAAAACAACAAAGCAAACACACACACACACTCTCTGGAGGTCAGGAGGACTGTGCACACACACATAATCCAAGAAGACAAAAAAAACAACTAATAAATATGTCAAGTATAAAACTCTGGGAAACACTGTCCCCGATAAGTTGTTCCACCCTTTAAGTGAAATATGAGAGACACTGCTCCCGATAAATACACATGTAAAAAACACACACACACACACACTGGTAGGCAAAAACTACCATCACTGCTTGTCATTATGGAAGGCACTGCTCCCGATAATGGGTTTTAATTATGGAAGGCACTGCTCCCGATAACTTTATCATACTATTATTAACTGTTCCAAAGTAGACTGTGCAACGCAAATGGCTTTCTCGCAAATTATGGAACCAATCAGCTCAGTTGTTGCGCTAAAAAAGGGGTTTGATACCGTTTTTTTTGTTGTTGTTGTTTTTGGATGGCTTTTTGAGCTTTTTTTTGTTTAATTTAGCATTCACTTAATTTATCTCTGGGCTTGTGGTTTATAAATAAAAATGTCCCAATTTCAAGACAGATAAAGTTTTCTCTCTGCTCTTAGTCTAGTTTTTGACAAATTTAAATACTCACACAATATCAGGAAAAACTCTTTTCTACCCTTCATTTCTCCCTTTTCATGCTTTTTAAATAACCACTTCGATGACAGAGTAAAGTGCTGCTGGTGTGCACCACTTTATCACAAAGTAATTTTAGAAAAATTACCATTTCGATGGGAATCCACACAAACAGGAAGAAATGAAGGCCATAAAAAATAAAAATCTAAACTTTTTCAGGGGCTCCATTTTGTCAGCAACAGTTGAGGAGTCATTTTCTGTAGCAGATGCTGCCGGAGGATTAGACAGTATAACCGTCATAATTATGGAAGGCACTGCTTCCGATAACGTCGTATAAAAAGACAAACAATAAGTTTATAGTGGGCACTGCCACTGATAAAATAACTTAAGTATAAATAAGGTTTCTCAGTGTTCTGATGGCAAGAGGTCACAGCAAAGGCTTTGACTGGTCCGATGTGTTGGAGAGGAGGAGGCAGATTCGTCAGTAGCCTTTAATTTCTTCAAGTATTTGGTTCACAGTTTTTAAGAATGCGTTTAATACTTTTTTTTTTTTTTTACCTCCTCCTGGATCTTTGTGGGGTTAAGACCCCCCAAAACCTTATTATAAGCCTGTTATTAAAAGGTGGGGCTTAGACCTCTGATTGACAGCTTGTGTTTAAGTGCTGATATTGGAGCTCCTCCCTCTGCTCAACCTCAAACTTCATTTCTACAACTCACACACTCACACACACACCCAACGGTCACAACTCCCCGGCAGCCTTCTTTAGATTTCGTTGTCGATGTCCCAGATGTCTCCCGCCATGGCGTTGGCACTTCCCTGCAGGATCCAGGTGGCCAGGGCCAGCTGGGTGCGGAGCTGCTCCATGTCGGTGGTGTTGGCGGTCTCGGCGATGGATGCCAGAGTGTGGGAGCCCCGACCCAGCAGGAGGTGACGGAAGGGGGTCTCAATGGGAGACACGTACGGAGAGAGGAGGGTGTGCTCAGCCTAGAAGGATAAAGAAAAGAAGACTATGATACATCTGTAAGGTATGAAGATGTTTAAATGTACTTTAAAGCTTCAAGATGGAGATGATTTTACAGCAACAGTCCAGCTAATGCAGCAGTTCTGGCATATTACAGAGATAATAAAAAAGGGACTACGACCTCCGATTCTGAACTCAGCAAATTATTATGGCAACTTAAGAACCTCCTTCTAAATCCAGTCTTGGATAAATACCTCAGATCTAGTACTGCACTCCCAGATCTTCAGTATCACCACACTACATTTTTACTGTCTACTCTCAAGATCATACATTTGGCAAAAAAAGAGAAAAAATGTTTTAGGATGATGGAGGACAGGCATCGAACGCTTACTCAGATTTGTGCTCTTTACTTATTCTTTGACCAGACTTCTGATTTAAATTATAAATTCTGCTAATTTTGTTACGTGAAAAAAAAAAAGGTTTTTAAATAAAAAAAACATGGTTACAATTCTCAAAGTAAGCTACATAAAATTATCATTTTGGTATCCAGGAATCTTTTTCAGCACTAATATCAAATTTCAAACATCAACCAGGCCCAGAAATGTTCATGTAAATCACTGTTCAAGTTTTTGTCTAAGCTTTCCATCATTAGCATGTTTCAAATTCTATTTTTTTTTTTGTTTTTGTTTTTTTAAATGGGGCAATTAGGCAACCAATAGGGAGGCTTACTGCAGCAGAATGTGAAGGCACACATGATGAAAAATTATTAAGTCAGGGATCAGTAAATGATGCAACAAACCAGGGTCATCTCTGGCAGCCGAAGCTAAAACAAGCACACAGTAGACCAACTGATCAGTTTCTTCTCTTTAGTAAATAATCAATTTAACGCTCAGTAACCGTCTCTGTCACATAGCAGCAGAATCATGATATCTAGACTATAAAGGGTTTGATGAATGATTTTTGTATATAGTCTTAAAAACGTGCGAGTGTTTTTAAAAAGTGAAGTCAGAGATATTTTTGCCCCATCTAAGTTTGGATACTTCCGATGTATCCAAAGCTGACCTTGGATCAGCAAACCCTCACACACCCAAAAAAAAGGAACGCACACATTGCCAGGTTGGGGATTGTGGATTACTGGTTTTTAGTAAAATAACCAACCCTGCTTTTAAGAACTGAACTGAATTAACAACATTTTAAACATCTGTAAATATGTAAAGCGTCTTACCCTCATGATCCTGTCGTTGAGGATCCGACAGGCCTCCTTGTCGTTTACATCAGTGTTGGCGAAGGCTCTGTTGATGCCAGTAGCGGCTCGCTGGAAGGAGCCGCGTGCTTGGTTCAGCCAGGTGGGATTCACTTCCTTCAGCTGACCAGACTGTAGGACAAAAAGTCGAATAAACATCAACATGAACAAACATATTCCGGTCTTTATAGCTAGATGTCAAAAGCATAATTCATAAAAAAAAACAACATTCAGGCATACACTGTAGTGCCTTTAACCTGAAACACTGATTCAGACGGAGTGAGACAGACTTGAGAAACAGACCTGTGTGAGCTGGTTGATGCGTTTGTAGACCCGGACCACATCATTGGTGAGGACTCTGTTGTATCGGCTCACATCCAGGCGGAGCAGGTGGTCGTGGACCAGTCGCAGAGCCATCTGGCCAGCAAACTGCGCCGCCACCGCCGTCATTTCACCGGTGTGATGGTTGGTTTGGTAATTGAGGTGATCCATGCTGTCCAGGTTGGTGCCGTAGTAAGGGTAGGCCTCAGTCTTTAGACACAAACACACACGAGGAGATGCAATTTTAATACAATGTACATATTTTTCTTTAAAAAATATATATTTTTAAAAAATTAAAAAAAAAGAAAGCACCAAGATGACCAGAATAAACAAGATGTCAGCAAACTGCACAAAAACAACAGAATTCTGTTTAATAAGCGGCTGTTCTGTGATCAGTTTGTACCAAAAGGACACCAACGTTTTTAGGAAACGTATTAATGGAGAATCAGAATATTTTAACAAACTGAGAACTCTTTAACAGTCTTCTTAAGAGGGGAACAGGATAGGAGATTGTTCTTTAATGCCAATGAACACTTTTTTACATAAAAGAACAGTTTTACAATGTATACTGTATCTGATCATTGGTTTAAATACAACGTCATTGTCTTAATCTGAGTGAGGTTTTAACATAATTTCTTTTTCCATTATCTGGTCTTGTAGAGACCCTAAAGTGATTTATTTGTCTTTACTGTTTTTTTATGTGTGAAGAGATTTACTGTAAGAGACTGCTGACCTGGAAGCTGTGACACCATGTTTGTTTGAAGATGACCGATGATCTCTAGGGTTGTGTACATGTTAACATTGCCATTTCAACTTGTTGTGGGGAAATGTAAACATACAGAATATTATCAGTAATTATCTGCTGTTTTTTTTGCATCAAGACTCACGTTGGGGGAGATGAAGTGGAAAGAGATGGAGGGAATTCCAGAGAAGGCCAGGAAGGGGTAGGCAGGGTCGTCCATTGACATCGGCCTCAGTCTGCACACATCGTAATGTAAAGATATTGAACATTAGCAACAAAAAAGTCTAATTACTCCTTCTCTCTAGAGCAAAAAAGTGGTTGTAGGGCTGGGTGTTAAACCTCTATTTTTTGGTACCTACTGAAATGTGACCATACAACTGAGTGTCAAACTGGCAATGAATGCATGGTAAGATTACTTACTCTTGCCTTAGATAGTTCCTGATTTAAATCAAATCTGCCAACTTCAAGCTGTTTTTTATTTTATTTAGACAAAGCTCTTGTCTGGCTGCTTGTGTTTAGACAAAAGGAACATTTGAGAATTTTGGCATCTTTTCTTAAATAGAAAAAAGGGGTTTTACATAAAAACATAATTAAATCTCTCAAATAAAGCATTGCTATTGGTACCGAAACTCAAGTATCTTATCGGCACCAGTATTTTTCAAACTATAGACTTGATGTTAATCACTGTATTTGAAGAGTTTCATTTCTAAAGATGAGAAAAACATAAAACCCTTATCAAAACTCCCCTGACAAAATGAATGAAATAGTTACAGCAGGCAACTTTAGCTCTTAGCTTTACTTACACATTGGCCTCCCAGTTACTTTTTCCCATCAGATCGTACAGAGTGCCATAACCAATAAAGCTCTTCACCTGTGTGGACGAGGCAATTTAAAGTTAATACAAAAACTACTGGTGTGCACAGAACTGGATCAGCGTTGTTGTTGTTGTGCTGTTACCTCTTTCATCGTGCTCTCGAGGAGGCTGTAGAGCAGCGGACTTGCTGAGGCCATGAAGCTCCCACAACCTTGAGGGGAGAAACTCAGTCAACTGACAACCACTGAAAAACATCTGAGTACAGAGATTTACTGCAGGTTTTTCCTGTACTAACCCATGACCACTCCATCCAGGCTTATGTAGGTGATGACACTTTTGTCAATAGAGGACATATGACCCTAAAAACAAACAGACATAGTAAAGAACATTTGTAACAGCAGAGATTTTCTTTTTTTTTTTGTACATCCAAATCAAAGTAATGTAGTTCTTACCTCCAACCACTCGGTGGCACCAATACTTCCGTACTCTCCGGCACTCCAGCTTGCAAACACCAGGCTTCTTCTAGGCCTGAACCCATCTGAAAAAAACAGAACAACATTGATGTTATGCAGAAAAAGTAAATGCAACCGAGAATCTACAATGGGGACACTGTGAAAGTAAAGCTTAATTTAAAATTCTGCATTAAGGGGGTTACACCATGGCCCTGAAGTTACGTGGTAGCTGATGTGTGCCTCCTCAAAAACGTAACTACATATCGGGGCTAAGGCGGCTACAGTGATAGCACGTGGGGGCCATAAGAACTGTGATTGGTCAGCATGGGCTGCTAGTACAAACAAAAATCGCACTACAAGAATGTAATAGGATTATTCAGGCTTGTCAGTCAATCCTCAGACAGTTGCTATAAACTACAACAGCAGAGGAGAGACTAATGTCACTGTTTTTTTCATCTTTAATGAAAGTAAATGCCTCTTTTCTGTGTAGTATCAATGTTCAAACCATAGTTGCCACTCCTCAAACATGGTGGCATGTCCCTGCTAATCCCTTGTGTATTGTTTATAGTATGCATAGTATTATATCTGTTACCTTTCTCCACCATCTCGCGAACAGCCTTGGCCAGCTCTATCAGTATGGACGTGCCAACAGTGGCTTTGGCATAACCTTCCCCCCAGGCGTCTCTCTGAGCTCCCAGTACAACATAGCGATCTGCAGATTCACATACAGACATTTAGACGTACAGTGAAGAAAAGAAGAATCCCACTGTAGATGATCAGAGGGGAGAGGAGGGTTCGTCCTACCAGGATCAGTGAATCCTTTAATGACTCCGAACACATTGTGGATCTCCCTGTTGACCAGCACGTTGTTCACCTCAACAGTGACGTTCTCGCTGCCTCCCAGACTGTAAACCAGCGACTTGAAGCCGCCTTTGAAACCACTGCTTTCATCTGATTCGGGGCCGCCGATTTTCCTAGAGAGGACGGAGGGAGGCAGACGAGGAACTGGTGAGTTTACAGCTGCGGCACGCTTTCCAGTTTCCACATTTATTCAGCCTATTTATTTACAGAATGAGTCAACCTTAAGATGGTAAAAGAAATACTCAAAGACGAGTCTTTGGAGCTTAAGACATCATGAAGGAAAACCTTTCCAATACAAATATGTAAGGATAGATACAGCACACGATTCTACAGGTGGTGAAATGGACAAAACTACCTTAAAGTCTTTATTTCTATTTATATGAAAAGGTCAATTACAACAGAAATATAAACATTTCTTAGGAGGACCTTTTTAAAATCACCAACTACCCCCTCAACCAACCTCCAGACTCTCCACAAATAAATATCTACAAATAATCATAATAAGAAATGCTGGAAAAATACAGATGTTTGTCCACAATCATAAAATTAATAAATAAAAATCTGGTATCTGGTAAATATCTATAATAGTCTTTATTATAATAAATAATAATGTAAGTGTATTGACAGTGTTCTTTTTCGGACAGGTACATAATATATTTCATATGTTCAGTCATGTAAGTCCAGCAAATTCTACTGAATTACATAATACTTTGGATTAATACCCTTGTCCAAAGTGCCATACAGCAGAATGAATGTACATATTTATTGTGCTGAGTAGATGTGGCATCCAAGTATATTTAATAGTCACACTGCTACCCCAATAAGGTGTGAAATATATGTTGGTGATATACATCCTATGCTTAACCAGAAGATCTGTGAAAGGCTGTTCACTATAGTGTGTGTCTGCGCGTGTGTGCAGACGGTCTTACTGTAGAAGAGCAGAGGCGATGTTGGCGGTGATGGTCTGGGCTGGGATTTTGGGGAGGCCAGACGACTGAGTTGGGGGGAACTGGGTGTGGTTGAAGGAGGGGAATCCAGGGGTGTAAGGGTCGCCTGAGCCCAGATGGACCTGAATGGGGGACACATAAAATCAAGACACAATACACCAAGCTGTACCATGTAGTTTCAAACAGTTGTGTGTGTGTGTGAACTTACATGTCCGTAGAGCGCTGTGTCCGCTACATACGTGTAATCTGCAGTGTCAGGGTAGACTAGAACAGCAGAGGCCCCCTTCGTGGCAGCATTATCCACCTGAAGAAACATCGTCAGAAACATGAAAACAAGCTTTTAGTTTAAAAAAAAGAAAGAAGTGATAGGAGGCATATGAAGGCATCAAATCAGCACATACCTGCTGTGCAAAACTGATCTTGCCGGTTCGCAGCAGCAACACGCTGCCTTTCAGCTCAACGTTCTTCTTCTGCAGAACATCCAGATCCTCCTGACGGCCGTAGTTGCCATACACCAGCTTCCCCTGTACACACACACACGCACACACACACACAAGTCAGAAAGCTAAAAGCAACAAACCCCACTAGGTCTTAAAGACTTTTACACAAAGTACATTTCAACAAAAAACTGTATAAGCTCACCTCAACTTTCCCAGGAGCGCTGTAGGCCAGATACCCCGTAGGCTTGAAGACATCTGAACCAAAAAGGACCTGGTTTGGACGCTCGCTGACAATAAGAGGACAAAAGCTGGTTACAATATCGTTAATTAGTTTTTATTTTGTAGGATATGCTGTTTTTGACATTTTGCCCCGTTTCCTGATACCGATCGATCTTAGAAGTTAAGAGCGTTAATCTACAAATTATTTCTACGAGCGTCTTCAGTTACGATGCTGTTGGGAAACATCTTTTAAGCTTAAGAAGGTTTGTGAGATGGAGTTTAAGATCTTAGCCTTGCTTTTAGGAAACGAGGCCCTGGTCTGTAATTCCCTAATAATTTCCTAGTAAATATCCTGGAAATAATTATGTAATCTGGTGCTAATTATAGGGAAAATTAGTTTCCTTGAAAGAACCACTCCACTTAAACGCAAGTAAATATTTGTTCACTATTTAGTGGGGTTTATTGTTGTTCTCATTTGTAATTTATACTTGCCTCTATTGCCTCAGTCTCCATTTTAATAATTATAATTACACATATTCTTATAATTAATACAAAAGTTGATTAGCTCTTTTATAGGAAAACTCTGACAAAATTGTTGGAAAATAATTATTAGGAAATTAGACCCATAAAATAAAGTGTTAAATGTGATAAAATGCCAACAACCATCAAGAACAGCAATAAGGACTTCCAACAGTATATGAATTACAGCGCCCTCAACAGGCCAACAAGTCCAAGTGCCATCCTAACGCCAAATTCTGACATTTTAAAGAAAACCCCCTCAAATAAAATAATCACAATCAATTCATTTATCATGAACAATAAAAACAAAGTGTTGTATCAACCTGTCTGGGATCTGCAGCTGAACGTAGTGGATGTCAGTCCAGGGATCCATCTCCGCTTTCTTGAATTCCTCAAAGACGTGGTTTGCCAGACTCATATCTTCCTTACTTCCTGCTGAACGTCTGGGCTGATCAAAGTCCCTGCGGGGGAAACAAAATCAAATTTTTCTGCCAACTTTGTCTTGGTTCAGTCTTCTGAAATGACTCTTTCATGCACAAACACTTCTGAGAAAAAAACAAAACAAAAAAAAGGCCCACAGAGGACTCACAAGCTTTCTTAGGAACACGTATTGTGCTTTTTGAAAGGTCAGCCCTCATTTTACAAGTGCGTTATGAGAAACACTCTTTTGAAATGATACTGAGCTTTGCAATGAGAGTCTCTCCACAATGACAAGGCTGAGCAGATCAGTTTGCAGACTGCTTGGTGACAAAGCAATAAGAACTTATTAATGAACTGGCAGTAAGTTTGTTTGATTGCTGGGTGTTTGTATGGTAAGGTGTGTTCTCGTTTGGCTTCACCTTCAGTATGACGACAATGTGGTTTAAGGGGGTGTGTGTGTATGTGAGCAGCGTACCTCAGAGTTTCATCAAAGGCCTGGCCGGTGAGTTTTTGCCTGAGGAGTTGGGTGATGTTCTTCCAGTTCAGCTGAACTTCAGGAGCTGGTGCAACAAAAGCAGGCGTCTCGTCCATCTGATTTGTCATTTCCAGCTCTGTGCCGCAGTTCACCGGCTCCGCCCGAGGTTTACGATGGCTGATGTAGCCAACCAGGTAGCCTGGAGGACAAACAGGACAGAGACACCAGAACTGGTTAAAAAAAAAACATTAAAAAAAAGGTATAAAAAAAAAGTTTTAGTGCAGCTTTCGAACTTACTAAGACTACAAAGTGGACCATATCACTCCTTTTCGCTGGTTTCCCGTGTGTTAAAACACTACTGCTGGTTTATAAAGCGCTGAATGATTTAGGTCTGCTTTAAGGCACCTTTAGACTTTTGGATTTAAGACCAAAGATGTCCACTTTCTATGCACCACACAGACCTGAACAAACTCCTGCTCCGACTCAGTTCTTTTAAATCTTACACATTTCCTGTGTGCAGCTGCCTTTTATTACATTAAATTTGGATGATCTTGGTCTGCACTGTAATTTTCATTCTCCTTTTGGTTTATTTTATCTTCCATTTTATTTTGCCCTTTTTAAATCCTTTTAATATATCACCTTGTGTTTCTTTTATATCTTGCCTTAATGTCTTTTTTGTCTTAGGTAAAGCACTTTGAATTCAAATAAACTTCCCTTGCTTCGCCTAAAGTAGAGCGATGAGAAGCTTTAATGAAGGCATCACTGATACAGAAACATGTCAATAATCTTCCACTTTGTCTCTAAAATTACACCCACAGGTGGTAAAAATTGCAATAATAAAATAATGGTTAAGTGATTTTTTTTAAGCAAAAAATGCCAATAATTCTCTGGTACCAGCTTCTTAAATGTGAAAATTAGCTCTATTTCTTTTTCTTCTCAAAACAAGACATTTGAAAACAGCAATTACTACTTTCTGACATTTTATAGACTTAACTCATCTAGAAAATAACCATTAGTTTCAGCCCTAACATCATTTAGGAAACAGATTAAGAAAGAGGGGCATGCTGACATAAAAGACGACTGAAGAGATGACGATAATGATGATGAGCGTGACCTACCGGTAACAAATATCAGCAGAGTTCCCAGGGCCAGGTAGCAAATGATACGCCGGCTTTGCTGCGGAGGTGCTGGCCTGAAGTTCGAAGAGACCCCTGCCTCGGCGTCTGTGGCGTCATCTGTGGCATCATCGGACAGTTTGACCTCGACGTGTCTTTCTCCATCCTCCGCCGGCTGCAGCGTGAACTGGCTGTACCGCTCACTTTTAATCTAGCCAGGAGAACGAGAGGCAAAGATAAGAGTGCAAACTATGAGAGCAATGTGTTCCTGATCCCACAGCTGCATGGGAGGACAAGTGGTCTATTTATTTAAAAGAAATAAAATAAAAAAGAGTTTGATATCAGACACTGCAAAAAACAGGTGCAACACATTATTTTCCGTTTAATCTTTTCACTCTAGATACAAACATAATAAAAACATGTAAAAAAGTGTAAAACATCAACTCTCAATACAAGAAATACTCACCATGCTGTTGAACGCAGACCTCACTCGATCCATTGTTGCTGTTGATATTGTTCTGAAGACAGAGAGCGGGAGACATGCGGAGAAGATGAGGTTGTGAGTGGTTAACAAGGAAGCAAATGCAGACGGATGCAAAGGCCAAAGGAAGCAGAAAGGGAGGGGAGGAGGGGGAGGGAGGGATGTGTGGTGAGTCAGGTTTCCAACAGAGTAGCTATTCAGATTAAGGGCTGATGTAAGTCTGCAGGCTGGAAACAGGCTGTTATTCACTAAGGCAGAAACGATGAGCGATATTCAGGGCACTTTATAGACCAAATGATTCGTTGGAAATAAAAAATAAAAGTTTTATATATATATATATATATATATATATATATATATATATAAATATATATATAAAAATCAATGATGAATGCTGTTTTCATTGCGATTGAGGGTTCCTGTCTCAATGAAAAAAATGAAACATTTCTAACCAGTTCTTGGATGTCACTTGAACTTCACTTTATATACACACACACACACACACACACACACACACACACACACACACACACACCTGGAAAATGTGACCTTCAAGTATTGTTTCCACATCATAACAACACAATGGCTTTGTTTCATTAGTACACATGTCAGACGCAGACACAAAATGTCTGCTCCAACTGACATGGGGGGGGTGATGTAACGTGTACCGTGTAAAGTCCACCGGTTATTCAAACCACTTCCTCGTTACTGAGCTGAAGCTGGAAATAGCTTCCCATTCTTCCTCAGGAGATGAAACATATTCAGAGTATTTAGATTTCATCCAATCATTTACTGCAGAAAATCAATATCAGAATCAGAATCAGGTTTACACATACAAGGAATTCGCTTTGGTATATTGGTGCATAGAGCATTTATTTAACAAGTTGATTGAACAAATTGATTGAACAAAATACTCAGCTTGTTGAGTCAGACCAATAGTCCAAAACCCAACAATATTCCATTTGCTGTTATATTAGACAAAGAAACACAAACACTTTAGAAGCTGAAACAACCCAATATTAATTAATAGATTAATAGACTAATCAAAATAATTTCAACACAATTAACTGACTAATCGTGTCAGGTCCAGACAAAACTGGCATATTTAAGAAATCCTCATTAAAAAGGATTTATGTTTTTTTTAAAATTATTATTATTATTATTATTTTAACTCTCAACATCGATATCGACCTCAAAAATCCTGCATCAAGGTCTATTAGTCATGTTTTTAGGTCTGTCACACTATCCAGCCAAAGTGATTAAGTTATATCTGCTAGTTTTTGAATAAATAAATAAATAAATAAATAAATAAATAATAAAAACTGTGTAAGGGTGAAAATGGACTGAAAGGAAGTTGCATCATGTCAGGACTCCGCATGTCAAATCTTCCCTTCAGACAAACTTGGAGAGTTTTGGGTGTCTGACCACATTTTATTTATTTATTTATTTTTCTTATTTTTTGGGGGGGCAAGAGCACACCTCCACGCTGAACCCTCACACCTGCAAACGATGAGACAACGAGGACTTCATAGTAACATATTAATAACAGCCACACATTTTGTTGATTACTAACTGTAATATGGATTTTGCAAACGAAACGCGGTCCCGTATGTTACCTGCAAAAGGACAGGTGACATTTAGAGGCACCGTTTGTGAATAAAAGCTAGTTAGCTGCGCGCTTGACGTACGCAGCTCTACGACCAGGTGGCTTTGTGAGCTATAAAGGAGCGAAGGGTCTGCCAGTGTCAGTCATCTCACCTTGTCGCCGCTCACACGGCCTGCGCCTTCGTGCCAGGGAGCGAGCCAGCCGTGCGCCTTAGCTCCTTATGGGCTTTGTGGCATTTCCGCCCGCGTCATCTCGCAATCGCGTTACGTACGCTGACGTTACTGGCAGCGGTGGAAAAAGTAACTGCACGTTTTTGTAGATTTAGATCACAACGTTATTGTCATTGCACATGTCTTCACAGGTGCAAGGCAACGAAATGCAGGTAGCATCCAGCCAGAAGCGCATATGCAGTAGAATAACATAATATGAATATAAATATGCAGGGTATATGAGTATTTACAGTATGTACACAAAGTATACATAAAGTGCAGAATGTGCGGTTTGAATGTACAGTAGTGCAAGCAGATTAAAAGAGAGTACTTAATAGTGCAGTGGTGTCAATTCAAGTCAATTCAGTTCGGTACTGGGGGGTTGGTAAGTGTGTGTGTATTTGACACCTGAAGATACTTTGCAGAATAAAGATTTTACATTCAGAACATATAAAATATGATGTATTGTTCAGTGCACAAAATCTGCTTATTGAGTAATTTTAGCCCTTAACTGAGTCCTTGAAGTCGTTTTTTATGTTATAAATTTAAATAATTCTCCAACTTGTTTTGAATGCAAATTATTTTTTTTAAGTATTTTCTAAACTTTTGTTTTTCATAATTCTAGTGCAGCAAACTGTCGTATCCATTCTTGTTTCTAACAAAAATACATTTTCTACTATTTTAATAATATATAATACCCTTACTGCATTATTTTGCATAAAGAGTAGTTTTTTCTTTTGATACTTTAAGCATTATTTTGTTTTTAAAAAATGTAAAAAAAATTTGGTTTTGAATAGTTGAATAGTTTCTAAAATTATATAATTAATTATAATTGTAGTGTTGGCCAAGACACACTGTTTTGCAAAAATATATATATATATATATATATATATATATACATTTAATTTTTGCAAAACAGTGTTTCATGGTATTTTTTGGTTATGACTTATTGATCACAAAGCAAGGTGCAAGAGGACCTGTTTCTTTGATACCTGCATTTGTGAAGTAGCGCTCATTAGCCAATCTACTGGCATTTGCTCTCCCTATTAAAGAACTTTTATTTTAATTAAAATGTACTAATGAAAACTGATGGGAATTACCAACAATTACACCTCAGAGAAATAAAAAATACAGCTATGTGACTCATTTTATGCATGGGAACAGTCTTTTTAACCTTGACCTTGCTGGCTGTGGTCTTCTGAGCTACTTAGACGCACAGAAATGCAGTTTGTTCATTGAATGGAGCTGAAGACAACAATCACACAATGATAATCCCTCAAGGTAAGGTGACTGAATTGCTGGTACACAGTGGTTAATCCTGTCTGGCTGTCTATGCCCTTGAGTTATCTTGCGTCTTTTACCTGTAGACCACTCCTCTTTGACAAACAGGAAAGAGAACACAGAAGTAGGATGTGTTCCAAGTTGTTGTCCTATATTAACAGAACAGAAGGAGACACATCTACTGTATTTCTTTTTAAATCAATAATCCCCTCAGATGGGAAATGATACACCTGTAGCCACCACATCCTGTGGGGGGAAGAGATTTACAGTAACATGATCTCACTCTGCAGCAGCATCGCAGATGGTCTCTCACCAGTCATCTGTCGGTGCAAACTGTTGAGGAGCAGGACTTCGATGTAACACTTTAAAATGTGGGAAATGTGGGCACACAGAGACGTTTGAGTCAGTGACTGTAACTAAGGGACTGTATGAAAATGACCAGGGCGTCTTAAATCTTTTCACGCACCACATTTATATTTTATTTCATCCTTATTTTGCAGGATTTACTTTCAAAAAGCAGCAAATTGTCAGTTTTTGAGAAGCTAAAATCTGCAAATATTGGCATTTTTGGCATTTTTACCCCTAAATTGTTAGTTGCTGCTCTGCTGACAAGTTTATTTTTCAACTGTAAAATGTCCTGCGCATGTCTTGGACACATCTAACGATTATTTTCATTAATCTGCTAAAATGTGGGTCTATAGAGACATTTGAGTCAGTAACTATAACTAAGGGACTGTATGAAAATTATCAGGGGGTTTTGTATTTTTTCTCTACTGAGGGAGAGCAGGAAAGGGTCTTAAATCTTTTCATGACCCAGCTTTATATTTTATTTCATCCTTATCTTGCAAAATTTACTCCCAAAAATGGACCATTATGTCAGTTTTGAGAGTAAGTTTAACTGTAGTATAAAAAAAAGTTTTTTCTTGCATCCCGTAGGCAGTCATATTCAATATAAAACGTTTTTGTATCTGATTGCAGGCTGTTGGGAGACGTTATATATCAATAAACTAAACGTGTGATTGTTTCGACAGCTGATTGTGCACGTAGGAGGCTGTTCAGTCCTTTTTTGTGGGGTTTCAATCAGCACCATCAGACCTGAAGCAAACACTATCACTACTGATAGCTACAGTAGCTAGGAAGCTCATTGTCTCATAATGGGCAAGTGATGAATACTTAAATGAATTAATCATTTTTAATTGATTTTTCTGTCATTCCTTGTCCAGGTCGTGTTAAGTTAATTAACTATATCATAAGAAATTATTGTTTTATACTTCTGGGAACTACTGAAACATTTTTATATAGTAATAATAATTCCAGGTCACATCATCCCTACTGGTTTTTCATCATACTTTGGCCAGCATGACCATGAAACGTATTAAATTGCATTTTATGTGGTATTTAAAAAGTCCTGCAACAGCCGCCTTTACTTTATTCCTCACTTTAACAGTAAAGTTAAATGTATCATATGGAGTTAACCTATAATATAATGCATGTTCAGCAAAACACAAACTGTTCTATTAATGGGTGAATCAAAATTATTACAGTGCTTGACCTTGAAATCAGGGTTTTGATATTTAAAGCCATGGAGAGGGTTGTTGTTTTTTTTCAAGAAAAGTCAAACATAAGGTTCAGCCCTCCTCCCCACCCCAATAATTTTCATACAGTCCCTAAACTGACTTAAATGCATCACTGCAGATGCCATCAAACAAATGTGTGCAAGGAGGGGATGGAGGTGCTAGAAATAGTGTCTGCACCGCTGAGACGCCTCACTGTGTGTGTGGTTGTGTGTTTCCACATGTACAGTAGGTGGCAAAATTTAATTGGGGCCGAGCACACCATGCAATAGCAACACTGTCCCAGATGGTGTCACCTTGGTGCTTTGAGTTAAAATTACCTCTCATCTCTGGAGAGAATTAACCTCCATCTCTGGATGAGAAAACAATTTGTCTCTCTGTACAGAAGCACAGAGAGCATCTATGTGGGAGAGTGTTTGTGTGACCAGAGACTGTAGAACCACATATTTTACATTTTGTTTGCGTTTCACAGCGGGCTCTTGTGACTGACGAGGTGGTTCACCGTGTTACTCAGGAGCCTGGCTGGTAAATGGATTTGTCTGCTGTTGTGGGATCACCCCTGCTGTGACATTTTGGTGTCAGGATGGTCTCTCCACAAGTCCACACCCTGTTTACGCTTGTAACTGAATTGTGCATCAGAGAGAAAAGCTGGTTCCCAAAATGTCAAACTACTTGTTGAAGCAAAGATTATTTCCGAAGTTCTTCAGTTTAATTTGCTGTTTCATGTGAAGTATGTTGTAACTTGTATTTTTGGGGACAGGGCGGCTGCAGCTCTTGTTAGAGAAGCTGTTACAATGTCAGCAAGTGACACCTTCTCTAACTTCTCCTTTTACACTGAATTTGCAGACCTTTTACACACTTTTACACCCACGGGAGAGCTATTTTTTTCATAGTACTGACAGTTTTCAACCAAGTTATATACTATTAAGCAATGAGAAACACTCTAGATTGTAGATACGGTGGATATTAACTTAACTGTCCACAAAATCATTCACACACTCAAGTCAAGGTCACGCAAGTATCATCCCCCTTGTGTCACAGATACCTGAGATGCATTCGCAAATACGGACTCCGGTCACATTAATGCCATTTCTGAACTGTGCTATAGCTTATCATATCAGATCTTCTTTAAGGTATGTGCAGCAGCTTGTTCTTGTCACTGCACTCCACCCAACTGACAGCTGATTGTGAAAAATAATCTAAATTCCTCATCTCTTTCTCTCTCTCTCTCTGTCCACGCCGCCCTCTTTCTGCTGCTGCCAGCACATTCATTCTCCCCTGCATGTAGTTTGATCCAGAGAGGACAACAACACTGCAGGGCTTTGCATGGTGTGTGTGTGTGTGTGTGTGTATCTGTATTGTATGTTTAATGAGGTGCCTGTAAAGTACTTTTTAAAACTATTTAAATACAATTAGACCACCAGATTAAACAGTAAAGTGCCAGTTAGTCAAGAGTTCACCACAGGAGCTAGTATCCCTTCTCAGTGCAATGTTGGGGTATACGTTAGGACTTAAATATCGCGAGATTTGGGCCACACAGGTGCGAGGCTTTGAGTTTAGAGAGATGCTACCTTAAAAGACTGTCGGAAATTTTGACATTCGTAATGAAACGCGCATGAACAACCCTGATAAAAGCGATTAAAGTTATTGACACTGAGTTTTCTTGTTTATTTTCTTCGAGAGGAGCCATTTTAACAAAATAAACTATATCATACGAAACTTATATTTATAGAAACCCTACCTATATACCTCTTTCATACCTGTATATGACGTACATGTAGGTACCTATCAGTATACTACACACCTATATAAACTTACCAGTAATACCTGTATGTGTATGCATAGATTCATTGTTATTTGCGAGGATTAGTCGATTAATCAATTAGTCGATTGATAGAAAATTAATCGGCAACTATTTTGATAATCAAATCATCATTTTAAGTCCTTTTTTTTAAGCAAAAATGCTGGTTTCAGCTTCTCCAATTTGAAGATTTGATGCTTATTTTTGTCACACATGATAGCAAACTGAGTATCTTTGGGGGTTTGGACTGCTGGTCGGACAAAACAAGACATTTGAAGACGTCATTTTAGACAAAACAGTGAATCGATTCATCTGAAAAATAATTGGCAGAATCGTAGTTAATCGTTAGTTGCAGCTCTATTCCAATTAAACCAATACAAAAGATTAGTACACACTTTCTGCTACTTGCACTACAAATGTGCAGCATATTAAAAAATGCCATCAGAGTATTTATTTATTATATTTATATAATAAAGAAAGTAGACTAAGAAGTGGCAGTCAGTGACATAAGTGAGGATGTGTGTGAGTAACATAGTCAGATCTAATGTGTAGGCTATCCCTGCACTGCCCTGAGTCTACATGTTTGAAGATTTAATATAAAAATCTCAATTCATCATTATAAAACGGCTCATTTTGAGATTAACATCTGCTGTCCCACAGCACAGAGTAACTGTGTCACCACCATCTGTTCTCAGTGCATCATGCATGGTGCAACAAATTGCGTCACACTCCTCCCGTATCTGCCTATGATGAAAAGGCAAATTGGTGAAGTCAGATTTTACGCGGTGCACCTGAAGGCAACGAGAGAGAGAGAGAGAGAGAGAGAGAGATTTGTTCATCAGCGCTTTTCCGTGCTCTGCCTCCTCTGTCGTGTCACCGGAGTGAAAAAAAAGAGGAAGGAATATGGTTTCATCTGACGCTCCTCCCGTTTCAGCGCTGCTGTAGCGGATCTCTTGTAGGAGCAGGAGGCTGGGGCTCGGTCCGATACAAACCCCGCTATACCTGAAACAACCACCTTCCCCCGTTACCAACCAGCCTGCAGGAGCGCTACCGGCACACCGGGAGACATAAATGGGTGAGATGCAACGCTTTTTTTGCTTCTAATTTGGAGAATGCCCCAAAATAGCCTCCAGCGCCTCTGCGCATCTGGATGGGCAGGAATAAACGCCCGGTCCAGATGCGCGCTGGGTTCAGCCTCTCTCCTTCCTCCCCCTCTCCTCTCTCCTCTCCTCCCTGCCTCACCTCCCCTGACGTCGCTTCAGACATAGCCGAGCTGTTTGTAAGTGACCGCACAGCACGAGCTTTGGCGTTTCACAGTGCTTTTATTCATGATTAGGAAGCTGCGCGTGGGTGTGCAGCGCGGCCCGTGCGTGTGCGATTTGAGGAAAGCGGCGGGTCACATTGATGAGTTGCAGATGTTGACACGTTTACATTCACTCTCTGTCTGTCTGCCCATTGTGTTGCACAGTGTTTGACTCTCTCCAGCTCCGCGTCTCTGTGGATGAAACGGGCCTGAGTGGGACATTCCTCCCATCATCGCCCTCATTTCCCACGGCGCTGCGCTGTTGCACACAAGGCATGGAAATTAATTGATTGCAGGTTTGGTGGACGAGTAATCCATCAATTAAGTGCATATACAGATGTCATGCAGGGCTGCACGTGATACTTCCGTTTTCTTTTCATGCTACTTAATTAATTTAATCTGTATATCTATAAGACCTTCCCCTGTACGACTTGTCTCTGCTCTGCAAAGGGACACTTAAAGCCTGATTGAAGTGAATGTTCTAGACTATTAAGCACTTGTCCAAAATACTTCTTTTCTATTCCCTTTGCATGCATACTTTCTATTGGACCTCAGTCTCTGCTGCATGTGTACAAACAATGCACAGCTAACCTCAAGGGAAACACTCACAGCCACACAGTCATACACAACCATCAAGGCTGATTACAAACTTGAAGGTGACAGGATGCATACACAATGCACAGAAAGATGGTGGCTAATTTTTACACCCAAGTGGGTTAATCCGTCCATGACATTTGTACAAGAGGAGTAAGTTGCCAAGTTGCCTACTCTTGTCTAGTTATTATTTTTTAACATAATATTCAAGATCTACACTCAGTTGCCACTTTACTGGTCACACCTGTACAATCTAGTGCAATTCAAACCAACAGTTCTGCCATAAATTCTATCTTTTACGAAGTTTATAATGTTCAGTTTTTGGTCACATTGTCGGAAATGTGTACATTAAATTATATGTTTATTATTGAGGTCATAGTTAAAGGTGGTGTTGTACTGGACTGCATTATATTGATAGGTGGATTGCATTAGATTGTTCCTAATAAAGTGGCCACTGAGTGTATTTAGATGCTGTGCAAGACATCAAATGAAGAAAACTTTAATGCAAAGACAGTAAGGCTTGTCGTTTTACATTAAACTGGCCTGAAAAGGCTATTTCTTTGCTTGTTCCTATAGATAATGTACAAAATGAAGACTTCAAGACAAAATATTACACTTACAGAGGATAGCTTTCTGTAAGTCTGCGGTTGCTGCAGCATTCAAGGAGAAAAAAAAGTGACAGCTTTGTCATTAAACTGTGACCTTCAGGCCCTCCCAACTGAAGACAAAGGGTTTATTTCAAGACTGCACAAATATTCAACAGTTATACAGACACATTCAAGGATCTCAGTTTCTCTATCATCATTAGTCTTAACAGAAAATAATTCAATGTGACTGAAAGACCTGTGGCACTTTTCTCACCGGGAACTGAGAAACTTTCACTCTCTTTCTTGCTTTTGCTTTTGCTGTGCTGTCTCTGTCCCCACTGCTCTCTCCACCTACATGGAAAACCCAAAGATGCATGCACAAAGTTCCTGTCTGTGGGGTTGTCGAAAGGCACTCTGGGAAATGGGAGTGCTGGGAGTCACAAAATAACTTCCCTGCAGTGCAACAGCATAATGAGCAGAGAATGGTTGGAATTTTCCTTTATTGTGGGAGAATTTGCTGAAGTCTGTGATCTGATCCACAGTTGGAGTGGGTGGCTTTGACTCCCAGTGGGCTGCAGTCCAGCCTGAATGTTTTACTGACAGAAACACGCAGCTGTTCTTGACATTATCAGCAACAGCACTGAAACATATACCACAACTAAACACAGGTCCGCTGTAAACCAGTGAAATGTCAGCATGGTTTTGCAGAGTTCGGTGTGTCCGTATGTGTAGTTTCCCCTTATCTAAACCAACTGCAGCTGTTCGGAGGACGCTCAGTTCCTGTATGTGTGTGTGTGTGTGTGTGTGTGTGTGTTTCTTGACCACTTGAGTGGGAGTTTTGTTTTGTCTGCAGGATTTCAAATATTCTGTCTCTTGTCTTCTCATTTTTAAGCCACCATATATTACCACCAACGTGACTGTTTAAGTGTATGCAAGTAGGGCTGCAACTAACGGTTACTTTTACTATCAGTTCATCTGCAGATTATTTTCTTCATGACTCCCCAAAGCCCAAAGTGTTATGATAGCCTACAAACAAGCAGCAAATCCTCACATCTGAGAAGCTGGAACCAGCAAGCGTTTGGCATCAAACGATTAATCAATTAGCAAAATAGTTGCAGATGAATTTTCTTTCGATCGAGTAAAAATAATTGTTGCAGCTCTATACAAGTTTGGTTAGTATCATTTTTGTTTAACATAAGTTGTAAACGCAGAATATTATATAGAATATAGAATATATTAATTTCAATTTGATAAAATATAGTCCATATATTAGTAGCCTAGACCATATTCTTAAAACTAAGCTAGCTAGCTGTAGCTATGAGGCTACAGTTAGTTAGAAAACATTAAGCCAATTTTTGCTTTTCAGACAGTTAAAACATTAACTTTCTTCCACATGTTTAATCCAAACTTATTAGCACTCGCTAGCAGTAGGCTCCAGTATTCACCCTCCTTTAGCTCTGTTTCAGACTCCTGAGAAAACTGTCCGGCCTTTTAGCTGCTAAATATTCGACTTTCTTCATCAGCTAGTTGTTAGCGTACAGTGAGTTTATCTGAGCTTTTTATAGCTGGAAACACCTTGGAGGATGTTGTAGCTATTGAGACTAAACCAGAAGGCCGTAAAACCACAACAATTATCTTAAAGAGACTAATAAGCTTCTTAGAGCTGCAGACGTGGGTCCATTTTCTGTTGGTTTATCATGGATACCCCACCTACATGTGGTATTAACATGCTATCTGTATCTGGAAAGACATCTGATCATGTGCCTTTTCTGGTGTTTGATAAGCGTTCTTGTTTTCTTGATTCTGCCCACATTGTGATCAGATCTTTACATGCAACGCGGTGCTGGTGCAGCCCAGGTCAAGAGAAGTGATGCCACTGTATGGACTCTACTTGTAATTATAATGTATTTCTTGAGGGATATTTTCAGCTGCGGATTCGAGTGAGTATTTACAGCAGCAGGACGGTGTATGCGGGATTGACTCAAAATAAACTACAGTGTGTGTGTTCATGGTAATGAAGGAACGTGTCACCCAGTGCAACAGTGTGGCTCACTGATGTGTTTTTATGGAAAACAATGGAGGTATAAGCTTCGGATACACAGACAGACATGTTTATAAGATCAGTTAACTGGATTTGTTGACAGTAAGAAAAATATAGAACATCACAAGACTTATCATTTAATATAAAAACATCAATTACTTAATTATCAATTAATTTGTGCAGCTTTACTGTCTTTTTGTAAGACTGGCTTTCCTTTGCTGTGACTGTCATATTGCTTTGCAGAGCATTAGGCTACATTTCTTTCACATATTCTTGGTGCATTGTGTTTGCGTCTATCCCATCATGCATCATATAGATAATAAATGGAGGCAGTTTGCTTTGTAAAATCATATCCAGTGTACATCTATTGCAAGGTTTCCACTCTTTCTGCATAGCTTCTTTGCACTCAGCGGTCTGTGCAGAGCCACAAGCTGTCATCTTCTTCAGCAGTTTGTGTGTTTGCTGGCTGACGTGGGTGGGTGGGCCGCAGTGTGCTGTCCTGCTCTGCCACTCAGATGTACTGTAATGTGGTTTGCAAGACGGCTGCTACGAGCCATCCATTCACTGCATGTACTTCTCCTTACTGAAGAACCTTCCACTTCCACCCTCCCGGACTCTGCCACTTCCCCACACACATCACAGCTGAGAGCAGAAAATGAAAATGGTACTTGTGCCACGTCGTTGTCTCTCTAGTTATCTGAAGCCAGAATTATATCCTCCCCATCTGAGCACCAGGCCAACTTGGACTACAAGTCGTCTGCTTTGTCTGCTTAATATTGATGTCTTGTGGAGTCCTTCCCCATGATGTGAACTTACAGCAACACTCTGACCTTCCACTTTAACACAAGAAGTGTGGTTTTGTGGTTGATTCTGGCTAGTGGCATCATTCTGGGGAGTTTGCCTGTTGGTGCACTGGTGTGTAAAAACGTGACTTTTTGTGCATGTTGTACGATGTGTACTGTATCTGTGCGAGGGAGAGATAATTTTGGGGAGGAAGCCAGTGTGTCTGAGTCATAGCTACCCCTTTCTGCTGTTGTTCCCATGGTTACCCCAGCCCTGAAACTCCCCCGCCCCACCCCCCCGCTTTAGCTGCCCACACAGTTTAAACAAGGATCAGGCCTCTGTGTGTTTGTGAGTGTGTGTGTTTGTGAGTGTGAGTGTGTGTGTGTGTGTGTGTGTGTATGTGTGCGTGCGCAAAGGGTTAGGGTTAAGAAAGCTATATGTGATATGACACATTCAGTCCATTTTTACAAGTATTATCACCTGCATTAGCAGTCACAAGGTGTTTGTGTGTGTGTGTGTGTGTGTGTGTGTGTGTGTGTGTGTGTGTGATGTTTAGAGATGGGGAAAGAGAGAGAGAGAGAGAGAAGGTGTGGTTGTGTGTGTTTTTTGTGTGCATTTTTTTCAAATAGTGGTTATTTATGTCAAGTAATTTATGTTTTCTGTTTACCTGTTGTCTTTATAAATTCAGCATAATGTACAGTACATTTCCAGAGCACTAATTCCATCGGTGCCATATCATAGTCATGTAATACTCACCAGTTTGCTGCTCTGAGTTTCTCCTTTTAACAGAAACGCTGTTTTCATTCAGTCACTTAATTCCATTTGCATCTACTTTGCCGTTTTTTTTTTTTTTTGATTGGTGTTACTGTTGATGAAACTCAACATTTCCTGGATGGATATTTTACATTAAAACCTTTCCAGCAGCTCAAAGGCCATGATCCCTCTCCTTCCTGGTAGACTTGACATGACAGACTATACAATCCTGTTTTTATCACATTATTCAGTTTTTATCTGCCTGCCTCATAACAATGTCACTTTTACCTGTGATTTTAAACTTGTTCAACCTTGTTTACAACCTTGTGCAGCATCCATGTACTGTTATATACTCCTTATCACCTTCAGTAGTTTTCATCAGCACCTTATACATCAATACTACACTAGAGTTAGCGCGACAGATGTCAAGATGTCTGTTTGTATTGCGTATTTAATTCTTATTCAGTTTTCTTCTCATCTTATTCTCTTCATTGTCTACTTTATTTGACTTTTACAAGTTGGAGCCTGCCTGAAGCCTAAGAATTTAACTGTCTAACATGTGACGATAAAACAAAAAAAATTGAACATTGATTTTTAATGCAAGTCATCTGCAAGAAGTGTTTACTTTCACTGACAGCAGGTCGAATACCGATCAAAAGGACGGGAAAGTATAACTGACTGTAATTAAAGGTATTCTGTGGAGTTTTTGATCACTAGTAGCATAGCATTGTGCCCGTATGCACATGTATTGGGCATGCTCACGAGGATGCACTTGCATATGATAGCGCTCGACACGATATACAGTCATGCTGCCAGTTTCACGCTATTCCGCTGATCGACAGTTTGTGGCAAGGAGAAATAAGACTGCAAGTTAGCAAACATGGATGGAAACAATGCAGGATTTATGTTTAAAAAATCGGCTCGGGTTTGCAAGTGTTTTCTGCAAAAAGTCTTTCAAGGACAGTCTCGTTTTATGAAGAAGGAAATGCACATCTACTCAAGGATACACACTATGTGTTTTGGTGAGAAACACTGAATGTAAACATAACTTTCATTTGTTTACAAGAAACCTTGGAAAGACACCTTTAATTAGTGAGTGAAAACTGTTTTCCTGTTTGAAAGCGAAACTCAGAGCAGCAGAGGGGTGAGCATAATATGACTGTATGGTTGTACTGATGGAATTAGTGTAGTGGAAATGTACATTATTCTAAATCTACCATTTGAGTTATGACAGTACAGGTAATTCCACCTCCCCCTCGAGGATTTTTCTGGCCTGTATTTGTTTGTGTGTGTTTGAAAGTTGGCCATATTTTCAATACCGGCTCCTATTTAAGGAAATGAAACAGTCATCAAAATCAGAGCTGCATTAAAGAGAAATTAAATAAAGTTTTCGGTGTTGCAGGCCAGAGTATATTGCATTTTAATATTGTAAGATTGTGTGTGACTTCCTCTTTCACTTTCAGTTTTGAATCAATACATAAATGTGACACCTCTGCAATGTTTATTGTCAACACACTTACTCTCTCTTTCTCATTCTCTATGTCTCTCACCCTGTGTTCCCAGTGGAGGCCGTGGTGGAGTTCGACTATGAGGCTCAACAGGACGATGAGTTGAGCCTGACAGTGGGCGACATCATCTTGAACATACGGCGAGACGATGGAGGATGGTGGGAAGGCGAGCTGGGCGGACGCAGGGGGCTGTTCCCGGATAACTTTGTCAGGGTGAGTAATCACAATCACCTCTCCACCTCTTTCTCTCCTCATTCTCAGTGTCTTACTCGCCTCATAAACCCACAAGAGGCCCTCCATAAATAGCAGCAGAGTAAACACGCCGTTTCCAGCGTGTCACTGCAGTGTGGTTTGCTTGGGGCTTTTCTGTGTTTTCTCACACTATTTTAATGAAAGGAAACACACCACATTCACCTTTTGGAAGGTGAGAGGGTTTAAGGTTAAAATAAGGATTACATTTAGATCATACTAAGAGATGAGGTTAAAAAAAATGCTGATGAATCCTAAAAACCAGGGTATGCTTGAAATGAACAGTTCGAACAAAGTGCTGTCTGACTACGTCTTGAAGCAAAAGTGTGTAGTGTGTCGGCCACCCTCAAATATGAAACGCCTGGCGTCGACGCACACTTTTGGACAGTCAGTCCTCAAAAGCATTATTGGTGTCGCACACGCGAAAAATGATGGAAATACTTGCCAGAATGCCAGACTGCAGAAAGTTGCAGAAATTGTTGCACACAGCCCAGCCCCCAGTTCCGGGGTCGGGAAGGTGTGAGGGGAGGGGAGTTCAAAAGTTGTTTGACCATCCGACAAGCACTTCTGGTGAAGTATAGTGGCACCTCGAGGCTCCTGCAGTACGTTCAGAGGCTCCATTGGCCTGGTAGTCTATCCTTAGCTGGCAGTTGTCTAGCAACACGGATGAGGATTAAAAAAAAAAAAAAAATGTGGTAGGCTTTTTAATTCAGCGCATCTCATGATTTCCTCTCTCTGCACCACCCTTGCACCCACACTTACAAGTTGAGGAAGCAGAAACGTAAGGCTGTAAACACTGGGGTAAACATGGGTATTTTCTATGAACCCGGAAGCTGCAGAGATGTATACATAAATCCACAGCTCAAATGATTAGCAGCAATTTGGATAATCAGTTAATCGTTAAAGTCACTATTTAAGCACAGATGCCACATTTGTTTTGTTTTAAATCAGTGGTTCCAGCCTCTCAAATGTGAACATTTGCTGGTTTTCTTTGTCTTCCATGATAGTAAACTGAATATCTTTCGGTTTTGGATTATGTCTTATTATTGAAGACGTCACATTGGGCTCATGTGACGTCATGTGATGGACATGTGAGGGACATGTGAACAAGTTATGGAAATAATAGTTAGTTGCAGCTGTAGTTCATATGTCCTTTTTGTGAAAGGGTGATAGATCAAGTATCTGTGGGACAGATCTGATGGTCCCAAAACGTCCAGGCCCATAGTGTTTTTTCTTCCAGTCTGCTGGTGGATCAAAGTAAATTAGACATGTAGGTGTGAGAGTATGGATTCAGTCAGTCAAAGCTTCTGATATGCATGGTATAGCAGTGTGTTTGCGGTAATGAGAAGAGGGAAGTATCTTGCTCACTGTACCATGAGGGGGAAGTAGAAAAATGCCACAAACCAAGGGCGACAGAGAGTAGAGTTAACATTTTGACAGTGCCGAAGAAGTCCATCTATCATCAGGTGGTTGGCTTCATTTGTGCTGGCTGAATGTCACAGATTTCATTCACTGTCAGGGAGCCGGACAATGGCGCTGTGAAGGCTCACTGACGGTGTTTGCATGGATGTGTGTTCGTGTGTGTGTTTGTGTGTGTGTGTGTGTGTGTGTGTGTGTGTGTGTGTGTGTGTGTGTGTGTGTGTGTGTGAGAGAGAGAGACGGACGGAGGCTGTGAGTAATGCAGTAATGCCAGACTGGTCTGTCACAAGACTGCAGTTATGGGAATCAGTGACATTAAGCTTTGCTATGCTGATGAATGTGTGTGTGTGTGTGTGTGTGTGTGTGTGTGTGTGTGTGTGTGTGTGTGTGTGTGTGTGTGTGTTTGTAGGAAGTGGGGGATGTGAACAGACAGGTTTAAAAAAGGGGGACAGGAAGCGATGGTATGCAAGCATCCCCCACTGGTGCCGTCATGGCTGTCAACCGGCACAGATAACTGGCTAATGTTATTAAAGTGAAGGTCACTGAGTTAACTTTTTCAGTAGAAGACAGTTGTTTAAAAGGTGTGTTTGTTTCCAAATTATCAACCCACTCAGAGTTGTAATTTGAGAAGGGTCAGCTCAGATTAACACACTGCTAATTCTGGACTTTTAGCAAAGCAACCGATGTTACAGATATAATGAGACTACAAGCTACTAACGCTAGCTTATTGGAGCATGCATTAGTGTGAAGATATGTGTTTGTCAAAGCCTAGAGCAGTTATAAGCTGTCCAACCAACAAGCTAAACTGACTTTTATCTAAAAACCAAATTGTTCACTGAGGAAATGCTCACTCTTTGGTCAAAAACTGCACAGAGATTATCTATATCCTTTCAAATCTGTCAAGATAGTGCACTTAGAAACACTCAACTACTGTTTCTCAACAACAGGGAGCTCCAATATTGCTGCCAAGTGCCTTACAACACCTTGAAAGGCTATTGACAATCTGAGTGCTGCAACTAACGATTATTTTTCACACATTTTCTAAGTTAATCGATTGGTCTATGAAGTGTCTGAAAATAGTCTGGGGTTTGTGTTTAGGTGTCACAAATCAGAATCACATGCTTATGATCTGACATAAAACGCTAAACATTTTTCTTCATGGTGCAGAAGAGCAGCCGGGTTTTGTCCCTTTTAAGAAGAAAAGTCACTGCAGGTGTCTGAAAAGTTGCAAAATGTACATTTATTTTATTTTATAATGTAAGTTTTGTGATAATAATGAAAATTGGTGGCTTCCAGTTGAACATAACCACACATTTAAACTTCTGTTATTCAAATGACAAATCGCTTTGTCTATAAAGTGTCAGAAAATACCCATTATAGTCTTGTTTTGTCTGACTAAAACCCAAAGATATTCAGTTACACATACTACAGATCCTCACATTTAAGTTTGGCATTTTTGCTGATATTAATCGATGATCAAAATGGTTGCAGATTAATTTTCTGTAATCTATTAATTGTTTCAGCTCTAATTTGAAAGAAAAAGGCTCACTCTGCATGTTAACATCTCTTTATTAAAAAAAACACAAACTTGTATAACAGCTTGTGTAAAAGCTGTTTTTCTGTATCAGTATGACCAGTGTTGCACAATAAGGACGAGGTTTATGAAAAGAGGGACAAATGATTTTGCGTCATTGTTCCTGTGCATTTCACAAGGACTTTTCTTTTTGTCTCTCTGTGTCTCCGAGTTACAGATTCTTCTGTAGTGCTAACAAGACTAACACATCCTTCACAGTGGATATTAGCTGCTACTCTGTTTTGCATTATCTGTGGCTAAGAGAAAAGGTCAGAGGTCTGGTGATAGGGGAGCAATGTTTAGCATTAAAGCAGTGCGGTGTAAGCTACGTACACACACACACACACACACACACACACACAGCCACCACTGCAGTGTACATAATGCAGGTGTTTCCTGTTCAGATATGATGAATCATGTTGTCTTCCTCTTGTCCTTTCAGCTGGGTTTCCTTTTAACTCTGGGTTACCTCCATATCCCCACAGGAGGAATTGCAGTAGAGCATGAATGCGGTCCAAGTAGTAACAAAGGCCTCCAAGAACAGTGCAGTTAGCTCTTTCCTCGACTTCTTTTGCAAAACCACGCAATCATTCCAAACTCAAATATATTAATTATTTAAAACAAGCAGCCTTAATAGATAACAGATGGATTTTAGGATTTATGTGTCATTACTTTTCATGAAGCAAAATGCCAAACAGCTAGTAAACACTGCCTCTCCTTCATCACCACTCATATAAAAAAAAAAAAAAAAGGGAAGCTGTGGGTTTTTGCGTAGGTTGGCTTGTGCAGTGCCTCCAAGTTAAAAGCGTTTTTCTTTTTTTATTTGTGTCTGTGTCTGTGCATGTGAGTTTCTGAATGAGTGTGTGTCTATCTGTATGTTTTTGCAGCACATGAAGGCATGCAGAGTTACAACACAGTCCATCTGCACTCTACACTGCAGAATCAATGTCTATTTCCTTTCTTCCTGGCTCTACATTAACGCTGCATTAGCCTACTTAACAAACTGCAAACACCAAATGGCAGGAGAAGGTAACTGTGTGACTGACCTGACCTCAGTGCACAGAAATCATAAAACATTTAAAAAATTCTCAATTCTTACCACCTCTCTGTTGGCACTGATGTTGCCATACGTCATACATAATGCAAGCTTGCCATAATCAATATTTTTATATAAACGGTCGATCAAATGACTTAATGTACAGAGAATTAGAACCGGACTCTGCAGCACCTAACAGCCAGTCCTGAGCACTAATGGTTTTCTAATGTGTCACAGTAATGACGGATTAAATTTGCTGTTGAGTAATTAGTAAAGTAATGTAATTACTTTCTAATATAAGTAAATGCAATGAGTAATTCAGCCAACAGTGCTAACAGGCAAACAGACAAAGTTAGCAACTAACGTTAGCTGGTGAGTAGTGGAGCATTTAGCGGCTAAAGAGCCAAGTATTTCTTTCAGGAGTCGGTGGAGAGCAAACTGGAGCTGAAAGGAGAATTAATATTGGATTTATATTCATCAGGAGGCCAGAAACACGACTCCAAATGAATGATAACGTCGCTCTGTGTCTGCTGAGCGTGAAAATAGGCAACTGCAACAAAACAATATGGTGAAAATACAGTATGTCACTGTTGTGTTTATAGCTTGTTGAGCTGCCCTCAAGTAGCCCAAAATACGACGCAGACGCCGAAAAAGTTTCTAGCTTCCGGGTTTACTTCTGGGTGATGTGGCCCACTGAATATGTGCAGTAGTGTTTCCCCCCTGCTGGCCCCGCCCGCGAGTTCCCGCTCGGCCCATAGACTTTACATTGTGACGACGTCATGGATTTTTAAATTGCTTTTCTTGGCTCGAGGAACGTTTTACAAATATGCATAATAGAAAGAGTCATAATGGAGCTTGTTTGCAGTTGGAGGTGTCCTGTCAACAGTTTTACAGACGTCTCTTTTACTATTGAGGCCTGTGGGGAAAATGCTTTTTGGGCCGCAGGGGAATTTTTCGCTGCAATACCACGAGTGGTCACTGGGAAAAACGGGAAGCAAGGCTGAGCGCGGGTGCCGTATCCAGTTCTTATTATACATCAGTGCAGGAGGGATGTTGAAACAGCTAGCCTTGCTCTCTCCAGCGTAAAAAAAACAAAATCTGCCTATGAGTACCACCTATTCCTTTAAATATAAATCTAGGTATGTACTGTTTATTTATAGAGAGGAGAAAGGCAAGAAACTTTATGTGGGTTAGTCCAGTTTTCTCTGTGTTAAGTGCTCACAAGTTGTGGTTTAGAGCAGTGATAAATGGCTGAAATATATGGTAGTGTGTATGAAGGGGTAGTTCATCTGACAGGGCTGTGGGGGCACGTCAGGCAAAAAAAGGTTGGGAACCACTGGTTTAGAGGACAATTTTTACTGTCCTTAAGTTTTAATTTGTTACTTCCTGTCATCAGAATTTTAACTGGCTTTTCAACTCCCGAGAATGTGAATCTCTTCCCTAATGAGTGCCAAATTTGTGTTTTAAGTTGATAAGGCGTGTGCTTTTTTTTTTTTTTTAACACAAAAATCATACTTAGTTGAGCGTTATGTCCGGTCCCCAACCTTTGAAGCTCCTAAAATGGCTCTTAGCCTGAGATGAGCTTCAGCGGCCGTCCAGGAAACGTCTTCTCTTGTTGATATTTTTGGATCTCAGAGGCTCATTAAGGCTTTCACGCCACACCAGGCCAAACACAACCAGAGAGTGTGTGAGGGGTTAGACTCTGTGAGTCAGTATACACGGCCCCGTATGCTTCACTGAGCTGCGTTCGCCAAAGGGCCAGGGCTTATGAAACAGTGTCATGATGAATGTGGTGCAGAGATGTGAACCATCGTGTCTGGTTTTTCTGGGTCTCCGTGTGTGAATGTGAATGTCTCCCTGCTTGTTTGTCTCTCCATCTGCCTGCTTGTTGATTCTCTGTCGCTCGGTGTGTTTGTCTTCCTCCTCTCTCTCCGGTTTTCTCGATCAGTTTCGCATGCTGTCTTGTGATTCTTTTATGCAAGTGAAAGTCATGTGGACAGAGGGAAAGGTTGCAGCAGTGACGGAAGGGGGCGAGTCTCCCGTTTGTGTGTTTGTGTTTGTCCAAGCTTTGCAAGCTCTGGCTGGTCGTCTGCAGGTAAACAGTGAGGGTCACCTGGGTTACTGACATCTAATACTGCTGCAGGGCCGAGCTGGGTGGCTCATAAACAGAGATACAGTCTGACAAACATTATTTGCATTTATTGAATGCATAAGTAAGTTTATTGCTTAACAAATAACCTCATAACCTTCAGGTTTGTATGCAACAGTGCCTTTACTCCCATTTTCATTATAGTCATTCACAGACTTATTTGCAGAAGTAAGACATATTTTAGTTATGACATAAAGAATTTTATGCTTCTTTGTTGACAGTTTTGTACTTTTCTTACATTTTAGTCCAATTTTAGTCACATGTTTTAAGTACATTTCAGTTTGATGTGAGATTATCTTTTGTTTCTATGTCATATTAGTGGTCCGATATTAAACATAATCCAACGTTAGTGTTTTTACAAAGGTTTTTACATTTCCCCTTTCTTTGGCAATGAGAGGTGCAACCTGGCAGGTCATGGTACTTTGTTACTAAATTTAACATGTCCATTTGTATAAATGGTTATTTGTTGTTCCACTGTGTTTTCTTGTTTCATAATTTGTCAAATTTGCCAAAAAAGACACTAGTATTTGTCATATTTTTTAATTTTCTGATGATCACATTAATCACAAATCATAGTCATGTTAATGTAAGACAGCGAAAATGTATTGTCATGATTGACAGTGACAGAATTGTCATTATTTATGTCAATTAAGGGCTTAAAGTACCAAATTACAGTGTAAACAGAACCATATTTTTTTGTTTTATATCTTTGAAAGACATCGTATGTAGTAATAAAGTTGCCATTTAGACTAATTCACAGACTTTATTGTATTTAAGTCAGATTTTAGTCATTGTGTGGTGCATTAGTTTCAGTTAAAATGTAGTTTTTCTTGATCCAGCATTAAAAGTAATCCACTGCTTTTATTCACCTCTTATATTATTCTATAAAGTTGCTATTTAGAATAACAGTTTTATGTTTGCAGCTTTAACACTCCCCACTTTCTGTCTCTGTCCTGTGCCTTATTTCTGTTCCTCTAACCTACATTTTCTCACCTGAACCTACCTACTTTTCTTTTTCCATCCCTCCCACCATCCTGTCTCACCTCCTCTTCCTCCTCCACTCATCATTTCCTCTTCCTCTCTCTTCACAGGAGTTAAAGAAAGAGGGAAAGAGGGACGGAGGACAGGCAAGCATGATCAGATCTGACCTTTCCAATGGAAGGGCCAGCCCCGTGTCTGACTCAAGCTTACGACCGGCCAGGAAAGGTACTCGACTCACACACACACACACACACACACACATACACACACAAAGTCACATATGTTCATGCATTGTGGTCTTCGGGCAGGTTTAAGTCTTCAGTCTCAAACATAGATCCTATTAGTGTGAGGAAGGATTTAGGTCAAGCATTCCTCGACATTCTAACATGTAAACACACTCAATATACACACATATGCATAGTGGAGGAATGTAACTTAGTACATTTACTCAAGTACTACCCTTAAGTACAGATTTGAGGAACTTTACTTAATTTTTTTCCTCTTATGCTACTTTATACTTCTACTCCACTACATTTCAGAGAGAAATATTGTACTTTTTACTCCACTACACATTTATCTGACAGCTTTAGTTGCTTTACAAATTAATTGGTAACTATTTTATTGATTGTTTTAGTCATTTTTCATGCAAAAACATGTCACGGTTCCAGCTTCACAAATGTGAAGATTTGCTGCTTTTCCTTTTAATTATTTCAATTTATCTTAAATAATGTTGAGGTTTGTACTGTTGGTTGGACAAAACAAGCGTTGTGAAGGTGTCACATTGAGTAATCTGGGTAATTGTGACGGCATTTCTCACTATTTTCTAAATTTTTACAAACCAAACAATCAATCGATTAATGGAGAAAATAATCAGCAGATTAATCCATAATGAAAATAATCATTAGTTGCAGTCCAATACAAAATAGTTGAAAAGTAGCTCCACTTAAACCAACATTTTTCTGCATTGAGTACCTTTACTTTTAATACTCTTAAGTACATTTTCCTGACATACTTAAGTAACATTTTTAATGCAGGACTTTTACTTGTAACAGAGTATTTTTACAGTGTAGTATTTGTACTTTTACCTAAGCAAAGGATCTGAATACTTCCTCTACCACTGCATAAGCATTCATACACACCCTTACATGCAGCACCTTCAATTTTAACACGAGGAGGAGGGACCCCTTGTGGACAAAAGAGGAATCGCAGGGTTTTGTCTCAATGCCCCAGCTGGTGTGGAGTGAGTCAAGAGTAATGAGCAGGCTAATGAGTGTAAGACAAACAACTGCAAGACCAGTGTGAAGTGTTGTGGTGTCTTAGCTGGTGAGTTGGACTGTCCTCTAATTGAAAGGTCAAAGGTCAGCGCTGTCAGTCTTCAGCCATGAGGGGGAGGGCTTGTAATAAGTCAGTGAACACCTGCTTGCTCACTGCAAGTCATGGATTATGGATAAGTGTGTGTGAGCTAATTATGTCACATGTAAGCTTTAAATATGTTTGTATGTGTTCTTCTTCTGTGTGTGTGTGTGTGTGTGTGTGTGTGTGTGTGTGTGTGTGCGTGCACTGCAGGAGAGCAAATCCGTAAGCGAAGGTGTAAAGCGGCATTCAGCTACGTGCCTCAGCATGAAGACGAGCTAGAGTTGAAAATAGGGGACGTCATTGAGATTATAGCAGAGGTAAGATTGATTATCTTTCAATGGAGCTTTTCATTGTAAACCTACAAGGCCGGTCGGCAGAAATCAGCCACCAAAACACACAAACTGATGTCTTTTTAGCACATTTATAATTAGATATGTTGGTAAGAAAAATTAGAGCACAAATATATGACGAGATGGCAAAGTTGTGTTTGTTGTAATTTAGAAACAGTGTTGCCATGACATGGTTTGTCCACAGGAGAGCGCTGACAAGTTAATATATCTGTTATCATACTTCTTTAATAACCAAATATTAGGAATCTAGAGCTGAAATAATTAATCAACTAATCCGTTTATCAGAAAATTAATCTGCAGCGACAACTGACTAATAATTTGAGTAATTTTTTAAGCAAAAATGCCAAAACATTCACTGTTGCAGCTTCTCAAGTGTGAATATTTGTTGGTTTTCTTCTATTCTGTCTTCAGTTATATTTAACTGAACATCTCTGGGTTTGGGGCTGTTAGTAGAAGAAAACAAGCATTCTGAGGATGAAGACTGTGACGTTAATTTTTCACTATTTTCTGCTATTTTATAGACAAAACTACAATCGATTAAATCAAGTAAATAATTGGCTAATTCCCTAAAGGGATCCTTGTTAAGAATGTTTGTTCATGTTATGTGATTATGTTATAAAATTAATGTTGATGATGATTTTTTTTAAACTCACAAATATCCGTATCCGTATCAGTCTAAACAATCCATCGTCAGTCAGAACGTCTACAATATTGAAATGATCTGAAGCAGTTCTGCTACGTTTGCTGCTCAGACAGACAGACAGACAGACAGACAGACAGACAGACAGATAGATAGATATGGATGAAGGAAGGCAAGTCAAGTTAATTTGTACATCACCTGTCATCAGTCCTGTCAGCTGTACATGAAACATAAAATATATAAAAGAAAGACAGGCGATATAAAAAGACATACAAACAGGATTTTAAAAGAGTAAAATAATATAGAAAATAAAGCTAAAAACAAACAAATTAAACAGGAGAATAAAAATTAAAGTGTAGCTACAGTGCAGAGCAAGATATCAATGAATAGTCCCAAACTTAAATAAACAAAGGGCGCTAGCAAACACACGCACACAAACACACACACACACACACACACACACAAAAGTTTTATGGCTCGATTTAAAAGAACTGAGAGTTGGAGCAGACCTCAAGTCTTCTGGGAGTTTGTTCCAGGTGTGTAGAAACTGAAGGCTGCTTCTCCATATTTAGTTTTGACTCTGGCGACAGTGAATATACCTGAGACGGTTCATTATGTAGCAGCAGAGCAGAAATGTATTTTGGCTCTAAACCAATAGCAGTTTTTTTTTTAAAGTAAATTCTTTGACTCACAGGAGTCGCCAGATGACTTCCTGGTCAGTCCAAGAGACCATTTTTCACAGCAGACACTTTGACATGTCATAGCAGGAAAAGCACATGTCAATGATTGATAACATTAAAAACGGCTGCATTCCATTTAGTTGAGCTACTTCCAGGGGTCCTGGTATTGTGCACGCTGGCTCACTGTGGCTGTGGCTTTCCGGGACACTTGATGGAACGGGGCCATTGTTAACAAAATTAGTTTCACAAGTCAAAATGTCTGCTGTGAAAAAGGCCTAGTGCCCTTTTGGTTCACTCAGCTGCCACTCTGATGTGACCTTTAGGCAAAATTAACCTTTGGAGAGTCAGTGAATGCTTTGTATGTGTAGATATTTTCATATGAGTTCATACATGTTTGTGTAAATCTTTGTCTGGTTTCTCTGTGTGTTACTCTGTGTGTGTGTGTGTGTGTGTGTGTGTGTGTGTGTGTGTGTGTGTGTGTGTTCAGGTAGAGGAGGGCTGGTGGGAGGGATTTCTAAATGGGAAGACTGGGATGTTCCCCTCCAATTTCACCAAAGAGATCCTGGCAGAGTCGGACACGCCCTCTTTAAACACCTCGCAGGAGGAGCTGCGCAGCGGCCGCTCCAGTGAGTCTCAGCCAATCAGATGGTGGGAAGGCACCCACACATAAAAAGAAAGCATAAGCAACTTGTTCTGGGTGCAATTTTAATGACTTTTGATGTTTGATGACATTTTCAAATAAATAAGTAATTGCAGGAGCAAACTAACGTGTACTGTCTATTCTCTCTCTGTGTGTGTGTGTGTGTGTGTGTGTGTGTGTGTGTGTGTGTGTGTGTGTGTGTGTGTGTGTGTGTAGGTAAGGACAGCCCAGGCAGTGAAAGTGATGGAGGGGACAGTCGGTCAGAAACAGGGTCCGGAGAAATCCAGCCCAAGAAGGTAATCAATGATGATGTGCAGCACAGATGAAGCTAACTGATGCTACAGTATGTGTAGCACTTTAATGTCTACAATTGGATCTGATCTTAGTACGATGTTTCGATCTTAGGACCATCATCAGACAAGAATGATGAATGTTTACAAACCAATCAATCGATTAATTGAGAATATAATCAGCAGATCAGCATAATGAAAATAATATTAGTATCATTAGTTTCAGTCCTGTACAAAATAGTTAAAAATGAGCTCCACCTCAACTAACTACAACAGTAAAATCCTGCTTTTATATTAATGCATGAGTAAAAATAATCAAATGATATAACATATATTACAGGGTTCATACAAAGTCTTGAAAGTTTGGAAAATGCTTAATTTTAACTGTAATGTTTTCAAGGTTAGGAATATGCTTGAATTCAAATGTACTCCTTGAAAAATGCTTGATTTTCAACATAATCTGCTGTTTCATCATCGACACAATCACTCATGTAAACCAAAAATCTTTTAATACTTCAAATGAAACAATCCCGTCGTCGTAGTTGTTTGTTGTCTCCAGGCATTTATAGTAACAATTTAGATGTGATGATAAAAGCTTCAAGAGTCTGGGCAATTTTTGGTTTAGGTACCTTGAAAGTGTTTGAAAAGTGCTTGAATTTTCCTCTCAAAAAGCTGTACAAACCCTGATAATAGTATAACAGTCACAGGGGACATTTTTCTGCATTGAATACTTTAACTTTTAATACTTTAAGTACATTTACCTGATTATACTTACATACTTTTACCCAAGTGACATTTTCAATGCAGGACTTTTGACTTGTAACAGAGTGTTTTTACAGTGTGTAGTAGTACTTTTACTAAAGTAAAGGATCTGAATACTTCCTACACCACTGCTTGTTGTGCTCACTGTGAGTCAGATTTAGTTGGAAATCCTGCAGGGTTCCTTTATGACCAAAGCAGGAAGATGGTGCTGTTTTTCCGGCACAGAAATTGAAAAACAAAACCACTGGTGTGAGGTAGACTACCAGTCATCTTCACCAAGGTCACATGTGCTTACAGGTATAATTGCCAAGTAGTTTCACAATTCATTTTAATGCTGCAAGCGCCCTTTACTATTGGATTATGCTGTTTTGAAGGAATACTGCAGTTAAAATCTATATTTGGATTTCAAACACCTTTTAAATATTGCTCTAAGTCTCAGCGTTCGTTGTGTGTCGTTTCACCTCTTAGGTCCGAGGGTTTGGCTTTGGTGACATCTTCAAAGACCAGCCCATCAAGCTCAGACCACGCTCGATAGAAATGGACCCAGAGGGGGACAAGGTGAGACACACACACACACACACTTAACACACACATTTTTTGATACTGTGATCATTGTATTGTGAGTAGAGAGGGAAGGAAGTCCCCAGCCGTGGCTCCTCCCCTTCCTCTGTTTCAGTTTTACAACACAGGAAGTGGTTTTAATGTTGACACACACAACAACACACACATGCGCGCGCCCACACACACACACACACATCCTGCGGGGATTTGACAAGCAAAGCAGAAGTGAGAGCTCCACAGGGCAGAGAGAGAGAGAGGGAGGAGGGGAGGTAATACAGTTTTTCACTGACGTTTACATATTCACACACACTGTCTCCTGCTGCTGCCGGCGCTGATGTAGCAAAGCTCCGTCTGTCTGCATTTAACTGGAACCAGAGGAGAGGACGGTAGGGTCAAGTTCTCCTCTCTTTTCATTTAGATTTGTGTTTGGTTTAGTTAACTTTCAGCCGTTTAATGTCTGCTTAAGGTTTGGTGTAGTCGGTGGAGTTAAACTGACAGACAAAGCATGCAGAAAAGCAGGTTCTTTAGCAGTTTCCTTATTTAGATTACAGTATAAAGGTAACAATTAACAAGCCTCTGTTTCTATAAAGAGATGTGTCTGTTGATGGTCAAAATACCATTTCAAAGACTGCCAGGAATACATTTTATGGGAGAAATGCTAGATTTTAGATTTGTTATGGATATGGAATTAAAGGGCCAGTTCACCAAAATTTCAACAACAAAAAAAACACATTTTCTTACTCCTAGTGGTTTCTGGCGATGCAGATACTCTTGGTTATCGAATATCTGCCTTTAAAGGGTCAGTTCACCAAGTCTAGTCAATTTTATTTATATATCCCAATATCACAAATCACAATTTGCCTCAAGGGGCTTTACAATCTGTACAGCATCCATCACCCTCTGTCCTTAGACCCTCAATTCGAACTCCCCAAAAAAACCCTTTAACAGGCAAAAAATGGAAGAAACCTCAGGAAGAGGAACATGTCTGTCTCCCAGGACAGACAGACATGTAATAGATGTCATGTGTACAGAAAAGATTCACAACAGAATAAGTTAAAAATGCAGATATGTGAAAAGCTCTGCAAATAAAACCAAAAGTATCTGCATGGCCAGAAACCACTTGTAAATTTAGTGACCTGACCCTTACTTATGACAAAAGAAATATGGAGAATTTTCCGCCAAAAATGTATTCTTGGCAGGGTGAGACTTTGAAATGGTATTTTGACCATCAACAGAAACATCACTCTTTATAGAAACAGAGACTAATTCTTCTTTCCCTTTATTTTGTAATCTACATAAGAAAACTACAAACACCTGCTGGAGTAGGACTGAGAACATGTGGGTTTGTGGGTTTTGTGATTCTGGTGAACTGAGCCTCTAATGCCATATCCATAAACTTGACTATTTTTATGAGATAAAAATGTGTGTTTCCCCCAAAACATCGGTCTTGGAAGAGTGAAACAGCTTTTGAAAAAACATTTTTGACCATCAAGAGACATAAAACTCTTCATGAAAACTCAGATTTATTATGTTATGTTTTTTGCACCAAACTTGACGCTCTCATATCACCTTCTGAGTAACCAAACGGCACTTCGGCTAAACCACAACACTTGTAATGCTGCTTAATGTCACATGAAAAAGAGCACATTCAAGCAGAGAGAAAGACAGAGGATAAGAGATGAAGAAAGTTTGAGACACTGGATAAAATTAATATAAATTAAGTGGGTGAAGAAAACAGAAACCTGTATTTCGAAATGACTTTTAAAATCCTATATTGGTCGTCAAAACCCTCCAGTAGCTCCTGCAGACATATGAGAGTGTGTGTGTTTGTTCTGAAGGATGTTTGTCAGCCTCTCCTGCTGAGCGGGAGGCCGTTATGTTGCTTTATGGTGAGACGAGTCTCTCTGCTCTCTAATGAGGCTCTGGAGGAGTTGACAGCAGAGAGTCTCCATCCAGCACGGGGGACGCTGAGTCACATGAAGCCACGTCAACTTTATAACTGAACTGGAAGGTCAGCTGCTTGTGAACCGGGTGAAGTCCCAGTGTGCAGCTACTGTACAGCAGTGCTGCGTGCCTTGCTGCACAGATGCACATAGTGATTGAAAGCTAGTTTAAGTAGCTAGTTTAAGTTGGTTTGTTTGTTTTTTGCTGGCTGACAGTTTGGATTGTTTTTGTGCCAGTATTCAACATCTTTTACCTTTCCTGCCAGCAAAAAGGGGAAGTTTTTTTGTTGTTTTTTTTCTTTGCGGTGAGTCAAGGTCGCTCAGCCTTGAGAGTCTTCAGCTGAGTCTTCAATGTAAAACAAAAGTCTACAGTGTAAAAAGTTTAGGAGGGGTAGTGGATCCAGAAGGCAGGGTCACCCACCAGGCTTACTCTATGGCAGGACAAAATGAAGAATATCCATAAAAACATACTGAAAACTGAATAAATTCATAAAATATGCACATTTTACTAAAGGTTTGGTAGTTTTTGAGGTGCCTGTTGACCGGGAGTAACTTGGATTATACCAGCTATACCAGCTAATTTCCAATATATAGAAGATGTATATATAGATGTATATATAGATGGTGCAATGGTCTGAGTCATACAGGATATATACTGTCTATACTTAAGTAGCTAGGTCACTCACAGAAATACACTTGTATTTCCTTCCTTGTTTTGTTTTCACAAATGCTTGATTATACAGTTTTAATATGTCATGCTAGAAACAAGAAAAGGGCAGAAACCTACTATAATACATGTTTTTTAAGCAGATTAATTGACTATGTAAAATGTGAATGGGGTTGCTCAGAGTGACAAATCAGAGCATTTCAGTGTCTTTCAGCTCATTGTTTTGGTTTGAAGACCTGCAGCTTTAATGTTTTGGTTCATTCTCACCGCTCTCATCAGCATCGTTTCATGGATGCGGGCAGACACAGTGTAAATATGCAGCTGTTTGCTAACATATTTGCTATAAGAACTTTGTCGATGTTGTCTTTACAGGTTCTTTTGCTGCCTCCATTTGGGAAAAAATCCTTTAATGCAGCTTTAAGTAATTATTAAAAAACAGTAAAAAGTCACCTTCATAAGCTCGATACTTATGAACATCAGCATATGTCACAGCTTGCGAGCTTTCAGAAAACTTTCTCTTACAAAGTCACAAATACCACATTAGTGTGTCGATCCACACTCTCTTTGCTCAAGGTTGATTATGTTTGTTTCACGCTTTCCTTGTGAAACCTGCAGTGGAGAAGCTTCTTTGAATGTCCTGCCTCTGGACACGCTTTGTTCTGCGGGTGGAGATTTTAGTTTGCAGTGACACACAGCTCTCAAACAGCAACATGTACAGTAAAAGCAGTCATGTGGAGTTCCTCCGGCACCAAATAAGAAAATAGTTCTAGTTCTTCTTTCTTTTTTGAAACTAAAAGTGGCGACATTTAAAAATGCTGTATGTCTTACTGTCTGGGTCCTTCCAAAAATAGTCTTGTCACTTATTGGTCAATGCCTACACGAGGCCCAGAAACATGTGACACTTGGACACTAAAACCTCTCTGTGATGTTGTAATGCTGTCTCGATGCTTGTGGCACCACATGGGTCTCATTAGAGAGGGAAGGAGAGAAGAGGAAGGGTGTAGAGAGAGGAGAGAAGCCGGCGGGGGAGGTGGTGTGGTTTTTCACCGACAGAACAGAGCTGTGTGTGTGTTCGGGACAGACCGGGTCTTGTGTGTGTGTGTGTGTGTGTGTGTGTGTTTTCCTGTGGAAGAGCCACCCTGGTTCCACAAACACCGTCGAGGGATCCACTCCAGCTGCAAAACAACGGCTCCTTTAACAGCCTACACAGCACACACACACACACGCTTCATCATCAAGTCAGCTCTGTGTTGTTGTTTTTTTTTGTGCTAAATCTGATCTCATCCTCGCTAATTAGCTGCTTAGGTTGGAGCTGTGGGACAGTGCTGTTCACTGGAGAGAAGTGATTATTTAAATTTAATTGTTGATTTTTGTCTTTCAGTGTGTGTTTTTTATTTTTTACCCTTTCATTTGTGAAATTAGTTCATTTTTATTTTTAGTCTGCTTCCCTAGATCTGTCTTTTTTTCTTGTTTTATTTGTAATATGTGATTTGAAGACATGCTTGTGGCGTGAAATGTCTCAACAACTGTTGTAATACTGGCCTCAGGAAGCGCCACAATCAGGTCAAAATGTTAATTTGTCTAATATTTCGGTTTACGAGATAATACCTGCAGCTGTACATTGTGTTTAGTGCTAATTAGCTAGTGCTAACACGCTAAACTAAGATGGTGAATGTGGTGAACATTAAGCATGCTAACATTAGCGTTTAGCTCAAAGAGCCGCCACACATTTTATTTGTATTGTTATGATTTTATGTGAATCCCTGGAAGACTAGCAGCCCCTTTGTGGAGGCTAATGAGGATCCAAATAAAGGGAAAATTATGAATAATAAAGAATAAGGTAGTGGAATAATAATGAATGTAGTGTTTACCTTAGCTCCAACTATTCGAGTTACAGAGCTAAGCCATCTTTGAAAAACCCAAAGTCGTTTAAAAACACTCAAGTCACAAATTGGGGTTTCACGTTTACCTATGAAAGTAGCAATTTTGCATTTCTGAGACCATTTTTAGATATGCCAAACATAATAAACAATAAACATAATTCAACAGCTAAATGTTGAGTTTATCAGTTAGTACAGAATAAATCATTCAGTGACGATAAAGAATCCTTTTGCGGAAGATGCACAGGTGTCAGTTTCTGCAGTAACATTAGAGAGTGAACGCTCTGCTGTCACTATCACACCAACAGCAGCTGAATCAAACCATGTCACGATATCCTCCAGAGAGCGTGGTGAAACTCAGCGTGGTAAGCACAGGAAGTCCCAAACTGAATCACCAAATCTTAAATGTGCACCGCTGATTACAAAAGGATGATACCTGCTGCAGATGTAAGTGCGTAGGAGGATGAGATTTTACAGTGTCTAAAGGGTTTGTCCCATCTGTCCTTCACTCAGGCCAACGAGGGGAAAGCAGCGAGCGTTGCCCCTGAAACCATGAAGACTGAACCTGACAGCAAAGCCAAAGGTGAGACGTTGCAGCTTTACTGCTATATAAATAAGTCCAACAAAAACAGCAATATAAATGACTGAATGAGTTAAGCAGTCTGATAAACAGTTTGGGTATTAACCTTAAACAATCATAGTGGTAACTCTGCATGTATTAGGTCCAATCTCACGTGACTTTCCACCATTTTCTAAAGCCTACCATAGTTTTTAGATCACTTCCTACCTTTCATGCCAAAGGTATTATAATGTAGTTCACTGCTTTGAAAATGCTTCCTTGTTGATGTGTTCAGGTGCTTGTGGAAAGCTCCGACATCTGAGATTTGGGAGTTGGATGCTAAAAATATTGCATTAACAAGCTGTGTTGAAGATAATGTGAATTTCAACCTTCTTTTGCAGTTAATGAGCTAAAACATGCAAAAGCACCAGATGCTCTTTTACAGTGAGGTGTTCTTTATCACACATTGTAATCGTGTGATCAGGAAATTATTTTGTGATCATCTCCATTTCCTTATCTCTATCCTAAAGGACACTCCAAAGTGTGATTATAAGTGTTGTATCCCATTCTTCTTGTATTTTGCACTGATTGAATACACAAGTAAGTTTTCATTATACCACGATTTTATTTATCGAACGAAAAACTAGGAATTGATTTGAAAACTGATTTTTTTTCAAATCGAATAATACAAAAATGTGGATTTATAACTACCTTTTTTTTTAACACAGGCATTCTTAAATTTGACTTCTTTAATTTTTTAGAAAACTTAGGAAAAAAATTGACTTTGTTTTCTGTAAACATCTATCTATGGTGGTCAGCTTCTTGCAGCAGGAAACACAACAACTTCTGACTGCAGAGGCACATGAAATCTGGGTTTAAATCTGTTCGAAAGAATCTGCTTTTTCTAAATAGTCTGGGTATTGTTTAGAGAAACAGGCAAATTCCCGCTGTGCACGTCGTAACTTCAGTTCTTGCTCAAAACCTCCTCTGCTCTCTTGTTTCTCAGTTCTGTAGTTTTCTTGTCTGACTTTGTCTTGAATCTGGTTGGCAGGGCGGGAGCAGTGCAAAGTCCTCTTTCCATATGAAGCACAAAATGAAGACGAGCTGTCAATCAAAGAGGGGGAAATTGTCAACATTATCACCAAGGTAATGTGTGTGTATAACTTGGCTTATATGTGGGTGTTCTGCATGTTTGATCATTTGGTTAGTTTGACTTGTTTGTCCAGGTAACGAAAACACAATTTTCATCCAGGTGCACACTAAACACACTCAGCAAGCATTTGAACTGTAGTTCAGACCAAACTCTTTGCTGTCTTTTGTCCAGGACTGTGCTGATGCAGGCTGGTGGAAGGGGGAGATCGGGGGAAGGCAAGGTGTCTTCCCAGACAACTTTGTCAAGCTGCTAGAAGTGGAGAAAGAGGTGATTTTGGTGCAGGGACACACGTGCAAAAGTTGTCTGTTTACCGTGATGTTAGAAGCTGAGAAAGTCTCAAAGACATGATACATTCTTGAGGTGTTTCTGTAATGTTTCGGTGTCTGCGTGTGTTTCCAGAGACCAAAGAAACCGCCTCCTCCCAGTGCACCTTCAGCTAAACACACCACAGGTACAGTAACACATCACGTCTTCTTTTCCCTCCTCTCTTGTTTTTTTTTTGTGCTCTGAGAGAGAAACAGAAACCTGTCAACTCTGACCTGTAGAGAGAAAGTCGGAGGTCAAGAAGGTTCCTCCTGAGCGACCTGAATATCTGCCACAGAGAGACCAGGATCGAGGTACAGTCTAGACCACTTTGGCCCACCTTCAGCCTGCAACGTCTTACAACTTTCTGCCAATCTGTTCAGCTGGCAATGTACAGATCACTAACTAACATGCTTCATACTACTAATCCAGCATTTAGTAATATATGCTGGATAGCTTTACAGCACAAAGAGAGATTTCAGTGTGAACCAGGATGTAAATGGAGCCAAACATGCAGTAGGTTTCTGCCAAGGGTGGATGCTGAAACAAGAGCGGTAGAAAAAAATCACTTGCAGCATGTTTGTCCTGCTTTGTAAAGCGGAGGAACAAAGCTTTGATTGAAGAAACGGTGTCATCATTCTGTGTGCAACAGGAAACTATGGCCATTGTGGTTGTGATCTTGACAAACGTTTGCACCAACTGGTGCGAAACACAAGCTTTCATGCATACTCATAAATCAAAAACAAACTACACAACAATACTTACAAATACCACTATCTCCGCTTTGACACCTGATCTTCCTAATCCTCTTTGGTCTTTCTAACCCTCCAGTTTCTTTCTTTGCTTCTTGTTTTTTTTTTTTTCCTCCCGTTCTTGCAGCCTTGGGCGACTCCAGACCTTTCTTCTTATGTTTTTATTCTTTAACATCCTTCTTTGGCTTGCTTTAGTCCTCTTGAGTCAGATTTACTTCATTTTTACTGCTGCAGCTCCTGCCTTCATCACTGCACTCCTACCTTGCCCTCACCTTACCATGCATGTCTGAGTGTTTGGGTCGCACCTCTACATGTATGTACGTATGTTCAATATGTCGGGGTTTTTTTTGTTGTGTTTTGTGTGTGTGTGTGTGTGTGTAGGTGAAGAGGTGAAGGTTGGAGACATCCCCAAGCCCACCTTCCCATCTATCCTTCCCAAGAAACCCCTCCCCCCAAAGACAAGCTCCTCCTCTTCCTCCCAACCCCCACGCCGTCCTGAGAGACCGCCCACTCTAGCGTCAGTACACGCTCACACACACACACACAAACGCTCTTACGAAAAAAATCCCATATATCCCTGAGCGTATATACAACCTAATGTTGTTGTATGGTTTACCTGCTCAGGTGTGAAAGCCCCAAGTCTGAGGGCGGGGCTTCGACACCAGATTCTGCCCCTGACAGGTCACATGACACTGGTGAGTTTGACTGACAGGAGCATCGACCAATGAGATCAAGATACGGGGCCTCAGTAAGCGTCAGAGCGCTCCGTCTTTGTCTCTGTGCACATGTGAAGCTTTACCTGCTGATCATCACGCATTTGCTTTTGTGTGTTTCTGGTGTGTGTTTGTGCAGATGTGGACCTGGACGCGGTTGTCTCATCAACAGAGAAACTGAGTCATCCGACGGCGTCGCGGCCCCGAATCACAGACCGCCGGCCTCGCTCGCAGATCATCACACCAGTGAGTGTGTTTGTAGTCAGCCAATCATGAAGCACGTTTTTTGGACCTTATGAGAGATTTTGATCCTCTCAGAAAATGTGACGCTATGTCCCACTTCCATGCTTGAGAAGTTGGAGATTTGTGCTTGATAAATGACTTAAATCATTAACTGATTATCAAAATAGTTGGCGATCGAATCAACTAATCGTTTCAGCCCTGAAACTAATTGTCAGTGGTAGTGAAACAGCTCCAGGAAAATCTCAGAAAACAAAACAAACAAGAAAGAATATTGGTAAAGATCATTTCCTATTAGTACAAAACAGTAGAGTTCACTAATTTCTTGTATTCTAATTGCAAAAACAGTATACTGTGAAAATTAGTGTATACTTTATGTAGTATGAAACCGGGACACAGCTACATCTCAGGTACATAGCTCTGTCAGGTGTCCATGCTAATGTTTTAGCTTGCTGAATATTCACAGCATATTGTGCATATGTGGAAAACTTATTGTACTGATTAATATAAAGCTTAGTGTTTTGATTTGGTGCAACAACAGGAAATAAAGGCATATCTGTGTTTTCTTTTCCTGTGAGCAGTGGGAGGTGGAGGGAGCTGTTTTAATGGATTATGACTGTATTTTTAGTTTTTATGATTAGACTAAATCCCCTATCTTAGTATCTTTAAACACCTAAATCAAGTCTACATCAGTATCTGTGGAGGACTTCAGAAAGCCACAGACTGAATAAATAATGTCTGTCTGTCTCTCTGTTGTAGTCTCCCCTGTCCAGTACTGATCTGGACACCCCTGCAGTGGAGGACAGGAAGGACAGGAAGGACAAGGACAGAGGGAAGGAGGAGCCGGAGACTGTCTCCAGATCTGTAGACGTTTCCCTGAGGAAAGGAGTTCCCACCATCTCTGTAAGACCACTTTCACTGTTGTCACTATTTATTTTATCCAGCAGGGGGCGCCACACCACAGATTTTCACATGTTTAAACTGCATAATGTTTTTTTTTTATTCCTCATTAACACTTGCTACACAATCTGGTAAATGTTAGATGTTACCGTTTGTTGACAGATGTATTTTTCAGATGGCAAAACAATCTCACCACAAGGTCCAGTAGTAGCTATTCTGGAGCTTTCAATCATATCACACAATCTTCCTCAACACATGGACTTTGCTCAGTTTGGCCTGAAATTGTAGATGTTAAGATTTTCTTTTTCTCAGCACTTTAACGACCTATTTTTTTATTAAGGACTCATTCTTGACAATCTCACCACATGGTCATATATTTTTCACTCGTTTTGTATCATTGTGGCTGTAATCTGGATTCCTAATTTTACTGGAAGCTCCTCAGATTCTTACATCTGCCAGGCTGTATCTTAGATGTTGTGGGGAAAATAAAATAATTCCTAAACTCTTACGTTTCCATTCGCTCTCAGGGACCTGACAGTAAAATACCACTGCCCACTAAGCCCTCTGTCCTGACCCCGCCAAACTCCGGCCATCGCCCCGCCTCCCCGTCTTCCTCCTCGGGTCTGACCCCCTCCCCAGAGCTCCGGCATTCACCTCTGACCCCCCTGACACTGGAGGAACTCAGGAACCAATTGAGAGACCTGAGGGCCTCCGTAGAACTGCTGAAGAGCCAGCACAGGTACATTATACGTAAACATGTGTGTGTGTGTGTGTGTGTGTGTGTGTGTGTGTGTGTGTGTGTGTGTGTGTGTGTGTGTGTGTGTGTGTGTGTGTGTACAAGCATCCATGAGTGGTGTATCAGAGTCATGATGCTGATGTGTTTGTGTGTTTGTGTGTATTTCAGGCAGGAGATGAAGCAGTTGGCCGGCGCGCTGGATGAAGAGAAGAAGATTCGTATTAGTTTACAGGTGAGATCATAAAGGAGTGACGGGCGGGAGAGTTTAGATGTATGTTTGTGTTTAATAATCCAGCTTCAGAAATTAATGGCAGCAAGTGAATAAATTAACAATAGAAATCTAAGTATATATTATTAACATGTATGTACTGTGTGTATATATATATATATATATAGTTTATTTAGTGTTTAATTTATTTAGCCTTTTAGGAGAAATGCCCCAGAAGTGAACTAAAACAGCACACACATAAGTTATAAATAAGGCTTTGTTCATTATATGCACTAGTGATTGATATACTATATGGCCAAAAGTATGTGGACACCCAAAGGAGGTCCATAAAGAAATGTTTTTTCCAGTTTGATGTGGAAGAACTTGACGGGCTTTAGCCAAGAAGTTAGAGGGACAATCCAGTAATTGTCTCAGGTTCAGTTGCCTTCAATGCCATGTGCCCTTGAGCAAGACACCAAGTTGTTCTAGATAAATCCTCCTCCAGACGGTATCAGTATTACTAGATGTCAATAATTCCATTTAATCCATTTGTGATGTCGGTTAGCCATCCAAACTGTAAAATAATTTAACTGTAAAATATAATCAATGCTAACGAGGTACAGCAAAACAGGGGACATGCTTGTTCTTGGCAATAAAAATAACATAAAAGGGTCTAATATTATTATTATAATGCTTTTTTTGTTTATGTTATACTCTGTTTAGGTTTGTATGTACTATACTAGCTTTTTTTCTGAGTCTGTAAATCCTGAAATGTTACTTTTGTGGCTGCAAATCATCCTAATTTAATTTAATCTATTGATACCATTCTACCTCACCACTGGTTATACGTATTTATTCCACATGCTGACTGGATTAATATTAAACCAGCACCACAGCACAGTAAAACACAGAACATACTGTAGGTAGCAGGAGAAAATCATTGATGTGTTGATGATTGTTGATTGACAGAATATTAATTGACAACAGTTTTGATAATTGAATAATCATTTAAATCATGTAATGAAGAATTGTTCCTGTTAATACTTTTTGGTTTTGGACTGTTGGTCAAGAAAAAACAAGCAATTTGAAGATGTCACCTTGGGAACTGGAAAATTGTAGACTAAATATTGAATCGATTAATTTAAAAAATAATCAGCAGATTAATTGATAATGAAAATACTCATTCTACTCCTAAGGCACAAGGCACCATCTAGTAATGCTCCTGTAATCTCATCCAGAAAGGATTTTAGGAGCAGCAGCTAAATGTCTTTAATCTTTGTTTAACAGATTGAAGTAGAGCACATAAAGAAGAGCCTGTCGAAATGAAGACTAAATCATCGTTATGGGCGCCCTCTGATCACCACATCGGAGGCCAGTGTTTGAAAACATTCTCACTGTTGGCTGAGACACTTCAGCCAAAACAAAGTTTGTGCCAAATGATCATCACGATCAGCATCAGCAACAATACAGCACCATGGAATCGGCCACCTTCCCCCCTCTGACGCCACCTTATCCTGTGTTTACTTCTTTATTTTTCTTTTAAAGTGGCTTCTCTGTTAAGTTTACTGCTATCTTGTCGAAGCTTGCTGTGCCACTGGTACTCACAGAGCCGCGGCTGCCGTGGCGACCCGTGGCTGGTACTTTTTGTTTCTAAGTGTGAAGGAAACTTGGAATTCGACCTTCGGAGACCGGTTGGTTCAGACGACCTCTGTGCTGTTCTGTGTCCACTCTGCGGCCTTCACCTCGTATCTGTGTGTGTGTGAGCTTGTGTTCTTATTTTCCACCCATGTGAGGACTGGAGTTTTAGACCTTCGTATTAGGGACATTTTCGTAAAGTGAGGTTGTTTTGGCCGGTCCTGACTTCTTCAATGAGCTAGGTTAAGGTTAAGGTTAGGATTTGGGTTTAGGAAAGCCCAGACTTTGAGGCACATCATTAGCATTAGGATTACATTGTTTGACACACTTGATGTTTCTATGGTACACTGCAGGCAGGTGATTTTGAAGCATCAGCCATTAACAGCACTGGCACCTGGACATATTTCCCTGACCCTTTTCTTCTTAGTGTCATAAGTTTTTTATTTGTAGTCAAATATTCCACCTGTTGGGAGGTTAAAATTACAAGCACATCAGGATTCTTCCCCAGTTTAATTAAATCTAACCAACACCTGTAGGTGCTACTTAAAGAAATAGTCAGACATTTTGGGAAATGCGCTTATTCGCTTTCTTGCTGGGAGTTAGATGAGAAGATCAATACCACTCTCACCCACTCTGTCTGTACGCTAAATATAAGAGCTACAGCCAGCAGCCAATTAGCTTAGCTTAGAATAAAGAATGGAAACAGGAGGAAACAGCTAGCCTGGCTCTGTCCAAAGGTAACCAAAATCTGCCTACCAGCACCTCTAAAGCTCACTAATTAAAACGTTATATCTTGTTTGTTTTATCCATACAATAGCTGAGCTGTAAAAACAATTGAAATGGTTTTACGATGACAACAAGACTTAAGAAAGTCACTGCTCCCGGCCAAATAATAACAAATATCCCCCTCACTTTTACACTTTGGTTTTTGTTAAGATTAAACAAAAAGACATATAAGAACGTAATCATTGTTTTACAGGTGCCAGTTGGCTGTTTTGTTACTTTTTGACAGAGCAATGCTAGCTGTTTCCCCCTGTTTCCAGTCTTTATGCTAAGCTAAGCTACCTGTCTCCTGGCTGTAGCTTCATACAGACATGAGAGTGGTATCAGTCCATTATCTATATATTTGGCTGCAAATGAAAAGTTTATGCAAAGAAAAGTACACTGCATGAACACACCTATCTACGATATTTACCAAGTCAAGAGAATTGCCTTCTGGACAAAAATGTATATTTTTTCTCCGTTTGCATTTGCACTTTTGCTCCACGACTCCAGAAACCTCAAGAAACAGCTGTGCTGGTCGCATCACATCCCCCCAAAAATCAAAACCGAGATTCCATGTGCATCTGATGTTTCTGGTGCTCTTTTGGCAGCAGGTGAGGGTGAAGTTAAAGACAGGGTTTGAGGAATGTAGTGAGTGAAAGGACCTCACAGGTAAAGGAAGACAAAAACACGTGTGCATGTCTGTGTGTATGTGTGGTAGCATGAACGGCTGTTTGCCTCCCTACCTTATTATGTGCACAGAATCTATGGCAACCCGTCACTGTGGCCTTCCTGTTTTTGACTCCAAATCTTTCTTTTTCTTTCTTTCTTTCTTTCTTTCTTTCTTTCTTTCTTTCGTATGACAACAAGAAAACTGCTAGAACTGAGGCTACAAGTTGTTTTCTTGACTTGGTCCTTTCTCTCCAGGATAGTGATAAATATATATACTTTTATATTTCAGTGTAATAAAGATGCTATTATGTACTGTACGTGTGGATATTTTGTTTAAGAAAAAAATGACAAACATGTTTGAATTGTCTGCTTCTAAAATGTGTCTGTGTGTAATATACAGTAATGTATGAAGGGGCATTTTGTTCTGATCACTGAAAGTCTGAGTGAACAAAAAAAAAGAAGTGAAAGTGCTGATTCAGGCTTAACGGCCACTGAAACTGCAGAATTTCTGCAACAGCATTATTTAAACTGAAAAAACGGATAAAATCCCTGAATATATGTAGCAAGACACCATGCCAGTCAACTTCACTATTGCAGTATACAGTATTTTTAGGTGTCTAATGGTTTGTCACTGAAAACATCTTTTTTGGGGGGGCATAACTTTAGAAAAACCTTCAAATTTTACATTTTCACAACAGTGCAAAATGCCAGTAGGCGTAGAACATGATCATGAACATAAGAGTGTGAACAAGCATAACAGACATTTTGAACATGTTGCAGTGATGAACAAACGTCGAACCAGGGCTGAGAAAGAGGCGGGAAAGACCATCATAATAAAACATTTAAAGGGACGCTCCTGGTCAAAATCAAAGCAGCAGAGGGCAGCAAAGGATACTTCAACCCTACCCATCTGATACATTTGCTCTATTTTAACTATAAAAGCTCCATTATGCAGTTTTATCTCGTGAATTACAGAGTGCAGTCCTGCTGATTCAACCCTTTTAACTACACTTGTGTGCAAAACATGAGGAAGAGCATTATTTTTATCCTAATAATAACTTTCATATTTAATTATGTTAGTAAGCTAATTAAAAAGAGACAATTACAGTAAATATTGTACTTATTTCCCTCACTTTGCAATAGGAACTCAGTGGAGCCATTTTACACTTTTACACCAACATAAAAATGATGATAAGGATAGTCCAATGATGTTCTTTTAGGACACATTAAAACCTCAAAAGTTGCTCTATTGGAACTATAAAAGCTCCATTCTGCAGTTTTACCTCATGTGAATTACAGGAACCGCTGTTTTGTTCAGAGTCCAGTCCTGCCGATTCAACCCTATTAACTACACTTATGTGCAAAACATGAGGAAAGAGCATTGTTTTTAACCTAAGCCATAATAACTTTAAGCTGTTTAAACAGAGAAAATTACAGTAAATATTGTACTTATTTCCCTCACTTTGCATTAGGAACTCAGTGGAGCCATTTTACACTTTTACACCAACATAAAAATGATGATAAGGATAGTCCAGTGAGGTTGTTTTAGGACACATTGAAACATTTTCTGTAGGTTTCTGGAAAGGATCAATGGCTCTGACCCCAGTTTGGGAATACATGGACCAGTCCCCTCAGTGTGTGATAGATGGCCTCTGGCAGCCAACAGTCCAGTGTAACATGCCACCAGTTCTTGGCAGGACTGTGGGAACTGCAGCAATATCACCTTTATCAAGTGACTTATATGCTTTTATTTGGCTGCTATCTGAATGATGTGGGCTATATTGTGGAAAAATCTGACATTAAGTGCAGATAAATAACTGATGTCATCAATAACTGAATCATATCAGCCCTCTGCTGATTTTATTTACCGCGAGGTAAACATAACTGAAAATAACTTGGCTGCTGTGCAGAGGAGGGGACCATAAGGACGCACCGTTTTATATTTAGACAACCAGAGAGACGGCGATAACATTTCAGACTGTGGACAACACGGTCCCGATTGTATCCTGCAAAATAAACAATCTCCCCCATGGGAAACTTCATACCAGAATGAAGGCGAGAGCCAGAGGAGTATAATTTAACTTCTGGATACATTTTTGTCTCTCCACATTTCCTCCTCTCCCTCACGGATCTAGTCGGATCCAGTCTGGGTGCAGCGGACTTCTTGGTGCGAGATAATCTGCAGAGTGATGTGAGTTAATGAGGCGGAGATGTGGGGGGACAAACTCAGACGCGTTCCTCTCCAGCGACTACAGGTGCGCAACAAGTGAGCGAGAGGAGGACAAAACGGAGAAGACAGACTAAAGGAAGTAGCGGGAGGGAGAGGTGGAAAGTAACCGGAGAAGCAGAAACACTTCCCAGGTTCTCGCTATGGACACGGGGCAGAGCGCACAGGTCGCCGACATGGGAGGAGAGCACTGCGCCGGGGTGTGCGTGGTGGAGCGCGACAGGGACCGGGAGAAGGGCGACGTGTCCAGCCCCTGCCCATCGGCCAAGCAGCGCTCCCTGCGGGTGGTGTACGTCCTGAACGACGGGCTGAAGGCGGTGATGGCCAGCAGCCCGGAGTCCGGAGCGCTGCAGTGTCTGCAGAGAGCCTGCGACTCGGAGAGCGCACTGCTCACCACCGTCACCTTCGGACGGCTGGACTTTGGAGAAACGTCAGTGCTGGACAGTTTCTACGACGCAGGTGTGTGTCAGCGAAACGGCATGGTTTTGCTCATTTGCAAGTCAAAATATAGAGTCGTCGAGGTTAAAACTGTGGTGATTTGTTTGCGAAATCAACGCTTTATTCGTAATGTTGCACAGAAGGTGTTGCGGCATGTAAGAAGTCCTATCTGCATGTTGAAATAGTCACTGAAAAGCTGTTGTACAAGACCAGTTTGAGGTACATGTACTTCACTTCAGTATTTCCATTTTATGTTACTTTATACTTCTACTCCACTACATTTTGGAGGCGAATATACTTTATACTCCATTACATATGTGAAAGCTTTAGTTTCTAGCTACTTTGCAGAGTCAGATTATTAATACAAAATAAAAATCAACTAATAAATTATGATGTATTATTATAGATTAAGCCACCCAGCAGTATATAAAGTAATTAAAATTAGCTCCACCTTTACCAGCTGCAACATTAAAGTGATGTAGGCACATTAAATGTATCAATACTTATAATCCAACAATATAATATATATTATATTGAAATGGGTCTTTCTGCACAATAATACTTTTACTTTGATATACACACACATATATATATATATTAATGCTAATACATTTGTACTTTAACTTAAGGAAAGTTTTGAATGGAGGACAGAGTATTTCTACACTTCTTCCACCACTGTGTGCAACCTACATGTCTTTAGACCGGTAAATGACCAAATCCATGTACACATTTTTATACATGCAGTAAATCTATCTTGTAATTACTACTATAAGGATAGCCTTTAATGATATACTACTCTAAATCACTCATATCTCTCAGGAAATTACTCTCAGACACACTACTAGCCTGTACTTGCCTTCATGCACAACTCAGGTTTCACCATTTGAACTTCTAGTGTGTATTAGACAGAATATTGTTATTAAAAGAATGATGGTGTGTTTGAGTGACACTTTCAGAGCGAGTTCAAAGCGAGAAATGACAATGTTTACCTTTATTTATTCAGGGGAGAAAAGAAAGACAGTAAAAAGGAAGATAATCTGATTGAAAGGGAAGGTGGTTTAAAAAGTGTGGCTAAAAGAAGTGTTTAAATCAACCCATGGCATGTTGTTGTTAGAAGATAGCAAGATTGCCATCATTTTTTACACTACACTATTCTCTTTTTCAATTTTCCGTATTTGTCCTCACACACACTACTACTCCCTCAAAAATGCGTGTTGGAGTGTAAAGATTATGACTGCTGGTGAGAGTAAGTATGGTCAAAATAAATGCATAAATTGAGAAGATTAGAGGCCACAGCATTAGCTATATAGTAAAAGGATTTAATGATGACCTCTGTCCTTTGGTGCTCTATGCTCATTCTTTAAAATAACATCTAATTGATGATATCTGACTCTTTATTCGTCTATATTTATTTTCTAAAACAACAACGACTGAGACAAAAGCAACTCATTCATTGTTAAAATCTCAATGGATGGAAAGAGCCGCAACATCTCTTCTGTTTGTCTCTTTTAGATAGGAAATGTTTTTGGTTGCTGTTTGGTACAGGCCCAAAAAAAGCATGTGATTAGTTTGATGGCAGACATTTGACCTGTCAACGCAGGAAAAACACCGGGGTAATTAAAAACGTTAATGAAGGCTTACCACCATTGTAGTTTCCCAGTAAGCCACAGAGCCATCATGCACAATGACCTATAGTGAATGGAATGCAGTCACTGTTGATGATATTAGTTCTGGTAGTGGTTTTCCTGTCAGGACATGTCCGAGCATCTGCTAAGAAAGACACGTAGTGTATGTATACTCAGTACAGTACATGTTACCCTGATGTTAATCTAACAGCTAGCCAGCGAGGGGTGTGGCTAGCGGTGTGGCTCTGGTTTTCCGGTCGGTCCAGACTGAAATATGTCAACAACTATTGGATGGATTGCTGTGAGATTTTGTGCAGACATTCGTTGTTTCCGGAGGATGTATACAAGTAACTTTGACCCTCTGACCTTTCATTCAGCACCATCACCAGGTCACAATTTATGACCAAATTCTTGCACAACTAATGACATTTCCATCAGCCTCAGCTGTAATTTGTGTTCAGTGCCAATTAGCAAATGTTAGCATGATAACTAAGATTGTGAACATGGTTAACATTACCTGCTAAACATCAGCATGTTAGCGTTGCCATTGTGAGTATGTCAGCATGCTGACGTTAGTATTTAGCTCAAAGCACCACTGTGCTTAAGTGCAGCCTAGCATGGCTGTGGACTCTCAGTCTTGTTAACATGCTGCTAGAGAGCGACATTTTACCAACTTTTAGGAAATTCACATGTTGCTAAAATGCAACTATTTTTTAATTGCACTGCCTTTTACCAGCTGTTTTCTTTGTTGTTTCAATTGATACATTCAGGGTCTTTATTACAATGCAGTAGTCAGAGCTCAACAACTGAAAATACTAGTTGTACTACTACTTGGTTGTAGATCTACTTGGTTGTAGATTGTAAGTATATAATTACTGCCTCTAGATGAAAGCTGCCCCAGTAATGTCTGCACACTAGTCCATTCTTGTTTTTTTATGCAGATTCATATCATTTGGTATGCTTGAGTCATCTCTGCTGAGTGTTTTGTCTCTTCATTAGAATGAAACCTACCAGTTCCAGGAAAGGTTTATATTCACAGGGCTTCCAAACTACTCCAGGGAGACACAGCAAAGAGGCACCTGGAAGCTCCTCGCTTTTCTTCATGTACTTTTGCTAAGTGTGTTTTTCTTCACGTGGGTCAGAAAGCGTTAATAAAGGATTTCACAATTTGCAAGCGAGGAGCTTCCAACTTTCTTTTTGTTGTCTTAAAAACACTTAAATGCTTCCTGCAAAAACATTCCCACTTTTAATGAGGTCAGAGGTCATGCGGCAGGTAGCTTGTAGTGTCTTACTCAAGGGCTGATGGATTTCAACAGGGGCTTGAATCCCAGTTCAAGCAGTTGAAAGAGGATTGCTTCTGCATATTTGTACTTAGAAATTGATTGTATTTACATGAAACTATGAGTTGTTTTTTTTGTTGGCATCGTTCTTCTCCCTCCCTCCAGACATCGCGGTTGTGGACATGAGCGATGTGTTTCGGCAGCCCTCCTTGTTTTACCATCTGGGTGTGAGGGAGAGCTTCGACATGGCCAACAACGTCATCCTGTACCATGACACTGACCCTGACACTGCCCAGTCACTGAAGGTACACACACACACGCACACACACACTTCTTTGAATCTGCTGCCAGTGTATTTAGAGTTCATGGATGCCATTCCTTCACACCTCCTTAGAACAAAGTGATCCTCTCAGTTATTTACGGACTAGTGTGTGTGCAGTACAGTCAGTCCTGCACTGTGCTGCTGTTTGAAGTAGTTATGTGGCAGTACAACTCAAGAGTACACAAGAAAACACTCTGTAGCTCTGCTGTCCGGTCTTGAAATCCAATCTCACACGCTCTTTGCTTTATCTCATTACAGGACATGGTGGCGCAGAAAAACACAGTAAGTTTCTGTGTGTGTTTCAGAGTGATTTATGTGCGCACACACACTGTCTGATGCTATTTGTGGAATAATATTCGTGACTATTGCCATTCGTCCTCTCATGCACAGATGCATGCAGGAATGCATATCTACATGCTTTCACTCTCTCTCTCTCTCTCTCTCTCTCTCTCTCTCTCTCTCTCTCTCACACACACACACACATATACAGGAACGCACACGTGGCAGGCTCCTCAAATAGAAACTTCCATTATTAGCGGTGATTCATCTTAGTAACTGATTTTTTTATGTATGTATTATGTGTCTATGTGTGTGTGTGTGTGTGTGTGTGTGTGTGTGTGTGTGTGTGTGTGTGTGGAGAAGGCCGCTCGTTCTCCAGCGTTAGGTTTTCCCTGGGTTCAGTTGCCTCCAGAGTACAGAGGCTCTGGATTGCGCAATAAAGTAGGTACCATGCTGCACCACGGCATGTTGGGAGATTTTCTCACAGACTAATAATAATAACAAACATGGAGGAGGGGCTAAAAAACACTGACCTCCCCATGGGATGTTGTGTGAGAAACAAATGAAAAGCCCTAACAGCATGTAACCTACAAAGCCAAAGAAGGATAAAATGAGTTTCGGACACTCTGCAGCTTATGTTTTGATGACAATGGTATCTCAACTTTAGCTGCCCTGTGTCATAAGTCACTTTCAGACCCTTTTAGATGAGATGATAACATTTACGGGGCTCTGTTCTGCAGAGGAGGACGTCAAGTTCACCTGCATTCTGTATTCATCCTCTACTTCAAAGTGATGCATGAGTCAAAATATTGTCAACCATCTTTATCACTTTTTACTGTTACTGTTGTTCATGAATGGGTGATGGAGAACAGCATTGTTTTTAAAGCGGTTATAATTAAAAAATATCCTACAACCTACAGAGAGTTATCACCTGAATTTGCTTTACGGAGCTTTATGGCTGAGTGTCATCTCATTGTTTAGCTGTCTGGCCCACAACTTTACTGTTTTGGTTCACTCTCACCGCTCTCATACTGTAGTTTTTGGCCGCGGCAGGCAGCTGTTTTCAGAAAAATAGCTCTAAAAACCCACTGTACACTACCTGCTCAGCACCAAAGGTGAATGATGTTGTTGACAACTTTTAAAACAGCAACATATCTGATTACAGACCTGGTAACTCCAACACCTGGATTAAGAATTACTGGTCACTTTAAAAGAATGCTGCATGAAACAAATGAGAATAAATCGTGCCCTATTGTCACTGTTTATGTACACAACTCTTTGCAATTTAGGTGATAATCTTATATAGATCGACCATCAGTTAGAGCACCAGGAGAATAAGTTTTCTTTGTCACCAGAGACTCGTACGATTGGGAAATCCCAGCACAACCCAACAGTCTCTCAGCCAGTCCAAAAGATAAAACTGGAAGAAGAAAGACATTGTTCTACACAGAGGGAACATTTCGAGTAGAGACCATGAGGCCGAGAAAGAAATGGAAGGAGAAATAAAGAGAAAAACAAAGAAAAAGCAAATCAAAAAGAAAGGACAAACAAAGGAAAAAGAGACATGGTGTTGCAGTGTGTATTTGTGTGCATTAGTACGTGCCGTTGTGGATATTTAACAGCTGTGTGAGCCTTATTACTTGTGCTAACTTTTGCTGATGTGGCCATGATGTTACCAAACAATCTCAGTGGTGTCCTGATCCTCTGCTCGTACTGATCCTCCTCATTAATCACTCTATAATCCCCACTCTCAGCCCTCTATCCCCCTCCCTTCCTCTTCTTGTATTTCCTTGCCTGGACTCCTCTTACACCTGGCATCAGTATCCGGCATGTGTGTTTATCTGATATATAGCTGTATTGTATCTACGCCAGGCATTTAAAAGCACTGGTCCCCTTTTTCCTTTGACAAAAAACTGTTTGCTTTTTAAAGTAAACACCCCCACCCTTTCTCCTTCCAGGCATCCAGTGGTAACTACTACTTCATCCCCTACATAGTGACTCCTAACCATGAGTATATGTGCTGTGAGAGTGACGCCCAGCGCAGGGCAAGTGAGTACATGCAGCCCAGCTGGGACAACCTGCTGGGGCCACTCTGCGTCCCCCTGACTGATCGCTTCACCAGCCTGCTGAAGGACATCCACGTCACATCCTGGTGAGACACATCTAAGCATAATTCCCATCAATAGAAAATGATTAATCACTTTAAGTTCATTCAGATTTTTGCTAAAATCGACACTTGCCCATTATGAGACGATTAGCCTTCTGGCTACTGTAGCTAGCAGTAGTGACAGTGTTTGCTACAGGTCTGAATGAAACTCCACAAAAAAAAGGATTGAACAGCGTCCATGGTGCACAATCCACTGTCACAACAATCCCACTTTTAGTTTATTGATGTAAAACGTCAACTGAAAACCCACAATCAGATACAAAATATGGCAGCCAAGAGTAAATATTTAAGACTTTTGTAAATGAAATTTAGGTATTTTTTGAGGAAACTGAAACACTTTTCAAGACCTACAAATACGCTGTTGGAATCACCGTAGTTTAGGCATTTTCTTTACTTACTTAGTGGGAATGTGGCACATTGTCAGCAGCTTATGTGTGTTTTCTTCCCATGTTTCTCTTCACCTTGCATTAAACATTTTCTGAGCCAAGAGGACATCATTTACTGTGATAGCGTCTTTTTACATTTTTTAATGCGTGGGGAGACAAAAACTGGGAGACAATTGGTTAAAACTAATCTTTTGTATGATTTAAAAAAACAAAACAAAAAAACATCAGTGAGCCTTAATGATGCACCAGTGGCTCTTTTGTTGCAGCGGTAAAGTGTCAATACTCAATAGCACTCCAGTGAGTTTTCTCAAGCTTAAGATGACAAGCATGGCGTTGCCAAAGTGAGGACTTTGTGCTTATCAATATCATCATTGTGATTTTCACATTTTCCATCTGTCTGTCTTCTACAGTGCTTCCTTTAAGGACACCCTGCTAAATGACATCAGGAAGGCCAGAGAGAAGTACCAGGGAGAGGAGCTGGCTAAGGAGCTTTCCCGCATCAAACTCCGAATCGACAACACAGAGGTCCTCACCCAGGACATCGTCATGAACCTGCTGTTTTCTTACAGAGACATACAGGTACAAACACACAACATTGTCTTAATTTAACAACAAGAAAAATGTATCAAAAATATGTATAGAATTTACCCTTTGTTAAACACATACATGCATATTCAAGTGAAAGGTAATAAATAATTTCCCCCTATGTGACCACCAGGACTACGATGCCATGGTGAAGCTGGTGGAGACTCTGGAGATGCTGCCGACTTGTGATCTGGCCACCCAGCCCATGATCCAGTTCCACTATGCTTTCGCCCTCAACAGGTACACAGAAGCTGGATTCAACCTCAGGCCTGGAGGAGAATCCATTCATAGTGTGCCAAAGGAAGCTTTTACTGCAAAACATATTAGCCCCTAACTAAAAGGGATTTTTTTTCAGGCTTTCATCCCCGCTTTACTTTGGACACAACCTTTGCAAGGCGTTAGATAGGTGTAGAAACTCATTTAAGATAAGATTTAGATACATTTTATTGATTCCACAAGGAGGAAGTAGGGTTTGGGTTTTTTTCCTGCCTATTTTGGACAAGTTTCCCTTTACGTTTAAGCCAGAACTGATTGTCCCCAGTTGTATTCTGCGTTAGAAAGCCAAAACACAGAAACTAGCTACATATTAGTTAAGACCAGACTTGTGGCATCTGTTTTACTATAAAGGAAATTAATATGCCATAGAAATGTATAATTGTTGTTAAAACAGCATGTAAATTGTCACAGAGACAGACAGCCAGCAGGAGAGATAGAGCAAGTGTAAGCTAGCTGGGGAGGCAGTAACAGCTAGCCCTTAGCTACAGCTTAACTAATTCTATTTTTAAACTTATTTTTAAGTATAGCTGTATTGTAACTTTAATTGAAAAATACCCATTTTGATAAACTAAGATCTTTGTAATTCAGTTTATTATTCCGTAAAACTAAATGAGGCAGTGGTGGAGAAAAAACCCAGCTAACGTTAAACTCCGGCTAACGGTAACTAACGTTAACATTAGCAGAGCAGCAACTGCCATCGCAGCTTTTTGACTCGAGTGGAATTCGTGCTTTTTGGTGTTGTTAAAATAAATTAATATAATAAAAGTTATAAATGATATTTATGTATTAGATTGGGGATTTTATTATTGATATTAATTTCCACAGAGATTTCCACAGTTTGCTGGCTAGCCGGAAAACTTTTCCAAGATACCAATGTACCTAAAACAGAGATGACCCAAAACAGAAATTATCTAAGTGTACAGAATTAAGACTGATTAACAGGAAAAACAAGTTATCACACTAAATATATATATATATGACATAAAGAGAGAAATTTAATTACACTAAACATATCTAGTAATAAGGAAAAGAGAAATTTTGCCCTTACAAACTTCACTGCTTCTGTACTGCTCTCTGCATTTGTAGACCAGTGTTGTTACCTGTGTATGTACAGTTAGATAAAATAATCCCATAAAATAAAAACCATTTATAAATCTGTACGTGTGCAGGAGGAACAGTCCCGGCGACAGGGAGCAGGCTCTCAGAGTGATGCTGCAGGTGTTGCAGTCGTGTGAGCATCCGGCGCCGGACATGTTCTGCCTCTGTGGACGGATATACAAGGACATCTTCCTGGACTCGGACTGCAAAGACACCAAAAACAGGGACAACGCTATACAGTGGTGAGAACACACACCCACACACTCTCAAATCTCTCAAATTGTATGGCTTTTTCATGAATATATCTCATCTGTCTGGCTTAAAGTAAATGCAGAGAATCCTTTCCATGTGCTACCTAAATTAGCCTGTGTGATCTGCATCTAATTACATGCATTTATTCATCGGTGTGTCACCCCACCTGCAGGTACAGAAAGGGTTTTGAGCTGCAGCCAACTCTCTACTCTGGTATCAACCTGGCTGTCCTCCTCATAGTCGCTGGCCAACAGTTTGAGAGCTCCATTGAACTGAGGAAAATAGGTAAGAGGATCCTGAACCTGACACCCCCTTTGACTGATCGTCGAGCCAGGACACCTGGAACCATACAACATTTTCAATTGCCCATTGTTTACTGCACCCACTGTGTCTGTGCCAAACTTAGTTTACATTCAGAGCACCAACACACGGTGAAATTCTGTATTTTGGGTTCAGTGGAGTAATTTAAAGGCTAAATAATTAACTGATACAGTAACTGCAAACTAAGCAGCTAATGGCATCCGAAGTAAATGTGAACGAAACAAGCTGGCTAGGCTACAAAGCCTGCTTTGTTTGAGTTTAACTACAGTAATGCTAAGATAGACAGTATACAACTACTACTATACTATTACTATACTACTAACTACTACTATACGGCTAAAGCCGAAGAATTAAGTATACAGAGATTGCTGGAAAATACTTGTTTGGTCCTCCTTTGCTGTCTAAAGTAAGCTAAATAGTATTTGGTTTTAAAAAAAACAAGTAAAGGATATGACTGATAAGGGACAGAACTGTATTCTACAATGTTTTAACACTTTTAATCTGATGTTTTAGGTGTGAGGTTGAACAGTCTGCTGGGGCGCAAAGGTTCCCTGGAGAAAATGAATAACTACTGGGACGTGGGCCAGTTCTTCACCGTTAGCATGCTGGCTAACGACATCCCCAAAGCTACTCAGGCTGCCGAGAAGCTCTTCAAACTCAAGCCGCCTCTCTGGTATAAAAAAAACGGAAACAGACTCAATAAATCAATGAAATACATGCTAATGAAAACAGCTGCGCTTTAGCCAGTCAGTTGACTACAGGAGGACTAAAAGGAGGCATTAATGATGGCTAGCTGGCCAAACCCCCTTCAGAAAAATCCATAATTTTGACTGTTTGTGTAATGTGTTACCATTTACTCTTTTTGATAACAAAAACGGTTCCTATTTCCTTTCAGTTACCGTAAGCATGACACAAAAATCGAAATAATAACCCAGAATTTGGGGAAATTGAGTGTATTATCATGGGAATAGAGATGCTTCTCGGTATTTGCTGCTGTTGCGTTTATGATTTAGTTCCATAAAACATGCGTATTATTTTCCAGTTCCGTTTGTCTCCGTGTTTTGCATTCAGTTTAATGGAAACAGTGATTATGATTGGTTTAATGTGTATTTTCTTCCAGGTATTTGCGGTCGGTGGTGCAGAACCTGCAGCTGATCCAGAGGTTTAAGAAGCAAACGGTGGAACATTCTCCTCAGCGGGAGAGACTCAACTTCTGGATGGACATCATCGTGGAGGCCACGCAGCGCACCACCAATCGACTGCGGTTTCCAGTACAAACTCACATATGCACAAACACTCAAACATGTTCAGTCAGATATTCAGAGACACATGCTAACATGTCTGTCTTTTTCTCTTTCTGTTACAGGTGTTGATTCTGGAGCCAACCAAGGTTTACCAGCCCTCCTACGTGTCCATTAACAATGAGGCTGAAGAGAAGAACGTCTCCATCTGGCATGTTTCTCCTGCCGAAACGGTAAGAACATCACCTTCTTAAGAACTTAACCCTCTTCCTCTTTAGTGCAACATTTCGTTGCATTGCACCATTGACAATTAACTGTAACTAAGTGCGTTTCCATTCAACCTGCGTGGAAATGCTGAAAAATCAAGTAAAAGGATCACAAAAAAAACTTTACGGTTGGCTGAGGTGGAAAAGTTGGTGTATTGATAAGTGCAAAATGCGACAAAGTGCAGTGGAAACAGATATAGAAAATAAAGAGAATAAATCATTAAGTATATGAAGCAGACAAAAAATAGATGTTTTCGCAGATCTGATGAAAACATAAGATCTGCGTGGATCAATAAGATTCCTGAAATGAATACATGAAACAAACATAAATGCCATATTTTCATCACTCTTCTACATGGTTTTCCACACGCTCTTTTGATTACATCATCTCGTTTCCTTTTCACCAGCTGTTTTTCTTGATAAATCAACATTCAGTAATGTATAGAAATGCGCATTAATTCGCATTTTCTTTTGCAGATTTTCTGGAATTTTGGTTAAGATTTGCGCTACCTTTTGATGCGAACCTGGCTTCTCTTGTTCTATCTCCTTCTGTTCCTTATCCATTTTTTAAAATTAGACCTTGAGTGAGTCCTAATGCTTTTTATCCTGGTTGAATATGTGACCATTCTGCGCAAATGTGAACAATGTGAAAATTAAAAAACGTCATTCACTTTCATTACAGAAAGGTATCCATGAGTGGAACTTCACTGCAATGTCCATCAAAGGCATTAGGTATGAATGTAAAGTTGGAAGTGAATAAATTCCCAAACTGACATTATGCAGCAAAAAAAAAAAGTTGTTTTCACTGTTTATTTGGGTTAATTATTATAACATTTTTGCTCTTGATTTGGGATTGAAAAGTCCTATATATTAACACGTTACTCAGATGAGCTCGCTCATGCAAGAGTTACTGTATATGCAAGATGGAATTCACTGCTTTGCTGCATTTCAAAAGAAATGAACGCCAATTTCTTGCTGAAACACTGTGACAAACTGTTTTCACTCGTACAGTAAAACTTTTGGTTTAAGAGTACATTTAAAGTTGATATATACTTTTTTTTTATCGTGACAAAAATGTAATATAACAGAGAAAGAAGAGAAAAAGAGGAACTAAGCTTTCATCTACTCTAACTCTCCTGTCTGCAGTATCAGTAAGTTCGACGAGCGTTGCTGCTTCCTCTACGTCCACGATAACTCAGATGACTTCCAGATCTACTTCTCCACTGAGGAACAGTGCGGTCGGTGAGGACACACACCTCTAGATGTGTCTGTGTAGGTGTGTGTGTTTGTCTGCGTTTGTGTTCGTACAGTACGTATGTGCGATTGTACTGAAACATGACCTGATGGCCATGATTTAGAAGTGGTAATGTTATAACGTCTGTGTGTGGTTGGTTGTGCATGTGTGTTGCAGGTTCTGCTCCATGGTGAAAGAGATGATATCTGATGGTACAGGGAATGCTGTGGAGCTGGAGGGGGAAGGAGACGGAGATACACTTGAGGTCAGGGGGTGTTTACTATTTTACAATAAATATATATCTTTATAGGTCCAGTTGATTAAGAATTTGTGTGTTTCTCTGTGTGTTACAGTATGAGTATGACACCAATGAGACAGGGGACAGGGTGGTGTTGGGGCGGGGCACCTACGGAGTGGTGTATGCTGGGAGAGACCTCAGCAACCAGGTCCGAATCGCCATCAAAGAGATCCCTGAGAGAGACAGCAGGTAGGTGTGTCTGGTTGTATGTGTGGTAGTGTAGGAAGGTGATGACCTGTAGTGACCCTGATCAAAATGTATCTAGTTTTACATTCAAAAAGTTGTAGGAAAATGTAAATTATTACAATAGCCAATTTTACATCCAAATGTGGCACAAATTTTAACCAAATTTTGAGAAATTCGGCAAAAGAAAATTCGAATGAATGCGCGTTTCCATCCATTACCGTTAGACGATTGTTAGGAGTTGGTTCATCGAGATAAACAGCAAATTTTCCAGTCGGGTGCCATTAAACATTGGAGAAATATTGTTAAAATTCACTTAACAGCACATAAACAGCATTTCAAGTTCTGTTAAGAGAAAACAAAAAGTGGTAGTCTTGTGGTAGTGTTCTTGCACCATTTTTCTCTGCAGTTTGTCTGCAAATTTGTTTTTGGTAGCAGATAATATACGAATGTGAAGCAGGTTGATGCTGTAACTTTATCTGGGTAAATAAAGGGGAAAACGTATTTCTCTTTGGTTCTTTTTCTCTGTCTCTCTGTGAATCAGGTACTCGCAGCCCCTTCATGAAGAGATTGCCCTTCACAAGTACCTGAAGCACAGGAACATTGTTCAGTATTTGGGCTCGGTCTCTGAGAACGGATACATCAAAATCTTCATGGAACAAGTGCCTGGAGGTGTGTTTAAACAAGAGAGAAAGATGCTAAAACAATTTATGTGAACTAGGACTAGTTTTTGTTTGGAAAACCTTCAACCCATTAGAAACTCACCATCAATATAGGTTTGAAAAAACACCAAAACAAAATCATAAATAATGTGTCTACTTTGTGCTTTACTGATAATTTCAACCTGTGCAGGTAGGCTGATATTCATTTTGTTAAAGAAGCTAAAACACACCTCAGATCTAATGATGGACAAACTGTCTATTTCAGAGATCGATGCTTGTGACCTCTCGGTTGCTGGGCGGTCTCTCTAACTGCTTGGTCGTCTTCCCATTTCATGATAGGTTTTGGACACTCCTTCTCTCCTTTCTCCAGGAAGCCTGTCTGCGTTGCTGCGGTCTAAGTGGGGCCCGCTGAAGGAGGCGACGATAATCTTCTACACCAGACAGATCCTGGAGGGGCTCCGGTACCTGCATGAGAACCAGATCGTCCACCGAGATATCAAGGTACAAGGGAGTATGTCAAACAAGCCCTTCTTACAACACAATCTGTGATTCGATCAAGTGAAAAATGAGGGTTAACTTTATGTGCCCACATTACCGTAAATAACACGCTTTCTCTCTGTCTGTCTGTTTCTCCATTAGGGTGATAATGTGTTGGTGAATACCTACAGTGGTGTCTTGAAGATCTCAGACTTTGGTACCTCTAAGCGGTTGGCGGGAGTCAACCCCTGCACAGAGACGTTCACCGGTAACTCGCTGACTTCTTCCTACAATAAATTCTGTTGTTGTCCTGCTAATATGTTGTACACAAAACATATATGTAGTTTATTTGTAACTGGCAGGTCCCAATCCCCAGATTACATTTTTAAATAGAAATGTAAGGATTTCATGATGGTACATCCATGGAGCAATGTAACAATGGAAATGTTTTCTACTGAGGAACTTCCAGGTGTGAACGTCTAATAAATCTGTGGTTTTAAGACAAATTATTAACATTAGAAATATAAAATCTTTCTCCTTTTTTAACATAAAATCAACATAAATTATCACAAAAACAACACTGTATGCCACCACATGAAACATTACGAAACAACTTGTTTAAAACAAAACGGATAAACCGCTCCAGTAATGGCTTAGAGAGGAAGAAACTGCACACATTACAGGACAGTAATTCAGTCTGCACTGCATAAATGGAGTCATAGAAATGCTGCAGACGATGAGTGTAAATATCAAATGACCCTCAAAATGTCAAGAGCCACTATCAGCCTCAGCCTCTATGGAGACACGAGCGTGTACGAATGCGCGTGTGCACACATACAAACATGCACATTCATTGGCCATCTGGCCTTCTCCAGCGGCCAGCGAGGTGTGTAATTAAGTTAGCTAATCAAGCAGAGGCAGAAGGGTGTTTACCTTTCATTAGCAGGTGTGTGTATGTGTGTGTGTCCTTATTTGTCTCTCTCCTCCGACTCTCTTTTTATTGCTCGCTCTGTCTCTCACTGTTCACATCAGCATTTAGAGCAGACCGCAAATGCCAAATCTGCTCAGAATTTCTGACTGCAGACAAAATACTTGTAAAACAGAATCAGCACATTTTTCTGAACTCACTTTATGGGACTAAAATAGCTCTAATCTCATGTTTTAAATATTTTTTCAGTCATTAAAATGAGCTAAAATGTTTCTTTCCATTCCAATTTGCAATTTGTGTACAAAGCCACTTTGCCTAAATGTTTGGATTTCAAATGCAAATGTTCAGGTTTTTGTAGAAGTTCAAAAGGGAGCCATTTATACGCTAATTGCAGATTTGTTCTTTTCGGAATAAGACGTCCAGTGAGGTTAAACCTGACTTTGTAATAAACTTTTAGATAAAACAAGCTCCAGCTTTTGCCGCCGGCCCAGAAACATTCATTTAAAAAATCTCAGTTTCAGTTTGTGAGTCGAGCAAAGATTTGTCAACACTGATGCTAAATGACTTGATTGCCTCTCCTTACCTTTTAGAAAATGTTGTTCCAGGTTACTATCCGCCTCTCTGTCTGCAGGTACTCTGCAGTACATGGCTCCAGAAATCATTGATAAGGGCCCTCGAGGGTACGGGGCCCCGGCTGACATCTGGTCCCTGGGATGTACCATTATAGAAATGGCCACTGGGAAACCGCCCTTTCATGAGCTGGGAGAGCCACAGGCGGCCATGTTTAAGGTAGGTATTGAGTCTGTGTACATGTATTTGCCTCTATGTGAGGGATGTTGAAAATGAAGTAGAAAAGTGGTATCTTAAATCTTCTATTAGAAGAACTGGAGAAAGGAAGCTAAACTTTCTCTTAGTGAGTCCTTAAACAGATTTCCAGGCCATGATTCTTCTGAGTAACTGCGTTCAGTTTTGTGCGTCTCTGTGGTTTTATGTTACAGGTGGGCATGTTTAAGATCCACCCAGAAATCCCAGAGTCCTTGTCATTGGAGGCCAAGTCGTTTATTCTGCGTTGCTTTGAGCCGGACCCTCACAAGAGAGCCATCGCCTCGGACCTCCTCAGAGACACTTTTGTCAGACACAACACCAAGGGCAAGAAGAGCAAGATCGCCTTCAAACCATCAGGTTAACAGAAAAAATACACAGAACAAGCACTGGGAGAAAGCATCTCAGATAAACTATTTCTACGGGATGTTCCCAGAGATAGATGGATAACTTTATGAATCCTCAGAGGAGAAACTAATTTGGTCGCCTATGCACAGTGACAAAAAACAAAAAGTGCACAGTTAGACAGCATATGCAAGACATACGGCCACAACGATAGTAACACTAACACATATTCTAAGAGAACATTAACAGGAAGTGAGACATTTACTGTCTTTGCCACCAAACTTAGTTCAGTCCAGAGAGATTAATTAAAAGAAGGGCTTAAAGTGTTCTTAGGAAATGGATTTAAGTTGAAAAGATACATGTGGAGTCTTTTTGGCAATTTGGCAAAACGCCATGTGTCTAGACCATAGACTGTATATAAAGATGGACGACGTGTCTCCACTTCCTCCTACTGTACAAATTGAAGCCTAAATACCCCGGACTTGGGAGCTGCCATCTTGCATTGATGGCGTCATATGGAGTCTGCGATGTAGTGATCCGCGGTGGAGCCGTGGGATCGAGTTCCCGCCTATACACATGCCTGAACCAATCACAGCGCACTCACAGTTGTCAATCATGACGTGACAGCCCGTTTTTATAGCATCAAATAACTAATTAAAGCCAAACTTATCAGAAAAATGAACACTTGAACAAACATCAGCGTCACAAGAACTACCTAAAATGACAGAAACCATCTATGGGAAAAATGTATTTGACGTGTACTTGGTGGGATTTATGACCTATACTGCAGCCAGCCACCAGGGGGCGATCCAGATGTTTCAGCTTCACTTTTGGCTAGCTGTCATGTCGTCCATCTATATATACAGACACCGGTGGTGGGGGGTGGATGGGATGGTAGTGGGTTGCATCAATCATACACTGAAATTACAGCTGACAGCAGTGGAGAAGGCAGCAGATTTTAAAATTTGACAGCAAAAAGATGATTGGCTCATGGAGGTCGTGTCAAAATCTGATTGTTTCAAGTGAAAAGTGTGAAATCTAAATACCTAAATATATGGAGTAAGCATGAAAGAATGTTTTTAATGATTTAAATATTGCTAAGCTTCATTGAGTTGACCTATCATTATCAGATTATCCAATTCACTTGTAAAAAAAACAAAAAAACTGACTTTTCTTAACTGATGTTTTTGCAGACTACATCCACAATGTTTCCCTGCCGGTGCAGTTGCAGTGCGAGGCTACCGGGAGCAGCAGCAGTGAACACGGCTCTGTGAGCCCCGACTGCGACTCCAAACACGATGTTTTCTTCCAGAAGAAGAAAAGCTCTGGCTCCGAGAACCTGCTCAAACCCCCCAACTCCAGCTACTTGAGGTGTGTTTGAGCTGGGTCAGGTTTATAGATTACAGGACTTTGAGATCCAAACTTCAGAGGTGGGGCTCAGATTTCTTAAATCTTGCTTTTGTTTTGTCCTAGCTGCTATTGCTTTGCTGAATTTGCATAAAAAAGGATCTTTACTGACTCCAACACTAATGTTAACCCGCCAAATTCAACTTGGATGGCATCAGATTAGCGTTTTTGTAACCGTCATGCTTATTCTGAATGCAGAAATAATGTATTACATACTCTTGCAATATTAAAAATATGTGTTACTGGTGACAAAATCCCAGAGGGACAGTACAGATCATGTGAAAAGATGTGAATGTGTGTGTGTGTGTGTGTGTGTGTGTATGAGAGTGTGTCTGGGTGGCAGGTGGCCTTATTGCGCTCACAGTGCACTCTGCTGCCTTTTACAACACTAACATAATGAGCTCTGATAACTTTACGAGCTTCGGCTGGCGGCTGAGCACACACGCACCATCGCGCGCACATCTGCACGTGCACAGACACGTGTGTGCGTGCTTACGTGCACGCCCAGCCGCGCTGACTCATGCTGTCTCTGCACTTTCCTGGGCACACATAGTAGCCAGGAGAGGCTTGTATCTGTAAATAAACTGGACGGCACGTCACGCAGCTGTAAATGAGTTGCATACTTCATGTGTTATTTTATATTGCAGTGAGATCACTCTGTGTGTGTGTGTGTTGCAGTGTTCCAGATGAGGGTTCGGTGTCGGAGGACCGCAGTGCCCCCCCCTCACCTGAGGACAGGGACGGCGGTCTGTTCCTGCTGAAGAAGGACAGCGAGAGACGGGCCATTCTGTTCAAGGTCCTCAATGACGACCAGGCGCAAGTCATCTCCAACCTCAAAGAGAACCACATCCAGGTGTGTTTGTGACAAAGGGTAGCTGCTTATTAAATGCCCCAAACAATGATGTGACTGCTCCTGTTCATACCAGGAGCCAGATTCATAAAATAAATAAATTAACAAGCTAAAAGTAAAAGTAAGTAACTTAATCTGTAAATAGTCTTCTTCCATGGTATTAAAAAATAAAAAAAAACAACTCCTGGTGGATACCAAAAATAATACACTGGCATACCATTACCCCCCCCCCCCCCACACACACACACACACACACAGATCTGACAGGGAGATGTGCAATGAAGGAATTAATTGGGTTTTTTTTTCAACAAACAAAAATATATGCAATTTAAATTATTCGAAAGATGCTGTAATCTGCAATTCCACAAATAACCACTTTTTCAGATAATTATGTTCATTAAAAGTTAAAAAAGTGATAGAAAAGGTGCTTTTCATTAAAATGTATGGAAGCTTTTAGTGCACTTCTCCATTTAGCTCAGTATTAAAATGTCAAATTTGCAAAAGTAAAAAAATAAAAATCAGGTGGATTACATGAGGCTCAGGTTTATGTTCAAGTACACATGCACTCTCTGCAAGGTCACATTTATTATGGCATCAATTCAGCTGGGTTTTCTAACACATTGGTACACTGTACTTCCAATCACAGGACCTTTTCATGTAAAACTTGTAAATGTAAAAGCATGTAAGAAAAGGAGCCTGCATTGCTGTCTGCCACAGTGTCGTTTCTGATACTACCACTGGGGGGCGCACAAATCCTACAAATAAGTGCTTTGATTTCAAATTTTCATTCAAGAGGCTTTAAATTTGTAGTATCAGTTGTACCTGAGAGTTTATCTTTATGCTTGCTGTGCAGTGTCTTTATGTTTCTGGAAGTTCTCTAAAAATGTGTAAACCCATTCAGTTACATAATTCTGGGACATTTATACTTATGGGCTCAGTAAGCTTCTGTATGTAAGTGTGTGTGTGTGTGTGTGTGTATTCGTGTATGTGTATGTATAGGGCAGCGAAGAGCTCCAGCTGTCCGTCGAACACATCAAGCAGATCATCTGCATCCTTCGAGACTTCATCCATTCCCCAGAGAGGCGCGTCATGGCGGCCACCATCTCCAAGCTCAAGCTGGACCTGGACTTTGACTCCACCTCCATCAACCAGATACAGCTGGTGCTCTTTGGCTTCCAGGACTCGGTCAGCACGCACACACACACACACACACACACACACATACACACACACACACACACACAGAGCTGGACAATTCCCATACAAGCTCATACAGTATATGCAAGCATAAGTGCTGTTATACAAGGGATTTGGCCTGATTAAGTATTGGCATGTTACAATACAGCTACACAGTGCAGCTATGGTACACTGGGTGCATGACAGAATGTTAAAAGACCCCATAAAAAGTGTAGTGCAAAGATTTTTTTGTCATTTAACATATAAACCATAAGCTTATTTGTCATTGTAATGATACAAATAGCTAATATGAGCATATGTAATTAAAAACAACATCGTTAATGTTGTTAAAAGTTAAGTGGATACTTAACTTTTTTACTGCAGAAAGGCAATATTTCAGTAAAAGTTGTGAAATTAACATGTTGAATTTTGTTCTGATTTTATTTGATTATGGATGAGGAACCTTTTAAACACTAAGAAATGAATCACCATTAAGTGTAAATATTAATTTTCTGATTAGTTTATCCAATCTGGAATTCTTATAACTTACCAAACTTTTTCTTTTCATTTTTATCTATCAATTTGAAAGTGTTCGAACAAAGGACTTACTATAATCCAAACCAATCAGAATGGTTCAGTTTCATCCAAAAAGATGCAGACGAAACTGTAGGAAAATTGTCCTACATTTTTAATTCTTGATGTTAGGAAAAAAAAATGTTTCAGATTTAACTCTAACAATGAATTCTGAACAAAAATGATAAACATTTTCCCCCCAATTTGTCTAAATTGTGAGTTACATACAATGACATGCAGTGGAGCTAATTTGACTTATCCAGAGAAATTAACTCATGAGTGTGTCATTTCAGGTCATTAATTAGAGTATCATCTAAGGTCTGAATATCTGTCCTTGTTTCTTTGTGTTTGTGTTATTCAGGTAAACAAAGTCCTGAGGAACCATCACATTAAACCCCACTGGATGTTTGCTATGGATAACATCATCCGCCGAGCTGTGCAGGCTGCAATCACCATCCTCATACCAGGTGGGTGGGTCAGGTGGCTTCAGCCTGGCCTGAGCTTTTACCGCCATCTAGTGGACACATTGCAAAGTTTTGGATCTCACAATTTTCTGTCCTTTATCTGCATGTTTGCAACTAAACTTTACTATTTACCACACATGCCTTTGACCTTTAACCATTCACCTACAGAGCTGCAGACCCACTTTGGCCCGGCGTCAGAGTGCGAGGGAGCAGAGAAGGAAGACGAAGTGGATGAAGAGGAAGCAGAGTTTGGTCCTGTTTTGGCTCCTCAAGCCGACGACTCCGGGACGACAGCCGACCCCGTCCACTCCGTGGCTAGCACGTTAAACTCCACCCACTCCCAGGAGCAACTGCGCTCGCATTATCAAGTGGGTGCACAGCTGGGGCGGCTTAAACAGGAGACCAACAGGTACATGCGAACACACACATACAGACTTAGCAACACATTAAGCTAAAAGTATGTGAAATAATACAAGTTTTCTTATTCTTTGACACAATCCCAAAGTGAAAATGTCAATAAAGTTGTATGGTGCAGTTTTTTTTCCCTTTGATGTGGTTAACGTGCGGTGAGGCAATGCCATTCAAACTTTTTCACATGTACAGTACTTTCCAAAATACAGACACACACACACATACACACACACAATTTCCACTCGTCGTCACTCATGTGACTAAATGACTTGATTGTGAGGTGGAAGAGACGGAGAGAATGTGCACCTGCAAGCACAAGACATACACCCAAACCTGAAAACACACACACTCAAGAATGTCACGAATGCAATACCTCCAGGGCTGCATGTGATGGATGTTTGTCACTAAATCCCACAGGGTGACGACACACAGCGCAGTCATAACAGTCGATGGCAGTTAAGTCAAAGTGAAAAACCTCCACAGCAAAACCTTACCTGACCTTTACAATATTTAACGACTAATATAATATCTAAACGTTATCAGTAATAATGAAAAACTGAAAAAATGTAATGGTTTTTTTTAACCAGATAAAAGTCTCACTGAAGTTACATGTCATTTTGTAAGAGATGTCTGGCAAAGACAGCTGCATAAAACAGTATTATGGCAATAAAGACAACACGAAAACATAAGCAGGACAATGATACAGTACAATACAAAAGCTCATAGAGATTATTAAACATTTAGAAAGGTGATGTTAATACCATGCACAAGAGAAAAAGGCTTTCTGGATTTATACTTGGGACAAATTATTGTTAAAATGTCGTAGCAAAAACGACTAATTGCAACACTTTACTTAAAGCAGACAGCTGTCTGAGACCACATAAGGCCAGTTCTTACATTTGAGAATATGTTGCTTAGATTCTGATTTGAAATCAGTTGACAGATTTCTGTTTCTGACAGAACTGCTGGGAAAGATTTTTAAAAATCCTGATGTTAGTGATAAAACTATCTATCTCATTTGTTTCAATACTGAAGCCACAGAAACGTTACAGTACATCAGTGCTACTAAGAATATTTTGGTCCACCACTTTGGTCCAGACTGAAATATCCCGAGAACTACTGGACATATTGTAATGAAATTCTGTGTAAACATTCATGATCCCCAGGCGATGAACCATAGTGACTGTGGTGATCCCCTGACTTTTGACTCTAGCGCCACCATCAGCTTGACATTTGTGGTTTTGAGTGAAACGTCTCAGCATCTATAGTGTGGATTGTCATGAAAGTTGGTACAGATTTTCATGTTCCCCTCAGGATGAACTGCAATAACTCTGGTGATCCTGTGACCTCATCTTGCGCCTGGTCAAAGTTTTAATTTGTCCAATACTTTGGTTTGTGACCAAATACCTGACATTCCCACTGGCCTCAGCTATAGTTGACACTCAGTGCTAATTAGCAAATGTTAGCATGCTAACAGGCTAAGCAGTAGTAGTAGTAGTAGTAGTAGTGAAGTACAGCCTCACAGAGCCTCTAGCATGGCTGTAGACTCTCAGTCTTTTTAAAGAGTGGCCTATCATGAGTTGGAAACAGGCCCCAACATTCGGAGGTAGTTACTTTCTTCATTATTACTTCCAGATTTCAAGACTATGTGTATGTGTGTTCTTGCCAACTCAAACAATAAGGCAGCCATTGCAGAAATATTCAAGATATGTTTCTTGTTGTTTACTAGCTGGAATGTCCCTGCAGCATTTATGTTGGCAGGAATAAACGGAAACTAAAGGAGATTGCTGAACATAAATATGCTATAAGCGAGGAATATTTGTTTGTAAAAATGGAGTTTTAGAATAGTTGTATCTTGGGAGGTCTCTCGAAATCCATTTTCTGTAGGTTGGTTGAATTTAAAATTCATTCGAAGCCCCGTCTTGCTCTTGGCTTACATCCACACACTTGTATTATGTATCAGGCATTTTGCCACTGAAGTGTCTGTGTTTGTTTTTTCACCTCAGTACCCCGATGATGGCTTTTAGCGAAAACGCATTGTTGGCCAGCCATGCGTTATTGAACTCTCTTGATTATGCCCAGGACTCAAGAGTGTCTTCTTTCTTCCTTGGTTCCACATGTCAATAAGGTGTCAATAAGGATGTATGTCATGGTGTCTATTGTGAAACGTTCAGTTTTATTTCCTGGTTGTACGAGTTCTGATGCTTTATTCAGGCTAATAAAAAGTAGGCTCAATACTGTAATTGACTGACTTTTTTGAGTATATTCTAAAAGCATATATTTTGCTTTGACTTAATGTTGAAAGACAGATTGTTTGGTTTGTTTTGTTTAGTTTTTTCTTATTATATCCATGTGTATGGAGAACTGTGGTGAAGCTATATAAACATTGCATGTATGGAGATTGTCCTCATGCTCTGCTGTTGAGCAATAGAGATCTTGTTTGTCGGGTCACACCTGTTGGTGCCAGCGCTGTCTCACATCATCACTTCAGTGAATGTATTTAGCACTCACCTTACCTAAACAGTTTATTACATTTTCACTGCAAACATTTGCTTGTGTTTGAACATGCGGAAGAGGTCAGATTTCAGTTTTGTACCTGGAAGATTAACAGTGTAGGCTGTTCTGCGGTCTTTCAACAAAAGTACATGAATTATACTTTAGTTTAACTCCTTGAAATCAACTATTTTGTTTTTGAAGTGTTCCCCAGACACAGAACATAGACTACCACAGAAAAATAGAGCAACATAGAAAAATAAAGGTATGCAAGTCATGTAATAAGTACACTTTCCAGCCTCTATGTGCTCTCTATGATATTCCTAGATGTTTTACTCATAATGTATGTTCCAGTTATGTATGTAGAAGTGGATATTTGTATCCATTATTTTAATCTGCAGCTCTACTTTTCCTTGTGGGGGTTAGGGGGGGTGAAAATTCCTACAAAAGTCTGATGAACAGAACTGTTTCTATCTTTTTGATAGCTTTCTACTCTATTCAGCTGCTGTTTATGCCAGCCCTCCATGTTGGTATGCCTGTGAGATCAATGCCTATTTTAACAGACTGTCACTGTCGCTGTGGTGCCCCCTGCAGGCTGCTGGAGGAGCTGCTGCAAAAGGAGAAGGAGTACCAGCAGGTCCTGAAGGCCACACTGCAGCAGAGAACACACGACCTGGAGCTGGTCAGAGTCAGACACAGACCACCAGGTAAACACACTGATTGACTTAGTGATTGATAATGTTTACGCTTCTCTTCCTCTCTAACTCTAATTTTCTTTACAGACATCTCACCTCCCTCCATCTTCCACATCCCAGCGGACCACGAGCCGGACAAGCAGCTCACTGATTGGCTGAAAGAGCAGGGGGCGGACTCTGACACCATAGATAAGGTTGAGTATCTGTTGGACACACCACCAGAGCACAATGTGTTATGTGTGGTTTTAAACTGATGGCTGTGTGTGTTGTATTCTAGTTTGTGCTGGAGGAATACACACTGACTGATGTTCTCAATGACGTTACCAAAGATGACCTCCACTGTCTACGTCTACGGTATCTACTCTCTCATGTATTAAAAAAGCAGAGGTAAAAAATAACAAGCCTTTGTCAGTGTTATTATTCTTTAAAACATTTTTATGTGCACATATGTACAGAATCTACAGGTTTTAAGATGCATTGTTGTCTCCTTGACATTTACCTCCCATGGTTTACCAAGTAGCCATTTTGGAGAGGTTAAATCTTAGTGGCCAGACTCATGGTCTCATGGATTTTGAGGCACAATCTAGTGTAGAAGGCTTCAGGCTATCTCACTGCAAAATCAGCAGGTGCTTGAGGGATCTGCTTTTATTGTAGCACACCTTGCAGATTTTTAGCAAGGCTGCAGACCTGCACAGGTCTGTAAAAGAAACTGTCCAGAATTTACAGCGTCAAGAGAGGAAACCACAAAATGATAACTCAACAAAAAACATGACAGATGTTGGCATGAAAAAACTTTTGTTTCATGGCGTTTCTTTGCGTGTTGTTGTGCCATTAGACGCGTCTGAGTTTTCAGTCTGTTGATCAAAAGTGATGATCAGCTGCATGCTGGCTTTCCTCGTGAGACTTTTGTATTGATTGGTATTGTTTGTGACATTAAGAAGCCTTAATCAATTTCAAGTCCTCACACTGTCTCATACTCACCAGTGATGCAACCAAATCGGTGATGACAGAGGCCTTTTTTCATGAACCTGATGAAGTCTTTTAGTCAAAAAACAAAAAGAGAGAATAAGATAAGATGAAATAAGACAGATAATATGAATTTAAATCAGCTTCCAGGAGTAGCTGAAGTAGGTCTTCCTGTCTAAAAGATGCCAAAAGTTTGTTCTCTCTTTTACTCCACAAAATTGTGACGCCATCGTACATCAATCGATCATGATTGATCCTTCTTTCCTTTAGGGGTGGAGTCCTCTGCCGCATCTGGCGGGCCATCCAGCGGCACCGAGAGCGAGAGAGGCTGAGGAGCGATGAACGCTCTGATGCATGATGGGATATGCAGACTACAACTCTGGAGGACTCTTGTTTGGCAGAAACACGCACACATCTGCATGGCCATCTCTCCTTACTGTCTCTCCATGGTGCCTTTTCATGTTGTAGTCTCTGCGTTGTTATGTACAGTACAGGACTGACTGAATCCTTGTTTGACTGTACATCTCCATACGGTGTCACACTTGACCAGACCAAAGCGCCTTAGTGCAGGCACTACTGTATGTACTGTATCTGTATGTGCATTTAAATGTGTATGTGTGCCACAATGTGCTGGAGAAGTTTGAAAGAGAAATGCATCTTAGCAAACACAGTGATACTCCACCCAGAATCTATCTTTTGAATATTAAACCGTCCATGTAGACTTAAAAAGGTTGATGGTCTGATTCTTTACAGAGATTGCAGGTTTTCTCTGGAAAAAAAAAAGGAATCAAAATGTCCATAAAAACTTTTCAAACTGTTCCTGTAGCAGTCTGTTCAGTGGTGTCAATTCAAATTTTCAACATATTTTACAAAGTCATACTTTTGCCAAAATATGATTGCATTGCTTCCGTCTTACTCCTCACATGTGACTCTGATGAACTTGAATTAGAGTGCCCTTCTCTTGTTCTTCCATTGGTCAGAACTGCTCTCTTCTTCCTCACACTGAGCAGACAGATGGGAAGCAGAAAGTTGATTATGCTGCAGGAGTGGATTCACTAGTTTCTGTAAATGTTTTGGTACTGAATCCAAGCACAGCAACTACAAAGTCTATCACAAACTCACGATCTGTAATGTAACGTATCATCAGTAATTTAAATTGTACGCAAATTTAATTAAAACTTAAACCACTTGTATGGTGTCCAAGACCCACCCTCTTCCTTTTGGGTCTGTCCCCTTGTTTTTCAGCCAAATTGCAAACTCATTATAAAACAGGAAGAAATGCCTCAAACAGTTGTAGTTTCACGTTGAATCCTTTCATCATTTACTGGATAATTATTCCAAAACTGTGCACTGACAATCTTCCACATACGACTGGAGATCTCTGTTGTGTGGAAGTCAAACACGTTTCAGCTAAAAGCCTAATGCCTTGAATTTTTGTAACCTAAAAATAATGTAGCCACGTTGAGATAATTCATTGAAACATGCACACACATCATGACTGCCACCACGTCACTGCCTTTACTTTTGTACGCATGTTATTTATTAGTTGTGTAAGATTTCCTTTATACTCTTAATGAAGTAACTGCTCTTTTCTCCTCTGTGTACCTGTATTTAAATGTCTTTTTTTAAATTCCAGCTGTCATATGTATGTGCTTGTCTGTTTCATGATTGCTTTACAACTCCAATAAACCTGGAAATAATGAAATGGTTGCCCGCTTTGCTTTGGCATCAACTCTTACTAGTCAGATATTCGCACACATTGTGCACGCTGGTTGAGGATGAAATTAAATATGACACAATTTTTTCACCTTTGAGGTCATTTTCCATGTCGTGACATAGACTTCAAGTATGTTCTCAATACATGCCAAAGCAGATGCTTCTGCCATTTCTCTTTTTAATTTTTTGGCCTTTAAAAATACTCTTTCGGCCAATAGAGAGGCCTTCAAATAGTCTTGCAGAAATATTAAAGAGACTATGGTATCTTGCTGGTAGTTTACACACAGCTTATTTTACTGCTGTTAGCCGGAGTCTATGTTGCCTACGCGCCTGAGTGAGTGTATTCTACATTCATGTCTTTTTACCTGCCTCAAACTTGTTTGCCTGCCTGTGTATGACCTCCTACCTACCATTTCCATTTTCATTTCCTTTTAGCTCTTTGGATTTTATTACCTGATCTGGCTGCCTGTCAGTTGCAACTGTAAGTGAGCCACCTGTTGAGCGAAATGACTCCATCCGGTGTTACCTGTTACCCCTATCTGTGGCAGTTAGCCTTCAGATAGCACATTCCAGTGTTGGGTTATTAATACTGTGGTATTTTATTGATCGTAGAAGGGAAAGTGTCTACAGCCATGCTAGCAGCTGTGTGAGACTGCATTTAGGCACAGTGACAATGTTAACATGCTGATTTTTAGCAGGTCTGTTTACTATCGCCACCATCTTAGTTCAGAGTTTTAGCATGCTAACATTTGCTAATTAGAGCTAAACACAAAGTACAGCTGAGGGTGACGGGAATGTCATTCGTTTTGAAGGTATTTGGTCATAAACCAAAGTATTGGACTTTGGACAAATGAAAACTGACCTGATGATGGCGCTACATGAAAAGTTAAGAGATCACCAAATTAATCCAGAGGGCCGGGGGACATGAATGGGTGCAACCAATTTCAATTTCAAATTTAAAACGGCATGGTGGCGCTAGATGAAACATCACAGGATCACCAAAGTCATTAGGCTTCATCCTCTGGGGAACATGAATGTCTGTACAAAATTTCATAGCAATCCATCAACTAGCCTAGTTGTTGAGGTATTTCATTTTGGGCTAAAGTAGCGGACTGACCGACCGACTGGCCAAGATTGCCATCCATAAAGTCGTGCCTCTAGCACGGCAATAAAATCAATGTCTTTCTTTCTTAAACTCAATATACAAGACACTAGATATATATATATATATGTCTGCAGAACAACTGTGTCAATATTTATCAGCCACACAGGATCATGAAAAGAGATTTATGTGAAAACTCCTCACCGATTTATTACCAGATTCCTAGATACTAATAGCTAACTGTGTACTTTGGCTAACAGGGAGATTGGCTTTTTGGGTTATTGAACATGCATTACTTTTGTGATTTTTGTGACAACCTGTGTTTATCTCCACTTAGCGCTCAGTCATTATGGTTTATTTTCTACCCACCCGTGAGCAAACATCACAGTATATATATATATAATAGGCAAACGTTTGTTCTTTATTTTGGTCTTTCAAGTGCAGTGTAGCTACACCTTCCCAGCTAGTGTTGTATATCAAGATGTACAACCTGAGAACGCACACATTTGACAGATTCCCTCTTGAAAAACTGATTAAAGTAGATAGCTCTTGTAGGAACTTAGCGTAGGGGGTTAGTTAGCCAGGTTATTTGCAGCTTTTGTAACTACGATAGCTGGAATTTGTAATCTATCTTCACACTTACATTATGCATTAAAGTAAGGCTGTTTTTAACATTAGCAGGTAGCATATGTCAAGGAAAGATTATTCCCTGTACTAAAAGAGAATTGTAAGTAACAAATACCTTTTGTAATACATATGGTTTTTGACAGAGATGGTATTTCACAGAGACTCTTCAGTTTAATAAGTGAAGACAAGTATTAACAGTGACACAGACTGGTTTGTGGTCAGGGTGTTCAGGTTTTGGTCTTCCTCCTCCTCTGTAGGCATCTGGGGTTTCTCTCTCCCCTACAGGCTTTTCTGTTGCTGCTGCATAGAAACACGAAACGGATGAGTCTGCATTACTTCACAGTGAGGATCAAATTATACAGTTTATTATTACATTTTTTGGATGTACTTAGGGGATAAAGGTGTGTATCAGGTTGAGAGTAGAAACAATAGACAATGAAAATATGTTTTGTTATTGTAAGCTTGTTGCTATTTTGAACATCTTATGCACAGGTAGACTTTTACATGACTTTTTTTAGCTCCCAAGCTTGCCTGTAGATAGGAAAACACCACTCAAATTTGACTGTTTTCATTTATTTAATTTTATCTAAGTATATTACTACCCACCCACACCAGGCAGGTAGGATCAGGTGTCAGGTAACAGGAAACAAGAATGCTGGATTACACCCAGTTCAATGCAAAAGACAATGCGGGAAAGGACTAGTGGAAATGGGCAGGTATTTATGCTACTGAGGTAACCCTTAGATAAGCCCCGTGACCCCTTACTGTTGCTTTTCCAGTCAAGCTTTCTGTTCACGCATGACATGCAGTTTACGATGATAACGAAACAACTGGTCCTTAATTTTAGACAGAGGCAGACAAAAGCAATCTTCTCACTTCTGGCCGGTAACCAGCTGAAATGACAACTGAGCAGAGTTCAGCTAGGTAGCTAGCTACAGCTGCAGCTCAATGAGTTGGTTGAAAATGTTGTCTTTGTGTCATGAGAACCTTCCTGATCATTCATTCTTTCATTGATTCGTTATGCCTGGTTTTTCCCTTTCTTGTTGTTTCAGACCCAGCCACTTCCTCCTGCCCTCACATAACCCCTTTCTTGCCTGATTTTCCACCTTACCTGCTCCACACATTTACTCACCTGCTTCCCATTCGTTTACCTCAGTAGCATAAATACCTGCCCATTTCCACTAGTCCTTTCCCGCATTGTCTTTTGCATTGAACCGGGTGCATTCCAGGATTTTTGTTTCCTGTTACCTGACACCTGATCCTACCTGCCTGATTTCCTGGACTTTGATTCTTTCTTTTCTCACCTGGTTAAAATTTACTTTGTTTGCCTGCCTGGTTTTGACCTCTGCCTGTTTTTTTGGATTAAAGATATTTGACTTTGCTCTTACCTAACTGTCTTTGAGCCGTGCTTGTTGGTTTTTGCCTGTTCTGTGCCAACCACACTTAACGTCACCAGACTACTGTATTATAAAATGAGAACCTTTTTAAAGGGGTCTTTAATGTGCACTTGATGACATCATGCTAAAAGACTCAGGCTAAAGCTGCATGTCCCAGTCAAAAAGTTAGCATCCTCCATGATAATGTGGGAAACATGGAAGAAACAGCATTGTTCTTGTATTGTTAGGTAGTGATATTAGCCCTCATATCATAAGCATGATAAGGATTTAGGATGCCGACTAACCGATGTGTTTGGCAAATGTAGAGCTATCTCCGATAAAATTGGCTGGGGTTGTTGCAGTGTAAACATTCCAAAAATCCAATAAAGAGCAGGACACAGCTGCTAGTGTTATGCTAAACTCCGATAGCGTTTAGGACTAGCTTCCGCACAGTGGAAAAATACTGTTCAGTGGATGTGTTAGTCATGAACGGGGCTTTTTTACGTGACCTGTAACCCCACAAATGAAAGTATCTAGTCAGTTCATGATCCTTGGCCTTGGAAGTAACAATCGGTTCCTGTAGTTCCAGTTATAATGTACTTCCCTTCTAAAATGAAACCCTACAGATGCTTGTTTCATCTCATATTTTTTATTTGAGAAAGTACATGTGTAAATGTGTGCATAAACTGAGTGAGGGCTGATTGGTGCTCAGTGGGCAGCACTTCTCCTCCCTCTGCTTCTGATACAAACAGAAAAGCTCCTCCTGTTGCAGCAGGAAGTCCTCGTCCTGGCAGAGGACCTGCTTTGACATCCTCCACAGAGCCTCCACAATCTCAGTTCGTAGGTCTCTACCTGGATCCTCAAAACCATTTCTTTATCTAGCATCTGAGTGAGCTCCACGATGTCTCTAGCGAGAGCTTCCTGCTTCTTGTCCTCCTTTTTCAGCTTGTCAGCGAGCATCTGGCTTTCAGCTGAAAGCTTCTCTGTGAGCATTCGGGCCTCCTCCAATCTTTGGAAAAGCACCTCCCCGATTTTATCGGCCTCCAGTTTGCCCCTCAGTTTCTTCTCTTTCTGGAGCTGTCAGTCGAACTCTTTACAAAAGGCCTTCTGGATCTCAGAGTCCTTGAGTTTTTCAATCTCTGCCTGGTTCCTCTGGAGCATTTGCTGCAGGTCCAGGATATCATGACAAAATTGATCCTGTATAGTTTTCTCAGATTTGAGCTCAGCTGAAAGCAGCCGTCTCTCAGCTGAACGCTCCTCTGAGACCCTCTGCATGTCCTCCAGTTTGTGAATGACAGCCTCAGAGATCTCCACAGCCTCCGTGTTTTCTGTCTCTGCCAGGACCCTCAAGACTTTCTCTCTTTGGAGTTCTATTTTGAGATCCTTCCCCTCCTGTTTGGCCTCAGTGAGCTCGGTGAGAAGCCCCTGCCTTTCAGCTGAATGTTTTCTTTTTGCCTTGTGTTTTTAGTTTTGGATCTAAAAAAGGTACCACCCTCCAACCTCTTACGACGCAGAGTATCGCTCTTATACAGCCCCATGCACACGGCATAGACATTCAAAGCTTGACAGGCCTGCAGTGCCTAGTTACAATTGCAAAGCTGTGATTGGACAATCTGTGTTTGAGGGAGGGTCAGTTTGATGACCACCTGGTAAAATTATGTATTATGTGTTGTGGGTTGGTACATATAAAATGGAAAGCTAAGATAGTAAGAGTTCCAGAAAGTTTTTTATCACTGTTGTGCATTATTAATCAGCTGTGTGTGTGTCAATGTATATGTTACCACAAATGTGCAAGAAGGCTCCGCATCTTGTGAGGTGTTGGGTCCACACACACATGGCGACGTTTCCACTTTAGAATACTTGAAAAGAAACAGACACAACGAAAAGTTGTCAACAAGATACTGGTATTAGCAGGAATGAAGGATATCATTCTCCACTTTCAAAACTCTTTGGAAGTGAGTCAACCTCAGCGCCCGCCATATCACTTTGGAAACTGTGTCAAATCATCGTGACAAAGTCTGGTAAAAATAGGAGGGGTTGGGAACTTTTAAACAAAAACGGTGGAGTGAGTTATCCTGAATAAAGAAAAGGACTGCCAAGTTTATCACATACACAAAGAGACACTCAAAAAGGAGAGGACAAAGCAGGAAACATAAGCTTACACTGCATTAATGCTGCACCCTTCAGTGATGTTTTGCCGCCGGCACTGCACCGTCCCTCCTCTTTTTATGATGTATTTCACAGCATGGACTTTGGAGAAAGCCGTACAGCAACCATGATACCCTACACACAAAAAACACGCACACACAGGCAGAATAGTCATGTGATATTCAAAAAATCTTTTGGCAGGCAAATACTTAGGGTGTGGGCTGTTGGCTCATACAACTTTTGTGGGGTTTAGTTCAACACAGATGTGGTTTGTGTTACATGTTGTCAGGGCCTTCTCGTGTTTTGGTTGGACAAAATACTAATATTATAAGTGATATGAAGTGAGCTCTCGCAACCTTTGTTAGAGTCATAAAGACAGACTACATCTTGATAGCTCAGTCTCAAAAAACATCCAATAAGAATTCAGCGTGTTGTGCTCCCAGGAGAGCTGCTGAATTTTAAGCCTGCACTGGGTTTTTTTTCACCATTTGGGGGTAGAGTAGCAATCTGTAAACACAACTTTGAATTATTATCACCTCATAAAGCTGATATGGGCTAACGTGTTAGCATATTGATACATCCAGCAGACGCAGTGCAACATTAGCCATCTTATAAATATCTGGCTCTTTAGCAGCTAAATGCTATGTTCAACAGCTAGTTGCTAACTTTGTTTATCTGCTGGCTAGAGAACTGCTGGACAGGTAGTGGTAGGTAGTAGAGTGTGTTTATGTATATGTGCAAGACAACAAAAACTGCTAAAATTTAGCATGCAGTTTGGCAAGGCATTCACTCCAAAATACAGTACAGCAATTTCTCTAGCCAACAAACACAACATACTACAATCAATAAACTAATTTGTGATCATTCAATCAGTTTAATCTCAATCATTCTGCAGACAATGGCTTACCTGCTGCCTGAACATTGACGGCCAGCCAGAGAAGAGCCAGCGTAAGAATAGAAAACAGCCTCATTTGTCCAGAGAAGAGGAGTTGTTGATCTTGCTGAAGGAGTACAAGAATGGGTGTGAAAGTGAAGTGGCAACTTGGTATTGTTCAGGATACGCATGGGATTCACTGCCGGTAATAGAGATCTGGGCGGGAGGACCTAACAGCACTTTTTTTGTTTGTGAGTGTGGATTCTGTTACCTTACACAAAACCTGCTTTCCGTAAATTTGACTGCATTTTTATCACAGTACAGCAACGTTGCCCTTTTTTTTTTTGCGTGTGGATTGAGCAGGTTGAATGTCCTCCACGAGATCCCTGAGAGTGATTACATTGTATTTTGATGCAATCACATTAAGGATTATTTCTAATTGCTAAATAAGACCCAGACAAACATTACACAGGGAACTGCATTGTATCGCTTGCTTGCCGTGAACTGTGAACTGGCCTAAATTCTCTGTCATCAGAGAAAACATGCAATTAAGATCAAAGTTCATTTTTTACAGCCTTGGCACCTGGTGTGATTTACAGCTAAGAAACCTTGTAACCTTAGAGATTTAAGCTCCTGCATCAAAACTTTTCTTTATCTGTGATCAACTGCAGTGAAAGTGTGTTTCCTTGATGCTATCCTGTACTTGAAAAGTTGCGAGTCGTATAAAGTGATGACTTGATTTTAGTAACGACTCCATGTTTTCTTTTTTATGGCTGCAACATCCCAGCAAATTAAACCTCAAAGTGTCTTGAGCATCATTTTATACTCTTTTCCCCAAAATTCAACCTGACATATGTGGCATCTTCAGAAACTTTGGGATCTCCACAAGAATTAAAAGTTCTGTGGGTCTGAACAATGTTTGGATGCAAAACATGAGTTTGAAATGACTGTTCCCCTGGAGAGTTATTGAGGTTTAAAGCTGCAATAGTTGATTGTTTTGGCCACTTGTCAGGTAGCAGAACAAGCGGTACACATCACATCACTGACACGCTATCTCTTCCGGAAGTATTTTCACATAAAGCAGACAAAAAACAACATTAGAATGCATTTGGAGTTGTGTTTTTGTCTGACAGAGCTCTTTTTTTAGCCTCCATAAACTCTTGAGAAATATATCTGGCTTTTTAGCTGCTAAATGCTACACTGCGTTCACCAGCTAGTCGCTAACTTTTTTTTTTTTTTTTTATGTTAATTTAAGCATGAAGTTTTTATTTTTAGTGTTTTACGTGTAATGTGAGCTACAGTACAGGAGCAGCCCACAGTGTCAACTCACTGTGCAAACTTCCTCTCCTGATATGATTACTAGGGCGATTACACTTGTCAACAAAATATAAGGTTACTGCCACTGTTGAGTGATAACCTTGAGTACGCAACATGAGGTTAATGGAGGCAATGTTTTACACCTGCTGCATTACAGCACGGTAATGTCCGTCTATTATGGATACAAGGAAATAGTAGCTCACACGTCAGCAGTGTACACGCAAGCTCACATTCCTGGACAGTTGCACCTTAATAATCAGTTACTATTTTAAGCACCTGTGCTATTTTTAGCTCCTCATGTCCGCAGTGTAAACATAGATTTCCAACTCTGAAGTAACCTCATACAAGAAGAGTTCAGATGAGAGAACGTCACATTGTGACCTGATGTTCTCATGCAAACATGAGAAGAATTTTCCTTTATGTAACTGTGAAATTATGTGGAAAATACAGAGTTTGGTGCGCACAAAGCTTTATCTAGGCCTAGTGAAAGGCGTAGTAATACTGTAGATCTTTCCCCCATATGTGGTTATTTAATAAACAGGAGTTAATACTTATGGACCATAGTTGGATACTTAACCATCAACCACAGTTTTTGACATACAGCAAAGGATTCCATTTACTCGTACCTCATAAGGTCTATTGATCGGTCACTCTATGCCAGACAGTTTTTTATTGCATGTATAGTAATGTTTTGAATGCATATATGTACATTATGTGCATGAGCATGCATGTGTGCAAGATAATGTATGTATACATGTATATCAAGATGCATTTACATTGTTCCCAATGTTTGGAGGGCAGATTTAATTGAAAAATTTGGGATTTATTTTAGTTCCTTACCTTGCTGAGGTCTGGTACATGCTGATTCTGTGCACACATGCCAAGTACTGCTGAAAAGAAACAGTAGCAGAACATTTTGGGAAGTACGCTTATTCGCCTTCTTGCTGAGAGTTAAATGAGAAGATTGATACCGTTCTCGCATCTGTACGGTAAACATGAAGCTACAGCCAGTAGCTGGTTAGCTTAGCTTAGCATAAAGACTGGAAACGGGGGGAAACAGCTAGCCTGGTCCAAAGGTAACAAAATCCAATTCAATTCAATTCAGTTTTATTTATATAGCGCCATATCATAACAAAGTTATCTCAGGGCACTTTTTCGAATAGAGCAGGTCTAGACCGACTCTTTATATTTACAGAGACCCAACAGTTCCCACCATGAGCAAGCACTATGCGACAGTGGCAAGGAAAAACTCCCTTTTAATAGGTAGAAACCTCGAGCAGAACCAGGCTCAAGGTGGGCGGTCATCTGCCTCGACCGGTTGGGTTGAAGGGGGAAGGGGGGAGCGGGAGAGAGAGAGCAGGAGGAAAGAGAACATACAGCAGCTCAATACAGCATAGATATGGTAATGGCATTGATGTTAACACCAACAGAAACAACACTAAGAGCAACATTATAATAGTAATACTAATAACAGCAACAACAGCAATAGCATCAGCGGGTGCAGAGCAGGAGCACGGGGGCAGCAGGCAGCAGCAACCACAGACCCAGACCTCCACAGCTCCAGAGGCAGAAACACCTGCAGAAAGCAACAGAAGTGGAGGGAGAGAGAGAGAGGAGAGAAAGCACACAACTACGGGAAGAAGTTGAATTAATAACAAGCATTGATGGATATGAGGGCGTACAGATGGAGAGGAAGAGGAGGAGAGAGGAGCTCAGTGCATCATGGGAAGTCCCCCGGCAGTCTAGGCCTATAGCAGCATAACTAAGGGGGGGCTCAGGGGTCACCTGAGTCAGCCCCACTATAAGCTTTATCAAAGAGGAAAGTCTTAAGCCTACTCTTAAATGTGAGGAGGTTGTCCGCCTCCCGTACACAAACTGGGATCTGGTTCCACAGGAGAGGAGCTTGATAGCTGAAGGCTCTGGCTCCCATTCTACTTTTAGAGACTCTAGGAACCACAAGGAACCCTGCATTCTGGGAGCGTAGTGCTCTAGTGGGGTAATAGGGTACTATGAGCTCTTTAAGATATGATGGTGCCTGACCATTTAGGGTTTTGAAGGTGAGGAGAAGGATTTTAAATTCTATTCTGGATTTTACAGGGAGCCAGTGTAGAGAAGCTAATATTGGAGAAATATGTTCTCTTTTTCTGGTTCTTGTCAGTAAACGTGCCGCAGCATTCTGAATCAGCTGGAGAGTCTTAGACTATTAGCAGCTCTGATAATAGAGAGTTGCAATAGTCCAGCTCTAGGACGCACAAAATGCATGGACTAGTTTTTCTGCATCTTTTTGAGATAGGATGTGCCTGATTTTGCAATGTTACGAAATGAAAAAGGCAGTTCTTGAAGTTTGTTTGCCGAGCAAAGGACATATCCTGATCAAAGATAACTCCAAGATTCCCCACGGTTTCGCTGGAGGCCAGGGTACGCCATCTAGAGAAACTATATCTTTAGATAATGTGTTTCAAGGTGTTCGGGCCATACACAATCCTCTCGGTTTTGTCTGAGTTTAACATCAGAAAATTGCAGGTCATCCAGGCCTTTATGTCCTTAAGGCATGCCTGAAGTTTAGCTAATTGATTGGTTTCATCTGGCTTGATCGATAAATACAATTGGGTATCATCTGCATAACAATGAAAATTTATGGAGTGCTTCCCAATAATATTGCCTAAAGGAAGCATATACAAGGTAAATAGAATTGGTCCAAGCACAGAACCTTGTGGAACTCCGTGACTAACTTTGGCGTGCATAGAGGATTCATCATTAACGGGTACAAACTGATATCGATCTGATAAATAGGATTTAAACCAGCTTAGTGCAGTACCTTTAATGCCAATTAAATGTTCTAGTCTCTGTAATAGAATGTGATGGTCAATGGTATCGAATGCAGCACTAAGATCTAGTAAGACAAGTACAGAGACAAGTCCTTTGTCTGATGCAATTAGAAGGTCATTTGTAACTTCCACCAGTACTGTCTCTGTGCTATGATGCAGTCTAAATCCTGACTGAAAATCCTTGTTGTTGTGTAGAAAGTCACACAACTGATTGGCGACTGCTTTCTCAAGGACCTTAGAGAGAAAAGGAGGGTTAGATATAGGTCTATAATTTGACAAAATCCCTGGATCAAGAGTGAGCTTTTTAAGAAGAGGCTTAATTACAGCTACTTTAAAGGACTGTGGCACATAGCCTTTAAATAAGGACAGATTGATCATATCTAGTACATAAGTGCTAACTAAGGGTAAAATTTCTTTTAGCAGCCTAGTTGGGACGGGGTCTAAGAGACACGTTGATGGCTTAGATGAGGAAATCATGGAAGTTAGTTGATTACGGTTGATGGGAGAAAAAGCAGTCTAAATGTACAGGTTTTACAGTTGTTTCTAAGGTTCTGTGTTTGAAGATAAGTCAGTACCAGCGAGGGCAGGAGGTGCTGAATTTTTCTCTAATAGTTAGAAATTTTACATCATTAAAGAAGCTCATAAAGTCATTACTACTGAGGTCTATAGGAATACATGGCTCAACAGGCTGGCGACTCTCTGTCAGCCTGGCTACAGTGCTGAACAGAAACCTGGGGTTGTTCTTATTTTCCTCTATTAATGATGAGTAGTAGGCTGCTCTGGCCTTCCTATAAATTTTAAGACTAACTTGCCCGGCTAAACGTGATTCTTCCAGATTGGTGGAACGCCAATTCCTTTCAAGTTTTAGCGATGTTTGTTTTAATTTGCGGGTTTGCGGGTTATACCATGGAGCTAATCTCCTCTGTTTTATTATCTTCTTTTTTAGAGGGGCGATAGAGTCGAGTGTTATTCGTAGTGAGCCTGCAGTACTATCAACAAGATGATCAATTTGGGAGGGACTAAAGTTAGCATAGGAGTCATCTGTTACATTGAGACATGGAACTGAATTTAATGCCGATGGAATCACTTCCTTAAATTTAGCTACAGCACTATCAGATAGACATCTAGTGTAGGAATGTTTTCCTAATGGCGTGTAGTCCAGTAATAGGAATTCAAAAGTTGGTCTGAAAATGGTCTGATAAAAAAGAATTCTGTGGAAAGACTATTAGATGTTCAATTTCAATGCCATAAACAAGAACAAGGTCGAGGGTATGGTTAAAACAGTGAGTGGGTTTATGTACAATCTGACAGAAGCCAATCGAATCTAGTAATGAGATAAACGCAGCACTAAGGCTATCATTTTCTACATCCACATAAATATTAAAATCACCTACAATAATTATTTTATCTGTTTTAAGGACTAAACCTGATAAAAACTCTGAGAATTCAGATAAAAATTCAGAGTACGGTCCAGGAGCTCGGTACACTATAACAAATAGAATTGGCTGTAGCGTTTTCCAGGTTGGGTGTGAAAGGCTAAGAACAAGGCTTTCGAACGAGTTATAATTTAATTTAGGTTTAGGTTTGATTAATAGGCTTGAGTCGAAGATGACTGCAATTCCACCTCCTCGGCCTGTGCCTCGAGGAATGTGAGTATTAATGTGACTGGGAGGAGTGGATTCATTTAGGCTAACATATTCACCTTGACACAGCCAGGTTTCAGTGAGACAAAATAAATCAATATTATGATCTGATATTAGATCGTTTACTAGAACAGCTGTAGATGAGAGAGATCTGATGTTTAAGAGTCCACATTTAATTCTCCTATTTTGTTGTACTGTTGCAGTGGAGGTTTTACTTTTTATTAGGTTTTTATGTGTAACTCCTCTTCTGTTTACTTTGGATTTAAATAATTTAAGTGGTCGGGGGGGCAGACAACCTCTCTGTGGAGTTTAGGGTGGGTAACTGCTCTAATGGAAGCGCAGAGAAGCGTGTAGGACTGCAACTCTGCCTCCTGGTCTGGACCACAGACTGTATTAAGTCGATGGTCTGAACTCTGAGTTGTCATGGCTTTGGGCCACTAATAAATTCGGCCAGATTTCTAGTTATGAGAGCGGCTCCATCCAAAGTGGGATGAATGCCATCTCTCCTAATCAGACCAGGTCTTCTCCAGAAAGTCCGCCAATTATCTACAAAGCCCACATCATTACCTGGACACCACCTCGACAACCAGCGGTTGAATGATGACATGCGGCTATACATGTCATCGCTAGTAAGATTAGGCAGGGGTCCAGAGAAAACTACGGAGTCCGACATTGTCTTTGCATATGTACACACCGACTCCACATTAATTTTCGTGACCTCCGATTGGCGCAATCGGCTGTCATTACCGCCGACGTGAATAACAATCTTAGCATATTTACGCTTATCCTTAGCCAGCAGTTTTAAATAGGATTGAACGTCGCCCGCTCTGGCCCCTGGGATGCATTTGACTATGGCCGCTGGTGTCGCTAATTTCACGTTTCGCAAAATGGAGCTGCCAATAATCAGAGTTGGTTTCTCAGCGGGTGTGTCGCTGAGTGGAGAGAACTTGTTAGAAACGTGAACGGGTCGGTGGTGAACCGTGGGCTTTGGTTTAGGGCTATGCTTCTTTCGGACAGTCACCCAGCCTCCCTGGCTTCCCGGCTGCTCGGGAGTTGCCGGGAGACGGCTAGCAGAAGCTGCCTCTGGTCGGCTCGCACCGGCTAGGGGCTGGCTAGCTACGGCTGACTGACTCTCCATGGTGCGGAGCCGCGACTCTAACTCACTGAGCCTCGCCTCCAACACGGTGAATAAACTACATTTGTTACACGTACCATTATCGCTAAAGGAGGCAGAGGAGTAACTAAACATCTGACACACCGAGCAGAGAGAGCAGGAGAGGGAGAAGGAGAGAGAGACGCCATCGCTAACTTAGCTAAAGTAGCAACTAACTAGCGTGTAAACAACTGTGGGATTAGCGGAAAGTCGCTAACAGGAGAGAGATATGAGTGCTTAAACAGCTAGTGTATCCTTAAATGTATAGCGGGTAATTAACCGCTATAGTAAAGAAAATATCAAAATTAACTGGGTTTAGCTGGAGCAGCGAACTTTGCAATCAGTAACACAGAAACACCGGTAACCGGAAATGAGACAATACGTTCACCTGAGCACGTCAGCACGTCGTGTTAACCACAGGTTAAGAGGCTTGTGGTCAGTTGTAACTAACAGTTGAACATCCCCCCCCCTCCTTTTTTTTTTCCACGTCTGTGACATTCTACAGATATGGATATTGAAACTGAAAGGTGTACTGTTGCTGGTCTGATGTCAATTTAACAAGCAACAGATCATTTTTACGGTTTATTTTTGCTGAGAACTGCGCAACACGCGGAAAAAATAGGAAGGACTCCAAATCTCTAGAAGAGCCATGCTGAAGACACGTCTCACGCGGGCTGTGAGGCTGCTCTAACCTGTTAACATGGGCGCTGAAATGAAAAGCAAGAGGTTCCGCGACGCAAACGTAGTGTAAGGGTCATCACCAAACACATTATTGATGGCTGTGCTGTCCATCTCCATATTGACCAGCATTCCTATTTGGACTATTTGTTCTTTTTCTACTGTCGTTTGGTGTTTGATTATGGGAATTGCCTCGGCGTGACCAGCTACAGAAGCTCCAATGACACCACGTCTGTCAGTGACAGGTCGAACTGTACTCGGGGCACGCTCCCCTCATATTACCACAGTTGATCAGCCCCTCTCAAATCATTCTTGCTTTCTTCTTTCTCGAAGAAATTATACAAGCTCCCTCAGCTCTTCTTGGCTAGCTTGGATATCTGCTAAACTGTTCACAGACCACCCGTTAAGGACCACGTCCCTGAACGCAGTTCCCGGCTTCAGTCTGGATTTGCTAAGTAAGTCCTTCGCAAGAAGTGTACTACACAGGATAATTCGGAGCGTTGTCCACGTCAAGGCGAGCTGTTCCTCCAGCTACCCTGTATTTGCTTACCGGTGTGGCCAGTGACTGTGTAGCATCATTCCCTATGGCTAACGCGTTACAGCGAGCCTACCAGGGTTCAGTTAGCATTAGTTTGTTAGCGGAGCCGAGTACCCGGAGTTCGACTAATGTGTCACGATGAGCAGACTTTTATGGTACACAACAGCCACAACCAGCGCCCATCAGCCGTGAGCCTCATCAAGCTGGGCGGACATGATGGACGCAGAATCCCCTGACATGCCTCCACTTTTCGAGGCAGAACCATGCTGTGAGGATGCAGAGGGCAATGCCAACTCTGATCTCCTCGACATGGACAAGATGGAGGAAGAGGAGGACTCCACCTTCCCTATTCAACAGTCCAGACCCCCCCAGTGCATCTGACATGGTTCCCCCAGTGGACAGCAACTTTTATGAGGAGATACAGTGGTCAGTGGCCCAGGACGCCGCAGGGGTGGAGAGAGACCTGTATGACGGTAAGAGGCTCCCACCAGCCTCTTACCGACAAAGGTAAGAGACAAAGGACACCTTCTTCATCATCCTTATCCACATCGTCCTCCTCCACCTCATTCTCATCTTCATCCTCGTTGTCTTTGTCAGACAAGAAGAGAAAAGCCAACAGAAAAGACAATCAAAGATAATTTGCCAAAAGGAGTAAGTTCTGGGGATAAAATGTGTAAATGTACTGTACCTGATTTTAAAAAAAGCCAGGCAAACAGTAACTGCTGCGGTGACACCTAATTCCCTTATGGTACATAAGTCAAGTGTTACAGATTACTTTATAATTGAATCCAAGTAGCACAGTAGTACTGTGGTCAGCATGTGTGATGACACCACATGACACTGATGTCAGTGGTATGGATACCTACAATGTCTTTATCAGTGTTATTTGGGGGCCTAGAAATATCAAATGTTAATCAAACTTGGTGCATGTTTAGCAATCAAAGCCCATGATTGAACATAGTTTGACAATGCAGCTTCTTTAAATTAAATTTTCAGAATAATAGAAATGCCCTGGTAATTAGATGATGTGGCCCCTTTTGATATTTTAACATCTGGACATTTACATGTCAACGTCATGCCTTTTGTTTTCCCAAAAAAGCAATAAAGGAAAAGCAAAAGTAATAAGGGAAAAGGAAAAATAATTATTTGTCTTATATATCAGCATTTATTTATTCTCTTATTTATTTCTCTTTATATTTCCACATTTATTATCTTATTCTTTCCCAGATTTATTCTTTTTTATGGCACTCCTACGACTCCATAACGACGGTGGTTATCAACTCGGTAAGTCAACCCAGGGTTTCCTAATCTAGCCATGTTCACAAAAAAGGGACGGGGTTTGCAGAGTATGACTAATCGCAAACATGACGAGTGTATTGGCAGCATTTTGGCATATTTTACCAACTAAGAGCAAACTATAATATTACAGAAATACGAAGAATTTAAACACATCACCCAGGCTAAAAGCAACACAGCTGCAGCTGCCAAATGCAGGAAAGACAGCTGGCAAAAAAAATCGCAAACTGTGTGAATGTGTTAATACGGTAGGCTTATAATATCACTGCCCTATCATTAGTATTTCATTAAATGAATGAGTTTCTTACATGTATTATTATCGCATGTATGACAATTTTAACCTTATTCTTTCAGCTGCAACTTACAAAAAAGTATAAGGTTTTAGTGCTTCAGTCAATCTCTGTTGTAGGCGAATATCGGGATACAAAAGCACAATGAAATGGCTTTGACTGTAGCTGCCACTTGGATTAACCGCACGGGACGCAGAGAGCTTCGACTGGTGCAACTTTAATTCTCTCCTCTTTTTACCACTGGCACTCTGACACCGTGAAAACTATAAAATGGACAAAAACACAAATGCCATAGTACCATATTTCCACAAATAATACATAGAAATCATATTTACATTTTTAAACTTAATACAAATCATTTTAGTAAACTTAAATGAACTTTTACATGAAATTAGGCTTTTAACGTATTGTAAGTTACAGCTCTTATTTAAATAAAAATATTGACAGTTTCCTTCTGTTTTAAATAAAATGAACCATTCTCTTTTACAATGAATATATTAGTAGACTAATACATTAGTTTTCCTCCTACCTACTTCTGCTTCCAAGGGCGCTAAGTTTGAGCTCTACCTGCTAGCAGCCTATCTTCCACACACACTTCGCAGGGACAGTCTTTGCACGTGACATACAAATGACACAAAAACATGAAGCGAACCACAATTAAATAACCTCTCACAAGTTTCAACACAGAATACGACGAGTAAATAATTTGTTTGCATGTTTTACCAACTTTGGAGCAACGAGAGCATGTCGTTTCGATGAGAAGGGAGCAGAAAGTCTAGCGTCAGCAATATAAGGAAGTAGTAGAAGAAGAGCGGTGCTCTTCAAAATAAAAGCACAAAAAATGCAAAGTGGCAGAACCGCATCATTTACCATAAACAAAATTACCTGCCATTTACATTGACATTGCTTGCAAGAAGCTGACACAGATAAGTCAGTCCCTCTGACAAGAATCTGTAGCTCTCATAAAAACAGTCCCTCTCAATCTGCGCACTGAGCTCCATGGGATTTTCTATCGGTGATGCCATTTTCCAAGAGAATTGATTGGTCGCGCTGATCTGTTATCTTGAACATAACCTGCTCCGGAGCAGGTTAGGTGTGCAGCATAAGTCGTAACCCTGAAAACCCAGGGTTAAACCTGAAGTTACCTCGCTAACCCCAAATCCTGCTTCGTAGTACAGGCCTCAAAGCAGATGATACACGGGTACAGGCTTGTCCTCAAAACAAAATAAAATCAATCTCAGTGTGCCCCAGGACTTAAAACGCCACCATGTGGACAAAATAACAATTAAGCATAAAATGATGACAATTTCACTTTACCTCTTCAGTGAATATGCTTCTTTCTTCTCTCTTATTTTCGAAGTGGTGTTGATCATTCACGGAAATTTGGAAGCAAATGCTGTGTGTCCTGTGTTGTTGGTAGTTGGTATATATTTTGGGTTCTACACCATAGATGGCAAAGTAACTAAGGCTGTTTGTCGACTTCGTACAAAGCAGCTGTCATGGCATTCGAATTCATTCAAACGAATTGCATGGTATTTCTAATTTGTTTTTAACTATGATTTGATTTTTGAAGTGACAGCCCTATAAGTGAGACATTCCACGAAACCGGTATGATTTGACTTTTTATTTCAATTGAAATGTCCCCTTTTATTATGGCCTTCGTCGCCTTTTAGACTGCATTTCAACCTGCCACAAAATGTATCCCCCCTCCATAATGCGCAGTCTCTGTCCTACCATCAACATTATGTTCTGTCCTACCAGAACATTATGATCTAACATGTTCCCAGAATGTTATTGTTTTGGAGTAGGATAATGTGCTTTAAAAACATTATGGCAACTGAACTGACCACTGTGGTCACTATGACTTTGATAATTTACTTAAAGAGGTACTGCACACTTAAACTGTTGTAAACTAAATGATATGACTGTACTGTGATAATACACATCAATGCTGGTGTTAATATTGACATTAATTACCAAATTTATAACAATTGGCATTTCATGGGTTGAAAATGGCTCAACACGCCATCTGCTGTTTTAAATCAGCCCTGAACCTGCGAGGTCAATGCAGAGTCAACCGGTTGGGGACTTATCTATGTCATGAAATTTATATGAAAAAGACTGCAATCAGTGTCAGTCAGTCTCCATCGTGTCCTCCAACAGTTGTTGTTCCCTCACTCCTCTGTTGCAATTTTTAAATATGCTGGGAGAGAGGGTTGCAGCCAGAATTTGAGGGTGTAGTTACACTTTCACTATTGGAATTTGACTATTAAAAGATTGATAATACATCAATATTCAAAAGTCTTTTAACAGAATTACTTTTTTCATTAATTTATTTATTTTGCGTGTGTGTATGAACATAGCCAACTAAACCTATCTCTGCATAAATAAGTCATGACTAGGTTTAAAATCTAATATCAACTAAACTTACACACTTAAATGTCATTATGTCATACAGTCAACTTCTGCACCATAAACTAACATACTTTGGGGTAGGAGATAAACCTTGTACTTTTCCTCACTTCAATTCTCCACTCAACATTCTGCATGGTTCGTAAAGTTTTTTAAGAGTAAAATCCAAGCACTTTCAAGGTACCTAAACCAAAAATTTCCAGTCTCTCAAACCCTTTATCATCACATCTAAAGTGTTACTATAAATGCCAGGAGACGACAAACAAATATGAATGACAACAGGATCGTTTCATTTTAAATATTAAAAGATTTTTGGTTTACATGAGTGATTGTGTCGATGATGAAACATAAGAAAATTAAGCATTTCTTGAGGAGTATATTCGAATTCAAGCATATTCCTAACCTTGAAAACATAACGGTTAAAATTAAGCATTTTCCAAACTTTCAAGACTTTGTATGAAGCTTCTGCTGCTACAAAAACCTGGCAAAGCCCGTGAATGCACTTTGTTTTTGCAGTTGATAATGATGTGTATGTGAGAGGTGTTTGCGTTCATGTTGATGTTGATTTAGTCTGTCTGCAGACTCTGAAAACAGTGAGGGGCTTCTGCTCCCCTCCTTGTCCTCAGTCACAGACCATTATGAGAAAAATATGAATTAAAATTTTTTAGCTGCGACCAGCAACTAGTATAATTCACTGTCGGCCGGTCCTTCAGTGTCTGTCTATCAGTCTCAAATCTGAAGGGTGCAATAACGATTTGTGCCATTACACATAAATAGTGCACGCTGTTGTCTTTCATGGATGCTGCAACCTCACACAACCCTACGAGAGTGTGGTTGTTAAAACAACAGGAGAGCATCTGGACTAAAGCCCTATCTGCCCCTGTTCCAGTGACCGTCTGTACAGGACTTTGGATGCTGTCAAAACTTTCATTTATAATTGCCAACACATCCTCTATTATTCTCAAGTGGGAAAGAGTCAGAAAAAAGGTGTGGAGAAAATGAAAAACCTTGCAGAAAAAAAACGACCCTAAATCACTAGATGTCGATTCACTGGACTAATATTTTTCCATGACCTCAGTGTTTGGCGAAATATTGTAGGTAATGAGCGGTGGAATTTTTTCTTTACAAATTACGGACATGGCAGATTCGCACGGGATCAAGATCGCAGACAACCTCCGCAATTATTGCAACTTACTAGAGGTCCCCAGATTATGGTGGCCCTGAGGGTCAAAACACATCAACATTACACAAAACACATTAACATTTCACAAAACACAACAACATTACACAAAACACAATGACATTTCAGAAACACAACATTACACAAAACACAACAACATTTCAGATTACGGAAAGGGTAGGACAACACTTCTTATTTGTGATTGGAACTCAAGTCAACGAAACGCGACTTCCAGTCGGGGCACTACTATACTACGATCTATAGTCACTGCTACTACGGACTCTGAACAGCGTGTTTTCTCCCGGTCTCTCCTTTCTTGCTAAAAATCTGAATTGCAGATATTGTCTGTCTTGTTGACTAATTTTAAGGCGATGTGAAAAGGTCAAAGTTAGACAAGCAATTCATTTTTGATTATCAAGGTATGTAGCTATGCTAATTAACATGTAAATTACTTTCTAGTTCAGCACTTACCTGTTTAGAGTTAGATGATCTTCAAAGTATGCTTAAATAAAAAACTTTTCTTGTCAACTATGTGTTTGTACTTGTGTCTAGTCTCAAATATTATTGCCGGAGAAGTTGTAATTAGGGCCAGATGCTACAGATCAGATAGATAGATGTTGTTACTCAGCAGGTCATAAATACTCTGTAATAACAGAATAGACTACAGTATAAATTCTTTGTAAAATCTTGAATTGTTACCCCCTTATTCCATAACTGTTCCCCTGTACCTACTTAGTACATACTGTACTGGTACACCGTAAGTACAAAAGATTACACTGTAACTCCGGAGTAATTACACTGTACGTTGCGGGCTGTAATCTAAAACGTTACCATAGGTTCTTTATTGATCCCCCAGAGGGGAAATTGTTGTGTTGCAGCAGGTACAGAATAAGATTTGAATAAAAATAAAAATAAAAATGTACCTAACTTAAAATAGAATAAACCTAAGTTAAACCTAAATTGGAATTAAATTAACATGTCCCCAACCTAAATTAAATAATTAAATTAACATGTCTCTAACTTAAGTTAAACAAACGGTTAACACAAAACAACAGTTAACACATTATACTACAGTATACACTGCAGTATACAGTACAATAAACACTACAATTTACACTGTACAATACAATACGCTATACAATACAATGTACAAATATGCAACAATAAGACAAACACAAACACAGGAGTCCGGTGTAATGGTGGATGCAGTGTTGTGTGTATTTATTGTCCTACAGGTTCAGTGAATACGAGTGCTGTTGCAACTCACACTGAGGCATTGAACAGTCTGACTGCTGAAGGCAGGAAGTACCTCCTGTAGCGCTCCTTGTGGCACCTTATGGTGATCAAGTGAGCACTGAAGGTGCTCTGCAGGTCCAGCACCATGTTGTGGAGTGGATGTGCAGCATTGTCCATCATAGCCCGCAGTTTGGCCAGTGTCCTTGCTTTGCTGCTGCCACCTCCTCCACGGTGCTGAGGTTCGTACCCAGCACAGAGTCAGCCTTCCTGATCAGTTTGTTCAGTCTGTTGGCCTCCCCTGCTTTAATCCCAGCACACCACGGCATAAAAGAGGGCACTGGTGACAACAGACTGGTAAAACGTGCAGCAGTGAGCTGCACACATCAAAGGACCTGAGCCGCCTGAGAAAGTAGAGCCTACTCTGACTCTTCTTGTACAGGGCCATGGTGTTACCAGCCCACTCCGGCCTGTTGTGAAGGTGGACCCCCAGGTATCTGTAGGATCCGACTGTCTCCACATCCGTTCCACTGATGGAGACGGGAGACCATTGAACCTTACTCCTCCTGAAGTCCATGACCATCTCCTTTGTCTTGGTGATGTTCAGCAGCAGGTTGTTACTTCCCCACCACCGTACAAAGTCCTCCACCACGCCCCTGTACTCCCCCTCCTTGCCAGAGAGGCATCAACCTCCATTCTCCTCATCTTCTCACCCAGCAGCTGAGGCTGGATGGTGTTGAAGGCACTGGAGAAGTCAAAAAACATGACTCTGACAGCCCTCCCAGCCACCTCCAGGTGAGAGTAGGCCCTCTGGAGCATGTAGATGACAGCGTCATCCACTCCAATAAGGGTCTGGTAGATGATTTTCAGGGGGTCTACAAAGGTGCTGACCTGGGGCCTGAGGTGTGACAGCACAAGTCTCTCCAGGGTCTTCATGACTTGGGATGTTAGCGCCACTGGTCTGAAGTCATTAAGACATGTAGGGTGCCCCTTCTTGGGCACCGGGACAAGGCATGATGTCTTCCACAGCACAGGGACCCTTCCAAGACGCAGGCTCATGTTGAAGAGGTGCTGCAGAAAACCACACAGCTGGGCTGCACAGCTCCTCAGCACCCTAGAGCTCAGACCATCAGGCCCCTGTGCAGCTTCTCCAGCTCCCTCTTCACCTGGGCAGAGGTGAAAGACAGTGGTGGTGGAAGGTTGGGGGTGATTCCAGGTGTGGTGTTGTTGGGTCCTTGACCAAGTGGGAAGGCAGAGCAGGTGTTGATTGTCCATTCATCGTGAGGAAAAGAATTGATGGGTCGTTGATTATGAGGGGAGTTGTTGATGAGTCTGTTATTGTAGAGCAAGATGGGTCATTCACTATGGGGGGATGTGTTAATGAGTCTGTCATTGTTGAGGAACATTGGGGGGGGGGGGGGGTGACCAGATTGTGGGGAGAACTAGAAGATCCATTGTCAAACCTATTGAAGAACAGGTTTAACTCGTTGGTACGTGACAGGCTGCCCTCCAACGGTCCATCAGTAGACTGTTTGAAGCCTGTTATGGTCTTCATGCCCTTCACATTGTTCCTCCTTAACTGGTACTCAATCTTTGACTTGTATGCCCTCTTTCCATTCCTGATGGCCACCTTCAGCTCCTTCTGGACCCTCTTTGTCCTGTCCTTATCACCGTCCCTGAAGGCCCTCTTCTCGTTAAGCAGGACCTTCAGATCACTGGTAATCCAGGGCTTGTTGTTTGGATAACATCTCACCTGTTTTGTGGGCAAGATATTGTCCTCACAGAAGTTGATGTAGTCAGTGAAGCACTCAGTGGAACCTTCGATATCATCACCATAGGCATCACTGATGAAACTCCAGTCTGTAGTTCCAAGACAGTCCTGCAGGGTTTCATTGGCTGCCTGTGACCTTTTCTTCAGTGATCTAGTGGTCGCAGGTAGCCGCTGAACCTTTGGCTGGTAGAGGGGTGAGAGAAGCACCAGACTGTGGTCCGATCTGCCAAGTGGCGGGAGGGCAGAGGAACAGTATGCATCCTTAGTATTAGCTTACAGTAAGTCCAAAGTCTTATTCTCCCTGGTTGTGCACTTGACAAATTGCTTGAAGGTGGGGAGGGATGAAGAGAGAGGCATGGTTGAAGTCTCCTGAGATTGCAATGAAAGCATCCGGATTCTGTGTTTGTAGCCGGGCAATCAGCGAGTGAATAACATTGCACACCGTCGTCGCGTCTGCTGATGGAGGAATGTAAACCGCCACAGAAATAACGACAGTAAACTCCTTCGGAAGATAGTAGGGACGCAGGCTAAAGGCCAACATTTTGATGTTGCGGCTACGGAAACGGTCCTTAACAGTAATGTGCCCTGGGTGGCACCATTTGCTGTTGAGGAGCAGCGCAAGCCCTCCACCTCTCCACTTACCGCTAGCTCTTTCATCTCTGTTGGCCCGTATCGTCTTGAAGCCCACGATGTTAGCATTGGAATCCGGGATTTGGTCGTGCAACCACATCTCCGAAAAACACGATACTGCACTCCCGAAAAGTTCGCTGACACCTATCCAGAGCTTCAAGCTACTCCATCTTATTGGCAAGTGATCTTACATTGCCCATAATAACGGAGCGGAGAGCAGGTCTAAAGCTCTTCCTCTTGGCACGAAGCTTCGCCCCAGCGCCCCTGCATCCACGGTGTTTTCTCCGCAGCTCCACAGGTATGTTGGCTCTCTCCCTGGCGTGAAGCGTGAAGCGATGACTCACTAGGTCTATCAGCGGTTGCCGGCTGTAAACAGTGGTAGTCCTTGTTTGTTCCCGGTGCATGGTCCGATTTATAAACTGACACTAAGGACGCAAAAATGAAACAAATAACACACCTAGACACTAGCTAAGCATTAAACATTAAACTAAACATTAACCAGTCTAAAAAGCTGTAAGGCAAAAACAAATATTCGCGTAAAACCGCGAAAAGTAAACAATCCTGGACAGAAGTTCAGGAGCTGCTGCAACGGCTGCTACCTCTTGGAGCGCCAGATATCCAAGTCAGTCGCTTTTGCTCACAGCAAATGCTACCTCCTCTTACACGCCGTCTCCTCAGATCTGGATTCCCTTGATCCAGATCACTGATAAAGTGTGAGGAACCACAACAGCTCGAGGTAAATGCATGTAAATATTTAATGTTAAATGGTACATTGTTCCTGTTAAACAGTCAGATGGTTCTCCTTTCCTACCTCTGCTCAAAAGCTGTTGTCTCAGTGTCCATAGAAACAGTAGGTATACAGATGAATGATTAAAACACATAAAAAGGACTGATAAAAGGACTGTAACACGCCAATTTAATGTGATGCTTACTACACACTCACTACATAGCATGTGATCATGAAACTGACACATAACAGCTCTTATAATTTTTTTAATATAAAATGATTAACATTATTTAAATAAGTTGTGAAATATATTAAAGTCTTGACATCACTTTCTTCATATCACCTTTGAAACTACAAACATTCCACCTGTGATGACAGCATATTCATTCTTTTGTGCTGCTGGAAGAAGTTTGTGCAACCATTTGGTTGCATTACTTTTCCTGACAGGTCATTTTAGTACACTGGAACCAAAAATGTTCCCGCTGCCCTTACTTGCACAAGCAAACAGCAGGCCCGGTACAGGCCCCACAACCAGGTAAAAAACAAACAAAAAAAAAACATTTTTTATAAAGTTTTAATTTGATAACAGTTACCTCTAAATTCATTTAAAAGTTCATGCCAGTTGCAAAATACATGACAATCTAGTGCAAAATGTATAACATGAACACAAGTCATGAAAAGAGGAGCCACGGGTTCTTCAACAGTATGCGGAGATCTTCGATGTTAATGTTCTCCCATGTGATCTCATCATCCACGTCGATGCTTCACAACTTGGAGCCAGTCTGGATGGCAAAGTGGTTGACCCAAGTGAGGACCTTCCATATGGCCTGGTTGAGGTCAAGTGCCCTGACGTGAAAGACATTGGAGAGGCATCACACACCAAGTTTGTTGAGGGTCAAATGAAACCAAGGAAAACACTGAGCTACCACTGGCAAGTCCAGGGTCAGCTGATGGTCACTCGCTTAGCTTGGTGTGGTCTAGTGACAGGTACCAGGAGTGATTTCACGGTGAAGCGGGTGTGGAGAGATGAGCAGCTTATCAAAGAGATCAAGGCCAAGGTTGATGAATTCTACTTTGGCACATACACTCATGTTTTCCTGGGGAGAAAATAGACAAGAAAAAGTGACATTCTAAGTATTAAGATATTTTATTGAAGTAAAACTACCAATACAACAATCTAAAAGTACTCCACTATAATTATAAGTCTTTCGTTCAAAATCCTACTTAAGTAAATGTACAGAAGCATTATTAGCCAAATGTACTTAGAGAATCAAAAATGCGTGCTGCAGAAAAAATGACTCGACTGATATATTATTATATATTTAATCATTAGGTTGTTATTACTAATGCATCATTAAGCCGCATGTTACTGTTGTCTCTACTCGAGGTGGAGCTAGGTTTAACTACCTAATATACTGTAAAGTAGTTTTATCCAATGGTTCCCAACCTAGGTGTCAGGTTCCTTCCTCAGGGTCAAAAGATAAATTTGACTGTTCGTGACATTATTTATGGGGTATAAAAAAAGAAAAAAAGAAGTTCTGCTACAAAAATCTCACGTTTCTCTTTTTGTGAAATATTGGATAAGTTTAGCTTTTGAGTCTTAAGCTTTTATTTAAAATACCCCCAAATTGTACTTAATGAGTAAATGTACTTATTTACTTTACACCACTGCATACTGATGAGTGAAAAAACTTTGTTAGTTAGTAAAATAAATTTTTAGAGATAGAAGTTCAACGTTATAAATCTTACATAGTCAGCTCATACTTAATCTGTAAATTACATGAATGATTATCTATTCTTTTATATTAAAACCAGTGAGAACATCACTGTAAATACATCCTTTATTCAGGTCAACAAGCCAAAAAAAAGGCCACTCACACATCAGATTTTCCTAAATGTTGGCTCTAGTTCAGTAGTTAAATGCCCTTACATGTCATTATTAAATAGTGGAAAAGTAACGTTAGAACATTAAGTTTACTAACAGGTAGCTTGGCTAGATGCTGCTTTATATGCCAAATATTAGGTTGTCAAGTTTGTCTAACATTATCTTAGATAACAAATTATCTAAAGTGTTAATATTTCAGTTGTCATCAACTCTCAGTGACTACTCACAGTAAATCCTGCTCCTTTGTCTCTTCTTATGGACAAAATCCATCTCCTTTTTAAATGTTTGTCGGTTGGAAAGTTGTGAAACTACGAATACGGCTGCTTGTTTAGAGTTAGAACAATAATGCATGTGTAACAGGCCCGGCTACACTGGGCATGTAAACAGATTTTGAACCTGTAAAACAGGAGAAATAATGAAGCAGAGGAAACCGTTCGTCTAATCGGTCTTGCCAGAATTTATTAAACAATCATAGTCAAGTGCTTTATATTCTGTCTCTTCGGTTTCATTCACACATTCACCAAAGTTTAACAAAGTCCATGAAAAATAATAATAAATAAATCACAAGTGTCCATAAGTATCCATAAACAAATACTGAAATGAAATGAATCCCCGTTATCTTACTGATAATAAGACATGTTATGAAGGAATGCAAACCTTTCTCCATATGTATTAGTACACTAACATTTCTGTTGACTGTACTCACTTTAAAACCCCCCTGGCTTTTTATGTTCTCAGGCAAGAGAGTAGCTGATAGCAGCACATTAGCATTCAAATGGCATCTACATGACTGACCTCAAACCAACGTGGCACATATTTTATAAACAGAATTCACAGTAAACAATTAAAACGCGGAGCTAACCAAATGCACGGGAGCTTTAAACAAAAGAAAACAGGGCTCTACATGGACCAGGGAGCGGGAGCCGATGCTAACAGAAAGTAACGCCCGCCATTTCCCACACCCTCAGCGGCGGTAGCTCAGGTGACCACAACAAATTACAGCATACACAGTAACCACAGCTTATTACAAACACAGGAAATAACAGCGTACAATGTATATTGATACTTTTGTGGTTTTGTACTCATTACTAACCTGTAAAACAGGAGAAATAATGAAGCAGAGGAAACTTGCTGCCTTTCGTCCAGATCGGTCTTGCCAGAATGACAAGATTACGACAGCTACGTCATCAAAACAGCTCCGTCACGGCAAGCACACTCCTGCCCTCTGCTGCCCTCTGCTGTCTGTAGCAGTATACATGTTTTTCAACATAAAAGCCTCTGAGGACCAAGTCAACTCACTATTAACTTAAAATAAACAGCATCACTTATACAAAGTAAACAATTACATTCGGTTACATCACAAAATGTGACAACATACTCTACATGCCTGACTGCTCTTGAGCTCTGCCATTGTTTCGACCGCGAGTTAAACTAGCTCTCAGACTGGAAGAGAGTTCTCCCGACATCCGGTTTGCGCTCGCTATATTGTGAAATGGGCCTATTGATTGACTTGAGATCTGTCCAGTCACAAATAAGAAGTGTTGTCCTACCCTTTCCGTATTCTGAAATGTCGTTGTGTTTTCTGAAATGTTGTTGTGTTTTGTGTAATGTTGTTGTGTTTTGTGAAATGTTAATGTGTTTTGTTGTGTTTCGTGAAATGTTAATGTGTTTTGTAATCTGGGGACCTCTAGTAAGTTGCAATAATTGCGGAGGTCGTCTGCAATCTTGATCCCGTGCAAATCTGCCATGTCCGTAATTTGTAAAGAAATAATACCACCACTCATTACCTACAATATTTCGCCAAACACAGAGGTCATGGAAAAATATCAGTCCAGTGAATCGACATCTCGTGATTTAGAGTCGTTTTTTTTTTCTGCAAGGTTTTTCGTTTTCTCCACGCCTTTTTTTGTGAAATTGTGGGGAATAAAAGTTAAATAGCATAGCTTAGCTTAACACTAGAAATGAATTGTTAATGAGCACAAGCAGCATAGCAAATCAGATGGAAAAACATCAGAGCATGGCTAGCAGCAGAAAGCACGTATAGCTAATGGAAAAACCCGTCAGAGCATGACTAACAGCAGACCAGAGGCTTTAAATCCTCACATACGTGCCTACATAAGTAAAAGCTCGAATAGCAAATGGAGAAAAAACTCAAGGTAATCAGTAAACATATCTAAAGGACATGGAAACAGGTGCTCAAATAAGCCCTGAGGGACATGGAGAACACCTAGGATACTGAAGCTGCATGTTTTAAAAAACATAGATTCAGCACAATAAGTAGACACCATTAGTTACTGGCCCATGAAAATGAGCCTTAGGGGACTTGGAAAACACATAGCAGTTGACACGATTATCTACTATAAACCAAGTAGATCAGATTTCTTGGAACACGAACTATTTAGAAAATGACACCATTATTTCTCAAATACGGGAGAATGGGTAAAAAAGAAAATTAATGGTGTCTGACAGAAGTAGCAACTCAAGGTCAAGAGGAGGTACTAAAGTTGTGAGACCACAGAAGGAGGGGTTACAGAAAGAGTATAAAAGGCAGGATTTGTGCACTGTATAGTCAGTCGCTCCATGGACGGACTCATGTTTGCTGTACTGCTTGCTTTGCTTGAACAGTAAACTTTGCTCTCATCTGAACTCTTTTTGACTCAGTGTTTTTTATTAGTGACTGTTAGTTTTAAAAAGTGTGGTGAAGATCCTGAAGACATCCGGCCCAGCTTCTCGATTTTTCCTCCACAAAATGTTGTGTTTTGTAAAATGTCGTTGTGTTTTGTGTTATGTTGTTGTGTTTTGAGAAATGTTATCGTGTTTTGTGTAATGTTTTTTGTGAAATGTCGTGTCTTATGTAATGTGTTTGTGTAATGTCGTGTTTTGTGTAATGTCGTGTTTTGTGTAATGTCTTGTTTTGTGTAATGTCATTGTGTTTTGTGTAATGTGTTTTGTGAAATGTCGTGCTTTGTGCAATGTTGTTTTGTGTAATGTTGTGTTTTGTGTAATGTGTTTTGCGAAATGTCATGTTTTGTGTAATGTTGTGTTTTGTGTTGTTGTGTTTTGTGTAATGTTGTGTTTTGTGAAATGTCGTGTTTTGTGAAATGTAAATGTGTTTTGTGTAATGTTGTTGTGTTTTGACCCTCAGGGCCACCATACCAGGTAATACTAGTCCCGTGCAAATAGGGCTTAAGGCAGTAAATAATTCCTCACAAATTCTTCATTATAATACTATACAAATTATTTCTTTATATTTAAACAAGACAGATAAATGAACCTAACAGTTAAAACTGACAACTCCATTCTAGTCCTGGGTAAGGTGGCTTTGATGTTAATTTTTCTGATAAAGAAGTAGTTTCTTTGGTTTTGACAAATGAAAAACGTCATTTGAAAACATACATTATCATCTCCAGAGTCACCAAAATGCAATTTATACTTCACAGCTTCACAGCTATGTCAGCTGCAATGACACTGCAAACTCACTCCCCTTCCCTCCAAACAAAAAACTACACTGCACCATTGCTGGCCTCCTTCTCCAAAGCAGGGAACAGAGGAGGTTGGTATCCGTAGACACACATGAAGGGAGACATGCCTGTGGCCGAGACACAGGCATGTCACATGCTTACCCAAGGAGGAAGGGTTCTGCGAGGCCAGACAACGGAGTCCAGTTTCCAACTCTTGGTTGTATCGCTCCATCTGCCCATTAGTCTGGGGGTGGTATCTGGAGGACAGGCTGACCGTGGCCCCAGTGAGAGTGCAGAATTCCTTCCAGAACCGGGAGATGAACAGTGGACCCCTGTCTGAGACCACATCCTGAGGAAAACTATGCAGACGGAAAACCGCTTCACTTGTTGCTCAATTCCCCAAGTTGTGGCCCCGACGATGCAGGAGGATGGAAGGATGGTGGCAGGTACCTCTGGGCGAACCTCAGTGTCGAATATCCATGAGAGCGTGTCCACCTTGGTGTTCCTGGAACCCAGGTGATAGGACAGAGAAAAGTTAAAAGGAGTGATAAATAGAGCCCACCTGGCCTGTCTGGAGTTGAGCCTTCTTGCTGAACGAATGTACTCCAGGTTCTTATGATCCGTCCAGACCAAGAATGGCTGCTTGGCTCCCTCCAGCAAATGCCTCCATTCCTCCAGTGCCAGCTTGATGGCCAGCAGTTCCCGGTTTCCCACATTGTAATTGCGTTCTGCAGGAGAGAGTCTTTTGGAAAAGAAGGCACATGGATGCATCTTACCATCGGAGCGGGACTGTTGAGACAAAACCGCCCCTACCCCAACCTTGGAGGCATCCACCTCCACCACAAACTGCAGGGAGGGATCCGGGAGTGTGAGAATGGGGAACGAGCAGAAACGTTGTTTCAATGACCGGAAAGCCTGCTCAGCTACTGAAGACCACTGAAACGACGACTGAGAAGAGGTGAGAGCATGCAGAGGTGCCGCAATAGAGCTGTAATTGCGGATAAACCATCTGTAAAAGGTAGCAAAGCCCAGGAATCTCTGCAATTGCTTACGTGTGGTGGGCCGAGGCCACCCAGAGACCGCATCCATCTTGCTAGGGTCCATCCGCATGCCCTCGGGACCCACAATGAAGCCGAGGAAGAAGACCTTGGGAACGTGAAATTCACACTTCTCAGCCTTCACAAATAATTGGTTCTCCAGCAGCCTGCGCAGCACCGACCGGACATGCTGAATGTGATCCCGCTCGTTCTAGGAGAAAATCAAAATGTCGTCAAGGTAGACAAACTGGTTCAACATATCTCGAAAAATGTCATTAATCAATGCCCGAAAGACAGCTGGTGCCTTGGTTAAACCAAAAGGCATTACCAGATACTCGTAATGACCACTCAGGATGTTGAACGCCGTCTTCCACTCATCCCCCGCCCGTATACGCACGTAGGCGTTCCTTAGGTCCAGCTTAGTGAAGATCGTGGCCTTCTGGAGTGACTCAAAAGCTGTGAAGATGAGAGGCAAAGGATATCTGTTCTTGACGGTGATGTTGTTTAGCCCACGGTAATCAATGCAGGGTCAAAGGGACTTATCCTTCTTCTCCATGAAAAAGAAGCCAGTCCCTGCAGGAGACGAGGAGGGGCGGATAACTCCTGCGGCCAACGCCTCCTTGATGTACTGGTCCATTGCCTCCTTCTCTGGGGCAGACAGGGAATATAGACGGCCCTTAGGAAGCGTGGAACCCGGGAGGAGATCTATGGCACAGTCATATGGTCGATGAGGAGGTAGGGTCGTGGCCCTGGCCTTGCTGAACACCTCCTTAAGGTCCGTGTAGACGTCGGGAACATTGTGGCAGTCGGGTGACTCGGGGGAAGCACAGGATCCGTGATGAGTGGGAGCTGAGGAGACAGATAAACAGGCAGAGCAGGCATTTCCCCAGGCTAAAATGCTACCTGTTAGCCAGTCCACATGAGGGTTATGTTTCCTTAACCACAGATGGCCCAGAATAACAGCCTGAAAGGGGGAGTCAATGACGTGAAAACTGATTTGCTCATGATGGTTACCTGAGAGATGGAGCCCCACCAGCTCGGTGCGATGCGTGACGCGACACAGCAGATGGCCGTCCAGTGCGGTAGCCGAGATAGGGCTGGGTAGCTGCAACGTCTGGATCTGCAGTTGTTGTAAAAAACTCTCGTCGGCACCAGAGTCAATAAACACCCGATATTCCCACGGAAAAAGTGGGAGTCTGAAGTCTGCCGTGAGTCAGAGGTCTTGGAGGAGGAGGTAAGGAAGAGGTCCGGCTCTCCAGTAACCTCCTACTTACTGGCGAACCTGATCTTTTACTGGACAGCGAGAGAGGTAGTGTCCCTGCTGCCCGCAATAAATGCACCTGCCTTCTCTAATGCGTCGCTGGCGTTCCTCAGGGGATAGTTGAGCCCGGCCAAGTTGCATGGGCTCCTTCCGACCGCCAGGGACGTTCGGAGGAAGGTGGAGGATGAAGCACTGAGCGTTGCTGCTCCCAGGAGGTCTGCGAAGAGTAGTGCCTCTGTGACTGCTCCAGTCTCCTTTCCAGCAAACAATTATTCAACTTAATGGCGAGCAAGATCAGGGAGTTGAGGATGGCTGGCCGGTCGAGAGGAGCGAGCTGGTCCTTGATCCCCTCAGAAAGACCGTGGAAGAAAGCGTCCAACAGGGCAGCCTCATTCCAGCCACTGTCGGTGGCGATGGTGCGGAACTGGATAGCATAATCATGTACCCTGGATTGTCCCTGCTGCAGCCGGAGAAGCTTATGAGCCTCAGTTAACGGAAGGAGCAGAGCCGATGGTGGGGCAGCAGGTTCTCCCGTCTATTCCTGGAGCAGTTCTGTCGTTTAGAGGAGTTGGTGTCACGTCTAATCAGCAGAGAAAACGCTAACTATAGAGACAGCATTTCACCAGGGGAACGGCTGGTGATAACGCTGCGCTTCTTGGTGACAGGTGAGCTACAGCCCATAGATAAAAGAAGTTACATGACTGACTGTTTTACAAGAGAAAAGAGGGCAGATTCAACAATTAAACAAAATTAAAAGTATCCTCCTGACTCTGCCATAAGAACTGTAGGCTACTCTATTTTTCTTGCTCTTGCTTTTCCATTAGTCATTTAGTACATTATTTCATTACTGTATTAATAATCAGTGTAATAAAGAAAGTAGGCTATACTCTGCCATTTCGACCAGCTGACAATTTGTAACGGCCAGCTGACTTTGCTATGAGCTGATTGGCTGTTGAAACAGGTGACGTGCCTTACGTTCTAAAACCAACCGCTCTAAAACCAATTCTTTCCCCTGGTCAGTAACAATTAAGGAGCAAGCCTGGGACCATTTCATGAAATAATCGATCATCACACGTGTATTGTCCATGCTTGGTTTCTGTTGAATTCATGGATGGATGTTTCTGTTGAATTCATGGATGTAGAGACAAAAGTTATCTTAGGGAAGACAGGGTTCCAAATTGTATTACATTTGTTGACTATATATATTTGACCCAATTTGTGTATAACAGAGTTGACCGATTTTTCTGTTGGTATATTGATTTTCAAAATAAATAAATATAAAATTTAAATCTCACAGGTTTAAGGTCAGAAAATACTGAACATGTTAAATTTAAAGTGTGTTCTATAAGTATAAAAAAACAGGAAAATTGCACAGATGATGGGACTGCAGGGGAGGCTGACAGGGGCACAGGCAGCCAAGAAATGGGAGAATCTTAAAAAGAAATACAAGGTCAGTGACACAAATTTGTCAGTGACAAATGTATTCATATTTTAAAAAGGAAAAGAAAAAGATTAGAACATGTTTTTGTTAATGCAGTGTTTAACCCCTACAGGACCTGACCCCCCCCCCCCCCCCCAACATTATCTGTAAACACATGGAAAAACTGCTGTTTTGCAAGATATCATAAACCCATAGCAAAGTTATGATAATCATGATACAGATCACAAACAGACATTTCTCAATCAGAAACTGATGCAGCTAATTACAAGTGCCAACGTATGGCAAATATCTGCCTTCCCCTCATTGAAATGAGCCTGCGGGTATTTCTAATTTCTGCTGTAAAAAGCAGTATAGCGTTAAGCCTACAACTGGTGGTCGATTCATGATAGTTTGTCCGTAATGTTCAATCACAGTCCAACATTTTGAGATCACACTTGTTGCTGTTCAGTCAGGACCACTTTCGTCAAAGAAAACTTTATTTTCATCTGCAGTAGTTGTATTTGGCAGTTCATACATGCAGTTCATCTGTTTATACAGATTATCTTAACCATTGAAAACTGAAACTGAGTGCACGAAAAATGTCATTGCACAGGAAAACTATGTGCATGCACAAATGAAGCAAAGACGGCACTCTAGTTCAGTCAACTCGAGACCACTGCTATACTTACTGTACATGGCATACACATCTCACTGAAACATATAGCCACCCTTTTCATCATGGCGATTTGTCACTTTGTGACAAAGTGGGTGAGAGCTCTCCTTTACTCACCACTTGTCTCTTACCTGTTCGTCTTACACATTACACTGTATTATTTATTACATGTGGTCATTTTGCTATAATTTACTATTGCTATTGTAACATTGCATCACTTACTATCCCGGGTTTGTTTGTGTTAGCATTATGTTACAGTTAATATCCAAGCATATGAGTAGGTTAAAGCAAATACACAGCCAGAAGTTAGTTTCTGTACCTTTATTATGTTGCAGATTTAGGGTTCAATTGTTTGTTCATTTGTTCAGACCCACCATGTAGGACTACTGTTAGGGAGGGGGCCGCCCAGCATTTTTTAATTTTTATGGTATTGGCCAAACCAAACCAACCAACATTTCAACCCTAACGTTCACAGTGACCGACGAGTAATTCTTTTTGAGGACTACTTTTGCATTCTCTCGCAATAAGTTTTGCGTTACCTCACATTCAATTTTGTGTTCCCTCTGATAACAGGAACAGCTAATGTGATGGTCCAGTCCAGCTATAATAGAGACAGAGCGCAACACGTCATACTCTGAAAACCACGCCCACCGGAGGGGAAAACAATCAGCACCACAATATGCAACCAAGGGCTGAAACGCTAACAAAATACCAGAGGACAAACTCAATATTGTGGGTCTGTCTCAGTGTCCCTTCTCAAGCTAAGTTACTGTAGTTGGCTAAGGCACTTGCAAACATAATACTGCATATTACTGCATTCCACTACACAAGTTAGCATACTGTCAAAATTCTTTAGCTTAACCTCCAGCAATATAGTTAGCCTAAATCTGACATTTGAATATTTGACTGACCAGTGACAAAATGCTTGCTGTAGACATACTGAGTGTCAGGATCCCACAGTGTTCCCATTCTTCCTGCTGATGCCTCACGTCTGGATCCACTTTTGTGGAGTCTGTTTTTCGGTTAAGCAGCTTATAAAAACTTAGTTCTGGGTTCTTTACCCTGATGGTAGTGCATCCCACCACACAGAATCTTTTAGGCATGTTTCTGTTGTTTGCTGGCAGACCAAAGTAACAAGGAGGCACCTTCACGCAATACAAAATCAATTGAGAGCGATGAATTGTTGCTCCTCGAGGGAGAGGTGAGACGGTGCTGCCATATACACGTGCCTTTTGTTTGAGTTGCTACGAGTTCATTTTCTGAGTTATTTTCCTTGTATTGTTTTCTATTTTACACGTGACATGGAGAACACTAAATAAATATTCACCTCTGGGAAATCAAAATGTCTGCTGAGTGTGCCTACCTACCACCTTCCTTGACAATCGAGCCACTCTACTCTACATACTTATGCTGTCAGTGCTCTATTCACTCTTTTGCTGCCAAGCCTGTTGCCACACCGCTCACCTGAAAGCTATGCTGTCACTTCTGCTGCTACTGTTCATATATAATTTAAAAGCCTCACCTCCACCAGCATCCACCTGTAGGCTCTGAGTCTACGTCCCCCACCTAGGGAAATTATTATCGTCACTCCCCACTCCCTGCTGTGCCGAGCTTGGTGTTTCCTTGTGAGGAGTGATGAGGTCAGAGCCTAGGCGTCAAATATCAACACTGTACATATTCTATGTTCACCAAATAATATATTTCATGTGCGTTGGCTGACTGAACTACAGTAAGTACAGTATGTCAGTAGTGGGTCTGTGAACTGTGATGGATGATACAGCTACATAACAGTTTGGGTAATAATTTTACTGTTTTTTACCTTTTTTTCTCTTCCACATAAGTCTGTCTGACCAGTTGGTTTGTTTCCAACCTGTCTGACTGCTTGTGTTTCTTGACCGTCAGACTTCTTTTTAGTGAATTCTGAGTTTAATGTTATTATAGCTGATAGAAATGATGGCTAAAACTAAATAAGACCCACCTTTTAATAAACCACAATCATCCTTTAACTTGTATGCAATACTTTTTATATGGATCGTCATGTCCTGATCACAAATAAAAGGGAATTGAACCGTCTGAATATTACTATTTACAACTTGTTCACACCACAAAACCAACAGTAAACAGTCTATGATGCTCACATAGCTCAGAACTCTGGATGACAATAACTGTACATCTCAGTCACTGTTAAGTGTGTTTATTTTCTAAAATATTACAAATGGTGGCTCTCATCTCAGTTACAGTCATATAACTGTGGTAAACTGAAATAAGCTCTTGATATCTCAAATAAATCATGTTCAAATACATGAGCAGAACATTGCAGACACTCTGAAGTTGGTGGAAAAAGCTAATCAAACACATACAGGGTGTGCTGTGATTGGTCAGTGTGATGTGGGAATTTGCAAAATGGTGGATTAAAATCCAATTGGCTAGAGTAAAATCAGTGAAAACAACACATCTGTGAACCATTTATTTTGTTTGTAAGTTACAAACCACATTTGTGAAACTTCATTTTCATTCACTATGAAACTGAATCCCTTAATTTTCCACCTTAAAATTCCATCAATTTATCTTTTTATTATTACTTTTTTATTACTGATGTAATTAAGGCACTTTAATGGAATTTTAAGGGAATTATTAATGGACAATTTAATGGCGGATTATCTGCACAGTTTAAGGGCTTTTAAAAAGGGTAAAAAAAGATCCTTAAAACTGACCAAATAACATGAAAGCCGTATCTTCATTTGTATACCCTAAAGGGATCTTAATTTTTTGTATTAAAGTTTACATTCAGGGATGGCTTTACTGATATTTTCAGGTTTTCTTTCTTTTACAGACCTCTTCAAGCATGGAGATAACCCATTAAATGGCTTAAATATGTTATAATCTCTTGATTTCTCTATTAACCCCAAATCTGGGGCAAACTCGCACCTTAACTGAAATAATTAAGGCCCTTTTAAGGTATAAATTAAAAGATGTTTTTTATGTTATTTGGGCAATTTCAAGGGTTTTTACCCCTTAAAAGCGTGTAAACTGTGCAGAATCCACTCCTGAAATTGCACCTTAACTGAAAAATTTGGGTACCTTTAAGGTTCGAATTAAGGGCTACCTGTAATGTCATTTTGTAAGGTTTTTTTCCCTCAACAAACTTCTCAATACAAGCAGAAATACCATTAAATACTACTTTATATATTACAGTTCATAAATATATTACTATCAATTTATTCATTAGTTTAGTCCAACTCTGAGTAAACCTATTAAATACTTGAATACTGAAGAAGAATCCTTTAAAATATCATTCACTTGCAGTTGAAAATATTTCAAACCCTTAAACCAAAATCCCAACCTTAATAACACCTTAAACTGATTATTAATGGATTTGTATATTTTTAATTATTGTGTAAACTAAGGGGAAAGTCATGCCCCCATTCTAGTGAATTCATTTATTAAGGGCTTTTAAATAGGGTTTTTTTTTTTTTTTTTTTTTTTTTACAGTGTTCGGTTTTCATCTTTTCAAATGAATGGACGAATGTTACCATAACAAACACCTTGTTTCAGTTTAAGGTGTTTCATAGTGATAAGTTCAGGTTCATATTATTTATCTGACATTTTGTGTAACAAAAATAACTCATTACTGTTCATGTGTCACGGTCAACTTATCACGATCCTCTTATTCACTAACTAGACAATGGCTTTTCTTTCAGATCTCAGTAAATCATTCAACATGATTGTAATCTCACTGGTTTCCATTAAATATAAAATGCTGCAATAAGTAGAGCTCATTTCTATCTGTCTTTGTGCATTGTTTTGAGCTGTGTCATCACACCCATACTTGTGAGTTGAGTTCTATAGCTTGCGTTCTCCGGAGAGAATGCTCTGGTAGATACTGTCTGTTAGGGGAATGTAGCTCTTTTGCTGGTAGTCCAACACATAGAGAGGATCAGAGATTGTTGAGGGGTTGAAGCCACTTTGCACCAGCTGGAACTTCTGCTGCTTGAAGGTGCTCGTGATTTCCATGACCTCCTGAGGGAAAAAAACAGTCAGCGTAATCAGCGTAATTCCAGGCATTTTATCAGCAGGTTTCAGGTTGAATTAAATACGCTAAAACTAAATATTTAATTGTCAAATGTTTAAAATTTTGGATCTTTAGTTTGGAACTAAAGTGATACAATCTACAGGTGATTCATCATTGCTGACTTACTCACAATTGTGTATGGCATTTGTGAGACACACATTGAGTGCAATAGAGCTGAAATGATTAGTTGATCAGTTGATCAAGAAAATATTAATCAGCAACAATTCTGATAACTGGTTAATTGTTTTAAAATATTTTTCAAACAAAAGGGCCTAACATTCACTGCATCTTCTGCTGCTTTTCTGTATTTTATATCATGGTTGATGATTGATGTTTTGGTCTTTTAGTTGACATTTGAAAATGTTACATTGGGCTATCGGAAGTTAATTATTTAACTGAGAAATCAATTGATGAATTTATTAATGATTAATGCAAATAATCATTAGTTGCAGCTCTAGACATCAGCAATAGAACTGAGGAACCTTTTCAGAAAGCTTCTAGCTGATCTTTTTTTGTTTTTATTAGCAATTAATGCACCTATGTTTGACAAAATGTCAAACTAATTGGGTGGAGTTTGCAGGATTGAATGTCTACAAAATGAATTAAAGCTGCACTAAAGTTTTTTCCACTAGGGGGCAGAATAAAATGCCTATCTACACATCCAGTTGACACAGAGCAACATTACCATCCCATTAGATTTGTGTCCACCTGATAAATGTTTGTCCAAAATTCACTCTCCTTTTAACTCTGTTTTTGGTCTCCACCAACTCCTGAGAAATATATGGCTATGTTCACCAGCTAGTGCTCTATTTTTTCTGAAGCAGGACACAGGTGCATGTGGGCAGACCTGCACATTTTTGCAATTTTGGTGACCACAGGCATTGGTGCATTGAGGCTGAATAATGACGTTAATAGAAGGAGGAATACAGAATCAACAGGTTGGGGTGAACTTCAGTAATGACCAATCACATTAACTCCTCTCATCCTCTTTAAAAGCAGCAACAGGTGAAACAGGAGCAGAGAGACTACGGTGGTCTCTGAGAGAAAAAAAAAGTTCACCTCCGTCCTTATTCATCCAACGTTAAAAAAAAAGTTCAACTAATTTAAAAAGTATTTGTATCTTTAAACAAACACATACAACAGGGTTTAGAGAAGCACAAGTTCAATTACTGTTAAATCCCTGTGTTGTATTGGATAATTTAAATAATCAATGAAGGTATAATATAATAATTCTCTTGACATGACAGAAACAAAAAAGATTCTCCAAACAGATTTTAGACTTTTGCTGAATAATCCAAATCTGTCCTAACAGATTTGATGGAGCTCAGGACTCATCCTTGAGGACAGCCGCGTTACTCAAAATTATTTTACTGTTAAACTTAGAATCAGAGTAAAAGCTTTCCAGTCTGATGTCTGGAAGAACACAGATTGTCAATTACAGAGCTACCGAGCCTCACTGATCCTGTGGCCGTCGAGAGTACCATACGTACTTAAAATTACGCACAGCCCCTCTCAAATCAGAGACTGTGGAGGACACACACATAGCATTCCTGCTGCTGTACATTCTGACTTCTGCAGGACTGCTAGAATTAGCCTGAGTATATTTACTTTCCAAATAGGCATTTCTCTGCTTAACTGTGCTCTATCTGCTGTATGGAATTGTGTGCTGTTCTAGTGGGGTCAGTTGACTATAATCTAGTTAGTGCTCTGTTCTTTTTTCTGTTTTTTTTTTGTTTTTTTAACCATTAATAATTGTGCTGTGTCAGGTGACTATCAGTTGGTATATTCTTATATTGTTGGTAGATACATTATATTCTGTTTTGGTCTAGGTTTGTGCAAGCTAGGGTTAACTGCACCTAGGGTTGTGGTGAACAAAACTGAAACCAGTATGTGACTTCTTAAAATACAGGCTATATACAGTATATTTCATATTTGTATACATTTCTTATATGTTGTGATTGAAGTTGCAAATGGAACATTATCTGTTGATTGTGCCATAAATGTGATGTTCAGTAGGGTTCTGGGTTAAACATGCAGAGAGTAAAACAGCCTTTTCTGATGTATTTTTAGCACTTTTCTGGCAGAATCATTAAACTAAGCATGATAGCCTTAATCATAATATGTTGCTTTTAATTATCCTGGAATATGATAAAATGATATATAAATGCAGAAAATAGTATTCAAATCCTTTTTTTTCAGCTACTAACAGGAGCTACGTTTAGCCTTCAAATGCTTGGTGAATATGGCCCCTGGCCCACAGTCAGCACACACTCTCTGGGAGTGATTTGTTTTAAAGAAAAGTTCACCCAAATTTTAGAATTTTCATTAGCTACTCAACCTTATGTCACTTAAAATGCTGGTAAATGTTTATATAGTCATTTCTAAACTGCATAGGACAAAACACTTTACAAAGCATGAGTAACTTAAGTATTTCCATTTCATGCTACTTTATACTTCTACATTTCAGAGGGAAATATTTTTACTATATACTATATATATATACTTTTTACTCCATTACATTTATCTGACAGCTTTGGTTACTAGTTACTTTGCAGGCTAAGATTTTACATACAAAACATATGATGAAATTATAAAACATAATGCATCGTGTTCAAGTTCATCATATGTTTTGTATGTAAAATATGTAAAACTACCCAACAGTACATAAAATAGTTCAAATCAGCTCCACCTTAACCAACTACAACAGTAAAATGTTAATTACACATGAATGCATCAGTAATGATAATACAAGAATACAATGTGCAAGAGTAAAACACTCAAAGGGGTCATTTTTTTAGCATTATGAGTACTTTTACTTTTGATACTTTAAGTATATTTTTCTGATAATACTTCTGTACTTTTACTTAAGTAACATTGTTGCTTTCTGCAGGTGTTTCTGCCTCTGGAGCTGTGGAGTCTGGGTCTGTGGTTGCTGCCACCTGCTGCCCCCGTGCTCCTGCTCTGCACCCGCTGATGCTATTGCTGTTGTTGCTGTTGTTATTAGTATTACTATTATAATGTTGCTCTTAGTGTTGTTTCTGTTGGTGTTAACATCAATGCCATTACCATATCTATGTTGTATTGAGCTGCTGTATGTTCTCTTTCCTCCTGCTCTCTCTCTCCCGCTCCCCCCTTCCCCCTTCAACCCAACCGGTCGAGGCAGATGACCGCCCACCTTGAGCCTGGTTCTGCTCGAGGTTTCTACCTGTTAAAAGGGAGTTTTCCTTGCCACTGTCGCATAGTGCTTGCTCATGGTGGGAACTGTTGGGTCTCTGTAAATATAAAGAGTCGGTCTAGACTTGCTCTATTCGAAAAAGTGCCCTGAGATAACTTTGTTATGATATGGCGCTATATAAATAAAACTGAATTGAATTGAATTGAATTTTCAATGCAAGACTTTTACTTGGAGTATTTTTAGTCAGGTATTGCTACTTAGGTAAAAGATCTAAATACTTCTTCCACCCCTGCACACTCATTCGTTGGGGGCAATTTGGGGATCAGTGTTTTTCTCCAGACAAAAGCCTAGTTGGATGTCCAAACACAGTAACATCCTCTTTAGTTCAGAAAAGGACAAAATAAAGCAACTGGAACTTTCAACATGTTGTATTCCAGCAGCTTATGTTGTTTTTGTGAACCCAAGCTGCACTAGCTACCTGACAGCTACCTGTGTTTTTTGAGTTTAATCCTTTCGACTGTTTGTTAAGTGTATGAATAAATTATTTGTGTCAATTTTTACAAACTTGCTTGCCTCAGATTGCCCCTTGAGGGACAAATGAAGGATGTTGAATTGAATTGACCATAGTTCCAAATTTTATTTTGTTGTGCAATTACACATTTCACCACCTGAGATCAGTAGTGCCATAATAAGCCCTCTTTTCAAGTGTTCACTGTTCTGTCCTGAATTAATGTAAACTCCACTATAGTCCTCATGAAGTACACTCATCAACAAAATCAAGACGCAGGTACAGTATGTCAGCATGTCTCTGCTCATTACCTGAAGCCTTATGAACAGTGGACGAGCGTATGCTGGTAGATCCCTCATCACATGCTCAAACACTTTCTTCCCATTAAATGTGAGGCCTGATCCTACAATCATGGCAGCCATCCCTGCTCTGCCCTCATGCCCTGTGGACAACATCAGTGTTATTCATTGCTGGGTTGTTCATTATCAGGAATGGTACTAGAAACAGCATTGGATCCCAGCTTGGCCTCATTTACACCGGGTTCAGACAGGAGGGGGATTGTCTCCTTGTGTGTGTGTGTCTGCTCGTCTCTCTTGCTCTCTGTTTAGACACAACTGACACATTATTTGACAGTTATATCATATATATATATAATCCATCATTTATATTATTTATAATGTATTGTCGTGCCAAATTCGCTCGCAGCAGGCAAAGAAAATAGAACAGATGTCGAAAGTATCACTACAGAACACGAGCACGGCCGGCACCTGCTGTCTGAACAGCACAATTGGTATGGGCACCGAAAAAGAAGCAGGCAGCAATTCGCAGTGCTTCGCAGTGCGTCCACCTCCTGTCAGCACCCGGTGTTAGCTGGAAATGATTGCAATAATACAACTAAGTATGTGGCACATTATTAGGGATGATTATTCTAAAAACACCTGTACTGTAAGTTTTCAAAGGCTTTGTAATTTTGTTGCTAATTGAGATGAGCAGTATTTGGATAGCAGGAGTAAACATGAAAACACAAATACAGCTTAAACATACCTGGTATTTCCACTCCATACACATTGACTTCTTGGATAAAATTCACCAGCCCAAGAGTCTCTGTTACCTCAGTCGTTGCTACATTTTCACCCTTCCACCTGAAATGAGGGGAAAATTATGATTTCAATCAACATGATTAACAGTGCAAGTATAATAAGCTTTGCATAACACACTGTAAATACACAGTACCTTCAGGACATAGCAGACCAGTCTCTAACCTGCTATGGAAATACAGAGCCTGCATTAATACTAATTCATAATCTTTGCTATTAGTTATAATCCTTTAGATTCCAACCATGGTAGATTTAGCAACACCTGTGGTTACTGGTGCTGGTAGATTAAAGATGACAGACAACAATATTGTTTGACACACTTTATACTGAACTCTTGATTTAATTGTATGACAAATACTCTGGCACTGGTTTCTGTCTTCTGCATCACATTCAGTTCATGCTGCATTGTTTCCTGTGAATCCCTTGTGAGCAAGTACACAATTTGAATCCCTGGTGGGAAGGACAGACTCCACCAGTAGAAAAGTGAAAAATTACTTTATAGAGAGTTCATTACATAATGTAACTTCTGTAACTTTCCGAAACTGACAATAACACACACTTTACACAGTGACTGACCAGCTGTGGGGAAGTGAGAAAGTAAGCAGGGCTAGAACTTCTCTCTCAAGCTCTCTGTTTTATTCTTTACACAACCACTTCTGTCACTTTTCATGTGTACAACTGAGGGGACATCATGAATGCCTTTGGGGAGAGACTGTCCAAAAATGAGTGCCATATGGACTAGTTTGTTTCAAGCATATCAGCTTTAAGACCAACCTTTCTTTATGACCAATCTTTAAGTCCCCTTCGATTCAAAAATGTGTTTTGCTTATTTTAACTTCATTTGGATGGTTGAATCTCAGTTTAACACGTGGATGTACCTTCAGGATTTATCACAATCACAACTAGTTTGAAGCCAATCATGGTCCAATATGAAACTTACACAAGTGTGATGTGGAAACATGAAACCTCCAGTGCATAAACACTGAGAAAGGACTTTTCAGTGAAAATTTGCATATTCACAGATTCTGGATTTTGTAAAGAGGGAGAAGGAGTAGATGTCACTTTAAGAATTATGGGGGAGGTGTTTTACCCAGTACATGTATTGCAGCCTCTGAACGTGTGGAATTGGTCACACCTGCAAGCCATCAGGTAATCAGGGGAGGCAGCTACTCATCAAGCTGCCAGGCAACATAAGAGAAGCAGTTTGGACAAAGGAGCGAGGAGGGGACAGTGCGGAGGCTGGCAAGTGTTGGCCAGGAAAAAACCAACCAGATTCAAAACAAGGGTAAATACAAAGACTCACCGCTCTTTGCTTTGCTCCTCAGGATAGTGGGACAACCCCACATTGAAGAAGGCCACAGAGACAAAGACCCCGGACGGGAGTTTGGCCCCCTCCCCTCTCCCCTAAATTCTTTATTAAAGGACACTTTGTTTATGTCAACTGTCTCAGTCTCCTATTTTATTGTGAATCTTGCCTCCAAGTCCCCTGGGTTGCCACAGCTCACAAATGCTAGCCGCTAATCTACAGCATGCGGCGCAATCCTCTCCACGTGACTCCCTGTTTACACTCCACACACGCACCCTGGAATCTTCCTCTCCTTCTCCAGTTTCATCTCAGGCCACTGTTTCCAGCGCTAGCCCCCCTACTGTCCTCCATTAACACATTCAACGGATCATCTCCCTATTGAGACTGTTGTTACAGATAGGGCCTTCACCCCGCTGAGACATTCTGGATCAGACCCTAGATACCTGCGCCCCTTGGCTTGGGCCTCTGCTGTTGCTAGCAGTGGGTCTAAGCTCCTTAAGATGGCGGTGATAAATGCTCGCTCCATTGCAAATACAGTAAGTACTTCATATTGAATGATTTATTCATCTCCAAAGGCTTGGATTTATTGTTTCTGACTGAGACTTGGCAGAGGAGCATGGAATATGGCTCTCTAATGATACTGTCCCTGCCGGATTGTACTTTTATCAGCACCCCCATAATAAATAGCTCCCTGCAATCTGGTTGTGTGACAACGTATTTTAAAAATGCAGTTCAGTGTGAAAAAAAACTAACCTTGATCCATCCCTTCCCAAAAGCAATAGGCCTATATCTAAGCTGCCTTTTATCTCAAAGAAATTATAGGAAGTTGTTGCCAAACAGCTCACTACTGTCAACTGCACACAACATATTAGATCAATTTAATTCTGGTTTCCGTCAGAAGCATTCCACTGAGACATGTCTTCTGATGTGGGTGATGTGGGTTACAGACATGTCTGTAATAACAGCAGGACAGAGAGGACTGAAGTTTAGACAGCAGAGATTACAGCTAAAAAATGGAAAAATTACTTTAGAAGAGAGTGTTGGTGAATTTAAGGATATGGATGAAGCTAAGTTACGATGTAACCTGCTTCGCCGTTGCATTTTCTTGGGAGCTGTAGGTTTTTGTATCCACACAAAGTAATCATTGTTTAACTTTGTTAAAATCATGAAGGTTTCAACTTCTGATAGCAAGTCCTGTTGTGGATGCAGATTTGTCACAGAATACAGAAAATAAACCCCAGGGAACATGCTTCATTTTTTCAGAAAGACTGTTGAAAGAAATGCTGAACGAGAGACTGCATTGAGTTACAGAAGCTAGTGGAACACAGGCTAGCCCAGATGTGATGTCATGACTTTGGTTGTCTATATCACATCTTTCAACTCCACACATCTAGTCTGTATCGCAGGCTTTGTTATGTGTTGTCTTCAAGCCTGATGACATCCTCAGACTGAACATCTTCATAGGGATGGATGATTTAAAGGTCCTGGTGTATGGTGCATACTTGCAGTAAAGATATGTCAAACATCTTATCCAACTGTACCTGAAGGTGTCTCCCACTCTGTCTCTGAAACAGATGAAGCCCTCCTGGTCTTCAGCCATGAGGTCGCCTGTGTTAAAGTAGGCGTCCCCCTTCACAAACACATTTCTCATCAGCTTCTTCTCAGTCAGCTCCTTGCTTCCAGCATAGCCAAAGAATGGGCTAATGGCGCTCACCTTGGACAGTAAAAGCCCTGTCTCACCTGAGAAAAAAAATTGGACAGAAAGTCTAAAATCAATACAAATACTTTTCTGGTGAAGTCAACTTTCAAGGAAAGAAATAATCTAAAAAGAAAATGAATTAGTGGAAATGTTTAGGAGTTACATTCTTACCCTTTTCCACTCGCTGACAGAAACCATGCTGATTTTTCAATGGTTCATCTTTCACCATGTCATACTTCACCAGATCATACTTGAACAGGAGCTACACAAAACGTTTAAAGAAAATATCATTACAGTGGGCAGTGGCATTAAAATCTAAACTAATTAAATCACCATTATTCACAGCAGACATTTTGACACTAACTGGAATGCAGTCTTTATTAAAGTTATTACAGCTGTGCTTATCCTGCTGTGAAAAAAATGTCAAAGCAATTGTAAAATGTGATTTTGTTGTGGTGGTAGCAGGCCCAAAATTAAACTACTTCCTACATCTCATGAGCTCATGGCCATCAGCAAATGGCTCTCATGGAGATTAGAATGTGAGATGTAGGTGAAAGCTCCAGAAAAGTTTTTTTCTGATGCCACTGTGAACAAACTCGAGATGGTGGGAGATGCAAGATGGCAGCCTCCAGTTGCTAGACTGCTGATCCAAACAACACAACTCTCCTCGGACATAAAACCTTTTTTTCTTCTTCTTCTTTTTTTTTCTCCACTCAAAAACCAGAGTATAACATCAAGCGACCTGGGCCACCTGGAACAATACATAGACAGTGCTTCAACAGGCTTTGCATCATAAACAAAGACAAAACAAATGACAAAGGGAAAAGCCAACTCAACTCCAAACCCCAAAAATCAGGATTCACTCTCCAGCCCAGGTACAATGCCATCCACATCTCCAAAGCCACCATGCTGCACAGAGGTGAGCGACATACTCATGTCCATTGAAAATAAAATTATCGGACTTGACCCCAGAATCGAACTCTGCAAAAGACACACTAATACAAATCACTACACTAAAACAAATCACTACAACACTCCATTAACACTATTACCACCCAGCTCACTTCTGTGATCACCAAACACAAAAACAGTATTCTGGACTTACAAGTAGGCATATTCATTAGATTCCATAATCAATGGAAGTTTTGTTTATTAATTTGTTTGTTTATTAATTTTATTTATTATTATTTACTTGCTGATATTTAGTCATATTTGCTCCTGTTCTTATTGTGTTAAATCCAGGTCTACTCTGAATAATTACAATTATAGAAATACATACATGTCCCTTCAGGACAGACTGCTGACACTTTAGGGCAGTGAATAGCTGCAGGTGCAAAGTGGAGCTGCATAGCTTTCTGACCGTGTTGTGGACTTTTGGAATATACAGAAATAAACAGCAGCCTTTTCTGTTATTTTTTTTGACCAGGTTTATTTTTGTATGAAAGAAAGTGGATTAAGAAACACATGTTGACCTAAGGTTTACACACAAAGTTTTGGACCCTACAGGTATGTTTCCATCAGCTGGGTTGAGGCAAATAAACTGTCACAAGGTTCCAATGTCAGGAAAAAAAAACATGGAATAAAAGAGCTTGGCTGTCTAGACCTTACTGCTACTGGGTAGGTTGAAATTAACAACATGGATTTAGGCCTAGTTGCAAAGCCAAACACAACTGTGTGGCATAAAATGAACAGAAAAAGACAATTAAAATCACAGGTATTTGTAAATAAAAGTTTCATGATTGTGACAGCCCTACTTACCAGCACGCAGCATGAAAGACAATTTAAATTTTTCACCGGCATTCCCGAACAAACTGTAGACGACCCAGAAGAATTAGTAAAGGAATTCATGACCAAACAGCTCAAACTACCTACAGAGACAGTCAACAACATCACATTCCACTGCGTACACCATCTGAGATCAACAACCGACCACAGCCATTCTTAGCGAAATTCTAGCAATGCAAACAAACAGAACTAGTTCAATGACAAGGCAGGCAGCTCAAACAAACAGACTAAGGACTCCATGACCAGTATCTACAGGAAATCCTACAAAGATGCAAATAGATGGACAGTTGTACCGAGATAAGGATGTAACCCCCTGGCTCTATAAGTTCTATAAACACTTCTGGTCCATTCTAGAACCACTCTTCAATGAACTGATAAATGAAATAAAACAAAATTTAAGACTTCCAGCAAACATGAACACAGCTACAATTTCACCCATCCTAAAGTCTAACAAAGACTCAACCTTGCCATCAAGTAGGCACAACGTCACAGAATAGAAAAAGTCACTACATTCATAATCCACCCAGATCAAACTAGTTTTTTAAAGGGTAGACACTCAACCAGTAACACACACAGTTTAATTGATTGCATTATTCATCACAAGGCAAGGATTCCCACTCTCTCCCTCTCTATTCGAACCCTTAGCAGCAGCCATTTGTGAGAACACCTACTTAAAAGGAATCCAAACACCCAAAACATCATCATAAGATGATATATTGCTGTTCCCCCAACCCCCCCTCCCACACACACACACACACACACACACTCTGCTTACAAGGAGACAAATCAAAAATTACTGTTATTATATTTCTATTATTATTGATATAGTTGCTGATAACACATTTTATTATTATTGAGTGATAATAATGACTGTTATTATGTGACACCTGGTGCCCACAACCATCATATTAGTGTAGTGATGATGACAATATTAATATTAAGTTTTTAAAGATGTTTTTATTTTTGTTATTGTTACTGTTGTTGTTATTTTGGACAATATTATTATTGATATTATTACTGTCATTATAATACATATTTTAATAATATATTTTCTTCCATTTATGTATTCTAGCAGTGCTCCGCCTTGTCTCTGGAGCTCGATTCGGGGCACTCTGACGAATCTCTCTAGAGTCCAGGACCCCAAATGAATCTGACAATCCTGTTAACTAGATTAGGATATGTGTCCTAGGATATGTGTCATTATGTTTTATAACTTCACTTTTATAACTATCTTTTATAATGGTTTGTGGGCCAGCAGGACAAACAGTGAGACAGATCTAAGAATAGCTGAGGTCAGAAATTAGAGCTAAATACATGTAACCACTCTTTTGTAACTCCTCTGATTAACAGCAGCTCCACAGACAAGCATTAGTGAGGCTAATACCTGCGACAGCTACAGGAAAGCCACTTCACTGGTTAACCTTCCCAACTGTCTCAACAGACTTACAGCTTAATCACTAGAACTGATTATTCAAGTTGACATTCTTTAGACAATCTCTTTCTAAGTTTCAGCTGTGTAATATTGTTAATGGCCTGACCAATTATTTTCATACCAGGTGTTTGTTGTTTTGTCAACCACAAGCTATCACAATCACCCTACTATTGTATTACAATTGATTGTAATTATAACAATTGTATTATATTTATTGCATAATACTGTTATTATATTGTGTTGTAATATTGCATTGTATTACATACATTGTATTCAATTATATTCACAGATGTTTGTATTGTGTAATATTGTATTGCTATTTTCTTGTAGTACGTCATATTGTAAGATGTTTATTTTGAAAATGTAATGATACAATAAATAACAAACGTCTTACTATTGTATTACAATTCATTGTATTTGTAATATACTGTTCTGTATTACATTATATTGTATTAAATTATATTCTAAGACATTTGTGTTGTGTTGCTATTGTCTTGTAGTACATTCTATTGTAAAATGTTTGTGATTTTAAAAATATAAAGTATACTAATATTATAAAATAACAGAACACCTTACTATTATATTACAATTCAGATGTATTATATTCTATCTATTGCATTGCATAATATTGTTATATTGGCCACCTCTGTCTGTTCCTGCTTCCAACTCAGTCAGCTGACTGAGGGCGTTCACTCTTTCAGTTAAACCAATCCAATGCAGCAACCTCATGTGAGCCAATCATCTCGTTGCTGTCAAAGTTTAAAATTGCTCCTTTCTCTGCTGCTGTCAGCTGTCATTTCAGTGTCAGATCGATGCAACCCTCCTCCACCCCGTTCACCTCCGGTTCTCATCACAACCAGTCTTCCCAGTTGGTCCTTCCAGTGAGCTCCTCAGAAGTCCCACTGCACATCTCTTCCATCCAGATCTTCAGCCATTGCTCTTCACCCCTTCACCACCACCACCAGTGTCTAGACTCCATCGGGGGATATTCCTGTAGAGCTCATGACATCACTACCCCCTCAAAATATGACGTCACGATGGGGTGTAATTGCCAAAGACCCTATTTTCTTCAACTTCCTATTGTGCACTATGTCAATAAATTGTGTTATTCTTTAAGCATCTCTAAGCAGTCTCTCCTGATTTAACTATAATTATGCAAAAATGAAAGAAAGTACTAACAGGCTTTCCTCAGGTTAAACATGAACACTCCGACAACTAAATCTAAGAATAACCTTTTGCTACATGTTACAGAACTGACAATCCTGTTACTAAATTAGGATATGTGTCCTTAAGTCATTATGTTTTTATAACTTCACTTTTATAACTATCTTTTATAATGGTTTGTGGGCCAGCAGGACAAACAGTGAGACAGATCTAAGAATAGCTGAGGTCAGAAATTAGAGCTAAATACATGTAACCACTCTTTTGTAACTCCTCTGATTAACAGCAGCTCCACAGACAAGCATTAGTGAGGCTAATACCTGCGACAGCTACAGGAAAGCCACTTCACTGGTTAACCTTCCCAACTGTCTCAACAGACTTACAGCTTAATCACTAGAACTGATTATTCAAGTTGACATTCTTTAGACAATCTCTTTCTAAGTTTCAGCTGTGTAATATTGTTAATGGCCTGACCAATTATTTTCATACCAGGTGTTTGTTGTTTTGTCAACCACAAGCTATCACAATCACCCTACTATTGTATTACAATTGATTGTAATTATAACAATTGTATTATATTTATTGCATAATACTGTTATTATATTGTGTTGTAATATTGCATTGTATTACATACATTGTATTCAATTATATTCACAGATGTTTGTATTGTGTAATATTGTATTGCTATTTTCTTGTAGTACGTCATATTGTAAGATGTTTATTTTGAAAATGTAATGATACAATAAATAACAAACGTCTTACTATTGTATTACAATTCATTGTATTTGTAATATACTGTTCTGTATTACATTATATTGTATTAAATTATATTCTAAGACATTTGTGTTGTGTTGCTATTGTCTTGTAGTACATTCTATTGTATTATTATTGACATTATATTTTATCTATTCTATTGCATGATATTGTTATATTGACCACCAGGTGGACAAAATGAACATGAACATTGTGTTGTAGGACATTATATTTATAAATGATATTCAATGACATTTGTATTGTGTTGTTGTTGTCTTGTATTACATAACATGTAAGATGTTTGCTATTTTTAAAGTACAAGAAAAAGGCATTTCTTTTGAGTAAATCACACAGTTCTCAATGGGCTAAAGGGTTTTACTCGTATTTTGAGCAGAGTGATGTGTTGTGATGTGTATATCTACAGGAATGATGTATGTTGTAATGTTAACACCATTAAAAGTCAGATTATAGCCAAGTTTAAGGAACAATGGTCTGAAAATATCCTGTTGAAACCTAAATTAAGGAATCACACTTATCCAGGAGACAAAGATACTTTGTTGCACAATTAAGAACTGGTGTTCGTTTTTCATTCAACAATATTCAGGAGAAAAACAGACTGTGTGAGCTGTGTGATTTTGGTGTAAGTGGAAAGTTAGTCACATTTTCTTCTGTATTGTACACACTATGATATACAGTTTGCTAACCTTGCCTCAAAATCTTGGAAAAGAAGACAAGATGGACAATTTAACTAGTCTACACTTGGATTTTTCTTGTAGGTTATTATTATATAGCTTCATTAGTAATTTATGGATTATGTTGTAGACATAAAGGTCTAAAGTAGTAATCTGTAGTAGGATATGTGAATTGGTATTCTGGTATTCTGGTATTTGTGGCATGTAAAGTTAGCTAGTGGGTAGTAAATGCCCAGTGTCGCTGTTTAGGATGTCCGTGTCCGCCAAAACCAATCAAAGACTCCTCTGATGAGGGACACTTGCTACATCCTGGAAAATACGTGACCTGACAGATCTCCTCTAAGCTCTATACCCCACTCACTCACCACTCACTACACTTTACTTAGTACTTTAGTGGTCAAATTCAAGTCTTGCACACTGCTTCTGCCACAAGATGCGGCTGATTAGCAGCAATGCTTGGGGAGTGAACATGGGTTGTATATGTATGCACCTCTTAAACAAAACCATACATCTGGGTTGCCATCACATTTAAAAATAGATTTACATAATGCATAAATGCATTTGCATACACATACATGTCTACTGTGAGTTGTGCACATACAGTAGGGTGCATGTCAAAAGTACACCTGCTTCAGCCTATAGTTTTGTTATGATTAAACATAATAAATCAAGTTAAAGTTTTTTGTGTTTTATTTGTGCAAATAAATAAACAAAACTATGCTTTACTAGTTGTTACTCTGTTATACATTCAAAAGCTGTGTATTGCACTCTAAGGAGTTAAGGCAGCTGGAGAGTTTCAGTGCTGCTATGACCCTGAATAACCTCTGTTGGACTCATGTCAACAAGATATTACTGAAATGCTCTCACAAGTATGCAGACTGAAGCTTAGAAACACAACTGCTGCCTTGCAGACACAGCACTCCTTAACACTTTCTCTCTCTCACTCACACACTAAGACACACACCCAGTGGGTCAGATGTGTATCTAACCATAAAGGAAGGAATCTCTGTCTTTCTGTCTGTATGTCTGTTCTTCGTTTATCTCAACAACTGCTCATCCGATCAACTCCACACATGGTGGGTGTATTGCTGAGGACCCAAGGGAGTGAAGTGTCGATTGCGAGCTCTTGAGATCTACGGGACATATTTATTAGTAATATTTATTAGTACACACTGTGTTTGAGAGGGGATCCCTATTAACTGTTACACCGTCGAACGGCATGCTGGGTAGAGCTCGCTCTTCGTCGTTTGCTACAGTACATTCATGAACAGATAAAGAGACTGGAGAGACTGGAGATGTAAGTATGCCATTGTGTTTTGCCAAACTCAAACATTTCAAGCATGAGCGATGTAACTTTCGGATTGAACACTTTTGTTCCCGGAAATAGCCTGGTCCCAAATAGCTATTGATGCTAACAGATGCATTTGTGTTTCCTCCTGTTTTTAATGAATGAATTTGTCTCTTGATCCACATGTACCTTGTAATGTTTTACTGAGCCAACATGTTAAAAGAGGGGGAAGTAAAATACAACAAGGGTTGCACTTACATACGCCCCCAACACCATTCTTTGTATTTTTAGTTTTTGGTGGAGTAAAGGCCTGTAACTGGGAATGGCTGAAAATGTTGTCTACAGTAGAATAATTAGCAATAGGTATCAAAGTGTATTCAAAAAATCAGTTTTCATCTGCCTTTATCACATCTTCTCTCTAGAGAGCATGCAACCAGCAAGTGTGACCAGGGACTTGATATTACTACTTGGGTGGAAATGCACCCCCTCTTCAATTCTTGCAGACCTCACACCTTAAGGTTACCAAGCACTCACCCTGTAAAAGAAGTTGGAGCGGCCCACAGTTCCAATCTTGCCGATGTGGTTCATGAAACACAGGTTTCCCTCAGTGGAGCCGTACACTTCGCACATTTTAATGTTTCCAAAGCGACTCTGGAACTCCCGCCAGATGTCTTGCCGTAGCCCGTTCCCGACTCCCATTTGCACCTTGTGAACTTTATCCACCTCTGTCTGATGGAGGGAGAAGGATGTGATGACATCAGCAGAATTCATCTGACAGGTGACAACTGATAATTTCTCAATGTAAATGCTTGCAACGTGTTCCATGTAAATACATACTATCATTAAGCTGACATACTGGAATATACAGGAAAAAGTCAGCTATGGAATATGCTTTAAAGTGCAGATCTCATGAAAAACATTTATTGATTGTGTGTGTGTGTGTGTGTGTGTGTGTGTGTGTGTGTGTGTGTGACAAAGAAATACCATGAAAAGCATCTGAAGTTACACAAAACATCAAATAACAGCTGAAAGTCACACTAATCAGTTCTGACTGTTCTGGAGTATAGATGCCAGGGTGGTGTTTTTGTTGGATGCACACAAAATTAAACAAACCATGGAAGTAATGCAAACAATCTCAAAGATCCACATAACAAATTCATGTGGCTAAGGTTTCTATGGCAACACATGGACCGGATGGCATACAGCAGTGAAGGTAACATGGGAATCCCACAGCCAGAAACTGTATTATTGAGCCAGAAGAGCAGCGTCACCACATTCAACCCACAGAGAAACTCAATGAAAAGTTTGTTTGTACTGATATCACCTTAACGCAACAACCATTGTTCAGCAGATTTTGCCTTCTCTCAACTCTAAGATGCTATTTAGTCTAATGACCTGTCAATCATTCTTCAAAGGCAGTGCCCATGAAAGAGAAGTGTTCCATATTTGGACATTTTCCTGTCGGTCTGTGACCAAAAACCTTGTCAAGGATAGGCATCGCCCACATCTCAAGATGTGCTGGAGAATTCTATCGAGGAATACTGGTTAAATTAACAATTACATGACATAATTTAATAAAACTTTAATAAAAATTTCTTGGAGGTGTATTGTGTTTAAAGCCAGCAATTTCCCCCTCCTTCAAGTCACTGTGCTAAGCTAAGCTAAACACATTCCAGAGCTGTCTCTGTACTGGACCAGCCCTATGTTTATCAACCACCAGGGGCAGCCAACATACACTGAGCAACTACTCTGACAGATATACAACAGAGGAAGAAGAACTGGTGTATCTGTTTACAGTACGGCCAGACAAACTGTGGGCTGAGCGGATTCATCGCCTCCTTTTAATAAAGAAGACTAAAGAAGACAGTGGACATTTTGGTCTGGCACAGTAATGGTGAGCTCATCACTGAATGTTGACATTATGTGAAATGAACATATGTGCCTGCTTTTATTACCATCATGTCCAGAACATTTCCAGTGAATCTCTTGTGTGAGGGGACACAATCTGAATCCCACGGGGGAAAGGCGAATTCCAACAGTAACAATGAACTACTATACAGAGAGGTATATACAGAATGCAAATACATTGAATGGCAGAAAAAGCCATAAATAGTATCAGATACTGGGTTTGATTTCATGAAATCTTAAGAATTATGACTATAATGTCACATAAAGTTCTGGATCTATGGTTGCTGCCGCCTGCTGCCCCCGTGCTCCTGCTCTGCACCCGCTGCTGCTATTGCTGTTGTTGCTGTTATTAGTATTGCTATTATAATGTTGCTCTTAGTGTTGTTTCTGTTGGTGTTAACATCAATGCCATTACCATAGCTATTGCCTTACATCCCTATGTGGAACTGTATTGTGCTGCTGTATGTTCTCTTTCCTCCTGCTCTCTCTCTCCCGCTCCCCCCTCCCCCTTCAACCCAACCGGTCGAGGCAGATGACCGCCCACCTTGAGCCTGGTTCTGCTCGAGGTTTCTACCTGTTAAAAGGGAGTTTTTCCTTGCCACTGTCGCATAGTGCTTGCTCATGGTGGGAACTGTTGGGTCTCTGTAAATATAAAGAGTCGGTCTAGACTTGCTCTATTCGAAAAAGTGCCCTAAGATAACTTTGTTATGATATGGCGCTATATAAATAAAACTGAATTGAATTGAACTGAATAAAGTATACTATCAACATTTCAGTCTTGGTCACTGCTCTGCTGATCAAGTAAACACCACCTTTTGACAAATCTACCAACAATGTGTGAACGCCTGCTTGCTTTGTGTCCGCAGTAATGAGTTCTATGGTATTTGCCATGTTTGCACATTGCATAATGACAGTATACAAGCAGTAATTTGTACTCACACTTGTGTGCACACACTGACCTTGTGAAAAGGTGCTTATGTGCTGTATGTGTCCACATCTTTAATTTGCCAATCAGTGGTGAGTACAGTCAATGCCAGCCTTCCACCCACTCAGCCACATAACAGAGGGAGAGCGGACAAAGAGGACTTTGAGTCCAGCTTCAAGAAGGGATGAGCTCTGTCCTCATACTGTGTGCACGTGCATCTCTATGTGTCCGCCATGGGAGGACGGAAACACTAAAACAAAGACCCTGCCTGTCTTTCTGCCACAGATATGCACAATGTTACTCGAATGATTCACAAGTAGCAGAGACTGTCAAGGATTTTCTCCACAAAGGAAAAAGGTCTGCCTACTGTAAAGAGCATTGATGCTTTTTTTCTATTAACTCACTTGCTCTTCTCATCTTCTTTGTCTTTTACTAAGTGACAATGTATGTTAACTATCTGGACCTGTTTTGTAGCCTGGTGTGTGGAAGTTAAATGTGAGTAACATTATGTCAAGTCTTCTTGAGATATTAACAGCAAATAATGGAATAGAATAAAAGAATCAGAAAGGAATAAAATAGAATGTATAGGATAGAAGAAAACACTAAGATATGTCCATGCAGAGACAGGCATGATATTTTATTGCAAGAGGTTATTAACACTTACAGCTGAATGCCAAACAGAAGATTACCTTAGGCTGTTTGCAGATGTATCTGCAGAGCTCACCAATATACTGGAAAATAGTCACGTCATGTTTTCTACAGTCATTCCAGAACTGGGAGGCTGAAAACTTCTTCTTCAAGACGCAGGTCGCACCTGTGATGGAACAGACAACAATGCCATTAAATTCAATATATAAGGATAAAATTCTCATATTCTCTTATTTTCAGTCTAGGTCTATCTACTCCATACATTTATAAATATAAACATGGACCTTAAATCAAATCACAGATTAACATTTAATTTCCATATACAATGTACTGTATATTTTACATGTTTTGATGACAGAGGTATCCAATGTACCAATGTAAACTAGTGGTGCTGTAGAGCATTGTGTTACTATGCAGGTCCATGTACTGTTTAAATCTCTTGCTCTTTTGAGAAGATTACCGCACTCACAGCACAACGCTATAGCGCAAGAGGGCCACATTTACTAAGGCATGCTTAATGTTTCAGTATGTTTCAAACAAACTTGTTCATACGAACTGTCTGTTTTGTTAAGGCTAACAAGCTTATACTATATACACACAGTATATCATGCTTCAAAACTACAACTACTCCTGCTTGGTGTCGTAATGTAAATAATCAAGCTAATGATGTGTGACTTTGTGAGAGTATTAAACATTAACTAGCCATGCTCATTCATGTAGCCAGATGAAATGATGCACGCAGAATGTGCGAAAGATAGTCTTCTTCAGGTCAAAGTGAAGAAGTGAGCACACCTGTATTTAATAGGTAATTCATGATGAAATGTCACATAATTATCTCCTAATTAGCTTAAATGAGTCATCTCATACATACGTACTTGGAAATGTAACAGCAAATGGTTTAAGCCCAATGAACTTGAACACAACATGATTACAACTCCTGAGATAGATTCCATCTACTGACTTACTGACCTTCCTGAATGGATGCAATCATTCCACAAATAGAGGTGGAAACATTAAGTCTATGTACTCTTAGCAAAAGCAGAGATACCTCTAACAGAACACATGGTGCCTTACTGATGTCTTTCAAAAACTGAGGTACAATGTATCAAGTGTGGCAATCTCTTTGGCCCACTAAACCAATCTATTGCAAATAACAAGGACCATGTCTGCCAATGTTATCTTATGGTAAAGGTTAAAAACCAACTTGATGTTTACTTCCTAGTCCTACAAGCTCATCTCAGTCCTATGAGGGCATTCTTCCTCCCCAACATTACAAAATAACACTGTTGACTATGACCTGTGTTCTATCAACAAAATCAGGACAAAATCCCCAGTTCTTGTTTGGTACAAAAATGCACTTTAAAGTTAGGCCAATGATAAAGGTCTTTACACACCAGGGACGGGACAAATAAACAACACAAAAATGCAAATTTTTTGCATTTCATCAAAACTATTCATACTGGCAGCGATGCGAATTTGCGATAGATATATAAATATATTAGTGCAAATTAATCGCATGAAAAAAAAAAAAAAAACGCCCCTGGTGTGTAAAGGCCTTAATATGAGGTTCATCACTTTGAGTTAGCCAAATTGAATGAGTATCTTCGTCGTGACAGTTGTGTGTAGGTTACAGCCAGCATTCTGTCTCGCTAACAAACATGTGCGACTGTCAGGATGATTCCCTCTGTCATAGAAATTTGTATTTTAAAAAAAAAGGCTATAACTTTGGAAGATATCCATTTGATTTTGCTAACTCAGAATGCTAATGCTGAAAGCTGATGTTAGCTTCAGCTTATTTTTAGAATGTATTTTTGAATGGAATTGGGACTGTGGACTTTTTCCCCCATTCAACAGTCCTCCGGAATCGCTCTATGAAGGAATCACTTCACCGTCAGTATGGAGAGGGGGAATGTTTACAAGGACCACCTTAACATACAATGCGTATGAGAGTTGTATTATGATAGACTTGAAAAAATCAGATGATGTCAAGCATATGTCAGCCATTTTCAGAACCACAGTGGCAGCAGTTCTGGACCTAAAATTCCAGTTCAATCTGTGCCATCTATTGTGTTTCAAATCTACAGCCTATAGGTGGTGAAGGTTGGCAGGTGTAGACCTGGTCTGACAATGACAGAACAGCTAGCCCAAGGTGGAGAGTCTAAAGTCTAATTGTGACAAATGTGTACATAGTTGAATACATTTTAACATCCAAAACAGGACACCAGCCTCACCAAGGTTTGTTAGCACAACCCATCAGTATGTTGGAAGGACGCTGAACTGTCAACTTTGTTAGCAGTTGGAACAAATGCAGAGACCAAGGGTTCCTCAATAGGATAGTTGATTAGAATTTTCTAATAGAATAGAATTTTCTAAAAACCTTTTTATAACTGTAACATTGCTTTTAAGCTTGCAAACATGCAGATTCTACCGTACTATAATGTTATCTAAATCCAAATATGAAGGTTCATACAGTAGACCTTTCCATGAAGGGGGAAACACAGCAACAATGACCTAAAAACAATAATATTCTCCATAATAGTCCCCAGTGTCCACTTCCTGCGCAAAAGCCTCTAATTAAGCTGCTAGTTGAAGTGAAACAGCGGGTCCTCAAAGGGGTCACATAGTTTGGCAGTTACACTGTGGTCAGTGGACACTGTCTGCAGTCCTGAATACCAGTTTGCCAAGAAAACAGTCTCTCTGTATCTAACATGGAACTCAAATCATCTGCGGATAAAAGCGTGTGGCTGGGCTACATTCATGCAGTGAGGACACATTCAATTCAATTCAGTTTTATTTATATAGCGCCATATCATAACAAAGTTATCTCAGGGCACTGCCTTCATCATGTCATTGTTAATATAAAAAAGGCCATAGAAATCCATTTTGTGTACAAGTTTAAATTATATCCTTTGAGGTTCAAAAGATGATTGTCTATTTGGACTGTCTTGATACCTTCCTTTTGCCTTATCCTCTAGCTCTGTTACTACTGTGAGTGGTTCTCACAATTTTCTTTTTCAAGGATCCCAAATGAGATCAGACTCCCCTGGACAGACTATTCTGTGACTAGGACCACAATCTGAAAAATTGTTAGATAATTCAAATTTTTTATGTTATGTTTGTCTAGGAGCAAAGGATGAGAAGACCTTTCTTGCTCTAGAACCTTTCTACAGCCACTGTATGCATCACTCAATTACAATTACATTAAGCCTATATAGTTGATCTATGGCAGGTTTTCATGACATAATATTGGATTTCAACCAGCATTTGAGAAGGACAAATGTGACACAGCTTCATGGGAAGCAGACACTGCCAGTGCAGTTGCATTTATCTTAACCCTATAACATCCAGTTTCCCGCCTTTTCCCGTTCAGTAATTTTAAGATTCATAAATTATTTAGTGCAATAATAATACATCACCCAAATATTATTATACAACGCCTCAAATGTGTTGTCATTGGCAGACAATAAATAGGCTATTTTTTATTAGTTGACTTTATGATTTTCAAAACACAGAAATTCCTGTCCATGTGTAATGATCGGCCTATCTGTCCAATAAGTCAACTGCTACACTAACTCACTAAAATGTGTTTTCATTATTACTCTCTGTTGCCATATTTTGTTGTTTGTTTTAATATTAGAGAACCTGTGTTCAGTATACATGTGCATACCCTTCCACAATAATACCACTAATGCAAATATTGTGATAAGCATCAAAACTAAACTCTCTGTAATAAAAGAAAAAAAAATGCTTACTTTGACTCTCCAGACCAAACAGAGTTTGGACCCACAGTAAAATAAAAATGTCTTGACAGCTTTGATGGAGCTCAGTACTCATCCTGAGGACAGGTGCTTTATTCCAAATAATATGACAAACTTGGAATCTGTGAACTTACCTCTATGATGTTTAGAGAAACACAATTACCGATAGATCCTGACCATTCCTGTCACTGCATCCAGATAACTATAGATAATTAATGAAGTTACCGCCGCTGTGCCTAATGCATAAAACTGCACTCAGCACCACTCTCAATTTGGAGATGTACATATAGTTTCTGCTGCTGTGCGATGGCTACAAATAGTAGCCCTTAATGTGTGGAGAAGCTCAGTGTTTACTGCCACAGAACAGAAATAAATCTCTTGTTAATGTGTGACAGTGTCTCTACGCCCGCATCTGTGATGGCTTATTATGTTACAAGCTACATTAAGCTACTAGCCAGGCTACATTATTTTAGAACCAGAGGTCTCCTACTACAGTTCAGAGCCACAGATCTGCCAAAGTAAAAGTGCAAAAGAAACCCAAAACTGATAAATAATAAATGGAAAACCCCAATTATTAAAGCTGTATGCTGTATACTCACAGATCAACTCTCTTGCTCAAAATCTGATCCCATTCATGTGGCAGTAATGATTGAGATCAGAGGTTTTCAAAGTGTGAGGTGCTGCTCTCCAGAAGAGTTAAAGTGGAGGCGCAGAGTGAGAGTCGTGATCTAAGATATTGCATGAGGTGAATTTGAGTCAAAAATCATACTCCCTCTCAGAGTCATAACTCAAAATCACAGGAAAAAAAAGCTCCTTACACTCCAGAACTTGGCTGAGAATCATCCAGTGTTCATTTTGGCACCTGATTTTGATTTAGTTTTAATCGTAGTCTTAACGAACATGTATATTAGTTTTAGTCAAATTATAGTAATTTGATTTTTGTTAGACATTTTAGTCTAGTTTTTGTCAGTGAAATTGTAGTCTCATTTTTGGCATGCATTTTTAATTTTTATATCTTCTAAGCATTTTGAGGACACAGCTGTCATCTTTGTTGTGTTACCATGATTACGAGTGTTGTTCTAGTACATCACAAGGTTAGTGGAAAAGGCACTGTTTACTTGTTCGCACAGTATCCATGTCACTCTGCTCTGCAGTAATATAACAGAGTAACTCTCCTCAGTAAATTTCCAAACTCTGGATGTTTTAACAGAACTGCTCACTCTCTCTGTCGTTCCAATAGCATTAGCATTACCGCAGAATCAGAAGCTGTTTCACTCACTTGTTCACTAAAATACTGTTCACTGTCTGGGTTTAGTTTGAGAGGAGAAGCTAAAATGTTGGATAAGGTAGTGATATTTCTTTAGCAAACATCTAGAGGGAGATGGCTGACTGCTGACATAAATCCTGGATCTTATTCATTCCTTCTGATAGCAACACAAAAGATAACCGATAACGTTACATCCACATCCACAGCACCTGACAATGTTACATTAGCTTGCCTTTTTATAAATGGCATGCTGAACTGCATGTTTTCATAAGTTGTCCCAGCTGTTTTGTTGCTGCTTTTGTCTAATTCTCAGTGGATTTTAGATGAATTTAGTCCATAAATCTGTTTCTTCCAAGAACTGATAACGTCACATAATGTTACTGACAAAGAAAGACAGTTACTGAATGCAAGATGCTTCCTAATAACGGTTGTGCAACCTTTGAACAAGAGATATTTTGGGCAGTGGAGGAAACTGTTTTACTGGTCAGGAGCTACAGTGTGTGATTCTGCAGAGGCATGCAGGTCGTTGAATAAGACTTTGCATTAAAAGATTATTTAGTTCATTTGTCCATCCATCCATCTTTCACATTATCGTTTAGTTTTTATTTGCTGACAAAAAATTGAATACATTCCATTATAGTTCTTGTTTTCAAAGGTTGCTTTTTATTAAGATTTAGTCTCGTTTTCGTCGTGAAAAATAAGTTGTCAACGAATATTTTTCATAACATAACATAACACTAGACTCATCATTTTAAGTTTTCTTCAGTATCAAAGTAATCCAGTGATAGTTGTCTGTACATCAATGGGTAAATTGCAAAAAGGAACTGCTAATAGCTAATTCGGCACACTTTTAATGGTGCCAACTTGCCAAAATAAAAACAAATATTGGCTAAAACAACATGTCGATTTTGTATGAGGGGGTCCCCGCAGTGTCAGACTTTGAAAACCCCTGATCTAGTTGTTTGCTAGATGTTTAGATTTAATGTGACAAGATAAAATAAATGCTTACAACATACAGTGAATATAAAATAATTAGTCATATAGAGATATTCTGAGGCCTACCCAACTCTATGGTTCCTCCTATACCGATCAAGGAAGCTGCACTGTGGTAGAGCGGCAGAGGGATGTATATCACGTCATCTTCAGTCGCCCCAAATGCCCAAAAACCTGCTGCTGCCTTCAAGCTCTGGAGGTGAGTGATCACTGCAGCCTTAGGGAGCCCTGTGAAAATTAAAATACATGATACTGCATTACATGACACTGCAAAATAAACATTTGATACTTTCTGTCCATTTCAACTGCACTGCTGCCCTGTTATATCCAAGGTTCAACTTAATTCTTAAAATCTTCTAACAATGGCCCTAATACTCTAGGATCGTAAATAGCAAATGGCAAAAATGTGTTAATTAATACATCATGTAAAATGTAGGAAAATATGTTTCCAGACTATGTAAATCACAAAAGTGCTCTATAAATAAAGATTATTATTATTATTATTATTATTATTATTATTAAGTATCCCCAGGAGAAGCTGGGGTCCTCTGGGAACATGTGAACTGCTCCGTTTACCCTGTTACCAACACAACCACGACACACACAGGTGGCTATAAAACAGTTAGTTGGGTAGATGGATGGAAGCAGCCTAATGTTGGTTACATGGCATTCGTGATACTAAATGTATCCTGAATAATAGAATAGAAATTATTAGTTAGTAAAAATGAACCACAATATAATGTCACATTAAAGATGTACGCAATAGATCATTACAGTATTATTTGTGTCCATCAAGGTTAATGATTAAAACAATTCCTTTTATTTTCAAGGCTGATTTACAGGTTATTTTAAATCTAATTAAATCTGCATTAACAGATTTTGTAGCAAGAGGTAGCAGAGGAACATGATGTAAACACACCATTTTACTTTGTAAATGTTGCTGTGGCTAATGTGTTAGCAAACAGTTGCATATTTACACATCCAGTAGACACAAAGCAACATTACCATCGCATTGGAGTTGTGTTTGTGTCCACCAATATTCACTCATATTCATTATAATCTTTAATCTTTAACACTAAAGAACACTAAAGAAGTCTCTCAAGTTGAAAACAATCAAGTAACAGTAGCAGTAGAAACTAAACTGTATGTAAAGCTGCATTTTTAGCGATTTATGTTGACCAGAAGGAAGAAAAGACTCCAAAACAAACTCATTAGTCAACAGATTAATCGCTAAGGAAAATCACCATAAGAATAAGAATATTAATAGGGCAACTTTAAATTATTTTAGTACTGTTCTGTGCTCTGATAAGAGATAGAATAACCTAATCTAATATTTTTTAACATGGCTTGAAGCTTGGTGTCAGGAAAGTATTAGGGCTTGTTATCACTGCACTATAGACAAATCTGGCAGCTGATTTATGTGCTGCAGTCACCCCCTCTGACAGATTAAGGTAGTTTGTGTGAATGTGGAAGTTATTAAGTCTCAAAGCACTAGCCTGTTATGACACAGGATTTGGGGAAAAAAAACATTAACATGACCTCCACAGTGTGGAAGAGCTCACTAAACCCAGCAGCAATTACTTGTTAGCTTATGATTTAAATAATCAAAATCCACGATTTCTTGCATTGTAATCAGAAGGCATGCATCGCTTAATTATAAAACACGATACGTAAGAGAGTACCAAGGTAGCAAGAGATATGTGGGGTGACGGCCAGTGGTGGAAAGTAACTAAGTACATTTACTCAAGAGAGATTACTAGAAAGAAAATTACTTAAGTACATTGAAAGACAATGGGACAGTCCTGACACCATCCCTGTGACTCCATCCACCAGCTTCAGCCAACCAACTCCACCTCCCCCACCACAGCAGGGACCTGGGCCTCTCCGCAACTGCCCACCTCAGATGTCTCCTCCTCACCTACCACAATGACAATGACACGACTCTCTCCATCCAGGAGAGGGACTTTAACAGGTTGTTCAACGCCAGCAAAGCAGCCGGACCAGACTCTGTCTCTCCCTCCACCCTGAAGCACTGTACTGATCAGCTGTCTCTGGTGTTCACAGGAATCTTCAACACCTCACTGGAGACATGCCACGTACCAGCCTGCTTCAAGACATCCACCATCATCCCCGTCCCCAAAAATCCAAGGATCACAGGACTTAATGACTGCAGACCCGTTGTCCTGACCTCTGTGATAATAAAATCATTTGAGCACCTTGAGCAGTCCCACCACACCCATCTCTGACCCACTCCTGGACCCCCTGCAGTTTGCCTACAGAGCCAACAGGTCTGAAGATGACGCTGTCCCTCCACTTTATCCAGCACCAGGACTACTCAGGAACCTATGCCAGGATCCTGTGGATTTTAGCTCTGCCTTTAACACCATCATCCCAGCTCTGACTCAGACTCCACCTGCAGGTGAATCACAGACTTCCTGTCTGACAGGAGGGAGCATGTGAAGCAGGGGAACACGCCTCTGACTCCCGGACCATCAGCACTGATTCCCCTCGGGTCTGCATCTTTTTCTCTCTACTCTTTGCCCTGTACACCAACATCTGCATCTCCACTCATTTGTCCGTCAAGCTTCTGAAGTTTGTGGATGACACCACCCTCACTGGGCTCATGTCTGATGAGGATGAGTCTGCCTACAGGTGGGAGATTAACCATCTGGTGACCTGGTGTGGACAGAACAACTTGAAGCTCAATGCTCTAAAGACAGTGGAGATGGTTGTGGATTTCAGATAGAACCCAGCCCCACCCGCCCCCATCACCATGTGTGACTCCCCAGGCAATACTGTGGAATCCTTCCACTTCCTGGGAACCATCATCACCCAGGACCTCAAGTGCGAGCTGAACATCAGCTCCATCACTAAGAAAGCCCAGCAGAGGATTTACTTCCTGCAGCAGTTGAAGAAGTTCAACGTGCACTTCTACACCGCCATCATTGAGTCCATCCTCACCTCCTCCATCACCATCTGGAATGCTGCTGCCACTGCCAAGGACAAGGGCAGACTGCAGCATATCATTCGCTCTGGTGAGAAGGTGATTGGCTGCAATCTGCCATCAATCCAGGACCTGTATGCCTCCAGGACAAGCAGGAAAGATTGTGGCCAACCCCTCCCACCCCGGACACAAACTTTTTCAGACACTCCCCTCTGGCAGGAGGCTGCAGGCCATCACAACCAAAACCTCACACCACAAGAACAGTTTCTTCCTGACTGCAGCTGGCCTCATCAACAACAAGGACTCTTATCCCCCCCCAAAGACACTACTATTACTACACTGCAATTATTTTGATAATCGTCATTTAATAAATCATTTTTCATGCAAAAACATTTCATGGTTCCAGCTTCACAAATATGAGGAATTGCTGCTTTATTTTTATTTTTTAGTGAATTAATTTTGTAATATTGTTGGAACAAAACAATGATTGTGATGGTGTTACTTTGGGCTAGTGATTGTCATTTCTCACTATTTTCAGTAGTTTTACAAGACAAAAAATTTAATAATTGAGAAAATAATCGTGAGATGAATCCATAATGAAAATAACCATATTTGCAGCCTAATGTAAAATAGTTTAAAATTTGCTCCACTACAACAGGAAAATCTTATTTTCACATTAATGCATGAGTAATAATAATCTAATGATATAATATATAATAGTAAAACACTCACGGGGGCATTTTTGCAAAGTAGGACTTTACTTGTAACAGAGTATTTTACAATGTGGTATTAGTACTTTTACTTAAGTAAAGGATCCTCCACCACTAGCAGTCTGCCCCGTGTAGGCAGATTGCTCTGTCGTTAGCAGTAGCTGGCCGGTCCTTTGTCGGCATGCCACTCTGAATGCGATGGAAACATGAGGATTTCATGGAGATTTATGAAAGTAAAATTGATTTCATGGAGCAGAGGACACGAGGCTTTACTTTCCAAAATGATTTCAAAAGTTGAAGTTTGTTGTTGGAGCTGCTGATAACAGCACAGAACAGATGTCTGTTCAAACTGGACTAAATGCTGTTAAAAAGTTTAAGTTTTGACATTTTGATGGCATTTAATGATTATATTTATAACCTACTACCAGTTCTACAGGATCTCTTGGACATTTTCCTTGGCAAAAGTGCATGAAAAAATGAATCCTTTACATACATTACAGTGATATGGGGTTGATAGCTTGTCTTCTTCCACTTACAACTTCTTCCATTTACAACTATGTCTATGATGAAATTCTACCTCAACAACTCTTAGGTATTATAACTAACAGCTATCAAAAGGAAATATTGAAAATGGGTATCCCTATGTTACCTAGAACACTGCGGCTATCAGACACAGTAACATTACACATTATACACTGCAAGCACATGACACAACATCCTCTCTTTGAGGATGACATTTTTCTAAAAACAGACGTGTATTATTAATGTGAACTGTCCTAACTGAAAATAAGCACACTCCGATTTAAAATGTCAGTCCTCACTGAGCTGCAGAAAACCACAGGCTCACCAGTTGTTCCAGAGGTGAAGATGTAGAGGGTGGGGGATTTGAGGGAGGTGGTGGCACGTAACACTGCTGGTACAGGCTGGTCAGAGGCAGCATCGATGTTATCCAACAGAGTGTGCACCTGTGTGTGCTCACTCTGGCTCTTCATGGCCCACACCTGAATGTTGTCCTCCAGCAGGCTGGTTAGGATGCCGTCCAGACATTCCACTAAATCTGGGAGATGGAGACAGCCAAGCAACATTTCATGAAAAGGAAACTTTGAATTATATTTTGAATTTTACTTAGCCTTCTTTGCCAGCTGCTACCTAAAGTTTTAACAGTGTTCTGTAAACAAATGTGTTTTCTGAGTGTGTGTGATGTAAAGACATCAGAGAAAATAGGAAGCTAATAATATAGTATGATATGATATATTAACCAATGATAATTTTTAAAATATCATTTAAAAATTGTATTTTGTGTTTACTCAGGTTGTCATTTCCTTATATTAATTTTTGATCTGAAATAATCAAGTGTGACAAATACGCAAAAATAGAAGAAATCAGGAAGGGAGCAAATACTTTTTCACAGCACTGTATAGGGGACCACATCTACTCTTATCAGTGTCTGACTGTTCCATCTATTCCATGAATCCTTCTCCTGTTGCACTGGGGTTGTAGTGAGGACAGTGTCCCTGACCAACATCATGCTTGTTTGGTTGAGCAATGATCTGTCATCCTGTCACATGGCTGCAGCATAATGAATCCTATTAACTGTAGAAGCAGGATTCTTCCAGTGAAACATGGGTTCATGTTACAGCAGGGTGCTCCTAGCTTTTTTGGATATTAGCAAGTTTGGAAGTTTTTAGAGTTGACTCCCACATTGACCAATCATTCAGATCCCTCACTAGAACTCCATACAGTTCACACCTGAGTTTGAAAACCTGGCAGGACATTTGGAGATTGGGGTTCACTATTGGGCATTATAACAAAATCAACTGTGTAGTGTATCTTTAAACTACATGTTATTTAATGGGCCTTTCAAATGTTTAGCATGTGTAAAAAGTACACTCTTTGCCTCTATAATGTTCTGGATTGTCACAAATACACTCTGACATTAGTATTGAAACAATACGTTGATTAATTAATTAGTTGATCAACAGAAAATGAATCAACAATTTTGATAATGTATTAATCATTTTAGTGAAAAATGGTGAACATTTGCTGGTTCTCGCTTCTCCAATATGAAGGTTTGCCATTTCTCTCAATCTGAAGACATCTCACTGGGTTCTGGAAAATTGTGATTGGCAAGTTTTGCTATTTTTTTTAACATTTTGTTGGGTAAACAATTACAATGAATCATAAAAATTACCAACAGACTAATCACTAAGGAAAGTAACAGACATTGATTTGATTTTAATGTCACATTGATTTGATTTTTATGATATTAAAGACAAAAAGCTATTGTACTTTTAACATGGTTTTCATTGATTATGACACAGTAATGTATAAAATGGAAATACATATGACACTGCGTATTTCACTTTATTTCTTTGTTTGATTTTTATTCAGGCATTTTAAATCTTCCATAAGTAAATGCATACATAAAAAGGAAATACAAATAACAAATAAGGAAACCAGCAGCTGGAGGGGCACCAAAAGGGCAACTGAGGAAGATGGTGCCAGGACAACTGCCGTATCTCGAGCTCCTCCTCAACCCTATTTTTTTATTTATTTTGGACTTATTTACAACATGCACACCGCACAAGCGAGCCCTATCATACAATATGATAGAGAACAACTTTTGCACATCTGGTCGTTGGTGGACAACACTTTTAACCATGACCAACGAACAATGGGGAATATCCATGGCTACCTGTTGCTGTACCTGGAAAGTGGGGGCAACGAAGGAAACAAGGGTCACAGGCTGGGGTCCTGGTAAGGCTGAGGAAATGTGAAAACAGCCCTCCTCCACCGAGTATTCTTCCAGCTAATGTCCAGTCACTGGCTAATAAGCTGGATGAATTCAGGAGCAGGATGGCTTTTCAACAGGACACTAAGAACTGTAATGTTATGGTTTTCACTGAGACTTGGCTCAACTCTTTGATTCCCGATTCGGCCATTGTTCCTGAGGGGCTCTCTATTCACCACCAGGACCGCAAAATAAAATGGGGGGAAAACCAAGGAGGGAGGTGTCTGCTTCATGATCAACAACCAGTGGTGCTCAGATGTGCAGATCATTTCTATGGGCTGTTCTCCTAACCTAGAGCATCTTATGAATGGATGCCATCCTTATTATCTTCCGAGGCAGTTTACATCAGTCGTTCTCACAGCGGTGTACATTCTACCACACGCTGATACCAACCAAGCCCTGGACGAGCTGTATGGAGATATCGACTGGACCGACACCTCACAGCCAGAGGCTGCTTTTATTGTATACCAACACATCAGCTGTCCTACGCATGGCGGTAACACACTCGACAATGTTTACAGTCATTTTCGGGATGGATATAAGGCTCTCCCTAGGCCCCCTTTTGGTAAATCAGATCCAGTCTCAGTTCTGCTTCTGCCTTCCTATAAGCAGAAACTCAAACGGGACAGACCGGTGACGTGGACCATTGCATACGAACCAAATAGATCAATGGACGATGGCATCACCCTAGCCCTCCACACTGCTCTCTCCCACCTGGACTAGAGGAACACGTGAGAATGCTGTTCATTGTTCAGGATTTAACACCATTGTGCCCGCAAAATTCTTCATCAAGCTCAGAGACCTTGGGCTCAACACCGCCCTCTGTGATTGGATACTAAACTTTCTGACGAGCAGACCCCAGGCTGTGCAGATAGGCACCACCACATCCTCCACCCTGACTTTCAACACATGTACGCCTACATTGGTCCCCTCAGGGCTGCGTGCACCACCCTCTCCTGTACTCCCTGTTCATGCACGACTGCGTGGCCACCCACACAGCTCCAACACCATCATCAAGTTTGCTGACAACACGACCGTCATCGGCCTGATCACCGGCGACGATGAGACGGCCTACAGAGAGGAGGTCAGAGCCCTGACATCTTGGTGCCAGGACAACAACCTCCATCTCAACATCAGCAAAACAAAGGAGCTGATTGTGGACTACAGGAAGCTGCAGGGAGAAGAACATGCTCCCTTCTCCATTGTGGGACTACGGTGGAGAGAGTTAGCAGCTTCAGGTTCCTCTGCGTTCACATCAGCGAGGACCTGACCTGGACTCATCACACCAACACTATCATACAATCAGCAAGGCAACGCAGGAGGAAGTGCATACCTGTGTACATTCCAACCTGTATATAACCCGTTCTCACTAAGCACACACATTTACTACATTACTGCACAACCTCAGTCTACCTCAGTATTATAATTGTATATTTAGGGCCCGAGCACTGACCAGTGCGTAGGACCCTATTGTATTTCTGAGGTTTATTATTATTTCAACAAATGAATTGCATTTTTGAGGGGCTAAACATGCTCGAAAACTCATGAAATTTTGCACATGCATCAGACATGGTGAAAATTTACATATTTTATGGTTCTTGCGCACGTTTCACAGTCTGACATGCAACTCCGAGTGGGTTGAGCAGAACAACCTCAAAATTGTCAGTAAAGCATAAAGACGTTGATGATGCTGTACAGTGAAAACTGTTGTAACTCGGCTGAAAATGATCTGATCTTTTCCATATTCCTCACTTTTGATGACATTCCCGGCCTGAACACATGTAGGGGTCAAAACTGAATTAAAGTCATAGCGCCACCTATTGACAACAGGAAGTTACACGCCCAATACTTTTAATCAGTACTCCTAGCACGTTAACCAGATCCACATCAAATTTAGTCAGCATAGTCTTAAGACCTTAATGATGCTTCACTGTGAAGATTGCGAGTTTTCATCAAACGGCGTTTCCATGACAACGCATTGTTCACAATAAACAGGAAGCAGTATTTTGGGGGGTTAGGGATGCGTGAAAACTCACCAAACTTTGCACATGTGTCATCAATGCCACAAATGTACATCTCATATTGTTATTGGACATGGGTGTGGCTAAATGGGCTCAGTAGCGCCACCTACAGACGTTTAACAAACTAGCCCCTGCGGGACGTTTCACCTACATGCACCAAATTTGGTATGCATGTGTATAGTTGTCTGACGTGTCGTGAAGCGGCGGACGCTGCACTCCCCGACGCGCGCAGGTGTGCGAGGGCCCATTCATCACTGCTTGCAGCTTTAATATATTTTATATTTTTTTCCTATATTTTAACTTTTGCACTATTTATGTATTTGTCTTAGATTCTTTTTCTCATTTCTCATTTTACTTCTTTTGTACATTTTGTTTGAGTATTGTTGGAGGGAGCCTGAGAACAAGAAGCTCCTGCTTCACTGTAATTGTAGTGCTTATGACAAATAAAGAACTTAACTTACCAAGAGAGATCTTTTGTAATCAATTTCAGACACCCAATGTACTTCTAAAAGTCTGTTACACTGATGTCCAATGTGCGCATTATGTTGCTAAATAAACCCACTGCTCCCTCTACACAACTCCTGATGCTGAAAGGAATCTACAGGCTGACTGATTCTAAAGGGAGTACACACACCAGCTGACACTCGTTGTCATATCATTAATGATAAACAATTATCTACACCCTGGAAATGTGTGAGTGTAATTTATTGATGTCCACAGGACTGAGATCAGGGCCAATGCAGGCATTTTTGTACTGGCTATATATTAGTGGTGGAAAGTAACTTAGTACATTTACTCAAGTCATAAACAGTACAATTGTGAGGTATTTTCGACTTTCTAGGCTACTTCTACTCCACTACATTTGGCGCCGAGTGAGTGGCGGCCAGTTACTGCAGCTCTGACCGAGCTAGCTCAGTCTGTGGCTGCCCCCTGGACTCCATCGAGGTGGTGGGGGAGAGGAGGGTTCTGGCAAAACTGTCTGCCATCATGGACAACACCTCCCACCAGACAGACAGACTCCTACACCCTAAGTGTAAGAAGGAGCGCTACTGCAGGTCCGTCATTCCCACTGCAATCTGACTGTATAATGCTGCATTACAATCTGTTGCGTCACTGTAACCACCACTCACATCACGGTATGACTGATGTTGACTGATGATTAATCATGCACTTTAGGGTCCTTGTAATTTTATTTATGTTTCTTATATTTATTGTATTGTGTATATAATGTTTCTTTTATTTAATTTCTTCTTTCTTTCCTTAACTGTTGTTTTATCTCTTTTTTGAGCTGCTGTAATGGTGAACTTTCCCCACTGTGGGATCAATAAAAGTTTATCTTATCTTACATTTCAGAGGGAAATGTACTTCTGACTGACACTACATTTATCTTACAGCTGTAGTTACTGATAAGCTTGTAAAATACCAACCACTACTAAAGGTCAAACTATGCGGTAGCTAATAAATACTTTAATTATCAATTTATCTATTGATTATTTTTTGATTGATTGTTTAGTCTATAAAATGTCAGAAAACTATGAAAAATGACCATCAGTTTCCCAGTCCAAGGTGACGTCTTCAAATTTCTTGTTTTGTCAGACCAACAGTCTACAACCCAAAGATATTACATTTACAATGATATTAAAACAGAGAAAAACAGCAACTCCTCACATTGGAGAAACTGACACAACAGAAGAATGTTTGACCATTTTGATATACAGTAGTTAAAACTAGCTCCATCCTGACCAGTGACAACATTAAAATGCTGCTTACATATTAATGTATCAATAATAATCATATAATATATATATATATATATATATATAGAATAATACAATACTCTGAAGGGGGGCATTCTGCATAATGACTACTTTTACTTTTGATACTTAAGGTATATTTTAATGTTAATAATTCTATTACTTGTAATGGAGTATTTTTATAGTGTGGTATTGCTACTTTTACTTACATAAAGTAACTGAATACATCTTCCACCACTGCAATAAGAGCAGATATTTTCTCAAAATATTAATACCTATACCTGCAGCTCAGCGTTAGTCTGGAATGTTGAGGAGTCAAAGACATGCCAGTACTGAGGATCAGAAAAACCTGACTAATGTTAGAATCAAGCAGAGATATGAATATCCAGGTTTCTTAGTTCATATTATATCCCAAATAGGATTAAAACCAGTAGGTACCAATGTAGGCCTACATGTAAAGCTATTGACAGACTGAACATGTTATTGATGACATTATACAGAGCATAAGTTGAGTGAAGTTAAATAAAGTTAATTTCCAAACAAAATATTAACCTTTAAAATGATCATATTTGTTATATAATATTATAATGAAAAGATCAATCCCCTCAGGGACGCCAAGTGGAGTTGATGAATCCACAGTGGAGAAATGGTGATGACCCTTGTGAAACCTACAATGATAATAAGTGAAGGTGAGAGCTTTACCTGAACCAACAATTAGAGTTTTGGCGCCACAGCAGTTAAAGCAGTGTAGAAGAGACTTTGACTTGATGTTAATGTTGAGGAAAGCAACCGAGCAGCCGACCTTCGCCAACCCGAACCAAACGCACAGGAAGTCGGGCTCGTTGCTCATGAGCAAGGCAACGCAGTCTCCTTTCCTCATATTCAGACTCTCTAGAAAAACATTGGCAAGTCTGTTGCTGCGTTGCTCGATGTCCCGGTAGGTGTGGATGTTTCCATCGTAGATAACAAACGGCTTGTTGGGGATGCGTTGCGCCTGCTGGATGAACCTGTCCAGGACCGTACAAACGCTGGATGACATTTTGAACATCTCCAGCTTCACGCCGTACCTGATCACTCTAAGTAGAAAGAAGAGGTCGCTCCAAAAGTATGGGAAGCAGAGTTTCTGCAAAACATGAGCGGAGAAAACACCCGCGGCCAGAGCTGAGAGCCATCCTAGAGACAGAGACATGTCTGCGGCTTTGAGACAGTGAGAGGACACTCAGGAGATGAGCGCGCTGTTTACTATACACTACTACATGTTCCAGTTGATAAACACACACCGCCTGCGTGATGTAAGCCAACGACTCGTCCAGAAACGTTAAGCCACACAACATATGACCGGAACATGAGAAATGCTGCCTTCAAAATAAAAGAGGACAATTTGACATTTGGGGATATGGTGGGAACAGAATAACAAAATATCACCAGTGCTGGAAAAAATACAGATTATGAAATTAAGTAAAGAAAAAAATTCCAAAAGTGATATATATTAGTCATTGGTAACCCAGAGTTTAGAGGGAAAACTGGTCCTGATTGCCCTTGTGACTGTGTTATTGCAAATAATCTCCTCTTATAGGTTGGCTACATGCAATAGTTACTTAAAAGAAATGAAATGACAATAACAGACAGAATCATAGACACAACATAATAATCACTGAAGGATTATGAGACAGTAGTTCCCTGGGCACATGTGTGAGTCAGTATCAGCAGTATCAGCAGTCAGATACTCAAAAGGACTGATCACAAGCGAATCAAAATGTGATCAGGACATGTCTGACTGAGCCTTATGACATTCCAACAAGAAATATTAGAACAGTCACGTCAAACTTTGGCACAGGGGTAGGGGGACCTCACTTGGGCACCTGGGCCTGTTCCCTGTGGGATGGTTTAGTAATCTGTCATGATAATAATAGACAAGAAACAAGGTATAGATTGATTTAAAGCACTTGCTAGTGGGGCATTCAATTAAAATGAAAGTATATAATGAGAAAGTCATGTGAAGGTGTGAAAATCTTTACTTTTTATTTTGAAGCCACTGGTCAAGGGCTGATGATGCTTGCTCATATTACTCTTTTTTGAGCCTGAGGCGTTGTGTAACATGAGCATTTTATTTTGAAGGCCAAACTCACAACATTTCCTATATGACTGATTTCTTGAGGCAACTTAGTTGTCATTGTGTCTCTGGAAGTGAAATCAGGTGACAGTTGCTGTGGAGATAAGTCGGAACGTGCCCAGATAGCAAATGTTGTTAAATCAACATTGAGTTATGGACGGAAAGGTTGGTATATGGTTGAGGTTGAAAAATCTACTTTAAATCAACATTTCTTCAGTAGTCACAGTTTAAGTGTTGAAAAAATGCCATTGAATCAACATTGTATTTGGGTCATGGTTTTCAACATTTAAATGCTATCATTTAATCATTTGTGCCTACTACCAACTTTCCCGCCAAAATATTTTTAATTAAATAAGGACTGGGGAGCAACTTCCTCAACTTGTTTGGTTTTAGATGACAAAGAAAACTAAATAATTTATATATGTAAGGAAAACATTTTAATGTCATTTTTGGAGGGAAATGGCAAAGTCAAGTCAAGCCCTCCCCTAGAAAAAACACTGTAGACCTATTTGCCCAACTTTTCCATCATTTCCCTTGTAGTAAGCAGTCCTTCATTATTATCTATACATATTAACATTCCAAACAACCCACAAAGGCTCCCGTTCCTTGTCACAAAGTGTCAGTTGGTATTTACCAAAGGGCCTTGTTGACAAAGACAAAGGCAAAGACAATGTTTCCTACATTCATTTGAAAAAGAGGCAGGCCCATTGAAAGATCACTGCAAATGAATCACTGCAGTAAACCAAGTCTTAATGGAATTTATGTCACCTAAACAACTTCGTTGGACCTGTAAGATTTTCATACTGAGTTTACATCTATGAACCACTATTAGAACCAGCACTGAAAGTAAGATAAACTGGGCCAATCTTTTGTCCCCACAGCCCTAATGTGTGTCAGTGGGCAGCTGAACTGCTGAACTCTAAAGTGAGTCATGTCTTCATCCCTCTGAAACAAAGAAAGGCAGACAGACAAGAAGGACTGGCTCACTGGTTTGTTCACTTTTCTTCTAATGTAGAGCCTCCCTGATGCTTAAATAACATACAGTATACTGTATATCCTCAGTGTGTGTAAAACAGATTCATATTTTAATGTTAAAATTAACAGGCGCTTAAAGTCAGACACAAGAGGGCAGTCCAAACAAGCAAACAAATCCAGAGGAGCAAGGCAGGCAGGCAGGTCATAAACAGGCAGCAGGTCAAAACACAGATAGCACACATCAGGCAGAAAATCAGGAACAGGCAAACAGGAACAAGTAGAGATGGGTGGAATGTAAGTGCACAAGATGACAAACTGGAAGAGACAGGACTGGCTGCTTATGGAACTATAAAGGAAGGAATCTCTCTCTGTCTGTCTCTATGTATGTCTGTTTGTATGTATGTCTGTCTGTATGTATGTCCTTCAGTTTTCTTGACAACCGTTCATCTGATTGACTCCACACTAAGCAGGAGTATTGCTGAGTATTGAATTTTGTCCAAATCAGTTTTTTTGCTACTCCGCCTACTAATTTTGAGCAATTGTCACCCAACTTTTCCAGATTTTTGATATTCCATACAGTTTTGCTAAAGCTGGCCCTCAAAATTTGCTCAAATGCAGTGGACAGGGCTTATATTACAAAAAATGTCAGATTTCCTGGATGCCTTGTGCTATTGCAACCACATTTGGTGGACGTGTAGATATGATGTCTGAGTGACCATGACATTTGGTGCCATTTGGCCAATAGGTGGCACTGTAGCAGGATCATCTAGCTATAAAGGAATGAATCGTCTATCTCTCTGTCTATCTGTCTGTCACGGGTTCCGAACAGGCACTGCACTAGTACGCTGAATGACTGATGAGATAATGAGAGGTAGGTGTGTCAGCAGGTGAGGATCATTTGGGAAGGTGAACAGGTGCACAGCTGGAAGTTCCTCAGAAATGCATGTGGCTGGAGGCATGGACAGAGGAGCAGACTGAGCAAAATAAAAACAACTGAGGCAGCCATCACGACATCAAGAATAGCATTGTGATATGAAACTAAACTTATTGTCTGCATCTTCCAGACATCTGCAGCTCCATATTTTTCTTTTCTTTTTCTCTTACTTTCTGTTTGTCATAGTACTAACCCATGCCCTGTAAGAGTAGGTTGCACACTGGCCAGACACATCTAGTTTCTGTAGTTCTATTATTTATTCCATCCTGCTGGCACAATAGATCTGTAGTCCTAGTTGTGTTGCTAAGTGGTGTAGCCCAGGCCTCTATGGCTGAGTTATGTTAGTGTGTTAGCATGACTGTTGGAATACAATACATGTAACAGATGCAACAGATGTTCAACTAGGTTCCTAAAGGTGTTCTTTATTTTAATAGTACTATCATATAACATTATCATCATCAATAGATGCTGCCCTTTGTAAAAATGTAACGCAGTTACGTTTACTCAGAGTACATTTTAACTGACCTGCTTCTTGCCTTAACCTGTGTGCAGTTTTACACTGGTCATTTTACCTTTACTTGAGTAAAACATTCTAGTACTCTTTTCATAATGGACACAGGTGAAAGATACAAGCAAGATGAAGCTTTGTGCTCAGAAATTGAGAAAATAAGTACCAAAGTTAGTGCTTAAACTCGCAAATGCCCTACAGATTAAAATTCCAAAATAGAGCTGATGAAGACAAACTATCCAGGCCAGCTTGAAAAACAACCCTCTGCTAAGTTACATTCTTGGGTGATTCACAGCCTCATCCCAGCTCAGCAAAATGAATACAACAATGGAGAATTACTAAAGTACTAAAGTACTAGTAAAAAGTAAAAGCATTGAAAATTTCACTTGAGTAAGAGCACAAAAGTATTAAGATCAAAATGTAATTCAAGTGTCAAAAGCTTTGTTGGCGCAGCCTCAGGCCTCACTGCCTCTGTTTGCAACTAAGGAGCAGATTAGAATAAGTTCAATTTAAAGAGAGTATATAACCTCTAAATACATAAAATCAAAGAATAAAAACCAGTGAATTGATTGGGAGGTCAGTTGCATGACCTAATCAATAGCCACAATAAGTGTGTTGCCTATACACATTCTATTACATTTAATTGTTAAAGTTTGATTAATTTACAGTTATTAGTTAGTTAGATTAATTTTCTATTTTGATTTATTTGAAGGTCGATATATTCCAATGTGCAATAAAGCTCCAAAGTAATTTTTCTTAGATCATAGATAACAACTGATGTATGCTTGAATGTACTATTTGAGAATGTTGTAAACTGTGCTCCATTTAAGATCTACACCAATGGACTTTAAATGACTCTAAAGTTACATCTTTTGTATCCTTAATGCGTTCTGAGTTACTGTATTCAGGTATTAAAATATATGAGATAGAGAGAGAGAGCGAGTTACCCCTTTAAATTGATTTGAAATGATTTTATGAATGTTTGTATGACTGATTGCATTTTGGGTTTTCCTCATATTGCCATCTTGAGGATTTTCCCTTTTTGCTCTGTCTAAATAGTGTACTCAGTCGCATTAGGTATTTTTGTTCCATTTCTCACCTCATTGAAGTGGGATTTTTGGCTTAATGTGTGTAGGCCCATGTGACCTAAGACCTCTGTCAGAGATCTTAAACCAGTTGATAGTGTTTTCAGAAATCTTAAACCAACTCAGTTGTAGTTTAAAAAGTTTACTATTATTTCAAAATATTTTAAAAAGGTTAGGGTCTATGGAAAAAAAGGGTAAGGTAGCCTACATCTCGAGGCGCATTTATGCACGTTTGTAGACTGATTTTTACTCCTCCAATGTTTTCTTATTTTCTTGAGACGGAATCTTGGGGATCTATTTTGGTATTGGCTAGGGTTCATTGAGGTTATTTTCTCACCTGCACCGGTTAAGTATCATGCACCAACATGATGATGTGATAGTCCTAGAGATTGTTCGGGTTCAATTTTATAGCAGTGTTCCGAGAAATAACATTTTTAAAATCCCAATATTTGTGGATCCTCCATCATGGATGGATAATATTGTTTATCCTGCTGTAATATTATCTCCACGCAAGTTTCAGATTTAACTGTAGAAAATAAGATAAGATAAGATAAGATAAGATAAGCCTTTAATTGTCCCACAGCTGGGAAATTTTCAGCGTTACAACAGCCAGAAAAAAAGTGTCATATATAGAAATACAATAATAAAATATAATAAAATACAATAAAAATAAATAGAAAAATAGTCCTGTACACAGTAAAGACAGTAATAATAATAGTGTGACTGAGTGCATTTGTAAGTATGAACAATAGATAAGATAAAAATATTGCACATATATAATATACATGTACATGAAAATATTACACAGCAACAGATGAAGTAAATAACATCATGAATAAAAAATATGTATTAAGATAATGCACAGCAGCAGCTGAAGTAAAGTAGTGAACAGTCTGCTTATTGACAGTCAATGTAGATTACCGGGAGTTGTACTGATTATAGAGTCTGACAGCAGCAGGCAGGAAGGACCTACGGTACCTCTCCTTCAGACACCGCAGGTGGAGCAGCCGGTGGCTGAAGGAGCTGCCCAGTTCTGAAAAAGTGAGAGATGTAGGGGTGGGAAGTGTCTCTCCAGTAGTGATGATAGGGCCTTACCATTCTCCTGCCTCCCACCCACTCCACTGGGTCCAGGAGGGCATCCAGGACAGAGCTGGCTTCTAATACGCCTCATATCCCATCAATGCTTGTTATTAATTCAACTTCTTCCCGTAGTTGTGTGCTTTCTCTCTCTCTCTCTCTCTCTCTCCCCTTCTGTTGCTTTCTGCAGGTGTTTCTGCCTCCGGAGCTGTTGAGTCTGGGTCTGTGGTTGCTGCCGCCTGCTGCCCCCGTGCTCCTGCTCTGCACCCGCTGCTGCTGTTGGTGTTGCTGTTATGGTGTTGCTCTTAGTGTTGTTTCTGTTGGTGTTAACATCAATACCATTACCATATCTATTGCCTTACATCCCTATGTGGAACTGTATTGTGCTGCTGTATGTTCTCTTTCCTCCTGCTCTCTCTCTCCCGCTCCCCCCCTCCCCCTTCAACCCAACCGGTCGAGGCAGATGACCGCCCACCTTGAGCCTGGTTCTGCTCAAGGTTTCTACCTGTTAAAAGGGAGTTTTTCCTTGCCACTGTCGCATAGTGCTTACATTGATGTAATACAGATCAAATGTTAAAAAGGGTAACATTGATAAATATGTGTTTAAAATGTATCACCATAAATAATGGTTTGTAAAAATGTAAGGTTCTTTATGTAAGGTTGTATTTGTTGTAGAGTACAACAGATCACATGACCAAAGTTTAGTTAAGAGCATAACAGTTGCATTATGGGTAAGAGACAGTATGGAGGCAGAAGAAAGACGTGTGGCTTCCAAATAACCTATTCTGCATGTAGTCCAAGAGGCGCACACAGTAATTGTGTTTATTTGGTTTACATTTGAATAATATTTGTTGATATCCATTTTTTATGGACAATGTGATACGTTTTTTAGGGATTATATTTGATTTTATCATTTTTCTGTTGTGTTAACGTGTCTGGTACTGTTAGCTAATTTGAGAGACTTCAAAATGGTGCAGAGATGTATATTTAAAATGTTTGTCTATTTTTTTGTAGTTTTCACGGTGTTTGATGGAGAAACAGAGAAAGAGAGAAAATAAATCTTCAAAGACATCTGTATGAAGCGTGGCCGTTATTTCACTGGATGAGTGCAGCTACAGTGAAAACGTAACGCCTATATGACCGAGAGCTCGACTAAAGAACGGCGCGAGCAACGGGATCAAGAGAGTAAGAAGCACGGTGAAACGTACTGCCAACAAGGCAGAGAGGAGGAAGTGCAATCGCTGGGACAGCGTGAGGCCGGAGAAGACATTAGAGAAAAGACTTGCCGATTCACGGAGGCGGGGAGTGTTGGCTTCTGGCACCATCAGGTTGAGAATACCATGATCTCACCACTAGAGGGCAGCGTTTACTAGGGAAGGCTACAGTTCTGCAAATATCCTTTCTTCAGGTTTCAGCGTGCAATGACTGTTGAGTTTCAGATGTCTTCAGGCAGAAGAGTGCGACCTTGCAGACAGCATTAAGGTTGACTGTGCTACTTCTACAACCTTATGGACAGTTGTAATGTTCAAAGAAAAAAAAAAGAAAAAAAGAGAATTTACTTGTTAAATACTGGTTTATTGAGAAGTAATTTATCAGTATAGCCTAAATGTGCTTGCTTTACTAGTGACATTGTGTGTACACTCTATTGGTGTTTGATCTGAAAGTTCAAATGCATAATCAAAGTGAGTACCTTAAGGGGTTTATTTGAGTACAGAGTCACTAAGTATTAGTACTAGGATTGCAGTGACAATTACCTCGTTGAAGAGCTTATGTATGTTGGGTAATAACTTGTTGTCTTTCTAAAACATGTGCAATGTCAGTTCATGAAGAAAATTCACAAGGTGGTGAATTTAGTTAACCAATTGAGTCACTTCAGGAAGAATTTGCTAAGTGAGCAACTAGAACTACAAACTGATGATGTTGAAAGGGAGAGATTAGAGTCACTCATAGGTGATATTCATGCCAAAATAGAAATATACAAAATAACAATGATGGAGCCTACCTCCACCACTTCAAAGAGAGTTGAACCCAGGAAGTCTTCACGGGAGAAAAAGTTAACCCCCAAAATGCTGGAGCTGAAGGAACAAGAGGCTTCTCAGAGGGAGAGCAAATTCACCGGACTATATGAAAACTGGAAAGAACAAGTTAGAGCTACACGTACCAAACCTAAGGAAGAGTGCTCTGACCAAGACTTGTGTGACATGATGGATGCTGTTGAAGGTCTAGAGACACAAGTGAGAGAAGCGTATGGAAATATACGATCTCCGTCTGCACCTTCTACTGAGATTAGAAGAAAGATGGATTCCTGCACAGCAGTAACAAGAGATTTGATGGGGCTAATGAAAGTACGCATGAGTGAACACAAGACTTCGTATGATGCTTGACAGAGAGTATGCTCAGTCAATATTTGGGACTACAACCTCCAAATCAACGGTTCGTAGCTACCACTCAGACTGTTCATCAGAACAGCAAGGCATTACTGCAAAAATAGCGGAGTGTGCAGCACAGTTGGCTGCAAAGAGGGCCGAAATGGAGATGGAGGAGGCAATAGCTGCACAAAGGCAAGAACTTAAGAGACTAGAAAATCAGAGAGATCTTCAAGTAATAGCTGCTAAGCTTAAGGCTTACTCTGAAGCTGACTCAGGTGAGGCTTGTGACGAAAGTAGAACAGCACACAGTGAGGTGGCCAATTGTCCTCCAGTACCTTATAAAGAAATTTAAAGAGAACAAACATGCAAGAACAATATCAATGAACAAACAAACAATACTAACAATGAAGCATCATTAGTACAAGCCCTACATGACACAATGGTTCTTACCAGACTTCCTGCACCCGAGCCCTCAGTCTTCTCAGGGGATCCACTTAAGTTCTTAGAGTGGAGCACAAGTTTCAAGGCCTTGATCGAACGGCGATGCGCAAATCCAGCTGACAGGTTGTTCTACCTACAAAATACATAAGTGGTGAGGCACGATCTGTATTGGAAAGAAACTTCTTCAGAAAGGACGACAAAGCCTACGACCAAGCATGGGAGGCATTGAATGCTCGATATGGTCACCCTTTTGTAATTCAGCGCGCATTTAAAGAAAAACTGAACAACTGGCTATGATTGGTGCAAAGGAATCCGTTAAACTGAGACAGTTCAGTGACTTTCTGACAGCTTGCAGCAATGCTATGTCATATGTCAAAGGGCTTCAAGTGTTAAATGATTGCAAAGAGAACCAAAGGATGCTTCAAAAACTCCCTGATTGGGTGACCTCTCGCTGGAATTGGCGTGTCACAAAGCAGTTGCGAGACACAGAGGAATATCCTAATTTCAAGGAGTTTGCTGATATCATGGCACAAGAAGCAGAAATTGCATGCAACCCTATAACATCCTTTCAAGCCTTGAAGTCTACTGAGGAGAGGCTATTTAGAGATTTAAAGCACCCAAAGGCAAATGCGTTCACCACAAATGTTGAAGCATCAGATGTATCAAGCACAGTGATGAAAACACACGGGGCTGTGGAGAACAGCTCAAAGGATTCAAACAGATCCAAGAAAGTAAACACTTCATCTCCAAACCTAGTTACATGCATGTACTGTGGAGAAAGTCACTCCATCCACAAATGTCAAAGGTTTGCCAATAAACCTGTGGAGGACAAAAGAAGGTTCATATATAACAACAATCTATGTTTTGGTTGTCTTAAGAGAGGACACAATTCAAAGGACTGCAAAAATAAAGCAACGTGCAGCATATGTAAAAAACATCATCCAACGCCACTTCATGAAGACCGTCCCTCTCCGCTGCAGACGTGACTTCTGCATGAGCTAAGCAAGTGGAAGAAAACACCTCTTCTCTTTCATGCTGTGTGAACAAAGGCGATGGTGGGAGCACATCCATGATAGTACCTGTATGGATCTCTTCAACAACCAATCCTGAAACAGAGACCTTAGTGTATGCCTTACTGGATACACAGAGTAGCAACACCTTTGTAGACCAAGAGGTATGTAAGAAGATGGGAGCAAGTTTAGAGCCAGTAAAGTTAAAGCTTACCACTATGATGGAAAGGGATTCCATTGTTCAGAGTGAAAGAGTTAGTGGGCTTAGAGTTAGAGGGTTTTTCTCACAATGCTTTATCAACTTGCCACCCGCCTACACCAGAGAGTTCATTCCACTTGAACATTCCCACATTCCTATGCCTGAAACCGCCAAAAGGTGGAAACATCTGAACAGAATAGCACAGGAAATACCAGAACTGATGGAGTGTGAGGTTGGACGGCAGCTCACCGTGGGCCGTAAAGTCAACAGAAGTGCCATCGTGTATCTGTCAAGGAACTTCCACCTTTGACACCAGCCACTGTCATCAGAGTACTAGAATCGGACTTCAAAGATTAAAATCAAGGGGAAAAGAGCATATCACAAGATAACATACAGTTCATGCAGTTACTGAATAAAAGAACACACCAAAATGCAGATGGGCACCTGGAAATGCCCCTCCCCTTTAAGACACGTCCACAACTGCCAGAAAACAAGCGGCTGGCTCTAGTGAGGCTGAAGCACCTGAAAGGGAAACTTGAAAAAAATCCCAAATTCAAGGATGACTACGTTAAATTTATGCAAGGTGTCTTTAAGGATGGTGATGCAGAGAGAGCGGAATATCAACCCAAAGAAGGAAACGTGTGGTATATTCCTCACCAAGGTATCTATCACCCTAGAAAGCCAGAGAAAATTAGGGTTGTGTTCGACTGCTCTTACAAGTATGAGGGTACAGCTCTGAACGATCACTTACTAACAGGACCTGATCTCACAAATGGGCTGACAGGAGTACTCTGCCGATTTCGCAAACACCCAATAGCAGTAACCTGTGATGTAGAAAAAATGTTCCACAGGAGATTACTTACGGTTTCTTTGGGAGGATGGCGATACGAATTCAGAGGCAAACGAATATCGCATGAAGGTCCATCTTTTTGGAGCAGCATCTTCTCCTGGCTGCGCGAATTATGGGATGAAGTATCTTGCCAGGAAAAATGAAAGGGAATATCCCTTAGCAGCCAACTTCATCAGAAAGAATTTCTATGTTGATGATGGCCTTGTCAGTGTAGAATCTGTGGACAAGTGAAATCCCATCACTAATCCACAACAGTAAAAGGGTAAAAAGGAAATCCCCAATATATTTTTATGTCACCTCTTTTATTTTTTTATTCAAAGATTTCTTTATCATATCTCGTCTCATCTGTAATGTTTCATGATGACTTCTTCACCTCTTCACTTTCTTTCCTTCTTTCCTTCACTTCTAAGAGACTTCCTGATAGAAGACAAGTGGTGGTGAGGGAGACGAGACAAACAGGAGGAAACACACATGGGAACATACATGAACTGAGGAAGAACATGCAAACTCCACACAGACAGAACCAGGACTGACAGCCACAGTCCTCTACCAATCTTCTGTGTTGAGAATCACTGGCCTCAGAAGCATGTGTTGACTTTCAATATTTATATAAATAAATGTTTGAAATTCCTGTGGCTACTGTGAATATGAATGCTTTGTAAAATGAACAACTGCCATGGATGTAGTAGTTTCCAAGATATTGTGCTATAGCTCTCCCATCTGTTAAACTGAAAAACTACATATTACAACTGGGGTTTGTAGCACTACTGTTTTAAGTTGAAGCAGCAGCAGAAAACAGGCAAAGGAACTTGTGAGCTAACATAAAGTATAAAACAAACTTAAAAGTAGTGCTTCAGTATCTCTTTTATGGTGCTAGTTTTCATGTCTGTTACTTTTTACTTATCTGTTGATATTCATGCACCTTTGCCATTAATACGTCCATACTTACATACTGAGTTAGGTAACATTTTGAATGAATTTGACCTGAGATGGAATAGGTTTATTGCTACTTTGGCTTAGCAGATCTGAATATTACTTCCAGCATGGTGGCGTGTTGTCCTTCCAGCATGTATAACAATAAATCAGTTAAAGGGATCCTATTCACTATATTCACATGGCGGCCATGTTCCTCTGACGTCACACTGAGGGTGGGTATCAGCATAATGAGTAACCATAGCAACAGCCATAAATAAAAATCTGAATATCTTATTTACAACACTGAGTGTAGTCCTTCAGTGCCAGACCACATGGCGACTGTAACACACAAGCTGCAAGAAGTACACTGCCCCTCTGGACTTACTGATGCTTTGTATCACATGCGATCATCTCACATCCCATTCGCTGTTCAACTCACTACTTCAGGCTTCGGCTAACAGTACATATCATTTGTTCGTGAAAATCTTGATATTGGTTTGGAGACAATGACATAGCTGGATAGCTAGATATTCTTGTTGTTAAACATATTGTCAAATTATATTTACTATTTACTATCAACCGTACGCAATGTTATTGACTTTGAATCTTGCTAGCATAACGTTAGCTTTATGGCTCATAGCTGAGAGGACTAGAAATATCTCCCGTTGCCAAGTTGTATCTAAGGTTCGTATTATTTACTTGAGTAGTGTAACAATGTTTCTATTGCATAAGAACCTTATTATAATAATAATTATTATTATTATTATTATTATGAGCACTTTTCAAAATCCATGTTACAAAGTGCTTCACAAAGGCAGCAAAATAAAACAGACAAGTCATAAAATCATCAGTTTAAAAAAACAAAACAGATACCAATACAGTAGAATAGGTAAAGAAAAACGTAAAATTAACAGCAATAAAAGGCACTTAAAAGAATATTAAAACTAATAAAACTAAGTAAAGTAAAATCTAAATTAAAAAAACTAAAATAAGTAAAATCAGGAAAAGCTCTCCAATAAAAGTATGTTTTAAGAAGGGACTTGGAGGAGATCACTGACTCAGCCGACCAGACTTCCTTGGGAAGATTGTTCCAGAGCCTCGGGGCCCTAACTGCAAACGTCTGTCCCCTTTAGTTTTTAGCTGGGCCTCTGAAACAGACAAAAGACCTGGAAGCTGGTTCCACAGGAGAGGAGCTTGATAGCTGAAGGCTCTGGCTCCCATTCTACTTTTGGAGACTCTAGGAACCACAAGGAACCCTGCATTCTGGGAGCGCAGTGCTCTAGTGGGGTAATAGGGTACTATGAGCTCTTTAAGATATGATGGTGCCTGACCATTTAGGGCTCTAAAGGTGAGGAGAAGGATTTTAAATTCTATTCTGGATTTTACAGGGAGCCAGTGTAGAGAAGCTAATATGGGAGAAACATGATCTCTTTTTCTGGTTCTTGCTGGAGAGTCTTAAGGGATTTATTGGGGCAGCCTGATAATAGAGAGTTTCAATAATCCAGCCTAGACATAACAAATGCATGGACCAGTTTTTCTGCATCTTTTTGAGACAGGATGTGCCTGATTTTTGCAATGTTACGTAAGTGAAAAAATGCAGTTCTTGAAGTTTGTTTTAATATTGCCTAAAGGAAGCATATATAAGGTAAATAGAATTGGTCCAAGCACAGAACCTTGTGGAACTCCGTGACTAACTTTGGCGTGCATAGAGGATTCATCATTAACATGTACAAACTGATATCGATCTGATAAATAGGATTTAAACCAGCTTAGTGCGGTGCCTTTAATGCCAATTAAATGTTCTAGTCTCTGTAATAGAATGTGATGGTCAATGGTATCGAATGCAGCACTAAGATCTAGTAAGACAAGTACAGAGACAAGTCCTTTGTCTGATGCGATTAGAAGGTCATTTGTAACTTTCACCAGTGCTGTCTCAGTGCTATGATGCACTCTAAATCCTGACTGAAAATCCTCAAACATGGTATTGTTATAATTTGACAAAACCCCTGGATCAAGAGTGGGCTTTTTAAGAAGAGGTTTAATTACAGCTACTTTAAAGGACTGTGGCACATAGCCTTTTAATAAGGACAGATTGATCATATCTAGTCAAGAAGTGCTAACTAAGGGTAACTAAACATTTGACACACCGAGCAAGAGAGAGAAGGAGTGGGGGAGAGAGATGCCATCGCTAACTGAGCTTAAAGCTAAACTACAGTAGCAAGCAACTAAATAGCGTGTAAACAACCGTGGGATTAGTGGAAAGTCGCTAACAGGAGAGAGCTATGAATGCTTAAACAGAACTAGTGTACACTCAAATGTATAGCAGGTAATTAGCCGCTATAGTGAAGAAAATAACAAAATTAACTGGGTTTAGCTAGAGCAGCAAAATTTGCTACCAGTAACACAGAAGTACCGGCAACCGAAAAATAAGACAATAGGTTTACCTCAGCACGTCAGCACGTCCAACCCACCCGCACGTCAAACCCTCAGGTGTTAACAGGGAAACTGAGTTATGGCTTGTAAAAAAACTTTAGATTTTGATTGCAAAATGCATGAAAATATGGTCTTAATTTTTTTTTCTTTGGCAAGTGACAATGGTATAAGCAGGATAATGCCCTTCCATGTGTCCATTATCAGGAATTAATGGATGACGGGGAGGCCAGAACTGTCCAACTCTCATGGGATAATGCCCCTCATCGGGCACTAGCCCTTACGTGGTGATTTTGACAAACCTTTTAAAGTCAGTGTAAAGCAATAATAAATACGTGTTCTGAGTTTATCAAACCACAGAAAAATGTGTTATCAACCACCCAGCCAAATTTCAATTATTAAAAAAATCGACAAGTATATAAAATTAGGTTTCAAAATCGTGAAAAAATAAGCAGCATTCTCTGCGCTGAAACGATGGGGCGTGTCCACTGAAGGTGCTGGTAGATAACTTTACTGTACCGCTAAGCTGAAGAACGAGTGAGAGCCGCTGCTCAGCGACAGACTCTCATTCAGTGTGCTAACACAGTAGCTAGTCTTTTCACGTGTCTTCAGCTAAATATTTTCTAACATGTATAATGTGTTTAGAAACATATCTCTGAATTTCTTTTCACATACTTTAAGATACAGGAGGGCAAAGGGGAATCTAGCATCTAGTTTGCTTTTTCTCACGTAAGTTTAAGTTTACCAGCTAAATTATTCTGTTGTTGAGAAGGAGACACTGGCTTTGATCTGGGCACTGACGTTTTTTGAAGTGTATGTTGGACCATCATTGCCAGTTACCATTGACTTTCCTGTGAAGTATGCAGAATGGTAACCAGAGACTTATGCATTGGTGACTATTTGTGCGACTGGACATTAGCCAGAAGTAGGCTGGGTAGTGGTATAGACTTAAGATCAATTCAGTTTCAATTCAGTTTTATTTATATAGTGCCATATCATAACAAAGTTATCTCAGGGCACTTAGTCCAAGTGCCAAGCCCAAGTCCAAGCTGGGTTAGTTTAGCTCCTAGGAAAAAAAATATCGCCTGTGGCCTACCTGCCCATAGACTACTTTCAAGGTGAGAGAATAGTTGTCCAAATTTCATGAGTGGATGGACTAAGGAATAAGGAATAGTAGTTGTCTCACCCTGTAGTCTGTGGGCCAGTATTTATTGCTTGATTGATTGAAAATCTGCACCTCTTCTGTCTCTTCTGTTAATGTTAAAGGTTAACTACACCCTCAGATTCTGCTAGAACCCTCTCTCCCAGCATATTTTAAAAAATATAGTCACAGAGGAGTGACTATAGGAAGCGTGGACTCGTGGCTATGTAGTGTGTGGGCCAGGGGATATAGGGAGACTGACTGATACTGATTAGAGTATCAGCCAGTCTCTTTTTCATAGAAATTTCATGACATAGATAAGTCCCAACCAGTTGACTCTATGTCAGCATTGATGTTGCAAAGTTCAGGGCTAATTTAAAACAGTAGATGGCGTGTTGAGCCATTTTCAACCCATGAAATGCTGATTTTTTATAAATGTGGTAAGAAATATCAATATTAACACCAGCATGATTTGATGAGGTTCATCACAGTACAGTCATATCATTTAGTTTACAGCTCAAAAAGTTTAAGTTTAAGTGTGCAGTACCTCTTTAATTTCATAATGATCCCTACTCCCTGAAGTCAAGCAGCAGAAGTTAAGTGACAATGTGCAAATACTATTGGCCCATTTTGGGGTGAACAAATATGCAAGAGTAGTCTTACATATCCCTGTTTATAACACAGGGTGTTTATCCTTTGTTTGGACGGGCCACTTTAAAAAAGAAATTGGGGGCATAAATTAAGAATATACCCACTTCTCCAGGCACCACTGCTTTCTCCCTCCTGGAAGGCTGGTGCCTTGTTTGGTTTAGTATGATTGTGTTTAGTTTATCCTTTGTTCCTGTTACCAGTAGTTTTAGGTTCTTGCTTACAGTTTCATAGCATCCAACACTCACACTTCACCTCTGACTTCATACACCTACGTATGTTGAGTTACCTTTAATAAATGACTTGTTTACTTAAATGGTTACTGTGTGGCCCTCCCTTCTTTGTTATGCTCCTGAACAAGACAAGGATAACATGCAATCCAGTACAACAAATAAATTCTACCTTTACAAAGCATATCATATTCAATTTTGTTGATACAGTGTCAGAGACGTGTTTCAGTGTTGTATTGGATTGCATACACTTAAGTGTGTATTGTTTTGTCCTGACCCAATTTATGTAAAGGAGTGTGACGTGATCATGTAAAACATGATGTGATTGGCCGGGAGAAACCATGTAGCTGGGTGATGTGCTTTATTGTATGCCCTGAAGTTTGCCTCACAGGCAAGATTTCCCTCCACACCGCGTCTGCCCCCATCACGTTCTACCGTTCAAATACTTAAGGCTAGCTCGTGAATGGGGCGAAAATTTGTACGGAGGCTAAAGAGAGGGTCTGCCTATAAGGTACGCTCAGGGCGGAAATGTCTCTCTGGGAACCAAGCAGCTGAATCGAACAACACCTATTTAGCTCAAAGCGGAAGTTCAGAGTGACCTGATAGCGGAGTTGAATGCATACAAGAGGTACATGAGACACCGCTACTTAATATCATTCTTTGCCATTAAAGCAGGCAACACTGTGAATTCAGGACGTCAACTAAAGGTAAGTCTCTGGTATGTGAAAAAAACAGAGGAAAGGTGTGGCTCTTTAGCTAGGCCTACTGAACTTCCCCTGTATGTTGTCATCACTGCTTCGACATTGACATTTTGCGTGCCTCATGATTTTAGCTAGCTAAACATCAAGCCGATGTGTTGTTGGAGGCCGAATTATTGAATTGAATTATATTGACATTATTGTAGTTGTTTTCCCATGTTGGCTTGCGGTTAATGTTAAAATCTGTACTTACGTTACACATTGTCCAGTTTTGAGGAAATATTATTTACTGTACGCATCCGTTAGCTACGTTTTTGAAGACAGTCGTTCTCTGAACAGAAATCATGACATGGCGTTAGTCAGTGTAAGACATAGCGGACATGTAGACAAAACTCCCCAACTTGTTGAGTAGTCGGCAACAGTTACATTCCTCAGCTGTTGGAGTGCCAGGCTGCATACCCAGACTGGCTGCTATCATGACAGTAACTACATGGGATGTCTTTGTGAGGTCATTTAAATCTTTACGCCTCTATTTGTTTTGACCTCCAAACATACTCCATTATCTCCTGTTGTGAACTAGCCCGTCTGGGGACTGTCACATTCACTGCGCCAGTTATTTTTCATGTCAGTCACTGTACATGAGATATAATACAAAGAACTGAGAAGCACTGCGAACAGTCAATAAACCGTGAAAATACTGAATGAAACTGAATATGTTGAATAAGTGGAACACTCTGTGCTGTTGTGTATTGCCTCTGTAAACTCTGTGTGGGTACTTTAATGACATGTTTGTTGTGAATTAGCCTTCACTTTATTGCTAGATATTAAAACTGCACCAATCACTATTTTTATACGAACAATGGATCAAATGGCTGTAAAGTAAAATGTGTTGCTCCTAATGACATAGTGATAGAGATTATCACTAACTCTGCAGCTCCCCTTACCTCTACAGAGCTTTTAAGCTCATCGTTCTGGTTTTATAGCTCTCATCAGCGGCAAGCATTGGTTTTCAGTGAAAAAGCTCTGATAAAGCCACTGCACATTAACACCTCAGCACCAAACAGCAGGGAGACAAAGTTAGCAACTAGCTGGTAGTGGAGCATTTAGCAGCAAAAGGGACAGATATTTTTCTCAGCAGTTGGTGGAGACAATAACAGAGGTAAAAGGAGAGTGAATATTGGGCTCCACTTCCTGCTAGAGCTTTCAACTGTCTTTAATAGCCTTCATCAGAGGATGGAGTTTGCCAAACAAGCAACTGTTTGCTAGCATACTAGGCAAGTCTACTTTATTTATTGTATGTGTCTGACTTTCATTCTGTTGAAGATTTCTCCCCACAAGTGGCTTGTTTACTTATTACTTGATCACATAGTTCCTCATTTGAATCAGGAAACTTTAAAACTTTAGACTATATTTTATGTAGGTAAAGTTTTTACTTAACTCTGATTCATTAGGCAGTTAAGCATATGTATTTAAATGAAAAAGAAAAGTTAAAACGTGTTTTTATTTCCCCAAACCTAATGCATGAGAGAAACATGGTGTAAACTTTGGCCGCCAATCAAAAATGGATCTCACTCTGTCTGATCTCGCAATGTGACTGCTGCTTCAATCCACATCTACAACCCAACTAATTAGAATAACCCTGGCCAATGCCGATAGGGGCAAGTGCCCATAGACAGATACAAATTGGCATGTATAGATCAATGCTTAAATCTATATTTGAGTACTAAAGAGGTGTATGTGTGTACATATCGGGATGTGCAGGTGTTTTGTCATAGACCCTCCTCTCTGTCATCTGGTTTATCTGAATCACTTCTCTCTTGTTCCTGTAGATGGGAGATGCCCAGTGAGACCTCGGTCTGTGTCCAACGTTCTACTGTGTGCCACCATGATGGCCAATCGCTGCACATTGTTGCCAGAAGTTTTGCCCAACCATGTGAGCTTCCAGCCTGAGCTGGACTCTGAGTCCATGTGTGGGTTCTCTGATGAGCCCCCTCTCCCAGGTAAAACCATGGAGGAGTGCAGCGTGTCAACCAGTGAGCCGCCTCATTATTACACACAAGTGTCGACCAAGCTGGATGGTCAACTGATGGCTCCAGGGTTGGACGCATACACCAAACAGTGGTAGGTCATGGAACTACACTGCATCACACTAGCTCCAACTCCTCCCACTTGAAGACAATAGGTTCATTCGAGATGAGCCAGGCCTTCATAGAATCGCCACACAATGCATGCTGGTTAGATTTGTGTCCGACTAGTCCCGACTTGCTCTGACGTCATGCACACGTGGGCAACGATAACCTCACAAGATCGAGGAGGGAGCAGTTTTTAGAGCCAGGCGCCGCAGTTGCTCTCCACTGAGCAAGACCCAGGGCATAATGGGAAACGCCTGGCTGTCGCCTGATCAAAGAGCTGATTGGCTCTTAGTTTTGACCACAAACACCACGTTTTGTAGAAAATCCTAATTTTCTGTGTAATTGTAATATTTAACGCAGGGTTGTAGGCTGTATGTTGTGCAGTGAAGGTTTAATCTGTGAACAAACATATCTTGTGTGGTTGACAATAATAATAATAATAATAAAGGTTATTTCAGCCATAACTATCCAAACATGGTGTGAAAACGGCAGGTGGCCTACCGGTGGATTTAACAGGATAAATATTTCTGTGACTTCCTGTATATTCTTTGAAGGCTGCTGGAAACTGTCTGACTTGACTGCTGCCGTTTGTCACCGCCCCCTGCTGCTGCCGCCTGATCTCGTCCACTTTTCAGACGAGGCGCAGTTCATCTCGAACAAGCCTAATAACAGAAGCCATGAGGCCCATTTGTTATGGATTGTGTTTATTTCAGTGAAATAATCATGTGAGAAGCAGTTCAATAGAAAGTTCACTACAAAAATGAGCAAAACTGTCAGTGACAGTGACTGACAGTGAAACTGAGTGACAGAGGTTATAATTGTGCACTATTAGCAAACATGCAAATAAATAAGCACAGAATAGATTTTTGTTTGCTCATATTAAATTATTCTTCACGTCATAATAATTTCTTGTAACTCGCATGCATGCAAAAAAGATTTTTCTGTGCTCTAAACGTCCCATTGCGCGTCAGGATTGATTGAGACAAAACTGAAAAGTCATAGGGATGTTTTAACTGGTTAAGAGTTTCATAGTACTGTATCAGCATGCAGAGGGTGTTTGATTTCAGATACATGATTTCAGATACTTTACAATTCAACATTTATGTGAAATCAGTGGTAGTTTCATAAATATTTTTTACAAGTATCTATACAACCATCCATGTCTAATTTCTACATCCCACTCCAGTAGCCCATGTTGATCAACATTTTATTTTACATTCTCTGACACAAACCAACCCAATCAACCAAATGGACTGTGGACATAATGAGTGAGATCATTCATGAAACCTAATGTTGATGGAGTCAACCCCACTCCTTCTATTAGCTTAGGAGTTCTCTCTGTTCTTTAGTAAACGCTTGTGAAAAGGTCTTCAGAGGGAACTCCTCAGAACTTTTAGTGGCATTTAGGAGGAGTTCTACTAGTAGAATTTGTGAATACAGCCCCTGACCAGTTTTCATGTCATGGAGATCTTTGAGATGGAAGGCTTGACTCCTCCCAGTTGCTAGACTTTCTGATGAACATGCATCTGCTTTCGTCTTGAACAAAAGATGATTAGATGGTATATAAACCATAAATTACATATTCACAAGGTAATGAAACCAAAACAAACAAATTAAAGTATCTTCCCTCGTTCTTTCTATACTCAGTGCTGTGCCAGAGAACCCCATGTGTCGTATCTGTCATGACAGCGGAGCCCAGGAGGAGCTGCTGTCCCCCTGTGAATGCTCCGGGACCCTGGCCACCATCCACCGCAGCTGTTTGGAACACTGGCTGTCTGCCTCAGGAACCAGCTTCTGTGAGCTCTGCCATTACCAGTTTACTGTGCAGAGGAAGTCCAGGTCGCTGCTCGAGGTACAGCATGGTCAGGGAAGCTACAGTATGAGAAGGATTCAGTTCATTGATTCATTGCATCCCATTTGATCTAGAACCTGACTGTGCTTTAATTGTTGTTGGTGGTCTAGTGGCTGCAGAACCCAAGTCTTCGTCAGGAGAAGCGCACCCTGTTTGGTGACATGGTGTGTTTCCTTCTCATCACCCCTCTGGCCACAGTCTCCGGCTGGCTCTGCCTTCGTGGTGCCATAGATCACCTTCACTTCTCCAGCCGACTGGAGGCTGTGGGGCTCATTGCACTAACTGTTGCCCTCTTCACCATTTACCTCTTCTGGACCCTGGTTAGTATGCTGAGGCATGTGGGTATGGATGGCATGGATGTTATGCAATGTTTATTAAACATAAGTTATACTTCCATCCGCCTGCCCAGGTATATTTTGACCCATTTTGACAATGGCAGGGTTCATAAAGACAGTTTGATAAGATAAGATAAGCCTTTAATTGTCCCACAGCGGGGAAATTTGAAAAATTGGAAATCATCCAGTTTGATCTGATCTGGTCAACTCTCCAGAAAAGCAGCAATTTTCTACTTCCTTAGTCTGTATGGTGTGTCACTTGTGTTCAACAGGTGTCATCAAATGATGCGACAATACACGTTGTGGTCAGTGTGTGTTGCACTAAAAGAGGCACATAGCTAAGCAGCGACAACAAGCACATGAAATATTCTATCCTAAAACACAGGGCCCTACATTTCCCATAATGCAACCAATACAAGCGTGTTTTTGTCACAACCTCCTTGCATGGTAAACGCCTACATCTTTCAAACTCCACACCTCCAGTCTGTAGTGCAGGCTTTCTGTTTTACAGTATATGTGTAGTCTCCACAAGCTGAAATATTTTCTCAGAACACTCCTCCAGAGCCACAGAAGACATTATATACAGTAGTTGTTGTCACAGACTAACCATGACCATTAAACTGATCTTTATATGTAAAATAGTGCTGTGCCCCTTTTTTAATATTGTATATCAATTTTACCAGTGACATTAATTTCAGTTGAATAGTTCAGTGAAAATGTATTTTTAGGTGAAATCCTAATGTCCATTCTGTCTTCCCCAGGTGTCTCTCAGGTATCACTGTCGACTGTACAATGAGTGGCGGGAGTCCAATCGGAGAGTAGTCCTCTTCCTTCCCAGGTCACACAGTGAAGCGTCAGCACTGCACTCCTCACAAGGCTCACAGCGAGGGAAGCAGCCGTCCAAAGAGTCGATAGTCTGAGCACAGAGCCAGCTCCAAGACAAGCTCTCAGCAGGGGATGGACTGTTCATCTTCTCCTCTTCCGCACTTTAAAGCACCGCTCTGAGATCTTCTGCTAGAGCTGATGTTGCATGTGTGAACTGCCACAGGTCCAGGCAGCACTTTACTCTCAAACTTGTTGTGAAGACAGTAAAGGACTGCCACGCCTAGACACAAAGATACTGTCAGCTGATGAAGCAGTCATCTTGGCTTCTGATGGGGGATGGACTGCAGTGTTTTGGTCGACCAAATGACAGAAGACTTAACACTGTGATCTAACTTGCAGCAACAGCACCACGTTCTTGATGAAAAGTCTCAGACATTTTTACACCATGATGAAGACGTTATGGGTGTAGTATTGCATCATGAAACAGTTTGACATTTTGGGAAATCTTGTTTGCTGAGTCAGGTGAGAGGTTTGTTAGTAGTTGTACTGTTGGAATCTACTTCAAACAACAAAGAAGCTGTGGACATCTCTATATTTCAGCAGCACAAAGACACGTTGCATGGATGGAACAAAGTAAATGTGATTTGATGTGAAGTTGGTCCCTGATTTTAAACTTTAATCCGTGAGGGTCATGTGCTTCAACTGAGGTCAAGCACAGCCTTAAAGTCCTCTTCTGGTACAGGTTCATGCACACTAACAGCTACAATCAATCTGATTAATGTATTAGGAAATTTTGGCACTTTTGAGTGATTGATTGATCGATCAATTGGTTTATTGGGACACACTTAAACCAAGGGCTATTTTTTTTATTCGAAACATTTTGTTTGTTTCGTGTTGATGTAGAAAAATAAAATACAATGTTCAATACAATTGAGTTGATGAGGTTCATTCATTGATTTTATGAGGGTTTTTTCAGTGGTCACTTATTTTGCATAAATCTATCATTTTCATCCATTAGCTCTCCATCACAAAACTGATGTTCCAGTCTTTCCAAAGTAAATACTACAGAGCCTGGCATGTATCATGTATTGGGGGAAAACTGCTCTTGAATTAATGACGTGCAGACGAGTTAAAAGGACATAATGTCAAACAATTGTTGACATTAACATATATTTAAGGAATGTTAAAGATAACGCAACATTGTTTAACATACAAAATCCAAAGTATATCCACATATCTCAAATTCGAAAGCACAAATTAGTGTTCTTTTCTCCATGACACCTGTCAGCGCAAGACAATGTGTTGTACTGGATGGTAAAATATGAAATTGACTAAATTTGATAGGTATTCATGTATAATAAATAATTACAGAGCAATAGATACTCAAAGAAGCTTTACACAACTAGTTGAATAAAAGATCAAAGAGAACATGCATGTCCTACTACATGATGCATGATGTTTTATTGGAAGAATGGTAACAGTTTTGCTCCATTCCAATTGTTCAAATCTATGTTCATGAAGGATAAAATCAATTTTAACATGAACCACCTTAAAGCGAGACTAAAGTTTTGAACGAAGATATAACACAATCTTTCTCTTACAAGTGAAAAGTTGAATTCATAAGCAATTAATCTCACTTTAATGTTCAATTCTATACACTCAGTTTAGCTGCTACAACCTTACTTGGTCTGGTATGACCAGTAAATTAATGGTGGACAATGTTAGTACTGCTGTGTAAATGATGTTGAGTCAGTTTGTTGACACTACTGTACTAATTATACTACGTTGTTACATTTGATTAGCCTTTTCTTGGAAACTAACAAACTGTTATGTTAACATGACATTTCCAAGACTAAATTTTTCGGAATATTTCTCAAATTTATGTAAGCCTGTGGGTTGGTAGCATTCTCCAGTCCTTCTGGCCTGTGGGTAATAAGCAGGCATTTCTTCTTGAATAATCTTTCATTTAACACCAACATGGCAAGACAACACACACCCAACAACACTCTCTCTGGGTTCACAGCAGATGCTCCATTCTACTGCTGCACATTACGTCTGTTACACTCACAACTGTCCCTTGTAAAACAATGGCAGATAGGAACTAAAATTACTCTTAGCCAAAGGTGTTGCACATATAAATATTAAGGTGATGAGCTGAGGTGATTTGGGTATCTGCTGGCGTGGATTAACGTAAAGGCTAACCTAGGCTGCTGCTCTATATGAAAAAGTGCCCTGAGATAACTTTGTTATGATATGGCACTATGTAAATAAAACTGAATTGAATAGGAAGCTTTGCAATAAATTCCTCAGGTATTGTGCCATTTTGGTAACCAATCCCAAGGATCAGAGGATCATCATTAAAAGTACAACTATATGAAAATGGCATTAAATCTGGTGAAGACCACGTTTACCCATTTGTGACTCAAAAATCAAAGGTTAGTAGTTGGACTTGACACTGAAAATATGGTCTCTGATGCCAAATGATATAAATCAGCAAATAAATGGCAAATACAGGCCTCTATACATTTGTTATCTAGCATCATTATTTTTTCCTGCTGATTTGATTGCTATGCTTTTTTATGTTTTAATAATTATTAATATATCTATGTCCTATTATGACTAATCTTGTAATGTTGGAATGATGTACGAAAAAAAGTAAAACAGAAGTACAAGAAAACAACATTTAATCAGTCAACTATGAAGTTTACAGCCATAGCATGCACAAAGTAACACACCAACACAAAAAGTACTTCAAACACTTCAAATATTAAAAGGTAAAAATACAATCAACACTTCTTAATTAGTGGTGCAATGCCTATTCAGAGTCAGCGAAGAGAAACTCATGTTTGCTACATGACAACACATTACAGCCCCTGTGTGTAGAATGTGATTATAACATCTGTCAAATTATTCTGGCACAAATCTTTATTTGGAGAAAAATTAGACGTCCTGGTAAAAGTTGGTGCAGGCTGTTGCTTTCAGTTCATTTTTTTTTTTGTAGTGTCCCTGGGTCAGATCTTTATATATACACTACTATGAGGAGTCGCTATCAAGGTATTTTAATTTTTTTTCTAAAGATACTAGAGGAATGCCATTGAACAGAGCTTTCCATATTGTGTAATTCTGACATTTTGTCCAGTCAAGGTCCAGACAGATGGAAGTAATTCATTACATTAACTCCTGCGGAGCATTTAGTGTACTTATCCTTTCAGCATTTATTTTTTCTAATCCCCCGCATTTTCTCTTTTGTTTTTATTAAATCATTCAGTAGGTTTTTAGCAAATTGAGAAACTGATCTAAACCAGCCCATGACCTAAACTAATCAAGTAACTTTAAAGGCCTAAAATATAGAATCAATAATAACAATAATAATAATATAAAATAAAATAACAAAATTCAAATCCATTTAAAAAATTACATAGCATATGACTTATTGTTTCCTTAGAGACAGCCTGTCATTGAGTTTAGCTACTTGTTGCATGGTTTAAAAAAAAAAATAAAAAGGTTCTGAACTACAAATACAAGTTTTGTTCAATAACCATGTTATTTTGGTTTTTCAGATGAAAATACATCTACCAAAAGCAGTTTTGCATTTTTATGAGAAATAAAAATTCACACATTTTATTGAAATACACTACAAAAGATAGAAAAATAGTTCTAAGTATTACAGTTGGCAGCAGACTGGCTGGGCTCAGAGGAGGTGGTAGCTGGCTGGTGCAGTGGGATCACATGATGGAGCAGCCTCTCTTGACAGGGTCTCCCTGTAGAGAAACATTCATGGGACCATTTAAAACACAATGCTATAAACGCTCTGACGCATGGCTGTTTTGGCTGTCTGGTCTAAAATAGTAAAACACTACCTTAAATTCTAGATTAACATTAAGGTTTGAGGTTTAACGGGAGATTGACATGTAAGGACATAAACTTGTTTGCCACCTTACAGTCAGATTAGAAGATAGACAGCCTCCTGTGCATCACAGCTAGGTTGGTTACTAGTTGATGTTTTCTTCAGACTGTGTGTGAGACAGTGTGTGGCTGGTAGTCTCACCTGCTGGTGGAAGAAGTCTTCAGTGGCCTCCACTCCATTATCGTCATCTTCCTCACCCTGCTCTTCTACTGCTGTGTTGTATGATGTGGTTCTCTTTGCCACCTCCTGACACACACACACACACACACCTCAGCATCAACTCCACCATCCAAAGGCTTTTTTTTTTTTCTTTTTTCCTAACACACAACTGGCACTGACAAACACTGCTCTTCAGCTTTTTTGCCAGAAAAACAAATCTGAGAATGGGCAACAAAAACAGATGTGGGTATGGTTACACACTAGCCTAGAGGTGGTGATAGAAAATCAATGCAACCAGTACATAAAGACTGAACAGTCAGGACACAGAGGGTCACCGGACAGAGTACAGGGATGGAGATGGTGGTGTGTGGTCTCACCTCTCCCTGAGGGTTGATCAGCACCACATGGACATCCTCCCCTGAACCCCAGGAGGACTGGTTCTTCCACACCAGGTCTGTGGGAGGTTTGGAGCTCACGCCAGCATCAGACGCCCAAACCTGCACACAGCAAACACAGCCACATAAGGGTTCAAAAAGTCCCAAAGTCATCCTCATATTCAACACAGTATTCACACTGAGTGACTAAGAACATACACTAACTAAAACTAACGCAAGTTCTATAACATATAAAAGCACCAAGTCCTATGGGCGAGTAATCTAACGTTCACAATATGCTAGCTAACATAAGTTCCAGTTGCATTGGCACGTTACACAAAGATATAGCTATCGCTACATAAACAAACTCAATTATCTCATTATAGATAAGTGTATATCAATGCAACAAAGTGCATTATTTTGGGACACTGGCAGAAGACAGACTGATTTAAATCGCTTTCACTTCCATTGAATGAAATCCCGTAGGCTATGACTTCGGACATTTTCAGTGGTGTAACTGGGAAACTGGGCAAGCTTGTCGTTGTAGAAATATCATAAGATCATGGTGTTTTTGCTCGCTCACCAGAGCAGCTCCAGCCTGTGAATGCTTTCCTCTTTGCCCATCTGTGGCACAGTAGCCTTCAGTGTTGAAAGGCTATTGCTTGTGACGTGTAACCAATCAGACAGTGCTGTGGGCGGGACATTGAGCGAAACTACAGAGTGGTGACTACAGACACAGAGGGGGCTGCATCAGAGCCTAAGTAGCGCATTTTAAAATTAATTCATTTTATCGGCAATTGGATTAAAAAAAAAAAAAATTACATTTCCAATAAATATAAAAATACTCCATATCAGAACCGATAATCGGTCAGGCCAAACACTGACAATCTTAACAAATACACTGTGTTTAAATTGGATCAGGTCATGTCATGGCTGATACCTGTATCAGCACCGATACCAATCCGGTGAATCAGATCAGTGCATCCCTATATCCAACATTGGCTTTTTAGGTAACGTCTCCTTATATACAAACAGAAGCCAGACATGAAATGCATAACATTGCTGGCTTCATTTATCTGTTAAAGTGATGGCTTTTGTTATTCAGACATAGATGACAGACATTCCTTATGGCTTCATTCAGGCATGACAGCACATTAACAGAAAGAGATGCATACATGTGGGATATATTTTGCCACCAAAGCCTTCATTAATGATTGTCTTGAGCGTGAGGGACGCTTCTCACAGTGAATCCACTGACACACTTTCATCATACAAATGCTATGGTCGCACCACAAGGGGAAAATAGTTTTTATAGACTGATCTGAGAAAATCAATCTCAACAACTTAAAATTGGCTCTCTCACGTTTTTTATTAAACTTACCATGACTTTCTGGCCAACCTTCAGGACATATTTGGGTGTGAACTTGTAGGTGGCTGTAGCATTTCCAATCGTCTTAATCATCTCATAACCCACCATGGCCTGGTCCTGGGACACAATCATTGACACAATAAAGAAAATCAGTCTAATAGGTTATTCCGGATCTCGACATAAAAGGATTTTCAACTGTATCTCCACATTAACATTAAGTAACTAAAAGCATGTGACATCTAACAGCCCAGGAGCTCACCTCATCTCCAATGTTGTGGAGGCAGATGAACTTGCCGTCCGTGTCGATCTCGTCGATGCAAATGGGTCCTGTGGCCGAGGCAGAGTGAGTGACGGACACTGAGCTGCTGGCTTCCTGTTCTTCCACATCAACACGCTTCCTCTTTCCCTGAGTGGTCCGCACGCTGTGGCTGCTGGATGAGGCTCGAGACACCGTGACACGAGATGAAGGACTGGGAGACAGCTTCAGTCTGGGGGAGGGAAACACCAGTAATATCCAGGTCAGTGAAGAAGCTCAGCGGGTGTGTCTGAAATGGAGTAGAAATGTAACTGATGCCATCACTACTACTACTTTCTGGGTCTTCACCTTTCTTCTTCCCCCTCCAGGAGTTTGCGGTAGGCATTGATCTCCATGTCCAGAGCCAGTTTAACATCCAAAAGCTGTTCGTACTCGTTCAGCTGTTGCTGCATCTTGGCCTGGATCTCAGCCACCTCACGGTCTTTGTCTGCCAGCAGCTTGCGGCTTGTGTCTTTCTCCTGAGTCAATGCCATCTCCAGCTCCGTTATACGATCACGCAAACCACGAGTCTGAATATAGACAAGGAGGTCAGAGTCTGAGGTGGAAGTCAACGCTTTATTATATGTAATTTAAAAGGCTTTGATACCTGCTTCAATAAAATCATTGCTTAGATGAAAGTTAAACCCAATGTGAAGCATCGCTGAATGAGATGCTGAGGGAGTTGTATTTGTTGGCTTAAGTTTTTTCTTTAACTTCTCATTTGTGTGTAAATTGTATGTCAGTCAGTCATTGAAGCAAACAATATGAACATAAAGTTGGATCCAGAGATGCGAAAATTATCCTGTGACTGTTTGTGTGAATGATGGACCCAATATTGCACAAAAGGTGGGTGTTAGACAGATTTAAGACTTGAAAACCAGATGATAGTTTGACAGTTTAGACAGAAACATAAGTGAAAACATTTTGTATGAAGCAGCACCATATTGGCCTCCCTATAAGACATTTTTGTCTGGACCAAAGCCATGCGGGGAAACATGCAAGTCTGTCCCTGACTTACTGAATCAGTGAGCGAGTGATGAAGTTACAGTATTGGCTGGTCAAATATTGAAGTTTCCACATTTAGCGTTGCTCTTCCAGACAGTCCTCAAATACGTCCACAGGGGGCAGGGTGCAGGGTCCGACATAACCGAAGGCTTGGGGCCAGTAAAAGTTTATGCTTGGTAGAAACCACTTGCAGTGTATGCTAGCTAAGCGGATGGCGGACAACCTATCATCAGGCCTGGATAACATCTGGAGAGATGGGTGAATACTGAGAGTCACCAGTGAATGGAGAAGCTTATTAACACAGCCTAACACACTGTACATAGAGCAGTCCATCACCACTTATGAAAAGAGGGTCACTCTTCTAAAGAAGAACGGAGTGGACATGGGATCCCAGTGTATCACCTATGTGGCACGTCAACAGTAAATTAAAGTTCAGAACTACTGTATATCTGCTCGTACATTATAGTGTTTAGAGCCAAAACGTGACTGTTATTGAGGGTGTCATCTCATAGCAGTCTAGCCCTATTATGAGACACTACGCTGAGGTACTAGCCATGTAGCCAGCTGCATTGAACTTGACGGCTATGGTAACTTCTGAGGTTGTTTAAAGTTAAGCTTGTTTCAGCTGCTCACTGCTCAGTGACTTTATTGAGCTGACACTAAAGCTAGCTAACGTCAGCTTTTACTGTAGCTGACTGTATAATGCCGAGTGCTGTGGGTTTTTGGCAGGCATTCATTTATTGCACAAATCTCCCAAGTACAGACAAAATAAGTCATGATGTTTCATAGTGTTCAATTTTATTCAACACAGCAGTGTTGGCTAAACAAGCGATGTGACATCCATGGGCTGTGACTGGCATCAGATGATGGTGTTGTTAGCTACTTCCTACACGCACAGAGTGCCTGGAAGGGTGCGTTTGATTTATTGTTCCCATCTTTGCCAAATTTGAGGAATATCTCCCTATCCAAGATGTTGTTTGCATCAGGCAAGAACAGATAATAATAACAACAACAACGGTAAAAAATAATGATTTAATTTTTTGGCTGCCGGGCCACTGAAAATATACAAGGGGCCAGTAAAGTAGTAGATCTACTGGCCACATGGGCCAGTGGCAAAATAAATGTTACGCTGGACACTGGATTTACTGGAATTTAAATTTAAATTGAGAGAAGGAAGCACCTGAACAGCCAGAGCAATAAATCTTTCCCTAACAGCAGGGTGGGAAATTAGCACCAGCCAAATGCTGGTAAAATATGAATGTAGCTGGTAGATTTCAGACACAAAATAATGATTTACTATTGAGTGGCTGGTGCATTTGAACATTTATCTGTCAGTGGCTGGTAGATGTTCACATTTTAAAAAGTTAATATCCCACCATGCTTAACACTTGCATTGGCTATTGGAAGATCACACGGTTAAAAAGCCAGATCAACTGATCCTTGACTTAGGCTGTTGGCTTCAGTCTGCAGCTCTTCACTTCTCTTCATACTAGAGACTCTTCTTAAACAAAATTAAGCCATGGCCAGATGCAATTGATGAATTGGCTAGATTAGAACACACTGACACCAGCAAACCACAACAAACTTCACTTTCAATTATCAAAATAATATCCTTGAACATCCGATCACTAACAGCCCGCATTGACTATATAAAAGCTCATTATGAACTCGAGTCTGCACAGCTCATTCTGTTACAGGAAACTTGGGTCCCAAACAATGTAAATCCCTCAGAACCTTATACACTAAACAGCAAACACTTCAATGGTGCAGGCCTTGGAAAAGGCATGGCAATCTATTAAAATTAGGGTTTTCCCTAAGATTAAAAGTGTTTTTTCACAGCCCCTAAGCCGAATGAATAGAAAAAAAAGTATGCTGCTATGTTTTGGTGTCATTTATGGGGCACACTGCTTCTGTCCTCTGCTCTGTGTGTTGGTTTTCACAGAGGGCGGGGCTTTCCTAACAACCCAACTACATCATCTTTAATCTCTCATTAACCTACATCATTATTAAATCATCCTACCATGTATATACTCCAACAAAAAACAGAAAAATACTTTCAACTTTACGTACTGTATGTCATGCTAGGCAACAAAACTAACAATAATTATCGCGATATCATTTTCCTCAATATAAATGCAACAAATGTTCGATATAATTAAACCACCCATACACCACAAGAGGGGGGCGCTAATGCACCTTAAACGCTAGTTGCCACCTGCCATTAAACAACAACAAGAAGAAAAATACGAACAGCCAATCCCGTCGCAGAAATAGAGGTATGTTTACAGACACAGTGGCTAACATGCTTGTAATTTGAGCGGAATAAGCAAATTGAGCGACACTGAAGAAAACGCAGTGCCCATGACCAGCTTGAAGCAGGACGAAGCCATCATCGACAAAAGAAAGGTCACTCAACTTCAGTAGTTTGGAGATATTTTGTGCCGAAGACACGCGCCAGCTAAGACAGGTGCACACCACAAACCTGTTTCATGATTTGAAACAATATCACCCATTAGAACGCGCACAAAAAAAGAAATTACAGTACAAACAAACAAACTTGGTTATACTGCACAAACATGTAATTTACAGTCTGCTTTAATGGATGTATTTCATGTTTCACTTGTACTGGACAAAAGGCAATGCTAATAGCATCTGGAAACTCTCCCAACAGGGCTAATCTGACAAAATGAGGGTGTTGGAAAAGGTGGGGTGTCTTCTAATCAGGTTAGTCTGGATTCATTTGGATTGTTCTGTTCAGGTCAGTATGACAGATTAAAGAGAGTTGGCTGTTCTAGAACAGACCTTTCCCCAACAGGTAAGTATATTAGATTCAGCATTGACATAAAGATGGTGGGTTTGGATTTCACAGCGTATTAAGAAATATAGCTGCTTAGGAAACCAATTCAAATTCTGTCAAAAAATGAAAACTTAATGAGTAAAATAAAACGTCAACCTCCTTCTGCAGTCCTGTCAGCTGGGCAGCAAGGCTCTCGATCCTCAGTGTGGACTCTGTGAGCTCCTCTCGGGCCATGTTGGCTGATGCTCCATTCATCTCAGACAACCGACGCAGGTCCTCCAGCTGGAGACAAAAACACAGATGGTTCGAAAGTCAACAACATAAACACTGTTTCCTTCTCATCACACCCTAAAAGAGGAATTGAGCAGTGTCAGTCACTTCCTGACACAGGAAGTTCAGTGTTGTTTGGTATGTTGGCTTTCTTACACACGTTACTTACAGTTTCACTTGATTGTAGAAAAAAAAAAAAAGAAAAAAAAAAAGAAATTGTTGCTTACTTGCATACTGTGTATGAAAATGATTTTAACTGGTTTGTCAACATATTACAGAAAGCATGACTGTATTTTGGCAATTACCTTTTATAATTTATTATGGTGTCAGTACTACAAACAGTTGGACTGCCTGTGTTTGTCTGATAGTTTGGGTTGCTGCTGTTACGCCCCTCCCTCTGGCCCTTGTGTTCACTGTCTCTCCCTTCCTACAGCTGACATCCACGTTGCATCATGTTCTTTTGCACCGCAGCACTTTTTCAACACAGTCCATCAAACCACAAGTTCACACATAGTCATTTAGTTATAATAAAACTTCTAATAAAATGAAATAAATATTTCATGCAGTATACTGCTCCATATCTTACCTGTCATTTACATCAGTTCACATCACACCTACTACATTATTCTCCCTGGTCTGACACCTTGGAAAACTCATTTATTGAGAAAGAGAGGCCGGTGTTATTTTTGGATGGGCTTGGAGGCTCTTTCTGCACTGCAGTCTGATGGAACCTCACACTGTAACAAAGATGGAAAACTGTAGATTTTGCCCCCTTGCATTTGCACACCCCTATATCACAGCTGCATTTCCTGCTATCTGTGTTTCCATTTTTCCAGCCTGGTGTGTCTCTTTACATGTGACTTCATGCTGAATATGGTCAAAAGTTTTGTACCTCTGTATATTCTCACACAGTGAATGAGTCGACATAACAGAAACAGGTTTCTCTTCATTACGAACAAGACTGAGAATACTGTGAGGTGAAATCTGCACTTGTGTTAAATGTTCTGCAAACCAACCAAAGACAAACTAGTAGGGATGAAAGGGTTACCGGTTTTATGATAAATCATGGTAAATTCCAGACGGTTAGTATTACCATTTCAAATTTTAATTATCATTGAAACCTTGTTTGATTACTGTGCTCCCAGTACTCGCAGTAAATATTGTCCAGCATCAAGCAAAGTAAGTCTCCCAGACGAAGGCGCAGCATGCAACGTGGGTTTGTTCTGCGTCGATGAAAACATGATGGAAGGCAGTGACAGCGCTACTGAGATTTTTCAGCCTTCTAAGAGGACTAAGTAATTAGACCAAGTGTGGTCGTATTTTGGTTTTTATAGGAGTGCTGAGGGAAACTTGAACGGAGATGGTCACCCTGTCTGCAGAACATGCAGAAAAAAAATTGCTGCGTCAGGGCGATTGCTGGGCGGCAGTGTTTACAATATATTGTTATATTCATTTGCTGCTTTCTACAGAAATTCACTATAAGGGACAGTCCCTTCACATTCCTCCTCCTGTCACAGCAGGTACAGACAGAAGATTTTTATTTCAGTCAGCTCTTTCACATGGAATGGAATATTATGTGAATGGAGAATATGTACTGAGACTGTTTGTGCATGTGTGTGTGCGTGTTCATACTTTGGCCATGTAGGTACTCTCCCTATTGTCCTTGTAGATCTTGATCTGCTCCTCATTTTCAGCCCTCATGTCAGCGAGGGCCTGAGTCAGTTTATATTCATACTCCTCCTTCCGTCCAGAGTCCACCTCCACCAGTCGGGTCTCGTACCGCTGCCGGGCCTCCTTCACTTCCTGCAGCACAACACAGCACAGTCAGCACTCAGACATTATTCACAGGTTTGATCCTGTCCTAATTGAAACAGAAAGCTCATCATGCTTTTGTTGATGTGTGTCCTTGATTTTAGACGAGCATTCCCCAAACAGTGCTCTACTCGCATTTGGGCCTAAAATTAGGTATGTGCGAACTGGAAAAATAATTTAGGAGCACAGCGTGCGAGTGAAGTTCACAACCAACTGTAACATCCCCCGTCGCCTCCCAGTGAGCCGGTCGCTCTGTGGGGCGCTCGGGCAGCTCATTATGTAAAAACAAGAGCTGGAGAGATGCGTCGTCTGCCAGTAAAACAGAAGACAACAGGGATAAGATAAGCACGGTTTGGGTTTGGCTGGCTATTTAGCTATCTCGGGTGCCTTTTGTTGAAACAAGTTCAAATTTTCATAAAGTCAATGCGCTCGTCAGTGTCACTTTTCGTGAACCGACCAATCACAGCCTGGATGGGGCGGAACATTAAAAAAAGGTTGACATGCTACAACAAACGTTCTGATTATTGACAAGTTAGTACATAGCATTACTTAGCTCAATGTAAATCTTTTTCTGCACATGGATTTAACGAAGGACAAAACCTACAAAATGATAAATGTTGGTTGTGTATTTTTTAAACTGCTGCATTGTCCAACTGGAAATAATATTATACTAGTGGTAGGTTATAGGCCTATAGTATACCATTTTATGAAATTACAATGAATATACTATATTTTTTATTTATTTCATGTTATATTATACTAATACACACATTTATACTAGGTGCTCATCCAGGTTGTGGATAATGCTTCTGCAGTGGACAGATGTAGATTTAGCCAGTGTCAATGTGCCAGTATGTGCTCCCTCTATCCAGCCTCCTCCTATGAGCACACATCCCCCTTGTTTAATTTGACATCTATTTTACTAAAGTTATTGTTATAGATATTGTTCAGTAACCTTGTTTACATAAAGTGTGGTGTATGGTGTCTCCGTCCCTGGTTCAAAAACTACAAGTCCCACATTCCACAAGCTGCAATGTGCCAATCACAGTAGAGTTTTCTGTGATGAGTGTTTTCACTCTTTCACTAGACACTAGGGTCTTCCACTTCTATAGTCCTTCACTGGTTTTCACATGATAAGTGCACGTACGCACACGCAGTATAAATATGGATGTAATACATTGTTTGTTAATAAACTCTGTGTTACTTGAACATTTTTCACTGTGCTCCTAAATTTCTTTGTGCGTTTCTTTAGGAGCACATGTACTCCTTGGGAAAAAAGTTAGCGTAGAGCCCTGCCAAAGTCTCAAAGAAGTCAAATCAGCTCAATTTCTGATGTTAAAGGACAAGTCTGGTGATATTCTATATTTCAATTACTGTCAGTGAATCTCATCTGTAGAGCCAAACCAACGATGAATGCATCCTACTAACAAGTATTTAGGGTATCCAAAGCCTGCTTACTCCTCTGTGCCATAGAGCTCCATTCTTGTGCAAAATATCTATTAAAAACACATCAGTGGGCCACACTGTTGCACTAGGTGACATGTTCCTTCATAACCATGAACACACACACTGTAATTTATTTTGACTCAAGTCCACATACACCATCCTGCTGCTCCAAACACTCACTAGAACACCAAATGTGGACAACTCCACTGTCACTTTACTTCTCTTCTGATTCTGTTTTGTCAGCTTGTACACTCTTTGTTTACTGTGTGTTCCCTGTGGGTTCACTATATTCTGTGTTCTGTTGTACTGACTTTATTTTGTGAGAACTTGAACCAAACAAGTGGGAAAAATACACGTGACAACAAAAAGAATGGAGAATTATCAAGGTAGTGTACAGCATCCTGCAGCTGCATAACTCTCAGGATTACCTGCCACAATTAGACTACTGATAAATCAGTCAGACAGCCCTCTAAGACATACAACCATTCTGCATCAGTATCATTAAGTAGTGTACAGTGCATTCAGACAGTATTCAGACCCTTTCACTCTTTTTACATTTTGCTATGTTGCAGCCTTTTGGTAAAATCATTTAAATTATTTTTTCCCTCATCAATCTACACTCAATACCCCAGAATGAAACAGGATTTTGGAAATTTTTGCAAATGTATTTGAAAGAAAAAACTAAAATATCACATCATAAATATTCAAACTCTGTACTTGAAGCACTTTTGGCAGCAATTACAGCCCTGGGTCTTCCTGGGTTTGATGCAACAAGCTTTGCACACCTGGATTTAGGGATTTTCTGTAGATCCTCTAAAGCTCTGTCAGGTTGACATCCATTTTCAGGTCTCTCCAGAGATGTTGGATTGGGTTCAGTGAATCTGAATACTTTCTGAATTCTCAGTGCCAGAATCTTGTCTACTGTGGTTTAATAAATGTCAAATTTTCACCTCCTTGTGCATGCTCTTACGGAAATCCATTTCCTCAGTCAGACTCTGGCAGCGGTTTTCCAAGTCGACGCGCAGGAGCATCTCATCTGCAAGGTGCCTCTTGGCTTGAGCAAGACCTGTATCCAGCTGACGGCACACAAAAACAACAGGAAGTGCTTTGAAAATAAGTCTAGATGAATGAAAAAGGGTTATCAAGTTTAGCAAATCCAGAGCAGCTCTCAAGACAAAAACTGGCCACACCATAAAGAACCTGACAAGCAATCACAAATAATGTTTTGTTGAAGTACAAGATTCAGAATAAAAACAGATAATATTCATATTTTTAGTAAGCACAATTGATTTATCTGAATCACTCCATTAATGTTCAAAGGAACTAGGGGTGTAACAGTACATGTATTCATCCCAAACCATTCGGTACAGGATGTTCAGTTTGGTATGCCACTTCCTTGGTTCGGTACGCCCTCTGACCTGTAACAATTACTGTCAAAATAGTCTATCCATCCATCCATCTACTAGATCACGAGTTTTGGCAGTGCACAAGTTGTTGTCTATCAGCTGTAGCATGGTAGTGGGGCTTAGCCCGGTTAGTCAAGCTCATGTAGTGTCACTGCCTCCAAATGACAAACATAAATGAGACCAGAGCTGGAGGATCCTCCTATGACATTTAGATCCACTGCATAGGAGCATTACGGTTTCCCAGTTAGTTACAGCGAAAATGGACGATTAGTGTCAAACTGTATGCCGAGATTGTTCAACTGTAGTCGGTATGTCTGTGGATACACTTCAAACATGTTGTTGTGACTAATTGGCCCAATACCCATAGCCACAGTGGTGAATGAAACTCTACAATGTGTTCTTGAAGCGCATACCTTTAGTGGCTCCTTTCGCTTGCTTCTTCTGTCTTGCTGCTGTTGTAGATTGCAGCTGTGTTAGTACTTGTGTAATCTAGAATCTAGCCTATTGTTTTGTGTCATTTAATTGTGTAAGTCTATACCATTTTGCGTCCTTCTCCCCACAGCATTCAATCAGGCTCTCACTGCAGATTTGGACCATGCCAAAGTAATAACTAATGGTATAAAGCGTTTATCACTGCGGGTATGGGACCATACTCAGTTGTAGAGAATACAAAATTTAAGCATATGGTCAAAGCACTTGAACCCCGCTACAATGTGCCTTCACGTGAGCATTTTAGTCAGTCCGTTGTACTTGCCCTGTATAAACAAGCACAAGCTGTAGTTGTTCAGGAATTATCAACAGGTCAGAGGCTTACGATGGAGCATTACTGACATTTGTGTTATTTATTTTTTCTTACTGAAAGTATGCCAGTATTTGAGTGCCTTAACTGTTACAGTAAGAATGATGACCAATGAGCCACTGTTGAATGTTTACATTTTTCAAAATGTTGTTTTCTACATTTTTGTTTTCCCTGCTGTACCGAAAATGTACCAAACAGTGACCCTAAAACCAAGGTACACATTGAACCGTGAATTTTGTGTACCGTTTCACCCCCTAAAAAGGAACGAGTGCAAAGAAAGGAAAATCTTTCTAGCCTCATCATAGTCATGTTACAACAGTTCTGTACCTCCTGCAGCTGTTCTCGCAGGTTGGCCAGTGTGGCCTCCAGGCCTCTCTTCTCAGACAGCGCAGTAGCCAGCATGGCCTCTTTAGAGTTCAGCTGAGCCTCCAAGTCCTTCAGCCTAGCCTGGGCTCCTGCTGCCTCAGAGTCCTTCTTGTTGTAGCTATAAGGGGAGGACAAGGCATGGTGAGTGATGTCAGTGTGTGATGGTGGTGAATGCTGGTCAGAGTTAAAACCCAAAAAGACCATCAAGTTCCTCCGGCTCGGACACATTTTGGACCCAAAACCAAACCTGATGAGGCAGGAAGAGTGACACACAAGTAAAAGTTCACTGACTACACTGTACATCATTAATGGCAGAAGCAAACTTCGTCGACAACCAAATAAACATGGAGCCACAACAGGCAGACTATTTCTTTCTTTATGTATTTAAGAAAGGGACAATGCAAATTAAAAAAGCAGTTTACCCACATTGGTAATGACTATCACCCAAGATGCACGATTCAAAAAACCTCTAAAAATAAAAAATCCAACATAACATTAATTTTTTCTTCTGCAAGCATCAACTGCACAACTCCTAGAAGGCATCGGGCATAAATGAGAAGGGAGGATATACACAGTCCAATGTCAGTGGCTGTGTTTATGAATGTCTAAACTGCTGACCACATACTACAGCTCACCTTTAGCTTGGTTTCCCTTTGTCTGCACAGAAAACCATGTGTGCTCCATTTATCAATGTGCTATACACTTTTTACATGGTAGGCCCTTGCAGGAAAATATACATTAATTTGTCAGTTTATTAGGTCCAATCTACAATAAACAGGGTCCCTCTGGTGGCCACAACAGCTTGCTGGGTATATGCAGGAATCCTGAAGTTAAATTCCATACCTTTTAAGACCTTTTTAAGTTTCAACATATTTTAAGACTGCAACGCCACAAGTTGTAACTGGTTATCAGCAACACACCTTAACTTACATTTACAGTACTATACCAGTACATTTATTTTGAGATTGCAAAACAGTCTTAGTTTGACATAATTCAGATGGGAGGGAACAAAACTCAAGAGAATAAAGTAGTGACTAACCCAAAGGCAAGGTTTATTAAAAGTAATCAGACCTGCAAACTCACAAAAGGTGAAAAGGGTAACATATTTGTAAAGTCAACCCCTCAAAACTCAAGAACTTTTGGGGATTTTAACATGTAAACGAAGCATTCTGGTGCACTCTGAGAAGAAAATAAAGGGAAAAGACAACATTTACTTAAGGCAAAAACACATTTATTGAAACCAGTTCTGTTTCCGAATTGAGCTAATTTCTTCGTTAACTTCAGCTGACGTGACAACAAGCTGGCAAGCTTTCCATTATAAATAGGTTGGGAAAGATTTGATGGGGTAATAACCATCAATAATAGAATGTTTCATTTCATTAATATTTAGTTTACACAGGAAAAGTTTAAGAGGCTTGTGCTCAATTGTAACTGGGGAATTAAAACTTTTTTTTGTGGATTTTTTTCACGTCTGTGACATATTCTACAGACATCAATAGTCAACATGACTATCAACAGATCATTTTCACTGTGTATTTTTGCTGAGAACCGCGCGCGTTACTTGGAAAAAATAGGCAAGACTCCTTTCTAGATGAGCCGCGCTGAAGACGCTGTGTGGCTGCTCTAACCTGTTAACATGGACGCCGAAATGAAAAGCAAGAGGTTCCGCGACACACACGCGCTGCTCAGGTCGACGGTGTGGCCCGGCTGTTATGTCAAAACTAGTGTCCATTGTAGTAGTACCGCGAAAAGTTGTCTTTATACATCCATGGAAAAGAAGACGACGCAGTTATCCTGATTCTGATTGGCCAAAGACTCAAAACGTCTCACCAAAGATGTTTTATTGAGAAGATGATGATGTGACAACAGCTTTCTGAAACATCTCTGTTCTCACTCCAGTCTATGGAAAATGCGCTGGCCACTTCATGCAAACATTTAGCATACAAACTATTTGGACTATTTGGAACAGGCTATTGACATTGAAAAAAAGACACAAAAAATAATACCTCGTAAAATCCCTTAAGATGTTTTAATACTTTTCAATTTTTGCTTAACTGATTTAATACCTTTTAATACTTTTTAAGACCCCGCGGATAACCTGGCTTGGAGCAGATGAGAAAATGGGGAGAAACACAGAAGACCCGCTAATTAGAAGAGCTTCTAATTTTTGTCATGATAGCACTGCAAATATTATTCTGTAATTTTTTTTTTTTTTTTTTAAATTAGATTTTTCCTTTTTTGATTATTCAAAATAAATGCCTATTAATTCCTGAATGTTTTGAAAAAGAAAAAAAAAGACAAATACAGATGAGAGCTACATATTTCGCTTTCAAAAACATGTTGGACATCCGTTTCCCAGCTCTGAGCCTGGGTTAACTAAGTCAACAGTGGAACTGTTTCAATGGGTTTGTGAGTTAAGTGGTCTGTTGGAGGAGCTCTTTGGGACAGAGGCCAGTTATTTTCTCATGGTGTGCCTCTGGGTTACAATGGGCAGGTGGGACAGCTGCTTAAGTGGACCAACTATGAGCGGAATGTTCTGTGGTATGTCCGCTTTCTCACATTTTACTGAAAAACATTAGCTGGGAGGCAAAACCACTGACCCAACGAGCTCTCATTTCAGCATTCTCAGTAAGACCACTCCAGTGCACGACAGATAGGCCTACCTGAAATACTTAATAGACAGTAAGTTATCAGCTTCATCAGAAAGCTAAAACCATCTCGTCCCGTTAAGCTTGTTGTTTCTTCACCACAAGAAAAAGTATAAATTGCCCAGAAAGTATTTTGGAAGGTAAGTAGTAGGTATTATGGTCATAAGACTTGAATATAAACCAGAAGCTTTTACCACAAGCGCATTAAGAAGACAGTTAAAGGGAGGCCTAACGTGTTTACTGGTGATGAAAGGATCAGTCTGAAAAACTGATGGCACTTTTGACAACCAACAACTTAAATCAATGACCAGACAAAATAAGCACATTGACAAAGTCACTTTGACTGCTGGCTCCTAATGACTATTCTGTATAACTATGTCCAGTCATTGAATGTTTAGTCCATGCATCATAGATACTTCCAAACAAATAGAACAACTTTACACCCGACATGAACACTCCCTGGATTAACTGACTGTTATCGGTAGCATTTTAAAACATGATATCAAGGTAAATGCACCCGAAATGCACTGAGGTCAGATTATATGTAGATATGAAAATTCGAACCAGCTCCACAGGTGGTCTGGGACCCTGGGACACATTAACTTCAGAGTGCAAATTCCATGTTTCTCCTGTCCACAAACTGTGGGTGGGCACAACACCACCAACACCTATTAAAAAAATAATTTAACTGGTGGTAGTTTATATTGACTGCATTATACTGAAAATATTGATGACTTTGTCAGACAAAAATAAACAAATTGAATATTCACTCCTTAGTGAGCTTGTGAAATCAATCCAGATGACTATGGAGAGAAATTAGACTCAAAATGTGTATTACATGATCTACAAATGAAAAACGAAAAACTATTTGTGCGTAATTTTGGGTACTCACAAATGCGTGTTCCAATCTACACACAAATACCAAGCAATTTGAACACATGTTAACAGTTTAACAAATGCACACATCACAACCTAAATAAATATTAATATTTTATGTACAGATTTTAACTTCAACTTTACAGATCTGATCATTTTCGCTTTCGAAAAGCTTCCTGTGTATACAAATGTCTATAAATAATTGTGACATTCTTTTGTATTTATTTACAGTGTTAAATGTGTGTGCATGGATTGCCTGTTACGCACAGATCAGGTTACATTTGCTTGCAGAGTTTTAAGACTCTTTTCATGGTCTCCAGCTCCACACAGATCCACAAATGCATGCTGCTTCAAGTGCTGGTGGAAAACTGGGACATCTGGTCAAAACAATCACAACAACCAAAACAAAACAATCATACTAAAAATAACTGAGCATTTTTAACACCACATAACATTAGCTACAGTAGCTGTTTGAGTAGTCGACTCATCTAATGGTAAGTTAGCCACTTAAAATTACATTAGCTAATATTACTTGCATCTATTTCATTAGAATCAAACGACATAACTGAACTGAACAAACGTGACTAACATAACATGAATAAAACTTTAATGCAATTCCTTGTCCATGAACATGATTTCTTGGAGCAATGTTCAAGAGCTATGGCCAATAAGCCACTGTGTAATTTTTCAAAATGAACTACAACAATGTTATTTTCTGCATTTCCTTTGCATTTCCTGCGGTACAGAAAATGTACCAAACCACTACCCCAAAACCGTGGTAACCATGGATTTTGTCTACTTTTACACCACTACTGCACATCAATAGTAAGCTGAATCTATTCCAGAGATGCCACATAGGATGCCCTGTCACCTTTACTGCGATTTAAACATGGGGAAAGCTATAGATAGCAGCTTTAATGGCCGTAAAGCAAATACTGCCCAATTCAGTTCATTGTCACAATCCAGATACAAGACATACGTTAAAAATTAAGATAAAGTGGACTAATGTCAACTGGCCAAAAGAAACCACAGACTCAAACAGGCTGTCACTGCCACCTGTGCTCTACTGTCAGACTGCTTGACCACACACACTGTACTTCCTTTGTTCAACAACACCACACCTGACTCCTCAGACTGAACAGAGGTTGTGAGTAGTACATGTGTATCTGAAATACAGTATACTCACATCATGCTTATGCTAGATTAATTTAGTAACAAAAGTGGACCCCTGCAACATTTTTATTACCATACTGTGGGATTTCACAAACTGGAGAAATCAAAGTTCTTTTCGGCTAGTTTGGTTTCACATGCAGCCAAAGGAACGTGAAAAAACACTGCTTGGTGTTTATTTGGGGGGGGGGGGGACTATAATTTTTCTAACTAATAATTAACAATTAATTACACAGTTGATCATGTAACAGGCATTTTATTTCTGAAACTGTAATTAAAACCACCACACTTTCAGGAGGAAACGCTCCACAAGTCTATTCATGCATTTCAACAGCTGTGAGTATTGCTGCTGCTGTCAAGTTCTGTCAGATATACGGGAATACACACAAACACACTCTTGTATCATGTTTGTGAATTCCTGGGTGCTGTGCATAGGAAATACTACAAAATCCAATATTCAATAAATAAAATTTGGATATTAAAAATATATACATATCTGATGCATATTTCCTCCTCGACACACAGTAAGTCACAGGCTACTAATCAAATATTTATTCAGCATTAGACATTGTAAAAGTTAAACTTTTAAAAGCCGGTTTGACAGTTCTTGCAGCAACACAGACAATGGTGGGCGGGCAACGGCCACTGTCAATCCTTTCAAAGTGTTGTTTTTTGTTTTTTACCATTTTAAAAAAAGTACTGATTGTACGTCAAATCTGAGAGTGGTTTCTAACAAGCCACAAAACGAACAGTAAAATCCAAAAGTACGTTTTTTATAGGCCGAGTTTGAGTGACGCTCTCACCAGACGAGAAAACGTAACAGGCTTGCGTGCGTAACGTTAATGGTGCAAAAGTGGCTCGAAAATCAAAGTCAGCATACAGCGTTTAGCTAAGCGTCCTGAGTTCATGTCCGTATTGGACTGCATTACGTGATGAAAGTGTTACATGCTTACTTCTGTAGAAGCTGCTCATGCTCGGACTTGATCTTTCCCAGCTCAATCTGCAGCCAGGCCCGCTCCTTGGAGGAGTCATCCAAACACCTCCTGGCGTCAGCTAGCTCAGCCTCATACAGTGCTTTCAGTCCGGTTACCTCCCGACTCCTCACTTCTTCTTTCTCGTTAATTTGCAGGTGGAGTACGTCGTTTTCAGACTCCAAACTGCGGACTTTGTCAATGTAAACGGCCAGGCGGTCGTTGAGGTCTCTGAGCTGTTGTTTCTCTTGCAGTCTGGTTATCCTGGTCGGGCTCAGCGGTGTGCCGCTGCCGCACGTGCTTCTCTGGCCGGTCGGAGTTGCAGTCGCCGTCGCCATTGTAGAAGAGTAGCTAAATAACAGGTATGAAAAACGATAACCGAACCAGACCAAGATACCGCTTGTGCAAGTGTAACGATTTGGATTCAAGCGCTCAACAACAACCGGCACTTTTGAAAACTATCCGGGAAGTATAACCTGTCTTTTCTTAACCGAATGAAAGAGGGGTTTGGCTTCCTAATATGGCGGCTCATTGAAAATTTTACGTTGTGTACCACCAGCCAATGGCGTAGCCCGACGCAATGCGTTCTTTCAATTTTAACTTTTGGGTTCACTTGTAAGTGTGAGCGACAAATGCCGAACCTCTCGAGAAGCAGGCGGAGTCAATTTCCACAATGCGTTCCATACTGTGATTTTAGCGGCTAACCCTGTTTGTTGAATCCGGGCGTCCCGGCGTTCATAACAAGCGCTCCCTGACTTTTCCGATAATGACAGGCTGAATTCATTTCACTGTATCGTTTCTCCATGAAGTGGCTGTTGGATTATCAAAGGCAAGACTAAAGTGGTCATAATGAAAGAAGACATTTTGTCACTGTCAGCTTTGTAACCTATGACAAGAAAACGAATAGCACAAAATAATGGCAATGACCCAGATATAAAATAGTAATTCAATTTACAGATAAACAATTAGTTGTTTTGTAGGCCTACTGTTGTCCTGCTGCCTGCAGTGGCATGCATGGACTCTAAGGAAAACAAACAAGGGGCACCTCTTATGCACACAGAAAACTGAGCAAATTAAGTAACTGCAATAAGGACCTTTTACTTTGTTACAAACAAGTTTGCTACATTTGGTTTAATTAGGAGGGAAATTCCTCATAGCCTACATAAGAAGAAATGGGCTGACTCCAAACCAAATTTTGGACACTTTTGTCCAATAAGAACTTTTTGAACATGACACCCCAATCAAAGAGGTTAAAAACAAGACGAAATGATAGTTTTGCTTGAAGACAAAGTGTATTATTTTAATTTACTTTTGTTTTATTTATTTATTCTTTAAATCTGTGTATTTTCTAATACTCTCTGGCCATATCCCTGGTATAATCAGTTTTGTTTGTTCATACGTTTGTACTTAAAATGCCTATAGTTTCTCCTGTAAAAGATTTTTAGGTCTTTACATACTAAGTTATAGCTATTCAACAGGTAATAATCTGGCATTTTAAGACATTAAAAGTGTGTTTACATGTTCATTCATAACATCTTAATACATTCACTATTCCTATGTTTTATGAGTAGAACAGTGTGGAAGATCACTTCTTGTGTTTTTACACATCCACATTGCACTGTATTGCTGCCCTCAATTCCCTTCAATGCAGCCTTTCTCTATTTAAACCCTGTTTTTATTTCATGTTATTATTACAAAGATATTTGACAATAGAATGTTAAAGACCATGCAAAACCATGGAAGTTTGGGAAAAATAGAATTTATAAACGGGTTTGACAGTTGATCAGTAGGGAGTGATATTCATCATTTCAGTGCATAATGTTTAAAGTTCATACCAAATTTTAGCAGGCTGCAGATCCATTACCCTTCAGTGGTCAGCCTAGCATGGCATAGCTGTGATACTGTCAGGAAACCTTTACACTGAGGTCCACAGTACAGAAATGTTCCATAATGTAAATGCCTGCATTTATGTAGCACTTTTATCCAAAGCACTTTAACAATTTTTGGCCTGTCATTCACACACACAATCACACACCGATGGCAGGGAGCTACCATGAAAGGTGCTGGTCTGACCATCGAGAGCAATTTGGGGTTCAGTGACACTTCGACATGACAGGAGGAGCTGGGAATCTAACCACCAGGCCTGTGATGCACACAGCATACTACATAGCTGCCCCCCAGAATTTTCTATTCAAACAAGACGGCCGTACAGGCAGGATGTAATGCTCATGCAATAAGATATACAGCATCTGGTGAGAGTGAGCCCTAAAGCTTTTTGATTTTCTCCATGATTGCAACACTGCTGGAGAACAGCAGTGAGTTGGAAAATAATCACATCAAGGACGAAGAGTGTCTTCAGTTCTCTCACACACTGCATCACTGATGGATTTTAAAGTAATCTTGCAGTTGAATGACAGTTTATCTCCATGAGATGATTGACGACCGTCATCAGTGCTGGGAGGCTCACTCCCTCTTCTCACCAGCATAATCAACAATGTAGCTCCCTTAAAAATGTTCTCATCAGTTTCATCATTTATTAAATACAATATAGAATTCTGCTGCCTATTTTATGTTCAGTCCAGCGGTGACCTGCATAGTTAAAAAATGTCAAGACAGATTATTTTGCAGGATTTTAATCAGGTGAGCAGCCATGTTGTAGGCAATTTTGATGTGTTATGTCATGTGGTACACTGTGTATGTTGTTATGTCACTTACGCACCTGAGGGCATTGGCAGGTAATCAGTCATCATAATCTAGATAGGGGAGTCACAGGTGAACAGGGGCAGGGAATTAGGAACGGAGGAAGCCACACAGTTTTACAACCGTGCATGTGTATTTATCTGTGCTGGTTTTTCGGGTTTTGACTCACTGTTAGCGTTTTTGTTTGGCACACAAGTACGAGCTTGGTTTTAACATTTTCATTCAGTACACCTGGCTTTTTGTAAGTGTTTTTCAAGATCATGAAATTCACGATCAAATGCACTTGCCATCATTTTTTGCACCACCACACGTTGGAAAGGACTTCAAATTCCATGGCATTCCAATGGCATTTTTTGTTGTTCGATTGCTACTACAAGCCATGAATGAAAGTTTAAAATTCAGGAAGACTTGGCTGATGATTAATGTGATGAGTTTTTCCTCTTTTCATAATTAATTAACACATTTTTTCTTGTTTTGCATAAGAAATGATAACATAATGACAATTTTACACTATCAACAGCAACATCCTTAAAAATGTTGCCTAATGTCTCTTAACTTATTACAGCAAAAGTAAGCAACTTTATGAAAACACAGTACAGTCCCATTTATATATGGAGACCCAAAGTGTTAAATATATAATACGACCATTAAATTGTGAAATTATCCAATACATTTTAAAGCTCAGCTCATGTTATTTCATCCTGCATCTTTTCACTAAAACAAAGTTTATTACAGCTTAACTTTTACTTAATTCAAAATGACATTTTCTCCCTGTTTTGTTTTTCATAATGCCCCCAACAACTGTTTTATTTCCTCATGCCACTTTTCATTACAAAGTCTTCTTCTATCTGTCAGATAGAGCCCAAAGCAAGAGATAGTCACTTTACTGGCTCTGCCATGTTTGTCCTGATTAAAAATAAAATTTCAAACATTTAAGCCAAGAAGTCCTTTGATTGCTCAGAAATAAAGGAAATTTAAACATATAAAATTTAAGGACCATTTCCATAAGCTGATGAAGATCATGTGATATGATTGAAGCACCAGAACAGCTACTAAAAGAACCTTGTGAGACTGTTACCATGGTGACGGCAGCATGTGCAGATGCAATGGCTAGTGGGTCCCTCAAATTTCACTACACTTTGGTTTTAATTTTAAATTTTTTTGCCTTTATTGCTGAAGCTTGTATTACCTATGATAGAAATATACTGATCAACATAGGAAAAGGAAGTGCAGGGATTAGATTAAGTGCAGTGGACCTTGAGGCAATCACTGCCCACAACATCTTCTGACCATCCAGCCAGATCAGCCAGACCAAACGTTACCGCAAGTGATGATATCACCCCAGGAAGAGAGGGAAGTGAACCAGGATAAGAGCTAAGCTAAGCCCAGCTCGGACCAGGTGTCATGTACCATCCTGTTCCTTAGGTTATGTTTCCAGTTTGTGTTATTCATTCATTCAGTGTTTCCTGTTTTATTTTGTATACTCACCTTTCCTCTCATTTCCTGCCGGTGTGATTGTCTTCCCCCCTCCCTGATTAGTTTGAACCTGTCCCTCATTACCCTTCCCTCTCTAGTGTATTTAGTCTGTGTGTTTCCCTCTCCAAGTGCCAGAGCCATGGGTACCCAAGTACCGAGCAACAGTGATATCGGAGAAGTGAGGTGCCTGCGGAGAGCCAAAAGGATACTATAAGACAATTCCCACCCCAGCCACAGCCTGTTCACCCTGCTGCCATCTGGCAAGCGATACAGAAGTATCTACTGCCGTACCACCAGACTACAGAGCAGCTTCTTTCCTCAGGCTGAGAGGCTTCATCTCTACCTCTTCACTCCACCATAAATAAATGACATGGAACTTTTTGTTCTGCTGGTCGTTCATTACCATGAACACACACAATGTAGATACATTGTGTATATATGTATATATACATATACATATATACACATATATATATACATATACATATACATATATACACATATATATATATACATATATACACATATATATATATATATACATATACATATACATATATACACATATATATGCATATATATATAATACGCATGTAACACGTACATGTAATAATACGCTATGTATGTCACATATCATACATATGTATGCATATGCATAATATATATGCATATATGTATGTATATGTATAATACTGTATGCTAATATGTGCATATGTACATAATATGCATGTGTATGTATGTGTATGCATGTATGTATGTATATGTGTAATATGCATGTGTATATATATGTATGTATGTATCTGCATTGTATGTATGTATGTGTGTACGTATGCATGTATGCATGTAATGCATATGTGTATATGCATGTATGTATATGCACGTAATATATGTATTAATATATGCATGTCTGTCATGTGTGTGTCTAATATCATGTCATATAATATAATAATATGTATGTATAATATCTAACATAACCATATGGCATGTCTCATGTATGTGTGCATGTGTAATATGTAATATCATATATGCATGTATGTGTGTGTATGTGCGTAACCAACCTTATCCAAACTCCTCTCCATATGTATATACCATGTACTTATATATACCTTTCTATATGTATATATATATATATATATATACTGCTACTATATATATATATATACTCTCTTTCTCTATATATATATATATATATATATATATATATATATATATATATATATACTTTCTTTCTTTACTCTCTATACACACACACACACATACATACATGTATAGTTAATGTGGAACAAACAATATAGCACTGATACAAACTAGCATGAAAAAGTGATTTTATTTGTGTAAAAAGGCACATTTAGAGGACACAAAGCACACAGAAGAATGTTCTTTCCACCCTAAACCCACCAGGTTACTGCTAGCACCCCACTGCAATTACTCATGGGTCAAAATGTGATTTTACCTAGTGCATACATACAGCACAACAATGGTGAGCAAATATTTTGTAATAAAACAAGCAAGAATCAATGAATGTGAAACTGTTTTTTTTTTAAAACTAATACATTATATCTAAAACATGATGACATCATGACACATCACACCATTCTAGCTGTGTCCCAGTTGCAGACCATATACTGATTCTAAATGTGCAGTCACTGGAAACATGACTAAATGAAGTATACATAGAAAGACCAGGATGCAGACTAAACTTGCTTGACTTTAGAGTGAGGTGTTTAGGCCAAGACTGGGTTACCAACAGGGCAAAGCAGGGAACCAATGCTGAAGCCTCACTTCACTGCAGCAAAAATCAAATGATCATCACAAACAAGGCCTTTTTATGCTACACTCGTACACTCAGAGGTGTCATGCTAATTCTGAATACAGGCTGTGATCGTCAATCTGCCACAGTGAAGCAGGACTGTACAGTCTGTTTAAAAGTGGTCATTTTATATTATTTAACCTTTACTGAACAAAATCTCAATGAGAACAGAGAGACTACTTCTATTCTGACTCAACAATAAACCATTTTCAGCACAACTGCTTCATTTTGATTTACTGCTTTAAGAAGCTTCTACAAGAAACCGTCTCAGGACCCCCAACCTCCAGGGACCCCTCTAAGGCCGCAGGTTCACTGTGTCGAAAATGATTTATGCCAATTTAAATAAATGTAATTTTGTCTGAAAATATGGGAATATGCACTAAAGCACAATACCAATTGACATTATAAAGGCCTTAAGGTGGACCCTGTGTTATTACCTGATCTTAAGGCCCTGTGTCAAAATCTAGTTTTAATACCTTTATCATTTCATTATTATGTATGTTGCACATTGCCAAATGAATTTGTGTTTATTCAAATTACCACACAGCAAATTACTATATAAATTTAGCATTAGCAAAAAACATAGGAACACCGTTAATGCATAGCGAGGGGGAGGAATGGTGGGTGAACAGGGGCCCTTACTTACCCCTTGGCCCCCCTAAGTAAGTTAATCTGGCCATGGTTGAGGGACATTTTTTCCAACAAGAAAATAGGTGTTATTTACAGCTGGAAATAATAAAAACAAAAATATACACACAAAATAAAATCCTTAGAAAAACTTTTTTGTATTTAAGGTTTTGAAATATGAAACTGCTAGTAGTGTCAGGGTATCATTTCAAATTACTACAAAACAGTACACCAACTGCCACAATAGTGCACTGCCAACTTTAGTATAAAGTAGAATAATTACAGTGCGGCAGTATATAGTAGAGGACTTCACAGGTTCACCCAGTTCCTAGTATCCAAGATCCAACCCAGGGCCCAAGTCATGCCAGGTCCATAATAACATTCAGTCTAATTGGGTCAGGTAGGGTCATGTTTTTCTTCATGTCTCAGGTTTCAGGTCAGAGTGTTGGTGTTCTCTCTCTGTTTGGGGCTGTCTGGCTCTATTGCATTTTGGATTGGGTCTCTTTAAAAAAAAAACTGAATTCATGCAAGGTATGAGTAGGTTTTCCAAAATTTGGAGCTGTGACAACCTCTAGTATATAGAATACAACTGAGACAGTCCAAATAGTCTCTGTAATAACCATGCCAATTTATAAACAAAACAAAACAAAAAAAAAAGAATTATCACAATATGTAAGGTGATTGATATTAATATACATGATGTGTAATAACCATTAACTAATCATCTCGTCATCCTCCTTGAAAGATTAAGTCTTCTTTAAAGCCTGAGTTGGCAACAAAGTATTGATTTGATATTTGATGGCCTTTCAGTAAAAATGCTGACTTGTTGAAATTTCAGTAAACATCTGTGAGCACAAACATCAATATCTTTAAAGAAATGTGCATTTGGCTTTGCCCCGCAAGGACACATGGAGGATGGATGGGGAGCTACGAAGAACCTTGCTGTCCCATCAGCTAATTTTTCCTCCAAGGTGTCTCCACCTCCTTCCAGTTTGTGACAGAAACTGGAACCATTCAGCCTCATACGGCCCTGGGTGGCAGCTGTTGTTTGTAGATTCCAGCCAGAGCTTTCGTAGCACTCTGGATCATCTGGCGTTGGGTCATGCCCGTCATGGCCTGATGCCAGTCTGTTCTGTTGATGTTGGGCATGCTGCGCTCCAGGACCTCACCCACTGTAACAATCAGACCTGACCAGCGCAGGCTGTAGTCAGGAGGGGTCAAGGACTGAGCCTGCACAGGGAAAAGTTATAAAAACAGTTTGATAAGTTGCTTGAGGTTTCTAAGGGAGTGCTATTGAAAAGAGTTTAAGGCTGAAGCTGATATTTGTCCTTATCAATGACAATACACCAAGCTGCAAACTATAGCGGTTGAAAACTGAAGTGGCTAAAGATGTGGTATCACTAATGGATGCATGGACTATACATTATTAGTCTGTTCAAACAGCACACAAACAAAGTGAGCTGGGAGGCTCCAGAAGATGTCTTCTGGTCCGATGTCTGAAAGGTGTAGGGGAACTTTTGGAGAAACATACTGGTACCTTCACTCTATTCTCAGAACTTTAACTTTTGTCTCAAAAAAACAAAACAAAAAAGAAACACACACACACATATATATATATATATAATGACTTTTTCTTATAAAATTATGACATCTTTCTTGAAATAAAGACTCAAGTCTGATAACATGTTTTTCTCAAAATATTTCAACTTTTGCTGATTTGTACCTGTTGGACGGTATCTAGAGCCAGAGGAGTTGCCTGAGTGAAGACCTCGATGCGGATACTGTGACCAGGGTCCTCCAGGATCAAACAGCCGATGTCAAACCACCTGGAGACAACAAACAGATTCTGAAAATTCATTACTTTTATATGTCTGCATTTATTATTATTTACACACACTGAAATGATTATATACATGGACAATTCAGAAGAGCTGCTCGATAGACAATCATTTATTAAATGATGCCTTGTCAATGGACAAATCCTCAAACTTCTCTCTGAAAAGAATGGTGTTTTCACATGTAAGCAGCATAGTCCATTACTCTACAAACTACCACAAACTATAGCCTCCGAAATCGAGAGGTACTGATTATTGCAGGGCTATTAAATTAGGTTTTATTCCACTTTACATGAGTTATCATTTTCCCATCACTGAGTGTGTAGGCCTTTACACACCAGAGGCGTTTTTTCGTGCAATTAATTTGCATGTCAAAATATTTTATACTGTTGTTTTTGTCGAATAAAGGCATCAACCAATCACATTGTGCGGAACAGACGTCACGTCACAACTCCACAATGGCCTGCCCTGTATCACCCTGTATTATATGACAAAGGGCACAAAAATGATAAAGACAATGAACTCAAGAACAAGAAGCAGCATCAGATGCAGGATAGTGAGGAGCTGATGTAGTTTACTTTTGGTTGTACTTGGCAGCAAGGCAACAGTGTCATAGCTTGTTTGGCTTGTCATATTAATTAAATATGGGAGCCATTTTTACCTGCGCACCCAAAGTAACATAAGACAAATAGTTTGAAAAAGAAACAGCTTTGGTTCTCAGTGTATGTGTGTGTGCTGGTGTCAGTCAGAGGTTTTCTTCTTACTTGTCAGGAAAGAGCTCAGCGATGAAGTTTTCCAAAGAGACCACTGGCTGCTTTTCATGGATCACACCGGCTCGACGCAGGCTGTCAATGCGCTCCTGAGCCCCCTGCACACACATGCACACACTCAACTTGTGCATGACTGAAACTGAAAACCCTTCACTGCTGCCCAGAACACACCTTAGTTAAAATAAGTGTGTGGGGAAATCTTTTAGGATCTGTTCAGTTGGGAGGGGTGTAACGGTACGACCAGGTGCTTGGGGTGCCAGTCAGGTCAGCGCCTAACAGCGCCTTTTCCTCAAGTTTGTGAGTCGATATTTTTGATTTAGTCAACCGTACACAGGACTCAAGCATAGAGCATAGTAAAACACACAACACTCATATCTTGAACCCTCAGGACACATAAGCACAAGCAAAGCCCCACAACGGATATCTCTCAGTTCAACTAAAGTGTATTAATAACCCAAGTGAGAAGCATCCTGTGTGAGTGGGAGACAGTCTCAAACAGAGCTAGGTGTCTGTCTTCAGATGGAGCATAGTGACTGTCCTGGACCTGGTGGAGGAGCCATGAGAAGGGGGAGCCACAGATAACACAGTGACACACACCAGAGCTGTATACAGTACCAGTCATAGGAACGTGCAGTACAAACACATCTTTTAAGTTAAAACAGTAACTGTAGGCCATGGTATGGACTGTCAGGAAATGCTAAAACATACATGTAATCCAAGCAACATAATCAAAGCATAACATACATGTTCTCGAAGCAACCTACTTTATTGAAATATTATGACTTTTTTCTCTTAAAATTCCGACTTTATTCTCAAAATCTCCAATTGTTTTTTTCCTAAATAAATCGGCAGACTAATTGATAATGAAAATAATATTGTTAGTAGCAGCTCTACATGCAGTAAAATTATTTTTTTATTACCACTGCTATCCACAAAATCTTAACAATACATCTCTTCTTTTCCACAGACCTCATGGCATTTTCTGACTGTATTGGAAAGTCATGTAATTCGGAACGCAAGTAGAAATGAGCAGTTCCCAAGGTGAGTATGAAGGAAAAGTATGATAAAACATGATCCTGTAAAAATGTAAAGCTCTACTACAGTAGTTTTGCTGTCTATGTTACTTTGATTCAGAAAATAATTCAAAAGCAGGTTGGAGAAGCAACAGTGAACTGACCTTGACACCGGCTGCATAGCCCACAGGCTGTGGGGCGATGTTAGACTGACCAGGCTCTCCAGTGACCATGGCCATCCCAAAAACCTCCTGGAAGGCGTCTCTGACTGCCTCCACATTCATCTCCTTATCTGAAGTCACCACAATGTCAATGTCCCCACCAGACTCTAGAGAGCAACAATACAACAACATTTATTGAGGACATTTGAATGTTTAATCAGCTTTTTTCATTATGGGGTAATGTAGTGATGAGGAGAGAGCAAGTTGACATACTGATGTATGGAGCCATGCCAGGATCAAGAGTGGTGATCATGGACTCCACAGAGTGCTTGGTTTTGTCCAGGACTGTCTTTACTACAGGGTTACCAGCTACTCCCTGAGGACACACAGACAGAACATAGGACAATGACTGTCAGAACACTGACTGTGGTTACATTCACCCTCATTATCCACCATTATTCCGAATTTGATACGGGTCATGTAAACAGCATATTCCGTTTGGATATTCCGAATTAGGCCTTATTCCGAATAAAGCATTTTCCGATTAAGACATGTGGGATGTGCCGATATTAATCTGGTTTTAGGAGCATTTTTAGGAGCATTCTTTGGACATCTATACAGCACATTCAGAATATGCGTCTCAGTTTGCGACACACGGCCTCTTGCCTGTTTATGGTCAGCTCTGTGCATTTAAAACAAACCAACTAGCCAACAGTTTGCGATGCTGGGGTAGAGATGCATTCACAAAAGAGCATATAAAGCCCACATTTCTGGTGGGAAGGAGAAACACACCTACTTTTAAACATGATGAAAGACTTGGATATCAACAGGTTTTTGGATATACACAAATAGGTGGTTGAATGAATGAAAGAGGGAGGCTGAGGTCGCACAAGTCCGCCACCAATGGAAAACTCCGAAAAAAATCCTATTTTGACGCAAACAATGATGAACGTGATAAACGACATGTTAGGGCATCGACCCCTGTAAAACAAGCCGAGTATGCACGGCTGCATGTAAACGGAAATATTAGTGGAATATTAATTTTCCCTTTTTGGAACAAGGGCAAAAACTGGAATTACTAATATTATAATAATAATATTATTATTACTATTTTGTGCATGTAAACGTAGTTACTGACACTGTGGGCAATTTTAAAAATGGACACATTCATACAGATTAATCGCACTTTCACAATTTGTGTATAAATCTGAAATCGCATCAACCACCAAACGACAAAGACACAACACAAAGACAGAAACAACTACATATTTCAGTGTTTTGTTAAAGCCACAGTTCACATCACATGTGTAATAGTTTATTTTCTTTTTACTTTAATAAAGCAGGCTTTAGAAGATGACTATGTGCTAATAATTAATCACCTGGAGTTAACTAGATCAGGAGCAAACTATGGTCCTTAGAGGATAAGTCTGGAGTTGTTAGAGCTAGAGCAATAAACCAGTCAGGCAACATTAGCTCTTTGCAGATATATCGTATTGTTGTATATGTCAGTATGTAAGTAACAAGAAATTGCAGTACAGAAATGCCAAAGATATGTTTGAGGTCATTTAGAAACGGTGTCACTGACAAGTTGAATTTTACACTGTAAAATGTGCCACTCAGTATGTATCTTGGTCACATTTAAAAAACAATCCATATCGATATTGGCCTCAAAAATCCCATATCGGTCGGGCTACAGGTGTTATTCTATATTTGTCTAAATGTCACAAAATCCCACAATAACACCCAAACCAATAATGTGATGTGACAATCTCTGAATTACATCACTTGAACAGATGAAGCCAACATTGTTACGTATTCCATGTCTGAAAAGGACTTTATAGTTTTGTCAAACCACATTGGATTTGAGCAGTATTACCTTGAAAAACCCCCAGATGCCTCCACCAGGGTTGGTGTCTCCAGACACTCTGGGATCTTCCTGCTCCTCTGGGAAAGTGATGGGAGATCCAGTATCTATTCCTCCTGTCATGGCTGGCTGCTGAACCAGTGGGTTTGACACTACACCTGGAGGATATCATAGGACAACTTAAAAAAAAGAACTCTCAAGAAACCCACAAGACAAATATAATTGTACCGATTAGGAGTGTTAGAGAAGGAGTATTCGTACTGAAATAGGGGAGGGTCTACTTAATAATGCTACTGGGGGCATCATGGGAAGTGTAGGATCCAGTGTTCATGGAGCTTGATCATTTGACCATTAGTTGATTAATCAATAAGTCAATCAACAGAAAATTAATCTGCAACAATTTTTATAATCAATAAAACTTTTTTGTCCATTAATCCCATCTTCAAGAAGAAAACCAAAAGTCCACTGGTTCTTGCTTGTCAAATGTGAATATTTGTGGGTTTTCTTAGTCTTCTATGAAAGTAAAGTGAATCTCCTTGGGTTTTCGACTGTTGATCGGCAAAACAAGCAATTTAAGATGTCAGCTTGAGCTCTGGGAGCATGTTTCACTATTTTCTGATATTTTGTTGACGTAATGATTAATTGATTAATCGAGAAAATAATCAGACTGATCAATCAAAATAATAGTTAGGTGCAGCCCTATACTTTTCTACTACCAATTTACAGCTAACAGTATAGTTACACCAGTAACAGTGACTCATTTGAAAATGCATCTTAGCCAAGATTCTGCATCCCTGTTCTTTCCAAGATGGGGATGTGCATGACTGTGCGTGCAAATTTTACTAAACATCCACTAACATTAGGGTTCAAGAACAGACAAACAACAAAACTTGCTTGCCAACAAAATATAGATAAGAAAGATATATATGTCATAGAACTCCAGCAAAACTTAAAACTCATCTTTTCACCTTAACTTTCAGCTAGTTGCTTATTTTTGATTACCTTCCCTGTTACCATCATCCTTCTGGCAGGTCGGTCTCAGTCTCAATCACTCTATTAAGCCTAGTACTTATAAGTCCATGTTGCCGACAATAATATTTTAAACTGAATCTCTGCATCTCTCACTCTGTTTGTGTCCCGCACAACAAGAAACAAGAAGTTTCTCCTTCTTGTCCTCTCTTTTCACTCAGGCTTCTCTGTGCTGGACCATCAGCCATCCTGGGACCTCTCTCTCTCTCCCTGGCTGTCAGTGCCTCTCTCCAGATATTTTGGATCTGGATCTTCGTCCTCCAGGAGATTCATCCTCCCAGATCCCTTCTTCATATATGTTACAATTTATTTATAATTTTGTCATCCTGATTGTCCATTCTGTAATTTTATTACGCACAACATCTATTGCATGTCTGTCCATCCTGGGAGAGGGATCCCCCTACTCTGTTACTCTTCCTGAGGTTTAAAAAGGGTTTTTTGAGTTTTTCCTTATCCGAATCGAGGGTCTAAGGACAGCGGGTGTCATATATAGAGATTGTGAAGCCCCATTTGTGATTTGTGATATTGGGCTATATAAATAAAATAGACTTGACAAGACACATGAATTCAATGCTATTTTGTCTGTCCAGCAGACAGAAGAACACTCTCTACTATGTACAGTAGGAGCCTATTTAAAAATACCACCCATTTCTGACTGACTAACTGAGCAGGCTCCATCTGCTGAGTAAGATCATGTGATATGATCAGAAGCTCCAGAACAGCTACTAAATGGACCTGGTGGTGAGATTGCTTTCTCGTGAAAACTTTCGTTTTCTAAGAACTAAAGTTTTCACTCCTGATAAAAGGAACCCCAGTTCCACATGTTGACAATGTAAACAGTCTGTTAAAAAAGAAGACAAGCGTGGCTCTTACCTGGCATGGCGGTAGGACTGCAGAATGTTGGCATGAGTGGTGTCTGTGGTGTTCGACCAGCGTGACCCCGTGTGATGTCATATCCTGCACTCATGGAGAACCTGGATACGGGTGGGCCCACGGGAGGGGCCGACATGCCAGGAGCTGAGGGGGGAGGTGGTCTGATGGGGGGTGCCAGAGAAGGCAAAGAGGGGTAGGTAGAAAGAGGGAAAGAAGAGCTGCTGGTGAAGGCGGAGGCGAGTGTGGAGGGAAACTGAGAGGAGAGGGAGGGGGGTGAGGCCAGAGGTCCGCTGATAGAAGGGAGGGAGGGAACAGGGGGGAGAACGGTGGAGACTGAGGGGGAACTGATGGAGATGGAGCTGGTGCCTGGGAGGGACAGAGTGCTGGACAGACCTGGAACACAAAGAACTAATGTTACAGCTCAGAGATACTTCTCACTGTTTCTTTTGTCAAGAGCTCAGTGTACAGTTCAGGCTGTCAGTGCTTAAGCCCATTCACTATATATGATGTCATCAAATCAAAAAGATTTTGTTCAGTGGTTTGCTATCTTCTGTAAACTATGATAATAAACTTGTAGAGATTTAAAAACTTCACCACAGTCAACAATTAATATCCATTTTTTTCACAATCTAAAGCTCTATACAGTAATATTACAGGGGGAGCTCAGCAATATAGCTCAACCCATGCTGGATATTTGAAACAGATGCCAATCTTCAGCACTTGATTGTTCAATAATCAATCATTGTTCAGTCCAATAATGGTATATTGGCAGTCATTTTTTCCATAACCACATAACATAAACATACATTCTCTTTTAAAGAACTGTAACCAATTATGTACTGAGCAGGACAATTCACAGCTGAAAATTGACTTACTATGTGATGGACCTTCTTGTTACTTATTATAACATAGTATATGTCAATACAGATCTGTGATAAGCTCATTTTTAACTACTACTCCATAATTAAAGTTGACATTTTGGCCAGTGGCAAATTACAGGATCTGGTTCTGTATACAATTCTGAGGGAATGTCGTACTGTGTATTGGACTCTGCCAAAGATGCAGGTGACCTACACAGCAGGACTGTGCCTGAATACATGCTGTGTGACACTGAGAGGAGTGAAGTTGTTTAAAACAAAAGTTTGTTTTAAACAAGTGTTTTCTTAAGTTGCAGACCTCTCAGGGTCACCGCACAATCCCGCATCTGAGATTTTTTCTTTTTTAAAGACAACTAAATTTACATGATCCTTTTCACAACATCCATATTTCCATATTGTTTTCCTGGTTGGATTTAATTTTCTAACAACATAGCTCATCAACGATGTGCTCTCTGGCAGCATATTCTGTATTCTGAAATGTGAGAATACCCTTTGATGCATTACCAAGGACAGAATTGAAAATGGTCTCAAATGCAGTACCACATAATAATGACATAATTTGACATGGATTACCAATCTGAAGTTTGTCTCTCCAACTTCTAACTGCCTAAAAAGTGGTCTTGACTAAAGAAGACTGGAAGTTCACTGCAGCAAACGGAGGCTGGTCTGCTCAAATAGCAACACTTCATAGGTCATGTCTTACCTATTGTCACTGGCAGGTCGCTGACTGTGGCAGCCACAGGTGTAGGGCTGGCAGGAGGTGTAGTCTCAATCCCACTCTCTTCCATCATCTTCTCTGCCTTATACCTACACTTCTGCCCAGAATATAGCTGCAATAAGACTTTGTGATGAATCAGGATATATGCAACTTGTTGTTTAGATAATCAAATCTAATGCCTGCATACATACACTGAGGATGCACCGATCCAATTAAACTGGTGAAGCAGATTAGGTAAAGACCATAGGCTGCATATGAAGACGTTACCTTACATAAAAATGATTCCAATGAGTTGAGGTATCAACAACAACAGCTGTATAGGATATGCAAGATTGAATTACCAACGGGGGAAAGCAGATGACTGCTAGATGGCCCCAAAGGCCCCATGTCTACTGTCTAGTTTGTTTCAGTTCAATTAACTTTATCCATCTACAGCAGGGCAACTAAAACCTGCAGACTGGTTTTGGAATATGCACCACTGCTCCACAATATAAATTAAAATCATGAGAACTTAAAGGTTCCTGCATATTTACCTAATTTTGAGACCCTGTCTCAAAATCTAGTTGAAAAATCACTTGGAATTGTTCTTACTATATTGCTCATGGTGGGAACTGTTGGGTCTCTGTAAATATAAAGAGTCGGTCTAGACTTGCTCTATTCGAAAAAGTGCCCTGAGATAACTTTGTTATGATATGGCGCTATATAAATAAAACTGAATTGAATTGAATTATATTCCTAAATACACTTCTGTTTAATCAAATTATCACGTACAAACACACAGCTTTACACTGTGGGGGTCAGTGTGGGATAGGGCCCCCGTAGCAGGTTAGTCCATCCCTGAGGATATGCACCAGCACTCCTGCTTGGATGCTTCAACATTGCAAAGAGGAACAATTGTGCTTCCATCATACCTTGACGTACAGGACATACATAACAGATGTCTCCCATGTCACTTACTGCTCCCGGTTTAAAATGTAACTAACTTTTTCAAATCAGCTAAGCAGATTCACAAGCCTTCACACGTTTTGTGTCGTCTTGTAAAGGACAACACATCGCAGCTGTTTTGAGGTGTATCGGGTTAATGCTACCTTTGTTTATAAAGAATGGTAGGCTTATCCAAATAAGACATTCTTAAATTAACGCTTCACCATGTATGGGCCTTTGTTTATAAGAGACACAACATCAAAATGTTGGAGGATGGAGTTTGAATTTAATTCAGTGTTAGCTTCAACTGTACACGTGTACAAACACACTCAGCTCTAGCTAAAGAAAATGTGAATATAGAAAAAATGACATGTAACGTTACATTGTTATTTAATTCTTCAGAAAATACGCATGAGGGAATGATGTGTGTCCCTCTTTTGAGATTACAAAACAAATACCTTTACTACTCACCTGCTAGCTAGACTAGCTCAGTACGGCTCAGCAAACCCATGAACAACCCACCGACCCACTTTGATGACGTCAAGTGTTGCCACGTCTACTCGACCGTGACTCCTCCCATTACCGGGAGCGCCCGAACAAACTTCGTGAAACCACATGACTAAGGTAGGCGCAGATGGACAAAACCCATAACATTTAAGCTTTTCAATTAAAATATGATGATCAATAACATCAAATGTGGCACTGAAATCTAACATATTGCTCCCGCTATTTTTGAGTTATCAGTCTCGCTTAACCAATCATCAGTCATTTGTATAAGTGCTGTAAAGGTCGACTTACCCTTTCTGTATGCATGTTGTATTTGGTAATCTGTTATTGTTAAAGTAGTCTTGGATCAGAACATGAATAATCCTTTCCATAACCTTGCTAGGCACAGGAAGAATACTTATAGGTCTACTGTTAGGCCCAATGAAAGGTAACTTATTATCCTTAAGCAAGGGAATGTTTTTTCCCTCCTTCCACAGTCTAGGATACACACCACATAGCAGACATCTATTCAATATGTAATTTAAGGGACCTGGAATATAATCAGCCGGGGTGATAGGACCTTGCTGTCAAAATTGTCAGTGCCTGCTGAGTCTTCAGCAATATTTTAACATCTTCACAGCTACATACAATTTTTACCATCCATTATTTCATTACATATCAGTTCACCAGGGTTACAATCGGTGCTACCGAGGCTCAGCCTCAGATTGTTCACCTTGTCGATAAAGAAGTTATTAAAATAGAGTTGTTGTTGTGTTTTTTTTACCATCATGTTAAATACTATTAATTATTTGCCTATAATATTCTTTCTTTTTCCTTTTGTTCAATTTGATCACTTGGTTTCTCAGTTTACAGTATTTTAATCTGTCCTCCAACAAACTCGATTTTACTGCCACCAATTTAGCTTCATCCCTTTGTTTTATACATTTTTTTTTAGAGGTAAATCAATACATTGGGCTGTATTAGTTTTAGCTGTGAACTTTTTCATAGGTGCATGTCTATTAACAATTTCCATGAATATATTTATGAAAGCAATTAAGGAAACCTCTGGGTTGTCAGCACTGTACACACCATTCCAGTTAACATTTGTAACATCCTCCATGAAGTGATCATTAACAAATCTTTTGTATGACCGTCTATATACAACTTTGGCTCCTGCTTTTAGCCTTTCTACTGAGAGCAACCATATTGTGGTCACTAAAACCTACTGGTACAGAGACAGTATTTGAGCATAGCTCAGGTACATTAGTATGTATATGATAAATACACATAGAGGTAGTGTGACCTGCTTGATTTTTGAAAACTCTTGTTGGCAAGTAAACAATTTGTGATAAATTACAAGCACTAAATAATGATAATATTTTTTTCTTCCTTGGGCCTTCTATCTTACCTTCTATCCAGTCTATATTCAAATCTCCAAGCAAATATATTTCACTGTTGACATCAGAGACTCTGTGAATCATTTCACATAGTTAATTGAGATAGACAGCATCAGCATCAGGAGGCCTGTAGCAGCAACCTACCACTATTGGTTTCAGGTGGGGTACATGCACTTGAACCCACAATGCTTCTACATCATTCAGCATAAAATCAGAATGTAGTTTAACAGGAAGATGGCTTTGCACAAAAATTGCTGAATTTCTCTCAGGCACATAGGGTTAAGTAGGTGAATCTACTCTATATGCTAGTACAGTCTGAACACATTTTTCAAAAAAGTGTGCAAGTGTGATTTGTCAAAGTTAACTAAAGTTGTCCCTTCTATAAACAAACATTGTCTTTTAATGTATTACCAGGTAATCTATGTCATGGCTGGAAAAATGGATCCTATTTGTTAGCAACCTTCTAAATTCTGACAGGGAGCTATTGTCCTTTAATGATTTTAAAATAAAATATGCTTTTGACTACACATTCAGGATATACTTAAACATCTGTAAAGCTATTCCAAATAGCCTTAATTCGTAACACACTGCAGTTCTCTCTGGCAAATGTAAGGCCCCAGTTACCTGCCCTTACAAGAAATTATGAAATTACAAAAAAGCAATAATAGAGGATATATGTCTTTATTAATGTAGCTCTCTTGCTAATACTGATCTGAGGGCTAAAACGTGTTCAATTCAGTTTTATTTATATAGCACCATATCATAACAAAGCCATCTCAGGGCACTTTTTTGAGTAGAGCAGGTCTAGACTGACTCTTCATATTTACAGAGACCCAACAGTTCCCACCATGAGCAACACTAGGTGACAGTGGCAAGGAAAAACTCCCTTTTAACAGACAGAAACCTCAAGCAGAACCAGAACCAGGCTCTGGGTGGGCGGTCATCTGCCTCGACCGGTTGGGTTGAAGGGGGAGGGGGGGAGCGGGAGAGAGAGAGCAGGAGGAAAGAGAACATACAGCAGCACAGTACAGTTCCACATAGAGATGTAAAGTAATAGTTGTGGTAATGGTATTGATGTTAATATTAATATAAATAATACTAATATCAAAATAATAATAGTAATACTAAGAGCAATAACAGTAATAGCAGCAGTGAGTGTAGAGCAGGAGCATGGGGGCAGCAGGTGGCTGCAACCATAGATCCAGACTCTACAGCTCCAGAGGCAGAAATACCTGCAGAAAACAACAGACGGAGAGAGAGAGGAGAGAAAGCACACACCTATGGGAAGACGTTGAGTTAGTAACAAGCATTGATGGGATATGAGGGCGTACAGATGGAGAGGAAGAGGAGGAGAGAGGAGCTCAGTGCATCATAGGAAGTCCCCCAGCAGTCTAGGCCTATATCAGCATAACTAAGGGGGGGCTCAGGGGTCACCTGAGTCAGCCCTACTATAAGCTTTATCAAAGAGGAAAGTCTTAAGCCTACTCTTAAATGTGAGGAGGGTGTCTGCCTCCTGTACACAAACTGGGATCTGGTTCCACAGGAGAGGAGCTTGATAGCTGAAGGCTCTGGCTCCCATTCAACTTTTAGAGACTCTAGGAACCACAAGGAACCCTGCATTCTGGGAGCGCAGTGCTCTAGTGGGGTAATAGGGGTTGTGTACATTGCCAGCGAGTATTCCAAAAACTACAAGCAAGGGCATCATTTTACATCATAGCCTACATCTCTTTAAGTTCAATTCAATTCAATTCAGTTTTATTTATATAGCGCCATATCATAACAAAGTTATCTCAGGGCACTTTTTCGAATAGAGCAGGTCTAGACCGACTCTTTATATTTACAGAGACCCAACAGTTCCCACCATGAGCAAGCACTATGCGACAGTGGCAAGGAAAAACTCCCTTTTAACAGGTAGAAACCTCGAGCAGAACCAGGCTCAAGGTGGGCGGTCATCTGCCTCGACCGGTTGGGTTGAAGGGGGAAGGGGGGAGCGGGAGAGAGAGAGCAGGAGGAAAGAGAACATACAGCAGCTCAATACAGCATAGATATGGTAATGGCATTGATGTTAACACCAACAGAAACAACACTAAGAGCAACATTATAATAGCAATTTAAGTGAGTATAGTAATGTAGTCTGCCCAATGTTGCTGCCCAATTTTGTTCAATTTATCTCACCCTTTTCTGGCACTGTGCCTCAGCTTCTTGAAAGGTTGTTCCCACCACCAAATACAACATACCCACCTCAGATCTTGACTTAATCATATATTCCAATTTGTGAGGGTCAAAAAGACATTCTGTTCCTTCAGGGCAACGTTATGCAGTAGAGGATTAATATTTTACAGAGAAAATATGTGCTGTGAATTAAAAGTTTATTTTTGTCAAAATTTAAAGTTCATACATTACAGTAATTCATCTACAATTTGTCAATTAACTAATTAAATGTACATAAATAGGAAAAAATATTTTTATTAGGGATAAAGTTTTTTCAATTCTAGTCAGTTCTTACTGTGCTATCAACAAATATAGATAGATAATAAAATTTAATTGAATAACTAATTACAGTAGGCGTACATATCCAGGTCAAAAGAAGGTACAAATTTGGGAAAATCTGCATTGAAAGACTTGACAAATACTTATTGAAATTTCCACTAGGCCTCACATTACTGTATGTGTCAATAGTGCTAAGTGCTGTGCTGAGGTAAGTTTTTACAATTGTATAGTTTACAATTACTATAATGCCACCATCAGGAAAAAGCTCCCAGAAATTCATTCATCATCATTTTGGATGAGATTGGACCATTAGGCAAAGGTCAATAGTATAAACATCTCTGGCAGCTACAAAGCGAGAGGTGAGAGGGAAGGGGCCTATCCAGAGCCAAAAAACTGCCTTTCAGTTAGGTGACAAGGAAGCATACAACCCCCCTCTCTCTCTCTCTCTCTCTCTCTGTGTGTGTGTATATATCCATCCATCCATTTTCTATACCGCTTATCCTCTTAAGAGGGTCGCAGGGGGCTGGAGCCAATCCCAGCTATATATATGTATGTATGTATATATATATAGATATAGATATATATATATATATATCTATATATCTATATATCTATATCTATATCTAGATATAGATATATAGATATATAGATATATATATATATATATATATATATATAGATATATAGATATATGTGTGTGTGTATATATATTGACAGCCTTCAAATTACAAATAAAACGTCAGGGAAACCCACTCCTATATGTGACATCATCTGCCACAATGTGGAAAAAAAAGCTTTTTTAATCAAAATGCCTACTAATTTCTGCCCTTATGGCTTGTGAAACATACTGTACAAAATCATATATTAACTTGTCAAATCATAATTTCCATTAACTAACCAGTGATTAACAAAAAAAGAAAAAAAAACAGTTAAGCAAACGCAAGTGGAAATAAGTTCTGTTAAAAAGAAATGTGATTCCAGCTTGACACTGAACCTCAGGTTTTACCCAGTCCTTATATTAAAAGGCTCTCATCAAAGAAGGCTGAACATTTGCTACCTGTAAAAATACATTACTCAGGTGGACTGATAACTGATACACCACCTACAACTGAGCTAATACCAATGGAATATCTAACATACAGATTTAAGTGTAAAATGGATGATTTGGACATCCTTCTTTAAATATACTGGTAAAAGATTTTACTGTCTTAATGTTGTATTAAAAGGAATATGATAGATCATGAAAACTGGCAAACTGACAAACTGACATTTCTGGGTTGTAAGGTGGGATATTTCTTTTTTGTTTTCTTTTTTTTGTCAAAATGCAATCAAAAATATTTTTTTAATTACCATTTATTTTCCCCTCTTTCTCTCCAGATGTTTATTTGTTGCTACAGACAAATGGAAATGTGGCTACAACATGGATTATAGCTAGCTTATCCTTCTATGTACTGTGGATGACTATCAGGTCTCCTGCATTAAGTTCACCTAAAATGTTTATAGAATGATCTTTCCAGACACAATGTCTTGATATAGAGATACAGTCAGGAGAATATAGTCCTTCTGAGAGACATCTAAGAAATACAGAGGATCCTGGGTGATGTCCGGGTTAAAACCCTCCTGGACCAGCTTCACCTTCTGCTGCTTGAAAGTCTCTGTCACATCCACAGAGGTCTGAAAACACAGGCAAATGAACAAAATAACTTTACACTTGAAAATACATATTTAAGTTAATGAATACCTGCATGACTTACCTGTTTTCTGAGAAACCACGGCCAGGCATATGCAGGAAGCGTTTTTACTAAATGGTTGTAGAATTTTGTTCCATTTAAATTGTGATCCTGTTTTAAGACGATAGCAGCCATACCTGCTCGACCTTCATATCCTGCATACACAGATTGGAAAAAGTCACCAAGTCATACTAAATGAACAAGAGCAAACTAACCACAGTACCTCCATTGTCTTGCTTTAATTTGTCTATGATATATACGACTATGGAGGCCCTGAGGTGCAACATGCAATAGTGCAAAGTGGAAGGAGCTGCTCTTTCTGGACGTATTTTCCCCCACTGTAAAAAATACTTCTGATTTTCTTTTGACATATCTTCAATGTTTCTTATTATAGTAATACAGGAGTCTCCTGAAAAATGTAACCTACTACAGGCTTATGTTACTGCCATCAGTTTGAATTATTTCAACTTTGTTTCTGAGAAACCAGGTTTTTTCATCAGTTTGGGATAGTGAATGGCTCTATATACTACAAATTTGATCTTTGGACCTTTTAGCAAGAAACCTGGCTCAACTTCGTCATCGTCTCACTTGAAACAACACCCCCCTACCAATGCAGCCCCTTACATTGGCTGTGCTCCATTTGTTGGCGTGACGTGTTTTTACACAGCGGCAAGGGTGGGAAAACCCGATTAAATGGTGTGCAGGCAGCATATGAGGCCATAGGTATGGTCAGCTGATGCTCAAACAGCAGCAGATGGTGGAGATACTGTAATAAACATTAATTCAATATTTTTACAGCTTGTAAAAGTGTTAGCAAAGACAGAACCTTTTCCATTTGGATTCAGCCATGACAAGCCGTGTGAAAAATATACTATATGTGATACTGTTGGTACACATGGTGTTTTGTTTACGTGCCTCACAGAGCTGTCCATTCAGGTCGGCATAAGTCAGCATGTGCTGTTTTGTGTGTCAAATTCAAATGGGGTGGAAACCACGCACAACTCGCCATCGTGCCGGTTGGGTTTTGGAGCGCACCCATTGTTTATCGCAGGGCTATCTTCGGTTTGAATGCCCACTTATAGCAATCCTAAAGTTAAGCTATAGCTAATATGAGGTTTCAGCTGTCTGAATTAGACAAATAAAGTGGGTATCTTCCAAAGTTAAAGGTATTTTTAGTATAAAACTTCCTCTTGTGTTTTCTTACCGAGTTGCAGCAGATGGATATCCTGGTAGTCGACAAAACTACAAAACACCAGCAATAAACCTATGAGAGACTACCAGAACAAAGATACTCACTTGATTTATCTAATTCAGACAGCTGAAGTTTATTGGCTTCATATAACCTACAGCTAAAGTTTAGAATTAGTTTTTGCTTTTACTTCCAGAACCCTGCAACGCCCGAAATAACTTCACCTATGTCACAACTCTATTATACCAAAATGAAAAAAAATCTATACCAAAATGAACAAAATCAAAAACACATTCACAAATCAGACACTTGTTGTGCACCACAGGGCAACAATAGACTATGGAGTATTATAAATCACAGTGTAGCACTTCCACAGGCCTGGTATGGTGACTCCGTAGACGTTGGCCTCCTGGATAAAATCAAGAAGACCTACAACCTCTGACACCTCTGTGGTGGAAACATTCTCTCCTTTCCACCTGTAGGACATAAGGTTAGATACAGTTCAACCTGCAATAACTGATTTTCTTTAAACATACAAATATTGTTAAAAATCTACATTAGCTTTTTTATTACAATGAAAATATCTTCAGTTCTTGTATAATAACCATCATATCAACAGCGGTGTGTCTTTGCAATAATCAAATTTTTGTACCATCAACTTTTTTGGACACCAGAGGACACTGTTGTACTTGTTTACAAATACATGATTTGGGCATAGGTCATCTCATCTAGAGTGGAATACATGAGTGTCATTTTGCTTCCTCATGCCACATAATAGCTATGTGATATTATATGACGCATAAATGACACGTTAGATTATAAAAATGGTATGAGCAATAAACAAAGCCAGAGGGAGAGAGAGCCTGCCTGACCAAAGGAGGAGGTCAGGAGCTCCTCACTGATACTGTAGCAACTTTAAAACTGATTAGTTGCTGATTTAGGGGGGCAGACACAAGAGTTGTATGCTTCTTTTCTTTGTTCGGTTCCAATGTTTTTCACATTTTTGCTTCAGCAAAGTTGGTCCAACCATCATGTGACACATGTGATGGGAGGTGTCTCTGTGGTTCTTTTATTGGGGCAGTTCCTTGACAAAGTTGACCTTCACCTGGGGTGCTTCTCATTTGTCTTATTGTTAATTTCTCCTTGCTCTTCAGGTGACTTGAAAATGGATCTGATCGACCATTATTAAGAATGTCTCACTTTCTTTATTTCAGCTCAGAAAGCACGGAGGCTTCCTAGAGGAGGCTTGACTATCTAGTTAAAATTGTTAGATATGGACTTCTGGTTTTGGTGACATGGGTGGGACATGGACTGAGTGTCCATCCATTTTCTATACCACTTATCCTCTTAGAGGGTCGCAGGGGGCTGGAGCCAATCCCAGCTGACATTGGGCGAGAGGCGGGGTACACCCAGGACTGGTCGCCAGTCAATCACAGGGCTGACACATAGAGACAGACAAACATTCACAGTCACACCTACGGACAATTTAGAATCACCAATTAACCTAACCTGCATGTCTTTGGATGGTGGGAGGAAGCCGGAGTGCCCGGAGAGAACCCACGCAGACACGGGGAGAACATGCAAACTCCACACAGAAGGGCCCCAGCCGGCCGGCGGGTGCGAACCCAGAACCCTCTCGCTGTGAGGCGACAGTGCCGCCATTATCCATTTCTACCATTAATAAAATATTATTATTATTAAAAAACTACATTGTATTTAGCCAACAAAGTCTTGTCAGCGCCCTGAGAATAAGATGAGCAACTCGAAACAAAAGCAAACTACCTCACAAGCTCCAACAGCATGAGCTAACAAGCACAGCTTGCCCAAAAAACTAGCTACAATGGCCACCTCAGCGATCACCCACCTCAGTATACATTACATACATTGATGGAACCTTTGCAGAATTTAGTGCCCTTTCAAATAACTTTAAGCTACCCCCGTCAAACCTATTTCGCCATTTCCAGATCCGGGAATGTTTGAAATCTGAGCCCAACACATACCATTTTTCAATTTCCCCACATCCAAAAGGGTCTAATTTCCTATCTGCTTGATATCATTATATCCCTTAAAAATACGACACTGGATACATTTTCAGGCAGATTGGGTAGAAGAACTAGGGTCCGAGATACCCGAGTAGACCTGTGACAGTGCTCTAGATAAAATGAATGGTACGTCTACATGTGCATGCCTGAGCTTAATGCAGTTCAAAGTCCCACACCATATCCATTTCTCTAAGGCCAGACTATCTCAAATATAGTCAAGTGTTGATGAAAAATGTGACCAATGTCATACTGCAAAGGCAGACTTGGCTCACATGTTCACTGCTCTAAACTAGCAAGATTTTGGGCTACTGTGTTTGGAACCCTTCATAATAATGACCACTTTTGTCTGGCTAAGAGTTGTGGTGGTTATGGCCTGGCCCCATGGAGTGGGCACAGAATCATAATGCAATCAAGCAGAAAATGTCTTTTATTATTGTAATTTTTGTTGTTGTTGTTTTGTTTTATTTGTATTTCATTGTTGTTTTTTTGTTTTGGTTTCTTTCTGTATACCCAACTCCATTCATTATTTTGTGATTGAGTGTATTTATTTTTATCTAACAGTTTTATTGAAAGTCGAGAGAAAGTGTCATTAGACTTTATTTAGAACATGCCATCATTGCTGCCTGTTGTCTTGATTTGAGCTATTCAATTTCCCTAAAATATTTAGGCTACTAAATTATTCCTACAAATTGTCAAATATTCTTACCATAACCTGAATATTTTGATGATGAAAAATGCATTTGCATTGCAGGATAGGTTAGATTCACATTTTTTCAAGTCTGTGTCAAGCACTGTAGGTCCCTTCAATTCTCCCTCCCGTCCACACTGGTCAGGTTTGTTGTGCATGTGTCAAACAGCTACTTTTAAGAAACAACATGCAGAAACTAATATTTGATGTTCTGTTTTGTTGTGTGGGATGACATCAACATAAAGTAGCCTAACTGTGCGACCTTATTACTATAAGGACAGAATGTCATATGTGTTCAAATGAGTCCAAGGGAACAAGGGAGAGCAGTTAAAGATGCTGAGGGAACTGAGGGAAACAAGGAGACAACAAATACAAATGAGAAGCAGCCGTAGTATTAATATGTGACCTGTATCTGGATATCTTATCTGGATCAGAAAAACCTTGTGTTAATGCAGGTGTAAATGCACACAAACAGCTGTTCTGACTAAAACTGAAGCATATCTGTTCTGTCAAATGTGCATGAGACAGACGACTGAAACATGTCAGGTGCAGTGTGTTGAATGTTGACTGATATCAGTTAGATAACATTGGTAAAGGGTTTCTATTCAATATGACACCAACAAAACATTTCAGTTCTGTAGCCTCATTCTCAACAAACTGAAACACAACTATCTTAGCAAGGTTGCCTTAGCACAGTTTAAATTATACAAACAGTAACGGTACCTGAAGGTGTCTCCGATGCGGTCACGGAAGTAAAGAAAGTCCCTGTGATCGTGGAGCAGGAGGTCTCCAGTGTTGAAATAGGCGTCCCCAGCTTTGAACACATCCCTGAGCAGCTTCTTCTCAGACTGGACCTTGTTCCCAGCGTAGCCCAGGAACTGGTTCATAGCTGTCAGAGGTGCTACCAGGATCCCCGCCTCTCCTGTGCACAGAAACAGGAGGCACATTTAGTGGACACAGGAGCTCTGTACATGCAGCTATGTACTACAGACTGAATGACTTTCATGTTAAAGGACTTGGCATGTGATTCAAATACCTATTTGTGCTCGTATACATCTTCCAGAGTCTGTTCGGACTGGCTCGTATGTTAGTAGATCATATCTCAGGAGCTCAAAGGGCATAGAAAGCTGAAAAAGAAGGAATGACAAGTTAGTTGTTATTTGATGAGCTACTGCTTTAGCAGTTCCTGTCTGCCTAATAGGTTATATTACCAGGGATGGCTTTCAGTAATTAAAAACGTTAGATCATTGTTACATAACAATATAGTCAGTAATATATCTATATACACAACATTTCATCTTATACATCCACATTCATTAAACTGTACAGCACACTGCTTCCATCACTCTCAATTTTTTTTTTTGCTTTATAATGTTCCCCTATAATGTTACTTTATATCTACGTTGCCATTATTCTTATTGTTAGCATTTCACTGCACACTGTACTTGTACGATTGAGCATGTGAAATATAAAACTTGAATTTGATTTGAAATTTTAAAAATCAGTATTTATTATATTAACAATGAATAAAATTACTTTGTATAATAAGATGATGCTCTATGGAGCTTTTCAGCTCATTGTTTTGGTTTTACGGCCCACAACTGTACTGCTTTGATTCAGTTCCTGGTTTCCAATAGCAGCAGGCAGCTGTTTTCAGTGAAAAAGCTCTGATAGACCCACTGTACATTACCTGCTCAGCACAAAACAGCAGACAGACACAGTTACAGACTAGCTGGTGAGTGTTTTGTTGTTTGGCAGCAGGACCAGCCTTTGCTTCAAAGCTCTCTTCAATTTAAATTATATTCCCTGGGATTTTTAGACTCTTTCATCCAATTCAACTGGATTATTTTGAGTGATAATTTTCCACATTGACAACATTCTTTTAGTTATAGATGTCAGAGATTTTACTGTAAGTGGATCTTCATAGTCCTGACCTATTCAGATGAAAAAACCCAGCACCTGTCTACTTTCTGAGCACCCTAGACACTGAAGAGGCCTCGACTACTTACACTCGCCAAAGGCTACTATTGTGTTCACTGAGGAGGTACATGTGATCAGACACAAGTACATTTAGCGCAGAAAATTTGCCACAGGTCAGAAGTATGTGATCCAGGAATAAACATCTTTGAGAAGGAGCTTATGCTTCAATCAGTACTAAAAGACATACTGGATCAACAGAAGGAGTTTTATGAGCAAATAATAAAATGAAAGAATCATACTTGAGTATCTTCATAAAATCAGTGAAAATTGATAGCCTTGTAAAAGAAATCCAAATCTTGAAAACCAGTTTGGACTTTTCACATATAGAATTAATCTCAATACAAACAATGAAAACTTAAATGAATGGAAAGGCTACTCTCGAGTTCAGCTACTGTTTAAGAACCTGTCAACAGCTTGGGCCTGGACTACCTTCTAAACCAGACTATAAGAAACAATGTTATTACTGTGGGTCTGAAAACAGTTCAGAACCATAGACTGGCACAGAACACAAAGTCCAGGAACTCCAACAAACAGAATTTAAGTTGCTTCCCAAAACCAAGGCTGGTTGTAGTAAAGCTGCTTAAATTCAAAGACAAGCAACTGATACGTCTATCTACATCAATGAGGACTACTCTGAACAACTATGCAAAGACAAAACAGCTGAGCTGGTTCCAGCCATGAAAGCTGTAAGAGCTGGAGATCTTCCTGTAATCAGCTTTGATAGACTCATTGTGAGGAAAAAAAGAGGAGAAATCACAGAAGGGAATGAATGTCACTCAAATCTCAATCAGTCTCTTTGTTGTAATATGTTCAGTGGCTTAACAATATATGAATAACACCACATGTAATATACATAAACCCATTATCCAATAATATTTAATATCTTAGTTCTAATATAGAGTTGGACCCATCAGCATCTGAAGGCTCCAATATCAATATGACATGGGGCCAATCAGTATCATCCTTTATAAAGCATCAGGGCTATGTAGATGCCAAAGTAGAAAACGTTATATTTTGATGCCCAAATAACATTTGGATGGAATTACAATATTTTAGCAAGGCATGTAGGTAATGGATCTTTTTTAATCACAACAAAACAAAATTTCAAATGGCTTCATTATCTTCAACTGGGGTACTCTCAATTTTAGTCCCTTGTATGGGTCAAGCTCCAAAAAACACTGCATCCTACATTTCCCATAATGTAAGCAATAACATCTTTTCATTAGACCCACCCTGCCTGGTAAATTACCACTTGTTTCAAACTGATAGCCATTACTAGTAAACAAACCTTTCTGTGTAAAACTGGTGGTGGTTTTTTTCTCTGGGAAATTTTAAAAATGGGGAAAAGATGTTTCCAACATGACAAAGCAGTAATCTAAATTAATATATTGTATCTCCAAGAGTATGGCAAGGTCCAGTTCCAGAAGAAACATTACTAAATGTTTGATATTTACCTTGCTGAAATAGCTTGCCCTCCCAATCGGTCCGATCTCATCTGTGTAGTTGAGGAAGCCAATGCTGGCCTCAGTCAAGCCGTAACCCTCTCTGATCTTGATCTTACCAAAGCGTTTGACAAACTCCTTCCAAACATCTGACCTGAGACCACTTCCTGCTGCCAACCGAACAGTGTGAGCTCTCTCCTCTGGAACCTGGAGGCAGGATAAGACTTGGATTAAAGACCAGTATTTCACTTTTTAAAGGAACACTCCTACTTTTTTGGAAATATGCGTATGTACTGGCTTGTCCAGAGTCAGTTAAGAAGATTAATGTCACATGCATCTCTGTGTGCCCTGTACAGGGATGTCTGGGATGGGTTTAGCTTAGCTTTGCACAAAGACTGGAAGCAGTAGGAAACTGCTTGTAAAAGTGGGGAAAATGGCTGTAGATATTCATTGCTGAAGGGCAGACAATACCAAGGCACCGATGCTTGTTTCACCCCTTGAAGTGCAAATGTTGTGTCAATAGATCAATGGTTTAACCGTTTTTAAAATTTGGATGCTAAACTATGCTATATCTAATGTTCAACAGTGACACATATTGGGATAAGAAGAGAGAACAGTAATTGTCAAGTATGGGAACATTTCCACCTGATACTACCCAATAAGGTAGAGAATAGGCTACTCTTTTGATGAGGAACGTTTTATTTGCCATTGATAGGATGTCAGTATGAGGTAATAACATCAATAAAGTTGTATCTTAATCAATGTCATTCTGCAATCATGTCTCAATCACATCACCTTGCCACTCATGAAATACCAGGAAAAACGCATGAATGCATTGTGGACATAGCAAAATGGCTGCTGGTGTGGTATAGGGGGCAACTGTCCCAGGGCCCCAGACCATGCGGGTCCCAAAAAGTCCCAGGTATACTGCATGTCAGTTGGTTTTGCAATTTGATTAATTGCAATGTGTTAGGGAATTTGCACCACTAAAGTGAAATACCAACTAAGGCAGGTACTGCATTGTTACCTAATGTTGGTCCTGTCTTTTTTGTGCTGTATTATTTTAGTTTATATTTAGTTTTATAAAGAATGTTGTATTTAATCAAATTGCCACGGACTACACAAGCTGGTGTTGTAGTGCTTTGGCTCCTCTTGAAAGGCTGCAATCATTTCTGCAAACCACCAGATGTCACCTGCACATATTTTTTCAGCAAATAGGAAGAAAGCTTCATAAGGCTACATCCCCCCATCACTAATATTCATGGTCCCCTAAGAATTCATCTTTTCAATGACTCTGTCACCAAGAATGACAGCTGGCACACCCAGATGTCATGGTGAAAATATTTGCTCAATAGCCAGTTGTTGTGTCTGAACGGCAGACATCACATGTATGTCCACTCAGAACGCTTGAAAATTGTTGGTTATTCAAACAGGCTACACTTCATAAGGAGGGTGGGTCAGCACTAAGGGTGCTCCGATCGATCTGCCACCAATCGTTATCAGCCGACATTCGTTCTAAATAGTTTGATAGGTGGTCTCTATAAAAGCTGCTCAGAAGAGCCGATCAGATGACGCAAAAGACAATTTCTCTAAAATTGCTTCACCGGTTTGGCAGTTGTACCAGGTTTTTGAAAAAGACAATAAATGTGGTATGTTCCAAGGAAATCCCTCGAGTTCCAAGGAAGGTGTGTTCCAAGGAAATCCTTCGTGGAGGAATGCAACCAGAAAATTTCAACACCACGAACCTCATCATACATTTGAAGGTTTGTTTTCAAAGCTAGCTAGCACTAAGGCAGAGAGAGAGAGAGAGCGGGATCGTTTAGCAACTCGATCGCCACTCACTCAGGTGTCTGTAACAGAGACATTGTAATGACAGGAACCCTACAGCAAGGACAGCAAGAAACCAAAAGAAATATCAGCCAAACTAATGGGATTCATATGCCTTGATCACATGTTGCATATGTTGATTGATAAAACATACTTTTATCGGAGAGCTTTTCCTAATTTTTCTTGATTTTATTGACTACAGTTTTTGCTGGTTTTATTTGTTTTCTTATTTTATTTGTTTCATTTGTTTTATTTTATTTGTTATTAATTTATTGAAAATGTTATGATCTGCTTGTTGTGAAGTTGTTGCCTTGTGTGAAGCACTTTGTAAAGTGGTTTTAGAAAAGTGCTCTATAAATAAAGATTATTATTATTATTATTATATTGCCAATTAATAAACAATTGTCAATTAATGATACCTTCTCATCTCTTCATTTAACTACTTAATATACAATGTTATTAAGAATAGTTACATAAATAAATAATGCTACACAATAGTCAGCACACATCAAACTATGAGGCTGTTCTCCCTAAAAATACATCCGTATGGGTCATCTGTGAAGCATATTACGACCCATATTTATGTTTGTATGTACAGCAACCTCTAGTGGCTGTAGTAATTATGCCGGGAGCAAAGGAGGAAGTCCAGTGAGGTGGTATAAACAGCGACAAAGTCCACGTAGGGAGGTGGTCGGGATGGATGGACGAGTCAAACAACACAGGACTTTCACCCAGGAGGCCGCTGGTCGTGTTCCATGTGAAACCAAAAGTCAAACTTGACTTATTTTAACCTGACATAAATCACGACACTTAACTTCACTTACTAAACTTAACTAACTATATACTTATTTTAACCCAAACCATGAGCTTTTCCTAAACCTAACCAAGTAGTTTTGGTGCCTAAACCTAACCAAACGGAGTCATATCTCCTGCCACCAGTAGGGGCGCTAATATAGGAAACGCTCCTGTGGGTCGTATTAGAGGTTAGGAAGAAACGACCTACGTGGTCGTATGGGTTGGAGGAACTGTTGCAAACTACACATATCATGAAATGAATTGACTGCATAAGGGCCTCAGATTGTTTCAATCACTGTGCCCAATGGCGGCAGGTCCGATAGGCGCTTGGGACATAAATAAATTCTCTCCCTTTCTCTCTCTCTGCAATATATTTATTACATTGTACCTGGAATGCAGGATAGGTTATGTTTATTTTGAGCATACCTAACAAAACGGTGGTTTAGCTTCATCACTGTGCTTCAGCTGTTGGTATATTCAGTTTCTCTGAGGCAGAGATTTGGTACAGATTTGTACCATCCACTATGATCATAATATCATTATTGACTATAATGAACAGTGCAGCCTCTAGAGGCCGCTACAGTGTCCTTAAACTTCTAGTCAAATGTTATAATTTAGGATGAAGTTTGAAATGTTGTCAGTCTTACCGTGGGATGGTTGACCAGGTATCGACAGAGCTCTCCTATGTATTGCACCACAGTCACATTGTGTTTCACACAGTCCTTCCAAAACTGACTGGCAGAAAACTTCTTTTTTAACACACATGTTGCACCTGTGATCCAAAGGAAAATATATAGAGAGAAGATGGCAAGGCAAACAGTAAGCTAAAAACTCTTGTTGATACATACTACATGTCCAACAATGTCATACAAATTATTTATAGCTGGAGCTGTAGTGAGAAATTTCCTCTGCTTTGTTTCAGCCTTTTCTCCTGGTATGTGCGGAAGGGAGAATTCCTTATAGGCCTATAAAAAGGATATCCGTCATCATGATGGTTTCCTCCAGCATTTGCCTTGGACCTTTTAAAGTACTGAATAAAAAATGGCAAATCTTCCAGGAATTGTGTGTTTGTCAGGATCATTTGCTGCCACAAGGAAAACACAGCTAGGTGAAGGTCCAACCAACTAAATCTAACTATAAAGGAAGGAATCTGTGTGTTAAGTGGCGAGCTGGAGTCAGGACATGGTTAGCCTATCTTAGCACAAAGTCTGTAAGCAGGGGGAAACAGCTAGCCTGGCTCTGTCCAATGTGTACACAAACAGAAATCTAAAAATAAAAGGTTACCTGGTGTAACCCCAGTTCTATGAGTACGTGCGAGGCCCTCTAACTACCAGCCCAGCTGGCCCTGGTGACGGTTGCTGAGTCTTCAAGGGAAACGAGCAATGCACGTACTGGGGTTTTGTAGGGAAGGGGACTACCTCCTGATTGGACGGTGAGTGCATGAACTTTGACTCAGGTGCCGAGGCGGAGCCTCGAGGGGATGAACCAATAGCGAAGCCCGTTAGAGGGCCTCGCACGTACTCATAGAACTGGGGTTACACCAGGTAACCTTTATTTTTAGATTTCTGTTTGTGTACGTGCAAACCGTCCAATCAGGAGGTAGTCCCCTTCCCTACAAAACCCCAGTACGCGCATTGCTCTTTCCCTTGAAGACTCAGCAACCGTCACCAGGGCAAGCTGGGCTGGTAGTTAAAGGGCCTCGCACGTACTCATAGAACAGGGGTTACACCAGGTAACCTTTATTTCTATGTTGTACATGCTCCGCCCTCTAACGGGCTTCGCTATTGGTTAAAAGCGAGGCGAAGGTCGTAGGGATGAGATGTACTCCCAGCTGGGCCGAACCCACTAGGAGCCACTACCCCAGTACACAGTAGTTCCCCGGTCGAGTGCCACCTACCGGGGAGACTTGTGCCAGGCTGCGATGACAGCCGCTGGACAGGCATTGTTACGCCGAACCTCCATCTAGACTAGCTGAAGGTTCCGTCACCTGTGCACCCAACACAGCATGTGACACAGAGCCAGCAGTCACATCCCTTAGATAGGACTGCACAAAAGTAGAAGTCGAAGACCAGGAGGCGGCCAAGCAGATGTCAGCCACCGACACACCCCTGAAAAGGGCCACTGAAGCAGCGATGCTCCTCGTAGAATGTGCCCTTAGCCCCACTGGGGGGACGCGCCCCATCGCCTCATAGGCCCCTCGGATAGCTGCGCAAATCCAATGGGCTAGTCGCTGCGAAGACAGTGGAGGCCCCTGAGCCCGACCACCATAGCAGACAAACAACTGGTCAGATCGCCGAAAACCCGCAGTGCGCTCAACATAGATGCAGACTGCGCGCACAACGTATGAAGCCGTTTCTCGTCCGCCGACGCGTGCGGCGGGGGAAAGAAAGCTCTCAAGCAAACAACCCTAGACCTGAAAGAGGCGGTAATGACCTTCGGCTGAAAAGACGGGTTCGGACGCAGCTCCAGCGTCTCCCCGTCATCACTGACTGTCATGCAATCAGCATGCACAGACAAGGCCCCCAGGTCTCCTGCTCTCTTTGCCGAGGTCAAGGCTAGCAGGAGCGCCGTCTTGATTGACAGGGCCTCAAAATCTGCCTGCTCCAATGGCTCGAACGGTGGGCGTGCCAGGCCGTCCAAAACCGTCTGATGGTCCCCCTGGGGAACCAGGCATCGAACAGGGGGCCGCAACCGACGAGCCCCCCGTAAGAAGCGTTTAACTAAGGGTGACTCCGGGCTGTGAAGCGACCGAACCCCTCGTGGCCAGCCGTAATAGCTGCCGCAAAGACAGCTACAGTGGCCGCCGCACGACCGCTGTCAAACAACTCCTGCAGGAAACCCAAAACGTCCTGCAGGGAACAAGAGCTGGGCCTGAGGTCCCTGGCCTCGCACCAACCTGTGAACAGCCGCCATCGTGATGCGTAGAGTTTTGTAGTGGACGGAGCACGAGCATGTTGAATCGTAGAGACAACGGCGGCCGGAAGGCCCAAGCCTTCCAATCTCACCCTCTCAATCTCCAGATCAAGAGCCGGTGACCCAGAACCGGGCGCGAGAGGATGGAGCCCCCTGCCTGCCAGAGAGCCGTGGAGAGGCTCCACTCCTACCCCAACGGACCCCCCCGGGACATCCTGTCTGCCCCCATGTTGAGGGAAGCCGGAACGTAGCGAGCCCTCAGGGACGATAAGTGGCGATCCGCCCAGGTCAAAATAGACACCGCAAGTCTGTGTAGTGCTGGTGATCGAACCCCCCTTGCCTGTTCAGGTAGGCCACAGCCGTGGTATTGTCTGACCGTACCATGACATTCCTCCCTCTGAGCTGAGGGGCGAAGTGGTGCAGCACCTTCTGTACTGCCATCAGTTCCAGGAAGTTGATGTGCCGGGAGGAGTTCCGCCACATGCCCCCCACACTGGCCCGGTTGAAGGTCCCACCCCAACCTGCCAGAGAGGCGTCTGTGAACACCTGAACGTAATGAGAGACGCACCCCAGTCGAACCCCCTGGCGAAGGCGAGCGGGCGAGTCCCAGAATATGACATCCCGTCGTGCCAGCCCCGCCACATGAAGCTTGCGGCACTTGTCGCGACGTGGGTGCAACCGAAGCCGAAGAAACCAGCGCTGCAGGTTCCTCATGTGCAACAGGCCCAGACGCATCACTGGATGGGCTGCCGACATCATACCGAGGAGAGACATGATACTGCCCGCTGGGACTAGCGCCGAGCCCCTCACTCGGCGGGCCAGTTGCAAAATCGCTGTCACAGGCACTTCCGACAGCCGTGCCGTCATGGCGCGGGAGTCGAGTGTAAGCCCCAGATATGCTGCCTGCTGACTCGGCAGCAGGAGACTTTTGCTGGGGTTGACAGCGAAGCCCAAGCGCATGATGTGCTGAATGACCAGCGCTGTGTGGGCCTCGGCCTCCTGTCTGGATACAGCGAGAATCAGCCAATCGTCTATGTAATTCAGGATTCTCACCCCCTGTTCCCTGAGCGGTGCCAACGCCGTCTCCACACACTTGGAGAACGTGTGCAGGGAGAGGGAGTACCCGAACGGAAGGCGACCGAACTGATAACACTGACCGTCCATCGCGAAGCGCAGGTACTTCCTGTGACGCTGCAGGATGGGGACATGGAAGTATACGTCGGTCAGATCTATGGATGTCATCCAGTCGCCTGGCCGAATGCATTCCATAAGCTGCCTGACCGTCAACATGCGAAAAGGCCTGCGCGCAATGAACGTGTTCACGCAGGTCCAAAAATGGCCTCAGCCCCCCCGACTTCTTGGGCACCAGAAAATACGGGGAGAAACCCCGTCCGCGCTTCTGAGTCGGGAACCATGTCCGAAGAAGCGCGGCTACCGCCTCCCTCAATACCGCCGTCTCTGCTGGGTCGGTGAGCGATGTTTGCAGGATGCCGCCGAACGCCGGGGGTGTGCGGCAAAACTGCAATGCGTAACCCCTCTGCAGCGTTCTGTCCATCCACGCAGAGAAAGGGCTGCACAGCCGCACCCAAGTCGAGTAACGGTCCGTGAGAGGGAGCGCAACGGGTTCGGTGGGAAGAAGTAGAGCGGGCCCACCCGCACCGACCCTCCCGCCTTGGGGAAGGATGGACGGGGGGCCCTGGGCCCCTCCTCCGGGGGGAGCGTGAGATAGTCGAGGCAGGTGCCGGCCTCACTCTGATGCCTCTGACCGTGCTGGTCCGCCATTGACATCAGTGAGGCACACAAGGCTTGCTGGCCATATCCAAGTGCAAAATTCCTACTAGACGCGACACCGGATGGTGACAATTTTTCGCTGAACTAGACCACAGGTTGCTGAGTTGAAAAAGGGAAACGAGCAATGCGCGTACTGGGGTTTTGTAGGGAAGGGGACTACCTCCTGATTGGACGGTGAGTGCATGAACTTTGACTCAGGTGCCGAGGCGGAGCCTCGAGGGGATGAACCAATAGCGAAGCCCGTTAGAGGGCGGAGCACGTACGACAGAACCAACAATTTGTGGCTTTAGGGGGGTTACATGCTTGAACTATTTGTTGGCGAACAATGGCCAGGTGCAGGGACTTTTATAAGGTTGTTAGGCAAGCAGTGCTAAGTTCAAGCCAAACATAACTTGTTGTTTGTCAAGAGTTCTTTCAAACTGGAAATTATATATTGGGAGATTATTTGGAAATTGCAGATATGTTTAGTAAAGCATTACAGTAAAAAGAAAAGAGTAGCATTCCTTCTTCAGCTTCACAGACTTTGGAGGAGAAATGACATGGACAAACAAGAAAAACTTGTCTTGCTATATGTATGTATAAGACAAAGTAATCACTTATGAAATGCATTGTTAAATATTAATTTCATGGCAATTTTCAATAAATATAGGTTGATGCTCCCTCTGCTTGTCTTGGCCTGCGTGCTGCTCTGTTTCCTATCTTATCTATAGGCAGAGGCGGAACGCGATACAGTGCGCCTGGTGGACACTGGGGGTAAGTGAGTGCCCTTCCTACTCCAAAGGCTGAGTTTAAATTCTACATTGACTGAAGTACAGCTGCTCTTACCAAGGTGTATGCATCCACCGATCCCTAACAGGGAAGCAGACATGTGGTAAAGAGGAAGAGTGATGTAGATGATGTCATCAGATGTGGCTCCACACATTTTAAAGTAGGCCATACTCCCAATGGCTTTCAGATGACCAACACGGGCTGCCTTGGAGAGACCTGGAAGAGAATGGCACCAGTTATTGCAGAAATAGTGCACACATCTGTGGTTCTAACCTCAAAATTTTATTTAGAACACTCTTACCGCACTTTATACCAGTTTTTTAATCAGTGTGTGGCCGAACTGCAATATGCTAAACAAATTCAATGGACACGTAATATTTTAGCTTAGAAGTTGCTTTATTTTGGGGATATTAAGCACTATGGCTTGTCATTTTCTCCAGCTTAACAAAGACATGACTGAGATAATTGTTTTTGCTATATTATACTATATTATAACTATATTATACTATTTCACTTATTTATATTTTTTATCTCGTTTACTGTTCGCTGTATACATGTATTACTGTTTCGCGTGTTCTTTGTTTAAGCACTGTAAGAAAATTGCTTTACAAAATGTTTTATTATTCCGACCAAGTTTTGCACCACATAATCAATGTAAGATTGAATGGTATAAATACAAGACTAAGCCACAGCAGCTCTGTGAGTTTATACTTCGGCACAGTGACACAAATATAATGCTGACAAAACAATCTCACCTCAAAGTCCATTTAGTGGCTTTTCTGGAGCTTTCGATCATATCACATGATCTTCCTCCTCTGTTGCTTCTTAAAGTGCTGTATAATTCCATGGACAAACTCAGCAGATGGAGTTTGCCCATGCGATTTAAATCTCCAGAACAGCTACTAAATGGACCTTGTGGTGAGATTGTTTTGTCAAGGTCAAGAATGAACTTTGAAGCTCAGCTATTAAGCCAACATGGACAGTGATAATAGTAATGAAAACATGTTTACACATGGATTTCGTTTAAACAATATACTGTATAACAACAAGACATTTTCATTTAAGTTATTTTTTGCATGATACAGGTGTAATGAGGGAGCTGGATGTTGCTGTTACGATTGAAGCCTGTGCTTAAAATATTCATGTCTGTGTGTGGCAAGAGGAGGACCGCTGTACAGTTGATACACATTGGTCTGGTTTTTAATCAAATTTTTTACTTTAACAAAGCAAAGCAGTGTGCCTGGATTTTGTTAGGGATTCCTTTGCAACACTTATGGACACTATTATTACTACCTGTGCAGCAGGAGCTCCTGCTTTGTGTTTCATTATTGTCAGATCCAAGTAGAGCTTCCTCCATTGCTTTTTATACTTCCAATCATGTCTCTACTGGTAGTTTATATGTGATTTTTGTAGGTTATGTAATGACTGGAGAAATACAACTGTCATGCAGTACCTGTGGTGCCTGAAGTGAAAATGAAGAGAAAGTTTGACATCAAGTCAACTTTAGGAAGGTCACTTAAGGTTTCTCCAGATATGTGTTCCACCTTATCTAGTAAACTGCTGAAATCCTTGGAGGGTGATGTGTGATCCACTACCCACACAGTGATGTTGTCCCTCTTCAGATCAGACAGCACCTCCTCCACCAAACACACCAAATCTGGATAAACGGACACAATGGGTTATCTCACTGCTGCTTCATCAGACAGAGTCAAGGCCAACAAACAAACATGTACAAAGAGCTGTTCATTCCACTCTATGGTCATTTTAGAGGCTGTAGTTTGTGGTGTTGTATCAGACTGAATAAAGATGTTCCTGTTGATGTTCCCTACACACAGATGCGATTATGTATGCGAGGTTGCAGTCAAGATAACACCTTCCATGATAAAATAGAGACCATGACATTGAAAGAACTTAGGTAAAAAGTCAATATAATCATATCCTTCTGATTCAGGGCTGCATATAATTCAAATACATGTGTGTGTTTATTGATGGGAGAAGTTATGGCAAAGTACTTTCCTCTCTACCTCTCAACTATCACTACGGCTGATCACATTTGACATGTTAGGAAACATCCATCAGCAGGACCTGACTTAAAAAATATAAACTTTTACAGTACACTAAATGGAATAGAAATCCTGTATTTTCATTATATTACAGTATACAATGAAATTAGGAGCACTATTCCTGATCAGTGCGTTAACAGACACAGGGAAACGAAACAAAACAACCTCAGCAAAACAATCCACCACAGCCAACAACACAGTTTCTAAAATAATAAATAAATATAATAAATAAAATATTAAATATATATAAATATAATAAATAAAATAAATAAATACAATGTGATTGTTCCTGACTGGCGACCAGTCCTGGGTGTACCCCGCCTCTCGCCCAATGTCAGCTGGGATTGGCTCCAGCCCCCCCGCGACCCTCTAAGAGGATAAGCGGTATAGAAAATGGATGGATGGATGGATGATTGTTCCTAGAATATTAACAATTAAATTGTAATTGTTCCTAGAATAGGTGTACTTATTGCACTAGAATAACTGTGATTATTACAGTAGTATTGTTAATTATGCACAAGTATGATGTTATTATTGCAATCGAATAAATGTAATTTTTGCACTAGTATGATGTAATTATTGCACTAGAATAAACGTAAGAATTGCACTAGATCAATGGAGAGCCATGAGCTGCTGCGTCCATGTGCACCACCATCATCATCATGATGCAAGGATAAAGGACAGTAGCAATCTCCAGATAAACCATTTCACTCATTGTAATTAGAAAGTCAAAACTGGTACAGAGAACCTCTCTGTTAAATTGAAGAATTTTAGAGATAAAGGCTCCTGCAGTATTGGACAAGGTTAAGCGGATCATTGTTATATTTACATAAAACTAGTTTAGTCCAAAAAGTAGGTTGGTGGTTGGGGTTCACATAGGTTCTCAAGTTTAAGACCCTCATTTTATCAGCTATAGTCTGATGGACACACTTTGAATGTTGATTTGGTGTTGAGCTGTAAAACTCTTTATGGGAACTGCTAAATGTTATGGCAAAATGGGAAAAAAAATGTTCATATCAACCTCCCAGTTGTATTGACTCAGAGATATCGGGAATTTCTGAGCTACAATATCTCCCACATGGTGAAAAGAACTACAGAAGTCTCAACAAAGCTACCATTGTTGTTTCGTTTGACCAACAGTCTTTACTTCAATGTTAATTTTTCTACAATTATATGACAAATCGAGAACTGGTACTGTGCCTATGTGCAATTTTGAGTTACTTGTACTTTACTTGAGTATGCTTCTGCTTATTTGTTTTGCCTAAATTTGCTCTTTGGAATGTTCCTGTTGTTTAAAAAAAAATGTTTGGATAGTTTTCTCTTTTATATAACACTTACACTCTCACAGTCTATGGGGAAGGTACCTAAATATGTCACAACCCACTGCTCTCTGTATGATTGTGTTACATGTTTGAATCTTTGAGGTAAAATTAGCTCAATAAACTTAATTTCAGTTTATCTGATGTGACCACAAGTAGGCCAGCAAGCGCCTTGGAATAAGTCAAAATAATGGGAGGTTTTCTCTTCTCATTCTGCTGACAGGGTGTGAATCCAACAGTAAGGACAAACTGTCCAGAAGTGTGCTGTTCAAATTCTCTGAACCCTAACAAAGGGGACTGAAAAGGGCCCCAAAACGTCTTTGTCTGGCCCTGCTAGGGCAACGGCATTCGTGTGTACTATAGCCAACTGCGTGGGTTATAATAACAGACTTTCTAATGGGTATCTTAACGTGTATTGCAGCTCTCTAATGGGAGTGGCTATTTTAAATGCCCCAGAAAAGGTTCTGTGGTCCGACTCCAGCTTCATAAATCAAAGCACAGTGAGCAGCTTTGATAGTTTACCTCATTTAAAATAATTGCCCAAACTGCGTAAAAAACGTGAGTGAAAACGAGCAATACCTGCGCCAACAACCAGCGTCTTGGCTCCACAATTCTGAATGCAGTGAAGCAGAAAGTTGGCTTTAATGTTGACGTTGAGAAAGGCGACTTCACAGCCCAGTTTACACAGTCCCAGCCACACACAAATAAAGTCTGATTCGTTGAACATCAACAGAGCAACAATGTCTCCTTGTTTCAAAGAGCCCTCCGTCCTGAACGCGTTCGCAAACTGGTTACTTCTCCTGTCCACATCCTGGTATGTCAGAGTCTGGCTTTCGAAGATGATGAAGGGTTTGTGTGGGTTATTCCTCGCCTGGTAGAGAAAACAGTCGAGGTATGTGATGATTCCTTGCTGCATACGAGCCTGCAATGTTTTGCTGTACCTCCGAAGTTTCAAGTAATAAATCAAATCCACCCAGAAGAAGCGATAAGTCAACCTTTGGAAGAGAAGAAGAGCCAGTAGTCCTGCTAAAACGCTGGTAAACACCAGAGCAATCATCTTTACGTAAAATCACCACACCTCACTTCAAGACTGCTCCTGCCAGCCTCCACTTCAGTGAAAAACACGGTCAAACTTGCCCCCACGTTGTTTCCTAAGGGCGTGTAGGAACTGATTTCAAACATGGGCGTAACCACGCATTTCTTGGGGGGGTCACGTCCCCCCCAATACTGAGAAACTACCAATCTGCCCCCCCCCCCCCAATATACAGTAGAAAATATGTTAAATATGTCCTCCTTTTATAAACCCTGTCAACGGATCTGTTTTTTGGTATTTCCTATTTATTTTCAATTTATTTTTGTTTGTTAAGGAAAACACAAGTGTGTATATTTTTGTTTGCTCAGTCAGTGGAGGTGAGCAAATGGAGGAAGTAACGTTACCTAAAAAGCTTAGAAAGCAGCACCGGCAGCCGGACATACAAGTTTTTATTCAGACAGGAAGTTACGAGCTACCAAAATAGGTAACGTTAGCTTAGTAGATAAGGCAATAGCTAACGTTTCAGGTAACTGTTACTACTGTACATTGTACACTGTTCTTTATACACTTACTATATAGCTAAACAGCAGGATTACATTAAAGCAAATAAAACTAGTAACAAGCAGAATATTCAGTGTATCAAATTAAAATGGTCATCAAGGTCAGCAGTCATTGTTCTTTAAAGTAATGATATGTGGTCACACTGCAGGCAGCACAGAGGGACAGGGAGGGAGAGACATGCTGGAAGCAGACAGGGACAGACTCTGGAGATACAGATGATCAGGTGAGAAAGTGGAATGTGAACTATAATGCAATTCAGTAGAGCACATAGAAAGTGAGTGTAAGAATTTAGCTAAATAGGTAGCTTAGTAAGGCACTACAGATAAATGCATCGTGTGTGTGAATGATTGTGGTTACAATACTCCCAATCGTAATTAGATTAAGACACGGGTGGACAAGTTTGGAAGAAGTTGCTTGTTTTAGCTTGTAAAACAGTGAACAGTAAGCAACTGACTAAAACAAAATGAAGTGGATGGGCAGCCACTATCTCAGAAAAATCAGACTGTTCCTTTAAAGCTGGGGTAGGCAGAATCTGTGCAACCTAGGCAAAACCTTCCACCTCTCTCTCTGCTGCCTCGTATCACTCCGCTAAGCCCCTCCCACCAAACCCACAACTTCCACCGGCAGCAGAAGGAGTCAGTTCCCCTGTGAAACTGTATCCCTCGTAGGGCTCGCTCTCTACGGCGTGAGCCTCACAGAGACTGCGGTCCCTCCCGCCGTGACTTGTTTTCTCAAAGACGCCCCTCCAGCGCTTTGCAGCCGCAGAGCAGAGCGCAGAGGCGGCTGCAACGCCATCCAGCAGTGGGAAGAGGCTAGTACACCACACACACACACACACACACACACACACACACACTGTCCCCCGTCAAAAGTTATTCCCCACTGTTTGTCATCATGCCTCTTGCCACTCATCGTTATGAGCGCCATGGCGTTGAAAATAATGAGCCTGAAGCTCCATGTGGAGCCGGGACGTGTTGTTTTGTACTATACACCGCTGTAGGCAAAGGAGGTGTTGGAAATTTATCACAAGTTTCAGGATTTTCGGCAGGATTTTCCTCCACTGAATCAGGTTTTCACCATCTGAAGGGACGTGTACACACATCTGCTCTTGTAGCTTAGCCAATACGAACACACCGTCTCTCTGAAATAACCTGTGATAGCCTAAAGTCTACCGTCACGGGATAGATTTTCTGAAGCCTGAAAACAGAGGCAAGAGGGGGGGCTGAAATGGAGGTCTGCTCTCAGACCACTTGAATTACAATATGCTGCACGGTTAATATGGCATTTTTGCCCAGTGACGCCAAAAGAAAACTGCCTACCCCAGCTTTAAATGTGAATTAAAATGATCAATGTAGTCCTCAAAACTATGTTCTAAATGTGCGAATTTTCATATATAGCAATAACAAATTATTCACAGAATTGAAATGAATCTGAAATACAGTTTGCAGGCAGTAGTTATTATTTTTAATAGTATTCATTTTATTTATTATTTAATATTCATGCATTTTGTTATATTTATTTATTTATGTATTTATTTATTATTGACTGACTGATTTATTGAATGAATGTGTAATTGCCTATCACGTTCACCGCAACGTTGCTTTTATTTTGAAATCATTTGAAATCACACGCTCATACCATAATGCCTAGTATATACACATTCCAAAACAAGTGGAGGCTGGCTTGACTGCAGTTCCAAAACTTTAAATAACAGGCTGCAATTGTGCATGCCTTTAGGAAACCTGCAGTCAAGCTGATAGCCCACTCATTATGCAATTTTACAGCAGCACATTAAAGGTCTCCATAGCCTCTTTTTTAGGTCAGATGAGTGAATCCAGGCAATCAGAGTCATCCCCACCTGCTTTCTGTCTGTTTGTGAGGAAGTCCAGTATCCATTTGCAGAGTGTGGTACTCAAGCCCAGAGTGCCAAAGTTTGCCAATCACTTTCATGGGAGTGGTTGTGTTGAATGCTGAGCTGAAATCAACAAACAGCATTCTGATGTTGGTGTTATTTTCAAGGTGTGTGAAGACTAAGGGCGTTTTCACACCTATAATTGGTTTGCTCTGGTCTGAATCAGTTGATGAGTTTGTAGAATTGGAGAATTTTCCCCTTGGTTTGGTTTGTTTTCACACAGAGAAAAATCCTAAATACATCACTGCAAACCATGTGAGAACGTTCACTCCGCTTATTGGTCAGATGTGTCAGGGGATGTTACACACTCTGGTACAGTAGGTGGTGGCATGCACCATTGTAGTCTGCCAGTAAAACCAAAGAAGAAGAAAGTAAATACAGTGCTCTGAACTAGAGCATATTTCTGCAAGAGAAACATTGCCGGTTCGTTCTCAGGCTAGCTGCTACTACTAGAAACAGTTTGCACACATCCCAGAATGTAAATCACATCTGGCTACAGGTGCCGTAGCCAGTCACATTCCCACCACAAACGAACTGCTCCAGAATTCGTTTGGAACCGGACCAAGACCACCTTCTCTAAAGGGTCTTGGTGCAGTTGTTTTGGTCTCCACCCGAGTGCGATTACTGTGTTTGCACCTGTCCAAACAAACCACACTAACTGGGCAAACGCACCAGAGTTCGTTTTAACCGAACCAAACAGGTTAGGTGTGAAAACGTCCTAAGTGGAGGGCAGTGGAGATGGCATCCTCTGTGGATCTTTTGGCTGGGATGTTGTCTTTGATGTGCTGGAGAACCAGTTTCTCAAAGATCTTCATCAGAGTGGAGGTGAGAGCCACAGGGCGGTAGTTGTTTAGACTAGACACTGTAGACTTTTTAGGCACAGGGACAATAGTGGCTGTCTTGAAGCAGGTGGGAACAATCTCCTGTGACAGTGATATGTTAAAATTGTCAGTAATGACGTTTACTAGCTGGTTGGCACATGTTCTTAGTACACGGCCAGGGATGTTATCACGCCCAGCAGCTTTACTTACATTCACTCTCAGCAAAGTTTTTTTTCACATCTGCTGTGGATACTGACAGTGTCTGCCTTCTTGATGCCAGCATTCAGTCTCGCTGTGGTGGTACTGCTTTCTTGTCAACTTACTGAAAGGTCGCGATTTTGGCTCTGGATAGGACCCTCACCTCTCCCTTCATCCAGGCTTTCTGGTTGGAGAATGATTTTATTGTCTTTGTGAACACCACATCATCAACACATTTGGTGATGTATAATGGACAGCAGAAACTGTAAACATCTTCTGTCACAGACTGAAATCTGGCTCCCCCTGTCCAAATGTTGAAGTGTCCTTGGTCAAGACACTGAACCCCAAGTTGCTCCGAATGGAGGCCAGCACATTGCATGGCAGCTCTGTCGGCATTGGTGTGTGAATGTTTGTGTGAACGGGTGAATGAGACCAATCTGTAAAGCACTTTGGGAACCATTAAGGTTGAAATAAATAGAAATAAAAGTTTCTCAGTGTAGCACTTGAAGCACTTCAGCATATTTGATGAAGTGTACTTGCATGATTCTTTCAATTTTTGGGTTGTCCACATGGCTGAATGCACGTATTGTACATCACTTTGGATAAAAGTGTCAGCTAAATGAATGTAATTTTATGTAATGATGTCACTGAAGATGTATATTCCTCAAGATTTATGTGATTTTCCTGGGTGGCATTATCTCTGAACATCCTGTAGAGCTGCTGTAGCTTCATCAGTTTTTTTCTGATGGTTTGACCCTTTTAATCAGCTGGGAGTAAGTTAGAAGGAGAAGCAGGGAAATGTGGTTTGATTGTTCAAAGTGGGGGCGGAGGAGGGCTTTGTAGCTGCCAGCAATGTTCATGTACACATGGTCCAGAGTAGAAAGCTGTAATAAATAACATCAGTCAGCCAACTCATGTGGACTGGCATATTATGTGAATGTAGAATATGCACTGTGTAGATATTTGGCATTTAGGCTCTGACCTCATCACTCCCCACAAGGAAGCACCAAGCTCAGCACAGCATGGAGTGGAGAGTGACAATCTATATACCGGTATAATAATAACTTCCTCCCTAGAGCAAGGTAGATTCAGGGCCTACAGGTCCATGCTGGGTTGGAGGAGTTTGAAATGCTATATGAACACCAGCAGCCCAAAGACCATGGACTTTAGTTTAGAGATAGTTTAGAGATAGATAACTAACTCCAAACCACCATGCAGCTTTTTCCACAACCTCCATTAAACCCTGCTGTTATTCCTCTGTTGTTAGTAGCTACTAATAGTAAAGAACTGTATCAAATTAATACAAATGGATTCTGCACTTAGTCAGCTTCATTGGATGGACATAGGCCCAAGTACACTTCCATGTACCACACCATAACTGCATGAAGCTAGGCTGGATAGGCCATTCTGAAGATAAACATAATAGTTTCCCAAGTAATATTTTGTGCTGAACAGTATCAAACCTCAAAATGTCTTCTGTGAAAAAGGTCTCTTGCAGAGTTGAATAAAGTGCTCACACATTTCACAAGACGGCAATTTCATCATATTATGTCATTTTATTCCAAAGCATTTGCACAAACAGCACTGTAATTAAAAACAAAACCCAAAAATGCATAATAGATGGAATCCCATGGTGGTAGTGGCTAAATTATTGTCACCATATTGGGGAACAAGTGTGCAGTTGCAGCTTGTGTGTAAATGATTCTTCTTCCAACTGGAGGATTAAAGAACCAATTAAGAGTCAAGAAACAATAGATTTTGATGTATTTGTTAATCTTGGAAAAATCATTCCTTTCAGAATAAACATCTTAAGTGATCATTTAAATACACAGAAAAGGAAAACATTACAAAAGGAATGCAGTATCTGTAGAGGACATGAGTCTCAAATTTCCCAGTTTTCATAATCAGTGCTAAACCAAATGCCACATTTTTTCCTGTTTTCAATTTCGGACATAAGACGTTGGGTGATGTTAATATTTTTACATCAGAACTGATCAAACTATATACATTATTTTACAAACATTTCAAATAGGCTCAGAATAGCTTAAGACTGTTGCTATTTTAGGCCATTCAGAATACAGCAAAGACAAAAAGGAAAAATACAATCATTCAAAAGCAACTTTTTTCTGAACAATTTTCTGCAATATTTTACTTTGTTTATTACAGATTAATAATGTCAACTGTTCCTGTTACAATTATCCTTTCAAAAAGCCAAAGTCCAGCTTAAGCTTGCATTTTATTAGATATGTTGAGCCCTTTAAATTGCACAGTAATAAAGATCTGCGTTAGGTCTTATTGTACAGATGACTGGGTTAATTTGGTGATATGAGGATGTTTACTGAAGTGGTGCTATGAGACAAGATGAAGATGTAATGATGTCATTGTGGAATATTTTGTTGTGTTCTTCAGTCTAAATATGGTCACTAATGGACAGAGGACACAGGAGGGCATGAATCCTAATGGTGGAGTGAAATCACAAATAGCTCCTTACCGCCGCAGGAACTTAAAACGTCAGGTGTATCACTTGTCGTTGGTTCTGCTTTTGTTTCCACTGTTCTTCACCTGCTTTGGGGACTAAATTTAGGCTCTGCTCAGGAGGTGATACTAACAGCAAGTTTCAGGTACTTTCAGGGGTTGTAGCAACAAACACAGCAACAGTAACCACTATTCTGTACAGTGGAGAATCCAGAACCTCATTAGTATATGAGGAGAGGGGGCCATTTAGAAGGAGCTGGAGTCAGCAGTGAGAAACCAAAATGTGACCCAGACACACACACAGACAGTGCAGAGAAACATTAAAAAGATTAAATGAGATTACATGCGCACAGGGGAGCAAAACAAAGAAACTACAAAGGAGTTGCGCTGGACACTATTTTGGGCCATCAGCAGTGCCATGGATTGTGCCACTTCTTCCATTGTTGTCCCACAACTGCTTACTTCCTTTGCTTTTACCATTTAAAAGTGTATATCTGAAATGTCCCAGTTTGTTTAATATAGTGGATATACAAGGAAGAGCTTAGTACCAAAACTGCACAAGGTTCTTAAAAGTTTAGGTTAGAAGAAGCCCCAGGTTACGAGTTGTTAAGTGCAGGCAGTAAAAAATGGCCTGTTGTTGCCTGTCCCACAATAATGATGGAGTGGGTCCCGCGTTTACATTTTTGATGGTATATATCCAAAACATCCCAGTTTGTAAAATGCAGTGGAAACAAAAGGAAGAACCGTGTACCAAAGATTTACAAGGTTCTTAAAAGTTCAGGTTTTGTAAAGCCCCAGGTTATGGGTTCCTGCAGTGGAAAAGGGCTTCAAGTGTTTCTTGAACAATACTGGGCTGATCTACTCATTGGTTGGATTCCTATGTCTGCTGCCATTTAGTGGTGGAAATGTTCACCATGATGCAAGCTGGTGAAAGTTGTTTCACACTCCATTTAAGTTATTCAGTACATCAACCCAATGAGTAAAACAAAAATTTTCAGTATGATTTCACCAGAAAAATATCAGGCTATAGGGGATGAGAAAAGTACTTTCAGTGTAATTTCTGAATAGCAGTCGAGACAAGTGCTTGAAAATTGGGACTCTTGTGGGTGTTTTTGTTATCTTGATTCTGCCCACATTTTGATTGGATCTCGATATGCAAATTAGGTAGGCTGTCTACAAACATGGTGCATCTCCAGCCAAGTGAAGAAATAAGGAATACTCTATGCAGGACTGCTACATGCCAGGCAAAGGTCACGTGACATACGGAGACAGATGAAGGCATCTGCAGACTTACTACCTAGGCTAACGTCACTTATACTGTAAGAAGGTCGGCCACGTAGCTCTCATCTTGTGCATTGTAGCGGTCCCTCAAGAGTCTCCTGAAGCGATGTTTAACTTGTTCAGCAGATTTTTTTCTGAAGAACATGGTCACATAGATGTTTACACCTGGCTGAGATCTGATCATAGTGTGAGTCAGACCACCTCCAGATGTGGTCTGGCCGATCCAAACGCATTCAGATTGTGATGTGTTCTGCTTGCATTTACACCTGCATTAACATATTTTACCTGATCCAGATAAGATATTCAAATACAAATCATATGTTAATACAAAGTGGAAACAGGGTCACAATGAACAGGGCATTTGCCCGGTTTCAAATCCAGCCTTGTCCACTGTCCTGATCTAATACTACCCACACCTTCATTTAAAATGAACTGCAATGGCTTAGCAAGATGGATAAATGAATCATCAAGACACCTGAGAATTATGTGCAGTACACTGACAAGTTCCTTATGCAAAGTACTACTGTATGGAATAACATCCAGCTCAGAAGAGCTACTGTAAATGGCAACAGTTGTCACAGAATGGTAATAATGATCACTGAGCAGTATGTATGACTGATATAATATACATGAATTATGATATTTATGAATTATTAAATGAAATCACTGCCTTCTACTTATTATTCTGTATGATGTGTTGAGTAACTGAAAAGGAAATCATCTGAAATTAGTGGGAAATTAGAAGGGGAACCTCTTGGATTAAACAATTTGCAGAACTTTGAACTACAGTGATAAATATAGTCTATAAATGGAACTTGTACCTTTGGTTAACTTAAATACTAATCCAACACTCACTGACTGCATTTGATGTCTTTATGATATGCAAACATCAAAAACACTTGTCAACAGCTTGACTCTACTACTCTTCCTCACGAAGCATCTAATCTTTGATATAATTGCTAATATTCAATCAAATTAGCCATTTTCTAATACTATTGTTACAAAAATAGAGATTTGACTGGTCTTCAATGTTATACGCAAACTCATTTAATAGCATCTGAAACCACTTTTCCGACACTGGAATTGGGTGGGGCTGCATCCAACAGGTTTTCTAACTTTTACACAGCGATTGGCCAGGTGGAGGTATGGAAAGGTCACTTTTCGAGTGTGCAACATCACAAATGCTTTGCCTCCATCTGAATCTGTGCATGTTATCCCCATTTGCAGTATTTGTCTACAAACTACAAAACACAAAAGACAGAGTTCTTGGAGAGAGATCGGGCAGAAGGTCAGAAGGTGGCTATGACAGCAGGCTTTTCAGCCCATCTTTGAATGTGGCTATTCGGAACAGGTAGAAACACTTTTGCCATTAGCAGTCGGACAACACATCATACGAACTGCTTTGTTCAAAGCATACTTAGACCTTACCTCCCAGACAGGTGAAATGACCTATGAAGATTTTATCGCAGTTTACAAATTGCTGTAAAAAATAACAGCTGTACCTCAATAGTAACGTCCAAACTCTTACATACACACATTTTTCAGAAAGAAGTCATGATCAGTGTCAAAGTATAACAGCAAGACTGGATATATATAACAGATGCAGACTGGAGGTGAGATCTAGTCTCTGTGCCATCATTCACTGTCCAGCTCCTTGTGGTCTGAGGATGGACTCTCTCTGGCTGGCAGGAGGTCATAGTGACAGGGGATGTGGCTGTTTTTTGGTAGATCGTACGGATCTTGACCAAACTGTACATGGCCATTGCTGTCTCCGGTTGACTGGATGGTGCTTACAGTCGGCTCTGAAATCAAAGACAGGCAAGTTGGCAGTTGCAGGAAGAATAAAGCATAAAGCTGTAAACTTAAAGGAACAGTCCAACAATTCGAACAAGAGAAGATCACTTTTAATTTCATCTCTGTCAGTCAAGTACAGAGATATGTCCATGATATGTTTAGCCTGGCTTAGTACAATGATTGCAAGCAGGGGGAAACTGCTAGCCAAGCACTGTCACAAGTGAATCATCCAGATGTTGATGCATTAATTATTTTTTGTCCACTTGGGAGCAAAAGATCAAGCTGTAAACACAACATTGACATATTATCACTTTATAAGTGGCAAACATGTTAGCAAGCAGTTGCCCATTCAGCAGACACAAAGAAACTTCAGCATTAATTTGTCATGTTTGTGTCCACCTAACAAAGTCCAATATTCACTCTTCTTTTAGCTCTGTTTTGGTCTACACAACTCCTGAGAAAAATATCTCTCTTTAGCTGCTAAATGCTCCACTATGTTCACTAGCTAGTCGCTCACTTTATCTGTCTACTGTTTTCTGCTGAGTATGTAGATTATCAGAGCCTTTTCACTGAAAAAGGCTGCCTGCTGCTGCTTGAAACCAGGTGGATGAGATCTGAATTTGTCAGGCAGAAAACCAAAACAATGAGCTAAAAGAGGCTAAGAAATGTTGGTGATCATTCTCTGTGGGATTACATGTAGTACACATGTAATGAAATAAAAAAGGTAAAAACAAGAAATTGTGGTTTAATGAGCAGTTTGTTTAAGAGTAATTTCTTGATTAAAAACTGCTGGACACAGTGGCTGCACAAAGCAGACTGTCTTCATAAAGGGGTTGCCAGGTTTAAGCTGTCATATCTCTACTTGAATATATTGGTGACTACCTTGCTAGCTAGAACGATTCTTTGTGTAAATAAGACAGCTCTGGAGCTTCGGATTTGTTTGAAGAAGGTAGTTTTTTCATGTTTTTATGTATGTCAGTATTTCATTTTGATAAAGGGTTGCACGATATGACTATAATAGAAATGTGTCAACCGTCAGAGATTTTGACATAACATTAACACTGTGGTAGCTATCCCTTTAATATCTCTTTTAATCATCAATGTGATGAGGTACATTGATTTCAAGAACATTCACATTGGGTTCATTTATTTATCAAAGAGAAAGAAAGGTTACTGCAGTATATCATGATTTATATTGATATTGTAATGTAAAATTACCTATACTGTGATATTGTGATTGTATCTATATTGCCCACTGCTAATTGGATATAGAGCATATAGAGCACTATGTAGTTAATGCAACTGAAGTCTAATTCTCTATAAAGCACTCACAATGACAAATAACAAATGTAAGCTCAAGCTCCTCACCAACTTCATAGACGTTCCGGTTATTGGTCGAGCCGCTGTTGCTGATCTCAGCATATGGTGAATCCCGTCTGGCCGGTGACTTCATTTCTACATAGCCGCACTCTGTATTTTTGGCTGTCAGCAGGGGGGGGTCCTTTATTGTGGCATATGGGTTTTCAGAGCTGTTGAGGGAACAGGAGCTGGAGTGATATAGCGTGCCCTTCACCAGATCTGGATGACATGGACAGAAGGAGCCAGTGAGTGGTGAATACCAGCATTAAACTGAGCAGTTTACCATTGATTTGTATAATTCCAGGACCTACCTCGTAAAGATTTCCCCATGTATCTCCTGTCAACTCCGTATGCTCCTGTTATGAAGAAAAATTTAAATGAAGGGACAGTGAACGGTGGAAAAAAATTATATGGGAGACTATTATGGCAAGAATATGCTGGTATTTTCTACTAACTGGGGTTACAATAGAGCAAAAGTGTCCCATCCACACCAGTTAAAATGCAAATACAACCAATTTGCTAAGTTGATGTTGCTTGTGCTGACTGTAAGAGACAAGTATTTCCTCCTATTATAGATATTTTTTAGGCAATCCAGTGGAGAAAAAATTGCAATAATCTATATATGTATCAGCATTTCAGTGTCATTCTTAGTTAGAAACTCTCTAACTTTGGCAATGTCCCTAGGATAAAAGAAATATGTTTTTGTAAACTTAAAATTCATGTGTAACTTCTGAATGAGGAAAGCCACTTTATTGACATCAACAGTAATTTTCAAGTAATTTACAACTTTAAATAGAGCTTTTTCTGTGCTATGGTTTGCCATATGGTTCCATATGGTTTGGAAACGTATTTTGTATTGTAACTCAGTTATGTTTTGCTCTGTACAACTTGCAGAGTTTCTTATATTTGCAGCATGTTTTTTCATGCCTTGTATGTGTATGTGTCTCGTAGTTTCTCCATTTGCGTGTGTCATTTTTTCCTAAATGCACATATGCGTTGTCAAAGTAGTGAGATTACAATTAGCTTGTGTTTCGTCCATTTGAATGTGTTTTCTTAATTTCAGCTGTCTCTCAGCCATTGTACTATACAGCCATACGATTGCATTTTCAATCTGGTGTGAAACTCTTACTTTATCAGTAGTTTATATCCCATCTCCATAGGAAAGAACTAAGCTTTGGGAATCCACACATTACAGAATGATGATCTATAGTGGGGTAGTGGGATAGAGGTTCACTATCATTTAAAGCCAACACTACACAAAGATACCAACTTGCCTATGTTGATATTTATGAGTATAGTATAATGTATTCCATGTCTCACCCAGTTCATTGAAGCAGTCCCCTTGTTTCCAGTCTGCAGGCAGTGTGCCAGTGTGATCAGCAAGAGGAGCCCTTTTTCTCTGATCTACATTCTTCAAGTTCACAAAGAGCTGGTTGCTCTTGGCCTGAAAAATTAAAGTTAAAGGGACAAACATCAGTTGTTAGAGTATTCATTAATAGACACATTCCATACTGAATCTTACTTTGCCATCTCTTTGCCCCTCTGTACAGTCTCAAAGTACACTTCCATACCTTTCCATATGGACCAGTATTAACATGTGGGGGACTGATGCACTGGGTCAGAGTATGGTAGCTGGGGTTGGAGAAATAGTTGCTGGGGTGGGCCTCACATGTTGGTGGATGAGCATCTGAAAAATGACAAGGTGACAAGAACTCTTAGCAGGACACACTGAATGCCTCAGTTCATCAGTGCTTTCAAAGCACAAGACCCAAAATTAAAAGCATCTCAAACTGTGATGTCATACAGACATGACCACCCTTGGTCCAAAAGTGGTAACAGAATTGATTTTCCCTACACTTATTGTTCTAACAGTGTCAGCCAGTCTTTGACATCTCTTTCCTTGGATGCAGTAATGAAGGCAGTACAAACTACCCCAATAAACAGAATATAATTAGAAACACACAGAAAAACATTATTCACTTCTTGTAACCACAAATATATATCCGGTTTTACAATATTTACCCACATCTATGTAATTAGTTCAACCAAAACAGGCCACAGTCTGCTGAAGTGAGATCCAATGACTTTTTTTGTATTGCTATACTTCAGTAGGCTTTTGTTGTTCTAGTGTTTTTGATTATTCCAGTTTGGATTAATAACTGCAACATGCAACAGTAACGTAGGTCAAGAGCCTGTCTTCAGCTTATCACACACATATCACCATATATTAATAAGAAATTGTCATGAAGAAATACCAAAGATATGCTTGAGGTCATTCACTAACAGACATGTTGAGTGCATTTCCTTCCTCTTAAAACATCTGCAAACCTACATTATTTACAATTCTGTTTGCTTCATAGCAGTCTTCTTTTTCACTGCCTTTGTTGGCATATTGCTACATTTTCTTGGCACGTTACTGCCACCAACTGTCAATGGGTGGAATAGTGTGAAACATAAACAGTGTATATTTACTTTCACCAACGTTATGTATCATATAAAATGCAGCAAGCTTTGAATCCGGATTCATACTTGTCACAAGGGGTTAACAGGAATCCCACCGTAGATACCTACAGCGTAGGTTTTGATTTATAGTTCAGTGTCGGATTTCACCCGCTGATATCACCACCACAAACAGGTGTATCATACATGATCGGGTCTTCTCGTGCTTAAATATTCCCCACAGTAACTGTATTTACAGTCTTTCATTTACTTTGTGATACGAGCAATGGTGGGAGGGTCCACTTTGTTTATTTCTGAATATGGGACTATTCTCTGTGGTCATTGTATTTATGTTGTTTCATTCAACTCAGTGCAATTCAGTTTTATTTACATAGCGCCAAATCATAAAGTTATCTCAGGGCACTTTTTCATATAGAGCAGGTCTAGACCCACTCTTTATATACAGAGACCCAACAATTCACAATTTACTGTGATAGAGAGCACGGGTCGCAGTGATCAGAGGGTCTGCAGTGAAGATGTCTTTGTTTGTCTGTCTGTATGTTACTGAAAATGAAAAGATAGCAGAGCCCTTCATGCTTTGTGTTGTCTTCACTATCAACAAGCTCTATCAACATCAGAAACTTGTAGGAAAACACACAAGCAGACCATGTTCACCATTCGCAGTTGTTGTGGTTCCCATGTGGTATCTCTGTAGCCATTGTAGCAATAGTAACATTTTTGAGGCGGTGCACGTAGGTGCAGCATAACCACTTAACGCAGAGGTATAAATCCAGCTTAAGTGTTCTTTCAACTATATTTTCTAAGCATATAAAATGCTCTAATTGCTTTACTCCAGCACCATGGACAGTGATTAGCAGCCTTGTGTAAATTCACTTTAAGTGCTGTTATAGGAAAAATAGCAGTCATTTAGAATTATTCTGTTATTGGTAAAAGGGACCGTGGACTCCATTTAGCATGAAAAACGTGAGTATTTTCATTCTATTGCAATCCTGTTAAAAGGTAAACAAAATAGTGTTTAACAATTAAGGAAAAAGAAGATATATTTTACGAGAAACTGACAACATCAGGAAAGACCTGTCTAACATGCCTGGGACAGTACATGTCACTAAGCTGGTTTCAGTTTGAAGCAGGTCAACCTGTAATGTACCTGTGATGGTGTAATCAGCAGTGACCCTCATAGCAGGAGTGTAGGTCACAGCCGGCATGGTGGGCTCTTTGCCCTTCTGCTTCTTCCTGTAGATGACGAAGAGGAGGAGGAGAAAGAGCACCAGCAGCACCAGGACGATGATTCCTGCGATGGCTCCGATCTGGTAGGTGTCCACCTGCATGGCTGCACTGGTCAAACTGTTGAGGCTGCCCACCACCACCACACCAGCTGCAGACAGGAGGAGTTGGAAATGTACAGAGTTATAGGCCTTAGAGTCTGTTCAGTCTCCATTTTTAAAAATAAAACTTGAATCAGGATCAGAATCAGCTTTATTGGCCAAATATGCATATACATACAAGGAATCTGAGCTAACAAACAAGGACAACAAAGCCAAAGGTTAAAAAAGGTAAACATAAACATTTAGCTATTATGTACTGTCAAGTGAGATTGAGATCCCAGAACATTGCCTCCTGTAACCAGCAAAATCAGGACACTTGAATGCAAGAGACTAACAGTTAAAAGATAAGTGATTGTATTGCCGCAATGTAATAATTGTAATCAATAATGGAATAATGATTTAAAATGTTTAAAATGATCATACTGTGTTGAAGAGAGGTTTGAGAGATTAACTGTAATAATAATGATACACTGCACATGGAAAAGAGGAAGTGTTGACACCCTGGTTATGTGCGCCAAAGGGCGCTGGCAAAAGAGGAAGTATTGAAGGTCCCTAGAATTAGAATGTATGATTAAGAAGAGAGTGACTAGGTGAAAGGACAAGTATGAAGTAAACTAGGTGAAAAGGCATGTGTGTGTATGAAAAATACAGGTTGCTTTATATACATGACATAGATGGATATGTACAGTATATGCATGTATATGTACATGTCAGTATATAGTATATACAGTATATACAGTGGCTTAGGTTTATATTTGACAGTGATGTACATGTTAAAAAAAACAGTGTATGACAACTATAAATACAAAATATATAAAGTGTCAGATTGTTCCTGACACTATGTGACTAATGTTAACTGTTGATCAGAGAGATGGCCTGTGGGTAGAAACTCTTCTTATGTCTGGTTGTTTTGGCATACAGTGTTCTGTAGCGTCTGCCAGAGGGGAGAAGTTGGAACAGGTTGTGTCCAGGGTGTGATAGATCTGCAGTGATGGTTCCTGCCCGTTTCCTGACTCTGGACATGTATAAGTCCTGAATGGAGGGCAGGTTGGCACCAATGATTCTTTCTGCAGTCCTGACTCTCACGCTGTCCAGCCAAAACAGCCCAAAATATGAGCTGGCAACAGTGTGAATTTCATACACTTAACACTCATCTCGGCTGAACTAACCAAAAATCTGTTCTACCGAATGCATCCACCTCTTAAGTTCATTTTCAGACATTCAACGTTCACACAACGTTTATAAACTATAGACTGTGAATCATTTATTGTCATTGATGGACCCCAAAAAATATTCTATCATTTTTTAACAGTACTTCTCAGCAGGCAGGCACAACTCGGGGCGTAAATATATACAGTGAAAGTAGTGCGGTTGCACTGGGGCCCGTGAGGTAGGGGGGCCCATAAAGAGCACACACACCTACTGTAGGAGGAAACCAGCGGAACTACGCCTGAGTTCAACAAAGGACTCACATTGAAAAAACAGTGGTGCCGTTTGCTATATATACCCTCATAAACGCAAACCCTGCATCATGGTTTTCTTTCTTTCTTTTTTTTTTTGTAAAATAGTCAGTAGCAGTCTATAACAAAAATATGTGCTTATTCAACATAAACTATAAATAAACTATAAAATTTTTTTTAATGAAATTAAATTAATAATTTCTTATTTTCTTTGGTATTTGATGTCACAGAGATATGCAATGATGATTGCTGGGTAATATGTATGTTGATGTTGTCCATTGAAGTCTCCATTTGATCATGCGATGAGAGACGATAGATACGATTTACGGTAACTAGTTTAGGTGTCAGAAGACAAGCTGAGTAGCACATCTGCAAGTCGAGCGAAGTGTCATCATGCCTAAACATAAAAGCAGCAGTAAGAAAAGACGAGAAAGAAAAGAACAGGAGGACAAGGTAGCAAAGCTGCCTAAATTAGATTCATTTGGCTTTTTTAGTCACCAACCCCACGGACGACAAACCCCCCTCTTAGCAGCAATGCAGTGGTTGGGCTGGCATCAGCATCGACAACGCTGCCCTCAGTCGTGGTGTGTCAACAACCATGCAGCAAGTAACGTTAGGATAGCAAACTATGCTATTGTGTTAGACATTTCAAGACAAGTTATACATTATGGTAGGCTTTTTCAGATGTGTGTAAAGCCGCTGTGTGTGCCGCTGTACCAAACCATGCCTTTTCATCAGTGTTTTTAAGAGAATTACAGTTTTTTATTCAAGTATTATTCATATTAAAGTCAGGTGTTTAGAATTATAAAAGCACTTACCACTGGCCCTGGGTGATACATTGGTGATACATTGTTAGTCCCGTTATGAATAATAAGAGGATATTGAGGTGATTTCAGCTGAACTGACAACGAGTGACATTCTGGTGACTGGTGTTTACCCTACACACTGTGTACTGCCAGGCTATATTCATAGATGTTGTTAATGCGTAGTCGATTTTTATATGTAGGATACATGGCAGAAATAAGGCTGTTATCATCATCACAAACCATCATTTGATGGGGTTTATGCAGACTGTGTAGCTGGCCAGTTTTCGGGACATTGTGTTGTTTGTTGTTAAATATTGCAGCTCTCTTCTGTCTCGTCAAGTGCTATAGGCTTCATTTTACTATCAACTTGCCTTTATATCAAAGAGGAGTGCACTCGTGAGGTTATTGCACCAAAAAATGCCTTTTGTTAAAGTCAGCGGTCATTTCAGCACCACAGTGAAATAGGCAGCTCCTCTGCTCTCAGCTGCTGATGCTTGTTTCATTAGCCTAAGTAACTCATTCGACTGTAAAATCCAACACATTGTTGCTAAGATCTATATATATATACGTACGCCTAATGGTGTGTGTGTGTATGTGTGAAACGCACTTCATAACTAGTAACTAGCATGCACTAGGGCCCATCATAATATTGTGCACTGGGGCATGTCGTAACTACCTTACGCTACTGACAACACCTGTTCTCTTCCCCCATCAGCGTCTCCTGCAAATCCCATAGAGACCCGCTGTTCCTCTTACTAAAAGCTCGGTAAAACTTTCCGGTTGAGTGAAAAATGGTGAAAAAGTTTGTCAGATGTTTAAAAGTTCCTCCCAATAAATGTGATCAGAAAGGGAGAGCTGAAACCCATCTTGCTTTTCAATTTTATGATAAAGTAGTTCTTTCAAAAGGAAATAACTATCAATGATTAGACAACCAAGGGAATCAGATTACAGTAACCATTCTCAAAAACACATCTAAGAACTGACTATGGACAACGGGCATTTTGGAACCTTTTCTTTATTTGGTGCAACATCGATTGATTCCACTTTTATTGAGGTGTGTCCTCACCTTGGTCACAGCGAGATCCCTTCCAGCCTGGGTTGCAGTAACATGTACCAGTCATGTGATCACACGTGGAGTTATTTAGACAGTCACAGACCTGACGGCAACCATAACCGTACGAACCAGGAGGACACTCTGGAAATAGGAAAGAAGTGTTAAGTCTCATATAGTCAACTTTAGTCAGGTAGTTCCAGATCCTAATGGCAGAACAACAGCATTCTCATGGAAACAATTTAAGGTTATAGGCACAGTGTTAGTGTAAGTACTGAAAGGAGGTCAAATGTTGAGATGGTACTTCAGGTGGTCAGTGTGGTGACATCATAAATAAAAACAAAACAAAATGAGAATAAAGAGGTAAATAAGAGTGCAAAAGTGTGCATCACTGAAGCAAGCACGCTAATTACTTGTCTAGGTATAAACATAGTGTACAGCAGCTGAAGTTAATAAGTGTGTAAGAGTGTGCATCATTGAAGCAAACACATACTCATCTAAACAGGAAAGGATGTAGAAAGAGTAAAACCTTACCCTAAAAGCAAACAGGATTTAAGACAGTGTCACATACTTTGTTCACAGTGTCGCCCCATGAAGCCGGTGCGACAGGTGCACTGTCCAGAGATGTGGTCACAGTCAGCTCCATTCCTACAGTGACATGTCTGAGAACAGTCCTTCCCATAGAAACCTAATGGACACCCTGCAAGGGAGTCATCATACATCACATGATATACTTTCAAAAGGCTCTATTTCTGAAATAAACAACAAAGGCTGTGTGACATATGTTTTATAATAAGTTTTATCATGTAGAGCTGTAACTTAACCCTCCTATTGTGCTCCAGGCAAAATTGACTGACAACTTTCTTCTGTCATAAATATGGTACATTTCTTCTGACTGACTGAAGGCATCATTTATTCCTCCACACTATGCATTTAAACATCCAGTATAAAATCATTGATGACCACTTTCATTGATTTGTAATGGTTTTATTCAAACTTTACGCATCTGTGGTGTTCCAGGTCAAAAATTACCCACTATAGGAAATGAATGTGTGAGACTATACACACACACAGACAAGAGGGGGCCTTTGTTCTTGCACAAAAACACACAAAGCTTCAGCTGTAATTCTGACCCAGACCTCCTTCTCATCCTTGAGAACCCCCTGTCCCGCCTCATCATGTCACAGGAACCACATCTTCCACACAAACCAATATAATGTTAGTTTCGGGAACATATCTCTTTCTTGTGCTTATATGCCCAGCTCTGTCTCCCAAGAGACATCAAAACAGTATCCTGGCTAAACATATATATACCAGTCTGTGATAATCCAATCCAGTCAATAAGTTTTCCTCTGGTTTTAACTATAGTCAAATTAATACATAAATTGTACTTCTTTTACTGAAGAACGAGTGATATTATTGCAGATAACTGAGGTCTATACACCATAAATTCCAAATATAAGTGTAGAACTTGTAATAATGACTAGGAAAGAAGTAAATTAACATATCACACAACATCTGGTGATAATTCATGCTTTATGAACAGTTAAAACAGACAAAGGCATATTTTGGCTGGGAACACCATAATAACAAACAAGGAACGAACACAATACAAGGATTAAACCTGTTTCCACAGTAATCTACTATAGAGACAGAGCACAAAGCATCATACTCTGAAAACCACGCCCACTGGAGTGGAAAACAATCTGCACCACAATATTCAACCAAAGGCTGAAACACTAACAAAATGCCTGTAGCTAGCTAAAAACATTAGATTTCAGCATGTCAAAGGAATATTTTAGCACTCTATGTCTACCAGAGAGGAAAATGTATATTGACAAACTCAATATTGTCGCTCTATCGCCGTACTCCTTGCTTTCCTTGGAGAAATTATCCCACTGAATGGCCAGAAGTGAAATACTTTGATATTTACACTGGGTTTGATTTAATCACTGGGTAAGATTATCATTTAACCCAACACAGATCAAAACCAGGCTTTGCATAGCTTAGTTAGCTTCAACCTCTACAGTTTGTATGGCCAAATTAGAAACTGAAACAGCCTCAGCTGAGTGTCAGGATCCCACAGTTTTTCCATACTTCCTGCTGATGCCTCATGTCTGGATCCACTTTTGTCTTAAAGGCTCAGTTTTTCAGTTCGGCAGCTTATAAAAACTTAGTTCTGGGTTCTTTACCCTGTTGGTAGTGCATCCCACCACACAGAAGCCCTAGGCATGTTTCTATTGTTTTCTAGCAGACCAAAGTGACAAGTAGGCACCTTCATGCAATACAAAGTCAATGGAGAGAGATGAATTGTTTTCCCCTGCGGTGTGGGCGGGACTTAATTGCACTCTGTCTCTATATGTGATCAGCTAGCTGTCATAGGAAAACTGCTGTGTGTGTGTGTGTGTGTGTGGGTGGGTGTGTGTGACTGACGCTGTGTGCAGTAGAGGCCGGTCCATCCTGGAGTACACTTGCATTCTCCATCATAAGCGCTGCAAAAGGCTCCATTGTGACAGTTACATGTGTGGATGCAGTTGGGTCCCCACTGACCAGGTGGACATGCTGCAACACAGTGACAACAACATGTTACTGCTTGTAATCTTTAGTCATACCAGTTCATGCCTAAATATCCTTTCTAAATAACTTTTATTTTCACTTCAGAATACACCATTTCATGAAGAAACAAGTACTTTACAGGAACGTAACATTATAAACACATCCGAACCATGTATCTTATTAATCATTTTATTGAGTGAACGCACGCTGGGAGCAGTCGCTGCCGATCCATCCTGGATAACACTGACAGGAGCCATCGATGGGGTTACATGTGCCGTTGTTGGTGCAGCTGCAGCTCCAGGCACAGTTCTTCCCAAAGCGACCACTGGGACACACTACACACAAGACACGTGTGTGTTAATCATTCATGTTCCTCAACCACATTTTAGCTAGAAGTATTTTCACTTCTTGACTATCTTGGTTCCTGATTAGGTTCACTGTGACATTCCTGTCACACACAAATGGTCAATATTGTTCTCATGTGTTAAGCTATTGAACACTGAGCAGTGTGTTACATCATATGACCAAATGTTCTGATTGGTTTACAGTGAAAAAGTTGTGTATGAGTCATGTTGACACAGATGTGTCTCCCATCAAAGGGACATTCATGCTAGCAGCTGTCTAACAGCTTTGATCTTTTTTATAGGGAAATTCTAAAAGAGTGTAATATCTCAAAGAATTTTCTTTGAACAGCACTTCTAGGACTAATACCAACAGTAAGCTGTGACCAGTATCAGCCTTTACACATGGATTGAATCCTGAAGTCTTTGTAACACAGTAGAAACAGTGTGCTGCAGGGTAAACTCACCCTCATTGCACAGTGCCCCTTTGAAGCCCGGCAGACAGTCACACTGTCCTGTGATGTGGTGACATGGTCCGTTACTGTGGACGCACTGTGGACAGGTCTGACTGCATCGGTGACCAAAGTAACCTGGAGAGCAGACTGCAGGCAAACCAGGGAAAACACAAATATGAGGTCAATTAATATGCATGTAATTTAAACCCAGTTTACTAAGGTAACAGCTAATTATGCAATCAACAACTGGGACTGTCTTTTAGGAGCCTTCTGGGAGTGAAAGTGAGCTTAAGATGAGTTCAAGGTGAGATTTAACTTCAGACTACAGATCCACAATTGTCTTAATGTCATTAGGTGATAACCCTGTTCACAAATATTCTCATTCTCCAGAGTGCCAGACAGAGTAGTAATAATGTAGCAATACACAGAGTCAAAAATGTCAATGTTTACCAGGAGTTTCAGATTGACTCTTCATTTATATTTAAACTTATCTTAAAATGAACAACACATTTTACATTGTGGCCTCTGTGAAACTTTATTATTCAGACTGACAGTGTAATTTCTTTGTATGAATCAGGTGACTATGAAATAGTTACCAGTTCCTAGTAGTACTTACATGTAGGTGCAGTGGAAGAAAACAAGACTATGAGGAACAAGGGAGTAACAATTGGGCATTTTAGAAGAAAGGAGAAATAAATAATACGGTATATTTTCTTTTCCTTACTGTACTCCCACACTTTTAGCATATCATAACTTTGAAATATGTTATACCATAATTACTTTATACACTGATCAGCCATAACATTATGACCACCTGCCTAATATTGTGTAGGTCCCCCTTTTGCCGCCAAAACATCCCTGACCTGTTGAGGCATGGACTCCACTAGACCTCTGAAGGTGTACTGTGGTATCTGGCACCAAGACGTTAGCAGCAGATCCTTTAAGTCCTGTAAGTTGCAAGGTGGGGCCTCCATGGATCAGACTTGTTTGTCCAGCACATCCCACAGATGCTCGATTGGATTGAGATCTGGGGAATTTGGAGGCCAAGTCAACACCTTGAACTCGTTGTCGTGTTCCTCAAACCATTCCTGAACCATTTTTGCAGTGTGGCAGGGCGCATTATCCTGCTGAAAGAGGCCACTGCCATTAGGGAATACTGTTTCCATGAAGGGGTGTACTTGGTCTACAACAATGTTTAGGTAGGTGGTACGGGTCAAAGTAACATCCACATGAATGGCAAGACCCAAGGTTTCCCAGCAGAACATTGCCCAAAGCATCACACTGCCTCCGCTGGCTTGCCTTCTTCCCATAGTGCATCCTGGTGCCTTGTCTTCCCCAGGTAAGCGACGCACATGCACACAGCCATCCACATGATGTAAAAGAAAACGTGATTCATCAGACCAGGCCACCTTCTTCCATTGCTCTGTGGTCCAGTTCTGATGCTCACGTGCCCATTATAGCCGCTTTCGGCGGTGGACAGGGGTCAGCATGGGCACCCTGACTGGTCTGCGGCTACGCAGTCCCATACACAACAAACTGTGATGCAGTGTGTGTTCTGACACCTTTCTATCAGAACCAGCATTAACTTTTTCAGCCATTTGAGCTACAGTAGCTCTTCTGTTGGATCGGACCACACGGGCCAGCCTTCGCTCCCCACGCACATCAATGAGCTTTGGCCGTCCATGACCCTGTCGCCGGTTCACTGGTTTTCCTTCCTTGGAGCACTTTTGGTAGGTACTGACCACTGCAGACCGGGAACACCCCACAAGAGCTGCAGTTTTGGAGATGCTCTGACCCAGTCGTCTAGCCATCACAATTTGGCCCTTGTCAAAGTCGCTTGCCCATTTTTCCTGCTTCCAACACATCAACTTCGAGGACAAAATGTTCACTTGCTGCCTAATATATCCCACCTATTGACAGGTGCCATTGTAACAAGATAATTATTGTTCTTCACTTCACCTGTCAGTGGTCATAATGTTAACTTTCCCCAACCTACTGGGAAAGTTTTGTTTCCCAGTACTGTAGCCCAGTGTACCCAGTATTTACAAAAATACTATATACTTGAGTGATGGGGTCATTACTTTGGGGTATGGTATTTCTATTTTATTCTTGTATTATTGTAATTGTCTGATTTTATTTTATTGCAGTCCTTAAATGTTTCTGTTCCTGTTTCAGCCATGTAAAGCACTTTGTAACATTGTTTTGAAAAGTGCTATATAAATAAAGTTCATTATTATTATCATTATAAGTCAAGCGTCAGCTGTGTGATGATGTAGGACTTACTCCTCTGACATGTGGTGCCTCTGTATCCTGGAGCACACTCACAGGTTCCTTCATCTGGAGAGCAGGACGCTCCGTTCTTACAGTTACAGGGGAGGGAGCAGTTTGGGCCCCAGCGGCCCTCTGCACACACACTGTCACAGTGGATACCTTCTCACACACACACACACACACACACACACACACACAAATACAAATACTTTTTTTGTGAATTTTGTACAGTTATACATGCAAGTATAAACTGAGTACACTTCTGACTAATGCAGAAAAGATTCTTCTACACCAACCACATCATAGGGAACACTCTGTCCAAACAGCTTGGTGGTATTATTTCCATTTTATGCTATTTTATACTTCCACTCCGCTACGGTTCAGAGGGAAATATTGTACTTTTTACTGCACAACATTTAGTTGACAGATATAACTACTAGTTACTTTACAGATTAAGATTTTACAAAAAACATGATAAAATACACTAAATTGGCTTGTTTTGGACAATGCTCGAGGAATATACATAATCAGAGACATCATACATCAGCAAATGGGTTGATTATGTGGGGATCATAAAGACAATAAAATCATTCTCCAACCAGAAAGCCTGAATGAATGGAGAGGTGAGGGCCCTATCCAGAGCCAAAAAAGCTGCCTTTTGGTCAGGTGACAAGGAAGCTTACAGCAGTGCGAGACTGAAAGCTGGCAACAAGGAGGCAAAGCGGAGGCTTAACTTTACTATCTGAGAGCAGAGCTAAACTTTATTTTTAGCAGGAAGCTCAGATCTGCTGTCCTTCTGTGTACTCCTTCAATCTATAACCCTTCCTCCTCCTCTCCTCCCTCCCCCCTCTTTTGTCACTGAGCTACAGGCAGAAGCAGTGAGGAGCACAGTGGAGCAGGTACAAAGGCCTCTTTGAGAAGGCTGTATACATGTTGCTAAGCAATTCTGGCATGCTGTCCATAAAGATGGAGGAAAAACCCTGAAACTGTGAGATGAGCTCCTGATTTCAGTATACTAATTACATTCAGTATATGGACCTGAACAAAGAGGAAAGTAGGAAAGGAGGAAAATAAACTTTCTTATGTCTTCTTTTATGCAGAGCAGCATGACTCACCGCACAACATTTTAAGTTAAGATAAATGTTGCATGATGAACGTCACTGGCGAGCCCAGCGCTGTTATCCGTGGTCAAAACAGTCATACTAAAAATAACATTATGAGCGTGTTGAACGCATGGATGTATTCAACGTTGTTGTAATGTTATAACGTACACAATTAGCTTGGTGGCTGGCATGGCGCCACTTGTCATAGTAGCACATTGTAATTAGAAATAAATAAATTAGGTCTCTCTCTCTACTAAGTTATTGTGTTGTAAAATGGCATGCATTTAATAAAACAATTCTGCTGTGTGTCAGAAAAAATGCTGTATTACTGTTACTGAGTATAACTCTATGACATTGTATTCCTTCCTTCCTCACTCTGACATTTCATCTGTTCCTGTGTTTCCCCAGAAGTTACAGCAACAAGAGGGGGTAAAGGGTAAAGGGGATATGACGCCATTAACAGGCGACCAAATGAAACACACCGTTACCTTGAATAAAATTATGGAATTCTCTGGGTTTGAACATTGTTGGAAACATTTGGGATAATGTAAGTACACAACACAACAAAATATGTAACATAGGTGTAGTCGTTTTTAGACATTTTAATGCAGAAATGTTATATATTATTCCTTAAAATTTAATTTAAAGTTGAAGACTCCTTCCAGTCAAGAAGAGAGAGCTAGTCAACTGTGTGACCCAACACCCTCTCTGTTCTCTGGGCTTATATGATTATCTTTGCTAATCTTATACATTCAGGCCTACTTTAATGACTAAAAACATACTAAAACACATTTATTTTTATTATTTTCTCCTTTTTTCCGGTCATTCGCTTTCTCTACCAAATAGTCCTATCGTGCCACTGTGACTAGACCATGTAAGTGTGTGTGGGGTTAGTAGGTAGTGTCTGTTATTAGTTATATGATGATGGTAACAAAACCTGAAAGTATACAATAAGCATTTCTACATTTTATTGTAAAGAACCATAGACAGCAGGAAGTAGTGGAAACGGCGATATTTTTGGTATACTGTAAAGTGTCAGATATTTATTCAGACTCTGCATGGACAAATCAGCCATGGGAACATTGTTATTAGGTCTTACCAGTCCATCCAGCCAGACAGCGGCAGTGACCAGTAGAGTGGTGACATCCATCAGCATGACTGCAGTCACAGCGTTCTTTACAGTCCAGACCATAGGTACCATCCTGAGGAGGAAGAAGAGTACCATCACAGAGATGAACTTCAGTAACATGTCCATTCACATGACATGCAGCAGTCATTAGTTCTTCAGAAAGAAACTGAGTCTTTTCATGCTTTTAAATCCTATTTTACTTCCACAGCTTCATGTTCTAATGGGACAGTTTATATTATTGAAAGTGTACAGTATGACAAGGTCAACTAACTCCTAACAAAGTGTGATGCACAAAAATGTTGGATGCTTGTACTGCAGTAAGGATTTGTATGGGCTGTAAGAACTGATGTACAGAGTAATGAGTTGTTTTCATTTTTATGTATTTTTTTAGTTGTTCAACAACATTAACAAGTTATATGAGACTCTTTTGTTTATAATTGCACATACAAAATACAATCTACAACACTACTGCATACTCCGGAAAAAGGTTGTAATGTCAAGGAAAGTCAAGGAAATCATTAGGAAAGTGATTTTCTGTGGACTACAACTGTGATTTCCTCACTGACTTGCCATCTCAAATAATATTGGGCATATTCCAAAAAAAGAACATTTATTTTGCAAAAAAGCAAACAAACAAACAAAAATATTATTTGTGCTTTTTCCACATAAAGATCTGGGAGCATCCATATCCTCTCACCTGGCAGTGGAGTTCACACCTCTCTCCTCTCCAGCCTAGAGCACAGGTACAGAGACCGTCCAGCGCGTTGCACGCTCCTCCGTTCCCACACATACAGGTGAGGTTACAGCCCAGACCCCAGGTACCACTGGGACAGTTGATGGAGCAGTCCACCCCATGCCATCCTGATTAAACAAGGTCAAGGTCAGATTCAAACACACACATAACTTACTTTCGATTAACAGTAGTTAACATCATAACCATTATTCAGTGTAACACAAGGATCAAAATACAAAATAACAGATTCCTTGAAATAATGCTGGCATCAAAAGTCATCAGACAGACGTTATGACAGCTTTGTAAAAAGTAGATTGCTACCAAAAACTAATTGCTAACCCTAACCCTAACCCTTATAAGAGAGAGGCATCCAAGAAAAGAGAGAGACAGAGGAGAAAGGACGTGAGCCTACACAGAATGGTACTGTACCCTAAAGATAATAAAATAACTAAGGGTATAAAAGTAGACTTCAATATATTTATATTCATTTATTTAATATTTAATTAAAATGCCATCCATATGTATATACTGTATATTCACTGCTGGCAGACCCATGCTTTTATAGACTAGGATGTGTTTGCATTATGTTAGTCTTATTTTTTCCCAAATTAGTGATTTTTTTATAAAGTTCAGAAGTAAGGTATTATGACTAATACCTCTCCTCCTCTCTCTCATCCTCCCTCTCTTCCTCCCTCTTCTCTCTCTCCTCCTCCCTCTCCTCCTCACCTGGTTTACAAGAGCAGGATCCGTCCACAGGTGAACACTGAGCTCTGTTCTTACAGTTACAGCTGGAGGAGCAGTTTACTCCATGTGTTCCTGCTGGGCAGGGGACTGAACAGTTGGGACCCTGAGAAGGTCAATCCAGTAGATGAATAGTTAGAACTGGCTATAAGAATATCACATAGGAATATACACTACAGTACATGTTCGCATACAAGGCACTGGCTCAATTTTAAAGGCTTACCATCAACATATGACATTTTTTAAAGTGTGCTTGTTTTTTTCATGCCTCTGTGTAAATATTGTCTTATAAGCCCATATGGACTGGGCACACAATTATTTATTCATTCATTCATGCTAGGAAAAAATGGATTGTAGGAAAACAGCATTTGCTGATATTGCTATAGTTCTAACTGCAGCCACTAGATGTTACTAAAGAGCCATATTTTATATCACCCAAGAGCCATAACATATGGCTCTTGGGTGATATAAAATATAGCACCTTTAAGGTGTGTTGAGTGAGTAGATTCATTATTTTGAAGATTTTCAGTTCCTACAGTTTTAGTGTCTGACCTGGGTTTGCTGTCAGGCAGTTGAGCCAGGTGATGCACCCACAGCCAACAACATACTGTATCACACATACTGTATAAACCTCATGAATTACATTTTTTTTTTTTTTTTTTTACAATTGCTAAGTCACATTTCTCTTAAGGACTTCACTTTTTCAAAACTCACACAGTTCTCTTTAGCAACATGCAGCTCAGCACAACAGTTAATACAAAATGCACTAATGCAACCAAAGCACTTCATACACATCCCAGGATCAACTCGTGTACCTGAACAACATTTGTCTGCCAATAGTAACACTTTGTCATTCATTATATATTGACCATAAAAATCAGTCAACAGATAGCATTACAATTGGTACCACTGTTGTCTTTGTAAAATATCTTTACCTATTTATTTATTTATCATAAAACATTCATATTGACATTCTGACATGTTAGAAATGGGTTTACCGTGAAGCCTGGAGCACAGATACACTCGCCGGTCACACTGTGGCAGTCGGCACCATTCTGGCACTGGCACACCTGCTGGCAGGACTCGCCATAAAATCCTGGAGTGCATGTCTCATTGCAGTAGAGGCCTGACCAACCAGGTTGACACGTACACTCTCCTGACATTGGGTGGCAACTGGTGACAAGAGAGGAACATACCATTGTTACAAATTGTACTCAGTTCTTGTATTGTTTTTGCTCATACCGTGGGACTACTACTGCTTCTCAAATTTATGATCCCTACCTTTCAGTAACTGAATCTTTATAGGCCTGCCAGGGGCAAGGCCTAAAGGGTTCAGTATGCTTGAAACAAACACGACATGTCGTCTGACCACATCTTGTTTCTCCCTGTTCTGAGTTGGTGCACTTCAAAATTTACAACTTGAGAGACAAGTTCAAACCCTGCCTTATTTTCTCACCTCCATTCACCTGGCAAATCACTGCATGAAGTGGGCGTGCTTGTCAGATTCTGGTTTCTGAAAATAATGCCCCAATTCTGATGTCATAAATGTGTGTGCAGGGAGGGCGTTTCAGATGCTGTTAGACCGACAAGCACTTCATTTGAAGCATACTGAGGCCAGAAGGATGGTGATGTGGTTGGTCAGTTCATCTGTCCAATACAGACAAAGTATATGCCATAGACCAAAGTGCTGGTCAAGGGGAAATTTTGACCTGATGGTGATGCAGTTTGAGAGGTAAGAGCCATCTAGTTAGAATTAATCAGAAATCATCCTCTGGGGACCTTGAACATTTTATGTAATTTAATGGCATTTCATGGTGGACACACCAACTGACCGTCATTACCATGGATGGATTACTGGAGCAGTACCAGGGAACCAAGGGTCAGGACGCCAAAGACAGACACTCAGACTAGTGAGTGTCTTTACTTTGACATCTGTTGTTAATTTTTCTTTTTATTACCCGGTAACCCCGGTTCCTCTAGAACAGAGTGAGATACCAGCTGAAGTTCGAAAGAGAACAAAGGTCTGTCAAAAGTCCTTCTTCACATTTAAAAACAACATCTTCACATTTAAGATGTCACAATGATGAAAGGAGGGTGGTTTAGGTAGGATGTGGGGCCTTATTTTATAATCCTTCCTTTAGGCCCTGTCACTAGCGGGGCAAAAACAATAACTTGGTGTGGAAAAATAATGATTAGTTTCTATTTGGAATAGTACATTGTTCAGATTCAGAGCATAAAAAAAACTTCCGGCCACAGAGACTAGAGTTCTGCAAGGGCCTAAAACTGAGACCTGAAACTGGACTGTAACCAACTGAACCTGGCTGGTACTGCCAGATTTGAGACCCGGACTGAGATCTGAGATCAAAGCTATATGTTTGCTTTATTTCATTCATTACTATTACCATTACTTTACTATTTATCACTTAAGTCTCCATGATGTTTTTTATTCCATGCCAGGAGAGTGGGGATTATCTGCAGTAACACAGGTGGAATCTGCCTGTATTTGTTAGTGGTTGTGTTTGACTGACAGCTGGCCTACTGTACACAGCAATCCCATTGAGGAGGAGCAGAACAGCTGTTTTCTCAATGACACATGCAGCCACCAGCTGTGCCAGTCTAACTGATCACTGACTACTGGCCCACAACAGTCAGCTGTCTACAGGGTCAATGATTACACTGACAAGCATATACAGACAACACATGAAACTTCTTCCTGACATCTGTTAACAAATTAAAGATACAGATCTGAACACAGAGTAACATTTTGGAATATTTTAAATCACTGACTGACACATTTTTACTCGTTTTTCCAGATGTTCAAATTTGGCAACATTAAATTGATCCTATCTACTATATGCAGAACAAAGTTTGAACATTATTTCTGCGTACCTGCGTGTGTTCTGGGCGAAGCACGGACACTTCCTATCACATCGGAGGCCATAGTGTCCTTCAGGACACAGTCGGACATCACATGTCTCCCCTGTGTATCCTGGCTCACACAGACACATTCCGTTGGTGTGGTAGCATTTGCTGTTGTTTTTACAGCGGCAAATCTTTGCACAGCCAGCACCATAAATACCAACTGGACACTCGTCCTGGCACCTGTTCACAGCAAGAAACACACTCAGTTTAGCAATCTGTGCACACAAATGAATTAACTCTGCACACAGTTTAATAAACCGTGCAAACAGTACTAACATTTAAAATCAGACTTCCAGATTATAAAGCTTATAGTAGGGCTGACTCAGGTGACCCCTGAGCCACCCCTTAGTTATGCTGCTATAGGCCTAGACTGCCGGGGGACTTCCTATGATGCACTGAGCTCCTCTCTCCTCCTCTTCCTCTCCATCTGTACGCCCTCATATCCCATCAATGCTTGTTATTAATTCAACGTCTTCCCGTAGTTGTGTGCTTTCTCTCCACTCTCTCTCTCTCTCCCCCCTTCTGTTGCTTTCTGCAGGTATTTCTGCCTCCGGAGATGTTGGGTCTGGATCTGTGGTTGCGGCCACCTGCTGCCCCCGTGCTCCTGCTCTGCACCCGCTGCTGCTATTACTGTTGTTGCTCTTATTATTAGTATTGCTATTATAATGTTGCTCTTAGTGTTGTTTCTGTTGGTGTTAACATCAATGCCATTAGCACAGCTATTGCTTTACATCCCTATGTGGAACTGTATTGTGCTGCTGTATGTTCTCTTTCCTCCTGCTGATCATGAAATGAAATGAATCAGAAATACTGCAATATGCTTCAGCAGGCCATTTTTGCATAGACTAACTTCAAGTGCACGAAAGTAATTCCAGTAATGCAATACAAAACTATACATACAGTATTCACTACATACTTGTATAGGTACAGATATAGAAATACAACAGTGTGGTTAACCCTGTCTTGTGCTTTTGGCCATAAGTTCTCATCCACATCACACCTTCTGTTCTCTCTTGCAGTACACCTGGGATATAATCTTTTTTAATGCCTGATCCATCCCTGACAATCTTCAGCAAACATGTCCAGACATCCAGCATTCATTGCATCCATCTGATCATGTGGCTGGTGGTCATAAACGTTCCACCTCCATGAGAAAAAAAGAATTCCTCTATGGGGTTGAGGAATGGAAAGTAAGGTGGAAGGAAAAGTGACACCAACCTGGGATGGGCTGTACTCCACTCTGTGACTGGAAGAGAACACTAACCCATACAGTTACAAAACGTTCTGGATTCTGCCTCATCTGCCCCCTTTCCTCACCTGGCACAAGTTTTTCATAGAGGTCATCAAGGAATGAAAATAGGCACTCAGTGTCCCAATTGGGGGTTTATGATTTATTTTTATTTTTTAGCTCTAGATGTAGCACAATGTAACAAATTGCAGTAACCCTAATTTACAGTACTTTAGGTTTTAATATAAATGTAACAGTTTTGACAATAATATGTAAATGTGTAAAATGGACTGTAAATACACAACGTTTAGTGGTGATTGAGTTTGAGTTAAAAAAAAAAGTTCATGAATTTTGAAAGATGTGGACATTGAATTCATTTTGTGTCAAAGCAATGAAAAGTGATCCACAGTATCCACATATGTGTTAATAGTTTGAAAAAGTGAACTCAAAGAAATGTGCGTTAGCAATTGCATAAAACTGTAATAGACTGAAAACAACTGAGTCACTGCATGTTAGCCAATGCACAATTCCTCTTTGGTTGTTCAAGCACAAGTTATATATCAACATACATGCCCTGGCCTGAACTTTATTCTGACATACAAATTATGCATTAATTAATTAAAAACCACTTGCACAAAAATGACTTTTTGTGTGTGCATTATGTATACTCCTAACTTCATTAATTTTTTTCTTTCCTATTTTTTCTCTTTTCTTTTGTGCTACAGACATATTTGCATCTACTTCACACACACACAAACAACTTGCTGTAATACCCATGTACACACACAAATGCACCACACTTACACCTACTGTATTGTATGCCATACCCCTGTCTGTCTAAATTCTTGGAAATGTATTTGTTGTCTCGCTGTATGTATGTATGTACTGTATGTATACATACATGCCTGCATATATGTATGTTGTGTCACTGTCTGTTATACATGCAATACCACATAAACACAACATACAATTGTATATTGTATGTTGTGTTTAAGTTTCAGCAATAAAAAAATGTGCTTGCAGTGTCTAAATCAATTCACTCTGAGTGGCTGACGGTCACTCTGTTATGTGCAGTATGCAGGAAGCTACGTATTATAGTATTCTATTTTTCTGACACTGATAAGTTATCTGTGCTTTTATTTAGAGAGTATAAATAAAAAATTCTATTATTTTAACATTAACTCCCACTGCTTTAATTCTGAAGGTCAGAGATCCATATTGGAAGTCTCCTTGTTCCCATGAACACATCCAGATTGTGTCACAGCCTAACCTGGTACTCCAGCTCTCTAGAGGTTTTGCTGTGTGTGGGTGTGTCTTTCAGGAGCTGCTCCCTGCCCTAGTGACCACCTGTAAACAGTCACCTGTACAATCAAGCCAGTCAGTCTTTGCCAGATTGTCTTGTGTTCATGCCAAGCTCTCAAGCCATTTGGTCAAGCCCTGTTTCTGTGACCTAATTGCTCTGTTTTCTAAACAACAAGGATTATTCCTGGCCCTTGCCTGTACCTCTGTTTCACTGCCTGACCTTTTGGATGTTTTTACCTTGGCCTGTTTCTGCTTCTGCCTTGTCCATTGTTTGCTTGACTTTTTGTGATTAAAACTCTCTGTGTTGACTTCTGTATTGTCTGCTTCTGTATCCTCTCCACAGTGCCTGACTGACTGAATGCTCCTCCAAACATTTTTTCTCCTTGGTTTATTAATCTGTATGCATGGCTAAGTAAATTTAATAGGGAGGCTCTGCATATACAGTATACAGTAAAATTCACAATCAATGTCATTCACTTGTCACAACATAATTAAAGTATTACTGGTTATGTCTCAGCAACAAGACCATGTGATTAAATAAATATGGACATGAGTGTAGCAAAAGTGTCATGGATTTAAGCCGTTCGCACACTTGTTTCATCCACTACACACTGCTGACTGCAGAGAAAAGGCTCTGTGGTGGTTCTGCTATCATTCTGAATCACAGTCTTTGCTGTAAGAGCTTCAGCTAATATGGCATAATGACAAACAGCTAAGTAAAACAAACGAAAACAAACAGTTTCAAAATGAATGCAGTGGGTCCTCGTTATCTCTTCCATGATTACAGTACAAACATATAGTCCAGTCCAACCTCCAAATCAAGCTGGGTTTGAAAATGAAAGGCCATGCTCCTATCCCATCATTTAGAGCAGGCAAGAAGAAGAACAAGGACAAATATGGACTCAATTGTCAAAAGACTTTACAGAACCTTCACTTGACAGTTAATGTTGTTTTTCTCATATTATAACACTATACCAGACACATCTTTACAGTACATCCATTCCAGCTGACAACACTGTTAAATTCATTTAAACCTGTTCAACATATTATCCACATTCTTTCAAAGCTCTGCCAATAAGCAGGGCAATTCAATTCCCACCCCCGCCCTGTTAATGGATTCAAGTGGGTTCGGGTGTGGCATGGCCGGCCCAGTTCTAAGCAGTGCTATATAGTGACGTTTGGCTTCCCTCAAACCCTTATTTACTCATAAAACTGCACTTGGAAGAGCTATTCCTGTCTCGTCACTGGTCTCTTTAAGTATATGGTGTGTGCTCTCTGATATTGCTAATTATATGGGCCTACAGCCCTGCGTGGCACTCTGCTGAGATTTGTCTGTGAAAACACTGACTGGGCGTGTTTTCTCTCTGCTCTTTGGAAGATGTGGAAGAGTTAAGCAGATACAAATGATTTGATTTGGATTTTGTTTGTGTCACTCATAATCAGATCCAGTGAGGACAAAAACCTGTCTATGACTCTCAGCCCCAAGCCCATTGGTTCCTAATGAAGATATATATCTTAAAAATGCTGCACAAATACATAGTTTCATTTTGAAAAAAAAGGCTCAGTAATTTCCTAAAATAGCTGGTCACTGTAGTTACTGAAACAGGAGCAGTGGTAGAAGAAGTATTCAGATCCTTCACTTAAGTAAAAGTAAAAGAAAAATACTACATTACAACATTGCATTGCAACTTAAGTAGAAGTACATTAGTGTTATTAGCAAAATGTACTTGATCAAATAGTGATGATCAAAAGTAAAAGTCTTAATTTTGCAGAAAAATGGCCCCTGTGAGTGATATACTACTATATAAGTCGCAGATGGAGTGTTGCAACACCAGATGCCTATGGCAGTAGTGGACCTGGTCTCTGACAACGATGAGAAGGCCTAGCTGGAGGAAGTGGCTGACCTGTCACTCTGGTGCCAGGATAACAGCCTACTCATGAATGTCGCCAAAACCAAGGAGCTGATTGTGGACTTTAGGAGAGCACAACAACAGAGGAGGTACACGGATTAATGGGACTACTGTGGAAGGGGTGAGCAGCTTCAAATACCTGGAGGTCCACATCACAGAGGATCTGACATAGACAGTACAAACAGACACTCTGGTGAGAAAGGCAAGGCAGCGCCTTTACCACCTCAGGTAAATTCAGAGTCTCTTCAGAGATCTGTAAAAATCATCCTGACAAGAAACATCACTGCCTGGTTTGGCAACAGCTCCACTCAGGACAGGAGGGCTCTGCAGAGAGTAGTGTGTTCGGCTAAACGCACCACTGGAACTACACTCCCCTCCCTGCAGGACTACTCCAAAAGGTGCAGAACCAGAGCCTGTAGGATCATGAAGGATCCTCACCACCCCAGCAACGGACTGTTCCAGCTGTTGTGGTCGGACAAGCGCCTCCGCAGTCATGCAGCCAAAACAAAAAGACTGTGACAGAGTTTCTTTCCTCAGGCCATCAGGCTCGTGAACACTGATCTCACACACATATACGCATAGACATGACATATATTTCTTTTCTATTTTTCATATATTTATATAGAGTAAAAATATAAATGTTTATATTAATATGATTGTAAATTTTGTCATTTCTTTTGTATTGTTGTGGTTGCTTTTTGTTCTGTGTTCTATGTAGGGATTGCTATTTTTCATTTCACTGCACATCTTATGTGTGCATTTAACAAATAAAGTTCTTGAATCTTGAATAACAGTATATTATTGGATTGTTATTGCCTCGGAAATGTAGAGTAGTAGTAGTAAGAGTATAAAGTAACATAAAATGGAAATACTCAAGTACCTCAAAATTGTACTTACAGTACAGTACAGGACTTGAGTAAACATACTTAGTTACTCTCCACCACTGAACAGGATTCTGAGTAAGTGGTCCTGGGTTTGATCCCCACTATGCACAACTTTCCTCTTATCTTATAAGTGCAATAACTGTACTTAATGTACTTAACAAAGCTATCTGCAGACATAAGCCACTTCACCCTCCACCAATTCCATTCCTTCGTACACAATTTTTGTTCAAGTGCCATTTTTGTAATTTATTGCAACGTCGTCATTCCGTAAATTATTTGTAATATTTTGTTCACTATAGTTATGTATGGTATATACAGTATTTTTCAAAGCCTTATTTTATATATAGTAGATGCTCATAATTAATGTTATAATATTCTAGTTTTGTATAGTTTAGTATCTATACTATGCATATGCTTTTGTACTTCCTTTTGCTGACACTTTTGTAGAGTGGGATTAATACAATTGATCTTATCCTGTTTTAATAGAGCATTTGTTGGAGACTACTTTCAGTATAATCCATATTTAGTGCTTTAGTGAGTATTTGGAGCAGCAGGACGGTGTATGTGGGACTGAGTCAAAATAGTGTGTTCATGGTAATGAAGAAACATGTCACCCAGTTCAACAGTGTAGCTCAATGATGTGCTCTATGGCACAGAGGAATACAATATGTGACGGTCGCTGACTGCCATCTACCCTGAATAGTCACGTTCTCAATAAAAATGTGTTAATGTAAATGTCACCTAATTTTTTAATGTGGTGATACATCAAAAACACACAATAAAAAAAGGGACAAATCATGTGACACCTTGTCACCCATGTCATTTTTCTGTATTTTGAAATGGTATTTAAGTGCTGGTGACGATCGGCCACCACCACAGTTCCTGGCTACCTCCGATCTTACCAGCCTGTACATCACAGGCTGCTGCTATCCACCTAGTATAATCTCATCATGCAGCTAAATAGAGCAGGTTGTAGCTTAAAAAAATATAATCATAATAAAATACAGGAAATGGTTAGCAATATGACATGATTAATATAGGAAATTTTGTTAACTATCGTAAAGGTTGTTTATTGTCCCAGACCAGATCATCAGACTTTGAAGCTAATGTTGCTTCAGTACCATTTCTCTTCATTGATCTGTCTGTTCACTTCTGGTGAAGAGGTATATCATTCAGTGAACTCAGATAACAGTAAGTAGCTGGAGCTCATTTCCCTCTCTGTGGTTTCTGTGGTTGCCATGGTCACATGGCAAATATCTTTTTTTTGCATGGTCCCACTTAAAACAAACTTCAAGAACTGCCTTTTTTCATTTACGTAACATTGCAAAAATCAGGCACATCCTATCTCAAAAAGATGCAGAAAAACTAGTCCATGCATTTGTTACGTCTAGGCTGGACTATTGCAACTCTCTATTATCAGGCTGCCCCAATAAATCCCTTAAGACTCTCCAGCTGATTCAGAATGCTGCGGCACGTTTACTGACAAGAACCAGAAAAGAGAACATATTTCTCCAATATTAGCTTCTCTACACTGGCTCCCTGTAAAATCCAGAATAGAATTTAAAATCCTTCTCCTCACCTTCAAAGCCCTAAATGGTCAGGCACCATCATATCTTAAAGAGCTCATAGTACCCTATTACCCCACTAGAGCACTGCACTCCCAGAATGCAGGGTTCCTTGTGGTTCCTAGAGTCTCTAAAAGTAGAATGGGAGCCAGAGCCTTCAGCTATCAAGCTCCTCTCCTGTGGAACCAGATCCCAGTTTGTGTGCGGGAGGCGGACAACCTCCTCACATTTAAGAGTAGGCTTAAGACTTTCCTCTTTGATAAAGCTTATAGTAGGGTTGACTCAGGTGACCCCTGAGCCACCCCTTAGTTATGCTGCTATAGGCCTAGACTGCCGGGGGACTTCCTATGATGCACTGAGCTCCTTTCTCCTCCTCTTCCTCTCCATCTGTACGCCCTCATATCCCATCAATGCTTGTTATTAATTCAACTTCTTCCCGTAGTTGTGTGCTTTCTCTCCTCTCTCTCTCTCTCTCTCTCCCCTTCTGTTGCTTTCTGCAGGTATTTCTTCCTCCGGAGCTGTGGAGTCTGGGTCTGTGGTTGCTGCCGCCTGCTGCCCCCGTGTTCCTGCTCTGCACCCGCTGCTGCTGTTGCTGTTGTTGCTCTTGTTATTAGTATTGCTGTTGTAGTGTTGCTCTTAGTGTTGTTTCTGTTGGTGTTGACATCAATGCCATTGCCATATCTATTGCCTTACATCCCTATGTGGAACTGTATTGTGCTGCTGTATGTTCTCTTTCCTCCTGCTCTCTCTCTCCCGCTCCCCCCCTCTCCCTTCAACCCAACCGGTCGAGGCAGATGACCACCCACCTTGAGCCTGGTTCTGCTCGAGGTTTCTACCTGTTAAAAGGGAGTTTTTCCTTGCCACTGTCGCATAGTGCTTGCTCATGGTGGGAACTGTTGGGTCTCTGTAAATATAAAGAGTCGGTCTAGACTTGCTCTATTCGGAAAAGTGCCCTGAGATAACTTTGTTATGATATGGCGCTATATAAATAAAACTGAATTGAATTGAATTGGTCTTGATATGAGGCCAATTTCTTACTGTAACACAAGTAATTAGTGTTCATCTTTAAGTTCAAGCTGTGCCCACAAAACCTCAGCACAGCTCAGGTCAAAGTTCAATAAATTTTAACTTTCAGCACACCCCTACTCCACCTGACGGACCACAGAAAACCACGCAGAACCATCGCAACACACCACTAATAGACGAGGTGCGTACCACAGCTGTTCTGCAATCTGTGAATACGCTTATACATCTTTCTTTCATACAGTGACATAGAATAAAAAGGTGATAAGTGCTTCTTTAAATAAATTTTCCAAACACTTTTAAAGGTACTATATGTAACATTTTACATGTATTAATCACTTTGTATTGCCTATGTGTGAATGAAGTGTAACGTTCAACACTAGCAAATGTTAGCTTAGAAATGGAGTCTGCTAATGTCAACAAACGACCAGCGTAGGTACCAGATATGCTCGGCCTGGCAGATCTGCTGTGTGAATGTGTTATGTCATCTGTAAATGCAGGACCCCGAGCAGATCTGCCAGGCTGAGCATATCTGTCACCTCAGGGTTGCCAACTTTGGGTACCTGGCTGGAGTGAGATTTTGATAAGATAAGATAAGATAAGATAAGATAAGCCTTTATTGTCCCACAGCGGGGAAATTTTAGCGTTGCAGCAGCCAGCAAAAGTGTCATATATAGAAATACAATAAAAATAAATAGAAAAATAGTCCTATACACAGTATAGACAGAAATAAATAATAGAGTGACTGAGTGCAGTTGTAAGTATGAACAATTAGATAAGATAAAAATATTGCACATATATAATATACATGTATATGAAAAATATTTCACAGCAACATATGAAGTAGATAACATCATGAATACAATATATGTATGAAGATAATGCACAACAGTAGATGAAGTATAGTAGTGAATAGTCTGCACACTGACAGTCAAGTGTAGATTACCGGGAGTTGTACTGATTATAGAGTCTGACAGCAGCAGGCAGAAAGGACCTACGGTACCTCTCCTTCAGACACCGCGGGTGGAGCAGCCGGTCGCTGAAGGAGCTGCCCAGTGCTGAAAGAGTGACATGTAGGGGGTGGGAAGTGTTCTCCAGTAGTGATGATAGCTTGGCCACCATTCTCCTGCCTCCCACCACCTCCACTGGGTCCAGAGGGCATCCAAGGACAGAGCTGGCCTTCTTAATCAGTCTGTCCAGTCTCTTCCTATCCCTGGAAGAGATGCCACTGGCCCAACAGGTCACCCCATACAAGACAGCTGATGCCACCACAGAGTCATAGAAAGTCCTCAGGAGCGCACCCTGCACTCCAAAAGATCTTAGTCTCCTGAGCAAAAAGAGACGGCTCTGGCCCTTTTTAAACAGAGCGTCCGTATTGTCTGACCAGTCCAGTTTGCTGTTCAAGTGAACACCCAGATACTTGTACGATCTCACAATCTCAATGTCCGTTCCCTGGATGTTCACTGGTGTAGGTGGAGGGAGTTTGCGCCTGCCGAAGTCCACCACCAGCTCTTTGGTTTTACTTGCGTTGATCTGGAGGCGGTTCTGCTGACACCAACCCACAAAGCCCTGGGTCAGTTCTCTGTACTCCCCATCATCCCCGTTGGTGATGAGGCCGACGATGGCAGAGTCGTCAGAGAACTTCTGCAGGTGACAGTTCGAAGTGTTATGGGTGAAGTCCGCTGTGTAGAAGGTGAACAGGAAAGGCGCCAGAACGGTTCCCTGTGGAGCCCCTGTGCTGCAGAGAAGTGTGTCAGACACACAGTCCTGTAACCTCACATACTGTGGTCGGTTTGTGAGGTAGTCCAGGATCCATGCTGCCAGGTGATGGTCCACCCCAGCGTGCTCCAACTTGTCCCCAGAATCCTGGGCTGGATGGTGTTAAAAGCACTGGAGAAATCAAAAAACATGATCCTCACAGTGTTTCCAGCCTTTTCTAGGTGAGAGAGGGATGTGTGAAGTAGGTAAATGACAGCGTCATCCACCCCAATGCGGGGTTGGTAGGCAAACTGCAGAGGGTCCATACATGGGCTCACCAGCGGACGCAGGTGAACAAGGACCAGTTTCTCCAGGGTCTTCATTAGGTGAGAGGTCAATGCCACTGGCCTATAGCCATTGAGGTCCTTGGGGTGTGGGGTCTTCGGCACAGGAACCAGACACGATGTTTTCCACAGTTTTGGCACCCTCCCCAGCTTCAGACTCAGGTTGAACAGGTGCTCAACAATCCCACACAGCTGGTCCGCACAGGACTTCAGAAGTCTGGAGCTGATGCCGTCTGGGCCCGCCGCCTTCCCCACCCTTATCTTCCTCAGTTCGTTTCTCACCTGGGATGTTGTGAGGAACAGCCCGGTTGAGCTTGTAGGGGGCATGAGGGCTGAATGGGGGGTGTTTGCGGGTGTGAAATGGGGAGATGGGCCCAGCCCAGGCTGTGGTGTGGGTGTATTAAGTGGCTGTAAGCTGAGGGCTGTGGGGAGTGATGAGTGGTGAGATGAGGGAGGGGGAGGGCTGCAGGCAGGGAGGGTAGATGGTAATGATGGTTGCAGAGGAGACGGGGCAGGGGGAGGGGTAGATGCCTGATCGAATCTGTTGAAGAATACGTTCAGGTCATCTGCCCACTTCTGATCCCCCGCAGGCCGGGGCTTGGAGTCCATATGGCCCGAGATGGTTTTAAGGCCCTTCCAAACTCCTCTGGTGTTATTTTTCTGCAGTTGACTCTCCAACTTCCTCCTGTAGCTGTTTTTCCCCTCCCTGATCCTCCTCCTTAGCTCTCGCTGGACACTCTTTAACTCCTCCTTGTTACCCGATACAAAAGCTCTCTTCTTTTCCTTGAGGAGAGCCTTAATATCAGGAGTAATCCAGGGTTTATTGTTGGCTAAACAACGTACAGTCCTAGTGGGGATGGTGTTTTCCACACAGAAGTTTATGTAATCTGTCAGACAGTCTGTGAGGTTGTCAATATCCTCCCCATGAGCGTCACTAAAAAATGATGCCATGGTCCATGGGCTTGATCACGCATACGTGCATGTGCACTTTATCACATGCATATATGGACTCAATTCACCATCAGGGTTTAAAAAAGTATGCACCTTATACATGTGGCGGGAGGGGGACTTTATATTAAAAGATTTAAGGATATAGCCTGACTACGCCACCCTGGAAAATACTCACAATTTCACAATATTAGACAAACACTAACCCTAAAAAGGGCGCACAGGTTCATTTACTAATGAAAGTCACAGACGTGTTGTTTCCAATATCAAAACTACACCGTTTTATTGAATGTTCACAAGTAGCATGAACCAGAAATAAACAAAAAGAAACAAAAGAACACAAGATCCTATCCTACTCCAGACACATAGCCAATACCTGAACACACACACATACACACAAATCTACACGACCACACATATTCACTTAGCCAAATATATACATGAACACACACTCTTTCACTCACTCAGCCAAATATGAACACACACTCACTAGCTTGCTTGAACACCTTCTGCACTCCAGCGCAGGGTTTGACTGTTCATCTCTGTTGCTGTCGCACTGTTTTGGCCTGAGAATTGTTTGGGCAGAGTGAGAGCGTGAGACTGAACGTGAAAGCGCTTGGCAACACTGTGGTACCTACACCAGCACCCAGCACAACACAGAGTCCAACACAAAGTCCATGTCACGGACAAATCATTAGCTAGCTAACGTAGCAAAATACTGTCTTGAGTGGATAACATCAGCTAATTCATCCAGACTCCCGGGGCTGATCTGGCTGGTAAATTGGCTAGCTTGCCTTTTGCAAATTACTTTATCAGCTAATGTTGCGAAGCAACCAACGCCATATCCATGCAGCATAGCTAAGTTACAGCTACACCATCTGCCTCTGGCTGCAGATTTGTGGTGCTGTGTGTTCACATTGTGACACTCTGCACCATCCAGACAACAATATGATTTCCTGTATAAGCTCTCTCCATTTGTTGTGCTAATGTTGTCATACTTCCCTTTGACTGGCTCAGCTGTTCCAGAGCTATCAGATAAGTAACACATTTTGTGCTGCATGTCTGCAAAATAGGAGGTGTCCTTGGAGATGCCCACACAGTATGTGTGAACAAGACCTACCACCTTGCACTGGTTGTCCCACCGGCAACATAAAATATGTTGCATTTAAGTCCTGGTGGAAAACTCATACGTCCGGCTTTTCAATGCACTCGTGGAATTTCAAAGTGGGAAAGGTGTTTTCCCAAAAGACAAAATAGCTTGTCCTCCTTTGATTAGACAATATCTAATAAACATTTTGATTAGACTGATGGCTCAGCTTATACTCCCTGCAGAGGATGATTCACCTGGAGGTTCTGCCATGGCTTACTTGGCTGGGCACAATCTGCTTTTTGCCTGGTCATCTTAACTTTCATAAGGGTCAGGGAGGGAACACAACCTCTACATGCTTGGCGTGACAAAAACAGTACAGTCAGTGAATTTGAAGTTGCAAAATTAAAGCCACATGACACCAGAATATGAATCGCCACCTTAACGTGGTGGAGGGGTTTGTGTGCCCCTGTGACCCTGGGAGCTGTGTTGTCCGGGGCACTAGCCCCTGGTAGGGTCTCCCAAGGCAAATTGTTCCCAGGGGAGGGGACAGACTAAGAGCGATTCACAAACCCCTGATGAGTCGGACCATGCTGAGCTGGAGCACCTCGCCCGGAGGAGGGATACCGGGGCCCCCCCTCTGGAGCCAGACCCAGGAGGGGAGCATGATGGCGAGCGTCTGGTGGCCGGGCCTTGACTCATGGGACCCATGGCACAGCCCGAAAAACCGACATGGAGCCGCCACCCTGTGGGCCCACCACCTGCAGGGATAGGCATCGGGGTCGGGTGCAATGTAAGCCGGGCGGCAGGCAAGGGCAGAGACCTGGGCCATGTTCAAAGCCTCCATTGCTGAGGCGGCCGCTAGGAGCTGTGGTCAGAAGGTCGTCGGTGCCTGTCGAGGCGGCAACCTTAGAACTCGCTGGTGGACACCGGCGGTGAAGGAAGCCGTTAAGCTGAAGAAGGAGGCTTTTCGGGCTTGGCTAGCCCAGAGGTCTCCTGAAGCAGCGGACAGGTACCGGGAGGCCAGAAGGATGGTGGCCTTGGTGGTCACCAAAGCAAAAACCCGGGTGTGGGAGGAGTTTGGGGAGGCTATGGAGAAGGACTTTCGGTTGGCCTCAAAGAAGTTCTGGCAAACGGTTAGACGACTCAGGAAGGGAAAGCGGGGCTTGGCCCAGGCCATGTTCAGCAGGGGAGGAGAGCTGCTAACCCGGACTGGGGATGTTGTCGAGCGGTGGAAAGAGCACTTTGAGGATCTCCTCAACCCGACCAACATGTCCTCAGTGGAGGAGGCAGAGTTTGAAGACTCCGGGGCAGACTCACCCATATCCCTGGCAGAAGTCTCCAAGGTAGTCAAAGAGCTTCTTGGTGGCAAGGTGCCAGGGGTGGATGAGATTCGCCCTGAGATGCTGAAGGCTCTGGACATTGTTGGGCTGTCTTGGCTGACACGCCTCTTCAGTGTTGCATGGAGGTCGGGGACAGTGCCTGTGGAGTGGCAGACCGGGGTGGTGGTTCCCGTCTTCAAAAAGGGGGACCGGAGGGTGTGCTCCAATTACCGTGGTATCACACTGCTCAGCCTCCCCGGGAAAGTTTATTCCAGGGTGTTGGAAAGGAGACTACGACCGATTGTCGAACCTCGGATCCAGGAGGAGCAATGTGGATTCCGTCCTGGCCGTGGCACAGTGGACCAGCTCTTTACTCTTGCAGGGCTGCTGGGGGGTTCATGGGAGTTTGCCCATCCAGTCTACATGTGTTTTGTCGACTTGGAGAAGGCTTTCGACCGTGTCCCCCGGGGGGTCCTGTGGGGGGTACTGCGGGAGTATGGGGTACCGGGGTCGCTGCTACAAGCCATCCGGTCCCTATATAACCGAAGTGAGTGCTGTGTCCGCATTCTCGGCACAAAGTCAAACATGTTCCAAGTGGGTGTTGGACTCCGCCAGGGCTGCCCCTTGTCACCAATTCTGTTTGTGATATTCATGGACAGGATTTCAAGGTGCAGCCGGGGGGAGGAGAGTGTCCGGTTTGGTGGTCTCAGAATAGCATCTCTGCTCTTTGCGGACGATGTGGTTCTGTTGGCTTCATCGGCCTGTGACCTTCAGCATGCACTGGGGCGGTTTGCAGCCGAGTGTGAAGTGGCTGGAATGAGAGTCAGCACCTCCAAGTCCGAGGCCATGGTTCTCAGCCGGAAAACGGTGGACTGCCCCCTTTGGGTTGGAGGTGAGTTACTGCCCCAGACGGGGGAGTTCAAGTATCTCGGGGTCAGAGGGACTCGCATCAGCAGTAATGCGGGTGTTGTACCGGACCGTGGTGGTGAAGAGGGAGCTGAGCCGGAAGGCAAAGCTTTCGATTTACCAGTCGATCTACGTTCCAACCCTCACCTATGGTCATGAGCTTTGGGTAGTGACCGAAAGAATGAGATCGCGGATACAAGCGGCCGAAATGAGTTTTCTCCGCAGGGTGGCTGGGCTCACCCTTAGAGATAGGGAAAGGAGCTCGGACATCCGGAGGGAGCTCGGAGTAGAGCCGCTGCTCCTTCGCATCGAAAGGAGCCAGTTGAGGTGGTTCGGGCATCTGATTAGAATGCCTCCTGGACGCCTCCCTTTGGAGGTTTTCCAGGCACGTCCAACTGGTAGGAGGCCCCGGGGTAGACCCAGAACACGCTGGAGGGATTATATATCTCATCTGGCCTGGGAACGCCTTGGGGTCCCCCAGGAGGAGCTGGAAAGCGTTGCCGAGGAGAGGGACGTCTGGACAACCCTGCTTAACCTGCTGCCACCGCGACCCGGCCTCAGATAAGCGGAAGAAAATGGATGGATGGATGGACACCAGAATATTTCATGTTAAAACACTTAATTAAATATTCTTTTATTCAAATGATGACAAGCTATTTCAACTTTTGAAAAAGTACAAAAAACGACTTTCCCACTTTCAAATTCGACATGAATGCACTGAAAAGCTGTCCAAGTTTTCCACCAGCACTTAAACGCAACACGTACTTACTCCACACACATACTGTATGTAACCCATATGCAATGTACACATTAACAATCTGTAAATAATGCATCAGATCTTTGCAAATATTTTTAGACATTTATATGAGCCAGAAGCTTTTAAAAAGCAAATGTTATTAGATCTATGAACTTGAAGTTGGAAATATATGTGTAAAATACTAATGAGCGTTGCTGTTCCATGAAATCCTGGGTGATCATCTTTGGGATTCATGGCCTTGAAAGCAAGTTTTATCAGTACAAACTGCTGTATACTGTATGGTATATTGTAAAAGTTGCTCTTGCCGTTCTCCTGTGTATCCAGGGCTGCAGAGACACTGTCCAGTAGACGACACACAGAAGGCGCTGTTGTGACACTGACATTCCTGGGAACAGTTTTGTCCAAATCTCCCCTCTGGACATGGCTGGCCACACACTGTACCCTGCACACAGCAGCGACAACAGGAACATACATACAGTATCTAAACCGTCGATCATGTGAGCAGATTTTACACCTTAAATCTTTGTATACATGCCTTTATGTTTGATTAACTCATTTTCCTAATCATGGATACAGCTCATCTATTCTGTATTGTAGTCTATAACTTCAAAACCAAACTCTGCATCTTGTCAAGAATTCACTGAGCTCCTATCACATTATGACCTCAAGATACTGATTTTACGAGCCTTTGATACGCATGTCTGTTGCCTTTCTTACGGTCTATCCAGAGAATTATTGAATTTCTGTGAGCCTTTTATCTTTATCAAATATGTTAAAGGAGCTGCTCATTCCTTGGCTCATATAATGACTTTCTCTTCTCTGGTTCAGCTCATCCAGACATGTTATCAGATACTTGCATGTTTGAGCATACTGTCAGTACTTTGAAGATTAAGTTGTCTGCTTCTTTTCCCAGGTCTTGTTCACCATCTTAATGATGCTTCTTTCATGTCCGGTCTGCTGCTAAATTCTGTTAGGCCTTAGTACCTCTGACTTCTCTTGCAGTATTTATTAACATCTGTTTATTAATTTTAGGTGAATTTGCTAATGTAATCTACTGTTTGCACTGTGCAACTGCACACTCTTAAAATTATCATTGGAAGTATGGATGACAATAAGCCATTCTTCTAAAGAGTACAAACAAACTGTTGGAGGTGTGTACCGTCCATCCTGCAGGACAGGAGCACTCCCCAGTCACATGGTGGCATGCTCCTCCATTCTGACACGGACATCTCTCCTCACACTGCTGTCCATGTTTACCTGGAGGACACAGGTCTTCACAGCTATGAAAATAAAGAAAACGGCATCCATTAACTGATTAATCATTGAATATATAAAAGGTTACATCATCAGTTGTATTTGTCTGACCAACAGTCCAAAACCTTAGGATATTTAATCTAAAATAATATAAAACAAAGAAAAGAGGCAAATCTTTATATTTAAGAATCCCAATTGTTGGGCTTTTTGGTTGATAAATGATTTATTAATCAACTAATTGTTTCAGCACCAATGGCAGTGGAGGTTAAAAAAAGTGACATACAGGTGAATTCGGACAGTTTCCAGTAGCCTGTCACATAAACACCTATCAGATCCCTACTGAATAAAATGTTATTTAGAATTTATCCAACTTTTACTCACCAATAACTGTTTTAAACAATGTGCTGTGTGATAGGGTATTAAAATGCTATATATCTATGATAATTATGACAGAATTTATTAATACATATTCATATAATTATTTTACATAGAAAAATCATGTAAAGACACTGTCCACCTCAAACGCATTCAAATGTCGAAATACAGAAATTCCAAATATCCTCACAGTTATGTAAACAGGGAGAGGAAAAGCAAATGTTACTAATACCAGTTTCATTCATTGATCTGTCAGGCATAATTAGACTGTCAGGGCTTAACAGTCTGTACAGATGTTATTTTGAGTATCTTCACGTCCCAAGGTTTGTGTCGCTTCACAATAAAATATTGTTTAAATAAAAATATATTTTTTTTAAATAAAAAAAAAAGGAGTTTTTCCTTGCCACTGTTGCCTAGTGCTTGCTCATGGTGGGAACTGTTGGGTCTCTGTAAATATAAAGAGTCGATCTAGACCTGCTCTATATGAAAAAGTGCCCTGAGATAACTTTGTTATGATATGGCGCTATATAAATAAAACTGAATTGAATAGATATCCTCATATTAAACACAACCTGATCACATGAGTCATTGAGCCTCCCTGTTCCAATCTGACTGGGTTTCTTTAGTAACTGAGTCGATCCATGAAAACAGATGAGCTCATACTCTGGCCCAAAACAAAGGCACTTGAGAAACTGGCTTTGGAAAGAAATTTCTCCTCTGACTTACAAAGCTCCAGTGTATCCTGGTGAGCACTTGCATTCTCCGGTCACATGGTGACAGGCGGCTCCATTCTGGCATTGGCATTTCTGTTGGCATCCGTTACCATAGGTGCCCACTTCACACAGGGTCTCACAGCGCCAGCCTCTGTATCCAGGAGTGCAGATACAGGCTCCCGTGATGGGATTACACAGTGCTCCGTTCTGGCACTGACATCTGTTACTGCAGTGAGGACCCCAATGGTTACTGTCACAAGCTGAGGGAAAGATGAAGAAAAAGAATCAAGATTTAGTTTATCTTGTTTGAAATGTATCACGGCACAGATCACAGGTTGTTTGTCATTTTTGAAGCTTCAAGAGGGTGTGTCTTCCGTAATATGAGCCGTTCTGAGGACAGACACCAGAGAGTGAGCATGTTATTCTCATCTTTCACTGTGTCAATCTACCAGTATTACCACCAGATGAAGAAGACATTACACAAAGATCTTCTTAGAACATGCCAGTACCAATACCAGTTCAGAGTATTCAGCCTCTTTTCACCAAGGACCCCATGTTCAGCCTGCATATTGGGGCCTTTTTTACACCAAACCTGATGACACGTAATGTAATATCAACATGTCAATCTGTCAACATAAGATGCAGAGTTGGGATGATTCACACTGTTGTCTGCTCTGTTATCATCCAGGTAATCACTAATTCTTTTTCACCAAGTGACCCATGATTTAAGTGCAACCCTGATCTCAAAGTGGGTCCAAGGCAAAGAACAACCTTTTTACACTGGTGTTGGACCTGAATCCAACACCAGTGTAAAATGAATTGAATCAAGAATTAAATTGTGAATTCTTAAAAGATAAGGCTGGTGTTATATGTGCTATATTTTCCTATATGAAAAGACCAAAACCAAAAACAACTGAGACTGCTCACACTCATTTCAAGTCTCCATGGAAGTGCAATCAGGCTCATTAAGCTGAGGACAATAGCTAAAAGAAAAACATTTTGAACAGTTTCTGATCTTGAAAAAGTAATTTGTGCTTTTATTTTGCTCTCACTTGGACTGCTGCAACTCTTTATTCCAGTCTAAGCCATAAATCAGTTGCTCGCCTCCAGCTCATTCAAATTGCTGCTGCTGCTGGGGTTTTAACAGGACATCTGATCACAACCCATTCGTGCCTCTTTGCATTGCCTCTTTGCCCTGTGGCTCAAGATTTTGCTGATAACCTTCAAGGCTTCACATGGTCAAGCTCCCAGTTACATTGTTAATATATTAATCCCTTATGAGCCACAGCCCAGCCTGAACCAAATTTGTGATATGACAGTGAGCTGTGTGCCACCACATCATCAGTATAAGTAACCCATTTGAACAAACTCATGAGGCTGAAACCGAAGCCTGCTCTTCATCACTGACATGAAAACATCTGATTCTACAAGCAGCCAGAGACTCAATTACTGGGTGGCTAGGCGGGCTACAGCCTGAACCCACCTCATTAACCTTTGGCTGTTGGATTTCAGACTTAATCAGACCACACCTCATACACATGAGCAATTCTGCCATGTATCTGGCCTTCGTATTACCACTTGCAATGGAAGCTTCACCATGTGTAGCCACAGTAAACTGGTAAATCAGAGAATGTGTTAGACCACATGTTTATTCTAGATGTCTTTCATCTTGTAGAGAACACATCAGGAGGCCACTGCCTTCTCAGGGCCTGGCAATGACAAGGGCAAAATAGGAGGGAGTCAGAAAAGTTTACAGTGACTGCCAAACCTTTCATTATGGGACTCTACATCATGGAGGTCTATATTAAGTTAAGGGGAAAGTGAAATTTTTCACTAAGAAAAACGACACAAATGAAAGATTCAGACAAGGACTTTATAACCTACAGTGTGTATATTACTGTGGCGCTATAGTCAGCTAACTGTTTAGCATGTCATTAGCCATTAAAGGATCATTCCAGTTTATTGAAACTTCGGTCTTATTCATTTTTGACTGCCCCACTTCCACTTAATATCAAAACCCAGATTTTAAACTAAATATTTGGTTGTACAAAACTCAGTTAAATGGGGCCAGTTTAGAAAATATCACAGTCTTAATAACATAACATAGATAGACACAACATAAATAGATTCTCTCCAATAATGTTTAACTATCTATTTACACCATCTCAACTAGACTTGGCGTTTATGGTGTGGTGCAGAAGTGGCTTGGTTTTTAATCTTTTTAATGATGAAAACTTTGTATCGTTCTTATCTCTGTGCCAGGACCACAGGTTGCCAAAGTCTCATTACTTTAGATATCTTCAAGTCTGCAGATTTGCCTCTAAATATTTCATGCTATCCCAGTCTTCCCCCTAAAAACCTAACATACTCAGTTCTTAATGCTAACCCTAATAAGGGTACAATCTCTTAAAAAATATATATTTATAACATAATTCCAAACAGGAACCCTTATACATGGGATAAAACCAAAACTGCCTAGCAAATGGATATTGCAGAAACTATTCCTGTAGATGGTTGAAAATTGCATCCGACAAAGGACTTGTCTCTGTTCTTGTCTTGTTAGATTTTAGTGCCGCATTCGATACCATTGACCATCACATTCTATTACAGAGACTAGAACATTTAATTGGCATTAAAGGCACCGCACTAAGCTGCTTTAAATCCTATTTATCAGATCGATATCAGTTTGTACATGTTAACGATGAATCCGCTATGCACGCCAGAGGAGTTCCACAAGGTTCTGTGCTTGGACCAATTCTATTTACCTTATATATGCTTCCTTTAGGCAATATTATTAGGAAGCACTCCATAAATGTTCATTGTTATGCAGATGATACACAATTATATTTATCGATTAAGCCAGATGAAACCAATCAATTAGCTAAACTTCAAGCATGCCTTAAGGACATAAAAACCTGGATGACCTGCAATTTTCTGATGTTAAACTCAAACAAAACTGAAGTTATTGTACTTGGCCCTGAACACCTCCGAAACACATTATCTAAAGATATAGATTCTCTAGATGGCATTGCCCTGGCCTCCAGCGACACTGTAAGGAATCTTGGAGCTATCTTTGATCAGGATATGTCCTTTAACTCCCACATAAAGAACTGCCTTTTTTCACTTACATAACATTGCAAAAATCAGGCACATCCTGTCTCAAAAAGATGCAGAAAAACTAATCCATGCATTTGTTACATCTAGGCTGGATTATTGCAACTCTCTATTATCAGGCTGCCCCAATAAGTCCCTTAATTAAGACTCTCCAGCTGATCCAGAATTCTGCAGCACGTTTACTGACAAGAACCAGGAAAAGGGATCATATTTCTCCCATATTAGCTTCTCTACACTGGCTCCCTGTAAAATCCAGAATAGAATTTAAAATCCTTCTCCTCACCTTCAAAGCCCTTAACAGTCAGGCACTATCATATCTTAAAGAACTCATAGTACCCTATTACCCCACTAGAGCACTGCGCTCCCAGAATGCAGGGTTCCTTGTGGTTCCTAGAGTCTCTAAAAGTAGAATGGGAGCCAGAGCCTTCAGCTATCAAGCTAACTGCAATTTTTGGCATCGTCAAGAACGGGAAAGGGCTTTCTCGCCTCCATAAAAATGCAATTGCATTTGCATCACTGCTTTGCCCACCGTCTTATACTGCTTAATTGGAAGGGAAGGCCTCCTCCTACCTATATTCAGTGGATCCGGAAGGTAGGTAGTATAGGTAGGTAGTATGTGGATCAGAGGAGAAACATAACAAAACCTGGTCATTATTTACTACTCATGTTGAAAACTTATCTCTATCATGAATTATTTTGGTATTGTCATGACTGTTGACAGATGCATTGGCTGATAAAGGGAAACATGTAACTCTATAATTGCTATAATTGTCATTTATTCTCCTAGATTGGTTGTGAAATTCTATTAATATCATTTGTTTAGGTTTATTTTTGCTGTTGTCAGTATGTATTTGTATTATAGATATTTATTCAGTGATGTCACTGTGTTCCCAGATGTGACTGTGTTATCAGTACCTAACTTGGGCAGGACCTCATGATACAAGTAAAAATAAACTGGAAAAATCAAGATAATTTTATCATCCCACAATAAACAGCTGGCTTTTGCTTTTCAGAGCTTCACCTCTGATCTTTGTGTACAGTGTGTGTGTGCAGGCTGTGACTGGCCTCTGCAGCTGACTGTGATTAGGTTAGAATATACACAGGGCAGCTGCAGTATAACTAAGTGATTGCATTGATGGTGTCTCTGTGGTAGGTCAGATGTGACTTTCTTTCTGGATGCGTATTTAAGGTGTAGTGCAGAGGACAGATGCACTTCATGAGCTACAGCAGCAGAGAGGGACTCAAGGTACAAAGTACAAAATGAATCGAAGTCGTTTCAACCTTCCCTGAAAAAATAAATCATGTCTTTGAACCAAATGTTAGACTACTACACACGCACTCCAAGAAAATGAATGCAGGAGACAGGAGAATAAGCTGGCTGTCTGGGATGAGATGTCAGCCAAATCTTCTGTAATAAAATTTGGCTACTTAAACCACAAAGAGTTCATCTGCAAAACAGCGTCCATAAGAAAACACACAGCAGTATGTTAATTCTGCAATGCAATGCTTACTGAGACGACTGGGACCAAGTCAAACTTTTATCGGCACTTACATTTGACATATTATTCCTAGGTTACGTTTTTGCTTGTGATAAACAATGATGAGACAGAACACATAAAGCTATGTAGCTAATGTATACAAAGTTACTTTACATCAACATTAGCTAATGTTAGCTCCGACATAAACACTTGGGTGAGAGGGCTAGAGATGTGACAGCAGAGAACGGAGATTAAATAACGTGCCTCCACTTCCATGAAATATTTACATATTAAATTGGCTGCTTTGCCTAGCATTAAACTAAGCTAATTCTGAGTTTGAATACACAGTTGCAGATCAAATCTATAACGTTTAACCTAGTCAAACCCTAGTGCTTATGTGTTTTGAGTGTCGTGAGCTCCTCTCTCTCTGCCTCGCTCAATCACTCAGTCATTCCCACATTAGGTGTTTGCTACTTAAAAGAAAAATACACATCTACCCCAAGCCCCCAGGAACTGCGCTGGACTTGAAGCCAATTTAACAAAGTGGCCAAATCATGTAATTACTTTATTAACTTCCGGGCCCGTCACGTGATGCACACTGGCCCCAAGAGACTTTTCCCCGTAGACTTACATTGTGAAAGAGACGTCTGTAAATCAGCGGACACTTTTTTTGAGGTACATCAACTATGGTGAAAATGCTTTTTGGGCTGCAGGGGAATTTTTCGCTGCAATGCCACGAGTGGCTACTGGGAAAAAAATCTGAAGCAAGGCTGAGCGGTGGCGCCGTATGCAGTTCTTATTATACATCCATGCATGCGCCACTGAGCAACTTTCATAGGAATGAATGGGGCACCGCCTTCAACGCTATATCTAGTTCTCCTTATACATCCATGACCTACCCCCTTTCTGTGGAAGTTTAATCACCTTAAAGATGATTGTTATTTCAGTGTTATGGTAAGAAAATTAACTGGTTTGGCCATATCATACAATATCAGTCATATCCTTGTGTAACTATTGAAAAACTTGGTTGCCATAATGCCCCTTGCTGTGTGTGTATTGTGTTGATCCACACATTTGTGTTCTAATACTGTACACAAATTTTACATATATTTATAACGTGTGGGACTCGCACTGGTCTGATCCTGGTCTTGATCAGTCTGTCCCTGCCTTGGTCTTGGTCTTGTCTCGGTCTCAATACACTCAACATCCTTTTCATTTAAGGTGATCTTGTATTGTGTTTTGGTCTTCAGTAGCGTGAATTCTGACAAATGTGTTGCTTCATGATAAAAGCTTATAGTATTATAATTATACCATGTGCTCCACTCCAGTCGGATTTCAGATATTCCAGTTGGCACAAATCCTATGAAAATCACACATCTTCATATAATATTCTATTTGACCAATAGTGCAAATTTCTCTTTTCATAAAATAAAATTTGTTGCTACACATTTAAAGCTGCATTATTATTGGTATTACTGTTATTATCATTATATTATTATGGATAATAATAATAATAATATTTGGCTACTTGGGGGCAGCGGAACAAGCTATAAGCACAACATTGACCTACTATCACCTCATTGTTATGACAAACATGTTAGCAAACAGTTGCCTATTTACACATTCAGGAGACACATAGCAACAGTATTATTCATTTGGAGTTGTGTTTGTATCCACCTCATGCTGAATGAATGTTAGTCTAATATTCTCTCTCCCTTTAGCTCTGTTTTGGTTTCCACCAACTCCTGAGAAAATGATCTGGCTCGTTAGCTGCTAAATGCTCCACTACAGTGTGTTTACCAGGTAGCTGCTAACTTTGTCTGTCTGCTGTTTGGTGCTCACTCATTGCATCAAAAGTAGTGTCCAGCGGGTTCCTGCTGCTGCTGGAAACAAGGTTAATAATAGCTGAGTTTGCAGCTCAACCAAAACAATTAGCTAAAAAGCTCTGTAGAGTTCATCACTACAGCTGACCCCTTTCACATTATACATAGGCCTAGTCATTTGATCCATTGTTAATATAATTGTTAATCATTGGTGCAGCTTTGAGTTTTGGCTCACTGTTAATGGGTTAAAGTTGTTAGTTTTGTTAAGCATTAGTTAAATGTCATTAGTGGGTGAAAGTTAAATTCTTAACTTTGGTACCGGTAGTTTGACAAAAACAAACAAACAAACAAAAATCTTAATGCCTACTCATTAGCTTTTTCCAGAGAGATTCCAGAGATTTCCTGAGATTTTTTGTTAAACTTCATTTTATTTTTTTATTTAGGTTTTGGTCAATTACATCATTATTAAATGACATAATTATGTCGATGGTATTTTTGTTTAAATATAATGAATTTCCTTTGAGCTCAGGGTCCTCTCTTCTACTACATAAACACAGCCTAGTGTTTATGTGCCCAGCATGCAGAGTAACACGGCCATCTCCAACCATTCTACCATTCCACCATCAAGTGATTAACAGGCTCCTTTTATTCCCCCTGCATTAGCCTACTTCACTCTGACCTGATAAAAAGTGCATACTTCCTTCTCCTCTGGCAGTGTGGCCCTGTGTGACAAACAGTGGCGAGGACTGAGGGGGGAGGGGTGGGGGACAAAGAGGAAGAGGAGATTAGATATACTAAGATGCACATGTAAAACCCTCCTGCATTGAAATCTGCCATCCTGGTACCTTTGTGAAATCTGACCTACATTGAAGAAAGGCCAAACTCCAGGAGCTTGGGGCTCCTCATCTGCTTGCCGGAGAACAAACTGTTCTCTTTCATCGGCCTATTCAAGATGGCCATGAACAAAAGAGACCGCACTGTGCCAGGGTTTGGTCACAAGGCTGTGTGCATCACAGTCTCAGGATCTCATGTTTTTTGCTACATGTTCATCAGGGAGAAAAAAATCTATAAAGACCTCTAAATGTTATCCATAGTTCACGTGTCATTATCTACTGCAGTGAGCAAAACTAGTCGGTCAAGTAGAGAAAAAGCCTTCAGCCAGTAACTTGAGCTGCCAGTTGTTGAGAGTTGGCTCAGCTCTGGCTGTCCACACTGGGAAGAGACTGGGACTGGGATGTTTTTCCATCTATTTAGTGATTACCCAGTCTACCAGGCATGTTGCACTCATGGGAACAGAAAACGCCTTTCACACTAATATGGAGGATTCCCAGTGAGAAAAAACATCTGTAGCATTCCTCCAGCTTTCAATGGTGAGCGAGAATGTGTGTCCTCCTCCAGAGTTTTATTGTGACATTACAATAAAACTCGCCATTAAGCATCATCTTTACATGGGGATATCACACTTTTAAATGTGTAAAACAAAGAACCTACTCCACAAAGCTGCACTCCCTGATTTAGTTTTCATTCCCAATAGTACTCTCACACTGCAAAATGTTCTTCTTTTTGGTGTCACTAGCAAAGTTAAGAAGTGTATCTTTCAAGGGGAACTCACAGTTTTACACATCAAGATCCATTTCCTTTTCATGGTAACTACTCAGTGTGTGAAAACAGTTGTATAATGTCTTCTGTGGCTTTGGAGGAGCTCAGTTAAATCTGAAAATAACCCTGATGATGTCATAGGGATGTCAGGGTTATCTCAGCTTGGTCTTTGAGACTACACATTTATAACAGAAAGCCTGAGTTACAAACTGGAGGTGTGGAGTTTGAAAGACATGGGTGTTTACCAGGCAGGGAGGGACTAATGAGACGCTATTGAGTTGCATCATGGGAAATGTATGATTCAGTGTGTTTGAAGCTTGACCCATACTAGAGACTAAAAGTCAGGATATATCAGACTTTGCTGCTTCAATTTTGACCATTCTTTTTTAATCTCTCTTGTGAGGATCTTGTTTGAGGTGCTGACGTGTTGTGTAGTATTGTCTCATTTCCGACCAAGGTCGCTTCTGTGTTACTGGTAGCGTATTTTTGCTGCTCTAGCTCAACCCAGTTAATTTTGTTATATTCTTCATTACAGCGGCGAATTACCCGCTATACATTTAAACTTACACTAGTTCTGCTCAAGCACTCATGGCGCTCCCCTTCTTTTAGCGACTTTTTCACTTATCCCACAGTTGTTTACACGCTAGTTTGACTCACAAGAAGTAGGCTGTGGGTTTAAGCCTCAACCATTGGCCGACTTATTTCAGTCAGAATTCTCCTCCCCTGCTGCTATCTGCGTGTCTCTGGTTACACTATAATGGTACATGTAATAAATGTAGTTTATTTAGCATGTTGGAGGCGAGGTTTAGTGAATTGGAAGCATAGCTCTACACCATGGAAACTCAGTCATTAGCTGCTGTAGTTGGCCGGCCCCCAGTAGCCGGTGCGGGCTGACCAAACTCTTTTTAAAAACAGTTCCTCATTTAAACCTCTCAGGCTTAAAATGTTCCCTTATTTTTCCTCTTGTTTAATTATTTAAATAACAGTATAATTTATTGATTTGATCAGTTATATTTTTGACACGTCTGATAACCTTTCACTGTTTTTTTGGTCGGTTTCTGCGGCTCACTATCAGACCAGTTTGATGAAGACCAGAAAGCTGAAAACCTTCAGGGAATAAAGCATGGTATATTGGAGAAGATTTGTGTGACTTGTTTAACTTGATGGACTTATGTTGAATAAAATCACAAAAAATTGTGATGTGAAGACTGAAAACAGGTCACAAAAGCATTACAAAGTATTGTAGGGCTATTGGTTAAAACACAGAAAAGAGGATCTTACATAGACTCTATGAGATATACAGTACATGTTGTTGTTATGTTCTCATAGCTGAACTTGAGGCCTCCTGAGCATCTTGTGTTGTTATCATGTGTACTAAATCACAAGCTCCAGTGCCCAAGGTCATTTCCTACCACACAGATCTTCTCCTATTATTCCTGCTTACTCCTGAACACAGCCTCCCCCCATTTCCTGTTCTTTACCCCCAAATTGATCCTCAGACATATTGTTGGGGCCCGCTGACCTGTAAAACGCAGTCAATGCATCAGAGTCTTTGGTGGCTCTTGAGGAAATTAAAGACATGTTACTGAAGGGGACGGTGAATAAAAAGTGGTTGCTGCAAGTGACTGACCCAATATAACTACATTTGCTGCTTTTTCAAAGGAAGACATATACGCACAAAGTTCTCCACTTAATCAAACATTTCAAGTAAAAACATGTAGATTAGAGCACTGTCATGTTACTGTATATTGATGTCTTCTTTCCCCCTGAAGCAACAAAACATTTTATACAAATGTTCATAATACATTCAATCAAAATATTAACCTATGAACCTGTTCTCTCATGACTGACTGAGAACATCTCCAACAGGTCTCTCCCAGACATGAACAACACATCAGTCAGTGGGAGAATCAGCAGCTTCTCAGCCGCTCTCACACACTGATAGCGACAGAGCACAGCCCAGGTGGTCTGTCTGGGCTTCAGCCTGGTATTGATCTATGGACTGACTAGGCTAATTTATTGTCCCGAGACACAAACCAGTGGTTACTGGGGAGGAAGAGATTAAGATTAAGAGACACTACGCCCAGGAAACGTAGTAGTTAACAGATCGGATGTGGTGGTCTGTATATCTGTTTGATTTACTAAGCTAAAGTTAGATTCAGAAAACCTCAATTTTTAAACTTGGTTACTGTGGTAACATGGTTTTGAGTCAATGTATGAGAACCTAGTTGAGTTAGAATAACCCAGTATGATATAGCATTTAGGCCGAATGGAAAAGTTTGAAAAGACTCAACATTTTCACCTTAATGAAACCTTAAAGCATCAGTTTGGGGATATTCTATATTGTTCTTATTAGCAACAAATCCCATGTGCCAAGCCAAACCAACAATTAATGTATCCTACTAAAAGTTTTATGTGTGTATCAAAGCCTGATACATCTTCTTCCTCTGTGCCATAGAGCTCCATTGTTGTCCAAAAACTATTAAAACACATCAATGAGTCACACTAGAACTGGGTGACATGTTCATTGCCATGAATACACACAATGTAGTTTATTTTGACTCAATCCCACATACGCTGTGCTTCTGCCACAAACAAGCAGCAGATTAATCCATCAAATTTGGATTAATCTGCTGCTGAAAATAGTCCCCAACAAATAAACTATTTCTTCCTGTTTGAGTAAAGTTTGCTAAAAACTACAGCGACCAGCTGCTTTAGGATATTTTTTTCAAAAATTCAATTCAATTCAATTCAGTTTTATTTATATAGCGCCATATCATAACAAAGTTATCTCAGGGCACTTTTTCGAATAGAGCAAGTCTAGACCGACTCTTTATATTTACAGAGACCCAACAGTTCCCACCATGAGCAAGCACTATGCGACAGTGGCAAGGAAAAACTCCCTTGAAACTATAGTGAGTCATTTTTAAAGATTTATGTCAGTAGGAGCCAATGGACTTGACTGAGAGAAACAGGGTACGGAGGTCAGGAAGTATCTGGATTATAACAGCTGGACAGTTAGAGGACACTGTTGAATGGAGACATGGTTTTGGGGCATTGCATGTGAACATAGCTGTGTTAGGATGACCCAATAAGTTAATTCGACCCAAAGGGACAATAGGTTCTAAGAATATGGAGCATACTGTGTGGGAAATCAGTACTATTCCTTAACTATGTCACCCACATATTTTTCCCCTCTTCCCCTCTTTTGTCTACCTTTTCTGTTTAGACCAACTTAAAACAATTTTTACCAATTCATTTATTTTATTTATCCCAACTTGTATTACTGTACAATATGTATGGTGATACCAACCAGTTTTGAGGATACACATAACACTGATGGCCTCATGGTTCCCAAATCAAACATCTTATTTCCATGATTAAACATCACATTTCCAAGTCATTTATACTTTCATTGAGTTCCTACTGACAAGAGAAACTTCTTTTTTACAGATGAGTGCAGAGTGTGTGAGAGCAGACAGACAGCCCAGGGCCCAGACACAACAATAAGCTCCTTTATTACAGGCTGACACTGAAGACAGCAGGGGCACGCCCTGTGGGCTCTTCATGCATATCAGCATATAGGCCTGCATGGAGACCCATTCACAGGCTCATAAGCAGAAAAAAATAACCTCACGCAGACACTGAATGGACACTGTCTGCAAGTTTGGTGCAAACAAAATAGCTCATGTTTCAACCAATGGCTATTTAAAGCACCCAAACACAAACAACTCAAGTCTTAATGTGCTGATGAGTTCAAGCTACCACTGTGGCAGATATGCAGCGCTTACATTAGCCTGAAGGCATATGCTGGTCTGAGGTCTAGGACCTTTGAAGTGTCAACTGATGAACTGATGAACACACATGAGACAAGAGGAGAGGACTTCCCCAACTTTGTCCACAGAAGCTTATATAAAGACTAAACTTGTAGAGGTTTGTGTCAAAACCATTTGAACATGTCAAAGAGGATCTACAAAGTACAAACAGACAGACATGGCACAAGTTTTAGTATTAACTTTGATCATTTTATCAGCCTAAATCATGAAGTGAGGCAGCAACACACAACAGAAATCAACTCCATCATAAACAGGCCACATGACAAGAGCTATTTTCTAATGCTAACTCCCTAGAGGAAATCCATCTGAAAAGGTCTGGTTTTTGAAATGGCAGTGTCCCCTGGGGATTTCTTGGGCATAACCTACTTCAAACGAGTGCTAAAGATGACTGAAAGAGGCTGAGCTAAGGACAAATAATTTTTCACAACAGTTTGCAGTTTGCATGTTCTCCCCATGTCCGCGTGGGTTCTCTCCAGGCACTCCGGCTTCCTCCCACCATCCAAAGACATGCAAGTTAGGTTAATTGGTGATTCTAAATTGTCCGTAGGTGTGACTGTGAGTGTGAATGTTTGTCTGTCTCTATGTGTCAGCCCTGTGATTGACTGGCGACCAGTCCTGGGTGTACCCCGCCTCTCACCCAATGTCAGCTGGGATTGGCTCCAGCCCCCCGCGACCCTCTAAGAGGATAAGCGGTATAGAAAATGGATGGACAACTAAAAAAAACAGAGTTAAGAAGTACAGTAAATCCAAAAATGTTTCCACAAACACACACACCATTCATAGAAAGAAGAGCTGACCATTGTTAGATCTCAGGATCCTTTGGTTGACAGACCAACTGAGCTGGTAAGCATGAAATAGCTGTACTGACTGACCTGAAGAAGTGGCCCAGTGCAATTTTAATAGCTGTGACATGTCTGGAAAATGCACTTGAAAAAACTAAACACACAGATTGTTGAATGTAGTGTTAATGGACACTGTTGTCCCATAATGCAATGCTGCTACGGAAATGAAGGAGCTACTCGCAGCTGGCCAAAGCTAAAAAATGGCAGCTGATGGGTGACAGCTGCAGAGACTGTGCATGGGAATCATTGATCATGTTGATGTCTGATTGAAAGACGGAACTGTAAATGAGCTACTGTGCAGCCTAATTCAATTGAAAAATAATAAGAGCCTCAAGTGAGTGCCTGTTGAGCATAGCCAGACCACAGCGAAGGAAGTACAAACAGAGATCTAGCGTTGGCAGACAAGGGTTCATGACAAAATGAAAAATCTGCCTTTAAAATGTGGATTTGTAAACATTGTGGTTTAATGATGCCCATGGGGTAACCATTAGGATTCATGCTCAGGGACCATGAAAATCCATTGAAAATTACAGTGAAATCTGGCCTATAGTTTTGAATTACCATGTCCTGGGATTTTGACTGATGGTGGTACTAGAGGACATATCAGTCAGTCACCAGAATCATTAGGGGTCATCCTCTGGGGAACATGAACTTCCAAAATAAATTTCATAGCAATCTGGTCAGTAGTTCTAAAAAAATACCTCTAAAACAAAATGTTGGACAAACCAATGGACTGACCAACAACAGCATCTCTGGACCCCAGTGCTACAGTAGCAGGGCAACAATAAACAGATACATCTTATACTGTGAAGATCAGCACATAGCATATATTTTATTGTATTTACACACAGTGGTGGAAGAAGGATTCAGATCCTTTACTTAAAGGAATAGTTTAGCATTTTGGGAAATATGAACGTTCTCTTTCTTTCTGTGAGTGAGATGTTCAGATGGATACCAATCTCACATCTGTAGGATATATGGATATTAGTCTTCTCATCTCACTCTCAGAAATAATGCAAATAATATTTCCCAAAATGTTGAACCATTCCTTTAAGTTAAAGTTTGTATGTTTGGTTGAGGTGGAGCTAATTTTAATTACTTCATACTGTGCAATACATTATATTTTATAATCTTTGTATACAAAATGTCATTCTGCAAACTAGCTGTCAAATGTATTATAAGTAAAAGTAATGTAGTGAAGCTGTTTCTCAAATTTGTACTTAAGTACAGTAGGTTACCTGAAAAATTTAAATCTATGTATGCATGTTTGAGGCAAAAAAAACAAAAAAAACAACAACCAAAAAACCCATAGCCATGAAAACAAAGAGTGTGTTTTGCTCCTGTGGCATGTCTGACTGTTGGTGTTGGTGAAATACAGTGCAGCAGTCAGTAAGATGATACCATAGTCTGTTTTTCCTTTTGTGAGTTCAGAGTGCTTTCAGAGAAAACCAGAGTCACACACACAAAGGAATGAATGCTCACAGACAGCAACAGCTGGAGGACTTACCACTGGAGCAGTTGGAGCCCCCCCAGCCCGGCTCACACTGGCAGGTGTTGGGGGCTATACAACGGCCGTGAACACAGCTCTCTGTACAATGAGCTGGACATGGAGGAAACAGGAACACAGAGATCAGTACAGTCACAAAGACCTTTAAAAAAGATATCTGCAGTAGAATTAGTCATGTAGGAGTAACTAAATAAAAGATTCAGTTTACACTTTCCCTTTAACAGAGCTGTAAAATTAAGACATGGCAATTGAATCTGATTTACATCGTAAAATTACGACTTGCAACTCTACTTGGACTCTGTTGTAAGACTCTGCTTATTTGAGACTTCCATGTCTGAAGACTTGACTTGACTTACACAAAGTGGTTCGATCCTATTTTGGATTAAGTCACCTTATAAATAATCATTGTTTTCTACTCTAAACGATTTTCAATGGAAAATACCCAGATTCAGGAAGTGTGTTCTCTCCTTAATATGGATAAAATGCAAATGCAAATAAGGTGCTGATTTTACACTGGCTTACTCTTAAAGCATTAATCGTCTGTTGTTTTTGGCCACATGGTAGCAGAACTTCAGGACAAGCTGAAAACAACACATATTTGACATATTAGTCAGTAAAATGTAAAATGTTTTTTTATATAGCACCAAAGAAGTGGTCATTGACTTTAGGAAGAATAGGACCACCTATACTCCAGTCATTAATGGTTGACAGTTTAAATTTCTCTGCATACAGATTTCTAGCACTCTTAACGGGTTTGAGAAGACTGACTGCATACCAGTGCACTTTCAATCTGTGCACTATTTAAAGTGTTCTTACAGGAGGTTTAATAGTGGGGTTTGGTAACCTGTCTGTGTTTGACCTGAAGCAACAAAATTGTTTAGCAAGCCTCAAATAATAGGGAGCAATCAGCCAGACTTGGATGCGATATATGATGTTAAGTGCAGAAAAATTGCACAAGACATCATAAGCGACACTCTCATCCAGGCCATTATTCGTGTGGCCAGTAGCCACTAACCCACTGTGTTTTCTCCTCTTTATTATAGTTTATAGTTTATGCAAGTCTATTGATTTTAGTTTTTTAAATATTGTTTTCATACTTGTTTTTACTGTAACACTGTTTGTGATAGCATGATTGCATACTGTGTATACTTTGTACATGTTGGAAGTTTTTCATTTTATGAAAATGCACCGGTGGCATTTTAATGCATATGACAATAAATTCCTTGAAACCTTGAATCAAAACCAGAATTAAAAAGTACTTCACAGTTACAAAAAAATGGTGTTTGTATCCACCTGATTAATGTAAGTCTAATAGTCACTCTCCTTTTAGCTCTGGTTTGGTCTCCACCAACTCCTGAGAAACATATCTGGCTCTTTAGCTGCTAAATGCTCCACTATGTCTGTCTGTTGTTTGTTGCTGAGCAGCTAGCGTGCAGTGGGTTCATAAGAGCTTTTCCACTGAAAATCTCTACATCATTTATCAGTGAACCATCACATTTTGAAATAAACAAACTCATTTCATTAACTAGGCTTCACAGTATTTTTTGAAATTCTAATGTGTAGCAGGCAAACTGACTCCATTCAAAAGAAAATGTACTAAATTTAACCTTTATTTAATTCGACTTCCTTTCCAATCTGACTCCCATCTGAAAAAGGCAATGTTGCCTGGAGTATCTGGCAAATCCTCCTTCCTGCAGTGTTTTGTTGAGGAGCTCAGTGAGCTTCTCAGAGCAGCATGTGATAGTTGCTTATACAACAGAGCCTTTTCACACAAAAATAAATTCCCCTCTGAACTCCCGGGGCACATCATCACCCCTCAGAGCCCCTGCATGAATCAAACTGTGGTCTCCATCTCCACCAAAGCACACAGATATTATGACTTTTTTTTATCACCAGCTTCTTCCACCATCATAACAGCAGGCTGTGTGTTAACATTATGCTTTCTTTTACTTTTGCTACCGAACAACAGTTGTTGTTTTTGCCACTGGCCAGTCTGGCTTCACACCTGTCACTGCCTGCTGGCTACTGACAGAGAGGGTGGGGTGTGCACAGTAGCCTCATTGACAAGTGAAGTCACTATAATGACACATGTAGAAGACACAGCTTAGGTTTTCCTGACAAGTGACAGTCATTCAGCTGAACCATGTTTCCCAGTTTCCTCAGAATGTAGAAGCAGTATGTAGTCACACTTCGCTCCAAAATCTCCTGCAGGGCTGAGGTGACTGTAAAAGCCATAGCATATGATTCACATCATTGTCATACGATTCACAATTCGTTTTATTACTCCACTCACTTAACCAGGTTTTTCCCTTTAAATTTGTCACCTGTCTGTATGTCACAAAATGACAAACGTTTGCTAAATTGCATATTAAGTACCTGTTACCTGTACCTGTAAGTACAATCTTGTCAGTTTTTAGTTATGGCTTGGTTTTAATTATTCATTTGGTTTTATTTCTGAGACTCTGACAGCAAATGATGTTTGGATATGCTGTTTCCATTTTGATAGATTTGAATAGTTGGGTGTGTGAGTGGAAAGAGATGAGCATTCCATCCACATAGTTACACAAGCACATAAGTTTACGTAAGTTTACACACACACACACATAGGTTTAGGTCCAATTTCTGACAATGTAACTGTTGATGGATTTAACAGTGGTGATTTTGAAACTGTGTGTGTGTGTGTGTGTGTGTGTGTGTGTGTGTGTGTGTGTGTGTGTGTGTGTGTGAAGATACTCACGAGCACAGATCTCTCCATTCTCGTTGAAGCCTGGGCAGCACTGGGACTTTCTCCTGTACATGGTCTTCTCCCCTCTACGATACGCTGTCCGATAGCTCACCCTGTACATGGGCAAGAAGCGAGGTCACATACAGGATCAGACACTCAGTAAAGGAAATGCTACTAGATGCATACACCCAATGTTGTTTATTTTGTGCTCATTTCATGGTGTATAAAATTTGGAGTGGAAAGTGGATTGTCTGTAAATGCAACCAGCTATCTATCATTCATCTTTTAACTCTGTCCTGATGAAGACCCTGTTAGGCCAAAACAAGTCTGTGTTATAAATCATGATCATGTATAATTAAGTAAGGACGTTTAATACACAGTACCATTAAAACTGGAACTAAAAGAGACTATATTATGTAATTAACAGTAGCTCATCATCACCTTGCTCTACTTTTTTTAAAGTATATTTTCTTGCTTTTTGCCTTTATTTGATAGAGATAGCTGTAGAGAGACAGGAAAGGGGGGAGAGAGAGGGGACGACATGCAGAAAGGGCCCGGGGTGGAATCAAACCCAATCCGCTGCGGTGAGGACCCAGCCTACGTGGTATGTGCTCTACCTGGTGAGCTACCGGGGGGCCCCAACCTTGCGTTACTTAGTGCAGAAACAACACACACACTCTTGTGTATCACCCCCACTTCCTGAAACGCTTGTTGTAAAAGCATTTAATCCAGCTAGAAACATTACAGCTGATTTCACCTCAGTGTGGTACTCTAGAAGCCGGTGATACACAATACCCTCATCTGACAGCATCAACAACCACAAGAGACTGTGCACAATTAGTCATGGTGAAACTTTTGGGTCAGTTTAACAGAGTTTTTTTAACAGTTATACACTCAGTGGCCACTTTAAAATCTAATCCAATTGAATACAACAGCTCAGCCATAAATTCTACCTTTACAAATATAACAATGTTCCATTTTGATTGACACTGTCAGAGAGCTGTTAATTCATCTATATGTTTAGATAACACTTTATATTAAGGTCCCTATAGCATTAGTTAATTATATAGCTTATAAGACCTTAATATAAAGCGTTACCTATGTTTATTATTGAGGTCGTAGTTAGTGGTGGTGTGGACTGGACAAATCTCATCTCTAGTCTGTCTATATGTGTCAGCCCTGTGATACACTGACAGCCTGTCCATGGTGTATCCCAAGTCTTACCCAATGCATGCTGGGATGGATTCTAGCCCCCTGTGACCCTGGACTGGGTAAGCAGGTATAGATGATGAGTGGATGGTAGATGGCAGATACCGAACAGTACATAGACTAAAGCAGGCAAAAACAGTGGGATGGTCCTTAAATAAAACACCACTCTCTCCACACACATTCTCATCTGTATCAAGCCTGAGCGATGTGGTCCTCACCTGTGTCTGGTGCACTTGAACCAGTTGAGGATGTCGGTGCAGCTGGTGTAATAAATCTGATCGAAAGGATGGGCGTATGACTCCTGCACTGTCACTGAGTAACTGAAACCACAGGAAGAGAGAGAGGAGAGAGAGATCAGACATGAGCAGAATTGGTGTGTGTGTGCAGAGAATTCATGCATGGCATCCTACCAACCATGTTTATCCAACAGGACTCCCCTGTGGTCCTGTTAGCTGACGCTCACCTCTGCTTCGCCTCCACTAACCACTGACTGTTTGAATCAAGGAATCATTAAAAGCTGCTTGCCTGTGTGTTTGTGTGTGTGTGATCGCACCCCTCCGCTCTCCACACTCTGTGTGGCCCTGCATTTCTGTGGCCTCCATTAGTGAGTATTGTATAAAGACTTGAATGATTTCGTCTCACAGGCAAATCAAAAAGACTTTGGGGGGGGGGGGTGACAAAAGCTACCTCATGACTGCCTCATGAGCTGATCTTACCACAGGCTCTTTTTTTCCACTTCAGTTACTTACTATATCACTTATGGCTGCAGTTAATGATTATTTTCATTATCGATTAAAGTATTGTTATGTGCCAATAATATTTAACTGTGGTGTCGCGGCAGATCTGCTGAGAGGTTTAAGTGTGTCATGTTTATTTGTTGTCAAGTTATTCACATAGTCTTGTTTGGCACTTCCTGTTTTATTGTGTAGTTTCCTTTTGTGTCTGTACCTGACTTTCTTCCCTTGTGTTTTCCCACCGTGTTGATTGTCTACTCCGCCCCGGATTGGTTTCACCTGTGCTCCCTCACCTTTTGTATATAGAGTCCTCGTCTCCCCTTGTCCTGTGCCAGTTCGTCTTGTTCAGTTTGTATGTCAGTCGGTCCAAGCGAGCCAGCGTACCCCCATGCCTCAAGCTACTGACAGGTTTTGTGTTTTTTCGTTGTACTTTGGTGTTCCTCCTTTTCTGGAGCGTTTTGAGTTTGTACTTTGTATAGTTACCTCTGCAAGAGTGATTTTTTGTTGTACTTTGTATTATCCTCCTTGTGAGCGGTTTTAGTTGTACTTTGTCTTAGATAGAAAGCGTCTTTTTGTTGTTCTTGTTTTGTCAGTAAAGAGCTTAAGTTTTGAAACTACTGAGTAGTGAGTCGTGCATTTGAGTCGTGCATTTGAGTCCTGCTTCCTGTGCCACAGTTCGTAACATTAACGTCTTCACTAACCGTAGTTTATTTAGTCTGGCCAAAAATCTGCAAAATATTCACTTTAAAAATGATATGAAACAGAGAAAAGCAGCAAATCCTCACACTGAATAAAATGTATTTAGGTTGTTTGCTATTGTGAGTGAGTACATGATACATTACTTAAAAGGCAAATCAATTGCCAAATCATGTGTCATTGATACGTTTTCTGTCAACTGACTGAACTCAATTCCACACTTGTAAAACGAAGGCTACAACTAACGATTATTTTTGTGAATTAGTTGGTAAAGCTTTAGTTTACAAATTTGTAATTTCTTTAAATTATGTAATTTGGTTCTAATTATAGGGAAAATAGAGATGGTAATCCATTAGCACATTTCCAGATAATTAATTCCAACTAATTCTCTTTAGTTAGTGCACAGCCGGTCAGCTAAACATGCAAAAATGTGAAATGTGTCTATAGGCAAGCCTACAATTCAACACATGTGGAGAATAAAGTCCCCAATAATAAATGAATAATGAATAAATATTTACTTTCATTTAATTAGAGCTGTCTATTTACATAGTTCTTTTCAGGAAACTTCCTAGGAATGTATTAAGAAATTACAGACCTATAAAATAAAGTGTTACCATTTACTTACATTTTCAGGCTGGAGTGCACTTTGAGAAAAGAAAGAAAAACCCAGTATTATATATTTGTTTTTCTCAGCCTTTTGTCATGTGGTTATCTAAAGAACACCAGCAAAAGAAACCTTTACAAAGGTAATTTCTTTTTGTTTGTACTCATACCAGAACTTATTTCTATGTACTATGGTTATCAGTAAGTTCCTTAAACAAGCATTTTTCCTGCTTTCTCCTGCTGACTGACTTTTTCAAATTACCGTTGTTCAGAAAAAGCCCAACTAATTCATTCACTTTGTTTGAACAATTTTCCCAAAACTTAAGATTTTGATGAGTCTTTCTTAAGAAATCTCATTATCATCAACATGATAAACTGTGTGTGTCTCAGGCTGTCCTTCTCTCTTCACTATCGTGTCTTCCTCTGAATCTTTCTCTGCTTTCAGTCTTCAGGACAACACAGAGGGAGGCTCTGAGTGCGTATGCAGCTGTTTCCTCAGCTTAGTCAGTGAAAGGCAATATAGCTGGGAACTCTGCCTCCACCTTTCTTCTTTTACATCTCACTTAATGGATTTCCAAGCTTCCTTTTAATTCAGAAATCAGCCAACAGACAATTTGTCTTGAAAAGGTGTCACTTTTTCAAGTCTTCAGATAATATCAGGGTATAATTTCACTCAATAACACCTTGTTTCATGTTTGTTTAATCTGTATGCAGAACAGAAATGTAAAAACAAAAGGAATTGGTAGGTATATTTTTGAACTTTGGACAGAGTCAAGCTAGCTGTTTACGCCTGCTTCCAGGCTTTATGCTAAGCTGGGCTAACTACATCCTGACTGCAGCTTTGTACTTAAGCAGGGATTCAGACCATAGATGTCATTTACACTGACGACACTGGGTACATGTCCCCTCCACTTTTTGGAATGGCTGATTTTGTCCCCATGACTTTTTAAAAGCATAATTTGTTAAAAATGTTCTGGAAAGTAGCTTGCACCAAGACATGTTAACAAACAAATGAGAAGTCTGTGAGAAAAGTTTCTTTGCACAATAAGAAAACATACAATGCAGTGTAAATATAGAAGAAACAAATGTGCATTGTTCAGTGTCATCATATGGATGACTGTTACTTGTGCGGTTGACGTTGTGCATTTTATGCTGAGGATTTTCATATTGTCGACTCTGTAGTAGCCTAGGCTATGTCTTTTTGATGCACCGACATGCAATTGTTTTCCGGTCCCACCTCATACCGATTCCCCCATGACATTGCCTAAAATCACATAAGTTGAAGACTGTTTAAAAAATTTTTTTTTCATCTGAGCCCTTATGTTCCCACAACTTTTCAACACAAAGTGACGCCCTCGATTCAGACTATAAACAGCATTTTGTTAAAACAGTGCAGGGGGCTGTGATGGTGGGGGGTGTTGTTTAAGGTACCGGAGAGACAATTATAATTCAGAAGTCCAGTTATAACAGATTATGCGTTTAAAGGCTTGTCTGATGCCAAAACACTGCACAACTCTGAAAAGTTACTGTTCTAATCATTTGTCATGACATTAGCAAGGTAAACAGTAGAAATACGGCATTCTAGTTATAAAGTAATCCACCAGGAATGTGCGCCTGCATGTATTTGATTGGCCAACACAGCGCCTTACTGGATGATGTCATGTTGCATTACAGCAAAAGTTGAGCCTGGTTACATTTTTTTGTTGTACGACCCAGCATTGTTTTGCCCCCGCTACGCAGACAGACTGGCTCCATTCAAATGAATGAGAGGGCTGCGTTTTTTCACACTGGGCTCAAGTTGGTCTGAACATGGACTAACACACAGGCATTAGATTGATACTGAATTTTGATCTTCTGATCGGTGAGGAGGTGGTTCATATTTTTTGATCCTTGTACATTTGGCCAGCAGGATTAGTTACCATGGCAACTGAAATCAGGGGGAACTTGAGCTGTCTTTGTGACACAGGCCCCTGAGGTCAAAGGTCTTTAAAAAAAATTATTGCAGCATTGTGACTGACCTCTCCCAGTGGCTGCAGACATTGGGATCCTCCAGGTTGAGGGAGGAAGTGATGTAAGGCAGGAAACAGAAGGCCATAGCCAAGAGGACTGTCCTATAGCAGTGCAGTGACATGGCCATCTCAGTCAGAGCTGCACCTTCAGACACAGAAGGATGAGGAGAGGACACAAGTTAGCTGTCTGCATCAGATGATTTCAGTTTCACACAATATTAAAAATAGAACAAAAGAAAGCCATTATGCACCCTCCACCAAAGGCAATACCATTCGTAATTATGAACACAGTAACAGGACCGTTTATTTACAGAAGCAATAAATGCTTTTTAAAATGTGTATTTTTTACTTTCAAATAAACTTTAGACCATTGGAAAGCAATATGATCAGGTGTGTCTTGGTGTGTTTTTACTGAATCTAGTTTTGAATCCCTAACTAATCAATTTGGATTCAGCTGTCAACATTGTCAACAAGTTCAAAATAACAAAAACTCAAACATTCAATTGACATCTCCAATCTGAAATCTAAAATAAGTGAGCAGCTGAAGATATCAAATGTTAATTGGACATGTATCTCACACATTGAAATGTAGCACCTGTAGCCCACTGACTTTAACACGCATTATTTTTCACAAGCTGCTTGATGCAAAAAGCCTACTGGAGGTCCTGATTCTGAACTTTTTAGTTGATAGGCTTAAATTATTGATATGATATGAATGAAATTTCATATCAATTGTACAGTAATGTTGAGTGGTGCTTCTTTTACCTCACAAATTATCTTTGACTGAGTACATGCTAACACACTATACTGTGATAGGGAACATTATACCTGCTAAACATCACCATGTTATCATTGTCTTTGTGAACAATGCGTTAGTACAGCCTCAAAGAGCTGCTAGCGTAGCACACTATCAAGTCCAAGTGAAGTCACCAGTCATTACTGTTAAAGTCAAAGATGAGTTGCAAGTCTTTTGATTCTGCCAGTTAAAGGGAAACTCCGGTATTTTGAAACCTGGGGCCTAATTTTACAATTTTTTTGTTAAAGAGTAAGATCCTTTTTGTTTAACTAGAAGCAGAAAGTCTTGCTGAAGGAAAAGTCTCACTGAAATCTCGCGAGAGGTTGAGTTGTTGCAGGAAGATGAAAGGATCTTCCTGGAACGGTCTGTCTCTGTAGGGATCCTTTTCATAATGTTGTCAGACACTTAGAAAAACAGTCTGTCAGTGGCAAAAACAAGCACTTTAAGTGGACAGACTCACAAGGGCGCAGCCATTGCAGTCCGTTTGTGGATGCCGGCGGAGGTGATCTACTAGACCAATTCCAAAACGAATGGTAAGTATTAGTCATTTAGACCCCCAAATGTGTAAAAAATAGGAACTAGGTTTAAAAATACAGGAGTTTCCCTTTAAAGTCTAAAGCAATCAGATTCTGACTAAAGTCCAAGTCATATGACTCGAGCCCATACCTCTGGTATGTGTGTATGTGTGTGTGATCATATTAGTAGGATTATGAACATACTGTGTATGTTGAATTTACCTTATCTGCAATCTGAATTTGACACATAGGCTAAAGGCTGAAAATGTGTAATCGTTTCCTCATTGAAGTCTTTTCTTTTGCTTTTGTTTGCACAGTCTGGTCAGAATAAGAATTCTAGAGGACCTGCAGGCTTTGTAATTTGCAGCATTCCTTCACCACTACACACATTAGTCACACACACTTTCAATGGGAACCTTCAATTTCCAAAGTGGTGCCTTTAGTCTAGCAACATAAATGTTTGATTAAAACAAATCTGGCTGTTGTGTAACCACAAACATGAAGATACTCAGTTCTCTTTTACACAGCTGTAGTATTTTGTTTACCACAATGACAGAACTCCAGTAAGCAATTGGTGGTTCCACAGTGCTCTGGTGTTATTTAGGTATTTCAAAGCTTCTTATAATGATAAGGAAGACCTATAAGGCATATACAGTTTCTGTCCAAGGAGAAATGCTTCTACAGTTTGATAAGAAATCAGAGTTAATTTACTTTAAGAACAAAAATCAAAATCATGATGCCAACACTGAACGTTTTTATACCTGTACCATTCTGTCAAATGGAAATATTCTACATGTCTATATTTCCCCAAAATTCAGCCATACATATTTACTAACTTTGGAAACTTTGCAATGTTACAATGTAACATTTCAGTCAATCAGATCACATGGCATGGATTATTACGTATTTAGTGTTGATATTTGGCATCTAGGCTCTGACCTAGTCACTCCCCACAAAGAAACACCAAGCACAGCAAGGAGTGGGGAGTGAGGATATTACCTACACCCTAGAGAAAAAGTCTGAGCCTATAGGTGGATGCTGGGGCTTTAAAATGCTACATGACCAGCAGGAGCAGCAGCAGTGACAGCACAGCTTTCAGGTTAGGTGTACAAGTACACCACCATAATCAACAGGGTGTGTTGGACTTATGTTGAGTGAGTAGAGTATAACATGTCTGTGTAGCAGCGGACTGACATTGACTTCCTGAACTAATTTGCAGGCTTTGCTTCATGTGTTGCATTTGATTCTTGTTTACCACTTGAACCCTCCTCTTTCGCTCAGTGAATGCAGTACAACCCACAAAGAAATTGAAAACTAATTCACTAACTAATTTAAATTGAGTTTACAGTCCTTTTGTGGCAAAGAAAATCACAAACACCACACCACTGCTAAACTGGCAGTGAAACTAGCCCATGTCTAGCCCCAGCCTGGCCCCTGAAGTTTAAATAGGTTGACACTTCCACTAAGGCAAGTCTAATCTCAGTGACAGTGTTGCTTTAAGTGTAACTAACTGTGATTGACTGACATCTCAGAGCTGATGTGTATTCAGGGAGCAGGAGGACACAGAAAACCCGATCCTTGTGTGTGATCCTACACCTCAGTGAACAGCCTAACAAAACATCCTTAGCATCACAAGTCCTGTCACATCACCTGTGTGGACTTCATCTGATATGCAGAGGACAGTCAAATAAACCCTGGTGGAAAGAAGTAAACTAAACAAAAACAGAAAAACAACTTCAGTGATGATTACCTCACACAGTGTCTTTACAGGGAATTTTGTCATCAAGTTTTTAAAACAGTATTTGTAATCAGTTTGGCATTTGCAAATGGGACAGTGTTGTTTGTAGCAGTGACCCAAAGCATGCTTTATTGTTGAGGAGTTTCAATGTGTTTCTCCTTCATTGCAGGCAGCCACTGGTTTCGATTCAGTTCCATGTAACAGTTTCAAAGCTGTGTTTTTAATATGGTAATATAGTTGTAAGTGCAGATTGATCCGAAAAGTCAGCATGACATTACCTTACAACAAACAACATACAACTTTGATAACAAAATGGCAGAAATTGTGTTCACTGTGATGGATGAACTAAGTCAAATAAGTTATAGTCTCTGAAAGTTGTTTAGTTGTTTTATTTTTATCCTGTAGTGAAATTAATGGGAAACTGGAAGGTATAACACACATACTTGGCTAAATGGTCAACAGTAATATAAAGTTTATGTGATTTAAATTCAATAGGATCCTAAACAAGCAATCAGCAGACCCCTTTCACAGCAGACATGTAGTCTCAGATGTGTGTAATTAATAACATTAATAACAGCTGCATCTCATTTAGGTGAGCTAGTTTCAGAGCCCCACGACTGTGATGCTGGCTCATTGTAATGGCTTATTGGGACACTTAATGCAAGACTATGTAGTAGAAGACGACAAAGACGATGACAAAGCACACTATTCTTCTTCCAGATAAAATTAATCCTTAAGCAATAAATAAATGTTCAATTCAACACACTCAAAGGATTACTACAGCCTTACTTGGTCTGGTATGACCAGTAGCATATGATGGCTAATGTTAGCTAATACTAGATAGATATTGCTGTATAACTTACATTATTGAGTCGGTTCACTGACTTTATGACTCCTCTCTAACTGTTCTACTGTTCATAGTCTTGGAACAGAGCCATAATTCATGTTATTAGTTCCACCATCCCATTAGTGCTTTTCCTTCTATGACAAATCAAAATGTCGCCTGTGAAAAAGGTCTACAGTGTGTGGCATTTCAAGCTGGTACACTCCTCACCAGACTAAAGACAATTAGGAGGCCGGTCCATATCTACAATGCCCAAAGAGGTGTTATCAGTGGTGTTCATTATCTTGAAGTACAAAAATACATGTCCACAATATATACCTATAAACCATTTATAAAGTGAATAAAACCTAAAAGACTAAAATATTTATATAGGGCATGGAGAAAAATATAGTAGTTACCAGTTTAAAGTACCTAAATATTCCATTTACTGTGTGTGTTGATAGCTTGGCATGTCAGTGTAGAAAATGTGGAGAAGGTTGTTGACACTACCTCCTGTATGGGGCTGATTAATGACTTCAACACCTGTATCTTAAAGAGAATGGTGGATGGAAAACCAGTGAAAATCTTTATATCTTATGCACACCAATGTTACTACGCACTTTAATAGAGAAATTCCATTGTTTGTATGTTTTCTCTGTGAAGTTATGTGTGTTTAAGGATAGGTTTGTATTTTTTCTATTTTCTTGCCTATTCAATTCAATTCAATTCAGTTTTATTTATATAGCACCAAATCATAACAATGTTATCTCAGGGCACCTATCTTAATGCAATACTAACAAGGCCATGTGTGCCGGTATGTTGAAAAAGTTATTGCTTGATATAACCGCTCCTCCTCATAATCATGGCACGGTCCCTTCGTAATGACAGATAAAGTCTGAAGTTCATCGGAATCTGATATGACGCTTCAGCAATATGAGTTACAAACATTATGTGGGTATCTTCCAAAGCTATAGCCTTTTTAATACAAAATTCCCTCTTTGTTTCTCTGGACAGTGTTTCCCTACTGACCTGTGGCAGCATAATACTTCTTGTAGTCACATGTAGGTTTGTTGCCAGTGTTGCCTTGAAGTCTGTTTCCTCATCAATTTGTGTTTCCCCTAATCTTAGCCTGAACCTGTTGTCTTCTGCAAAAAGAGTTAAGAGTAACCCACCTTTTTTAGTTATAAAATATAATATAGAATTATAACTTATATTTATTACACTATGAATTGATTCTCCCAGTCAAGTGATCATTGCTACAGTAGTTCCTTGTCTGTTTCAGAGAAAATCAAGCTGCCCTGTAGACCAAAACAATTCTATGACGCTCCAGGTAGAGTATGAAGTTGTAATTTGTCATGACATTGAGAGATTTTGAATTTGTGAAGGGGGCATGATCAAGCTAAAATGAGGTGTTAAGTTGCTCTTTAACTTCAGCCTTGATTTCTCTAACTCAGACAGCTTAAGCCTCATATTAGCTTCAGCTAAACTTTGAAATGCATTTTTTTTCACTGAACAAGGACTGTGGATTTTGTCTCCCTTGGGAAGACACCACTTCACAGTCAGTGTGGACAAGAGGAATGATTACAGTTACCAATAACTCTTTCAATGTACATATGACATGTGAGAATTGTGTTAAGATAGACTAGAAAAAATCCAAACCTACCTACTCTGAAGTTTAATATTAATAAATTGGATGATATGGTCTTCAATGGTGTATGTTTATACATTAAAAGAACATGTACTAAAAAAAAGGTGCTAAAATCTAATCCAAATTACCATGTATAAAAGTATCACTTAAATCTGTAGAGGGATCTTTAGGGTTTGTCAGTGGGTCTGCAGTAAGTATGTCTGGTCTTCTTCCTTAATGGTACAGAAAGAGCTGGTGACAACAGCACACGATATGGCCACTTTATTACTCCAGCTGCTTGATTAATCTCTCTGCACTAGTGAGTGAGCTAAACTTCTAGAGGCCAACAAGGTTAGCCCTGTGTCTTCTGGCTAGCCTCCTTCCAAAAAAGTTGGTTCATGGAGGAAGCCTGCAAGATGTCTCCAGTGGCTATATGGCTGCTGACAATGTGTCTGTGCAGGCGGTTTATGGGCCAACAGGGCCAGTCCTCTCTTGTTTCACTGAGCAAAGAGAGGGCACAGCTGAAGCCACCAACGCTGAAACCCTCCCCACCAAAGACAACTGCACTGCTGCACAAACAAGGAGCATGTTGTGTCTGTAAAAGGGCTCCAGACACACAACCCCTAATGGAGCGGATTAGGCTGGGCTGCACAACTTTGATACACTGTTCCAGGCAGCACAGTATTGACGCCTCTCTGTCCGCTCACAAAGGACTGCCAGGAACTGAGACCTGCTGTCTGAAGTCCCTCCAGGGCCAGACAAAGGCTGCACTCAGGCCATGGACCAATATATATTTGCAGATACATGCAGTTTTTGGGGCCCATTTTCTTGAATGCATCCAAATGTAGCCAAAATGAGACTAAAATAAATGCTTTAGCATTTGGTAAGAATTTGTTATAGCTCCTAAGTGATTTGAGAGTTGTTTGTCCCTTCACAGGGCTATGAGGTGGCTGTTCAAAACCATGCACAAAGGAATGTATTTTCAATAATGTGTGCTGCCGGGTATGCAAGCACCCTCATGACAGTGTTTTGTGTTTTGAACATATAAACATAAAACTGAAAGTGAATGATGTTTGTTAAGCTTTAAACTGAATGTGCATGTGTCCCAAATGCACACCATCACTATATACCCATTGCAACTATATTTACAGCATAGTATGTTCACATTGGAACCACACTAAAATTGAGTGTGGTGATGGTTGGTAGGCGCTTTTGTCCCACAATGCAACAGATGGAAAAAAGTTAAATTTATAGACTGAATGGCTCCAGCAACATCTCAGAAAACAACAATAAAGCAATAACTCCTTGGAAATCCAAAGTTGTTTGATTGACCTACGCACATGTACATATTAGTAAAAAGCAGTATACTAGATCAGTTTTGCCTATTTTGTTTTACTTGTTTGATAGATTCTTGAGGATAGAAGTGGGCGCAAGTAGCACTCTTACTTTCCCATCGAGGCTCATTGGTTGTGCCTGACAAAACAACAGCTGAAGCTGATGAAGTAGGTCCTACAGCTGACGCTAATGGATGTTGAGCAAGCCTGACAAAGTACAGCTTATACTGATTATAGTATATAACTCTGACCACATTGCGTTGACTCTGGGCCCATGACGTGCTAAAATGATCATACTGAGGATGTAAAAGAAACATTGGAATAGTGGTGGTACAGAATGACAAACAACCTCCCTGACAGGAAGATAGCTGTTTTGCAGCTGACTCTGAAGTAGGGCTGACCATCACAAAGAAATACTGTATGTGGGAAACATTTTATTAGTGAGTACACATGACAGTCTCAACTGGAAAATGTAGTAGCAAAGATTTAAATATCTTTGAATTGTTTATTTAAAAACATCTGTCACTCTGGGTTGGCTGACTAAAACCTCTGAGAAAACACAGCTGCAGTGTAACTGACATTACTCTATGCATGTGTGTGTGTGTGTGTGTGTGTGTGTGTGTGTGTGTGTGTGTGTGTGTGTGTGTGCATGAGAATGTATTGTGTGTGCAGGCTGTGTCCTGTTTTGGCTTTCATCTCACACAGTCAGCTGTGTGTCTCCTGCAGTGTGAGCTGACTTTCCCTCGCTCACTTTCACTCGGGAAACACCACACAGTATGTGTCACCCTACAGCGTGTTTCCATGCACACAAACATTTCTGCAAGTCATCAGCTTCAGGGAAACAGCTCAGTTCCAACAGTTAAGATTTAAGTTGACAGGATTTCATTAGGAATGCCATTTACAAGGACTGTACATCCATGCAAATTGTATCCCCATATCAAAACTTGATTCTATTGTTTATTTTGATGTTAATTAAGGTAATCACACAAAGATGCTTGTCAGTTTCAGTTGTCCTAGCACTGATCAAGCAAAGATGAAATTATTATTGCCCATGTAAGTACAGTCATTGTCACTGCAGTCAAACTACTGTAGTTAGTGTGTATCCTACATTGCTGAACTGTACATTCTCCTGCACCTGTTGGAAGCTATTCATTAGTTCTAAGGACATAGTATTACATTAGAGTGAATTCTCCTAACTCCGTCCAACACTTACAAGTCATGACACAGTAGCTCCTTTCAGTATTTTTAGTTCAACTGACACTTCAGTTCCTATCAATGCTTTCATTTTAACTGTTTCTTCAATACCTTTCATATCTTTTACTTCAACTGGCACTTCAACTTCATTTAGCACTCACACTTCACTGAAACTTCAATTCTTTACAGTGCTTCTACCTTTAACAGCCACTTCAACATCTTTCAGTACTTCAAATATGGTGCAACCTCAAATCTGCATCATTTGCTTTAAGAGCTTCAACTTAAGCTACTAATTCCATACAATATAATTTCCAAATCTCCAAAGCAAGCACATGTAAATTTATTTTTGAAAACTTAGTCTTTTCAGATTTACTACTACTACCTTGCTGAAGGACATTCTGACAGAGGGAAAGGCTACTGATGGACAGACTGTTAAAGAATTTAGCTGTCTATATGGGCCAAACTACAGTATGTAAAAATGTATTAAACTGAAATTCACTCACAGGCTACATACTGGGAGCACTGGTTAATTCCATACTAGGCCTGCCCATTCAACAAGGTGTGAATGTGAATATGTGTGTGTGTGTGTGTGTGTGTGTGTGTGTGTGTGTGTGATTTTAGCAGGTGCCACTTATTAGACCCATTAAAGTCTCTCGGGTACTATTTGTTCAGTCTTTCTCCAGTGAGTCCCTTGCCACTCTTCACAGGAACAGGTGGTGCATTTGGAAAAGCTGTATATACACTGCAATGCAATGACAAGGGCCCCATGCACAAGTACAACTTTGCAATAGTAAAAGTCCATGTCCAAAGTCATAAAGATGGAAAACACAACAGCGATAAAAACAAAATGCAACAGAAGTGTAACAATCTGTCACAGAAAAGGCCCCATCTTTGGTTTTATCAAGTGAACATCATAAAGGAAAATACTGGTATTTTTCAGCTTGGGTGTTATTCTCATAATTGTGGCCATTCTTGCTATCTATTGCAAATTTTGCACTTGCCACTACATTTAGGAAAACACTGGGTATAGCAAATCACTTTTATCGGAGCAAGTAGTGTGAGCCTCCAGAAGCTTTTGAAATTAACTTCACTTTAACATTACTTCAATTGCTCGTCCTTGAGTCCACCCAAAGGTAAACACAGAAAGTAGTAGTGTATTAGCTATTGTAGCTAACTGCAATCCATGTCAATTTTCTGTCACCCTGCACGTCATGTATTACAAGTAGATACGCAATGCTAAGTGGGAAAGAGACAGAATGCAGCCAGTTTAGCTTGGAGAGCTAACAGGCAGTAAGGGATGAAATAAAGCAAAACATTTGCCCGGGGTCTTGGAGCTGGTAGGGGTTTCAAATTTGGCAGAACCAGTTAGGTTTTGTTTAAAAGATGTGGTCCAGGTTCTTGTCTCAGGCTAGTGAAATGGAGACTAGCTTGAAGAGGGGTTGTGACTTTTGTTATATTAGACATAAGCCCTTTTCAGACATGGAATACGTAACATTGCTGGCTTCATCTATCTGTTAAAGTGAATGTTTTTCTCATTCAAACATAGGAGTCTTCATTCCACTGATAGATTTCTGCATCATTTAACAATATTAGAGAGCTGCGATTATAAAACTAGCAACCTGCTTCATGCACTGTGATATATTCTGATGTCAATACATGGTGGAAGGGAGATTATGGCTGAGTTCCCCCCCCCAAGCTAAAAGTTTTTGCTGCCAAAAGATTTTAAAACATTGCCGTTCATTAATTTGGAAACACATTTGATTTTTCAACCTAATTACCACCCACTGCCAAAGCTTGCCTACACATCCCAAAAGAAATGTAAGACTTGTAGCTCTCAGATTTTGTAAATTTTAAGTATGAAGAAATTTAAATACACTCAGCCACTGAATAAATCATGTATAGAAGAACTTGAAAACCAGATTTAAGAAATACTCTTGAAACCATTTTTGCTTAAAAAGGAGTCCCCGCTTTTTCCACAATTATAGTCTCTGATGTTTTTCAAAGAAATCAAGCTTCTCCTATGACATGATTAGACATGCACCAAAATTGTAACGCTAACAGCTGAACTACACTAACATTTTTTGTTGCTGAGACAGATCAAGACCTCCCTGAGGAACACCATGATCCATTACTTTAGGGCAGAAGCAATTACGTGGACCCAGAGAGAATGTGGGTTCTCTCCGGGTACTCCGGCTTCCTCCCACCATCCAAAGACATAAAGGTTAACTTATGATTCTAAATTGCCCATAGGTGTGACTGTGAGTGTGAATGTGTCAGCCCTGTGATTGACTGGCGACCTGTCCAGGGTGTACAATGCCTCTCGCCCAATGTCAGCTGGGATCGGCTCCAGGATGGATGGATGGATAGTAATGAATGACTGGCTACTAGTTCAGAGCTAATCAGGAACGACTTGTGAAAAATGTGGTCATTATTCCGATTCACAGATACTTATAACTAATTATTATAATGATTAATTAATATAGTGTCTCCTAGTCTGTTCTCTAGTAACTCATCATTATGTGCTATAGTCCTAACTTTGGAGTTATTCAGGAGCTACTCATTAACGATTCATTAATTATGTTCCTGATTCGTTTCTCTCTCCTTCCTTAGTTACTACATGTGTACCATATCGTTAAGTGTTACTGGATAAGCTTGTAAATTACACATTGTTAAAACAGATGTCCAGGTCAGAGGGGACATTGGTTAGACCATTTCAGAATGTGTAGCATATTAACTTGTTAATTTGTACGTATAGGATGTTTAAAGCTTAAAGTGTACATATACTTTAGCAAAATAGCTGAATAGGCATGTTCGAGGTAACAACATATTTCGACATTATTATTTCAAACTTTATTAAAACTATAAAAATATAATATCAAACAAATGTCAATGTTACAGTCTTATCTCCTACAACTCTGAGCATATCAAACATCAGCTACAGAAAAATGTCAGAATGTCTTCCATGCAGATACTGCGTTGCATAAGGTGAAAGAAGGACTGCTGCAGCCAGTTCTGTTCCAAGAAAACTAGTGGCAACATCTTCCCACCTAAAATAGTCTGGCCCCGTGGCAAAGATTTACAGTCACAGTTTATTTTTTGGCCAAAAAGAAAATAAATTAAATATTTTTCCACCAGAAAGTTATTCCTGGTAGTGTGGATAATTTAAATCATTATACTGCATTTTGACAGTGGTGGATGATTTAAGATTATCCACTTAAGTAAAAGCAGCAATATCACACTGTCTAAACAAATTACCCAACGTCATGCAAAAATTGACTTGGTATAAGTACAGAAGTAACAGCAAAGTGTACTTAAAGCATCGAAAGTAAAGGTAGGCCTACTTGTCCCTTTCAGAATACTGTATAAATTATATCGTGTTTATATCGGGATTATGGGCTCATGACTTAATATTTCACCTGGCAACAACCCTGTCAACTGGATAAATTAGTCAGAATGGAAATGTCCATATTTATGTCAAAAAGAGGGGGAAGAAGTTATAAGATGAATGCTGCTTTATTCAGCACAATTATACACATTAAACAAGAATATTGGAAAACTGTTACATATCCAGCTGCTCATTGCTTGACGGTAATAATTTAACAAAAACAATTTTAAAAAATTGTATTAATTCCGTATGGTAAGCCTTACAGAAAATGTTAAAATGTTTGGCCTATCTAAATTGAAAAATTATAGGCCTATTGCATTATCCTTCATTGAAATGTTAATGTATATGACTTCCTTCTTTGAGAGCGCATACACAGGTGCAGATCATGTAGCCTAGCTTCAATTTTAGTCCATAACAAAATCGTCGCACAACTCTTAAGCATGGTGTACTGCATTAGAGTTGTGCGGCCTGTCCTACATTTATTTGAAAAATATATGACACTGATATTTTGAAGGTAAAACCCTCTAACTACACGTTCTAAGTCGAGTAAATTGTACTTTCTTATTCCTCTGAAATAGATGAGTGCGCGTAAAATTGTAAAACTAAACTTATAGTTTCACAAATCCGTAGTCTAGTACTCTACTTGAATAGATATATCTTCCCTTCCATCTCTGCTTACAAAAACACAGCAAACAGCGGAAAACTTAAGTTTTTGACAGTCTTTATGCCAGTCCTCAGCTTTAAATAAACAAGACATATACTGAATGACGGATAATTGATCTGCATCCACTGAGCGTTGATAATGTGAAAATATTCACAGTAAAAGCAAAACGTACACTTTACCGTATTAATGAGAGAATAACGATCCTGCCTTGGCTCATGGATCCGTCCTTTGGGGCTGATGGTGATATATCCAGTAGTTAATGATGAAATATAAGCTTTGCCCCTGAAAGCCTACAAGGCCAAGCTGAAGTCGTTGAACGCGGTGTTTATCGCAGTGTTCGGTAAAATGATAAGTCTCCGGCAGCGTCTCATCACACTGACCAACTTTTCCCCATTCTCAAAACACTGGCCGGACTGCTCTCGTGACATCACCAGCCTCTCCACCAATGACGGGCTGTCACCGTCCTGCATGATATGGTTCTTTTCTTTGCCAAAGGAAATATTTCTAATGAGGCTACATTCTGACTTGTTAAAAGTCCAAATATCTACAAATAAATGATGGATACCTGAACAGAGTTTTTACAGGACAGTAATAAGTTAGGCTGCTGTTTCTTTGTGTGCACTGTAATAGGCTGAACCTTGTCTCCTATGTGAGAATGTAGCCTAGAGAGCGCACACAGTTAAAGGAGGAAGAAACCTTAAGGGTAGCAGAAAATAATGTCACAAATTCATACAGCTGACAACCTTGCACACAGGTAGGCTATATAGACACAGTCTGGATCTACACATAGCCTATATATACACATTATATATATATTTTTTTTTAATATGTTGTGATTGAAGTTGCAAATGGAACATTATCTGTTGATTGTGCCATAAATAATGTGCCATAGATCTGCAAGCAAGCAAAACTTTATTTATACAGCACATTTCATTCCAGGTGGACGCACAATGTGCTGCACAGAGCATGAGATACCACAAAACTATGTGGATAGAAGTGTTTAGACATATTACATGTGAGTTAAAAATGAAGACCAGTCCTATTCTTCATAGCTTATATCCCTAATTGAATACCACAGCATGTGATGTTCAGTAGGGTTCTGGGTTAAACATGCAGAGAGTAAAACAGCCTTTTCCGATATTTAGCACTTTTCTGGCAGAATCATTAAACTAAGCATGATAGCCTTAATCATAATATGTTTCTTTTAATTAGCCTGGAATATGATAAAATAAACACACACACACACACATTTCAAAATAATGTTACGCCCTTGGGTATTGGGCCTATGGGCCAAAATAGACTACACCACACAGAAATTACACCCCCTTAGGACACTGCACCATATTACTGCATGGCAAACCACACAGGAATTACATCCCAGCACACAATACAGCCACTACAAGCAAAATCACTCTCCACCTCAAACCTACACGTGTTATCAGTGTGTGGCGGCTGATACTCTCTCTTGCGTTGTGTTGTAATTAAAGACAGGCACCAATCTCTCACTTTTGGGCTCCAACCCAGCTGTTTATTCCCGGGGATAGCGTACAGCACAGTGGCGTATTAAAACAGCAAATTAACAATTTAAAAAAATGAAATAATGACAAAATGTACCTGTTAACACAGATCACAGTCAGTTTCCCACAGTTTCACTTGTCCAGGAATTACTAAAATAAATTTTAAAAAATGAAGTTCATGTCTGTTGGTTAGCCATATTAGCACGAGGTTAGCTTGCAAAGTCATGGACAAACACTCATTAAACAGAACAAAACTCCTCAAAACGTCTAACAATGTATTTTAAGCATCACACAAGTGTTTACCACAAACAACTAGTATTTTTAACCAACAGAGAAAGAAAAATACAATATTTTCGCGGAGCTCGAGTGGCAATACAAGGCGGGCTGCACCCCACAAGTACACAGGAGTCCCACTAGGGGACGCTCTAACCATACAACCGTCCCCGTGGATTACAAATTCCAGACAATATTAAAAATAAAACAGGAAAACAACAAATCAATATTACATAAAGGCAAATGATGAAAATTAATTACAACTGATGGAGAATAAGGATAAATAAGAGAAAATAATGATGAAGGAAGGCAAGTGGAATCATTAACCCTGCACACATGCGGTGGCACCTGAGGAGCTATCTAGCTCCCTCAGCTGCTTTCCCCACCCTGGTACTAAGGCTGCAGGGCTGTTCTATTAAAATCAATAACATTTAACATAAACCATAAGCAAAGCAGGCAAAGACAAACAATTTCAAATGAATAAAGTCTTTAATAATAACTTCACTTCCCCTCCCCCGGGGTCTGACTTTTGGCACTGAGCACAATGAGGTGTCTTCACGTGCAGCAGGAGAACCTCGTCAACAGGCTGGAGAGCGGCCAAAGGTACTCCTATATTCCTGCTATCACTACCTCGGCCCTAACCCGGAACACCCTACATCTCGCTACCTATCTTTGCCGTCGACAGCCCTAACCGGCATGCGAACGGCATCCATCCTCCAGTAATGAATGCTCGGCTGGGCTACAGACCCTCCCACTCACAGGTGATGTCACTTGCTTTCATCATCACAGGTGCAATCACTTCACTTCACCTCACTTCTACCTCCGTCATGTGGTCGATTCAAGATGGAGAGTGTTTGGTTGGTGTGTGGTGAGTTGTATCACGTCAAAAAGAGACAGCTAATCCAAATATTGACTGCTGTGCCTGTGTTTTGAAAAAGAAGCACACTGTGAGTAAATGGAATAGTACCTAACACAGGTTTCTTGTGAAATAAACCTTACAATTTAACGCGTCTAACTTCCCAGCTTTGTTAGCTAAATGCCAGGATCAACATGCCACAGAAAGAGTCTAGAACCAATGACTGTACATTATTACTTGCTCTGACTACGGCTGCATTTGTGGTTAAATCTATGATGATCTGGATATGGCTATGGTATCTGTGCAACTCAGCCTTTCTCTATGGATCAGAAGAAATGCGAAATGGTAATGCAAAATATTGCGAGGGAACGCAAAAGAACAGAAAAACAATTCCCAGCTTGACCTTCTGGATAATTAAAAAAATTCAGATATTCTATATTCAAGTTGCTCAAATTCGATAGGCCAAATTCAGATCCCAAAATTTGAGTTAAGAAATTCTGATTAAACATGGGATACCAAGGATAAGCAGTCGATTCTGTCTCAAATTGAACCAACATCCAGCCAATCAAGTTATGCTCCAATGGTCATGTGACGTTGATGCTTAAAATTACAGGAAGTATTATTACAGCAAGTAATAATGTAATAAAAGTGATAGGCTACATAGGCTCACATCACATTGCGACTCATATGAAATCTGGTGAGACGGATTTACTTCCATAGGAAAGGTTTTTTCTGTTTCCACCAAGGCCAGGTTTCCAACTGAGCAAAGCAGACAACTGCCCCAGGGTCCCAGGCCCCCAAAATTCCCAGGTTCAGAGCATGTCAATTGCTTTTGTTTAAAATTTAGATAATGTCAACTAAAGAACAATATCAACTAATGTGGCTCCTGTGGCCAGATAGACATGTTGGAAATACAGTAGGAAGTCATGAAACTGACACATGAATCCACAGTTATATTGTGTGAGTTTTGTGATCCCCATGTTATGGCAGTGTCCACCGTGTGATTCAGTTATATAACAGAGTGGACACACACAATCATAGCTGTGATTTTTATATCGTAACAAACATTTAAACTTATGCTGTAATGAAAGTTTGTTTTTATTCAAAATAGGGTACTCATTATGTATTTTGCTGATAGAAGGAAATCTATGCAACAATGTCCCAGAAGAAGTAAGAAGTCTTAATTTTACTTTGGTACTGTGCCTAATTTTATACCTCCTGTAGCATCAGTTTGAAAGAACTGTACAGTTATGCAAAGTAAATGTGGTACCACTTTCTAATATACCACCCTGCATAAAGGGTGTATAGGTTGTAATCAATGGTGTTTTAATAATTTATAAATTATTTACTAATTGTGCACAAATTTAGTTTAATTTATAATCAAATGATATGAACACCCTTGTTTGCCAGTTGTGTTGCTAGGTTGAGAGCAATCCACACATTCTCACTTTGTAATAAGCCATCAAATCTGTAGTTTAAAATGTTATGTCACTAATGAAGGGTTTACAAAAATCCATCAAGTCTGCAGTTGTAAATGTTACTAAGTTGTTAATAATATTTTGGTCCAGATGCTTACAGATCCAGTGCAAGTGGTCAAACAGTCCAATGGAGTCTTCCTGACGCTTCCTGAAGAGCTGGAAAAAAAAGGACAAACTGTGTCTGAATACCCCTTTCTGATGGCAGAATCGGAAGCATCTGACAATTTTCCTTAAACAGACAATCCAACAGAATTTGAACTTTACCCTCAAGCTCGTTTTTCATTCTTCACACATACTTCTGTCACTTTTTATGTGAACAACTGAGTGCAACACCATAAATGCTTTCGAGGAGAGGCTGTATGAAAGTGTACACCATTATCCCCATTTGTATGATGCATACTGAGTCCCTAAAAGCCAGCGAAAGGGATTTAGCACAACCTCAATTCAATTCAGATTTATTTATATAGTGCCAAATCATAAGGTTATCTCAGGGCACTTTTTCATATAGAGCAGGTCTAGACCGTCTCTTTATATTTACAGAGATACAACACTTCCCACCATGAGCAAGAACTAGATGACAGTGGCAAGGAATAACTCCCTTTCAACAGACAGAAACCTTGAGCAGAACCAGAACCAGGCTCTGGGTGGGCGGTCATCTGCCTCAACTGGTTGGGTTGAAATAGGAGAGGGAGAGAGCGAGTGAGAGAGAAAGAGAGAGAGGAAGAGAGTGAGAACAGGAGGAAAGAACATACAGTAGTACAGTACAGTACAGTTCCACATAGAGATGTAAAGTAATAGCCACCTAAAAGTTGCTCTTAATAATGGCTTATGACTTGTTGTCACAACCCGGCTCAAGGCTGGACAAAGATGGGGAGAACATGCAAGAGTTGTAACTAAAAATAAGTTTATTTGCCATAACTAAAAGGAAATTAAGACAGAGACAAACAAAATACAACACAACCAAACAGGGTGGAAGCCAGGGGAGAGAGAGACTGGCTGACTGCCATCGGCTTATATAGTATATCTTTCAGCCAGACCAGGTGAGCTGCATCTCCCCAACGACCCAACTCTGCCCACCAGGCTCCAGGAGGGAGGGGTCTGCTCAGAGGGTTGTCACAGTCCCCCTCTTAAGAACAAGGTTCCACCTTGACTTCTGAAACAGAATAAGGTCAACATACCAAAACAAAGTATAAGACAATACAATAAGCTTGTATGAATAGAAATAACATTTCCCCAATTTTAACTTGTGGTCTTTACCAAGTGTCCCGGTTATACTGGAATGGCTCATACAAACATACTACCATATAAACAGTGACCTAAACCTCCAACCATCGCCATCCACTTTACCAGCTCCATATCCCCACCCAGCAATCTTGGATCCTGAGGATCAATTTAAGGATGAGAATTGCTTATATTAAAGAGAAGCTGAACTCTTATAATTAGTATCGAAAAACAGTGTAAAACAGTACCCACCTCAAATTGCACACATGGTTTTGCATGAACATAGGAAAGCGGGAAATGACGTTCAAGTACACATAAAAATGTTCATCTCAGAATGAGCGCTCAAGCTCATCACAAATATCCAACAAGGTTGCCTGCAGCTAGAAAAGCATCTCATAATGCTCCTGTCTTCACAAAATTCCAGCAACCACATACACAAAACTTGAATTAACACATAAGCGCTAAACCAAAGTAGCATACCCAAAAGGCTCCTCTAAACAAAAGGCTCACAAGCCAACCAAGTCGTCCCAAGACGCACAACACAAGCAAACCAACAGAACCGAACAAAGCATGAGCTATAGCGCAAAGCTAGCAGGCCAAGCTACCAAGTTGCAGACACTAGCAACAAATGATGGTTAACACTTCAATTCAATATGCCTAGGCATTTCAAGGCAATTTAGCACTACATCACATCATCAAAACTATTAGCCAGTCTATGTTTAATGTTACCAACCCACAAGACAACACATGTGCTGAAACGTGCAATGGTGAAGTCACAGATAGCCACAACAGAGCCCAAGCTCCCCAGTCCTAATCTTACTTGTTCCATTCACTATCTACCTAGTCTCAACCCTAGTCTTCAGACAGATACTGGTAGTGGGTACTTATGCACTAATTCCACTGTAACCAAAAGGCAACCAGAAACCGGCGACCCTCCAGAAACCAGGGAAATGCTCCCAAGACAATGTCTTCACCCATGTTCTCTGCCACACTAAGTGAAAACAACAAACTGGTTGGTCTCCTGTTGAGATCAACCACTTCAGCCTACAAAGGGGATGCATGGCCCTTATCAACTGTATGCAGCTATACTCACCGTGTTAAGTCTCAAACAAATGGCTTTGCAAACTAAACAAACTGGGGACAATGCTGCTTCCTTCAAACATCCACCAAAATAAACTCCACAAAAGTAACCAGTCTAAACGGAACAAAATAAAACAGAGGAGGTTAGCTCCATGGTATAACCCGCAAACCCGCAAATTAAAACAAACATCGCGAAAACTTGAAAGGAATTGGCGTTCCACCAATCTGGAAGAATCACGTTTAGCCTGGCAAGATAGTCTTAAAATTTATAAGAAGGCCCTCCGTAATGCCAGAGCAGCTTACTACTCATCATAAATAGAGGAAAATAAGAACAACCCCAGGTTTCTGTTCAGCACTGTAGCCAGGCTGACAGAGAGTCACAGCTCTGTTGAGCCATGTATTCCTATAGACCTCAGTAGTAATGACTTCATGAGCTTCTTTAAAGATAAAATTCTAACTATTAGAGAAAAAATTCAGCACCTCCTGCCCTCAGTTGGTACTGACTTATCTTCAAACACAGGAACCTTAGAAACAACTGTAAAACCTGTACATTTAGACTGCTTTTCTCCCATCAACCGTAATCAACTAACTTCCATGATTTCCTCATCTAAGCCATCAACGTGTCTCTTAGACCCCGTCCCAACTAGGCTGCTTAAAGAAATTTTACCCTTAGTTAGCACTTATGTACTAGATATGATCAATCTGTCCTTATTTAAAGGCTATGTGCCACAGTCCTTTAAAGTAGCTGTAATTAAGCCTCTTCTTAAAAAGCCCACTCTTGATCCAGGGATTTTGTCAAATTATAGACCTATATCTAACCCTCCTTTTCTCTCTAAGGTCCTTGAGAAAGCAGTCGCCAATCAGTTGTGTGACTTTCTACACAACAACAAGCTGTTTGAGGATTTTCAGTCAGGATTTAGAGTGCATCATAGCACAGAGACAGCACTGGTGAAAGTTACAAATGACCTAATTGCATCAGACAAAGGACTTGTCTCTGTACTTGTCTTACTAGATCTTAGTGCTGCATTCGATACCATTGACCATCACATTCTATTACAGAGACTAGAACATTTTATTGGCATTAAAGGTACTGCACTAAGCTGGTTTAAATCCTATTTATCAGATCGATATCAGTTTGTACACGTTAATGATGAATCCTCTATGCACGCCAAAGTTAGTCACGGAGTTCCACAAGGTTCTGTGCTTGGACCAATTCTATTTACCTTGTATATGCTTCCTTTAGGCAATATTATTAGGAAGCACTCCATAAATTTTCATTATTATGCAGATGATACCCAATTATATTTATCGATCAAGCCAGATGAAACCAATCAATTAGCTAAACTTCAAGCATGCCTTAAGGACATAAAAACCTGGATGACCTGCAATTTTCTGATGTTAAACTCAGACAAAACCGAAGTTATTGTACTTGGCCCCGAACACCTTCGAAACACATTATCTAAAGATATAGTTTCTCTAGATGGGATTGCCCTGGCCTCCAGCGACACCGTAAGGAATCTTGGAGTTATCTTTGATCAGGATATGTCCTTTAACTCCCACATAAAACAAACTTCAAGAACTGCCTTTTTTCATTTATGTAACATTGCAAAAATCAGGCACATCCTGTCTCAAAAAGATGCAGAAAAACTAGTCCATGCATTTGTTACATCTAGGCTGGATTATTGCAACTCTCTGTTAACAGGCTGCCCCAATAAGTCCCTTAAGACTCTCCAGCTGATCCAGAATACTGCGGCACATTTACTGACAAGAACCAGAAAAAGAGATCATATTTCTCCAATATTAGCTTCTGGCTCCCTGTAAAATCCAGAATAGAATTTAAAATCCTTCTCCTCACATTCAAAGCCCTAAATGGTCAGGCACCATCATATCTCAAAGAGCTCATAGTACCCTATTACCCCACTAGAGCACTGCGCTCCCAGAATGCAGGGTTCCTTGTGGTTCCTAGAGTCTCTAAAAGTAGAATGGGAGCCAGAGCCTTCAGCTATCAAGCTCCTCTCCTGTGGAACCAGATCCCAGTTTGTGTACGGGAGGCGGACAACCTCCTCACATTTAAGAGTAGGCTTAAGACTTTCCTCTTTGATAAAGCTTATAGTCGGGCTGACTCAGGTGACCCCTGAGCCCCCCCTGTAGTGTCTCGTCAGATCTGTTAGTGTCATGTTATGTTTGTCAGTTTCATGTCATGTTCACTTGCGTCTAGTCTCGTTCAGCACTTCCTGTTTTATTTTGGTATGTTCCTTTTTGTGTCAGTCTGACTCCTGTCTTTGTTGGTTTCCCCGTTGTGGTGATTGTCTACTCCGCCCCTGATTAGATTCACCTGTGTTCACTCTCCTCGTGTGTGTATTTATGGTCACCGTTTTCCCTTGTCCTGTCCTTGTGTCAGATCTACCCCAAGCGAGCCCGCGTACTTCTTCAGGTTTTGTGTTCATTTGTACTTTGGAAATATTCTTGCCGTATTTGAACTGTTTGGATTCGTTTTTTGGTTTTTGTATATTCCGCTAGTGAGCGTGATTTTTGTATTGTTTTTGGATTATCCTCTTGCGAGAGTTTTTTGTTATTACTTTGTTTACATCAGTAAAGAATTATTTCATTCTGAAAGTCTGGTTTCAGAGTTGTGCATTTGAGTCCGTGTTCCTGTGTCTAAGTTCATAACACCCCCTTAGTTATGCTGCTATAGGCCTAGACTGCCGGGGGACTTCCTATGATGCACTGAGCTCTTTTCTCCTCCTCTTCCTCTCCATCTGTACGCCCTCATATCCCATCAATGCTTGTTACTAACTCAACTTCTTCCCGTAGTTGTGCGCTTTCTCTCCTCTCTCTCTCTCTCCTTCTGTTGCTTTCCGCAGGTATTTCTGTCTCCGGAGCTGTAGAGTCTGGATCTATGGTTGCAGGCAACCTGCTGCCCCCGTGCTCCTGCTCTGCACCCGCTGCTGCTATTACTGTTATTGCTCTTATTGTTATTAGTATTACTATTATAATATTGCTCTTAGTATTATTTCTGTGGAACTGTATTGTGCTGCTGTATGTTCTCTTTCCTCCTGCTCTCTCTCTCCCGCTCCCCCCCTCCCCCTTCAACCCAACCGGTTGAGGCAGATGACCACCCACCCAGAGCCTGGTTCTGCTCGAGGTTTCTACCTGTTAAAAGGGAGTTTTTCCTTGCCACTGTCGCCTAGTGCTTGCTCATGGTTGGGTCTCTGTAAATATGAGGAGTTGGTCTAGACCTGCTCTACTCGAAAAAGTGCCCTGAAATAACTTTGTTATGATATGGCGCTATATAAATAAAACTGAATTGAATTGAATGATAAACATTTAAAAAAACGGGGAGGGAAACGGAAGGAGGAGGAGGCCATATACATTTTTATAAGTGACAAACTAAAAGGACAAAGAGTTCAGGCAGATATCCAGATGAACAGATACTGACACACTGGTATTATCATTATGAGCCTTTCTAGGACTCTTTGTGTTTTGAATGTAGATGCTGTTGTTCTGTTGGAGTCGGAGCTGAATTAAGTGAAACTGGATTTTTCACTGTTTTCTGACATTTCACTGAGCTGAATAACTGGTAGCTGCAGCTGTTTGGGGTCATGTGATCTAACTGCAGGTGCAACTGTCCTTTTTGTCCAAATTACCTGATGACACGTTGTACCTCAACATGTTCGGTTTGTTCTCACGGTCCTCCGGCTTTATGTCAAACACCTGGTGAGTGAATGTTCACCTGGAACTGAAGCTCCACAGATGATTAACTGTCTCTAATTTACATGCACTGAACACTTTCTCCATTTTTCTCATAGCTATAATGAATATATTTATATTATTATAGCTATATATATTATAACAGTTACAGACCAGCGTCTCTCTGGAAAATCTCTGGGAACACTTCCAGAAAAAGAATAAGAGGAGAGAGTTCTGATGAAGCTGTAGCTACATGAAGATGTTCCACAGTCCACATCCTCTACGATGTGGACAAAGTCTATGATCTTGACGTCGACCGTCCTCGTGTCGACCACCATGTTCTTGTCTTTGATGTCTCGGTGCACGACGCCGTGAGCGTGAACGAAGTGCAGTGCCTCCACGATCTGACGGAAGAACCTGACGGGAACAAGATGCACGGAGAACTTTAACACCACAGAACTGAAGAGAACAAAGTTCAAATGCACAGAAGCAGTCCGTGTTCAGAGGGCAGAACCTGAGAGCGAGGCGTTCAGGCAGCGCTCCTCTCTCCGTGATGAAGTCGAACAGATCCTGACAGTGCGGCGGTCGATCCAGCACCAGCAGGAAGCCCCGCCCCTCCACCTCGAACCAGTCCAGCATGCGGATAACACCCCCGTGACCCCTGACCTCCGACAGCTGATGCAGCAGAGCGATCTCCATGGGAACAGGGCTGAGCTCACCGGGCTGGGGACGGATTATAAACAAACTTTCAAACGTCCTGACTCTGTTCAAAGTCAGGAAGATGATCCAAATGTCTTCATCAGAGAGACACGTAAGATAAAAAGCTGAACATGTTGGATGGGTTTACTTCAAAATGACTGAAACCAAAAGAATTGCTGATTAATTTTCTGCCCATCGGCTGACTGACTCAATTTATCTCAATTTAAAAAGTGCATTTCTGATTTTAAGACCTTCAAATAATTCAATATAATAACATTACTGCTACTTATCTAACATCTGTCAGTGCAGCAGAGGGCAGTGCTGACCTGACTGTTTCTACACAGTCAGTAGAATGACAGTCCTGATTGATCACTGATTAATAGTTAAAGTCATTTAAAAGCTAAAACTATGACTGTTTCTCCAGTCTGACAGATTTTCTCTTTTCTCTCAGTAAACTGAATCTCTTTTGGACCTTTCTGACATTTTATAGACTAAATAATTCAGCAGTAATGAAAACAGCTGTTGCGTCACTCACCAGTCTGGCCCACTGCTGAACTCCATCACTGGACATCTGTTTAATGGAAACCTGGAAGGACAAAAAGGACACAAAAATGAGTTTACCTTTGCAGCAGCAGTAGCAGTAGTGAGTGTAGAAGTGGTCAGTGGACCATATAGAGATGTAAAGTAATAGTTGTGGTAATGGTATTGATGTTAACAGAAATAATACTAAGAGCAATATTGTAATAGTAATATTAATAATAAGAGCAATAACAGTAATAGCAGCAGCGGGGTCTAACAACCACGATCACGCTCAGCAGTCACTCGACGCTGGTTATCAACTCGGTAAATCAACCCAGAGTTTCCCAATCTAGCTATGAGCACATTCACACAAAAGTTGCGGTGTTCGCAGCCTGTGACCAATCACAAACATGACAGGTGTGCTGGCAGCAGAGCGGCATACTTTACAAACGAAGAGCAAACTGTAATATCAGAGAAATACGAAGACGTTAAACACATCATCCAGGCTGAAAGCAACACAGCTGCAGCTGCTGAATGCAGGAAAGACAGCTGGCAAAAAAACCCTGACCCTGGTAAATTAACAGGCTTATAATATCACTGCCCCGTCAGTAGTATTCCATTAAATGAATGTGTTGCTTAGATGTATTCTTAAGATAAGATAAGATAAGATAAGATAAGCCTTTATTGTCCCACAGCGGGGAAATTTTTAGCATTGCAGCAGCCAGCAAAAGTGTCATATATAGAAATACAATAAAAATAAATAGAAAAATAGTCCTATACACAGTATAGACAGAAATAAATAATAGAGTGACTGAGTGCAGTTGTAAGTATGAACAAATAGATAAGATAAAAATATTGCACATATATAATATACATGTATATGAAAAGTATTTCACAGCAACATATGAAGTAGATAACATCATGAATACAATATATGTATGAAGATAATGCACAGCAGCAGATGAAGTATAGTAGCGAATAGTCTGCACACTGACAGTCAAGTGTAGATTACCGGGAGTTGTACTGATTATAGAGTCTGACAGCAGCAGGCAGGAAGGACCTACGGTACCTCTCCTTCAGACACCGCGGGTGGAGCAGCCAGTCGCTGAAGGAGCTGCCCAGTTCTGAAAGAGTGACATGTAGGGGGTGGGAAGTGTTCTCCAGTAGTGATGATAGCTTGGCCACCATTCTCCTGCCTCCCACCACCTCCACTGGGTCCAGACGGCATCCAAGGATAGAGCTGGCCTTCTTTATCAGCCTGTCCAGTCTCTTTCTATCCCTGGAAGAGATGCCACTGGCCCAACAGGTCACCCCATACAAGACAGCTGATGCCACCACAGAGTCATAGAAAGTCCTCAGGAGCGCACCCTGCACTCCAAAAGATCTTAGTCTCCTGAGCAAAAAGAGACGGCTCTGGCCCTTCTTAAACAGAGCGTCCGTATTGTCTGACCAGTCCAGTTTGCTGTTCAAGTGAACACCCAGATACTTGTACGATCTCACAATCTCAATCCGTTTCCTGGATGTTCACTGGTGTAGGTGGAGGGAGTTTGCGCCTGCTCCACCACCAGCTCTTTAGTTTTACTCACGTTGATCTGGAGGCGGTTCTGCTGACACCAACCCACAAAGCCCTGGGTGAGTTCTCTGTACTCCCCATCATCCCCGTTGGTGATGAGGCCGACGATGGCAGAGTCATCAGAGAACTTCTGCAGGTGACAGTTCGAAGTGTTATGGGTGAAGTCCGCTGTGTAGAAGGTGAACAGGAAAGGCGCCAGAACAGTTCCCTGTGGAGCCCCTGTGCTGCAGAGAAATGTGTCAGACACACAGTCCTGTAACCTCACATACTGTGGTCGGTTTGTGAGGTAGTCCAGGATCCATGCTGCCAGGTGATGGTCCACCCCAGCGTGCTCCAACTTGTCCCCCAGAATCCTGGGCTGGATGGTGTTAAAAGCACTGGAGAAATCAAAAAACTGGAGCTGATGCCGTCTGAGCCCGCCGCCTTCCCCACCCTTATCTTCCTCAGTTCGTTTCTCACCTGGGATGTTGTGAGGAACAGTCCAGCTGAGCTTGTAGAGAGCATGGGGGCTGAATGGGGGGTGTTTGCGGGTGTGAAATGGGGAGATGGGCCCAGCCCAGGCTGTAGTGTGGGTGCATTAAGTGGCTGTAAGTTGAGGGCTGTGGGGAGTGATAAGTGGTGAGATGAGGGAAGGGGAGGGCTGTAGGCAGGGAGGGTAGATGGTAATGATGGTTGCAGAGGAGGGGTAGATGCCTGATCGAATCTGTTGAAGAATACGTTCAGGTCATCTGCCCACTTCTGATCCCCCGCAGGCCGGGGCTTGGAGTCCATATGGCCCGAGATGGTTTTAAGGCCCTTCCAAACTCCTCTGGTGTTATTTTTCTGCAGTTGACTCTCCAACTTTCTCCTGTAGCTGTTTTTCCCCTCCCTGATCCTCCTCCTTAGCTCTCGCTGAACTCTCAACTCATCCTTGTTACCCGATACAAAAACTCTCTTTTTTTCCTTGAGGAGAGCCTTAATATCAGGAGTAATCCAGGGTTTATTGTTAGCAAAACAACGTACAGTCCTAGTGGGGATGGTGTTTTCCACACAGAAGTTTATGTAGTCCGTCAGACAGTCTGTAAGTTTGTCAATATCCTCCCCATGAGTGTCACTAAAAATGTCCCATACAGCAGTGTCAAAACAGTCCTTTAAAGCATCCTCTGCTCCGTTAGACCACTTCTTCACTATGCGTGGGACAGCAGGCAGCCTGCGCACAAGAGGTCTGTAGACAGGCCTGAGATGCACAATGTTGTGATCAGATCTGCCCAGGGGGGGGGGGACTCAATGAGATGTATGCATCCTTGGTGTTGGCATAACATAAGTCCAGTATTCTGTTGTCTCTGGTATGGCACGTAACATACTGAGTGAATGTGGGTAGAGAGGAAGACGGAGGGGCATGATTAAAATCACCAGAGATGACGAGGAGGGCATCTGGGTGTTGTGTCTGCAGCCTGCTTACTGCTGAGAGCAGGACATCACAGGCTGCCTCAGCGTTAGCAGAGGGGGGGATGTAAGCTACCATCACGATGGCATGCGAGAATTCCCTCGGTAGATAGTTTGGCCTCATGCTAACAGCTAGCAGTTCAATGTTCTTGTCGCAGGTTTGCTCTTTAACAGTGATGTGCCCAGGGTTACACCATCTGTCATTAACAAGCACTGCCAGCCCTCCTCCCTTCCTCTTACCGCTCTCCATCGTCCTGTCCGCCCGAAAAAGTTGGAAGCCATTAACTGAAACGTCCGTATCCGGAGTTAGCGCAGTGAGCCAAGTCTCCGTGAATAGCATGATGCTACACTCCCGGTATTCCCTCTGATGCCGGGTCAGCGCCGCCAGCTCGTCCATCTTATTGGTGATAGATCTTACATTCCCAATGATAATCGATGGGAGGACGGGTGTATAACGTCTTCTCCTGGCGCGGCGCTGAGCCCCCGCTCGGCTTCCCGTCTCCTCCTCCTCAGCTCGCGGGGCACATCAGGTCTCTCCCCGGGTGGTAGCACCGCTGTATGACGGAGAGCTAACAGCTGATCCCTGGTGTAAACAATGGAGTCACCATGGCTGCCGGCGGTAACTACAGACGCTGTCTCTAAGGGCATCAGCAGTCTTGTTTCCATAAACGATAAACAAAATGTCCAAAAAACTCCAAAGACGCCAAAAAATAGCAAAACAACAAGTACTAAAAATACATAGCAAATACATACAGATATATAGCAAAAAAAGAACGAGTATACTTCATTAGCAAACTAGTAAACTCAAAAAAAACCTCAAACCGCGAACGGGAGCTGCTGCAACAGGCTGCCACTCACAGCGGTGCCGGAACAAAAAAAGAATGGAGTGTGTGACAATTTTATACCTATTCTTTCAGCTGCAACCCCGGCAGTGTCAAACAGACTTGTGAGCAAATAAAAAATAAACATAATTCAAAGCGGTAAATAGGTTAGTATCAGTGGTCCCCAGAGGTAGTCATTTCATGTTTGTGAATGTGAACCAGCCAACCACTGCTCCTTCAGTGGAGTTTCAGTTTCTTGATGCAATACATCCAAAACACGAACACACAAATATTGTTAACCTTTTTTTTTTTGTGTTGCTTTCTTTTAGGAGCTCAATAATTTGTTGTTGCCGTTTTCCAATATCCTTTAATTGGGTCAATATTTGACCCATGCATGTAATCATCTTTTTTTCAAATCCTCTTCTGTCCTTTAGCCTCTGTTGTGGAAAAACTGCCTATGCTCTTTTAGTTAAACAAAAGACAAGAAACACTTATAGATCGTTGACAAAAATATATTGTACAATAGGAAATAGACAACAGAAGTCATCAGCCACCTCTCTATATCTCAAGGAAGACAGAGAGTCTAAATGGAATGTCAGTACAGTTACTCCTGTTTGTGGAAAAAAGAAATTCAACACCTTCTCATACCATGTAACTTGGTGATTAAACATATCAGCAGATACTGGTTTGTCAATTTCAAAAGAAAGTGAAACATTCATTCTACCTTGGGAAATGTTTCCTGCATCATCAACCATTTTAACTAAACTCACAGGCGATACTAAATGAGAATAATAGCAACAACCTGTCCAAAACCTGGGTAAATAAAAATACTGATTTCACCCACACATAACAAGTCAATATCTCAACAGTAACCATATCTAGGAGTGGTTGGGCAGTGGCAGACCAAAACTGTTCAACAATACATTTCATAGGCGGTGCCATGAACTGTGATCTTAAATGTTGAAAATTCTCCAGTTTTATAATGAAGAGAGGGACATAGCAAATCAACATCCAAATGTCTGAATTTTGTTTCTCCTCCTGACAAACATTGTCAGGAATTTGCTCTTTCACAGGTAGTCAAGATCTTTGTGTTGTCTGACCCCTGTCTCCAAATGGTCTGTTCACAGATACATTATTTGATGGTGGATATGACATGGCTTGTTCACCATCCCATTCTGAAGAAACCTGAGTCTTACAATTTCTGGAAAAATGACCTTCTGCCATATTTCCAACAAACATCATTCCTCCTCTCATCCCAAATGAAGAATTTCTGCCTCTACCTCTTCCTTTTCCTCTTTCACGGCCTCTGCCTCTTCCAGTTGGAATATAGTAGGCTAATTGAGCCATTTGGAGCCTTTCAGTCGCATTTTTGGATTTTTTTCCAACTGTTGATTCTTTTCATCCTGAACAACAGTCTCTGCGTGTGCACAGTGTCTTTTTATTTCAGTCAGCCTTGCACTGACATCCCATACAATGTATTACAAAAATGGTTCTAGGCTCTGGTTGTAAACCATCCACCAAAGTTTGAACAGATTGTCTTTCCCGAACAGAATCATTAGTGGTGTCAGCTGGTTGTTCTTTACCACTATAGGTGTTGGAAGTTTGCAGAGACAAAGAAACTCTTTTCCATTGGTCAGTGTTACATGGTTCGATAGGTTTAAACCTATAGGAACTTTCAAAAATATACTAAGACCCTTAACGCACATCTGGAAAGCATAAAACATCTCTGTACCATAGAGCTGACCTTTTGACCTCACGTTGAGTCACGTTGCTTAACACACACAAAACATTAAACTAGATAAGAGTTCAAGAGTAGAGACATGAATAAAACTGGAACTATTAACTAATTAAAGTAAATACACAATCATATAATTACTAAATATTAATAAGAATACAAACAAATGATTATGAATAGATGATTAACATGTGAATAAATTTTAAGTTATGAGCTTACATCTAAGTTTACTTTCACACCTCCTCCACCTTGCCAATTCCGGCCTCACCAGTGACTCCAATGCAACTGTCCTCCGCTCAGCATGGGATTGGTACATGTCCTAAAATGATGGCCGGCTGCTGCCCTTTTTTGGTCCAGTTGCTCGTATGGTTGAGGGGACTGGGCTGCTGATCTTCAGATTGACATGGTTTATCCATAGTTGAATTCTCAGTGAGTCCAGGCTCTGATGAAGTTTGAATAGGTAAGAGAGGTGTGGAAATAATGGATCCTAGGGGTGCACTCCCCACCCTGGAGCCACCAAATATTTCATCCATTTGCTGTAGAAAGGACACGGGTACAATCAGAGAGGTAAAAAGTGATATTTTCACCATTGTTTGCTGTGATAATTTCCCCCCTTCACCAGTGTTGCAACTATGAGGCACTGATGAAGCCCCATACTTAAATTGTGGATGGCAAAATACTGAACAGGACAAATGGAAGATTGATACTCCTCAGAAAGTCCCATTAAAGCTGGGGTAGGCAAAATCTGTTCAATCTAGACAAAACCTTCCGCCTCTCTCTCTGCTGCCTCGTATCACTCCACTAAGCCCCTCCCACCAAACCCACAACTTCGACAGGCAGCAGAAGGAGTCAGTTCCCCAGTGAAACTGTATCCCTTGTAGGGCTTGCTGGCGTGAGCCTCACAGAGACTGCAGTCCCTCCTGCCGTGACTTGTTTTCTCAAAGACGCCCCTCAAGCGCTTCACGGCCGCAGAGCAGAGTGCCCCAGGCTTCAGAGGCAGCTGCAACGCCGTCCAGCAGCGGGAAGAGAGGCTAGTACACCACACACACACACACACACACAACTGTCCCCCGTCAAAAATTATTCTCCACTGTTTGTCATCATGCCTCTTGCCACTCGTCGTTATGAGCGCCATGGCATTGAAAATAACCGTGTGGAGCCGGGACGTGTTGTTTTGTACTATACACCACTGTAGGCAAAGGAGGTGTTAGAAATTTATCACAAGTTTCAGGATTTTTGGCAGGAGTTTCCACCATTCAATCAGGCTTTCACCATCTGAAGGGACGTGTACACACCTTGTAGCTTAGCCAATACGAACGCACTGTCTCTCTGAAATAACCTGTGATAGGCTAAAGTCTACCGTCACAGGATAGATTTTCTGAAGCCTGACAACAGAGCCAGGGGGGTTCATTTGTGAATCTGTATCATTTGGCAATGAAGGCTTGTTCAAGTTTCTTATAAAAAAGGCTATTTTGTTCCAGTTGTAAAGTTGTTGGTGTGTCCTGGTCAGCTCAAGTAGTAATAATACTGTGTTGTGTTTGAATTCTGTAAAGACATTGCAGTATTGTTAAAAACATTTTTCTCTAATCCTTTGATTACAAACAGTCACTCTACCTGTCTGGGATTCGTGGCATTCTGTCTAGCAGGATGGAAATGTGACCAAGTCGTCTGAGGGGGATGACTGCTGTGGGTTTGTTTCTGGAGCGGGGGCACCGGGAGAGTGTAGTTTTAGGCTGGGTCCGAACCTGAGTGGAGGTGGTGGAAACACTGGGCTGGGGAATAGGAGTGGGGCACTCCTATTCACTCCTGGAAGATCTGCTGCATTGCCATGTGTGGATTTACTGCGGAGAAAGAAGGCCAGACAATTGAAAATAATTACCCATATGCATTTAAATATTCATGTTTGGCATAATAAAAAGAGAATTCACCTTGATTGTGTCCTGCAGCTCTTACTTGTGCCAGTATATCGGCAGGATACTTATCTGGAAAAACAGATCAGGTTTAATAAATGACATCCAAATTTATAATGGTATTAAGGTATCATACTTTTCTTTCTTACTCACCATGTGTCAGTCTTTGAGCAGTTTCTCTGCTCACTTGTAATTTGATCTCTCCTTTGTTGTCTCTCAAGGTAACTATCACTTGATCCATATTTTTTCTGGTCAAAATCAGGTTCTGCAGGTTCCTTATATACCCAACTGCCTCACACGACATTACCCCACACCTGTTTGAAATGGAGCAGATCTTTTGTGTGGGAACCCATTACTACTGACAACAGATTGTGCCCATCACAGTGATTGCTGTTGTGTGTTTTGATGATTTTGCTGATGATGTTCATGTATTTCTGATGCTTTACTGTAATTGTCCAATAAATGGCCGATATAATTATCAGAAGGGAACTTTGACTCGGTGTGAATTATTTTTCTTTAGCAGTTGCTGTTACGTGATATGTAGCCAGAGAATAATGGCTACTTTGCACATAAGTTCCACTGTATTCATCATCTTAATGGGCATATGAAATGTGGTTTGTGATATTTAATATTTCATCTCACAAATGTAACAAATGGAAAAACAAGCTTTGTACAAATGAATTGATGATACTTTTAAGGTTCAAGGTTTTGAGGTCATACAAAGTAGATTTTTCCTAAACAATAAATCTACTTTTCACAGTTGTCCAAGTTTGTCTATCAGACCTTTTTATTTGCTTAACGATGCCACTGTTGAGGAGAAAATCAGAGAAAGAATCAACAGTCCAAATTACCTCACATCTACATACATAGGCTACACATGGGGAGGAAAAGCAACAATTATGACTACAAGACATTTTCCTTTAGTGATCGACATAATTAGACTTGGTTCCAAACAGTTGTGTTATTCTTTTAATTGGTTTTCTGTCGCTTCACGAAAGTTGTAACCTATGGAAGTCTTGAACTAAACATATTCCACTTCTCTGGCTGACAAATGTTGTCATATTGTAAAGCACCTTGTAATTACTCGTTTTGATAAATGCTATATAAATAACTTTTATTATTCATATCAACCACACACAAGATATGTTTGTTAACGGATGAAACCACTGCACAACATACAGCAACAATCCTGCGTTAAATATTACAATTACACAGAAAATTAGGATTTTCTACAAAATGTGATGTTTGTGGTCAAAATTAAGAGCCAATCAGCTCTGTGATCAGGCGACAGCCAGGCGTTTCCTATCATGTCCTGGGTCTTGCAGTTGGTGGAGAGCAGCTGCAGCGCCTGTCTCTAAAAACTGCTGCCGCCTCGATCTCGTAAGGTTATCGTTGCTCCTGTGTGCATGACGTCAGAGCGAGTCAGCATCAAGTCGGACACAAATCTAACCGGCATGCATTGTGCAGCGATCGCCGGTGATTGATTCTGTGCAGACCTGGCTCATCTCCAACGATCCTACTTTTGTTCTGTAATTATACCCTTCTGTCCAACCACGCCTATCCTGACCTCACAGTCCAATCAGTGTGGAGACGTGTGCTCAATGTTTTGAACCGGCCCGCCAACCAGATTCAAGCTGCGGTTAATTTCATGAATATTCAAATCCCGTGTGAGGAATTCGTGGTTACATCGTCTTTATAGAGAAATCTTACATTTTAGGGGATGGGCTATCTGCTGTTTGCAGCTGCATGCAAGTGAGTGTAACAAACGGGTTCACACCGGTTGCTCGCATACAGTGTCCTCACCAAGGACACAACAAGTCGCCAGTCAGATAAACAGTCTCATGGTCGAGGGTAATCTCACAACAATTTCCCACACAACATACAGACCTGAATAAACCTGAACTTTCTTGTCCTGCTTTTGTTTGTGAAATTTAAACTTTATCTTGGTTTTTTGCTTACAGTGCGAACAGAAACGCTGTCGAGACGTTTGGTGTTTTTATGCGTTTAATCTGAACGTGCTGGAGTCCTCAAGGGTTTAGGACACTGACATTGTCATCACAAAGCATTAAATCTGTCTGCTCTGTACTCAATATTATTATCCAATAAACATTAAAACAAGAACTGTGGAGCCGATTGTCTCTCTGCTTCTTCCTACGACTACAATGTACTTTTTGTACTTAACTTTACATGTTATGCTGTTTCATGCTTGCTCTGTCAGTACAGTCTGTACAGTATACAAAACCCTTAGACCTTCCGTTCAGATAAGGAAAACCTCCCCAAAAAAACCTGTTAGAAAGCTCAGGAAGAGCAGGAGGAGGGATCCCTCTCCCAGGACGGACAGACAGGAAGCAGATGCCGCGTACAGAATAAACCAACATAGTAAAATTACAATATGGACAATCATGATGACAAAGTTATGAATAGATTGTAACATACTGCTGTACTGGTTCTGTATTCATATATGTATAAAGTTTGAAAAGAGAAGAAACAGGAAGAAAAGAGATGAAAGTAAGGCTGAAGATTGTGTCTAATAAATATGCTAATTTTAATGTAGCATATTTTTGTTGAAATGTGTCTTTTGCTATACATTTCTAGTTATTAGCTACACAATTTAACTTCCAGTCAAGTTGAAACACAAAGAGAAAAAAAGTCAACTTTTGCAACATCTTTTTTTTTTATTTAAATTTCTCAGTACAATCTATTGTATGAACACATTTAATATTCATCAATTTGTGAATTATGTATCAAATATTCCTATGTACTTATTTAATATTTAAATAAATGAAATGCAAATAAACTGCAAGAGCTTTTCAGGTTTATCACTCTCCCTGTTTAAGATTAAAAGTGAAACCTGACCAAGCTGCACCTGGTTGAAAGTCAGGTAGCAGTGAAATAAATAAATAGAAGGTGAACTACATGAACTAAACTAAGTACTGTACATTTTACTTTTAGCGCTGTGTATTTCAGTCATTCAGTTTTATTCAGTTTTATTTATATAGCGCCATATCATAACAAAGTTATCTCAGGGCACTTTTTCGAATAGAGCAAGTCTAGACCGACTCTTTATATTTACAGAGACCCAACAGTTCCCACCATGAGCAAGCACTATGCGACAGTGGCAAGGAAAAACTCCCTTTTAACAGGTAGAAACCTCGAGCAGAACCAGGCTCAAGGTGGGCGGTCATCTGCCTCGACCGGTTGGGTTGAAGGGGGAAGGGGGGAGCGGGAGAGAGAGAGCAGGAGGAAAGAGAACATACAGCAGCTCAATACAGCATAGATATGGTAATGGCATTGATGTTAACACCAACAGAAACAACACTAAGAGCAACATTATAATAGTAATACTAATAACAACAGCAACAACAGCAATAGCATCAGCGGGTGCAGAGCAGGAGCACGGGGGCAGCAAGCGGCAGCAACCACAGACCCAGACTCCACAGCTCCAGAGGCAGAAACACCTGCAGAAAGCAACAGAAGGGGAGGGAGAGAGAGAGAGGAGAGAAAGCACACAACTACGGGAAGAAGTTGAATTAATAACAAGCATTGATGGGATATGAGGGCGTACAGATGGAGAGGAAGAGGAGGAGAGAGGAGCTCAGTGCATCATAGGAAGTCCCCCCGGCAGTCTAGGCCTATAGCAGCATAACTAAGGGGTGGCTCAGGGGTCACCTGAGTCAGCCCTATTATAAGCTTTATCAAAGAGGAAAGTCTTAAGCCTACTCTTAAATGTGAGGAGGTTGTCCGCCTCCCGTACACAAACTGGGATCTGGTTCCACAGGAGAGGAGCTTGATAGCTGAAGGCTCTGGCTCCCATTCTACTTTTTAGAGACTCTAGGAACCACAAGGAACCCTGCATTCTGGGAGCGCAGTGCTCTAGTGGGGTAATAGGGTACTATGAGCTCTTTAAGATATGATGGTGCCTGACCATTTAGGGCTTTGAAGGTGAGGAGAAGGATTTTAAATTCTATTCTGGATTTTACAGGGAGCCAGTGTAGAGAAGCTAATATTGGAGAAATATGTTCTCTTTTTCTGGTTCTTGTCAGTAAACGTGCCGCAGCATTCTGAATCAGCTGGAGAGTCTTAAGGGATTTATTGGGGCAGCCTGATAATAGAGAGTTGCAATAGTCCAGCCTAGACGTAACAAATGCATGGACTAGTTTTTCTGCATCTTTTTGAGATAGGATGTGCCTGATTTTTGCAATGTTACGTAAATGAAAAAAGGCAGTTCTTGAAGTTTGTTTTATTTGGGAGTTAAAGGACATATCCTGATCAAAGATAACTCCAAGATTCCTTACGGTTTCGCTGGAGGCCAGGGCAATGCCATCTAGAGAAACTATATCTTTAGATAATGTGTTTCGAAGGTGTTCGGGGCCAAGTACAATAACTTCGGTTTTGTCTGAGTTTAACATCATTGCAGGTCATCCAGGTTTTTATGTCCTTAAGGCATGCCTGGAAGTTTAGCTAATTGATTGGTTTCATCTGGCTTGATCGATAAATACAATTGGGTATCATCTGCATAACAATGAAATTTATGGAGTGCTTCCTAATAATATTGCCTAACGGAAGCATATACAAGGTAAATAGAATTGGTCCAAGCACAGAACCTTGTGGAACTCCGTGACTAACTTTGGCGTGCATAGAGGATTCATCATTAACGTGTACAAACTTATATCGATCTGATAAATAGGATTTAAACCAGCTTAGTGCAGTACCTTTAATGCCAATAAAATGTTCTAGTCTCTGTAATAGAATGTGATGGTCAATGGTATCGAATGCAGCACTAAGATCTAGTAAGACAAGTACAGAGACAAGTCCTTTGTCTGATGCAATTAGAAGGTCATTTTTTTTCACAAGTGAAGAACAGCTTGGTGGCCATGCCGTTAAGTCATGCCTACTTTTGAGCAATCAGTTAAAATCCCTAAACTACTTGATCAAGTCCCTGTAATTGGGGGTGCCCTGGTAGCTCACCGGGTAGAGAGCATTCCACGCAGGTTGAGTCCCCACCACAGGGGTGTGGGCTTGATTCCAGCCCAGGGCCCTTTTCTGCATGTCATCCCCTCTCTCTCCCCCCTTCCTGTCTCTCCAAAGCTGTCACTATCAAATAAAGCCAAAAAATATACCTTTAAAAAAAAGTCCCTATAATTATTACACCATGCCTTTATGTTCTGTTTCATTTGAAAATAGTCATATTGTGGAAGCTAAAGATTTTCTTGCTGTTGTTTCAATGTGTCTTTAAAGCTACTATGTGTAGGATTTGGAAAATTTTGATTTTGGCACCCCCCAGTGGTAGTATATAAAAGAGACTGTGGGGGACAGCAAAGTTCATTTTCTAAACTTAAGGTTTAGGGTTTTGGTCTGACATTTGCTGACATTAATGTACAACAAAACACCCCTAGTTGAGTGTAGGTGGCCCACAATGTTTTGTTAAATAGTAGGCCTACAGATGGAAATAAAGTAATGAAAAGACAGCATTTTTTTTGTAAAAATAAATCTGAATTTCTCATAAGGCTCATTCATACATAAATGAATACAGATTATATATATATCTATATATAAATGAACAAAACGTTTTAACTGCTACCAAGAGATCTAGGTCATGAAATAAACAAAATGTATGGTTTTAATTCTGGACACCAGGGGTTTGGTTTTGTTTTTTTCTGATGCCTTATTTCAGACTTGAAACATTCACTAATATAAACATTCACTAATATGGCAAACTCAGTACTGATAGATCCCTGTCCAGCTCTTAAGCTCAGAGAGGCCTGAAGGGAAGCTTGTTGAAGTTTGTTGCTGTGAGACAGCCCATCACTTTGGCTCATGACCATTTGGCCCCATGTCCTCCTCACGGACCCTGGTGGTAATGAGTGCTTTTTAAGCCCTCTGTCACTATCTCCTCCAGGCAGACAGCCATTTGCAAGTGCCAGAGTTGATTACCAACACACTCCCACACAGTCAAGTTCAATTCAGTTCTTTTAAAAGAGGTTAATATACCATTACTGTACCATTGGAGCCATGGAGGGACATTGTGTGTATGCACTGACACTGGTGTCTTAGCTCACAACCTAGACAATTGGCATTGAGTCTGTTGTAACTACATTCTTTCAGTAGCACTTGGCAGCCATTAGTAGACTTCAATACTCCCTACAGCCTTGTTGTGATGTTTGACTGAGAGCCAGACATCCTTTTCTTTCACTCCTCTTTGCAACTCACATTTTCAAATGTATAAAAGTACTTGTGAAATAATTCACTTGCTGTTTGTTCCTTGGGAAAAGCAGAGGTCTTGTCTGTGGGTGTTTAAAGGTCTGGAACACTCAAAGACAGTGTGAGTTGTTGAAACAGGAAGCCAGAGACAAACACAGGCCCTGTTTACTGTCTAAAGCAATGAATCAAACAGTGTTGAGCACCAAAACAACAGCATTTTGCACGGTCAGCAGAGAAGTTGTTCGCTCCATTATCTCTGGTTGGTCATGGAGGAGTGGTGTGCACAAACTGACAAAACACACGCACAGCTTTACACTGAAGCCAAATAAACACGTCACATTCAGTGACCTAAAAGAACAGCTTGGATCAAAAACCAATTCCAATTTGGTGCAAAATTCTGCAGCTGAGACAAAAGTAGTCTTTGCAGTAGGGACTTAAGTGCTTTCTCTCTCAACCACATCACAAAGTTCCCCCCAGTCACCTTTATTTTTGGTATAGTGAAATGGAATACTTGATTTAAGCTTGAAATGGAGCGGAAAACTAACTGACACTGAGGTGACGCTGGGAATGGCATGAGGGTGGGAACGTCAGTCTGGATTAGTGGACAAGTTCTCCTGTGGAGACCAGGGAGGAGAGATTGGAGATGGCAGGGCTGGCACAGGGTTATCAGACATGCTTCAAGGAGTTTTCATTGCATAGCAGGAAGAGCTGTACTCCACGTGCACTGTGTACTGTGTAGTGCATTTGGCAGCAACTTCTTTAATAATAATTTTAGACCATGTGACAGTCAAACATTAAAACCAAGGATAATAATAATGATGATCACAATAATAATAGAACATAATCACGCACTTGTGTGGAATCTAATCAAAATATGTTATGTTATAGCAAGGCAATGTAATATTGACAATAAAAAAATAACACATCGCTCCTCTTACAAATGAAAAGTTGGATTCAATAAAACACACCCTTGCTCAGTTCAATACACTCAGAGGTTTTGCTACTACAGCCTTATTTGTTCTGGTATCACTAGTAGCCTGTGGCTAATGTTGCATTATGTATTGTGACATTTTACTCACCAAAGTAATTGCTGAGAACTGGTAACATGGCAACATTGCAAAAGGTCTGATGTGTCAAAAAAGATGAGCAGTCAGACAATCAGGTCCTTTTTCGTGTTAGTGAAGGGCGTGGAAAGCAGTGTCGCATCGGCAAATTGGTATTTCAAACTGGACACACTGAGTTTATTTCCTAACCCATGCCAGTTTGGCACACCCTAGTGGGAAAAGTGGCACAGTAGAGCGTGTGGCGATGCCAATCCAGCAGCGTACTGCAGTCTTGGTGCCAAGACTGAGTACAGCTTGTGCAATCCACTGTCTGCCTGCTCAGAGCAAGTAGATAGCTCAGTGCACCTGTGTTCCCTAATATTTTGGTCATTTAATTTGGTGAAGGCACACCCATGTAAACCTCCCTAAAATCACACAAACCCCTTAATTCATATTTTGTTCGTCTTTCCACTTTTGTTCTACGTTTTTCAACCAGCTATGTAATCCACGACAGCTAGTATCTTATACTGACTGCATTCTCTTTACTCTGGTGACTCTCTCTCTCTACAGCCATCTGAAGGCAGCAGGTATCGCTTCCATCTATAGTTTCTAATTGGAGTGATGTCAGTGCAATGAGGGATTATTAGCAACACTTCAGGTACACTTACTTTCAGTTTGACCTCCAAATAGATAATAAAAGTGGTTTAGATAATTTGGATACACTTTTGGTTTGTTTACAACCTGTCTGAGGGATCTATTTTTTTGAATCCCTCATTGTGCTGAAAAACGGTTTACACATAACTGCAGTACGTGCAGTAGGTCAAAGTTGAAGCAGGAAGTGTTTGCCTTAGTTTTAAAATCAATTTCTCTGACCTCAAGGTTTGTTGTTTTAAGTTAAAATAGAAATTTAGTTTCACCTGAAATGCAATTACTGTATAGGTTATTGAAAATATGTTGATTGTACAATTTGCATTATATGCATATATTTTGTTAAAGTTAAAGCAATTAACAATTCCTGACAAATCAAAGACTCAAATCAAATTAATCAAAGAACCGATTAATGAACAACGCTGGCCATGTCGATTACTGCAGGTCAGGTTTTTTTCTTTGAGTCAATTTGAAGTTGATGGTGAGCCAACCCAGACACATTACCTGTACTCCTGGATGGAAGATCCCTGAAGTGAAGAGCCCAGAGCCAAGAACTGCCTACTTGCCACGGCGGTAGGGTAAACTGCTGTACAAGGCCGCACTACTCTTACACTCAACTCCCAACACCACGTGCAAATCCCAGACTCTGACTTTACCTTTTATTTTTTACTTGACTTGGAAAAGACACGTACCTTCTTCATTGTCCTTCAAACGCATTCCCTGTGCTAGTGAAAGGACTGAGTCATATCCATTACTAGTCAAGTGAATGGACTGAGTATTCATATTGTTGATATGATGTATTATTGTGCCTTGGTTATGGTGATTTTGTTATTCCTGACACAGTGAATAGTGAACTATTGTAAGGTTGAAGTGAATTTCAAAGTGTTAATATTGTTTTAATATTGTTACCTACCTAATGTTGGATCCAAATATTGAAAGATTGAGATTCTGAATTTGCACGCTGTTAAACGTAAAAATAGTTGAAAAGAACTGTGGTTCAAAACAAAAGAAAGAGTGACATAAGGAATAATTTGTTGCCAAATTGACCTGTAGAATTTAACGGGTTACTGAACATAATTTATCCTATTTTGTTCATTTTCTAAAAATATATGGTACCAGTTTATAGCTCTTCGTCTTGTGTGGTCATTGAATGTTGCAAATAGTCTTTTCTGACTCCTGTTCGAGTCTAGTATCCTCTGATTCTGGTCCAGCATAATAATTGTAACCTTAACTAACTAATTATTCATTTACTTCATTATCTCCATTACCAGTAGCATTAGGAGCCGAGTGCTACACAGAGCTATGCAAATAAAGTAAATGTTGTAATAAACCAAAGCTTTCCTGTAAACGACCATTGTTGTTTGTTCCATTTCTGGTTTGTCTTTTAACTTCTGGTTGCTATTGCTGGCTATGTTAAATACATGTAAAAAGACAGTGTCCTGATTGGTTCACACAGCTTAATATGTATTTCTGAAAGCTGGGAACACACGTTCACATTTTTGATGGGGGCCATATGACCTGACACCACCATGTCCACCACAGATAACAGATTAAAGAGACCATCTTCGGTGCAAGGCAATGACGGACTGGTCATCTGAGCACCAGGAGTTTTCCCGGTGGGCTGCTTGACAACTTGGGCCAATGCCATGTAAAATATACATTTACATTTTATACCGATTTAAATAACAAGACTAGGTTGAAACCGTGTATTAAATGTTCATCTGCAGTTTTCTGTAGTGGTACCAGTAATATTTGTTTTTAAAGTGTACTAAAGTAGAATATCACATGACATGGTTAAGCTAGCCTCAAAAAACAAAAACAAAAAACAATTTTATAAATACAGTTGCAGGAACAATACTTTCCACTCATATCTTAAGATGCTTGATTTGAAAGAGAACTTATTAGGGACCGAGCACGAAGTAGTGCGAAGACCCTATCGTAACTGAAGGAATTATTATTATTATTATTATTATTATTCTTTGTCCAAATAAATTGTATACCCTAAACTCAACAGAAAGTCTGCCATTTTGAATTTTCTGTGCAATATTTGGCCAATTTTTGTCATTTGAGGGCTCTGTACTTTAATGAAGTCCTCCTAGAGAATGTATCGGATCGACTTCAAATCGTGAAGTAGAGAGAGAGGGTCACACTTCCAGCTAGCACCCATTCATAATCGACATTTAACCCCACCCATATTTGACAGTTAAACCAATCAAACCACGCTGGGTGGGATTAACTTCAACAGTTAAAACAATCAAACCACAGTGGGTGGGATTAAACGTTCAACACTGAACCCTGCACGTTCTGCAAACTGCAGCCAGCTATACCTCCAGCCAAAATAACCATAGGCGAGTGGGCTGCCAGCCCGCTGCGGTTGGGTATTACATCTGTCAGCCTCTCTCTCCCAGCCAATTACTTTTGGTCCAGTCCATTCTAACTTTACTTGGGCCCCACCCCTTTCCCATTAAGAGGTGACATTTGGATAAATAGTGGAGTGGAGCAAGATGGACAAACAAAAAGAAACTATTCATTTGGTGCCGTTACCAGTCAATCATCTAAGCCTAGTGAGCCTAAAGGCACTGGCAGCACAGAGAGGAGAGAGAGTAGGCCATAGAGGCCAGTAATACCAGTTTAACTGTTAGTCAAGGTTTTGCAGCTGAAGCGGTTAGACAGAAGACAATAGGGATAAGATAAGCAAGGTTTGGGTTTGGCTAGCTGGCTATTTAGCTATATCAGGTGCCTTTTGTTGAAACATGTTCAACTTATCATAAAGTCGATGTGCACTTTTCGTGAACTGACCAATCACAGACTGAATGGGACGGGACATTAAAAAAAAAGGTTGACGTGCTGCAGCAAACTTTTGAAATGTTGAACTCATTGTTATGCATGAATGGTTATTATTATTGACAAGTGAGTATTTAGCATTAACAAATTAGAGAATAACCGCCAATGTAGACAATTTTTCTTGCACAAGCTTCAACAGTAGAGTTTTATAAATTAATAACATGAGTTTCTTCTTGAATGTAAGGAAGTCCATCCAACCGTGTGATACAGAGAACAATGATAAGTACAAAATTTGTCATTTGTTATAAAGCGTAGTGTACTATGATACACAGGGTTTAAGTGTTGATGGGGCAGCATGGCAATACAGAATGTCTCCATAGTCAAGGACAGACATGAAGGTTGACTGCACAATAGTTTTACAGTTGGAAGAAGACAGAAATCCTTTAATTCTATACAAGAAGCCTAGTTTGATTTTTAATTTTTGAGTCAAGTGTTGGATATAAATCTTGAATGATAGTCTCCTGTCAAGCCAAATTCCTAAGTATTTGTATGACTCAGCAAGAGTAATATGGGTGCCATCTAAGGTTTTAATGGCAGGATAGTCAGAGTCATTGGTGGTGATGGAGAATACCATGTACTTGGTCTTTTCTGCTTTTAAAACTAGTCTGTGATTAAGGAGTGATAAGTGGAAAGCATCAAAGGCAGACTGAAGAGCCTGGGGCATATAAAACTGTATCATCAGCAAAAAAAAATGGACATTGAAGTATTGATTAGGAAGAATTATGTTATTTATGTATAAAGTAAACAGCAATGGACCAAGGATAGACCCCTGTAGCACCCCATTTCTGATGGTAAGATGGCTTGAATGACTACCATCAGCAGCAGCAATAGTTTGAGTTCTCTCCGTAAGGTAAAAGTGGAACCAATTTAGCTTGACTTCATCTAGACCTACAGACTGTAGTTTGTGGAGTAGAATTTTATGATCGACGGTATCAAATTCTTTTGAGAGGTCAATAAAGAGGGCAGAACAATATTGTTTTTTATCCAGGGAGGAGACAATGTTATCGATGACTGAAACTGTTGCTGTTGTGCTGTGACCTGGGCGAAAACCAGACTGCTGTGGCTGTAGTAAGTTTAGTGAGTCAATAAAGGTGCATAGTTGTAAACTGACCAGAGATTCTAGGATCTTTGCTAAAAAAAGGAAGATTAGATATTGGACAGTAGTTGTTGAGATCAGAGATATCACCACTTTTGTGTAAGGGTACTACTACGGCACTTTTCCACAACGCTGAAATCATGTTGTTTTCATGTTGAAAAGGTTAGGTTGAAAATGTGTGCTAAATGTGGCCAAATTAAGGGAGCACATGAAGAAGATATGGGTCAAGATTATCTGCACCAGTGTTTTTGCATGATTTGAACCTAAGCACTGCTTACCAATCTAAGAGAAAATATGCAGTCAGAAGAAGTTGAGGTATTTGGGCCTTCCACTACTGGACAGATGTGGTTATTGTCAACAGTTGAGTCTGCAGGCATATTAAATAAAAGACCAGAGGAGAGGAAATGTTTATTTAAAGCTTCAACTATGGATGATCTATCGGTAATATGACCAGATACCTGTTTGATTTGAGGTGGGAGGTGATGCTATAGAGATGCTATAGTATTCCAAAATGTAGTCAAACTGTCACAGGCAGAGAGAGCTGACTTGCTGGTGCAGATGTTTCTTAGTTGGCTAAATTTTAACCACTCTTCCAGGGTGCCACTGGATCTGGCCTTAGACCATACTTTGTCTCTGTTGTGGATGGCATTGAAGAGTTGGGGAGAGAACCAAGGACTGTATCTGACTGTAATTTTAATTCTATGTTTTTTATAAGGGGCATGTCTATCAGCAATAACATTAAAAGATTGTGAAATGTTTTCCAGTGTCATGGCAGGATCAGTAATAGAAAAAATCTTGTCAATGTCAGAGATGGATACATACCAACAAAGGTCACATGCATGTCCCTACCAAGGCAGAGGTCCAACACAATGTATTCATATTTAAGTCCACAGCTGGAGAAAAGTAGCAGCTGGCAGGTTTATTGCGAACCAAGACATTATGAACCTTTGTTTTTCTATAATCTTGTTTCATCTTTTTAATTTAGTTCCTTTATTCTTTATTTGTCTAACTGAAGTCACCACAGCATGCATACACTGAAGGTAGCGAAGCAAAGATTTTTGGTTGACCCTGTTGATAAGAACCCACACTGATGGCAGAAACGGCTTTTCATCCGCTGAGATGGTACCACGGCAGCAGGTGTCTATTTTGTTCTCTATAAGACAATAAATATGAGTATTCAAATTCCTGAGACAGAGATATTCTCTGCAGACCTCAGTAAACACAAGTTTGTTTAGAGTTTACAGTGCTTCTCTAACTTTCAGACAGCTTGCTGTGTCTGTGATACTGCTGTACATTGCTCTCCTCCCCACTGTTTCTCACTGCAGCATGAAATTACAATCAGTGTACACTCGCTCCCCTGGGCTGCCTCTTTTTACTTGTGCAGGATTCAGCTTTATGGTATAGAGGACAATGCTGTTATAATTGGTGACATGCTCTACAAAGAGCCTGAGAATGCAGCAATCATTAGCTTTCCCTCACTTTTTGTGTGTGCTTGTAGCACCAGCTATCTCAGATTACACCTACACTTTCTCAGTGACTCTGGATAATACAGCAAACAAGATAAAACAGCAAAATGTCAGACTGTTTGTTGAACTACTTCATTCAACCTACCAGAGTTTATGTCCAGGGCTGTACTGTAGCTACTGTTGAGGACACCAGGGTCATGTCCTTGGCAATACTTCTAGGAATTTTAATAAATTGAAAATGAATAGTTGATATGTTCAAATTTATAAATGTTTCTGTTCTTATTAAAACACTGCGGGCTGCTTTACACTTCCAACAAAATGTTTTTCATCAGTATTATGGACTTGCAAATTGTTTCTGTTAATGTTTTTTACATTCTTGTGTTTTTGCTGTTGATTGAACTGGTCCTGGTATAACTCCTTATACCCTTGATGTCCTTATACCCATGATGTGCATTAAAACCAGGTGCATCATGGATGTATGGACTGCTGGCAATATATGTTGTTCTTTTGGAATGTTGATATTTCACAAAAGCAAGCTTTTCATCTGACAGCAAGATGACAGATCTGACAGGCAAAGTCAGACCTGATTTGACAACTTTTCAGTCTGATCAGTACTTCAGGCTATAATAATAAAACTCACACTGAATTATTCATATTAGCACATTGGAGGAGTTTATGTTCCTGTAATTGAGCTGTATGAAATTTCATCACTGGATTAAATTATCTTTTCTGACTCAGTTCAGCATTCTGTGGTAAGAGATGCTGTCTGCCAAACATTTTACTCTTAGTCAATCTAGAGTGATAGATTCACCTCAAAATCTCCTTATTCATATCTCACTGTAATCTGTGCCATTGCTCACACTCGTTGCTTTCACTTCCACAGTGCCTGGAGCCCTGCAAAGACTCCTGGGAGATAAAGTGGAAAAACAATTGCAGAGAGCTGTGTGAGGTACACTGCAACACTATATGCTTTCTGTGCACTAGGATCAGGAGTTTTATGGGATACGCCTTGGGTCATTAGAAACTACAGATTGAACATAAAATCTGAAAACATGAGCTTGTTTTCACAAAGTAGAGCTGAATTTGAAGGCTACAGGTGATGGAGGTCCAAACACCTTGACATAAATGGATCACAGGAGTTTTGGTTACACACACTACGCATCAACAAACATATGGGGGACCGAAACTGCCATAATAAAAAATAAATGACTCAATGAATAAATGAATATTAAATGCACCAAAAAATAATATTAAAAAGAAATGTAGACATTAATTAATTGATAAAATGTGACATAAATTGATATTTCTGTATTTATTTATTTATTTTATTGCCTTTAGGGAAATAAATGGAAGTGCAAAGGGTAAATAATACATAAATAAATACAATATACATAAATAAATACATAAATATAATTAATTATAAATTAATAAATAAAATGGAAAATTAAGTGGGAACGTAAATAAATAGGGGAATTTATATGCAAAGGGAAAATAATACAGAAATAAATACAGAAAAATCAATTTATGTCACATTTTATCAATTAATTAATGTCAACATTTATTTTCAATATTATTTTTGGTGCATTTAATGGCATATTCATTTATTTATTGAGTCATTTATTAATGTATTTTTGATTATGGCAGTTTCGGTCCTCCATACAATTACACTTTCAGTTATGTATGATTAATAGTTCAGATTTATGGATCAGGAGTGAAAGTGACTAGACTTTGAGAGGAGACAAAAGTCTGAAAAATGAATTAGGATCAGGCAATATATGAGCTGGGATCAGGACTGGGCAAGAAAACAATAGAGACAGAGTCCTGCCCACACCCAGAGGGGAAAACAATTACTCTCCACTGACTTTGAGTTTGTATTATGCAAAGGTGCATCCTTGTCACTTCTGCTAGCAAACGACAGAAAATTGCCTAAAAGCTGCTGTGTGGTGATATCACTACCAACAGGGTAAAGAACCTAGAACTAAGATTTTATAAGCTGCGGAACCGAAAAACTGAGACAAAAAGTTGATACAGACGTGAGGCATCAGCAGGAAGAATGGGAAAACTATGGGATCCTGACACTCAGCTGAGGCGATGTGCCTTGATTATTATTAAATACTGTAAGTTGCAGTTGCTAATTTGGCCAGACAAACTGTAGAGGTTGAAGCTAACTAAGCTGTGCAAGACTGGTTTTGATCTTTGTTAGGTTAAATTATGTTCTTACCAGATGATTTGATCTGGTAGACATATGATGCTAAAATAATCATTTGACATGCTGAAATCTATAGTTTTTAGCTAGCTATGTGCATTTTGTTAGCGTTTCAGCCCTTGGTTGCATTTTGTGTCGCCAATTGTTTTCCCCCCCGGTGGGCGTGGTTGAGTATGACGCTTTGCGCTCTGTCTCTATGGATCAGGCAGGTCAAGAAGAAAATTTAACTCAAATTTTCATGTCTTTGTCCTGTCAAGTAGTACTGTCGTTGAAGGGCTGTTACATTTAACCAGATATCCTTTTGAATGTTATTTCAATCTCATTTAAATATTTTCATGTTTTTATATACTCAAATTCATGTATGGATGGTTGCATTATACTTGGTCAAGTTTGATTAGTACTTTTTTAATATTCAAACCATCAGAATTATTTTGTTGCTCTTATCTTAACTATCTGATGATCTTGACATAACTCAAAAACTCCCGTCATCGAGTGATCATTAGATTTAAATGCACAAAATTCTTATACTATAGATAATATTATACCACAAGCAATTATAGGCATCTAAGCAGAGAGACTGCCTTATGTTGGTAAAATACAGATGGTAACCACATTAGTATCTTGCACATTTGTATTCAGTAATCATGAAAAGAAAGCCTTGGTTATGTCAAACTTTTGAATTAATTAAATTGTGATAAAAAAAAAACAACAAGCCCTAAAAGCAAACACAGTCCACATTAAAAATAGAACCTGTCCTATGATGCTAACCTGTTTCTCTCCAACCCATTTAGCCGGTGTTTCCCAAGAAGCACTGGGAGTGTGTGACCAGCTGTGAGTTCCTTCAGTCAGTGTTGGCGGTGAAGCAGGGCATCTGTCCACCTCCAGAGAGAGCCAGCGGCTTTGCGGCGGCCTGTGTGGAGAGCTGTGATCATGACCGAGAATGCTCCGCTCAGAAAAAATGCTGCTCCAACGGCTGTGGTCACACCTGCCAGCCTCCCAAAGACCTCTACAAGGGTAAGTAGATTGGCCCAACAGAAACATATTTATTTAGCATGTCATTAATCTAGCGAGGACAAAGTGAAATTAATGATTCTATTCTAGTTGCACTACAGCAGTGATGTCACTTGATCCTTGAGTACTGTAGCCGCAGCACTCTGCCACTTCTATGGTTGAGGTTTGGTTAGATTTAGGCACAAAAACAAATTGGTTAGGTTTGGAAAAGATCAGGGTTTGTGTTTCCAAATTAATAAAATAGAAATTTTATAGTGAGTGTTCAACACTTGTTGTACTTGTCATGCACATACAGTATATTATTGTATTACTATTTTTTGGACTTAACACTTGTCCTAAAACAGTGCGCAAACTGAAACACAAGCAAAATCACACATCAGTGAGTGACCAACACACTTTTGATGACCACCAGGCACAGCCAGGAGCAACATGGAAGAGAGGCAGAATTCATTATTAGTAGGAGGAATACAGAATCAGCATGTGGAGTCTGGGCGAGTTTCAGTAATGACCAATCACATGATCTCCTTTCATGCCTTTTAAAAGCAGACAGATAATGAATGAACCCGAAGCCCCTGAATCAATGAACCCAAGGAGATAGGGTGAGGTCTCTGAGAGAGAAATGTCCATCCTCATGAAGCACCTGAAATTCCAAAATAAAAATATACAACACCCCAAATATTAATGTACATCTCCCCAAAGATGCTGTCAATGGTAGAATGAACAAACACCTGTGCAGCTGCTGGCATACCAGTTATAGTGGTGCAAACGATTAATGAAGGCTACATTAAAAATCCACAATTCTGCTCCTCTTCTGCATAACTGAAAAGCCTCATCTATGCCTTTAAAGTCCAATAAGTTCAAATGCAAAAGCCCCTATCTATCCAATGGAAAAAATTAAAGGAATGGATACACTTCCATGAGCAGAATAAGGCCAGTACTGCAAATATTCTGAGATGTGATTGTGAAAGGAAAAAGAGAAAACTCACTGTAATAATCCTCAATACATTCAAGAATAAAATATTTTGAATCTCCAGAAAAAGCAGAATTTGGACTTTTCCTTACAATGAAAATGACTGATTTGGTTAAACTTGGAATATGTGAGCAAAAGTTTAACTGATTGATGTTTAGCAAAACATAGAACATTAATTAACGTTAGATCCTTACCGATCCTGATGCCATGTTGGGAGATTAAAATAATTAATGAAGTTACCAATGCTGTTCCATCCCTGCATAAAATAACACACAGCCCTTCTGTCAGACTGTAGCTGAAACACGTGCATCATTTCTGTTGTTGTGTGTTAACTGCAGGTATTTCAATCAGGAGATACTTAATTGAAAAAGAAGCTTAAAGAGTAATTAAATGTATTTATGTGACATAGTGCACAATAGGAATAAGTTGAAGAAATATGAGAGGAGCAATTAGATCCCATCATAATGTCACCATTTTGAGGGGGTAGTGATTTATGAGCTGTACAGGAACATCCCAGATGGATTCTAGACACTGGTGGTGGTGGTGGTGGTGGTGGTGGTGGTAACAGCTGACAAAATTGTATTTTAATGCACATATCAGTCTGCAGTAGATAAAATAATATTAGTAGCAAACTGAAAGAGGCAAAACTCTGTCATTTTGGTGAGGTCTGTGTGCATATGCCTCTACCAACCAAAGACACGACAAAGACAAATTGCCCAGCATCTGTGTTTCCAATATAGGTGGTCTGAGCAGGTTTAAATGCAAACCCTTGCTGTGTCTCAAATCGCGTACTTCTGTTAGTACACTATGTACTGACTTGTGTAGTGTGTTAATTTTGACAGGGTAGTGTTGTCTCAGATCGAATACTGCTGTTGTGCGCTTACTGGAAATGACGATCGCAACCTTTGACCACGTCTTCTTCTTCTTTTTAATGGCGGACTGCAACCTGGCAACCATTTTACCGCGATTTCTGCAAGCTGAAATATCAGCTTGTTTGCTCACTTGACTTCAATTCAGTTATATTAAAAATGAATAAAAAATTAACATGCTTTTACTTTTAGCCGTAACAATCGCAACCGCATACATTGGTGGTCCTCCTCTTCCGCTACGTAGCCAAGATAGCGACCATTGAGGATGAGAAGTGTGCAGCGTTCCACACTCAACTATCTGACCGTTATAAGTACATCATCCAGGTACTCATAGTACACTGCACTTTGCCATACTTGTCAGTGTGAACGCACTTATGCACTCAAAATATTAAGTGTAAGTACGGAAGTACATTTTAAATATTCAACTTTAATTTGAAGATGTTGTCTATTATAAAGCTGCATTTATTGTCAGAACTTCTTGTCAACCTAAAAAAGATGTCATCCCAGCCTCCCTTGGGCCTTCACTCAGATAAATGGGGTAATTCCAGGTGGAAAATCTCTTGCTAACAAACAGTGTGCGTCTGTCCTGCTGTGAGTCTGAGTCAGGTGGAACTTGCCCTACTTAAGCCTCCACTGTTGGAAGAGGGATCAAAGAGAGCTGAGGCCTCACTGATGGTAACACACATGATACGAGAGGAATGATGTGGGGAAACTTATTTTGCCTTTTCACACGGTGGCACTGAGTAAAGCTGTAAATACCTGCAGCTCAATGTCCTCTCTGCTGGGAAACAGCTTATACAGTAGATGGTGGTATCTGGAAAGGGATATAGTAAAATAGTAATTCTAATCAAAAGAGTTCAACAAATATGTCAGTTTGCTGACTCACCAGGCTGATATAGACATCGCACATATCCTGATTTCTGTACACCATTTCACCTATGAACTACAATTGTATACATCATCATATTTGAATAATTTTTCTAATAAACATTCTGTGAGATCTGTAGAGAATAAATAAATTCCGAGCAGTGTTACATCACCATGAAAACGTAAAAGTGTATGTATCAAAAAAATGTATCTACTGTATGCTCACATATCATCCCCTCAATTTTATTCTGTTCTATTTTTGGTGGATGTATATTTCATGGTTTGATAACAGGATAATGTTCGTCTCCCAGGTGCTCCTCTGAAGCCGAGGAAGGAGATGGGCTTTGAAGAACTCTCTTCTGGTCAGCTGGAGGTGTGCTGGTCCTCCCGCTTCAACATCTCAGCTGAGCCTGTAGTCTACATCCTGCAGAGGAGGTGGAACTTTGGCATCCAGCCCAGCGAGGACACTGCCACCTCCTGGCAGGTGGTTGCACAGGTTAGTTTACTTCATCCATCCATCCATCCATTTTCTATACCGCTTATCCTCTTAGAGGGTCGCGGGGGGCTGGAGCCAATCCCAGCTGACATTGGGCGAGAGGCAGGGTACACCCAGGACTGGTCGCCAGTCAATCACAGGGCTGACACATAGAGACAGACAAACATTCACACTCACAGTCACACCTACGGACAATTTAGAATCACCAATTAACCTAACTTGCATGTCTTTTGGATGGTGGGAGGAATAGTTTACTTCAATTCAATTCAATTCAGTTTTATTTATATAGCGCCATATCATAACAAAGTTATCTCAGGGCACTTTTTCGAATAGAGCAAGTCTAGACCGACTCTTTATATTTACAGAGACCCAACAGTTCCCACCATGAGCAAGCACTATGCGACAGTGGCAAGGAAAAACTCCCTTTTAACAGGTAGAAACCTTGAGCAGAACCAGGCTCAAGGTGGGCGGTCATCTGCCTCGACCACCAAATGTTTGGTGTTATATCAGATGTGAAAAAATCTGGGAACATATTCATGTACTCAAAACTGCACTCATTGTACAGTAATTCCTAACTGGCCAAACCAAAAATAAGGAGTGTGTCAGTCCAGATTTATGACTCCCAGGTTTTAAAGACCTTTAGCTCCTAAAGTATCTGTAAAAATGTAGGGGTAGTTACGAAGACTTATAAATCACTGAGACTGAGACACAAACAGTATTAAAAGTAGCTGCTGACAACATTGTGCCTTTTAATTGTGCTTTTAAATTGTTTAATGGCATTTAGCTTATACAACTATTGCTTTAAATGAGTATTTTGATTGAGGTTATGCTGCACTGAGCTCTCAGTCTGCGAGTGGAATTACATACACCATCAAACCATTAATGCCCTCTCTAGACCCCATCGTCCCGCAATACATTTTTTGATTGTGGGATTTAGATTTTTGCCAGCTAATACCTGTTGTGTTTAAGATGTGACCAATGTCCAAATAACTGCCCCATTAAAAGATGAAAGTGTGTTTTCCAACCATAAAAACACAGGTCTTTTGACGGAGGACACAACACTGACACACACACATAATCCCTGTATTCTCCAGTGCCTGAGGCTTCTGCTTTAGAGTACATCCACACTAAGCAAGCTAAATTTGAAAACACATCTTTTTTTCTCCTCATTTTGCCCTTTCGTTCACCAGAGGTGGGAGTAAGTCACACATACGCAAGTCACAAGCAAGTCTCAAGTCTTAACCTTCAAGTCTCAAGCAAGTCCCAGGTTACTATGTTCTGATAAGCTCAATTTCCTATAAATAAATAATAAGTCTTACTGATATTGACATTTTGTAGCAATCAATAACAACCCTCCTAAATGAACAACAATGGAGAGTGGTGCTCTGAAATTATACTATAGCCCTATAGCTCTAAAGGGCTCTAAAGTGAAAACAAGAGTACGACACAAAAAATGTACATCACAATGTTAAGCCAAAATCTGTATTCTTCATTCCTTCTCTCTTCCTTTTATTTAGATCTGGAGGCTGCTTTACGATGATTGACAGGGCTGATAATAGCTAATGTTATGGGAATAGCATGTATTCAAATGAAACGTTTACAAACCTCCTCTGATTATTAATTGTGCATTGGTAGGCTATAAACTAACCCTTAGCTATAAAACAAAGGCATACATTTCATGGCTATCAGAAATTTTTAGGAAAACTTTTAACAACAAACTTGATCATCAGAAAATAATGAACTGTAGTTATGAATGAAGCAGTCTCTGCCATGGAGCAGTGTGCTGTGTTGGCTTGTTAGCTAGTGACGTGCCCGCATAGTTTAACTAGTTATATGGCCTAGAATCAGTCTCCTGATTGTCTTTTACATTAACGATATGTCTTCTTAATAAAATGCATAAACGATTTGAAGCCAAGTCAATTATAGCTTACACGTTAGCTTTCTATCCAACATTTGACAGGCCAATAAGTGTACAAAAATTAAGCCAAAATATTCCGGATACAGTGGCTGCCATCTTGCACTGGTGATGTCATTTGGAGCCTGCGCAGTAGTGATTTGCGGTGAAGCCGCGGTGGTCCCGCCCATACACCCGCCTGAACCAGTCGCGAGCAAATTACAGTCGCCAATAATTATGTCACACACCCTTTTTATAGCATCAAATAACTAATAAAAAACAAACTTACCAGAAAAATGAACCCTTGAACATACATCAGCATGATAAAAACTACCTAAAATGATAGAAACCACCTTTGGGAAAAATTTATTTGACATATTTGATTTTTCAGTTTGGCCCATGTCCCATTCGCTAACATGGATGGGGCGGGGTTTATGACCTATACTGCAGCCAGCCACCAGGGGATGATCCAGATGTTTTGGCTTCACTTTTGGGGAGCTGTCATGTCGTCCATCTATATATTAGGTTGCCAGGTTTGCGAGGATTGCTCTAAAAATCACCCAATCATGTTTCAAAAACAAAACGTAACTTCTCAATATCTAGAAAAATGCTATTTAATTTAAAAAAAAAAGCCAAGTCCTTTCGAGTCATCTGTCTCAAGTCTAAGTCAAATCTAAAGTTATGAATACCAAGTCAAAGTCAAGCCGAGTCTTTTATCAAGTCAAGCAAGTCTCAAGTCCTCAAATTTGCGACTTGAGTCTGACTCGAGTAAAGTCATGTGACTTGAGTCCCCCACCTCTGCCATTAAAGTCAGCTTTTTCCTGACTTATCTCTGAAACTGGTTTTCCAAAAACGCTCCCTGTAAATGCCTGTTGCACATTTTAGTGCCTAATTATCTGCACACAGTACAGGCATTGTCAGTTACCTGTATTTATGTTTATTTTATCAAATGACTTTACAGTCATAAAATACTGATTTGACCAACATCTCAGCACAGCAGTAAAGTTATTGTTAGTCACTGTTCACTAATTTATACTTGTTCAGTTGTCATGACAGCAGAAACAGAAAAATATGTAAATGAAAACAACTAAGCTGTGAATTATAAAACAGTATAGGTGATCAGAGAGAGCTGGAGGCGACTGAACAGAGGCTTAACCTCTGACTCAGCAGAGAAACTAGACTGTCTGTCCCACTGCTTAACACTTGTTGACTGTGATGCAGAGTTTTGTTGTTTGCAGACTAAAGAAGAGGAAGGAAGGAAGGAAGAGGAAGATATTTAACAATTTTCCTGTTGTTAAGACATTTAAGCGTGGATGGGAAAAACGGCCTGAATATGCTAGTTTGGACTTCATGTAATTTTGCGTTTTCAGATATAGCCATGGACTTAGTCTATATGTATAGTATAAGTAACTGTATATATTATTTTTATTTTTATTCTATTCCACTTATTTGTATATTTGTATATGTATATTTGTATATGTTCTCATAGCGTGAAGGGAGTTACAGCTTTCATTTAATTGTGCAGCTCTGTGTTGTAGAATGACAAAATAAATGTACCTTGTAGGTACACAAGGTACTAATGTTCCTAAAAGTCTCAGTGTAACATGCCCCAGCTGAATGTCACTATATGGGGAACATTTTGTGTTCCTGCAGGCTGTGGCACCTCACACTTTACATTCAGACTGTTAGATTATTATGTAAGCTCACAGGTGTCTATGTGGTTGATTTTTAACTAAGTTCACTTTGGTTTTTGGCCACACAAACTCCTGATTTTATAACGCCCAAATGCCAAATTCTGGGCCAATTTTCTGTTGATGTTTTGAAACTCAGCTATGAGCTGTGTTGAGTTTGGAAATCAGACTGTTAAAAGACCAAGCAGATAAGAAACTTCCTTAACAGCTACAAAACATCAGTGGGTTCATGTCTTGTCTTGCTCCCTCCAACACTCCACCTGCTCCATCATAGACCACGGAGCAGGGAGTGAGACTCTCTGACATCCGTCCAGGTCGCTGGTACCAGTTCAGAGTGGCAGCTATCAACAACCATGGGACCAGAGGTTTCACGACTCCCAGCAGACACATCCACTCCAGCAGAGGTCAGACAGACACCCTCTGTGTGTGTGTAGGTGTGTGTGTGTGTGTGTGTGTGTGTGTGTGTGTGTGTGTGAGTGAGAGAGAGAGAGAGAGAGAGAGAGAGAGAGAGAGAGAGAGAGAGAGAGAGAGTGTTTGTTTGTTCTTGTGTTAATATATTTATGAAAGCAAGTATTCTTAAAGGTGGGGTAGGCAGTATTTCTTTGGCGTCATTGGGCAAAACATTCATAATAACTGTTCAGCATATTGTAATTCAAGTGGTCTGAGAGAAAACCTTTGCCTATAGCGGCGTAGAGTACAAAACAATTCAATTCAGTTTTATTTATATAGCGCCATATCATAACAAAGTTATCTCAGGGCACTTTTTCGAATAGAGCAGGTCTAGACCGACTCTTTATATTTACAGAGACCCAACAGTTCCCACCATGAGCAAGCACTATGCGACAGTGGCAAGGAAAACTCCCTTTTAACAGGTAGAAACCTCGAGCAGAACCAGGCTCAAGGTGGGCGGTCATCTGCCTCGACCGGTTGGGTTGAAGGGGGAAGGGGGGAGCGGGAGAGAGAGAGCAGGAGGAAAGAGAACATACAGCAGCACAATACAGTCCCACATAGGGATGTAAGGCAATAGATATGGTAATGGCATTGATGTTAACACCAACAGAAACAACACTAAGAGCAACATTATAATAGCAATACTAATAACAGCAACAACAGCAATAGCATCAGCGGGTGCAGAGCAGGAGCACGGGGGGCAGCAGGCGGCAGCAACCACAGACCCAGACTCCACAGCTCCAGAGGCAGAAACACCTGCAGAAAGCAACAGAAGGGGAGGGAGAGAGAGAGAGAGGAGAGAAAGCACACAACTACGGGAAGAAGTTGAATTAATAACAAGCATTGATGGGATATGAGGGCGTACAGATGGAGAGGAAGAGGAGGAGAGAGGATCTCAGTGCATCATAGGAAGTCCCCCGGCAGTCTAGGCCTATAGCAGCATAACTAAGGGGGGGCTCAGGGGTCACCTGTGTCAGCCCTACTATAAGCTTTATCAAAGAGGAAAGTCTTAAGCCTACTCTTAAATGTGAGGAGGTTGTCCGCCTCCCGTACACAAACTGGGATCTGGTTCCACAGGAGAGGAGCTTGATAGCTGAAGGCTCTGTCTCCCATTCTACTTTTAGAGACTCTAGGAACCACAAGGAACCCTGCATTCTGGGAGCGCAGTGCTCCAGTGGGGTAATAGGGTACTATGAGCTCTTTAAGATATGATGGTGCCTGACCATTTAGGGCTTTGAAGGTGAGGAGAAGGATTTTAAATTCTATTCTAGATTTTACAGGGAGCCAGTGTAGAGAAGCTAATATTGGAGAAATATGATCTCTTTTTCTGGTTCTTGTCAGTAAACGTGCCGCAGCATTCTGAATCAGCTGGAGAGTCTTAAGGGACTTATTGGGGCAGCCTGATAATAGAGAGTTGCAATAGTCCAGCATCTGCATCTTTTTAAGATAGGATGTGCCTGATTTTTGCAATGTTACGTAAGTGAAAAAAGGCAGTTCTTGAAGTTTGTTTTATGTGGGAGTTAAAGGACATATCCTGATCAAAGATAACTCCAAGATTCCTTACGGTTTCGCTGGAGGCCAGGGCAATGCCATCTAGAGAAACTATATCTTTAGATAATGTGTTTCGAAGGTGTTCGGGGCATGCTTGAAGTTTAGCTAATTGATTGGTTTCATCTGGCTTGATCGATAAATATAATTGGGTATCGTCTGCATAACAATGAAAATGTATCGAGTGCTTCCTAATAATATTGCCTAAAGGAAGCATATATAAGCTAAATAGAATTGGTCCAAGCACAGAACCTTGTGTAGCTCCGTGACTAACTTTGGCATAGAGGATTCATCATTAACGTGTACAAACTGATATCGATCTGATAAATAGGATTTAAACCAGCTTAGTGCAGTACCTTTAATGCCAATTAAATGTTCTAGTCTCTGTAATAGAATGTGATGGTCAATGGTTTTGAATGCAGCACTAAGATCTAGTAAGACAAGTACAGAGACAAGTCCTTTGTCGGACGCAATTAGAAGGTCATTTGTAGCTTTCACCAGTGCTGTCTCTGTGCTATGATGCACTCTAAATCCTGACTGAAAGTCCTCAAAAAGCTTGTTGTTGTGTAGAAAGTCACACAACTGATTGGCGACTGCTTTCTCAAGGATCTTAGAGAGAAAAGGAGGGTTAGATATAGGTCTATAACTTGACAAAATCCCTGGATCAAGAGTGGGCTTTTTAAGAAGAGGCTTAATTACAGCTACTTTAAAGGACTGTGGCACATAGCCTTTTAATAAGGACAGATTGATCATATCTAGTAAATTAGTGCTAAATGAGGGTAAAATTTCTTTAAGCAGCCTAGTTGGGACGGGGTCTAAGAGACACGTTGATGGCTTAGATGAGGAAATCATGGAAGTTAATTGATTAAGGTTGATGGGAGAAAAGCAGTCTAAATGTACAGGTTTTACAGTTGTTTCTAAGGTTCCTGTGTTTGAAGATAAGTCAGTACCAACTGAGGGCAGGAGGTGCTGAATTTTGTCTCTAATAGTTAGAATTTTAACAAAACAACACGTCCCGGCTCCACACGGAGCTTCGGGCTCATTATGTTCGATGTCATGGTGCATGTATGTGGTGTACTAGCCTCTCATCCCGCTGCCTGACGTCGTTGCAGCTGCCGCTGAAGCCTGGGGTGCTCTGCTCTGCGGCCGCAAAGCGCTGGACGGGCGTCTTTGAGAAGACAGAAGGGAGTGCGGTCTTAGTGAGGCCTATGAGGCATGAGGTTTCGCAGGGCAAGCGATTCCTTCTGCTGCCGGTCAAAGTTTTGTGTTTGGTGGGAGGGGCTTAACGGAGTAATACAAGGCAGCAGAAAGAGAGGCGGAAGGTTTTGCATAGATTTTACGTACCCCAGCTTTAACAGATTGTAGGCTATTGACAGAAAATTCCAAATGCCACCTGTCACCTTGACAGAGTAAAAATTGGTGCTGCAAAAAAGTTATTCAGATACTAGAATTTAGACTGAATGTAACAAAATGGCAGATTAGTCCAGCAAAATGTTCAACAATGATTGAAAAAATGATCAACAGCACAAGTTTAGCAGCTGTTGAATTATAAAAACAGGACAACCAATCACAGACTGGATTGTATTTTTGACTGACTTTGTGACTGCTCCCACTAACAAACAGCACCATACACTACAGGCTGCTGCTGTCCACCTGCTGTAATTTCATCACACAGCCAAACAGAGGTGTAAGAGGAAATGGTTAGTAATAGGTCTTGATAATATATCAAGTTTAACTAATATCATACACATTGTTTCAGTCAGAGATACTTTAGCACAGAATTGACCATTTTCAGTAAATGGTTCTACAGTTTCCCCACTACACAGTTGTTGTAGTGGGAAAGCCTCTGTTGTTTGAGGGAGCTCTCAGAGAATTCATTGTTTTCCTCTGTGTGGTTTCTGTGGTTGCTATGGTCGCCTAGTGAGCCACGTTGGCAAGTTGAAAAAATCACCTCAGACACGTTCATGAGAGCAACAGCTGCCTTACCTCACCTTGTACTGTCTGCAGCATAGTGGCTGTCATATTTACATTGGAAACAATTGAGGCAGTGCCATCACTGTCACACCTTGTCAAGTCTCTTGTTAGTTTCCAGTTTTATTTTGAAGGACTATTCACTGCTCACTGTTACTTCCTGTCTTTGTTCTTTCCCTGCCAGTTTGATTAGGTTCACCTGTGTTCCATTACTCACCTGTTCCTCATCAGCCTGTTTGTTTATATAGCCCGATCCTTCCTTTGTCTTGGTACTCACCTGTTAAGCTTTCTTGCGTACTTTCATGTCTAGTCATGTATTCGTTTTTTGACCATTGCCTTTGCATGCCCCACGTCTGCTTGGAATTCTTGTCTGTATCGTTTGGAAACCTGTTGGTATTTTGGACTTGGTTATGCCTACTCCTTGTCTGTACTTTTCGCCTTGATCTTAGGTTGTATTCTATCAACCAGTGTTTTCTCAGTGAAAGCCATAAATGGAAACTTTGCCATGTGTGATCCTTGCTCTTGGGTCTCTTCCTGGTGCATTACAATCGTGTTGAAGTTTCCTCTTAGAACAGTGTCCTCTGTGGTCAGAGTTAGGTTAGGTTATGGTTAGGCATCGAAGTGATAACTGGTTGAGGTTAGGGTTAAGCTTGTGGTCAGGTTTAGCAACAGGAAGACAGAAATCCAGGGAGAAACAGACTTTGATACAACCAACCAATCACTGTTAGAAAGCACCTTTAGTCCTACTCTTGTTGGCAAGTGTCAGCGTTGTCTTCTGGTGAATCACAGATAGTCCTTACTAATAATGATAGTAATAGTAGTAGTACTTACATATACTACATGTGTTCTAGATCCAGATTGTATTACTGATTTTTAGGGCCCAAGCACAGACCTGTGCGAGGTCCTTATTGTATTTGCTCAAATTATTCCTTGAAATGAATCATGTTTTTGAGAGGCTGAAAGTGCTTAAACTCATGAAACTTTGCAAGTGTCAGAAGTGGTGAAAATTTACATCTGACATGGGTGTGGCAAAATGGCTTGATAGCGCCCCCTATTCTTAAGGAAAGGAAAACTTTTTACCCTAAAGGAGTTTCCCTTAAATTTAAATTGGGGGGAAAAAACACAGACCAATGTCTAGGGGTGTAGGGTTTTGTTGAATTACTGTCATATGCCATTTATTTCAGCATCAGTATGTAATATTACTCTGTGACTGCATGTGAATGAATACTAACAACATCCCCTCACCCTCAGACCCCTCCAATCCTCCAGCTCCCACTGAGCTGAGAGTGGGCAATATGAGCTTTGGCCCTGGCAGGGCAGTGTTGGCCCAGTTCCAGTGGAGCATGCCCGCTGACCTGGATGTTCCTGTCCACCACTACAAAGTCAGTTGGAGCTGGACTGCAGTTGGACAACCCTCTGTTTCATCCCTGACCAAGAGGAGGAAGATAGTCAGAGAGGTGAGGACTGGTCAATACTACAGCAATCTGAAAATGTCCTGACGTTACTTGTTACTGCTAGCCCATATCTTATTCTAGCTGTCTTCTAACAGTGTGTGTGCCTGCTTGAATTATATTCTGTAACAAGTCAAGGAGTGCAAGTAAAAGTATTTTCTTCAATCTTTTCAGTTTATATTTTTCTGGTAAGATGAATGAAATGGACCAAATAAAACACTGAGCATTATATTTAATAAGCCCCCTGCAAAATACAATCAGGACTGCAAAACCTTGCATTGCCTCATTTTTTTCACTTTAGCAGGACATGTACTTAGACCAATTATGTAAATGGGCACAGCTGCAGTTGAAGTAGTTTAAATGCACTACTGCTATTTAAAGTTTAAAATCTGTGCAACCTATGCAAAACCTTCCGCCTCTCTCTCTGCTGCCTCGTATCACTCCACTAAGCCTCTCCCACCAAACCCTGCGTAACCTCATGCCTCGTAGGCCTCACTCTCCATGGCGTGAGCCTCACCGAGACCCCTGGTTAGTTATTCCCCACTATTTGTCAACATGCCTCTTTGCCACTTGTTATGAGCGCCATGGCATTGAACATAATGAGCCCAAAGCTCCATGTGGATCTGGGATGTGTTGTTTTGTAGTATACACCGCTGTAGGCAAAGGAGGTATTGGAAATTTATCACAAGCTGCAGGATTTTTGGCAGGATTTCTGCCATTGACTCAGGCTTTCACCATCTGAAGGGATGTGTACGTGCATCTGCCTTTGGAGAACAGCCAATACAAATGCACCGTCTCTCTGAAATAACCTGCGATTGGCTTAAGTCTCCGTCACGGGCTAGATTTTCTGAAGCCTGAAAACCGAGCCAAGAGGAGGGGCAGAAGTAGAGGTTTTCTCTCAGACCACTTGAATTACAATATGCTGCGGTTATTATGGATTTTTTTGCCCAATAACGGCAAAAAAATACTGCCTACCCCACCTTTAAGACCTGAGGCTGGTGTATTTAAGACACGTCTTGCTCATTAAGTTCTGATACCAAAGTTGAAATACTGGTTGTAGAAACCATTAAACATAATTTAAACACTGAAGCCATTTGAGCACTTCCAACACTTGGGCAGGGCTCTTCTGGTTGAATCATCAGTACAAATGATAAGCAACCTGGAGTCGGAAAATAAAAATCAGTTTCATAAAAGTCAAAGGTACAAGACTGTACATAAAACCTTTGAGATAGATGTTGACTACAAGTAAAAGTTTGTTGCTGCACAACCAGTGTTGAGGTGGAGCTTTATATAGCTTGCTGGATGAATTCCATTAATTTAAATCCATTCAGTTTAGATTTTGTATAATTTTTTTTTGGCAAATTTAGCAATTATGGTGCTCTTTTGTTCCTGAATGCAACAATTAAGTATTCTCAATATGCTGGAACTCTGATTTCTCAACATTACTTGAGTATTTGCCATATAGCAATGACCTCTGAGGTGCATGGGTCTTGTAGTACTTATTGCACTACATACACTCACATACAAGATACAAAGTAAATTTATTTATACAACACAGTTGTACAACAAAATGCAGGCCGTAGTCCCTCCATGCCGCACACGCACAAAAACTATTATTTATGTTGGAGTGCAGAGGATGAATTGAGGAGTCTCACAGCCTGAGGAAAGAAGGTGCTCTGTAGTCTGGTGGTACAGCAGCAGATACTTCTGTATTGCTTGCCAGATGGCAGCAGGGTCAATGGCTGGGGTGGGTCTAGTCTTTTAGTATCCTTTGGGCTCTGCGCAGGCACCTCACCTCACCGATATCACCTATGCTTGGTAGTTGGGTACCCATTATGTTCTGGGAGATTTTAATCACCTGCTGCAGAGGCTGTGCACATCACATGCCAATTTGTAATGTTTCCAGTCTGGATGCTTTCTATTGCTACTCTGTAAAAGAAATAAAAATGTGTTTAAAAAAATGTAATTACAATTTTTTGTAACTAATGTAATCCCATAGACTGTGGAGACTCCATGTATCTTTGTTGAGAAACATTGAGGTGATGTTAAAATAATTTTCACATGCAAAATGGAAGTGGGAAAGATCCCTCCTTGTGCTCTATCGTGGCTGCTGTTAAGAATTTTAGCGAATTTGACAACTCGTACAACAAGTCTGTTTAAGGTCTTTATATGGGGAAAGTTGTGCTGGATTTACTGCTATAGTGTACTATGCTGTGTTCAAAACATCCACATGTGAATAAGGTTAATTCATTAATTCATCTACTCTTGGACCAAGGCAGACAAAGCTTTTAATAAAATATTTTTAATGAAAGTAAAAGTAAAAAAATACAATTTAAACTTTGGTGCCTCATTTACACCAGCAATAAAAAAGAAAATTAAAAATACTACCACCATGTAGGAGTTACTATTCATTCCCAGTGTTTCTCTTAACATTACACCATTTTCTGAAGATGTTGAAAAATAATTGTCAGTCACATAATTTGTAACAAAAGATCTTCATAGGTCAACATAACTCTTATTGATGCCTGTTGTAGACACATGGTAGCATGTTCAGTCTCTGAGATCTGGAATTGGGGCAGATAGGATGGACTTGTTGAGAATTCAAACTGGCACACAGCCTTTAGCATTCCCTGACTGGCTGCTATAATCAGGGCTTGTGGAAAAACCCGCAAGAAAAATACAATGCAAGAGGCCAGCAATGAAGATTTCAGTGAGAAATTGTACTCTTTTTGAATGAAAATTACAGATGAGAACAATATTTTTATGAAAACAGCTTGACTCATTTTCTATTCTCATGCTGTATCAATTTTTGTTTGTGCGTGCGTAGAACCAGGTGGAGCTGAACAGCATGCGGTCTAACAGGAGCTACAGTGTGGAGGTCCAGGCTGTGTCCTACTGGGGACAAACTCAGTTTAAAGGACCCCGGGCCGTCCTCCACTTCACCACACAGCGCAGTATGTCTTAATACATAATCAAAGGATTTTTTTTTAAATTTCAACTTGATAACCTTGTTATATTGTGCAAGAAAATAAAATCTCTTCATATCTGCTGCAAGGCTTAATACTAACACTAAATGTATCCTTTCGGTTTTAAAAATGCATTTGTATGATCTTTAAATTTTTTTTACGCTTTTAAAAAAAAAAAGTACCTTTGCAGTTTAAGTATCAAAGACTTTCTCCTGCTGGGATGTTAAATCTTTGATCCTCCGTATCTCAGAGCTTCCCTCCACTCGGACACAACCTTAACATTCCACACTCTCAAACTTATCAGCATGGTGGAGCAGAAAAACCTTTAACTTTAATTCAAAATGTCAAGGTGTCCCTTCAAAGTGACAGGCTGACATTATGAAAAAAAAGAAAATAAATATTAACAACTACAGAATACATCATTATACAATGATGGAAGTGATTTGATGAAGCCCACTTCTCTACTTTCTGAGTAGAAACTGAGAAAAATCTGTTGGACAGGAGTATTCAAGGTGAAAGTTTAACAATACATAGACGTTTTCTGTACATGACCCTTTGTCAGCCTGTTAAAATGAAAAGTATACATGTTTTCCAACATTTTGGTCCAAAGATATCTCAGCTGCTGGCCAGATTGCCATGGAAGTTTGTGTAGATATTCACGGTCCCCAGAAGATGATTCGTTCATGGCAAAGTGTCTCATCAGCCTTGTCTAGACTGCAATGAAACAAGCTGATATTCAAGGTCTCCAAAGGATAAATCCTAATAGTTTTGATGACCCCCTGACCTTTTCTTTAGTACCACCATTAGGAAAGAAATTACATTTCTACACAAAAAATATCAAAACAATGTGCAGACTGCACTTTAAAATGAGCACATTCATGCTCCCCTCAGGAGGAGCTGTTGCCATTTTTTTTTTTTTCAATGTTTCATTTATTCATCCTTAAAATGATGGAACTTACAGTGATCATAAACAAACTGTTTGCAAAACTTGAGCTTGAAGGAAAATACCCACAAAATAATATATAATAAAGCATAAATATAAACGATCTTTCCTCTTCTGCCACTTTTGGGTCTAACTTTACACACAAAATACAGTATCTCACAATGGGCAAAGTTTCAGGACACACAAGTTTCATGAACCCTTTCATTTTAAAGGATCGGTTTGGATGGTTTCTAGTCTAGCTTAACAAAATATTCACATTAAAAATGCAGTTGGTGGCTGTAATCATTCCGGTTGGTCCCGTATCCCAATTGCGTTTGCAAATATAATGATCATATCCTGGTTTCAGAAACCATCCAGGTTTAAAGTCTTTTGACCCTTCCCATCTTATAAGGAACCAGAACTAATTAAATTATTTCAGTGAGCATAAATATACAGTTATTACCTATCCTGATTTATAATGCTATTGTACTGTATCTTGTGTAACATTTTACTTGTACCAGAACATTTTCCTCAAGAGAATGGAGACAGACTATACCATATAGACATACTGACAAGCTGAATGTGCTTTGTACATTAAGCTATACCAGCTCCTGTAAAGAGATCAGAGACTGTCATCTTTACTAAATAACATAACACAATTAACAATTGAGACAATTAACGCAGCAGACAAAACAATGTTTAACAACTCCTCATAGATGAGTTCACTCCTGCTCCTTCAAGGGACAAAGACTTTCATGTTCCTGTTGTCAACTGCCTTCATGCAGAAAATCTCAATCTGTAACTGGAATGAGAAAATGAATGGTTCCATGAGGAGAATATGTTCCTCTTCATCCAAGCCATCATACAAGTGTAGTTCTTTTAGGGTTGTTATGCGGTCTTCCCCATCCATCTCAATTACACTAGGGAGGGAAACAGTGCCTTTAAATGTTTGGTGTTTGCACCACCTTGCTGCCTCTAAGGTTTCCTTTAGAAGAACATCTGTTTCAAGGAAAAATATAGATTTAGAGTAGTGCCTCATTCAGTGATACACCCCACTTTCACAATACCAAAGTATTTTGTTTGCAAGTATGCAAACAAAAGCTACTATGACTTAAAGGGTTTTCAGTGATATCTATAACTACTCAACAAGTCATCACAACTATTATATCTTGCTATGCGTCAAGCCTTCCGCATTACACATAGTAGGCTACAGTTCACTTTACAATAACAATAGAGTGCTTTGCATGTTGCAAGCACAGAAATAATACCTTTTCGTATGTTATAACAATAAAAAATAGGACTAATATATTATATACTGAATAGCCAGCATCTTACCATCAAAACAAACACCCCACTGTTTGAGAAACCTTGCTTTGGTAGGCTTGTGGTGTGAGCAAGGTACGCATGTTCCATGTGGAATAATTTAAAGAAATATCTAACCTGAACATCATCCACACCAAAAGTCCTCCAAGGTCCAGGGGACAAGATCTGAGCAATGTTTCTGTGAATGGTGTATGTGAAAGTAAAGAAAAAGTACCATTCAACAGCTTTTCTGTACTTTGAAATGCATAAAAGCTTCATGCAGCTTTATATGTGCAGAATGAGCAGTGATTAGGTGGACTGCTGCTGCATATTTCTATTTCGGGACTCTCCCCCTCCAATAACGTACTAAGGTGTCTCTATACATCACAGAAAATAAGCATAGACATAAAAGCTAATTGCTAATTAGGACATAAAATAGGTATTTAATTTAATAATTGTATATACTAAGTGTAGGCTATGTGTAGTCCTTCTATGTGTAGGTAATGGCTGTCAGCATCAATGATACACATTCAGAGCCAGAATACATTACAGTGAGCAAGCACAACAAGGATTGAAGCAACACAAAAAATCAAAGGTCAAATCGATTAGATAACTGTACATGTAGACCTAGGCTTAACGTTACTGCTCAAGCCATGGCCGTCATGGCCCCTGTGAAATTCCTGTCCTGAGCATATAGTTATGTGTTGCTGCAACAGGCCAGTTCCCATCCATGAAGTTTAATTATATTTTGTCTGTTTTGAAGCCACCATTGCTGCTCCAAGAAACCCTACAGGTGACATTCTGGATGTGGGGACACCATTCTACCAGGACGGACAGCTCCGGGTTCATGTTTACTGGCAGCGCAGCTTGGGTATGGACAGTATATACACATATGTACATGAACTGATGTTGGTGTCTGCCATCAAGATTAATGAGGCAAACAATTTGTCTTCCTCTGACACACATTGTAAAGCCCCTACCTGTCAGTTCTATAAACAATACAGAGTTTTTGAAGACTTATCATCTGTAATTATGCTGCAGCACAAAGGCACTTTGTTTAAAGATGACACAGTGAGATGTACACATCTGTAAACTACCTACATGTATGAGCACGAGTCATTCCGTTGTTGTTTGTCTGTTCACTGAATCACAGTATGTCATAACATGCAGCAGAGAGATTCAGCATGGCTGCAAACTTTATTTAAATTAGCTAGGAATCTGTTCTTAAAAACCTACAGGAATTATTAAAGCTGTGTTAAATTTAATTTAAAAAAATCTAGTTATTTCATTAAATTAAAATTTTCATATTAAAAAATCCCAGCCCATAGTGTATGATAATGCCTCATACACAGTAGATTCTGTATCTGCTTGTTACACTGAGTAGAATATTCAAATCCATGACAAGTTTTTTAACCACGCTAGCGGCATGACTCTATCTATAGCAATGTTGTTTGGTCCACTTGGGTTCAGAGTGAAATATCTGAACCAAACTATTGGATGCAATTGCAATGTTATTTTGTATAGACATTTATGGTCCACAGAGGATGAATCCTATTGACTTTGGTGAACTCCTGACTTGTCCTCTAGTGCCACCATGAATTTGACATTTGTTGACCACTGTGTCTTAGTACAGCCTCACAGACCCGTTAGCATGGCTGTACACTCTTAGTTGTTTTTTTTCATCATTACAACAAATGGAAATATATTGTGTCATTTTAGACTTATTTGCCTAAAATTGTTTGTGTTGGACAATGTTCTCAGTTTTTTTTTAAATTTTTAAATGGACCCACATGTTGGTATAAGAGTTTGAGGTTAACCAGGTGGGGCTATTGGTTTCAGTCCTGGACTTGAAGTGTAATATTCTTCAGTTCCATCTGTAATGGAAGTGGGAATATGTGTCACCCTTGTCTTTGGGCTGGGTGTTGCTGGGGAAAAAAAACACTGAACACTGTAAACCTTTATTGGATAATTTAAGTAAGGGTTAAATAAATAAAAAAATCTAAGACAGAAGAAGCACATTCAGCTACAGACAACTGTATACATGTTTGACCTATATTAGTGTCAAATAATTGGTTGCCAATTAAAGCAACAATCAACAATTTGGGGAGAATTTTTTTTTTTTGCCATCTTACCCAGTGGCAGAAGAGAGGGTCGATATCAATTTCACCTGTCACCATGTTGAGTGCACAGATAAGTCTGTGGACCACTGTGGATTTATTAGAAGGTGTTGTTCTGTTAATGGAGAACATGTCCAATACCTCTCACTGTCTGGGACAATGAAATTGACACCGACCGACTCTATGTAAGACAGGGAAAAAAGCATAATTTTTCCTCCTTTAAGTTGATCCATTCATTGTTGTAGGCCTGCTGTCCCAGGACAGTGCTGTAAGCTCTTGTTGTTTGTATAGATCCTTCAGTTGAATTCTACAGAATCCAGTGGGGACCAGAGTATTGTGGACACAACCTGACCAGACCCATGGAAAAGACCAGCACACAGGTAACCTTTTAATAAAACAATATTGTCACTGTGAACGTGAATGTCAAATGAATGATGACCATATGATTCCAATGGCCATATAAAATACACTTGCAAGAAACATAATAGATTTTATGGACAAGATCACATTTGTAAATCTTGTTAGTGATTGGCCAAGAGAGCGTATGCATTGTTGATGGATGAACACGATCAGTGTTTCCCTGTTTGATGTGAAAAGTGACTTACAATAATCTGTGGTCTGGCATTTGGGGAATCAGCCTCCAATCACCCTTTTTTTTTTTTTTTTACAACCAAGACCCAGGTTGTTAAAGTGGCAATAGAAAACTTTTCAACATTAACCCCCCCCCCCCCCAGCGTTTCAAAGTGATATTACTGTTGCAAAGTGAAGCAGATCGCTTTCAGTTTCCCTCAGAGCCTAGCTACTACCAACAACACAGGACACACTGCATTTGTTTCCCATTTTCCATAAAGAAATGATCAACACTCTTGTGTTTCCTCGTTTTTTTTAATCACTCTCCCTCTTCACAGTTACTCCGGTTGTTCCACCGTCTGTCATTTCCGCTAGCTGGGGATAGCTACCAATAGCTACCGGTAAATAAAAGCCCTATTCTTTGCGCAATGTAATGGTTGACCCACTTCCTTTGTGCTATAAAGCAAGCTTTCTTTCCCCCGGCAGATGATACCCGTAGGCAGACAGAATTGCACAGTGAAAGCGAGACTTATAGGAAAGTGGTCTAAACGCCAATGGTGTCATTATTTTATAGCCATTACATTGTGCAATCAACATTAAAGCAAGTTAAAAAAAAAAGTTGTCTATTGTCACTTTAAAAAATGTATTTGCCTTTAACGTCATGAGTAGCCCAAATGTACATTTCGAGAGCTACAGGTTGGCAGAGGATGTAATGCATGTAGAGAGCAGATCTTATGATCATTTTCTGTTTTTGTCTGATCTAGGAGAGCTTTGTCAGTCTGCAGGGCTTGCTCTTCTCCTGTAAGTATAAAGTCCTTCTGCAGCCAGTCAGCAGGAAGAGTCATCCTCTGGCAGAAAACACCAGCTTCTTCACTCCTTCCTGTGCCACCATCCAGGCAAAGAGTCCAAAACCAATCACCTGTCTTGGAGAAAATGGTGAGACTTCTGGAACCTCAGTTTTTGAAAATACATGATGTGGTAATTTTAGCTTTCAAGCCAAAATGATGGATTATTTTATTTATGGACGTCTGCATACCTGGACACTTTCTAGACTTTTCCTGGGCCTTCTGAGCCTGCTGTTGTAATATGAAGCACATTTGGAAATCCAAGAATTGGAATTTCACAGCTATAATTTCTCACTAAGTAAAATGAACTACAGACTGTCAACAAACTAGCGTCAAAAGCTGCAAAGCCTCCATCACCCATAGTTGCATACAATCAACTTAATTATAGTTAATAAAGCAATTGCTTGAGCTAAAGGAGATATGCTCTCTTTGTTTGTATCTGGTTTCACTTGTTAACAAGCCACTGCAAGTATGTAACATGATAAAAATAGCACTGAGCAGAATTTGATTTCCCCTGAGACCTCAGCCCCACAGCCCCCACTTATTACTCACATGATTACTTTGATGTAGGTTCAAACATACAATATGTGTAATAAACTGTTACAATACACTGTAAAAACTGTTACTTTTATCTAACAAAAAGGCTGAGGCAACATTTTCCAATCATTTTTTTGTAAGTTTAGTGAACTGTAAGACAAAGAATTGAGCAGAGCCTACATGAAAAAGAAAATTTGTTCAACCAACCCTATTAAAATCAGCACATGAATGACATCAGACTAGATTAAACTGAGTAAAATTTAGGTTTTAGGTCTAGGATTTTGAGTTTCATCAATTGTAATAATTTTTTTAAACATTTTTATTTATTCTTCCTTTTGTATAATACATCAAATGTACATTGAATTAAAGCTGCAAGCAGCGATGAATGAGCCCTCGCACTTTCCCGCACGTCGGGGGTTATGGCTGGACACCGATGGATGCAGCTGTGGATTTTCGCGACTGTTGGAAGACATGACGTTATGCACATTTTCTGTCAATTCCTCTTTCTATGTGGTGCTAGAGAACACACTCTAAACACGTATTATGTTGCTGTATGTGTTGCGTGTATGGAAATCGGATGATGTTTGTCACACAAAGCTTACTTCCTGATGCCAGTAGGTGGCGCTATAACTAGAGCTCAATATTGGCATGTAGATGTCTTCAGGCCAGGACTATTATCAAACATTTTAAGTTTAGGGCAGATTGGACAGTGTACATTTGAGTAACAACAACTTCCTGTTTCATGGCAGAACATGGAAATTCGACACCACGGGCACGCCATTCAACAAAATATCAAACTTTTAACAACTTTTTATTGTGAAGGTCTTTATATTGCACTGCCCAAATTTGAAGATGATCTGATTCATTCTCTAGGAGTTTGTTAAAGTACAAAGCCTGCAATTGACAAATAATGGCCTAAAATTGAACAGAAAATTTAAAATGGCTGACTTCCTGTTGGGTTTAGGGTATGGCTCCAAGAGGCTTTTTTTTAAGTCTTGTGATGATACATCTGCCTCCCAAATTTCATACATCTATGCCAGATTTAAAGGTGGGGCCTTTGATTTTGAAATTATGTAGGGGTCGCTAAATTGTGGCCAAATTGCCACACCCATGTCCAAAACCTATATCAGATGTAAATTCTCACCACTTCTGACATACGTGCAAAGTTTTGTGAGTTTTCAAGCATCCCAAGCCCTCCATAAAGGGCTTCCTGTTTCATTGCAAAACATGCAAATTGTCTACCCCGCCACAGCAACTGCGTTCCACTGAAACTCACAAGCTTCACAATTTAGCATCACACATGTGTTAAGGTTAAGCCAACCAAACTTGAAGTGAATCTGTTGAATCCTCTAGGAGCAGTTCGAAAAGTTCCATACTTGTAAATTGTCTAAAATGGCATCTTGTCTCATGACCTATGACATCGTTTGAGATATTGACAATTCCTTCGCAATTTAGCTTCACACTTGTCTGACGATTATACCTACCAAATCTGAAATGAATCCAATAAATCCTCTAGGAGGAGTTTGAAAAAGTTTGCAAAATACAGGAAAAAACACACAAAATGTCCAAAATGATGACAGCAATGTGCGTATCAAATTTGGTGAATATTGGAACAACTTTATCCCGACTAAGGCCTGCCACGCATTAGGGGGCGCTACAGAGCCTGCTAAACACACATGAACCCTGTAGTGTCTCGTCAGATCTGTTAGTGTCATGTTATGTTTGTCAGTTTCATGTCATGTTCACTTGCGTCTAGTCTCGTTCAGCACTTCCTGTTTTATTTTGGTATGTTCCTTTTTGTGTCAGTCTGACTCCTGTCTTTGTTGGTTTCCCCGTTGTGGTGATTGTCTACTCCGCCCCTGATTAGATTCACCTGTGTTCACTCTCCTCGTGTGTGTATTTATGGTCACCGTTTTCCCTTGTCCTGTGCCAGTTCGTCTTGTCCTGTCCTTGTGTCAGATCTACCCCAAGCGAGCCCGCGTACTTCTTCAGGTTTTGTGTTCATTTGTACTTTGGAAATATTCTTGCCGTATTTAAACTGTTTGGATTCGTTTTTTGGTTTTTGTATATTCCGCTAGTGAGCGTGATTTTTGTATTGTTTTTGGATTATCCTCTTGCGAGCGTTTTTTGTTATTACTTTGTTCTCATCAGTAAAGGATTATTTCATTCTGAAAGTCTGGTTACAGAGTTGTGCATTTGAGTCCGTGTTCCTGTGTCTAAGTTCCTAACAGAACGAACTGGCCAACTATGGACTCAGCCAGCTCCCAGACTTTCCAGTCTGCTCTCTCTGCACAAGGGACCGTGCTTCAGCAGCATGATGTGCAGTTAAGCTCCGTAAATCAGGGGGTACAGCATCTCACTGAAAGTCAGAGAGATTTTCAGGCGTCAGTATCCTCTCAAGTAAATTACCTGGCTGACCAGTTACATCAGGTGTTGGCTCGGTTGGAAGGTCCCGCCGCGGCAACGGCGACGCGGGAGGATCCGGTTGTATCCTCTTCAAGTGGATTAGTTCCATCTCTGCGCTTGGCAACTCCCGAAAAGTTTTCGGGAGAATCGGGAGACTGCCGTACCTTTTTGGTTCAATGTGAGATACATTTTGTGCAGAATCCGGCTGCCTTTGTCTCAGAGCGAGCAAAGGTGGCCTTTATGATCTCACTTTTAACAGGTAGAGCGGCGGCTTGGGCTACCGCTGAATGGGCCCGTGACTCGCCTGCGTGTCAGTCCGGCACATTATTTAAGGACACATTAAGCAGAATCTTCGACCACACTTCACCCGCCAGGGAGGCTTCCAGGGCGTTAATGCAGATTAAGCAGAGGCATCGGCAAGTGGTGGACTACGCTATCGACTTTCGGACATTAGCTGCCGATAGTGGATGGAACACGACCACGTTAATAGATGCCTTCTTGAATGGACTTTCTGAAGCCATCAAGGATAATTTGGCACCATTAGACATGCCACAGGACTTAGAGACCCTCATTTCCATGGCCATTCGGATAGATAATCGGCTTCGCGAGAGAGAAAGGGAACGGCGTCAAACGGTCGTTTCTCCCTCACACCAGCAGGGACGCTCTCCCAAGGTTCGGTCGGCAGATACCACGTCATTCTCTCCCTGGGAATTCAATCGAGCAGCGCCCCCCCGTGCACCGGAGGAATCGATGCAGTTGGACAGAGTCAGAGTTTCTCCGGAGGAGAGACAGCGTCGCCGACGGGAGAGATGCTGCTTTTATTGTGGACAACCGGACCATCAACTGGCTCACTGTCCAGGAAGAAACCAAGTTCGGGTGAGTACGGTTTCATCTACTTCCTACTCGCGATCCTCGACTCTGGTAACCTTATGTCTAGGCAGTCAAACGCTGCCTTTAAAGGCATTAATAGACTCAGGGGCTGATGTGAACCTGATGGACTGGGGGTTAGTCAGACGTCACCGTATCAAGACGGTACCAGTAATTCCCTCACTAAACGCTAGTGCCTTGGACGGGCAGTTACTGTTTAAGTTAACTCGGCGCACGGAACCTCTTAGAGTTACTATAAACGGTGATCATTCGGAGATCATCCAGTTTCATCTGTTTCATTCAGCACATCATCCTCTCATTCTGGGGTACCCCTGGCTAAAGAGACATAACCCCCACATTGATTGGCAAGTGGGAAAAATCGTGGGATGGGCCAAGGAATGTGCAGGTTCCTGCCACGTCCCTAAAGTTCCGCAGATAGGCGGCACTGACACATGTAGTTCTAATATTAGCGATAAAGATGTTGATTACCCTGACTTGTCTAAAGTACCCGGTTACTACCACGATCTGAAAGAGGTATTCAACAAGACCAAAGCCCTGTCACTTCCCCCTCATCGTCAGGGGGATTGTGCCATAGATTTGGTACCAGGCGCTCCCCTGCCCAAGGGGCGGCTGTATGCCATTTCAGGTCCTGAGAGAAAGGCCATGGACGATTACATTTCAACGTCCCTCAAAGCGGGGATCATTCGTCCCTCATCTTCCCCCGTGGGAGCGGGTTTTTTTTTTTGTAGGGAAAAAAGATGGATCTCTCAGACCCTGTATTGATTATAGCCCACTAAACGAGATGACTATTAAGAATAGGTATCCATTGCCATTAATAGCTTCCGCTTTTGAACTTCTCCAGTCTGCAAAGGTGTTTACCAAGCTAGATCTCAGAAATGCCTACCATCTGGTCAGGATCAGGGAAGGTGATGAGTGGAAGACGGGTTTCAACACACCCACAGGTCATTATGAATACCTGGTAATGCCGTTTGGACTGTGCAATGCACCAGCAGTGTTCCAGGGACTAGTGAATGAGGTGTTAAGAGACTTTTTGAATATTTTTGTTTTTGTTTACCTCGATGATATCTTGATTTTTTCACCAGATATCAAGACTCATGAAGGTCATGTCCGACAGGTATTACAGAGACTGTTAAAGCATCAACTGTATGTCAAAGCTGAGAAATGTGAATTTCATGAGTCATCTGTGTCATTCTTGGGATACATTATTTCTGCGAACCAGGTGCAGATGGATCCGGCCAAGGTTAGTGCAGTAGCAGATTGGCCAGCCCTTAACAATCGGAAACGGGTACAACAATTCCTGGGGTTTGCCAACTTCTACAGAAGATTCATTCGGGGTTTTAGTTCAGTGGCCGCTCCTTTGCATGCACTCACCTCTGTCAAAGTACCGTTTCAGTGGACCCCCGCGGCCGAAAAGTCTTTCCAGGAACTCAAGAATCGGTTCGCCACCGCTCCAGTCCTCGCCGTGCCGGATCCCCAACGGCAGTTCGTGGTCGAGGTCGACGCTTCAAACGAGGGCATTGGCGCAGTGCTGTCACAACGGTCCTGTAAAGATGATCGGATTCACCCCTGCGCCTACCTTTCACGTAAGTTGACCTCGGCCGAAAAGAATTACGATGTGGGGGATAAGGAGTTGCTAGCAGTAAAAACGGCACTAGAGGAATGGAGACATTTGTTGGAGGGGGCGGAGCATCCATTCATAGTCTGGACTGACCACAAGAACCTAGAGTATCTACGCAAGGCCAAGAGACTTAATTCTCGCCAGGCCAGATGGTCTTTGTTTTTTAACCGTTTCCAGTTCTCCATCTCTTTTCGACCTGGATCCCAGAATGGGAAACCAGATGCTCTTTCCCGACTGTATGATCCGGAGCCAATTGCCAAAGAACCTAAGACTATCCTCCCACTGAATCGTGTGGTTGGAGCAGTGACTTGGCAAATAGAATCAGACGTGAAGCGGGCTAATGTGGGGAGCCCAGCACCTGATGAGTGTCCATGTAACCGTTTGTTTGTTCCTGTGTCCTTACGCTCTAAGGTAATCCACTGGGCTCACACGTCCAGACTCACGTGTCACCCGGGGGTCGCACGAACAATGTTTGTGCTTAAGCAGCGGTTCTGGTGGCCGGCTATGGGGAAGGATGTAGCGGAGTATGTGGCGGCCTGTCCGGTGTGCGCCCGCAGTAAGTCTCTTCCTCGGGCCCATATGGGGTTACTGCACCCGCTACCCATTCCACAACGACCATGGTCCCACATTTGCCTGGATTTTGTGACCGGGCTACCGCCGTCCAAGGGGAACACGACCATCCTGACGGTAGTCGATCGCTTCTCAAAGATGACACACTTCATTCCGCTGACTAAGCTACCTTCGGCTAAAGAGACTGCCGAGGTCTTGTTAAAACAGGTTATCAGGATCCATGGATTCCCAGTGGACATTGTTTCGGACCGGGGCCCTCAATTCATATCCCGTTTTTGGAAGGAGTTCTGTCAGTTAATGGCGCCACCGTCAGCCTGTCCTCCGGGCACCACCCCCAGTCGAATGGTCAGACGGAACGGTTGAATCAAGAACTAGAGACTGGGTTGCGGTGTATGATCGCGCAAAACCAGACAACTTGGAGTGACCACCTCATCTGGGTGGAATACGCCCATAATACATTACTCACAGCAGCTACGGGGCTATCTCCTTTTCAGTGTGCCTATGGTTACCAACCACCTCTGTTCCTGGACGTAGAAAAGGAGGTCACGGTTCCTTCGGCTCACGCCTTGGTCAGACGTTGTCGCCGGATCTGGGCCGGGGCACGGCGGGTACTCCTCCGAGGCTCGGCCCGGATGAAGGCAGCAGCTGACAGGCACCGAAGACCGGCTCCACAGTATCAACCAGGGCAGAGGGTATGGTTGGCCACCAAGGACCTACCACTTCATGTTCACTCCAGGAAATTGGCTCCACGTTTTGTGGGGCCATTTCCTGTGTCAAAAGTTATTAATCCTGTATCTGTTCGTCTTAGACTTCCCAGGTCTTTGAAGGTGCATCCCACGTTTCACGTCAGCAGAATTAAACCAGTCAAAGAGAGTGCCTTAATGCCCGCCTCCGACCTCCCACCACCCACCTGGCTCATCGATGGCGGTCCGGTGTACATGGTGAAGAAGCTCCTGGCAGTGCGCACCCGAGGTCGAGGACGGCAGTTCCTGGTCGATTGGAAGGGGTACGGGCCAGAAGAACGTTCTTGGATCCCATCACGCTTCATCATGGATCAGGATCTAATTAAAGACTTTTATATGCGTCATCCGGGGGTTGCTGGGCCGTCAGGTGTCGGCCCTAAGGGGGGGGGTACTGTAGTGTCTCGTCAGATCTGTTAGTGTCATGTTATGTTTGTCAGTTTCATGTCATGTTCACTTGCGTCTAGTCTCGTTCAGCACTTCCTGTTTTATTTTGGTATGTTCCTTTTTGTGTCAGTCTGACTCCTGTCTTTGTTGGTTTCCCCGTTGTGGTGATTGTCTACTCCGCCCCTGATTAGATTCACCTGTGTTCACTCTCCTCGTGTGTGTATTTATGGTCACCGTTTTCCCTTGTCCTGTGCCAGTTCGTCTTGTCCTGTCCTTGTGTCAGATCTACCCCAAGCGAGCCCGCGTACTTCTTCAGGTTTTGTGTTCATTTGTACTTTGGAAATATTCTTGCCGTATTTAAACTGTTTGGATTCGTTTTTTGGTTTTTGTATATTCCGCTAGTGAGCGTGATTTTTGTATTGTTTTTGGATTATCCTCTTGCGAGCGTTTTTTGTTATTACTTTGTTCTCATCAGTAAAGGATTATTTCATTCTGAAAGTCTGGTTACAGAGTTGTGCATTTGAGTCCGTGTTCCTGTGTCTAAGTTCCTAACAAACCCAATCACTGTATATTCTCGCAATGTTCACAGGGAAGTGTGTGTGCCAAATTTCAGAGCTTTCAAGTATTCCAAGGGCGTCAAAAATGCGTTTGAAGGCAAAAAGTAATTAGGGGGCGCTATAGAGTTTGTGCCACACCCAAGCCCAATTGTGACATCAAATCGAAATATTTACCAGTTCAACTATGGGTGCAAAGTTTCATGAGTTTTTGAGCATCCTAAAGGCCTCAAACGTGTTTAGAAAGTTGAAATGTACGCAGGAAATGCAACATGGCTGACTTCCTGTTGGGCAAACTCTCTTAAAAACAAAACTGAAATATGTTGTTCATGATGAGAGCAATAACCTCACCAAATCTCATGAAGATCAAAGCAACTTTATCCCAACCATGTTGTGTGTTTAGGGGCGCTATGGAGCACCTGGCTATGCCCGAGCCCAATCACTGCAGAACTTTGCAATTTTTGCCAGTTTTTGAGCATCCCAAGCCCTTCAAAAATGCGTTACAAAAGTATAATAATAATAATAATCCTTCCAAAAACAATAGGTTCCCAAAGGTCTCTGGCACTTTCATGCTCGGGCCTTAATAATTAGTTAGCATTAACACAGTTCACATTTTAACAAATAAAATAATTGAAAAACAAATTTAATCTTAACATTCAATCATTTATAATAACCAAATACATTAATTCTTGTTATTATCACTAACTTTCTGTAACACAGCAGAGCAAATTTAAACATTGTTTACACTTTAACATGTTAAAATTGAAAACCAAATCAGAGGTAAACAATTTCTAAGACATTAGAAGAATAAGGCCTGTCGTGACCCTACACTGTGTTTAATATCATTTTCCAAAATACCTAACCTCAATTTAGTTAGAAAATATAGCTTACTTTAAAACCTTCACAGCCCTATGCAAAACTAACAAAGCTTTCCATACAGACCCTACAGTACTGACACATGAACTGAGTGTCTCAAGAAAGTTTTTTTTCATGCTCCCTGTGGGAACTCCTTGGCAAGTCCGCTCATGCCTCAGGCCTGCTATGGGCTTGTTCTTCTTATGGACATGCCATAAGAACCTGTTCACCACTAGCACCTATCTCCACCTGTGCTTCCTCCAGGAGTGTCCCCTCAGAAGGTCCTGGTAAAGGCAGCCAACCTGACAGCAGCCTTTGAGGTCCGGGGCGGAAATGTGACAGCCATGTTTAGCTGGGATTTGTCCACAGCCCCGCTCCACCAGCAGGTGACTGGTTATCAGGTGACCTGGGCGGAGGTCATCCCCACCAACCACCACCACAACAACAAGCTGCCTCGAAGCCTCATCTCCCAGTCCCAGATCCTACCCCCGGTCAGTACTGTTGTAAACTGTAGTAGTATATAAATCTTGAGTTTGGCTAAGGTTTGCCTGTGTGTTCAGTAAAGAAGGGGTATACCCACCAGTGGTACTACTTTATAAGTTATGCATAAATTAGAGACAGGACCATAGCTAGTATTGAGGACACTGAAGTCATGTCTTATGTAATTTGTTCTGGGAATTTGATCAGAACCTGCTCATCTTGAGATTCGGCGTCTCGCCTATTTTTTCTGTGTGACGCACGGTTCTCAGCAAAAATGGACAGTGAAAATGATCTGTTGATAGTCACACTGACATCAAACCAGCAACAGTACACCTTTCAGTTTAAATTTCGATATCTGTAGAACATGTCACAGATGTGAAAAAACCCGAAAAAACATTTTAACTCCCCAGTTACAACTGAGCACAAGCTTCTTAACCTTTTTCTGTCTAAACTAAATATAAATGAAATGTATCATGAAATTAAATTAAACATTCTATTATTGATGGCCATTGTCAAAGGCAAACTCAATATAGAAAGATAGGGCTGGCAGCAGCAGCGACACAGCAGGAACGTTCCATGTGTGGATACCACATGCATGACAGCCGCAGCAGTTCAGCGAGGTAGCCGTCACACGCTGCTCAGGTCGGCGGTGTGGCCTGGCTGTTACCCTGACCCCTTCACACAAAGGTGCACATGCGAAGTCTAAATTTTGAGGAGAAAGGACGTAATTACCAATTTTGTGGGGTGTAACATAACGTAAGTAATAACGAGTAGTGTAACGAATTACTGTTGGCAGGGAGTAATAAGTAAAGTAATATTACTTTTGAAAGGGGTAATGAGTAATAAATTAAATATTTTGAGTAATGAGCCCAACACTGGAAATAACTGTGTTGTGGTAAAAAGTTTGGGGAAATTTGTACAATTCCAATCAATTAATTCTATATAATTGCTTGCATGACCAAGAGAGTCTTTCAGTCAGTACACAGCAGGTCGACTAAACATGCAAAAATGTGAAATTTTTCTACAGGCAAGCAAACAACATGAAGGATAAAGTTTCCAATAATCATTTAACATTTACATAGGTATACATATATATTTCAAGGAAATTCCTTTTATCCCTATAATTAGTAACAAATGACATAGTTCTTACCATGAAACTTTCTAGAAATTTATTATTGATAATTATTTTACACACCTGTTACAAAATATGAATATTTAAATGACTCTACTGCTACAGATAACCAGACCAACATTTTATGTTAAAAAGAAAAGACATTTTTGATAAGTAAGAAATCTTGTGTAAAATGAAGGATCGCACATGAAAATAATTTAATAGCAAATTGAAGATAAGAAAAGCTTAAACTGAACATGTCAACAAAACAAGACAAATGAAACGGCTATAATGAAACTGAAAATGATCTGCAAAATGCAGTCTTTTTAAATTTTCCTACTTACCTTTTTCATTTTGTTGTTTTACATTTGGTGTATGGCCTTTTCAGCTATTTATTCAGGACTAGAAGTGGGGTAAAATAGACAATTTTCTCTTTATTTGTCTTTCTGGGTGAAGTTGTCCGCAACATTTCTTTGAGTTTTAATACAGGTTCAGATTTGTATTTTCCCTGCAGACAAATCTCAGGGTCCACTGAGCTGACAAACACTTTCAAAACCTTTAGTTTGCAGCTTCCCTACAATTTCACAAACCTTGAGCATTTCAGACTTTGTCTTCTGCTTCCCCCTTCTCTCCCCTCACTGTCCTTTCTCCCCTCTTTCAGGATGGTAATGTTCTGGTTGTGTCAGGCCTGCACCCCGCCAGTCTGTACAGGCTGGAGGTCCAGGCCTTCACAGCAGAGGGTGAAGGTCCTGCAACCAGCCGAACCTTCCAGACTCCTGGACACCAAAGCACCTTAAAGCACAGTAAGGAATGAGAGAAATGAAAGATTAAAAAAATAAAAAAACAACCATAAAAAAGACTCGTTGTAGACACAGAAGGATGACTTGTTTTTGTGGTTTTGTTAGTTTGTCTAATTTTTATTTGTTTTTGATGGTGTCTTAGAAAATGGTCAGTATTGCCAATGTCCTGTTTGGTCTTGTCTTTTGCATAAAGTAGCTGATATGTGTACCTGTTGTAAACAGAAAATATTGTAGGAACTGTGCTTCATTGATATCTCCCCCACTTTCCTGTTAGCTTTGTTTCACTGGTTACTGTAACGTATATCTTTAATTATTAGTAGTATGTAGCATAGTATATGGCAAAATGCAGAGACAAGGACTTAAATGTCCTTGTTTGATTAATAGTCACAAAAATAAAATATGACAATGAACATGATTATTTGATTTTCTACATGGTAAGATGCAGAAGTTGGCCTTAAATAAGGAGTGCTTTGATTGTAGAAGATAAACTGATAACTAATAAGTTTTTTACCAACAAATGTCTTGTCTCTTATCATTCAGGATCCAGGCTGAGGAAGCATCACCATAAACAGCCAATCACTGAGAGGCACTGAGCCCAGACAGCCACTCAGCCTGCATGAATCAAGTCTTCCAAACTCAGGATGATCAAGAATCCACAGAGCAGTGATCATTACTAATACCGAGTGCAGCCTCATCAGCTTCATGATCAAGATGAATTCTCCATAACAACTAGCAGTCATTTATCTCTCCCTGCAATATCTTACAGTAGACTGGGCTGTTATTGTTAAAACTGCTACACATAGCATTTCATGTCAATGAAATCACCACTGACAAGATTGGTAGCCTTCACACTTCATTTCACAGTGTGAGCAAACAGTACAGATTTGGCACAGTAACTGCTGGACTGCTTTACAGAACAAAACTGGGGACGGTAATTTTTGTATCCTTTTGAATAAAACCAAACTACAGACTTAAATAAAGTTCAAATTAGTATATTTACTAGTATTAAACTGTAACACAGATTCACAGTAACAATACAAATACTTTGACAGGCTGCCAAAGTCTTTGTCTCTGACCATGGTCTCATTGATTTACAGAGGTGTCACAGTTAGTATGACATTTAGATATAATAAATCAACAACATAGAAAATCAAACATGCTCTTTTTATGACTAATGCTACAGTTTATTTACTACATTACTCAGCAGTAAAGTTTGATGCAACTTGAACCAGTTAAAGAAGTTGTACTTCCCTTTGACTCCCAGCTGAGATGAATCTTAGCACTTGTTTGTGATATGTGGGTGCACATCATAATATCATGTAGATACAGTAGCTATGCCAATTTTATTACCTGTAGGGCTGGGTTAAAACATTTTTAAATATTGCAGCAATACATTACGGTTAAGGTTTGGTACCAAAATCTAAAGAATGAATTACACAAAGTTGTTTTCAACAAAAAAAATCTAACATTTCAAATGCATAACATTTAGTGTCAACACGTAAATCCACGCTAAATTTGATTTTTACGTTGCCCAGTTAGTAATCCAGCCATGACAATGGACCTGCCAGAAGAGAACTTGTTAGAAAGTCTTAACCCATGGAGATGAGTGCAGCAGCAACCACTGACCTTATTTAGTGTTAGATTAGGTTTTTAACACAATCAGCAAAACAAGAAGTTTTCCTTAACCCTTATGTTCTGTGTGGTGTCCTAGAGACCCAGCTCAAAAACATATTTAACATTTTTTTTTATCACCTTGACACTTTTCCCAATCTGATCAGAACTGCCTATAAACATGGTTTTGAATTTGAATAGCTTTTCATTAGTCCACTAGAGACAATTACAAAGACAAAGGTTTTATTTGGGGTCTCGGAGACCCCGTTTGTGATTGGTGTTATCAGTCCTTTTTACTCCTGATGAGCAAAATCCATGAAAATGCACGTATCAGTGTGCGTATCAGACAGAACAGAAAACCTGAAATGGATTTAGGCTACAATGACAGCAAAGGAACGGTAGACATCTTAGACAGAAGTCACTGTCACATATAGCTGCCAAAATAAGACTGCCCATCAACACCATTGATAATAGTGTTTGGTATATCTTTATCATTTGCTCAAAAACCTCAATCAACAGTGATTGGAAATGTAGCAAATTTAATTGGAGGAGAATATTTTACATATACAGTACTGGGTGTCTGTGGCACCACAAACAATGAGGAAGCAATTGTGACATCAACAAAATAGGAGGATTAATAAAATATAGTATAAATTAAGGAAATTACAATCTGATCACAGAAATATTAAACAATGCTATGAATCTAGCTGCGCATTTAGTGCCAACTTAGTGCTATTCAATTTTCTGTTCTGCTGACAAAATTTACTCTCTACTCAAGAAGTATTTAGGTTTGATACCCAGCCCTAATTACCTGCTGTACCATTACAATGTCCTTTTCATGGAATTGCATGCAAACACCCAAATGTTTATAGTGTTATCAGTGTCATTGAGTGGTACTTTCAGAATATGTTAAAACCTGAAAAATTATTTCCTGCAGCTGATTCACTGATGAAATTTGTTGTTTAGTAATTACATGTAGCTCCCCTGTGCTCTGTAAATGCTGTACAAAATGTTTGTCTGTATTTATTAGTTGTGGTATATTTGTCTGGACGAATGTCTACTGTAAACATAATCCATATGCACTCTGTGTGCTCAGCCTTTTTCAAACCTCTAGAGACCCTGTACAAAGATGTTTTTTAACTAAAGATAAATTCCATGTCAATATGTGTAAAGCCTAATTTGCACACGTGCCGTTTTTAATTTCTTAAAAAAACATTTCAGTATCCAGTAGTGACCTTTATACGTTGAGAGTTTCTAAAGATGGTGTAACTGAGGCTGTACTCCTATGGGGAGAAGCAAAGCCATGAGAAAACAAAGATCTGCACTCTGCTTCTAGCTCCATTATTGTTGAGTTGGTGCACAAACAAAAGGTTTGAAGAACACCCCGGGGATACAGTATGTGGGTATAAGGATGTGTACTGTATACACACACTTACACACATGGCTGAGGAACTCTCAAGGCTCAGCAATGATTGCATCATGCCTCATTCTTCATATCCACACACTGATGGTCTGTTCATTGTGTGTGTGTGTGTGTGTGTGTGTTACAGGTACAGGTAGACAAGTTAATACTCCACACACACATTTCTATACAAAACATTTTTCTGTGTTCTTCCCATAGACATAAAGAATATAAGTCCATAGTTGCTGTTGTACTCAGGCCCACATATCAGAGTGTCAGGAGCACTCCCTAATGTTCTGCGTATGTTAATGGAGCTCAGATGTAGTGTATCACCATGATGGTGTATCATCTGAAACACTTGCCTGCAAGATGTCAGAGGATGGAGGTTCTACTTGAGGAGGCTGCATACATACACACTGTGCAGGGAGTCTATTTGGATAAGGAATAGCTCAGCCTGGAGCATAAAAAAACATCTTTACCAAGGATTTATGATTTCAAGGTTTTTCCCCGACCAACCTAAATATGTTTACCACAGTGAAAGGAGGGACTGAGAGAGGACTGCAGAATAGAACAGAGTAGAATAGATATTCTTTATTACAGTAAAGTCAGTCTAAAGAGAGAGTCTAGGTGTAATGAAAATATAAATGACAATGTATTTTTTTCTTTATGGAGCAATTCTCCTATTTTACACATGAAGATCAGTTTACAAGTCATGTTGAGTTCTACTCAGCCTGTAAAAACAGTTTCTTGTGTCGGGAAGAGCTTTGTCAAGTCTGAGAAGTAACCGTGATGATGTCATCAGGGTTATCTCAGCTTGGGTTTGAGATTACAAATTTATAACAGAAAGTCTGTGTTACAAATTGGAGGTGTGGAGTTTGAAAGATGCTGGCATTTATCAGGCTGGGAGGGTCTAATGACAAGATGCAATTGAGTTGCATATAGGAAATGTAGTATCCAGTTTTCCTGACTCTGCTGTTTCAATTGACATCACTGTAAACAATTTTTAGTGGAACTACTTTCTTCCCAAGAAATACCGTATGCAAAATGACACAATGCACAATGATGTCAGATGTCCTTCAATGAGAAAAAAATACACAAAAAACAAGTAATGTTAATGTTATTTTTATCATTCATATGTAGCGGTATTAGTCTCACAGATCAGCACCAAAAACATGGGCCTTAATACAAGTGGATACAAACTGAAGTAGAGATATGACACTCAACTTTGGCTATCAGAAATAATCAATATTTATATTAAATAACAGAATTTAACTAACATTAAATTCACCAAGGCACCACCAGCCTTGAAAAAGGGAAAAAGATAACCAATTAATTAATTCAGTCTCAGTCTAAAGGTTGCTACAGAGTTCTTGACTTGTGTATAGTGACCGTAATACTTAATACACACAAACCACATAGTAATCCAGTTCTTTATAAATGAAAGATTTATTAAACTACTAACTACGCATACAACTATAACTATCAGACATACAAATAAATGAATAAATGCAACCAAGAATAAATCCAATGAATACAGCAAAGAACAATTAATAAATTCATGAACGAAATTCTGAATACTGAACAACAGACAATTAATGCATGAAAAGAGGACCATTTTATACCGGATGATGCAGTGAATGATTATTTTGGCTGTGTTAACTTGTGTAAACACAGGAAACCACTAAGTTAATGGAACTTATTATTGACCAGTGAAATCATCTTAATGCATCATTCAGCAGCTGAGAGGTTATTGGGAAGCAGAGTGAAATACTTTGATTCTTTATCATGATTATATTGAAGGGAGATTCTATTCCTGATTTAACAGAAAATTACTTTAGGTAATCTATAGCATCAACCCCAATATCACAGGAAAAGTAAAGTTACACCTGGTGGTTCAGATAGCCAGGAGAGAGGTCTCTCTGGAAGGGAGGAGGGAGACATTTCTTCTGTGTAGGCCGGTGTAGGCCCATTGTGGAGCTTTCAGGTCTCCTCGGGTGTGCTTGTCCCCATGTGACAACTAGGCTCGAGACACAGTCTCTCCCATCAGGCATTTTCGGGGTGCTTTCAATCCCACTTAGTGATTCGGCTTGAATCGGAGGTTTCTCTCAGGCAGAGGAATGATAACATTTTCTTCACTAACCCCTACTTGGCTGGGGTGGGCAGGATTCAGAGTTTCTTCATGTCTGACTTTTGATGTGTTAGAACACAGAGGTTGAACAGTCTTCTTTCAGACAGTTCTTGCTTTCAAAGTTGGCTGGATGAGGCAGAGGGCCTTCAGCATGTTCTGTGCGGCTTGGATGCCACTGACAGGCAATCTTCTGGGCCTGCTCTGTATAGGCCAATGGTCAGGTCTAAAGGCAGAGCCAAGTGCAGGTCTCTGGATGAACGCCCAGGACGAGGCAGATAACAGTCAATCAGAGGGTCAAAGAAGAGAAGAGGCATAAGATAAGAGCAGTGATCTTAGGATGTCTTCTTGCTTTGTAGTCTTCTGTAAAAGGGGGTGGCGATGTCTGATGTCAACAGCACAAAACTTTACTCCACCCACCCTAGATCTATTCAATCTTAATTAATTTCTTTGTTCCAATTTCTTTCTAAAGAATTAATTTAGGTAATAAAGTTTATCACGTCTAATGCTTCCATATTTAACAGTGTGGCATTCTCTGCTGCAGAATGATACCAAACACCTTATGAAGACAGTCATAGACAGTGTTAAACCAGGTTTAAAGGGCAATTATACACAACATGTTATTATAACAACACACATACATATTGACCATATATATCTGTATATATATGCATATGCATACGTGTACCTGTATGCACAGTGAATTAATGAGTAAATCACAGTAAACTCAATATAAACCAGGGTTCATTTGATCACAGAGAGGTCTCTTTCTATCTGCTAAGAGATCCTCCAACAGATGTGTCATCCTCCAACAATGCCTAATCCTCAAAAATATAATACAACTCACACTTTTTCAAACTTAGTTAGTTTTGTATTTCAGCCAATGCAGCAGTCCCTGTGAAAACAGTTGACTATGTGTTCTGTGAATTATGCAGCATTCACATGGATTCAGAAAGATGGCAGACAGTAGACTTGCAGACAGACAACACCTTCTGGACGGCACAGGAAAAACAAACAAACAGTCCGACAGAATGGTAGGACGGCAAAACAAAATACGCATGGCGATATGTTGCTATGGTGATGTCTTATTGTTTACAAAGAATGGAATAAAATATATTAAATAAAATGATTTGGGCCTGTTTCCATATTACCAACCTGGTATTCCAGGCTCTGTGCTGATTGTCCTCTGCTGAGATAGGCAGTCGCTAACCTCAACCATGGTCCCAACCATAAGGGACCAAAGCATGCCCTGTTAAATATCAAAATTAAATGTAAATGGTTTAAATCCACTGCTGCTAAGTTCTGGTGTTATGTTCAAGCTGATGTATGTAAAAAGCAGCTCTAAGTGTCTTGGTTAAAGTTTGGAAAACATGGAAGAATTGACAAAAAACGATGCGCTTGCCAGACATTTTTCATAGGGTTGGCCAGAGGGAGCCACTGAAAATCTTGGGGTGGCACACCAAAACTAAAAGCCATTATTGAATTTATGCTGTTGTAGTATAGAGACTAGTTTGTCAATATGAGAGTTAAGGAATGACATACTGATATACTTTGGTTTCTTATTTTACAGTTAATGTAACTAATTATCTGATGTGCATTGATTAATACCGGTACAGTTAACATTGGAATACAGTACAAGAATCTTGACTTGTTTTTTTTTCATTGCTGTCAATATACTTACACAGGAATAGACACAACAGCTAACAACAAGGATAACCAAGCTGAACAAATATAACATAAATAAAAACTCTATATACAAGTCAAGTGTTTGTAATTTGTAAACAATACAAATAGTGCAAAGAAATAAATATTAAATTGATATACATGGAGTGGATGATTATGTACAGTATATGCATGTATACATGCATATGCATACATGCATCATATACTGTTTCTGATGCAGAATAATGTGAGGGTGGGAACCACTATAGTGAAAAATGACATTATTTGGTCACTATTTAATAATGATAATGATCCAATGTATTCTGGGTTTCTTCAAAATTACATATTGGTCCTATCATGTACTAGCTGATAGTGATTGTGCTGGAAAAATAAAGCCCAGATACAGAGACAGGATTGTTGTCATTTGCATAACACCTTTATGAGCCATGGTGCAAACAATGGCAGTCTTGAAGAGGAACTATTTTGATGGAACCGTTTAATCTTTCTTCCCAATAAACCCCACAAAGGCAGGCTGAATCTGTGGTCAGAAAGAATTGAAAGACTGCAAACTGCACTCGGTCCCATTGAACTCAAACAGCTACTCCCTACCCGCTCCAAAGAACTCACGACGGTTGAATTTGCTTTCACAAGCACAAGCACAGCTTGGTTAAGTATCTTAATACCCCAATTAAAATCAACGCTCTAGCTACTGCCTTAAAGAATCACCAAGACCACGAGTTCGTTAACTTCCTCATACAAGGTTTTACACACAGCTTCCACCTAGGTTTGCAGGTTACCCCAGACTCCTCCTACACATGTTACAATTTGCAGTCAGCCATCTCTGAGCCTGACACAGTCAATAAATGTAGTATGTAGTACACAACAATCGATCACGCCATCTCCCTCATCCGCCTCGCAGGCCAAGGAGCCTGGTTGTCCAAGGCAGACATCACCTGCACCTTCAAAGTCCTTCCCATCCATCCCGACTACTGGCATCTTTTCGGCGTCCTCTGGAGGGGCGCATACTACTTTGCAGTGCGTCTGACTTTCGGATGCAAGAGCAGCCCGAAAATATTTGACTCTTTATCTGAAACACTCTGCTGGATCTTGACAAACAACTACAAACTCCCATATGTCATCCATCTCCTAGACTTTCTTGCTGTCACACCACTATCTTCTCCCCCATCACACGGCCTCAACACTCTCCCTTCTGCATTTCACGAACTTGGAGTTCCTCTCTCTTCAGAGAAAACAGAAGGCCCCAGCACATCCCTGGAATTTCTTGGCATCATCCTCGACTCCGTGTCACTCCAAGCATGCCTGCCTACCGAGAAAATCTACCAGATTTCCTTGCTCATTTCAAAATTCCTTCTGGCTCACAGATGCACCAAACGGCAGCTTCTCTCACTGCTAGGCCACCTCACCTATGCCATCCGTATCATCCCTCAAGGTCGATCCTTCTTGTCACACCTCCTTTCCATAGCCATCTCCGTCCCATTGCTCCACGACCACATAACACTGGGTGAGGTATGCAAAATGGAGCTAAAACTGTGGCACCACTTCCTCACCTCCTGAAACAGCATCTCCTTCTTTTATGATGACCATGTCACCAAGCCAGAAGACATCCAGCTGTTCATGGATGCAGCCCCTTCCATCGGCTTCGGTGGCTACTACGGTGGCAGGTGGTTCTCAGCTGACTGGCCGCCAGAATTCTCATTTCTCACTCGTTCCTCCACCATCTGCGAAATGTACCCAGTCATCATAGCAGTCATTCTTTGGGGGTACGTATGGTCCAAAAAGACCATCGCCATCCACTCCGACAACCAGGCTGTCGTAGACATCATGAACAAAGGACGGTCACATTGTCTAGACATAATGCAGTTCATGCGGAGGCTCACCCTGGTTTCAGCCCCACACCAGTTCATCATCCGAGCCTCCCACATCCCAGGTCACAAAAACTCAATCGCTGACTCACTTTCTCGCTTCTCGTTTCAGAAATTCAGACAATTGGCACCAGCCGCAGACTCTCTTCCGACTCCAGTCACACCATTTTCAGCCACCATCTTCAACTGACCTCGCAGCTGGAACATCTAGTCACCACTGCACAAGATGCCATCCTCAACAGCATCGCCCCTCAAAACACTCTCATCATACCCGACCGGATAGAATTGCTTCAAAGCTTTCTTGCCTCCTATAGCCTGTCATTCCCTTCATTAGATGTCCTGACCTTCTCTGGCTTCATCACTTTCGCCCATTCCATTCTCAAGATTAAATCTTCTACCATAAAAGTCTACATCAGTGGAATAAACTTCTTCATTAAACTGTCCTCAGGGGCGGCGTGTCCAGCCTTGTCCCACTCACACATCAGTATGTTGTTCAAAGGTCTCCGCAAGTCTGAATCGCAGCTTTCCGTTTAAGTTTTCCTTTTGGGGGCTCTAACAAGACCGAGTAATCCGAGAGACGGCTCCCCCACTCAGAGTCTCGACCCCCCCGGTTCCCTTCTGTTGCCACCAACAACGCCAGTCCATCATCATACTCCTCCATCCATCCGTCCACAACCCTGATTCCTCCCCTCATCCCTCACCCTCTTTCCCTCCATCCCTCTACCCTCATCCTTCAACCCCCATCCCTCGACCCTCCTCCCCTCATCTCTCGACCCTGACCCTCACCCCCATCCCCTCATCCCTCCCTCCAGACCCTTAGTCCATCCCTCCTACATCATCTTTGCTCTCTTCCATCCGTAATATTCAATAAACCATTCTAAATCTATATCTTTGTTGGCACGGTCTTTGTTAGTGAACATACATTGATTTATGTTGGTGTACCATGGAAGCGACTGCCTAACACTTTGCAGTTTGTTCTGCAGAACAAAGTCCATGACTTTAATGGCCTTAAATATGGTCAGAACCTGTTTTTGATTCTTTATCCAAAAACATCCAGGCTAATTTTATTATTATATCAGTATATGCTATAATGTATGGTATACTATATAATTCAGAGTAGTCATTTTGAGTTAATTTAGAGGAAGATAGAACCCAGGATTTGCATAATGCATTTTTGTTTGCTAAATTTAGCCTCCAAGAAAAACAAAGAATTGCAGCAGAATTAAAAGGCAGACTGCAGTCGCAGCAGAATGTGTTCACAAAAGCTACCGCCAAAAACTATTCAGCAGTGAAAGCTAGCTTTATTGTGGCTGAAGAAATCGCCCGAGCTTCAAAGTCTTTTTCAGAGGGTGCATTTTTGAAGCAGTGCATGCTGAAGGTGTGTGAGCAGGTGTTCCCCCCGACCAGATACAGACTTTTCAAAATGTCAGTTTGTCAAGAAACACCATCGCGGACCGAGTTAAGGAACTAGCAGGAAATCTAGCAACACAGCTGGCTGAAGAGACACGCAGCTGTCTAGCTTTTTCATTAGCTGTGGATGAAAGCACAGACAACGTGGATACAGTGCATCTATCCATTTTTATTAGAGACGTGAAACCGGACCTCTCTGTCACTGAGGAGCTCTTGGATGTAGCCGCCATGCATGGGACCACAACGGGCCAGGACATTTTTGATGCAGTGGAGAAGTCCGTAAGTAAAAATAAATTGCCGTGGGAAAAGTTGGTGGGACTAACTACAGATGGTGCACCTGCGATGTGTGGAGGAAAAACAGGCTTGGTTGGACTAATGAAGGAGAAAAAAAAGTAACTGTCACACGCCCCTGATAACGTATCATTGCATTATCCATCAAGAAGCTCTGTGTGGAAAGGTTCTGGAGCTGGATGATATAATGACCACGGTCATGAAAACAGTGAACTTTATTCAGGCGCGTGGCCTGCATCACCGCCAGTTCCAGCTGCTCTTGCAGGAGGTGGGCTCAGAGCATGGAGATATGCCGTACCATACAGAAGTAAGGTAGCTGAGTAGGAGCAAAGTCCTCAAACGATTTTTTGAGCTTAGAGAAGAAATTGCTCTTTTCATGCAGAGCAAAGGAAAACCCTTGCCTGAACTATCAGATCCAAACTGGCTGTGTGACTTTGCTATGTTGTGCGACAGAACCGATCATCTCGCTCAGCTGAATCAGAAACTGCAGGGACGTAAGTCATCACACAGATGTCCAACATGATCACAGCCTTCCAGCGTAAACTCGACCTATGGAAGTGCCAGGTGGAACAGGACAATCTCGCCCACTTTCCTGTTTGTCAAAGCATCTCAGCCTCAGTTCCCGGTGCTTTTTCATGTGCTCGGTTGGCTACCAAACTAAACCGGTTAATAAGTGAGTTTGATCGGCGCTTCTCTGACTTTAAAGCGCAGCACTCTGGTTTTGACATCTTTGCCAATCCTTTCACCGCCGACGTCTGCAGTGCGCCCCATCACCTTCAGATGGAGTTAATTGAGCTTCAAAGCAATAGTGGCCTGAGAGCAAAGTTCCAGGATGCTGCAATCGAGGACTTTTACCGTCTACTGCCCCCTGGTTTGATGCCACAGCTCCGACTTCATGCTGCTCGTGTTCTGTCCATGTTTGGGAGCACCTATCTGTGTGAACAGATGTTTTCAATAATGAATTTAAACAAGACCAAGCACAGATCACGCATTACTGATGACAACCTCCACTCTGTTTTGCGGATTGCCTCAGCACAAGACCTAAAACCAGACATTGACACTCTGACCAAGGGAAAACGGTGTCAGACATCCGGCCAGAAAAAAATAGGTAAGCATTATCACGACGAGCACGGACTCAAGGATGCAGACCCCAGACACAGGAGTACAAAAAGATAAGATTTTATTGCCAAAAAAGGGCAAAAGGCAAAAATCAAAGTTGGAAACCAAAATCAGACTCAGAAAACAAAAAATCACTTCACTAGGAAGGAGCAAAAAGACTATGGAAAAAATGCCAACAAAGTAACAAAGGAAATCCCAAAAACACAAGAACACGGGGAAAAACTACTTAGCTGTTGTAGAAAGAGCTAGCACGCTTGGACAATGGGACAAGACGAACTGGCAAACAGACATGGGAGCACAGAGACTAAATACACAGGTGGAGGACGCTAACAAGACACAGGTGAGAGACATCAGGGTAATTACACCAGGGGAAGGCACACAGGGGCGGGGAGAGAGGTGCTCAGGAGGGACAGCCAGTGCATGACAAGCATTTTTAAAAACCTGAATTAAAATAGAATGTATTTATACCAAGACTAAGAACAGTAGAATATGTGTGCAATTTAATGATTTTCTTTTGTTTTGTGTTTGTTATTTCCAGAACATGATCTATGAATGAGGATGTGTGAGATGGCGTCTCAGGGTGAGGAGGGATCTACTTGGTGTGTTCAAGGACAGGCAGCATCACCTCATTGTTTTTTTTTGTTTGTTTGTTTTTATTATTATTGAGTAGACAACACAAAATAACACAAACAATAAGAGAACACACAAACACAAATTCATTAAAAATTGAGACAAGAAAGAAAGAAAAAAAAAGAAAAATAATACTGATCAACAGTATCGATCAACGGCGATTGTTAGATTTGTGTCTGACTTGATCCCGACTTGCTCTGACGTCATGCACACGTGGGCAACGATAACCTCACGAGATCGAGGCGGCCGCAGTTTGTAGAGCTGCTCTCCACTGACTGCAAGACCCAGAGCATGATGGGAAACGCCTGGCTGTCGCCTGATCAAAGAGCTGATTGGCTCTTAATTTTGACCACAAACATCACATTTTGTAGAAAATCCAAATTTTCTGTGTAATTGTAAAATATAACGCTAGATTGTTGCTGTATGTTGTGCAGTGACGGTTTCATCTGTTAACAAACATAGCCTATCTTCTGTGATTGATATGAATAATAATAAAGTTTATTTCAGCCATAACTATCCGAACGTGATCTGCAAACTACAGGTAGCCTACAGGTGGATCTAACAGGATGTTTGTCACCACCCCCTCCTGTTCCCGCCTGATCTCGTCCACTTTACAAACGAGGCGCAGTTCATCTCGAACAAGCCTAATGACAGTCAGCTCACAAAGAGAGTCCATAACAGAAGCAATGCGCCACACTGCCTCATGCTGGCAACACTGAAATGCTCAAAGTATATTATAAAGAAGCCTTGTAGCCTTAACAAGAGGTAATAATTGACCATTGAGGCTCATATTAGAATATTCCTCTCACAGAAATAACATTCCCAAAAATAAAATAATAAACAAAATGACATAAAATGTGACCATACTGGTCTGCATCACATAAATAATATTGTAAAGAGTGCAGTCTAGACCTGTTCTATATGAAAAGTGCCCTGAGATAACTTCTGTTATGATTTGGCGCTATATAAATAAATCGAATTAAATGAATGTTGACCTCAGTCTGTGGTTTTTACACAGCGGTGATAAATGGGAGGTGAATGCAGAAAGCTAAGTGGCTGCAGAGACAAACGTCTCCTCTTCATTTGCATGTCCTCCACTTGACACAAAGGAGGAAGAGCTTTTTTATGATTCAAAGTTTATTGCCATTTTTCAGTTTTTAACATATATAACACTCGATGCCTTTACACACCAGAGGCGTTTTTTCATGCGATTAATTCCTCATTAAAAAGAGTTGTTTTGATATTGAAGTTGTGTTAGTTTTCACAGTCCTTCAGTGGACATATTTTGTTTAAATTTGAGTTCCGCGACTGTAAAATTTTATTTCTGCCCCAAGTTTATCTTTGAATACATGATCCTGTAACAGGGAGTTGTTGAACATCCACCTAGATGTTTGAGAATTATCATAATATGGTAGGATGTCCAATGATACATTCGCATGGTCTGAAATGATAATATTCTCAATGAAGCACGATAACGTGGAGGGAAGTAGAGATTTTGATATGAGAAATATCCTGTCAATCCTGGATTATACTTTACGTGCATTTGAGAAAAAGGTGTAGTACCTGCCCGTTGGGTTAAGAAGCCTCCAAATGTCTATAAGCTCAAAAGATGAGCAGAAACCTTTACCAACCTGCACTGATTTAGGTGGTCTATTATATGCCAGACCATTATGATCTAAGGTACTGTCCGCCCATAATTATAGGGAAATCACCTGCATTATGTAACGTACTCTCTGCGTCAATAAAAAAGGAGGGGTTATCACCTTTACCAGTAAATGTTCGCCAGCAATAGGTTTTGGCCCTGAATATCAGCTTGAATAATGAGCATTCAACCTTCTTCATCAGAAACTTCCCTTGCGCAGCTGAATTGTATGAATTTACTTATTGAAGTTGCTACACCCGTACTCTTACTAGACCTAGTGCTATAAAATACGTGTCCCACCCAGTGCCTACAAAGATTCTTGGACTCCTGTCCAGTTAAATGAGTATCTTGCAAAAAGACAAAATCGTAATGTTTAGATTTACAACAAAAAGTTGAGAACCTTATGTCTCTTTATAGGATTCCCAAGTCCCTGAATGTTCCAGGTAGAACTGGATGCACCAGATCCCCATTCTGTTATATGCTTGTAAGGCCATTGGTAAAAAAAACAAAACAAACAAAAAACAAAACAAAAAAACAAGACAGAGGGAGAGAAACAATGGAGGAGGAAAAAAAACTGAATAGGAGAACGTCAGATCTGTTACTAGAGTCATGTGTCACGCCCAAGAACACGGGGCACTTGACAATCAAAAAGAAAAATACTCTCATTATCACGGTCCGTAACTCTTCTGATAAGTGGTGTACCCAGCCTCATCTTAACTAGTACCAAGTCAATAACACATCAGAATTACAGTTGTCATTTTTAGAAATTTCAACTGAAAAAACCTGTATAAATGCTCAAGGGGTCTATCATCCCTGTTAATATCAACATATTTTAATGCAACTTTGTAATGGCAGCCCATCCTTAAAGAAATAAAATAAAAAATACCTAATTAAGCACAATAAAGCCATTCATCTATGCGCTTTTGATGGATCTAAACAAAAGTAGAGCTTTAGGAACATGAACCTCATATAGACAAAACAAAAACAGGGAGGATGGGCAAGACTATTTTAGAATACCCAAAATATATGAGAATGCAAAACAGCATTATAAACCAAATCAAATATATTCATTTTGTAGTCTTATTTTTCCTTTCCTAATCCTTAGGCAATCAGTACCTCTCAATCAAAACTCCATCATAACTTATGGAAAATCAGACTATCATCATTGTCCAGAAAGAGAGAGAGCCGTCTCTGAATGAAGTCCATTGCTTTTTGGGGGTCGTCAAAGGTCCGAGGGGCTCCACCTCCCACCCATCCAATCAATGCTTAGTGCTGGGTAGAGCAGGCTGAACTTCATCTTACGCTCGTGTCTGTCACCTGTTTCCCTTCCAACACGATCCATTGTTTCACTCTGGTGGCTCATCGTATAGATTCAATTCAATTCAATTCAGTTTTATTTATATAGCGCCATATCATAACAAAGTTATCTCAGGGCACTTTTTCGAATAGAGCAGGTCTAGACCGACTCTTTATATTTACAGAGACCCAACAGTTCCCACCATGAGCAAGCACTATGCGACAGTGGCAAGGAAAAACTCCCTTTTAACAGGTAGAAACCTCGAGCAGAACCAGGCTCAAGGTGGGCGGTCATCTGCCTCGATTGGTTGGGTTGAAGGGGAAGGGGGGGAGCGGGAGAGAGAGAGCAGGAGGAAAGAGAACATACAGCAGCTCAATACAGCATAGATATGGTAATGGCATTGATGTTAACACCAACAGAAACAACACTAAGAGCAACACTACAATAGCAACACCAATAACAGCAACAACAGCAATAGCATCAGCGGGTGCAGAGCAGGAGCACGGGGGCAGCAGGCGGCAGCAACCACAGACCCAGACTTCCACAGCTCCAGAGGCAGAAACACCTGCAGAAAGCAACAGAAGGGGAGGGAGAGAGAGAGAGAGGAGAGAAAGCACACAACTACGGGAAGAAGTTGAATTAATAACAAGCATTGGTGGGATATGAGGGCTTACAGATGGAGAGGAAGAGGAGGAGAAAGGAGCTCAGTGCATCATAGGAAGTCCCCCGGCAGTCTAGGCCTATAGCAGCATAACTAAGGGGTGGCTCAGGGGTCACCTGAGTCAGCCCTACTATAAGCTTTATCAAAGAGGAAAGTCTTAAGCCTACTCTTAAATGTGAGGAGGTTGTCCGCCTCCCATACACAAACTGGGATCTGGTTCCACAGGAGAGGAGCTTGATAGCTGCTCTCCTGTAGATTGCCACTCTTGGTGTCATAGAAATGCTGTGATGATAGTTCTGGGTCTCTCATTGTGTGCGGGTGACGCATGCAGATCTGATGGGCTCTCTCCATCTCGAAGCCCCTGACAGGTGGATTAATACCAAGTGCTGTAGCAAGAAAGTGATTTAGGAAGCCAATTGTATCGTTCTTCTCTACTCCTTCTACAAGCCCAACAAACTTCAGGTTGTTACGCCTGGACCTATCCTTATACATGGCCAGTCTGTCTTGCAGTTCCTCCCAGTCAGCCTTGATAACCAGAGGGTTTTCTTTTTGTTCAGCTAACGTGTCTTTCAGCTTTCTCACCCTCTCCTCCACTTCAGTCACATGAGTCAAAAGTGAAGGTAGTTTTGCCTCGACAGACGCGGTAGTTTGCTTGGAACAGCTTTTGATCAGAGCTGGAACAAAGAGCTGTGCATGCCTCGGCCTGAGTATCCTTCGGTCGTTGTGCGAGTCCTTGGTCAGCAGACAGCGCTAATAACAACCTTGGATTAGTTGATCTGTGTATTTCTCCTCACATAAATGCAGGCCAGTGTTATTGTAGCCCAGGGGTGGCCAACCAGTCAGAGACTAAGAGCCACATTTTTTACTGTGTTACCGCAAAGAGCCACATCATACACATGGGCACACATGAACATCACCCCATCCCTTCCTCTCTCTCACACACACAGACCTCTGATCAGCCAGATTTATTGTAAATGTCACACACCAACATGATAATGACAGAAATTGACTCCTACAGTACTAAGACCACAGGCCAGTCATTTTCAACAATGAACATTGTGTGCACTGTCTCACACACACAAACTCTCAATTCAACCAAGTCCACAAACAAAAATATAATAATTTACAATAGCGTTTTTCTTTTACTATGCATGTTGCTTAGTGGGACTTCTGGCATTCCTTGCCTTGAACAATCCTCTTCAAATCTGGCTTGTATTCCGTTGTTGCCACTCGAAGCAATTCTTTCACATGTCAGTCAGAACAGATCGATGCTTTGATTTCACGTGTTTCAGGGTAGAAAACACAGACTCGCAGACGTATGTTGACCCAAACATTGACAGTATCTTAAGCGCAGCCCGTTTGACATTGGGGTATTTTTCCATTGGCACACTTTTCCAGAACTCAATGGTCCCTTCCCTTAAAGCAGGTTTCAGTTGGTCCTCCTCACAAAGATCGATCATCTCCAACTCATCCGCAGCCTCATCTGTGACTAGCGGGGCTTTCAAACAGTCCGTCTCCGCATTAAATGGGTCTCCTTGCTGGGGAGAAAGCATACTCCATAGTTACTAAGTCTAAGAAATTATAGAAATTGTATCAAATAATACAATCTAAGGGGTTGTCAGAATCAAGATCAGAATCAGCTTTATTGGTATTAAGTATGTGTACACATACAAGGAATTACAGGGAAAAAGCCCTCACATTTACTAACACACAGTTCCAAGACCAATTTACAGGAAGATAAGAATAGACATACAGCTAAAAACAAGGACAACAAAGTTTAACAAAGATGGGTAAAAGTAAAGATAGAACTATATTGTGCACACAAGCAGGTGAAAAAATAGATGCATATATAAATATATAATGAACAATGAACAACAACATACAATGTTTATTAACAAGTCAAACTGTATGGAGGACTGGAACAGCCATAATCAAAAATAAATGAATATATGACTCAATAAATAAATTAATAATCCATTAAATGCACCAAAAATAATATTAAAAATATTTTTGCATTTCCCCCCTCTATTTATTTCCCCAAACTTATAATTTCTGTATTTATTTCTGCACCGCTGCACGCCAGCCACCGCAGGAAGTTAGCTGAGTTTAGGTGTAAACCAGGGTTTGTTGTTGTATGTGCAGAAAGTTTTAATCGGCACACACATTTACTCACAAAAACTGATGTAAGATGTCACACTGTCCGAGAGTTCGTCCAGGTCTGTAGCTGCAGCCTCAAAAACATTCCAATCAGTGCAGTCAAAGCAGGCCTGTAATTCCAGCTTTGCCTCATTGGTCCATCTTCTCACAGGCTTGACCACAGGCTTAGCAGATTTTAGTTTCTGCCTGTCAGCTGAAAGAAGATGAACCAGATACTAACTAACACAAATTCTGTGTCATTTTATTAAAAGTATTTATCTTAGAAAAGCGATAACAGTAGAAAATGCAAGTTTTACGCCTTTGTTGGCTCTGCAGCTACAAATCTCTGAACAGTAGTTAACTTAAATATATGGTGACACTCAATTCTTCATTTCCCATCCTCCTCACCAGCTGCTTCCTCCACACTTGCTGAAGTGTTAAGCAGATGGACTGTGAAGAATAGCTAGTAGTGTGTGGAGCACATACAAAGAGGAGTGCAATCACGTTCATGTGCAAATGTGCACGCATAAGCAAACACGCACACACACACACGAAAAAACCCACTACAGTTGTTTGCAGTAATCCTCCCAAGATCCAAACGATGAGGTCTTTGAAGCAGTGCTGTCTGGCAGTTTTTCTTAATGCTGATTTGTGTTCTGTGACTGATGCAACACGGCTTCAGGTCCTCTGGGATCCACAGAATCACTATCCAGCAATAAGAAAGAGGGAAGAGGCCTCACAAAGGAGACTCACACTGAAATCGATCCTTCTCAAGCTGATTAAACTGCAGTCACTGCCCTTTGAAAATGATCCAAAGTACTACGATTTTACAGGAAGAGTACCACCGTTTGTTTGTTTTTTTGTTTTTTTGTGAAACACACTGACAAGATGAATCCAGAGGAAAACAATGCTCACCTCAACCATGGCGGTGATGTAGATGGAATAAAAAAGACAGTTTTAAGTTGCAAAATACAACAGTTATTTTTGGCCCACCCTCCTCCTCCTCATATGGTCAGGTTTATGCCCAACACTTGTCTTTCTGGATTCTACCAACACTATTCTGGGTAGAAAGACACTGAAAGCTCTGGTGGAGGCAAGATCTCTAGACAACCAGAGAGAAGGCAATGGCTGAGGTGAGGCAGGCCTCTGCTGTTAGTTTGACGGCTGATATGTGGACATCCATTAACATGGATGCCTATCTTGCTGTTACATGCCACTAAATAACTGAAAACTTGAAGCTGGCCACACACAGCTCACTTAGCTGAAGCTACTACAAATGTCATGGCAGAGTGGGGAATCACAGAGAAAGTCACTGGCATGATCACAGATGGGGCACATAATATAGTAGCTAGCGTCAACCAACTTAATGTCAGACATTTGTTTTGAATCTTGTGGTTAAAAAATCATTGGGACAAACCCCAGAGCTAGAAAATATCCGCACCCGGGCTCGCAAAATTGTGGCACACTTCAAATCTAGCACAACAGCCAAAGAAAGGCTGTGTGCCATGCAGACCAATATGGGCATGGCACAGCTAAAACTCATTCAAGAGGTAGAGACACGATGGAACAGCACCTACGCTATGCTACAAAGACTGTACAACCAAAGAGAACCACTGGGTGCAGCTCTGGCCTCTCTAAGTACAGACATCAGGCCTTTTAGTGCTGAGTATGAGTGGGCTCATGAGTATGAGGCAACCCATCAGAGCCTCAGTACTATGGCCATTCCACCAATCCACTGTTGAGCTGTGTCCAGATCCAAAGCCATTCCACTGATAAAAATGTTTTATTGCAGGACAAAGTGCCCAAATGCCTCATGGTATTGGCGGTAAATTGGCCAACAATTTAAAAAACATCTTGGCCGACAAATTCAACCTGTTGAAAAAAGTAACTGCCCTGTCTGTGGCCACCCAGATTCAAGGAGGTTGCGTTTTGTAACCCAACCAATGCTCAAGCTGCAGTGGACAGGCTAACAAGAGAGTGTGTCAGCCTTATTGACAGTGAGCCACCAGCAGAAGTGGCTCCTTCAGAGCCAGCACCAACTGCAGGGACCTCAGTCATGTGGATGCACAACAGCACGTCAACAATGCCACTGCCAGTGCCACAGTGGTACTGGCAGTGGCATTTCTGAGTACTGACTGGGGTCATGAAATGTTTTGATTCAATTACATGTGCCTATAATGTAATGAAAATATCTGTGGAAATCAAATCCACCATGCAGATAAAGCAGTAACCTGCCATGCTGTCAAACTGAGCTGAATCCTGCACCTATATGTGTTTGCACACAGGCCTCCTTACTGATAAAACACAGACAGCCTTGTGTTGGTTGTGAATGCATCAGAACTGTCAGGAGGGAAGAGACAGCTGCCCTCATTTCCCAGGTTCTCTCTCCCAAAATGCTAACGTTGTGTTTCCCCGTAGGTCTGTGAATTACAAACTGTCTGCTTCATTTAGCCTTACTCGGACAGTACTGGTGGGATTAGAGATTTGGAGCTGGCTCACATCACAGCGGTACAGATTTCATCAGCTCTCATCATGACTAATATAATGTCCATCAAATCTAAAAAGCCAAACATGCCAAGCCATGTTATTGTTGTCTCTTAGTCACTCATTAAAAGCTCACTGGCTCCTCCACATGCTGCCGATGGAGGATGATTAGGAGTTATTGATATTTCTGACACTCTGCTAACACCATACATCAACTCTGCTTGCAGGTGGAGTGTTAATTGATATATGACACGTCCTCAGTGCTTAATGATCAGCTGCAGATATTATTGGCAAAAGCTTAATTCACTTCCAGCAATGCATTATTTAGACTGATTGTTGCAGGTGATGTTTTCCATGCTCACCATCTTAATTTAGCTTGTTAGCATGCTAACTATGCTAACTAATTAGCACTAAACACAAAGTGCAGCTGAGGCTGATGGGAATGTCATTAAGTCTGTGTCAAGCAATAATAAATGTGTTCTGAGTTTGCCACACCATAGAAACATGTGTTATCAACCACTCAGCCAAATTTGAATGATTAAAAAAAGTATATAAAATTAGGTTTCAAAATTGTGAAAAAATAAGCAGTATTCTCTGCTCTGAAACACTGGGGGGCGTTTCCGCTGAAGGAGCTGGTAGATAACTTTACTGTACCACTGAACCGAAGAACAAGCGAGAGACGCTGCTCAGCGACAGACTCTCGCTCAGGGAGCTAACACAGCTCAAAGCTCTAGCTTTTATATAGTGTTAGGGGAGGGGTCATGCTCAGTATGGCTCCAGTGCATCATCGAACCATGATTTCAGGCCCACCCAAAAAATCCTGAACACAAAAATGGTGAAAAACTGTTTAACAGTCCATTTCCACAATTCAGTACTACATACTAGTTCACAGTCTTTTAACATGTTTTCAGCAATTATTTTCTAACATGTATAATGTGTTTAGAAGCAAATCTCTGAATTTCCTTTACACTGACTTTAGTTCTGTGGGTATGTGGACAAAAAAAAGTGTTGGACCAATTTAAATCTTAAACCTGATGATAGTGCTTGACGAAATGTATGGACCCTCTGCAGTTTGCCTACCAACCCGGCATTGGGGTGGATGACGCTGTCATTTACCTACTTCACACATCCCTCTCTCACCTAGAAAAGGCTGGAAACACTGTGAGGATCATGTTTTTTGATTTCTCCAGTGCTTTTAACACCATCCAGCCCAGGATTCTGGGGGACAAGTTGGAGCACGCTGGGGTGGACCATCACCTGGCAGCATGGATCCTGGACTACCTCACAAACCAACCACAGTATGTGAGGTTACAGGACTGTGTGTCTGACACACTTCTCTGCAGCACAGGGGCTCCACAGGGAACCGTTCTGGCGCCTTTCCTGTTCACCTTCTACACAGCGGACTTCACCCATAACACTTCGAACTGTCACCTGCAGAAGTTCTCTGATGACTCTGCCATCGTCGGCCTCATCACCAACGGGGATGATGGGGAGTACAGAGAACTCACCCAGGGCTTTGTGGGTTGGTGTCAGCAGAACCGCCTCCAGATCAACGTGAGTAAAACTAAAGAGCTGGTGGTGGAGCAGGCGCAAACTCCCTCCACCTACACCAGTGAACATCCAGGGAACGGACATTGAGATTGTGAGATCGTACAAGTATCTGGGTGTTCACTTGAACAGCAAACTGGACTGGTCAGACAATACGGACGCTCTGTTTAAGAAGGGCCAGAGCCGTCTCTTTTTGCTCAGGAGACTAAGATCTTTTAGAGTGCAGGGTGCGCTCCTGAGGACTTTCTATGACTCTGTGGTGGCATCAGCTGTCTTGTATGGGGTGACCTGTTGGGCCAGTGGCATCTCTTCCAGGGATAGGAAGAGACTGGGCAGACTGATTAAGAAGGCCAGCTCTGTCCTTGGATGCCCTCTGGACCCAGTGGAGGTGGTGGGAGGCAGGAGAATGGTGGCCAAGCTATCATCAATACTGGAGAACACTTCCCACCCCCTACATGTCACTCTTTCAGAACTGGGCAGCTCCTTCAGCGACCGGCTGCTCCACCCGCGGTGTCTGAAGGAGAGGTACCGTAGGTCCTTCCTGCCTGCTGCTGTCAGACTCTATAATCAGTACAACTCCCGGTAATCTACACTTGACTGTCAGTGTGCAGACTATTCGCTACTATACTTCATCTACTGTTGTGCATTATCTTCATGCATATATTTTATTCGTGATGTTATCTACTTCATATGTTGCTGTGAAATATTTTTCATGTACATGTATATTATATATGTGCAATATTTTTATCTTATCTATTTGTTCATACTTACAACTGCACTCAGTCACTCTATTATTTATTTCTGTCTATACTGTGTATAGGACTATTTTTCTATTTTTCTATTTATTTTTATTGTATTTCTATATATGACACTTTTGCTGGCTGCTGCAACACTAAAAATTTCCCCGCTGTGGGAGAATAAAGGCTTATCTTATCTTATCTTAACATCAGGGGATCATGACCCCAACCTTCTTAGGGCCATGTTTGTATCAAATTTCATGGCAATCCATCTAATAGTTGTTGAGATATTTCACTCTAACAAAAATGTCAACCTCATGGTGATGCTAGATGAAAGGTAAGGGGATCACTAAAGTCAATAGGGTTGATCCTCGTAAAATGTCTTTACACAATTTTGTGCCAATCCATATAGAAGTTGAGATATTTAATTCTGGACCAAAGTGGTGGACCAACAGACACTTTCCATTTTGATCCTGTTTTCATTCCAACTGTGACAATATTGGTTAATCCAACTCCTTCATCCAGTGCAACTGGAGCGACTGCTGGCCAGATTGCCATGATTTTTTTAGTGTATATTCATGGCACCCATAGGATGATTCCTAATGTTCTTGCTGACTGCATGAACTTTCCTTTGGCACCACCATCAGTCAAGCACTATGTCTACACAGGCTACGTAGTAAAAGCAACCAGGACTGAAATCTTAAGGATTATAACTTTAAACTGAAAAACATAGTTCACAAACGGTCTTTGCTAGGTTTGTTGTTTTGCCTTTCAAATTTCCTTGCACTTTTCTGTTACCTGGCACACTTTGGTGAAGAAAACGTACACTAACACTCTTCAACGTCATTTGTGCCCTACCTTGCTGTGCAGACTGCTTGTGCTGATCATGTCTATCTGGATTTTATTTTTTAAAACATTTTCCTTATTGTGGTCTCTTTTTACTTAACAACCGCTGTTCATACACTGTACACAGTATACAGTATAGGTGTTTGGGCAGACATCTTATATCATTACATGTTAAAGTGTCACAGATGTTGGATCACCGGAAGCCACTGCAGTCTGAGGTGTAGAAAGCTTGGTGCAATCCATGCCAAGAAAAAAATAAAGAAAAAGTGTTGTTGCCAGATGGAATTGATGGTGTTATAATCAAGTTTAGGTGCAACATGAATTATTTAGCGTTTACATGGAGTAAATTGAAGCTGCGACATGGCAGCTGCAAGGCCATCAATTCACACCCTCACTACTCAAGTGAAATGATGAAGTTGTTTTTTCCACCTTTAGGTGTTAATATGTTCTAATCCTCTACTCAGGCTGTGTTTTACTCACACACACATACACACTTCCCCCCATTTTAGTGCTCTCCCCGCTGAGGTACAGAGTCAACATGTCTCACAGAGCGAAGCTAAATCAGAGCTGGAGGAATTTTTTTCAGAGCACTAAGCATTTACACGTCTGTGTGCACAGGGCAGCCAGTGGGCAAGTGAACACTGAGATCAACAGGCCCTCTTTTTCTCTGTCTTCAAGCTAATTCAGAAAAATGGTGTGAGATTTATCTTGCATCCAATAAAGGCTTTGAGTTGGGAGAGCTCAGCACTCAGTGTGTGGACTGCAGAATCTGAAAGGGAAGAAAACGGTTGTCTGTTTAATATACAACACGTCTTAAATACAGTAGTACACTTCATGTGGGAAGGCACTTGAGGGAATAATAAAAAGTGTATGAGGGTTCATGTAATGGACACAGGTTTTTACTAAAATAGCGTTGTGTTTGAGCTATGCCCTCTTCATTATCAAAGGAAGTCTTTTGCTTCGCCACACAACACATTTTCAGGCAAAATTCTGTGCTAGCAGAAGTGTAATACAGAAATTAAACAAAAATTAAATGTAATTTACAGTATGTATTGAATTGAGTATTGAATTTGGTATTCAAAATCAGATTTAATAGAAGTTATATTTGCATAAATACTTATGAATGGTGTAATGCAATATCATATTTTGGAGGGATGGTGGTAATTTAGTCACAGTCTTTTTTTAGTCATTATTATTATTTTTACAGTTGAAAAGGTTGCAATAATTAATATATTCAAATCATAGTGACAAGGTACTGCTTTGTCAAATAGAGGTAAAAGAATAGAGGATTGTGTCAGGTTGATTAACAAGCTTGTGTTCTTTGCTGTGATTTGGCTGGTGATTATTTTCCTGGGTGGGGCTAAAGGCACTGAGGGCTTCTGGTTACACATTAGAAATGCTGTTGTCTAGCTTGGTGCACTATAGAAGACGGTTACAAATTGCAACAGCAATTGAATTAGAAATGCATTAGAAACACACTTCATCCAGCAGCTCAGTTTAGCTACTTTGTTAATCTGTCTCTTTTCTCATAGAGCAGGAAGATCTTCTAGAAAACAAAACATCATAGACTTGAAAAAAAAGTATTTAAATTTAAACATTTAAATTCAATTAAATTCAATTAATGCACATTCATCCTGTTTTTCATAAACATAACAAATCACTGTCTTGACTTAGTTGTAATATTCTGCTTGGTGCTTAAAGGCCTACTGCTTCTGTGATAGTTACTAGTGATGTGTCGATCATGAGCGTATCGTTCCTTGAACTACTCTTTGATATGAACTAGTAGTAACGAGTCGTCTCAGAGAGTAATTCGTTCATTTTGGCCGCGCCTGCGCATGCGCAACAATAATAATGCATGAGTTTCGTTTTTCTCATGTGACAGCTACACAATAGTTACAGAAATAAAATAAATGAATGAACCTTGAAATATGCAATAGTGCATATAAAAAGAAGCAACCTTATCATGCCATCCTCCTTTTCTGTCACATCGCCATCTGGACTGGAGCAGCATATAATGGCATATAATGGCTATATGTAACGTGTGCTATGGAGGCTACCGTACTACGGCTAGATGTAAACAGGAAGAAGTTGAATAAAGAAAGAGCTCGACCTACCGCAGTGTCCCCCTCATACTGATAACACAAATATTAGACCTAATGAAATACTTCATTTCTTTAAAGAGAGGAATAATGGTTAAAAGTCTCTGCTTCTCTAATGATAAGCTACAGTTATTGATAGAAATACAAACATGGATAGCCTCCCTTTAGTGAGGTCTTGATTGGCTACTCAGCCAATCACTCATGAATTCCATTGTTTTACTAGTTTTATGGTGCTGTGTTGGTGAAGTAATGGTTAAAGCAATATTAAAATACTTAAAAAGTAAAAACTAATTTATTTGCTCATCGCTTCGTGGTTGGTGGGGTACCACACTATTGACCAGCCACCACTGTACTCTAAATACTAATTTCTAACTTTAAAGGACTAACTTCTAGACCTAATGTTGTGTTGTTTGCTTCACCACCTTCTTACACTGCATGTTGTATAGTTCGCAAGTACCAAACAGTGCAAATACCAAAAAGTAACTTTCCAGTGCCTCCAGCATCCTCCATCTGTCACGTGACCCTTACCTTATTGCACGTTAAAGTGGGCCCCTTCTTACCATTCCGCTTATCTCTCTAGCTATCTAATCTAAACGGCATAAGTTACAGCTTGTCAGATTTTTATTGTTTATATCCACTTACAAACTCAGAGAGTTCCACCTGCCAACAAAAGTTGCATAGGCCCTTCCATAAGACTCCATGAGTTTCTCACTTGAGTACAGAGTAGAACACTCATAATTGTAGCATCTGTTTTCACATGCTCACCAGTCATTAATCTAAGTTTTCATGTTTTAAATGATGTCTGGAATGGTCTTGTTTCTGATGACCTCCAGTAGTACTCCAGGGTGTGTCAGTACACTGACTTCCTGACTACACCCAAGAGATGAAACACACTTGAAACTTTCAACCAGAGAAGGCAGACGTCTTTTCAGCCTACTGTTAAGTTACTCTTTACAAATTAAAAATAAACCAGTGTTAGCAGTTAAATGTACTGCAGTATCCAAGGTAAAAGTAAATGAGAAGAGGAAAGTTTAGTTTTACAGAAAAAAAACAAAAAAACAAAGGGACAAAAAAAACCAGCAAAGAAGGTAAGAGAAAATGAGGTATAGAAGTAAGTGGAAGTATGGAAGAAAAGAAGAAAGGGAACAAAGAAAAGAAAAGGGAAACCAATATCTTTCCATAATGTTTACTAATGTGTTTTTATAGCCTAAACCTAACCATATGCAGGATTCAGGTAAAATTTCAGGGTAAACATTGAAACTTTGTCCAACACAGAAATTTTGACCCTTAAGAATACTGCATATGAATATTTGTTGTATTGCTACTGTTTCATTTTCAGATCTTGAATAAATGACAACAATCACTTAAAAGCTATGATGACGCCATTTCTTTCCTCAACAACAAAATATAACACATATGTGATACCACTTACTTTTTACCCCAGTGCCAGTGGATGTCTACCAGTATAAAATGACCCCTGGGTGTTTAGGCTGCAGTGATGTGGGCCACAGGGGGTACCGAACAAAGCTGCAGCATCAGACCGGCAGACACCCAGGTGAAGAACCTTGATTACCATATAGTATTGTAGCATTAGCTGTTTACCATAATATTCCACTCTTTACCAAGCAACTGTGAAGATGGAAGAGAGACTGATCGATCGGCTCTGTGATGACTGTACATCAGCAGTTCAACCTTGCCACGAGGGAGCACAAAGACGTTAATCACCGTGCAGTTGTTTGGTGTTGTATTGCTCTTCAAGCTGGGATTGCTGGTTAGTACACTCCCACACCGCCACACAACCCTGCGTTGAATTGCTGCAATGCCTGATTCTGTCTGAAAGCCGCCTAAAGCTGGAGGTTAGATTATGAAAATTGACTGCAGACACTGAACTCCATCAGTGTCGGCCGGAGAGCCAAGCCTCTAAATGAATGCTCCTAACCTTTACACGTCCTTCCCACCCTGTCAAATAAAATCAACATGCGGTGCCAGTCAAAATGCCAGCACTGAACAACCATCTAATTAGTCTGATTCTAGCTGTGTCCTGTGATCTCTGCAATCAACAAATACATGCAGTTACAAAACTGAATTAAATGCAAATAAGCATGCCATAAGCATGATCAGAGAAAACAAACTATTGTGAAGATTTACTTTATTTCTGAGTCAAAAGAAAGATATTTTCAGTCTTATAGATCTTTGCTTTGCTGTGAAGTTTCTTTGTAAGACAGAATTCAAACTGTTTCTCTATGCATGACTGAAAACCCAGAGGGCCAGGAGCTTTGATTAAGTCTGTTTTTTTGTTTTGTTTTGTTTTTGTATTACTGCAGTGCAGTATTAACTCACATGCACATACATCTGCATCTCCCCGCTGTCACATGCGCGCTCTGACCTAATTCTGCTGTCAGAGCCGGGTACATACGAGCTCTCCCAAACTGCCGCAGGCTGTAGATGCCTTTCATGGCTCTGGTGTGTGTGTGTGTGTGTGTGTGTGTGTGTGTGTGTGTGTGTGTGTGTATTGAGAGAGAGAGAGAGAGAGAGAGAGAGAGAGAGGTGAGCTCTTAGTTCAGCAATGGAGAAGCAAAAACCACAGTATGGCTGTAATATGGATATCACACAGAAAATAAGAGCTTCTCATGAAATATACAACTTCACAGCAATGTACAACTCATATCACAATCTCAACTGGAATGCTGTCTATAAAACCCAACTGGGATCATGAGAGTGTTTGATATAGCTGAGTGGGCCATCAGCCATCTGCTGTGGTTGAGACCCCTCTGCAAAGCAAAAATCAAAGCCTTTGCTTCGGTTAAAGTAAGAAGAGAAGAATTTTAATTTCAGTCATTACATATGTCTGCTATGTTCTTATCATTCAAGCCCTTGTGATTGTTTGCTATGAATGTGTCAGAAACATTTATAAAGTACTGATTCCTTGTTGAGGTCAGAGTAAAATGACCAAACCTGTCTTTAAATGTGGTTTTCTTATCCAGCTGTGCTTGGCTATCAATAAAACACTATGATGCAAATTTGAGTCTTGAACACCAAGAACATCTATTCTTTGTACACAATGTGTATGAAAATGTCATCTGCAACATTGCTGCTATAATGGTGTCAGCGGGGTTTAGTGTATGAACCTGAAAGAACAGAACATTTTCATGATATAGTTTTATGCATGAGAGATATTAGTTTGAACTGAGATCAGACAGATATTTACTACTTGGTTAAAGAATAATGACTTTTTTTTTTTACAACTTTGTCCTTATTTTAATAGCTTAGTCCATCGTTTCAATCAGTAATAATACCATTGTACTCAAAGTTTAAGGTTCATTAATTTATCATACAACACAGGGTTGTACACAGTAAAAACTGAGTAGTTCCTTGAAGAACCTCTAAGTCACTCCAAGAACCTAGGGGCTCCTCCAAGAACTCAGATGCTTCTCAATGCTCTTAGAGGTGCCTGCAAGAACTTTTGGGATTCCTCAGTATGAAAACTGGTTCCTCAAAGAACCCATTTGAATTAAGGTTCCTAGAGGATCTTTAGGCTACTATATTTGGATATCCCATACTGTGAGGAACTTCTTGAATTGAAATAAACGCTTGCTCTGCAAAGGCTTTCTTCACTCATGTTTTTGAACTGTAAAATAAAATGAGAGGCAGTTGGCAACTCAATATTTATTTATTTCTAACATTAATAATAATAATAATAAATAATAATAATAAAATGTGTTGTATACAACAAAATGCAAGCTGTAGTCCCTTCATGCTACACACAAACAAAGCAAAACAGAAAATTATTATTTATGGTGGAGTGCAGAGAATAAATTGAGGAGTCTCACAGCCTGAGGAAAAAAGCTGCTCTATAGTGTGGTCGTACAGCAGCGGATACTTCTGTATTGCTTGACAGATGGCAGCAGAGTGGCTGCCATCCTCTCCTGTGGAACCAGATCCCAGTTTGTGTACGGGAGGCGGACAACCTCCTCACATTTAAGAGTAGGCTTAAGACTTTCCTCTTTGATAAAGTTTATAGTAGGGCTGACTGATATGACCCCTGAGCCACCCCTTAGTTATGCTGCTATAGGCCTAGACTGCCGGGGGACTTCCTATGATGCACTGAGCTCCTTCTCTCCTCCTCTTCCTCTCCATCTGTATGCACTCATATCCCATCAATGCTTGTTATTAATTCAACTTCTTCCCGTAGTTGTGTGCTTTCTCTCTCTCTCTCTCTCTCTCTCCCCTTCTGTTGCTTTCTGCAGGTGTTTCTGCCTCCGGAGCTGTGAGTCTGGGTCTGTGGTTGCTGCCGCCTGCTGCCCCCGTGTTCCTGCTCTGCACCCGCTGCTGCTATTGCTGTTGTTGCTCTTGTTATTAGTATTGCTATTATAATGTTGCTCTTAGTGTTGTTTCTGTTGGTGTTAACATCAATGCCATTGCCATATCTATTGCCTGTATTGAACTGCTGTATGTTCTCTTTCCTCCTGCTCTCTCTCTCCCGCTCCCCCCCTCCCCCTTCAACCCAACCAGTCGAGGCAGATGACCGCCCACCTTGAGCCTGGTTCTGCTCGAGGTTTCTACCTGTTAAAAGGGAGTTTTTCCTTGCCACTGTCGCATAGTGCTTGCTCATGGTGGGAACTGTTGGGTCTCTGTAAATATAAAGAGTCGGTCTAGACCTGCTCTATTCGAAAAAGTGCCCTGAGATAACTTTGTTATGATATGGCGCTATATAAATAAAACTGAATTGAATTGAATTGAAATTGGCAGCTGTGTCTGGGGTAGGTATTGGTTGGTATCCTTTGGGCTCTGCACAGACACCACCTACAGAGCCTTACTGTCCTGGGCCGTGCACATCCCATGCCAACTTGTAATGTTTCCAATCAGGATGCTTTCTATTGCTCCTCTGTAAATGTTAACAAGAAGTTAAAATTTCTTTCTTTAAAAGTTTTCTTAGGAAATACAGTCATTTCTGAGTTTTCTTTACCAGCATGGAGACAGGTTCTCTGTGGTACTGATTCCCAGGAACCTAAAACTGTTCACTTGCTCCACCTCAGCTCCACTGATGTAGACAGGGGTGTGTGTCTTTGCCTCCTTTTTTCTAAAATCAACGATCAGCTCCTTGGATTTGTTGATGTTGAGCAGTAGGTTGTTCTCGGTGCACCACTCTAAGAATTCATATCAGGAGGAAATCAACAATCTTACAATGTTGTCTGTAATCCGGCCGATGATGGTAGTGTCATCCGCAAACTTCACAACAGAGTTTTCTCCATGTCAGGGATTGCACTTGTAGGTGTACAGCATGAACAGGAGGGGGCTGAGCACACAGCTCTGGGGGGATCTGGTGTTGAGCACTAGAGTGGAGGAGGTGTGACTGCCAATTCAAACTGTCTGGGGTCTGTTTGTGAGGAAGTCTAATAACCAGTTTCAGAGTGTAGTACTGCAAACTGGTGAGGGTTCAGGTTGGGAGGGATGTTGTCTTTGATATGCTGGAGAACCAGTTTCTCAGAGCACTTCATCAGAATGGGGGTGAATGTCACAGGGCAGTAGTTGTTTAGACTAGACAATGCAGACTTTTTAGGTACACCAAAGTAATTGCTGAGATCTGGCAATACAGTGACATCACTACCACAAAGTCTGACAGGCTGCTCGTGTTCCTTTCTCCATCAGACTTTGTTGTAGTAGACAGGTTATCATGTGATATTATCGTAATGCTATATATGTTTTGGAGTTTAACCCATTACTGAGGTATAGGGTTCAGATAGGAATAGCATCAGATCACAAAGTGCTCATATTGCTAGTTTTTAAAGTGATAATCCTGAAGATTTCCATCCTTGTTGATTTGGCAACACCTACTGGAGGTATCAGCAATTGTAATACTACACCTCCTTGAGCAGCTACTTTGTCAGAAATACAACAGAAGAGAAGCTGGTGCATCTATTTACAGTACAACCAAACAATCTCACATTATTTTAATAAATAAGTCAGTAACAGAATCAATAACATGAGTTGGGTACATTGCTGAGGGGTTGGAACTGTGTAGCATGTCACCTGCAGCTCATCTAACGGGCTGTTCACACATACTTATTCAAAGTAGCACGCTCTCTCTCCCTTCTCACTAGCTTGAAGCTTGAGGGTGTGTTTATTTGAGCATGTAATTTACACACTCAGTTCTTGTTGGACAGTTATTTCTCCTGTTGCTGCTATACTGGTGCATAACAAAGTAGTTTATTTCCCATTCATTTTCAAATCCCAGTACTTTGTTAAAATAATATCATATTGACCGTGATGATTGGCTTTTCCCACTTTTGTTTAATGTGCTTTTACATTTTTAAGCACATTTACATGCACTTAAGTAACTGGGTTACAGTTGGCTTTCTCCAGTACATTTCATGTGAATGAGAAGCCTGGTTTCTGTAATCTCTGTAGGGATTAGGGAAATCTGATTTCACCAGCTAGGTGACTGTTCACTGTGGCTGCTCCTTCTTGTTCCATTACTGCCTGCAATATTTAAAACTGACAAAAAAAATACCAAAATGATTTTTGTAGAAGCATTTTTGATGAACAACTGCAATCAACACGAACCTCTGTGATAAATACATTCCGTTTCCTGTACCTGCTTCACAATAAAAGCCACTCTGTTTCTCCAGTTGAATGATTTTAATGTGAAGCAGCAGCAGTAGGAAATGATGGATTAGCATTACAGTAGCAGTGTACAGTAACACTGGAATACATGCTGCATCATTTTGTGCCAGTCCCTTGTGCAATTTAAATCCAGAGTAGGAATGGCTGACTCCACCACTAACAATAAAAACTACTAAAGGAATAATAACAGAATATAAATACAATGAATGGCTATTCAGATAGTATCAAAAACCTGGTTTGATTTAATGAAAATCTCTTTTCTTCTTAATAATCTTAAGAATTATACCTTTTTAAGTAAGTAAGACCCACATTGTGATAAACCAAATGTATCCCTTAAAGCTAAAGGAAGATGTAAGTCATAGTTTAATAATTAAATGATCGACACTGACTATTGGTATGAGTTAGGATGTGAACCTGGGATGCCAGTGTTGAAGATAAACAACACCTTCATACAGAGTATTTTAGAATACTCTGTATGAACCTCACTCCATTTCCTGCATTGGCACTGCCTTTGAACACAAGTTCTTTTACAATATAGCTGTGTATAAATGTTAACTCATATCAGACTGTCTCAGCTGTAACTTTGGCTCTGTATGCAGGTTCTCACTGTTGCTGCAAACCTTTTCATCCACATGTTTGTTGAGCATAAACACTGTCAGTGTTAAAGAGAAGCTGATTAGAGAGCAAGAGAGAGTGACAACAACAAACAGTGGCTGTCCTAAATGCCTGGAGGCTGATCAATGTGATAAATATTAAATCCCACTCAATTACATACTTCAGTGTTCACCATATTCAGGTGGTCATGTCATTGTTCTCCCATTCTGTAGATATAAATAACATACTCTCGTGACACATTATACTGTATAAACCATCTAAACTTGTAGCTTTAAATGTTCCGTTAAGATTCTTTCATTTAGAAAAAAATCTACTTGCTCCAACACTACTGAAGCTGTACAATGTTCACACTGAGTAAAATATTCAATCCAGCATGCTTTTTATGATTGCACCATTTGACTAATTGGAATTATCCTACATGTCTCGTGTATTGTTTTATACACATTTTCACCAAATTCCACATTAGTCTAAATTTTAAGCTAAAGTTCTGTAAGAGCTCTGACTTCTGCTTAAATGTGATACACAAGACTATAGCCACCTAGCTGCAAAACAAAGTCAGCCAGTTCAAGAACTCATACGTTATTAATTTATACTAAAGACTGATATATGTATACACAAAGTGTGAACATTTACAATTCATAACAGATTACAGATAATTTAAGTAAAACTGTAATCATTAGTGTACGCACCAAAAAGCTTAATGTAATTTTTTTTTATCAATAGAAGAAGTGATTAAAACAGAGTTACAAGAGTTCACTGTAGTTACTAAGTAAGAATTTTTCTGATCTTTGAAGATCAAATTAAGGAAAACCAAGCATCTAAAGTACCTTAATGACAATAAAAAAATATCATTAATATAGGAAGCAGGAAGGTTAAAGGGAATCGTAAGACAAGCTCTATTATTGCAGTTCTATTTGTATTGTACAGGTATTTTTCACGTTTCACTTTTCTCTCTATACTAACTAAACTGAACGATACAGCACTAATTCATTTTTGTGGCTTTTCTTCCTTCATTGAATGCCACTGTAAAGAAGTTTTGTAAAGTCTAAACCCAGATTACCTCATCCCTGTTGTCCTCTGCCTACTACTTAAGCTGTTCACTGGGCTCACTGGGAGCTGTGGTCAAGAATCCACTGCTCCCCTCTGGCTGTCACCAGTGCAGAACTAGTTATTTTGAAGCATTTGGATGCTTCTATTTTGGGGAATTTTAACTTCTTTTCTTTTTACTTTTCAGCCTACATTTACATTTTTAGTTTTGCTATTCATGTAAAGTGAGTCAGCATCAGTTCACTGCTAGCCGGGTCAGTGTCAAAACGATGTTAGATAAGATACTTCCACTGAAACAGTAAAGGGTTGGGCGGAGCCACAGGACCTAGCCAGGTAATCGAATGTGACTGGCTGGGGAGGGAGACAGGGAAATAGACCTGAGGTGGATCACTATAGCACATCTCTCTCTCTGTTTTTATTTTTATTTTTTTTATTTTTTTCATTACATTGGCCCATTTTGTGCAGCCGCCCACTGGGAAACCTACCGATGGCCACTCTGCCATTGATAGCAAGAGATGGGTCACTGCTCTCCTCCATGTTTCTTCACTTGCTGCACACTTTGTTTGTTCATTCATTTGTCCTTGCATATGTTTTGTCCGTATGCAACTGAGAAGAGTGTCCATAAATTAATTTGCACAAATTAACAGATTACCTGATAAAGACGGACACTTGCCTGCTTTGTTCTCCTTCTGCTTGAAACCAAGGAGGGAAATGAATAGGGTTTGAAATACAGGGAAGCTACGGGTAGCATTGGGTGTTGTGTTTAGAGTAGTTGTTGGAAAAGTTATCTTGCTGTGTTTTCTGTAAGACCAACATTTGAAGCTGTGGGCATGTTCATAATTGTCATGGGATGCAACCTAGGTCTGGTCTGTTTAACAAAGTAATACAAACCATTGCCACTGTGTGTTGGCATTTGTGTTTTTTCTTGGCAGAAAGCAAAAAATTGCAATGCTGAATAATAAATAGGGCTCCCCCAAAAGCCATGGTGTATTTTGAACACTGGAAATGACAGAACACACTTAAAGCTTACAGACCTTTGTACTCACTTAAGTAATTCACTATAAGCACATCTATGCCCACTATAGACAGAGCTTCTTCCTAAGCCCAATTCAGTAAGTTCTCCATCCAGTGAAAGCTGGACTCAACAACTTTTGCCTCTTCAGTATCTATGGTCTGTGCTGGTGAAAAGAGAGCTGGGAGCCACAAGGCAAAGTTCTCCATTTACCAGCTGGCTCCCTTTGGTGCTTCTGTAAGATGGTGTACAGAGAGCAACACACTTGGGGGAGACCTCAGAGTGAATCCAAGACATGAGGGTTGTGTCTCCCACAGGAAGACCTGAAGGATGTCGAACTTTTGTGGGAGCATTTGACTCCAAGAAGGGAAAAGATATTTTTATGTACCTGAGTGCCCAGACTTCACCTCTGCACTCACATCTCATATTACTGCTATGCAGATGATATTAAATTATACCCCTCGTGGAATCCTCAAAATGTAAAAAAAAAAAAATCTATTTCACATAACTGCCTAAACCAGTAAAAATTGGATGGCAAATAATTTCATACAGTTTAATGCTGACAAAGTACAAGTTCTTATTTCTGCTCCAGCCGGCCTTGTCCTTAAGATAAGTCTTGGTTCTCGTTCCTTTTCCTTTAAAGCTACTAACCTCTGAAATTTAGACGTCAACATGTGATGTGTTTGATTGGTTTATTTGATTCCAGCTGGTGAACATGTCTAAGCTCAGACCAACTGTGTTTCAAGCTGAGATGAAGATGATTATTATTTCATCCTGCTTTTATTTAATCATTCAGACTATTAAAACTACCACTTCCCATCAAATTCAGAATCCAATTCAAGATTTACTTGTGATCACTTTTAGAGCTCTGCATGGTCAGAAAATTAGAGAACTACTGCAACCTTATAGCACCAGCAGGTCTCTGAGGTTTGATCAGGGTTTGTTGGTTGCTCCTACTAAAGAAGACTGTGCCTTTGAAGTTATAGGTCCTAAACTGAGGATGTCTCTCCCTGATCTGTGGACACTGTGGACACTATTAAAAAGCAGCTCAAGAACCGCTTGCTAGATTTGCCTTTGTTTAATTTCTATTTATTTTGTTTTTATTTCTATTATGTTTTACTTCTCTTATGTCTGTATTTCATGTCTGTTGGCATTTTTTTTGTGTGCAGTACACTTTGTGACTCTTGAAAGATGTACTATAAATAAACTTACTTACAGTACTTACAATGATTATACCAGGATCAGGAAGTCACAGAGATGACAGACACCATCCAAGATGAGGAAGACACTGAGTTCTAAAATGTATCAAATTATTTTTCCCTACAAACTGAGCATACTTACACCCTGTAGTTAAATGGCAAAGCTGCTTGTTACAATGCTAGGACCTGAAAGCATTAACTTACAACTTGGGTCTTATTTTTGTAGTTTTGTCTATCGTTCCTAAAGTTAATTGTTGAGATATGGGAACACAGTCACATCTCTAAAAGAAGTCAAGACAGGTCAAAAGACATGAGCAGTCAGATGATCAGACAGGTTGAAAACAAACCTCCAGGTTAGACAAACATCTTTGGATGAGATATCAAAAGTGAACAGTAAAATTATTATCCAAACTGTCTGTTGTAAACATCCATCACAGTTTAAATACCCACTTCCTGCTTCAACTTTGACATCAGCAGCAATTCATGTACACTCATTTTCAGTTCAACCCCTGAAAAAGATAAAGCTTTATATTAAGGTCCTTGTAATAACGTAGGTTAATAGGTAATAAGGCCATTATGAGTCCTCATAAGATTCTTAACATTATCATGTGTTAATAAGACTGTATAAGTGTTAATAATAGCACCATAAACATGTTTATTGTTGGATTATAGACATTTATAAGCACTTATAAAAAATGTGTTAACAATTTATAGACTGCTTAAGAACGTTAATAAAAGCCTTATGAGTTTCTTATAATTGTTTATAATAGCATTACATCTCATTTATTGAGTATTACTAACTTACCTATTCTGTCATTGTTAAACATTTACTAAGCTTTTTTTGTTGCTTTATTAAGGTTAAAAAACATTATTATTCATTCATTAGCAGTTAACTACGCACTTATTAACAGTTAACTATTAACTATTTATATTTACCTGCATTTACCAGGTCTAAATCTAGAACAATGCTGAAGCATGCCCTGTTGCCTGTAGTGCTGTTTTAATTTAAAGTGCTTCACAACAAATGGCTCTTATTGGCATGCATCCGATGCCTGAGTCTTCTCTCAGGTCCTTAGGTGTTCAAGCAACCCAACCTGCAGGAAGCCGGTGTGCTGTGTTCTCCAGCCTTTGTGTTAGAGAAGACTGATAATGAAGCAGTGTTTTAAGAGCCGTGCCCAGCGGGAGTTTCAGTAACCTGCAGGGATGTGACTCGACTGCTCATGACGATGCCTAATGGTTGGATTTGTGGTAGATGGATAGCAGTGTAGTCAAGTATGGATGGTCTATTATGTGCGCTGCAAGGTATCAAGTGGTCAGCCTCATGCACTCATTCAAGAAACAGATGCATACACACAGCAATACAATTATCTGCCCTTGGAGCTGTGATCTCAGAGAGGCACAGATCAGTGTGATGTCTGCAATGTGGCCACTTTAACATTGCATTAAGATGTTTTTTTGTTTTTTTTTGTTGTTTTTGTTTTGTTACATTATTAAAGGAAAACTGAAATTTAAATTCTCCTCACTTTTTGTGTAACGAAGCACAATGATTAGAATGATACTATAACTCTATTGTGCATATCGTTTCTAGTTTTTCAGAAGAGGATAAAAACATTTTTAATGGTGTGTGTGTGTGGGGGGGGGGGGGGTAGTCTATCTAGCGTTAGCTGTCTCTCTTTTATGAGTCCAGATTTGGTAATGGCAAATGATTGAACTGTCAAAACTCACAGAAATGGGTAGTCCTCAGTACTCAGCTTGTTCATTACTTTGTGATTCAAAGCAATGGTTAACAAGGAATAACAAGCCCCCAGCTGGTTCAAACCGTAGTGTGTTCAAAACTGCTTGTTAGTGATATCATATTTAAAAAATGTATGTCCGCCCACACAGAAACTGCACCAATCAAATTACAGTACCAGCACCAAAAGGTCTCGCACGCTGGAGAACACCAATGTAGCGGGTGCTGTTACTGCAGAAAATAAATAACAATAAAATGTATCTTTTTTTGTAATTACAATTTTGACCAAATAAGATCAAAACAAACACAAACAAACACTTCTGTCTGAGCTTAATCGTTTATGGACTGAGAAATGCACTCCCAGGATTTTCACTGCACTTTATGAATCAATCAGAGGACACTCACAGATACTTGTAAATCTCTGTTGGATGAGATTTAATCCCAGGGATCCATATTGGAGTATACTGTTGCCTAATTTATCTGATAATTCTGATCATCAAACCTTTCATTTAAAACTTACTTTCAAACATTTTGTTGTTGGAATAATCTCTACTGAATTCAAATCTTGTTGAAATTCAATTCCTCATTTTCCTTGAAACACCTTTAGGCCCCCTGAGGGACCCTGGGGCCGAGCCCAGCTATGAGATTCACGCTTTGGGTGCAGATTCTGCAATGCTGGACCCAAACAACAGATGCCAGTATTTCTCCACACTTCCACTGCTTCATCAGAGCACATCAGGTGCAGGAAAACGGCATCAAAAGGATTCAGAAAGGGATTTGAATAGCAAGGACATCTGGCATTTGTGGGGATTGAAAACATGTTGAGGCTGTGTATGACTGTGACCATGATTTAGCAAGTTAGTTTGAAAAGCTTGATGGCTTGGCTGTGGCTGTGTAACATGAAATGCAGAGGAAAATATAACACATTTAAAGACAAGAGGAAAAGATTCTATGACACTTAAATGATTTCAATGAGGGAAATGACCAAGCAAAACACAAACAATATGTTATATGAATACATGTAATTGACTATTAATACATGATACATGTTTAGTACATAGTATTTACTGAAGTGAAGTAATAGTGAAGAAAGAGCTATGAATACAGCATTATCAAGGTGTGCAAAAACAGCACTGGCCACTGTGATAAAATGTTGTACAAAGTGGAATGTGATGTTACATAACATAACCTTTTCATCTTGAGGATTATGTATGTGTGTTAATCATTTAACAAAATATTTATTTTACACTTTTACACACAATTACCCAAAAAATCCTAGAAAGTGCATAAAAGACATAAAAACAAGAAATGTGTTGTGTAATAAAATACAAAAATGCAAGGTGTAATTTAACAAATGAAAAATGAACAAATGTAATAACATTTAAATGAAGATAAAGAGCTAGCTTGCTTCTTTTCCTCCAGCAGGTTGTTCCACAGCTGAGGGACCCTGGCTGGTCAGGTCTCCTCTGGTTTTTAGCCTCAACCTGGGAGCCACTAAAGAGACCTATCAGTGGATCTCAGTCTGCACCATACAGTCTATGGGCTGCACTCTCGTATGGGTTTAGCAGGCCAGAAATATAGTCAGCAGCCAACCCCATCCATGCTTGATCATTAAAATCTTATAATATATTCTAGAATGTACAGGGAACCAACGCAGAGATGATAAAATTATGTAATAATGTCAGTTTAGGGGTTGTGTGCATTCTTCTATTGGATCTTGTGAGTAATAGAGTTGAGGTTTGGAGTTGTACTGGTTCAGGCAGGAATACACAGAGTTGCAGTAATCTAATCTGGATGTAATAAAAGCTTGAATTACAGTTTCTAATGCTTTGGCCAAAAAAAAAAAAAAAAAAAAGGAAAAAACCAATGTTAAGGTGTTGGAAGCAAGACGCTGGGAGAACATAGTCACCCAGCTGGCTGGTGGGTTCTTGCTGTGAGGTGTGTAATGGAAAAAGTATTTTAAACTGCTTGATCTTTGTCCCACACTTGTTGTTACATGTCAAAAGTAAAAGTACTGGCCGACTCAGTTCCTCTGTGTTCTGTGACTAGACACTGTGTGTTCTTTAGAAAACAGTGACTGGGGTCATGGCTCTTAGATAACTGGAACCTGCAGTCCAGAGAGAAAGCAACAAGTAACAGACTCTACGAACTAATTATCTATTTGTAACATTTGTGTGACAGCCCCTCCCTTACATGTTCTCTGTACTTTGCTGTGGAGACTGATCTCTGTATGCTTGGAGTCCATTTGCAAATGTATTGAATACAGAAAGACAGATCTTTGTATTTTGCCTTTATTGATACAGATTTCCACCACAGGTGACAGTGCTAACCACTGCACCACTGTGCTGCGTCATTAACAGATATTCAAAGAAACATACTTTAATCAAATAGCCAGAAAAGCAGGCTTGTAAATGGAAGGTTGCCAGCATGGAAGTGACCAGCAGATCAGACTGAAATTTTAAAGCCACTGAGTTTCTAGCACTGAATTGTTTTGCATTGAAATTGTGTATCTGAATGTTTTGCCTCTGAATTCAACTCTTCAAATTTTCAATAACTCATTTTCACTTTTATTTAGCAATGTTCACACATTCAGGATCAAAAATTCAAGTTTTAAAAAAAATCAAATAATATATATTCAACTTGCTCAAATTCCATCCATTCCATCCGTTGTCTATACCGCTTATCCTCTTAGAGGGTCGCTGGAGCCAATCCCAGCTGACATTGGGCGAGAGACAGGGTACACCCAGGACTGGTCGCCAGTCAATCACAGGGCTGACACAGAGACAGACAAACATTAACACCTACGGACAATTTAGAATCATCAATTAAGCTAACTTGCATGTCTTCAGATGGTGGGAGGAAGCCGGAGTGCCCGGAGAGAACCCACGCGGACACGGGGAGAACATGCAAACTCCACACAGAAGGGCCCCAGCCGGCCGGCAGATGCGAACCCAGAACCCTCTTGCTGCGAGGCGACAGTGCTAACCACTGCACCACCATGCCGCCAAAGTTCAGATCCCAAAATTCGAGTTACAAAATTCAGATTAAACATGCCAAGGTTAAGCAATCGATTCTGTCTCAAATCGAAACAACATCCAGCCAATCAAGTTACGCTCCATTGGTCATGTGATGCAGATGCTTGAAATTACAGGAAGGTGGTCAGATATGTCAACTAACCATAGACTGTTCAACTAACCGACAAACTAGTGTTATGCGGATGAAGCATGGACGTTTTATAAGAGCTCTTATAACATATCCATGGGGATGAAGCCTTATGAAGCTTTAGACTTTCTTTCTATTTGTGCCGAAAAAGATTTGAAGCTTCGGGGCTCCAAACTCAGCAAACACAGTGACATCTGGTGGCTTGTAAAACGTATAGCAGCCCTTCATGTGTGCAATAAAAGTCCAAGAAGCCTGCGCGTTATTATTAAATCTATCTGAATACTTTTGTTCAGAAGTGCTGCATTAAATATAGATGTTATTGTGAAATATGTTATAGTAAAATAATTATGTGTTGTCCAAAAGGCCCAGATATAAAATATATCTTTGCTGACAAGCAACATTAATGTGCCTTTTTGGTGTAGTTTAGACCGAGTGCCACTGTGGGTTCATGTTTTTAAACTTCATGGTTGATATTTATGTGATGCAATGTGATGTGATTGGAGAGTGATATTCATTAAATTAGTCTATTACTTTAATTACATTATTACTTGCTATCAGGGGGAAATGTTCTCACTTATAATTATGTCTTTCTAGTGCACATTGCCATATTTCTCTATTATTCTCCTCTCTTCTTATCCCACTAATGTGCCGATCACATAGTTTAGCTGTAAAACTTTAAAAACTTTCAAACTGAATGAAGCACTTTCCACAGTGCGCTTCACAGGAGTCAAACACACTTCTGAGCTTCAGTACCATCCACCCATCTCTACAACAAACCAAACGATGGCACTTTGGTAAGTGTATTAACTATTTATTTGCCGTTTGTGTACAAAAACAATCGAAACAAACGGCAAAGAAAAGAGTTAATACACTCACTGAAGTGCCATCGTTTGGGTTTGTTGCGAATGCCTTCCTGTAATTTCTAGCTGCGGCATCACATGACAAATAAAGCGTAACTTGATTGGCTGGATGTTGGCTCGATCTCAAACAGAATCAATTGCATATCCTTGGTGTCCTTGATGTTTAATCTGAATATTGTAACTCAAATTTGAACTCGAACTTGAATATATATTATTTGAATTTTTTAAAACTTGAATTTTTGATTCGGAATTTGTGAACACTGTTAGTTATTGAAAATTTGAAGATTTGAATTCAGAGGCAAAATATTCGGATACAACATTTCAATGCAAAACAATTCAGTGCTAGAAACTCAGTGGCTTTAAAATTTCAAAATCTGGTGAGACAGGTTTACTTCCATACATCTTTGTCTCTTTGCTCTGTTGCAGGGTTCAAGCTTGGTGAACTTTGGCCACTGATTTTGTACAACCTATACGCACTACACTCATCAGTGTAACAGTGAGCGGAACATCAACCAAATGAAGAGAGGTGGTCTCAGTTCTCAAAGATCAGTAAAAATAATAATCTATACAGATTTATAGACTTTCTTATAATTACATGAGGCATCAGTGTTCTTCTACAGTGGATCTGATAAGCTCTGAGCTCTCTTGCACACTTTCCATAAGTTGAAGCGAAATTAACCTACAATTTCTAATGACAAGATCAAGATCATAAAAATCAATCAAATGAAAAATAAAATAAAATTCCACATAGTAGTTAAAGTTTAATCAGTCCTTTTTATTATAAGGTATTGTATTTTTTCATCAGATTTGATCAAACATTTCTAAAAACACAAAGGCACACACTCCTTAGCGCTACTAAACTGGGTTCCTATAAAATATAAACTTCACACTTTACTAGCCACAGAAATGTCTTCCCAGGTAATGTGATGTCCTCATGAAGCATTCTGCGCACTTTCCTGCACTCAAACATTTTCACTGAGCACACAGCTGATGTTAATGTCTGTGAGGGTTCAGTGCTAATAGGGCAGGGTGGACATTATGGGACTAGGCCCAGCTCTCAGTTGTGTTATGGACAAATCTTTATGAGGAAATAGAGTAGGCTACTGTAGGTCACCTTTGTTTTATTGGATAACATATTTGGCTTTACGGTTCCTGTAATCAAAGAGGTATTAAAACTTTTTTTCCTATAGTTATTTTTCTCTCTTTTAATCTCTGCAACATGTCCGTCAAGTTTTGTTTTGAAACTCAAGACCGGAAGTGCTGCTCTGTATTTCGGCTAACCTGACACAACAAGTTCCAAGTCGATGATCGCGAGATTCGCGCCTCACACAGCCTCACTATCCCGGAAAGTTATAATGCTTTCGTATTGTTATCGCTAACGTATCATTAGAAGAGTTGAAGGTAAGTGTAAAACACCTGAGCGTCCTTTACATACAAATAAGTGGCGTTACACAGCGACAGCTCGGTCCCTACTGCTCCATGTATCACCTCCTGTCATTTAACGCGTAAAGACGATTCACTAGATTAATGGGGTCAAAATGGAGCAATGAGTGACACTATTCTGTCTGTCTTTGTGATTAATAATTTTATAGGCTATGCCTACCCTTGATCACAAACTGTCAGTTATCTACAAGTAATAACTCAAAGTCCAGCTGGAATTGCATTTTTATTCTTCAACTCAGGGTTCTCTTTGTAGGCTACTGACCTGGATGACTGAAAGCCTGCACATAAAATAATTAAATTAGCCTATTCTTAGAAGATTTGAGATAATGGCAGTGGAGAAAGAGGTTGCAGTATTCAGACCTTTTCTTTTAGTAAAAATATCAACAATGCAATGTAGAAATACTCCATTACTAGTTCTAGTCTTGCAAAATGTAATATTCACAGTAAAATATACTTTTCCAAAGTAAAGGAGTTTATAATGTAGGTGGCCCCTTTCAGAATGTTTATTATTATGATTATTATGCTGATGGATTACTATAAATGATGAATCACTGTGTAAACTGCATTTTAATGTTGTAGTTGGTTGCGGTGCGGCTCATTTTAACTACTTTATATACTGTTTTGTTGTGCAATCTATGACATTGCATCATATTATAAATTGATCACATTTTTAGTCTGTAAAATCTTTAACCGTAAACTTTGTAGCTATAACTGAAATACATGGAGTGGAGTACAATATATGTACAGTATATAATATATATTTATATAAAATACAATATTTCCCTCTGAAATAATGGAATAGAATGTAAAATTCAGTCTATATTATTAGATGCACAGATCTGACTTTTTCTCTCGATCTATTTTGATATCAAGTTAGGGTATCTGCTGAGTTGAGGTACCGATGCGATACCAGTGTTTTCAGTTTTTTATTTTATTTATTCAATTCAGTTTTATTTATATAGCGCCATATCATAACAAAGTTATCTCAGGGCACTTTTTCCGAGTAGAGCAGGTCTAGACCGACTCTTTATATTTACAGAGACCCAACAATTCCCACCATGAGCAAGCACTAGGCGACAGTGGCAAGGAAAAACTCCCTTTTAACAGGTAGAAACCTCGAGCAGAACCAGGATCTGGGTGGGCGGTCATCTGCCTCGACCGGTTGGGTTGAAGGGGGAGGGGGGGAGCGGGAGAGAGAGAGCAGGAGGAAAGAGAACATACAGCAGCACAATACAGTTCCACATAGAGATGTAAAGCAATAGTTGTGGTAATGGCATTGATGTTAACACTTCTTCTTTTTTTCCAAAATTAAAAACTCGTATAATGCCCCCTTGCTGTGTGGAATTCATTGGAATCAGTCTTATGTAAGTTAACATGAGGCCGTAAGACACACTACATCTTGACTATAAGTAAAGACATTTATACACGATCATTCTTCTTAGGCTTGCGCATATAAGTGAAGTCCATAAATACTCCATACAGTTTATGGGAGTGTATTGTTATAGTGCATAAACCTCAGTTAAAGTTTTACCATGTCCTGACCTGAGGGCAGACACACCAACACACACAGTTCCTGCAGTACTGCTGTTGTGTAATTTTTGGTAACTTTAGACAAGAATGTCATTGTTAGTACATCTGGTTTCACAGTAAAGGCCTACTCTGCCTGTACATTAAAATATATTTATAGTGAAGCACATGCAGGTAGGAACGCTATGGCCACCTTTAATCATATCAATTAAATTGTATTCCAGTAGTGACTTGCAGGGCTGTTTCTGAACATTTTGGGGCCCTAAGTGACGGCTTACACTGGGCCTTCCCCCAAACCCAAACCACCACCACCCCTCTGGCTATGGCCTCAAGGCCCCGAGTCATTTTAATATCCTTGAATAAAAATGCATAACTAGGCATACTTTATTATGAATAAAGCTTTTAATTAACAAATAAAGCACAATATGAAAATAATAAATAACTATTTAGAAGAAAATGTTTAAGAGAATCAAATGGCACAAATATTAGTAAAAGAGAATAACAAATCCTTTCAGTGTAAATTACAAGATTATTCTAATATATAAAAGCAATACATACTTTAACTAGAATATGTTCAAGAATATTAACAAATCAAGTTTATATTAATGTAAAAAAGAAAATGTCAAAATAAATACAAATAAGTATTTACAGAATTAAACATTTTAAACAAATAACAATAAACAGTTTGTACATCTGAGTAAAGTGAATTCTGTGTAATTATGTGATAGTCTGTGAGTGATGTGTTCATGATGTTCTTCAGAATTTCTGTTTTACTAGATTTTTTTGATGCAAAGTCATCAATGATGTCATTGTATGACAGCCTTCTGCTGATATCTTGATTTACATTTATCATTGCAAGTCCACTCAGATGTTCTGCCCTGTTGACCTCAGATATGTTTTGAGGAGTTTGAGTTTAGAAAAGCTTCTCTCTGCAGAAGCCACAGTGACAGAAGAATGCAAGTTATCCGAAGTGAGTTCCTCCAACTGTTCTTCTTGAATGAAAGAGAGGAGCTCCATGGCAGTCATGTTGTCAGAGGGCAAGGCTGGTAAGTTCCTGATCTTATAGGCCAGTTCTTTCCCATCAGTGTCACTCTCATCTCCACATGTCAGGACTTGCAGAGCTTGTTGTATTTATTTGACAATTTGCATTTTGGGAGGCTGCAGGAGCTTGCTTACAATGTTCACTTGGAGAAGGATGTCAAATCAGACCACTGTACAAATCTGGAAACAGTAGGACCTGATCTCCTCTGCCAGTATCTGGGCTTCCAACCTGGTAGTGGCATCTGTGGTTTTGCCACTGATTTGTGTAAGGGCCTCTTGGATATCTGGCTTTGGTGTCTCACAGCCTCCTGGCTGTTTATCTGACTCTCCCATCTGGTCTAGCTCCATGACTTCAGGGTTATATTTAATTCAATGTATGAGCCCCACAGGGAACATACAGTGCATGGGGATTTTTCTCCAGGAGCCTTGCTTGAACGCCTTTATTTTTTCCTTTCATGTTTGCACCATTGTCGTAACACTGACCCCTGCAGTCTTCAAATGAAATATTTAATTTCTCCAAGTTCTGGAGTGCAGTCCAAGATGAGCGAGAAGTACCTTGATCTTTTTATCTCTGAAACTGTCCTGTATTTTCAAACTGGTTGAGCCAATGAGTTCATTTTGAATGATGTTGAAGGTAGGGCTGGGCAATATGGCCAAAAATGTTATCAAGGGAAAAAAAATTCACATCAGTTGATATAGATAACCATCACGATAAATGTCAAATCATTATTTCTTTCAAGTTTAAATGCTGATTTTTGCTCCTGAGTGAAAGTTTATGAAACCGGATGGTTAATTGTGGTTTTAAACTATTCTTTGTCAGAACATGACAAACACTTGCCAAACAACTGAACATTTCACAAATCTGAGGGACTGTAATTTCTTACTTTCTGCGTGTTCCAATTGGGTGATGTTTCAAATCATGAAACAGGTTTGTGGTGTCGCCCGTCTTAGCTGGCACGTGTTTTTGGCACAGTTTGCTCTGTTTTTTGTCGAATTGTAAATAGCCAAAATATCTCCAAACTACTGGAGTTGAGTGACCTTTCTTGTCAATGATGGCTTTGTCCTGCTTCGAGCTGGTCATGAGCACTGCGTCTTCTTCAGTGTCACTGATTTTGCTTACTGCATACCTGCAAACTAGTCGCTTTTCAGTGAAATTCAGCGTTTTCAATCAAAATATGTCATTCACGTGAATCGTGTAGATCCAAAGAGTTTTTCTTTTTTTGGGGGGGGGGTCAAGTGGTCAGCGCAATTTCCCATAGACTGGAGTGAGAACAGAGACATTTCAGAAAGCTGTTGTCACGTCGCGATCTTCTTCTCAATAAAACATCTTTGGTGAGACGTTTCGAGTCCTTTGGCCAATCAGAATCAAGATAACTGCATCGTCTTCTTCTCTATGGATGCATAAAGACAACTTTTCACGCTACTACTACAATGTACACTAGTTTTGAGGTAACGGCTGGGCCACACCGCCGACCCGAGCAGCACATGTGTGTCGCGGAACCTCTTGCTTTTCATTTCGGCATCCATGTTAACAGGTTAGAACAGCCACACAGCCCACGTGAGACGCGCATCTCACGCACGTCTTCAGTGCGGCTCATCTAGAGAGGAGCCTTGCCTATTTTTTCCATGTAACGTGCACGGTTCTCAGCAAAAATACACAGTGAAAATGATTTGTTGATAGTTATATTGACTATTGACATCTGAAGAATATGTCACAGAAGTGAAAAAAAACTTTTTTAACTCCCCAGGTACAATTGAGCTCAAGCCTCTTAACCCTTTCCTGTCTAAACTAAATATAAATGAAATGTAAAATGAAATGAAACATTCTATTATTGATGGCCATTACCAAAGGCAAACTCAATGTAGAAATATGGAGCTGGCAGCAGGAATGCTCCCTGTGTGGACTCCACACGCCTGCGAGATGCTGCAGTTCAAGCGAGGCAGCCGTCGCTTCTCAGGTTGGATGTGTGACCCGGCCGTTAATGTTAGGTAACCAGTTGCTAAAGTAACGTTAACTTGCCAAATCAAGTTGAAGTGTATCGTGATAAATTTTTCCTAACATTACCCCATCAAATCTTTCCCAACCTATTTATAATGGAAAGCTTGCCAGCTGTGTCTTCTTCTTCTTCTTCTTCTGTTTAATGGTGGGTGGCAACTAGCGTTTAAGGTGCATTAGTGCCCCCCTTTCCCGGTGTATGGGTGGTTTAGTTATATCAAACATTTGTTATTTCTATCTAGGAAAATGATAGAGATAATTATTGTTGTCGTTTTATCGCCGAGCCATATGCCAAGGTAGCTGCTTTGGCTGAGCTGCCCACTTTGAACAGGATGAATGTTTTCTTTCATGACCGGATCAAATCTTGCAAGGACCTCCTGCACCTCCTTCATAAAATTTCCGTTGTGTTCTTCGTAAAGGGTGGATGAAGAGCCCCTCAAAGCCAGGTTTCTCTTGACTCGCGATCATATAATAGCAATCAGTCTTGTTACATCTAGCCAACGTTGTCTTTCAGATTCCAGCAGAGATCTTTCCTTAGTGTCAATGGTACTGCCAGTTCTATGCCAAAGCTCCAACTCTTTCCACTTTGCCATATTTGTGGTGTGTTCTTAGCTGTTCTCATGGGTTTTCTGTAAATTGCTAATGTTTGTCCAATCAGAGAGTCCTTCTTTCGTTAGTCTTATGTTTTTTGGGGAAAATAATTTGCAACAAGAGCAGGTGACTGTCTTTTTAGACTAAATAAGCCAGCTTTGTTTGATCTTCTCTCCATTTATTAGCTTCCTGTACATAAAATGGGTGTGGAAGCTCCTGCCATCTGTTCGCTTTGGGAATGTGAAATCTGGGTTGATTTGAAATGGCCCTGTGGCATCTGTGAGGACAGATAACCAGTTTCCTGGATCTACTGGTGGCACACTGGATGGAGGATGAATGGGTAGTAGTTGAGTGGGATGAGTGGTTTGTGCAGAAACTGAGGTGGTTTATCTCTGTTGAGTAGAGGGACCTGGAATTTCTTCATCTTCTGTTGGGTGAACTGGTGGTGCACTGGATGGATGATAAATATGTTGTGGTTACGAAGTAACTGACGTGGTATCAGGCTGTTGATGTGACATACCTGGGGGATCTGAATCTGGATCAGTTGATATAAAAGAAAAAGAAAATGTATCATTAAATCACTGTATAAAATCAATTACTGTATAATACTAACTATGTATATTGTAGGAGCCGTTTGACCTGCTTTGCTTAATTTGTTATTTTTATGCCATCTGGTGGCCAAATTTGTTATTGCTTTCTTAATTACTTTATTTCCTCAAATAAAAACCAGTAGTCAAGTAAAAGACAGAAACCAGGATTAAAAGAGCCAATGAGAAGCCAGCAATAAAAGAGCCAATCAGAAGCCATGATTAAAAGAGCCAATCACGTTGTAGGATTAAAAGAGCCAATCAGGTTGCAGGAATAAATAAGCCAAACACATCACAGGAATAAAAGAGCCAATCACGTTGTAGGATTAAGAGAGTCAATCAGAGGCCTAAAAAGTCTGCAGTGTCTGGTCTAAATGACAATGCCCTGTGACACATTCTGAAGTGCTTTGAGAAACAGGTTTTTTCCTCACGTGTATAGGTATGTATATAAATATATGTATAAGAAGTACTGTAACTGTAACTGTATATATTGTATTAACAGTATATGCAGTATATGTATTTATTTCATTTTTATTTTATTTTATTCTAGTCAAATTTAAATATTTGTATGCTCTCTGTGTGTAGCATGAAGGGGCCACAACTTACATTTCATTGGGAAACCCTGTGTTGTAAAATGCCAAATAAATGAACCTTGATATTGTTTCTATGAACTCCAACTCTATCAGCATTTGGTGTGATTTCTCCTCTAGTGTTTCTGCTCTGACAACATGAAGTCCACATGGCTGCTATCCTCTCTGCTGCTGCTCTTGGAAGTGAGCTGTGTGTCTCTTCAGGAAAGCAGCAAGCCCAATTTTGTCCTGATGATGGTGGATGACTTGGGAATTGGAGACCTGGGCTGCTATGGCAATACAACGCTGAGGTAAAAACATATTGCCATTTTCACTTTGCTCTGTGTGGCTGGATGGCTTGAGGAAGATTATTCATTTACATAAATGGAGCAACCTGTAATCCTGCTGCCTGCTACTTCTAGAGCTGTATACCTGTAAACATTGGATTTTCATTTTTTATTTTACCTGCAATCTTTTTACCCCCTTTCCTCCCCAATTTTGACTGGCTAAACCTCTTTGACTGTGGTTCTTGTCACCACTAACTTCACAGTTGTCCTCGGTAGGGTGTAGACAGTCACCTCTGATACTCATGCCTCCAGGCAGGCAAAATTTGAATGACACCTTTTCTGATTTTGCTATGACATGTCAACATGTCTGCCATGAATGCATGACCAAGCCAGAGGTTGATCAAGTAATCGATTAATAAACTTAAATTAACAAATTGAGGTTTAAATATTTATTTTCATATAAAGTCATTTTTTCACTAACAGTTGATTAATAGTTTTCAGTGCTGTCAAAAGCTCTGTTAAAGGGTCAGTTCACCGAAATTACAAAGAAACATATTTTCTCTCTTCCCTCTAGTTGTATCTATCCAGTCAGATAGTTTTGGTTTTATTTGTCTAGGTTTGGACATATCTATCCCTGAGATCACTGCCTCCACCTAATTGCTATGAAGGTAAACGTGATTTAGTTGGTGCTGCTCATATAATTGAAGTATTACATTTATCAAACAAATGTATATTGAATTTTCAACTCCACAGATACTTGAACGAACAAACATTCTGACAAACAAACAAATAAGGTGCACTTAATAACATTAACATCAAGGTGCCATCTAGTATAAACAAATCCATAAAAAGAATGTACATACATTATTATATCAGCCAATATTGTCAAGGCTTCTGCAGATTTCTCCCCCTCTAGAAACCCCATAAAAGATCTCCATATCTTCTCAAAGGTTGAGTATTTTGGTGCTGTGGGTAGCCATGGTAGTCTACTTAAGTGTAAGTAGTTAAGGTCTGTGGTTTTTGGACTGTTGGTTGGACAAAAGAAGCAATTTGAAGATGTCACTTTGGGCTCTGGGAAATTGTGTTGAGCATTTTTCACAATTTTGACATTTTATAGACTAAATGATTCATTGATTAATAGTAATTTGCAGCCCTATAAAAAACACAGTTCAAGGGTTGATTTGCGAGCCTGGCATTAAGCCGAAATAGAAAGCAACTTCAGCAAATATCAAATATTAATGATGCAAAGGATGCACATAATACTCTGCTTGAGTTGTTACCTGTGAAAGAAAAGGAAAACCATGAAATCTGGTTCAAGGCAAAAGTGTTGGGTGTAAATGAATTTTCCCACAGTGTCACGAAATGTTTGAGTGATGAAGCTGCAGAAAATGTTGACAAACAACGACTGGTGACAATAAAATTAAACCAATTGACAGTGTGTCAGATGTTGGATCAGTAATATCAAGTGTCTCAGTTAAAAAGGTAGCAGCAGTTCAAGATCAAGTCGATCAAACAAATCTTGTTTGAAATTGCCAGTGCACAAGCTGAAGCCAAGAGAGCCGGCTCCTGGCGCGAACAGCAGCGCTGAAAAGGAAACACGCACTGGAGAAAGAGGTAGAATCATTACACAAACAAAAGGAGCTAATGGAAATTGATGCTGAGATTGAAGCCACAGGTGCAGAACTAGCAGTTTTGTGAGCATTTTTTGATCAAGATGGAATGAGAAGCAAAGTGATGCATGTTACCGGGCGGAGCCCAAGTGCTGGACACAGACACTGGAGTAAGTAGTGAAAGACACTGGTTTATTTTGGACCAGAGGAAAAAGTGAGCATGAAGGGGAGCCGGTGAGTGAGGGGATAACCCAGAGGAGTAGGATGGCAGGGTTCGGGGAATGGAGAGGGCTGGCAGGCAGAAAGGCGTGCAGGTGAGCTGGGAAGGCAGGTGGGTAGAGTGGACCTGAAGCACAGGAGAAAGCAGGGTTAGTACGACAGAATAGTTACACAAACTATCTTCTAGTACTGGAGGCCTGAGAGCTTGCTACCGCAAAAACTGAAGCACTGATCTGGCAATGAGTGGGTGGAAAACCATGGTTGAAATACTGCAGGCTGATGGGCTAATGGATGGCAGGTGTGTTGACTTGATTGCAGGTTCAGAGCAGATGACAGCCACGCCCTCCCAGCTGACACACACACACACACAAACAGACAAACAGCACAGGACACGACACGACACAGGAGGGAGGGAAAGCACACCAGAAACAAAAGGGAACATAATGAGCACGGCCGAGCCGTGCCGCAAAGGCCAAAAGAAATAACTGTTACCTGATGCAAAGCTAAAGGAGTCCATATCATTGATAGAAAATGAAAAGGTACCTGTCGCAAGATTAGAAATGGCTGAAGTGCAAAATCATGTTCAAGTAAACACCAACCACAATGTTAATGTGAAGACTAGAAATGTTGCACATGCAGTTGATGATAATTCCACACTACAGATTCTTCAAAGGCAAAATTAAATATGTGAATTGCTGACATAACAACAAAGGGCAAGCCAACTTCCACCAAGAGAAATGCATGTCTTTGAAGGAGACCCTTTTATATTCAAAGTTTTAATACAAGCCTTTAAACACTGTGTTGAGGAGAAAGGTGCAACGAAAGGGTACTGCATGTATTTTGAAAAAATCTTGAGCTTGCTTTGGGTGTCTCAACAAAAGCGCATAACCTGTGAAAAATGCAAACAGAACCACCCAACAGCTTTACACATTCACTTCAACAAAAAAATGCACAAGTTCAATTCAATTCAATTCAGTTTTATTTATATAGCGCCATATCATAACAAAGTTATCTCAGGGCACTTTTTCGAATAGAGCAGGTCTAGACCGACTCTTTATATTTACAGAGACCCAACAGTTCCCACCATGAGCAAGCACTATGCGACAGTGGCAAGGAAAAACTCCCTTTTAACAGGTAGAAACCTTGAGCAGAACCAGGCTCAAGGTGGGCGGTCATCTGCCTCGACCTGTTGGAAGTCAGTGAACACCAACGGCATGTACACCAGTAAACCTGAACCAACTGAAACAATATGCTTGTGACAACTCAAGCCTTTCAAAGCCAAACAGGGTAGCAATAGAATACTCCCAATTCTTCCAGTTCAGCTGAAAGCAAGAAAAGGCAACAAAGTGATTCAGAAAATGGGTCAACATCTACATTCTACTCTGAAGCTCTGATGCGAGAGCTGAAACTGACTGACAAAAGATCAAAGATATGTTTAACAATGAGCCCAAAGATATCTGTGTCAACATACATTATAAATTAACTTGAATTATCTAGTGTTTAATGGAAAAGGTACTACAGTCTTTGAAATATTTCCACACAAAAAATGATGCTAGTAAGTACAGCAAACATCATCAAAAGGGAAAACCTCACAAAGTGGTCCTACATCCACACTGACATCCCTGAAGTCCATGCTGAGGTGGAGTTCAAAGTTGCTGGATTAATGGGAAGTTGTTAACAGCCATGGCAAGGGACCCTTTGCCATTAAAACCCCTACTGGGTTGGGTTGTCAGTGGCTCATGTGGGGATTGGAAAGGCAACCTTAATGATGACTGCTGTCATTTTGCCACTGTAAATGGAGCATCTGTTGAGTCACTTGAGCTGCTATTGGAGAAGCAGTACAAACATGATTTCAATGAAAGAGCTGCTGAGGACAAAGAAGAAATGTCAAGAGGGGAGGCAAGATTCATTGACATTATGGAGCAATCTGTGAAGTTGCAAGATGGACATTACAGTTTAAATCTGCCATTTAACCCGCTGAGGTCGCTGATCACGCCGGCGTAGAGCATTTTCGTCAAGTTCTGTCGAAAGTGCTGGCTTGAAACTCCAAGCTAGTTTTTGTTTGATGTTGATAGACCAAGTAAAATTGGAGATATGATAGTTTAAATTTTATATAAAAATCATATTTACGCCTGCGTTAAAAAATGCAAGATGCTATGGTGCAAGCGTTGTATTTATTTAAATATCTTCGTCATTTTTTGTCATATGACGAAACGGAAAAAAATGTCCAAATCTGCTGACTCTGCTCTACAGGCTGGACATTTTAGGGATGGGGGGGGGGCAAGTGTGCAGAGAAGGAGACGCGGGAAGGAGAGACGAGAGAGGAGAGTGAACAGAGAGAGACACGAGAGAGATATTGAGATAGTTTTTGGAAGATTTTGAGTTTTGTCGGAGAAAAATGAAGCGAACACTAAACGTGGAGCAAGTCATCAAGTTGTTCTTTCAACTGGAAGACGCAGTTTGCAGCAGTTCATCGTCGGAAAGAGAGTGATTTTGGCGATGATGAAATTGACGACCTGTCCTTTGTCATTGACGACGAGAGGTAAGACAAACATTTATTGCCTTTGTTTTGCTAATTATTCTCTTTGTAAACATTGTAAACTCTCTTTTTATATGTGTATATATGTATGTGTGTATGTGTATATACAGTATTCCTACTCTGGTTCTCACTAAGCACATTACTACATTACTGTACATCCTGCCTATTACTTTATTCATTTTACTGTACACCAGTCTACCTTATATTTTATTTTATTCTCATATATATTATATTTTAATTCCTATATTTATATAACTATATAACTTTAGCTTCTCTCAATTTACTCATTACTTTGTGATTTTCTTTTGTACACTTAGTATGAGCTTTGTTGAAGGAGCCTGAGAACACAAACCCACAAACCAGTAGGTTCATGCCCTGCCGAACACCAGGAGCCCAGATGAACACACATTCCACACACTCACCAATGGACCTTTTCCAGTTGTACTTCTCCACGGATACGATGAGGACACTCTGCAAAAACACCAACAAGCAGGCAGCAAAAAACCAGGGAATGGGCAAGAAGTACAAATGGGCTGACATTGAAGTTGAGGAACTCTACAAATTCCTTGGTCTCCTCATTTACACCGTTTACACAGCGTTGGTATAGCCCTCTGTGTCATTGTTGACAGAAACTGTTTTGAGGAGTGACACCTGATTTTTGTTGTAAATAGTTGTATATAGTTTGATTTTATCTCACTTTGACTTTTATATGTTATATTTGCACTATTTGGGAACCCCTCACACTCTGGGAATGCAAGGCCTGTAATGTAGCTTTCTGTCTAATTGTGTACATAAACTGTTTTGAAAAGTGGCATAGCTAAAAAGAAAAAAAAAAACGCCTATGGCTACACCTGCTTTTTGTTGTAAATAGTACCTGTGTTTACGTTTGCAACCTTTAAAATGCTTGGTTGAGCATGTTTGTGTTGTTTATAGTAAAAATAACATCATTTTCCAAATCCGATTTTATGTGTTTTGTGTGTTTTTTGGGTCCAATATGTTGATACAATATGTCAAAATGAAAAAATAATTGTCAGGTCATATAGATGATGTTGTGCTGAAAAAAAAAAACCAAACACTGGCATGGTAAACATTTTTTAATGTTATATATAAAGGCAAAATCAAAAGTATTCAAAAATGGCCAAAATATCCCACGACTTGTAAGAGTTAAAAACAAAGAGGTGACAATGCCAAACAACCGTTGTGTTGCTCAACAGTGCCTCATCAGAATAAGAAAGTGGAAAGGAATGAAAAATTCCACCAAGAGTACACAGAATTTTTTGAGGATGTCATCAGCAATGGTTACGCTGAAATGGTCCCACAGGATGAATTGCGTTGTGGTGAAGACAATGTGTTTTACATTCCTCATCATGGGTTTACCAACCACGCAAAGGCAAGTTGCGGGTTTATTTTTGGTAATTCTACATTTTGAAGATGATTGCATTTATTTTATTGTTTTGAATTTAATTTTTTAAGGCTCCATGTCTATACATAATTGTAATTGTTATGTCTTGTACAGCCATTTCAGTGGTGGCCATTGGTTGGCGCTGTGGGGAGCCATGGTAGTCTACTGTGTAGGACTAATTGATACAGGTGTGGCACACACAGAAGTCTATGTTTTTTGACCGTAAGGCAGGGTTAAGGTAATGTGTTTGTTTTGAGAAATGTACTTTTCTTATAGTTTGGCTATAAAAATCAGGCTTTTTGACAATTTCTGGTGACAACAGAGGATCCAAAGAGCCTGCATTGGAAGTACGGCATCTACACCGGAGCCACGCGTACAAAACTGAGCAAAACAAACGGTTCATCAACAACCGCTATCCAGAAAGCTTGGATAATTGGGCAGTCCGATTGACAATGAAATAGTGTGCCCTTTGTTCCACAGAATTTGAGTGGAGTTGAAGTCTGCTTTCATGGCTTGTATGGCTGCAAGAATGTTAGACCCTTCCTCTTCCTTCTCTTTACCAACTTGTTATTATAAGTAAAAAATGCTAAACAGACATACAAAAAAGTCTGAAGCATGGAAAAGGATGGGTGACTGGGTGATGTATTGACAAAATGGCTGCTCCTCAGGTAGACGCCATAACCAGAAGCCTGAAGAATGACATTTAAAAGAAATGAACTTGTCTTTCTACAAACTGTGTCCCTTTTACTCACAAAAAGCACTATGAACAACTTATTCAGTCAATTTAGTCAATGTATTTTCCTGCCCTAATGACAGTATATTCTTTAGATTATCCACAGTAACTGGGACAATGATTCTTTAATGAATATGCTCTTAAGTTTTTCAAATAGAAATGTACTTTTTTACAGCACCACACACTAAATTCCATTCACCTCAGTTGTATTGGGGTGGAGGCAGAAATCTCATAGACTGATAGCTCAAAAACTGGACAAATACAATGAAAAAGTGAATACTAAATACCCAGGCCTGACAGGTGAGAATTGTTTTTATTTTTAATTATTATTATTTTTTGAATAAACTGATTATTTAAACTGAACACGAGCTGTTTTCGTTTTCCCCCTACTTTTGGATGATAAGTTGATTTTAAATTTAATACCAAGCAGCATTAGAAAAGACTTAAAAAAGTCTTACAACAGTCTCTTTAAATGTTGAACCTGCCCTGTGACTGTTGATGAATTGTGATTTGCAGGACCCCCAATATTGACCAGTTGGCACAGGAAGGGGTGAAGCTGACCCACCACATCGCTGCAGCGAGCCTCTGTAGTCCCAGCAGGGCAGCATTTCTCACCGGACGATACCCGATACGATCAGGCCAGTTCAAAGACACCAACACAAAAAACCTTTACTGACTGACACAGTGCTAAATGTTGGTCTGCAGGCGACGTCCACAGGAAATAGAACTGTTAAACACTGTCACATTAAACAGATCTTTACTCCCTGCAGAAAGCCCATTTATTTAGTGACTGAATTATTTAACAGGAAGTATTTTGATGATCTCAGTCCACATACAGTACACTGTATTCACACACAAACTCCAAATTTTTTGAGGTGCAGTCATGTCATTTTGAATTCAGACAGCTTATTGCAGATACATTTTTTCCCACATTCACACTGTAGTTTGCTTTTCAAATAAAAAGTGACAGCCCCAAAAGGGCTGTGTCCACATAGCGTTTTTTTTCTGACAGAAAAGCGCTGGCAGGGCGCTGGGGAGTGCTGTGATGAAGCGCTTGTGCAGTGAGGCAATAATATGACAACAATATCTTAACACTACGTTAAGGGGGTGACTACACAGCTAACAACAAGTTTACAAAGCATAGGGTGATTAAAAGCACAATACTCACCATCAACATTCAGTGTACAGCTGATCTGCTCCCACAAAAAAAGAACAAGTTTCTTGTCCATTTTCTTGGTTACCAGGGTGACGAGCCCCATCTAATATATGATTGGTTGCCTGAAAAAAAGCAGCAGTGATGACAACAGCGCCTTTCTGAAAAGTAAAGAGATTTTCAACTAGAAGTGCTCAGAGCGGCCGCATAAAAAAAGGTGGTGCGCTCTGAAAAAAGAAGCCGGGTGCAGCGCTTTTTCTCTAGGCAGCCACATGCGGCAGCATATGCTCCCTTCTCATTGGGGACAACTGAAAAAAGGAAAGGAAAAAAACGATATGTCGACACAGGCCCTTATGTGGTTTCAAATTTTTTTCCTTAATTTTCTTCAACAGGTATAGCTGGTAATGGCAGACCTGGTGTCTTTATGTTCAATGCAGCATCTGGAGGTCTTCCCAGCCAAGAGGTTACCTTTGCTAAGATTGCCAAACAACAAGGCTATGAGACAGCTCTTATCGGTACGCTGCAATTATACTTATTTTTGTTAAGTGCTTACTGCTGATGGCAATTTAAGGTGGTTGTTTCAGATTTTACACATTATGCACTAAATGTGGAAAAGCTGAAACAGCAGTGTCTTTCCAGGAATTAGATTAGATTAAAACTGGTAAAAGCTGATATTATGTACTGTACTTATACTGTGCTGCTACATCTGTGTTTCTTAAGGTTATTACTACTTTAACAACAACTTTCACTCTGTTAAGGAACAGGGTTTGATATGGATTAAGTTTTCTATCGCATCATATGTAATTGTATTTTATATTGTGATAGCAATGTATAATGTCATAAAATAAATTGTAAAATCAGTATCTATAGTTTATAGATAAAATAACCAGTCAGGAATGTCTGTGTTTGGCTAATCCAGACAAATACTTGACAGTTCAAGGTAATTAATCACATTGACAATCAGGCCAACCACTGACAGGAGTGATGGTTGAGAGTAAAGCCGCATTCACACAGGCACGGTTCATTTGAATAGGGATGCTGTGTTGACACAGTGGGGGTGCAGACGCAGAGGGCTGCAGAAAAAAATGCAGGGTTGTGCAATGTAATGTCATCCTACAAGATGCTGCAGCGGCCAATCAAATACATGCATGCACACATTCCTGGTAGATTACAAAAGATAGAATGATTAACACTGTGATAACTTTCTAGAGCAGTAAAACCCTTCATAATATTAGAAACCTTTGTGCAGTGTTTTGGCGTTTGATAAGCCTTCAAACTCGTGGATCTGTTTCTCAAACTGGACTTCCTGAATCATATGTATTTCATTGTCTTATCTGTTCCTAAAGCAACATGCAACATAGCCCTTTGCACACAGCACAACTCTCACAACTTTGGTCGAGAGGGATGTCTACGACTACTGGACAGAGTGGCTTGAAACTTGATCTTGAAATAGACATTCATGCTCCCCAGAGGTTGAATCCTAATGAGTCTGTGGTCACCAAAATCATTAGGATTCATCCTCTGATCGTCATTACATTTTTTGACCTGTATTAGGCATGTTAGTTAATAGATTATGGGTTTTCATAATAAATGTTGTTATATCTTTGTTAAAATCCCCAAATTCTTAAAAATGTACTTACAAATACAGTAGTATTTCCCCATTTAGCTTCAAATATGGACAGAAAACCCCAGTATGATTTTCAGCTCGGCAGAAAGACAGACGAAAGGAACCTTTAGTAAAAGCATTTTTTGTCTTTTGTAAATTTCCTCTTGTTCCCAGGAAAATGGCACCTAGGACTTAACTGTAAGAGCAGTGACGATCACTGCCACCACCCCAGCATCCATGGCTTTAACTATTTCTTTGGTATCCCCTTGACCAACCTGCGGGACTGCCAACCTGGACATGGCACTGTATTCCAGATCCATAAATATTTACCATACAGGACACTGGGCATTGTCTTGGTCACTGCAGCCTTACTCCACTACAGTGGCGTCATCACCATCTATAGAGAGCTGATTCTGAGCCTGCTGTCTCTGTTAGTCGTGGTCACAGGTTTGATAGCAGGATTCATCATGACTATTCCATACTTCAACTGTGTTCTCATGAGGGACCACACAGTTGTGGAGCAGCCGTTCACATCTGAAAATCTGACACAGAGGATGACTCATGAGGCAGTGGACTTCATAGAGAGGTACATGTCAGCTTTCCTGATCCACATGGATCAGAATACTCTGTCAATCTTGTTGATGGTCTTGCTTAATGATTAAAATTGTTTCTTCATGTTTCCTAATGCTATGCCACACAATAGCTCTTTAGAGAGCATGCATTATAAAGAAAGCACATTAAGAAACAAGAAAAAGGATGTTTCATAAAATAACAGGATAAAGCTGCAGTGAATCTATTTTAATGCTGGTGATTACACTATATTTTCTGTTCCTGCAGGAACTCGGCAATATCTTTCCTGCTGTTTTTCTCTTTTATCCAAGTGCACACCGCCATATTTGCTTCAGCAGCATTCAGAGGAACGAGTCGTCACGGCATCTATGGAGATGCTGTCCATGAAGTGGACTGGACTGTAGGTAGGTCAGAGTCTGCTTTATGTAAAGGATAAGTCTGGTGTTATTCTATATTTTATCTACTGACAGTATAATGAAGGAACATGTTACCCAGTGCAACAGTGTGGCTTATTGATGTGTTTTTAATAGTTCTTGGACAACAATGGTATGGCACAGAGGAATATCAGGCTTTGGCTACACACACAATACTTGGTAGTAAGATACATTCATTGTTGGATTGTGTCTGCACTCGAGATTTGTTGACTATAAGAAAAACAGAATATCGCCAGACTTATCTTTTAACTAACATGATATGTTAATATACACCCATCAGCCATAACATTATGACCACCTGCCTTATATTGTGTAGGTGCCCCTTTTGCCGCCAAAACAGCCCTGACCCATCAAGGCATGGACTCCGCTAGACCTCTGAAGGTGTGTTGTGGTATCTGGCACCAAGACGTTAGCAGCAGATCCTTTAAGTCCTGTAAGTTGCGAGGTGGGGCCTCCATGGATCGGACTTGTTTGTCCAGCACATCCCACAGTCAAGTCAACACCTTGAACTCACTGTCGTGTTCCTCAAACCATTCCTGAACCATTGTTGCAGTGTGGCAGGGCGCATTATCCTGCTGAAAGAGGCCACTGCCATTAGGGAAAACCATTTCCACGAAGGGGTGTACTTGGTCTGCAACAATGTTTAGGTAGGTGGTACGTGTCAAAGTAACATCCACATGAATGGCAGGATCCAAGGTTTCCCAGCAGAACATTGCCCAAAGCATCACACTGCCTCCGCCGGCATGCCTTCTTCCCATAGTGCATCCTGGTGCCATGTCTTCCCAGGTAAGCGATGCACACGCACCCAGCCATCCACATGATGTAAAAGAAAACATGACTCATCAGACCAGGCCACCTTCTTCCATTGCTCCGTGGTCCAGTTCTGATGCTCATGTGCCCATTGTAGGCGGTGGACAAGGGTCAGCATGGGCACCGTGACCGGTCTGCGGCTACGCAGCCCCATAGGCAACAAACTGCTATCAGAACCAGCATTAACTTTTTCAGAAATTTGAGCTACAGTAGCTCTTCTGTTGGATTGGACCACATGGGCAAGCCTTCGCTCCCCACGTGCATCATTGAGCCTTGGCCGCCCATGACCCTGTCGCCGGTTCACCGGTTTTCCTTCCTTGGACCACTTTTGGTAGGTACTGACCACTGCAGACCGGGAACACCCCACAAGAGCTGCAGTTTTGGAGATGCTCTGACCCAGTCGTCTAGCCATCACAATTTGGCCCTTGTCAAAGTCGCTCACATCCTTATGCTTGCCCATTTTTCCTGCTTCCAACACATCAACATCGAGGACAAAATGTTCACTTGCTGCCTCATATATCCCACCCACTGACAGGTGCCATTGTAACAAGATAATCAATGTTCTTCACTTCACCTGTCAGTGGTCATAATGCTATGGCTGATCGGTGTATATATATATTTTTTTCAACATCTTTTTATTTCCGAAGAGTGTACAATAACCAGCACCAGTGGATAAACATACAAGCATGACAGTACACTGAGTATCCTCATATTATCCATCGCTTCCCTCCACCCTATACGCCCAAGTAGACAAACAAAACAAGAACCATAATTAAAAAAATAAAAAATAAAGGGAGAAAAAAAGGAAAATAAAGTGTAAAAAGTATATTATATATGTAAGTGTACTTAAGTATACCTCAGTATCCCTCTTATTATCCAGATGGTACACTAAAGCTGTGTTAAATTGAAGTCACTCAGATATTTGTACACATACATGTATGTACACACACAAGTTGTGTATGAGACAAACAAAACAACAAAAACAAAGCAAAAACAAAAACAGCGACAGTTGTAAGTAACAATAACGTAATATATTCATGATTTGTGATGTACCTATATCCATAAAGGCTCTGAGCCAGAAATTGTCCAAGTCCATCATTGATCACCTCTAGAAAAGTTTTCCAAATAAGAAAATAATGGTAACCAAAGGTTTTGCAATATATATAAAAGATATTGGTAGAGTGGACCATGTACACATATCCTTTGATCTTATCTATGACAGGGGTATAGTTTTCTTTGAACAGACTCTAAATGCGGTGTAATATTTTTTACAAAGTATTTAAAACCCTCTGGTGTCCAGTGAAAAGGACAGGATGTTTTCTGTTGGTTTCATATGTAGGGGGCAAGCATTAGATTTGTTCAAATTTATCTTATATTGTGAATATCTTCCAAATTGTTCTATTGTACTGTATGGTATTGAATTTCCTGGATCTGTTATATGTGTGTGTGTGTGTATATATATATATATATATATATATATGTACACACACACACACACACACACACACACACACACACATACATACATATATATATAATTCTGAGAGGCTGATATTGCAAAACCTCAGCACAAAAAGCTCAAAGTCTCTGTATGGCTAGATACCACTGGGGGAAGTGAAACAATAGATAATTTGTAATCGGGATGAATGGGCCCTTTAAAATCTACAGAGGGGATATGGTCACTGCAGCAGATGGTGTTGTTCCCAGTTTATTTATAACCACACTAATTCTAGAAGAACCTTTACATTATACATAGTGTACATGCATGTATAAAGTAGCTTTTTGTTTATGTTGGGAGACACATATAGTCTGTAGGAAAGCATTGTTTAATGGATTTGTTTAGTGCTCTCTATCATCTTTGTCAGTTTGCGAAGACAGAAAATCCTAATTCAGTCAGAGGACAGAGCCTGAGAGTGGCAGCACCACAGCTGAGTGTGATAGGCTGATAGGAGACACCTATCAAACATCTAAACATGCACCAAAACATCATTCCATTCAAGCTTTACAATCTCTTTAATGGAATAATTATGGTTAAAATTGCCACAGAGACTCATTAGAAGAATTGAAATATTGAGACCCTTACTGCTTGTGGGAAAAGAAAAATCACAATTTTGTATTATAAGATACAATTTGGGCCAATTTGGATTTTTGTGGAAATTAGTGATACTGCATTTTAATTTAGTTCCACATTGGCCTCATCTTTCATCCCTGATGAGTGCTTGGGAGAAACTTTGGATATTTCTCCTTAAGTTTTAATTCATCCTTACCTATGTGGGAAGACGATTTGCCGCCAGTCAATAGGTTACAGACGTTACTTTATATTTTCTGGATTATTGTGCTATTGTTACAGAATTTTGCAGCAAAAAGACTGGCCGGAGAAATATCTGATAATAACACAATGGTATTTCAGTGAAAAGACAACAGACCATATTTTTGATAATTATTTCACAGTGAACAATAACCATTTTAACATTTCTTACCTAAACTCATGAAATAACATCAAGGTTTTGTTGAAATAATTTGAATTATGCCCCTTTGTCTCTGCTCTAATTGCTGTTTAGTTTCAAGGAGAGCCTCTGCATGACAAGAACCCACAATGGACTGAATTTGGGGGGCTGTTTTCCTAATGAACGTGTAATTACCCCCATCATTTTAGCTTGAGGAGTATTGTTTCATGACAAAGGGAGAGGGTAATAATTACTTTGTTTTGCTTGCTGAATGGGAGAAGAATTGTTACTTTCTTTTGTTCCTAGCTCTTTTTTTTTTTCACCTAGCAGCTTTCAATCTGGAGCCATTATTCAGAGCTGCAACAATATGACCACAGCATCACTTGCATGTAGGTAGTGTAGCATGCTTGTTCAGAGGAACTACACCCAGTCTTAAAATCTTGCTTGCTGTATGCTCCATGTACACTCTGTGAAATACAGCACAAGTGTGCTACACTACATCACAGTTGAGTGTGATCGCAAATGAAACACTTGAACCTTGGAACCTTTCTACCCATAGAGGTCAGGGGGAACAGTACAACAGGATGGGTTGAATTATGCTTTTGTAAAGCAACAACAGGAGGTGGGGGGCAACAGACAGTGCTTGAGTTTACGGAGAACATGGAGTCTTTGCTGGGATTGTTAATGGATAGAAGTGATGTGTTGATCAAAACTGAGATTATTGGCTATAGTGAGTCCTAGATATTTAAAGTTGTTGATCTGTTCTACTGTCTTGCCATGGATGGAGGGGGAGTTCAGTCCAGTGTGGGGTGTGTTTGATGTTCTAATGACCAGTTCTTTTGTTTTGTCCATGTTCAGCTGCAGGTAGTTATCAGTAAACTATTGTGTGAAGTGAGAAATTGAGTTTTTATAGGCAATAACATAGAGAATGGCAGTGTCATCAGAGTATTTGAAGTATGTGGTGATGGGTGAGGGGCTGGTACAGTCATTTGTGTAGAGGATGTAAAGGAAGAACTGAGGACACAGCCCCGAGGGGCTCCAGTGTTAGTGATGACAGTTGATGATGATACTGTGCCTTTTCTAACAGCCTGTGGTCTGTTGCTGAGGAAGTTGTGAATCCAGTGGATGAGGAGTGGAGGGATGTTGAGGTGGTGAAGTTTTTTGATCATCTGGTGGCGTTGAATTGTATTGCAGGCAGAGCTGAAGTTGACAAAGAGGATTGTAGCGAAGTTGCCTGGTGATTCCAGATGTTGGAGGAGGGAGTGGAGGAGGCATGCCACAGCATCCTCCATCCCTCATTTGGCCCTGTAGGCAAACTGGTGGGGGTCCAGCGGTGGTCTGACGGCTGACAGGATGGTATTCAGGATACATTTTTCAACGCATTTCATAATTATTGAAGTGTGCAACCGGTCGGTAGTGGTTGGGTTCTGAAGGGCGGGGTTTCTTGGGTACCTAACAATAGAATAAATACAAAAAATAAAATCAAAAAGATCAAAAAGCTGTGAGAGCAGTTCCCCTCAGCGTTTTAGCCTCCTTTAGCTCATTGCCTAGAAGAACCTAGAAGTCATTGCTTGACCAATTTGAACTTGCAAATAGTACAGCTAAGAAGTATTTATATGTAGATAAATAGTAAATTGGAGACAATATCAAAACTGAATCAGAATAATTTTCTATTTCTATATAACAAGTTGCCCATATTTACATCATCACTACCTATATCACACTTTCTGATGTACAACTATCAAGTTTAACTGTAGATATTGTGTCCCTATCCCCCGGCAATACCGCTACACATCTTACAGGCTGTCCTTTGGGGCCTATTGCATTCTGGGAAGGCACAGTAGGAGGCCATTACCCTCATTTGTTGTGTCTTCCATCAGAGGACAGTTTCCAGAAGAGGGAGGAATTTACAAAGGTTTTGAATGGTCTCATTTGGATGACAATCAATAAAATGAATCACAATTACAAAGTGTCTTACTGTGTAAAATCATTTTATGCTGTTAAGATCAGATATATATCAAACAGATACTGCATTAGCTAGGCCTACAAGCAGCAGCAGCAAGACTAAAAACAACATGTTCTATATAAATACAAACTATTAATGTGTTCTTATATTCATGAATTGCCGTTAAGACCATTAGGCACATTCTGCAATACAAACATAAACTAAGAGTTAACCACACCACCTAAACTCAAAACACAAGATTGGAACTTATTTTCTTTTTAATAGAAAATGTTTTAATTTGCATCTGGCTCTACATCAAAGTATCATGAGATACAGTATATGCCAGATGTTTTTCTTTTCAACTGAGTACAATACACTTAAGTAAATAGTGAAAATGTTCAAAAATGCTCTACAGTATCTTGCAATGTTGAGAACATTTTTAAAAAACAAAACAACAAAAAACTAGTCAATTGATCCTTGGCCCATGGCCTAATTGTTTCCCAGATTTCATCAAAATCTCTTACCAGGTTTTTGAGATATCTCACAAATAAACAAATGTGACTGAATATGTAACCTCTTTGGCCTAGGTTAATAAGAATGTGAATTCTAGAATTGATCTGACTTTGTCTTGACTTATAATAATCTCAACCTGAAAACCGTTTCACACCAATGTGCTGTGTTAAACAGTGAATGCAGTGCAAGATACAGGCCAAGTGCCTCATCCTTGGTGATCTTCTGGCAGAATCTAGAAAGGGGAGCAGGTGCAGTGGAGGACAAGACAGCACTGCTCTCTCATAGTCTTTGATGACCTGGAGTAGCCCTTTCTCAGAGACTCCATGAGGGCCGATGCATATGCTGGGGGAAGGAAACAAATGTTTAGATCACATTCAGTGATATTATAGTTGACTCGCATAATAAATAATATTTAGGAACTGATTGAAACTGCTAACTGTATGATGACTGAACACTGATAAGGCATTATTGTGTGATTTCTATCAGGTGTGATTTTTATAAAGCCATATTGACGTGTTTTTACTCTTTATCTTGAAAAAGGCTGTTGGGCTGAAACAGTATAATATGATTCATACATGATGGAGCTGGAGATCTTAACTTTTTTTTTTTTTCCCCTGCAGAATTGGCTTCAGTACATAGTTTGGTGTGTTGCATGTGCAAATAAGGACACATGCAATTTTTAGCACACACTGGGTTATATATTGATGTGCATGAGCATTTACCACCAGAGTATTTTATGGCTGGAGTGCACCAGAACCAAAATAAATCAAGCACCAACAAGCACAGTGATGACTGGACCACTAATAATTTTCAGCCACATATTGTACACGTGTGTGTTGTACCTGGTTACAGCCACTCCTTGTTCCGTTCTCCTCCCACCAGACATGGATGTGCACAGCAGGGCATTGCAGGAGTGCCCTTATATTACGTAATATGATGTAATGTTGGGGAAAAAGAAGGCGTTTTTAGGAGCGTTGCTCAAAATGGCTACTTTTTCCTCTGAATGTTTGTCTTTATGTCTTGTAAAACATATATAATCCTGCATTCATTTCAAATGGTCATTTTTAGCAAAGGTTAAGTAAAGATTTAGTAAAAAATTCAACCTGCAAGTTACACTTTAAGCCTGGAGGAAAAACAACAAAACCCATTAAGCCTTGATCATTATGTAGAACTACTGTTCAATGCTTAGAAATGTATGTGTGTTTGACCATTTTTTGGTCTTCACAGTGCTGTTTGAAAGTAGAATTTTGATTTTTAAGTGAGAAGAGGATTTGAAGACCTCTTAAGTTTAGAGGAAAAACACAGTTCCTGTTTGTAGTTATGTTACACCTAATTTTCAGTTGGTCCCAAGCTCTGTACAGCTCAATAGCTACTATGAGCTGCTCTCTACTACAATTTCCTCTTTAATGTGAATATGATATTGGGCGTGGGGGTGGAGGGTGAGAGGTAGAATTAATCTAGCTGAGATGTTTTTGTTCCAGACACATTACAGGATGGAATTCTAACTGGTGAAAACTATCTTGTTACTCTGTTAAATCCTAATCATCCAACATATCCATAGACAACGTTTCCTTGCTGAGCTGCAGTGGGGGACATTAACACAAATGCATTTCCACACAAAACGAGGTCTGTGGATTTTGTTCCCCTTTACATACATTGGAATTGCGTTAGAAAAGGATCTCTTCACAGCTGGTAATAACAGGAGGAACAATTACAGTTTGCAATAACTCTTTCTGTGTGGGCATGTGAGTACTGTTGTAAAGCAGATTTGAAAAAAAATGTGAACTTTTCCTTTAAACTCACAGTCATTGTTTAATTTCAGTTTCAGTGTGTTGGAGCCAACAAGAAAATGTGTACAGACTGTAGTGTATATTGTGTGTGTTCTCAGGTCAGATCATGCAGACTTTGGATAGACTCAAACTGAGAGAAAACACTCTGGTTTATCTGACTTCAGACCAGGGGGCTCACGTGGAGGAAATCTCTGCCAGAGGGGAGGTACACAGAGGATGGAACGGAATATATAAAGGTACAGCATGATGAGAAACAGGAATTTATTTAGGATTTAATGCTGAACAATTTCCCTCAGGATAAATATATAAATCTTAAAATGAAATTATTATTATTTTTTTTAGATTTCAGTCAGGACACTCGTCAAGTGATTTTAACCATTATTGAAGCAATACACGTGGTTTGACAATGATTCTCTGCTTATGTGATGTTCTGGAACAAATCAACAGTGTTCGTACAAAGTCTTGAAAGTTTGGAAAATGCTTAATTTTAACAATCATGTTTTCAAGGTTAGGAATATGCTTGAATTCAAACATACTCCTTGAAAAATGCTTGATTTTCAACATAATCTGTTGTTTCATCATCTACGTACTTTTCACTCATGTAAACCCAAAATCTTTTAATATTTGAAATGAAACGATCCTGTCATCATATTTGTTTGTGTCCTATGGACCGCCTATTATGAGAGATTGTTCATGGACAAACGTGATTGGAGGGTATATGGAACATGTGGTTATAAATAACTTCTGTGCCAGGCTGAACTACAGCAGAGCTCCATTAAAATGTTAGTTATGTATCGTAACTCCAGATTCTATGAGAACAGGCATAGCCCTCTAAGAGCTGATGCTGTTGGGTTTATCCCTGCATGCTCACGCAGTCATGAAGATTTTTTTCCCGTGCCACTGTACACTGTACAGTCACCTCTCAGGTCCTCATCTACAGTATAACACCGTCAGGACCTGAGCTCTGCTCCCAAAAGCCAGCATTTTCTTCAGCTAATGCCAGTGGAGCAGGGGGGCCTGGGTCTTAGAGGGCTACGCCTATAGTCATAGAATCTGGAGTTACAATACGTAACTAACGTTCTATTTCGTATAGGTGTAGCCCTTTAAGAGCTGTCACTGTTGGGTTAAGGGTGAGAGTCTACCAGCAGATAACGTACACTAGTCCACAACCCCATAAGTGCACAATAAGGCAGGGAGGTAAGGGCTGCACAGCACACCTGCCGCTGCAGGAGAGTGGGACGTTAGTTACACATCGCACTGACATGCAGCTCACTAATCCATGATGGGATTAGCAGAATATTTCTTGGCACGTGTATAAAAATGCCATATCTGACAACATGTCAACGGCTGTCTAGCATGCTTAAAACTGAGTGAGTCAGAGAGGACTCAGATACATTGCACAGATAGAAACGGATCAAGCCTGGAGAGGCCCAAGATGCTGCTCCGCAGATGTCCACCACCGCCATCCCTCTGAGGAGGACTGTGGACGAGGATAAGGCTCTCGTGGAGTGAGCATGGACGCCCTGCAGAGGTTCTGTTCCTGCTGCAGTGTAGGCCTGTGTGATAGCATCACACAGCCAGTGAGACACTGTTTTGACAGGGTCATACCTTGTGAGTGTCCTCTGTAGTGAACAAACAGTTGTTGCGTCTGTCTGACGTTAACCATGCGCAAAACATAATGAGACAGCATGCACTGGGCAGAGTTGGTGGGGAAGGGTGGGGAGGCAGGGAATCAGAGGAACCGGGGGAAAAACCTAAAGGTGAGCCCTGGTCTACGGCCGGTGAGAGAAGGCATCTACTCCCAGTGGAGGGTCGTCTTCATGGAGGACCACAGTGCGCAATACGCATTCTCTTGTGAAGCGATAAGACCCATCTCCACTTTCCTGAATCTGTCCCACAGCACCTGAACAACTGAGGGACTCAACTTCCACTCATTGTGGGAGGGACCCCCGCGAGACATCAAGTCTGCTGCATGGTTCTGTATGGATGTACACCACTCTGATGGAGAGCAGATGTTTGTGAGGCCACAGCAGGAGACTTGTGGCTATTTCCAGCAGCTGGGCTGAGCGTACACTGCCCTGATGGTCAATATATGTTGCTGCCGTAATGTTGTCAGTTCTTTCTAATACATGTCCATTTGTCAGCAGTGGAACAAAGTGTTTGAACACTTTCAGGACCATGGACAGCTCCAGAGAGTTTCTGTGGAGAGACAGAGGCTTCTTCCACCTTCCTCCAACAACTTGGGATTGACATGCTCCTCCCTGGCCGGAGAGAGATGCTTCTGTGTACATTGATATGTGTGACATAGCTCTCCCAAGGGGAACCCCCGACAACAGAACATGTGGGGGTTTCCAGTACACCAGGTCTGACTGCACTGAGGGAGGAATAGTCAGCATGCATCTTTTCTGCCGTATTGGGACGAGGCGGCTGAACCATCTCTGAATTTTCTTCATGTGGAAGAGCCTCAAGGGGACAACCATGTGACTTGCAGACATCATGCCCAGCAGACGCATCACAGATAGTGCCGTCACCACTCTGTTGCGTGCGACGCATGACGGCAGAGTTTAGCGTTTCCAGTCTGGCTGGGGACAGCTTTGCTCTTATTGTGGTGTAGTCCATGTGCACACCCAGATAAATAATAGACTGGGTGGGAAGCGGAGAGCCAATTTATGGTGAAACCCAGTGTTGACAGGTGTTGCACGAGTTCCACCGTGTGGAGTGCAGCTCTCTCCTGGGAGGGGGCCATAATGATCAGGTCAGTCATGCCAGTGCCATTTCCACACACTAGGAGAAGATGCGCAGAACCAGAGAATAACCGAAGGGTAACCGGTTGTACGTGAAAATAAACGTCTCTCAGGTCCATGGATGTGAACCAATCGCCAGGACACATGCACTCCAGCACATGTCTAATGGTCAGTGTGTGAAATAGCCATTTCATTATGCACCTGTTGAATAGAGACAGGTCCAGAATTGGCCTCATTCCTCCGGTCTTCTTTGGTACAAGAAAATAGCGGGAATAAAACCCTTCACTCTCCTCGCCTGGAGGGACCCGGGATATAGCTTCCTTTTCCAGAAGTTCTGCCAGCTCAGACACCAAAGCTGTTATCTCCTTCTGAGATGACATGACAGTTTCCACCACACCGGTAAAAGGGCTTGAGGACCGGTGAACTAAACTATATTAATTCCATATCCCCATCTCAAATTTCATACTAAAAACAGTTCAAAGACCACTCCTCACCATCTGTCAGCTACAACAAAACTTGTTAAACTACCCATCCTTAAAAGTAATTTTGAATCTGAATATTCTTTCATTTATCCTTTTAAAATAAAGTAATACCATAGACCATTTTAAGGTACGCTAGCGGCGTAGGAATGTCAGTGTCTTGACAGCTATTGAATGGATTGAAATTTTGTTCCTCAGGATGAATTGTAATAACTTTGGTGATGATATCATGAAATCTCATCTTGCAGTGGTTAGTACTGTCAACTCACAGCAAGAAGGTCCGAACCTGCAGCTGGGTTCTTTCTGTGTGGAGTTGCATATTGGCTATTCCCGGTGCCTGTGTGGGTATTCACCAGGTGCTCCAGTTTCACGTGCACAGTCACTTAACCACACAGTCCCACTGTGCAGGTTTAGTGAAACAGAGACTCTAAATGGTCTATTAGTGTGAATAGTTATCTGTATTTATGTCAGCCTTGTGATAGACTGGTGACCTATCCAGTTGTACTCCACCTTTCGTCCAGTGTGAGCTGGAATAGACTTCAACCCCGCCACAACCCTGCAAAGGAGAAGCACCATAAATAATGGTTGGTCCGATCAATTTTTACATTTCCTTCACCATGACTGCTAAATATCAAAAACAAACTTTGGACCGCAACATTTATCCATCAATCTTACAGCAGTTTGCATGGTTGTAGACTCTTTATCTTGTTTAATCAGTAGTATAAGATAAGCCTTTAATTGTCCCACAGCGGGGACATTTTCAGCGTTACAAGCAAAAGTGTCATATATAGAAATACAATAATAAAATATAATAAAATACAATAAAAATAAATAGAAAAATAGTCCTGTACACAGTATAGACAGGAATAATAATAGAGTAACTGAGTGCATTTTTAAGTATGAACAAATAGATGAGATAAAATTATTGCACATATATAACATACATGTACATGAAAAAATTACACAGCAACAGATGAAGTAAATAACATGAATAAAAAAAATATATATATGTATTAAGATAATGCACAGCAGCAGATAAAGTAGTGAACAGTCTGCTTATTGACAGTCAAATGTAGATTACCGGGAGCTGTACTGATTATAGAGTCTGACAGCAGCAGGCAGGAAGGACCTACGGTACCTCTCCTTCAGACACCGAGGGTGGAGTAGCCGATCGCTGAAGGAGCTGCCCAGTGCTGATAGAGTGACATGTAGGGGGTGGGAAGTGTTCTCCAGTAGTGATGATAGCTTGGCCACCATTCTCCTGCCACCCACCACCTCCACTGGGTCCAGAGGGCATCCAAGGACAGAGCTGGCCTTCTTATCAGTCTGTCCAGTCTCTTCCTATCCCTGGAAGAGATGCCACTGGCCCAACATGCCACCCCATACAAGACGGCTGATGCCACCACAGAGTCATAGAAAGTCTTCAGGAGTGCCCCCTGCACTCCAAAAGACCTTAGTCTCCTGAGCAGAAAGAGACGGCTCTGGCCCTTGAACAGAGCGTCCGTATTGTCTGACCAGTCCAGTTTGTTGTTCAAGTGAACACCCAGATACTTGTATGATCTCACAATCGTAATGTCCGTTCCCTGGATGTTCACTGGTGTAGGTGGAGGGAGTTTGCGCCTGCCGAAGTCCACCACGAGCTCTTTGGTTTTACCCGCATTGATCTGGAGGCGGTTCTGCTGACACCAACCCACAAAGCCCTGGGTCAGTTCTCTGTACTCCCTATCATCCCCGTCGGTGATGAGGCCGACGATGGCAGAGTCGTCAGAGAACTTCTGTAGGTGACAGTTTGAAGTGTTATGGGTGAAGTCCGCTGTGTAGAAGGTGAACAGGAAAGGCACCAGAACGGTTCCCTGTGGAGCCCCTGTGCTGCAGAGAAGTGTGTCAGACACACAGTCCTGTAACCTCACATACTGTGGTTGGTTTGTGAGGCAGTCCAGGATCCATGCTGCCAGGTGATAGTCCACCCCAGCGTGCTCCAATGTTTACTGTATTGTATACAGTGGCAACAATGTAAAAAAAACAACAACAATGTATTTTAAGGTTTAAAACATGTAGCAGGGCTCAAATTTTGAATTAATTTGACTTTCTGAAACACTTTATTTTACAGTACCCATAGTTTACTCTAATTTCCTAGAGAGCAATTGATATACAAGTGTAAATTCTTAAGAAGGTTCCTGAAAAGGATTGTCATTTGGTCCCAGTTATAAGGAAAATGGAGACAGTATTTGATTGGTTCACTTCCAATTGATAAATTCAAATTTAAACCCAGAGTCTTTTAGTCAGACCACAGCGGGTCAACTGAACATGAAAAAAAATGTGAAAATGATATATAAAGAGAAAAAAGTTTCCAATAATAAATTGAAGAATACATGAAGGTTTACTTGGGTTTAAACTGAGCTTTTCTTTCAAGGACATTACACTAGAAATCAACAACTGTTTAAACTGGTTCTGGTTTTAAACCCAGCACAAATAACTAAACCTAAATCACCGTCTCAGAACTTTGTCTCAATTTTCTGTGTAGTTAGTAACAAATTGCATATTTTCCCCCAGGAGATGTTAGACTAGTGGTGAACTGGTTTGTCCTAAGAGAGTCAGCAGTAGACTCTTGTCAATTATTTAAGACTGGCTGCCAGACAAAAGGCTCATACTGTGGGCTCATATTTGATGTAATCTTTCTGTTTGGACCCAGTAGACCTGATTCAAGGAGCAGTGAAAGTTTCGTAAGGCAGCTACTGTCTGCTACGCTCTTACATCTCTGCAAGTAGCCAGTCTTAAGAAGCAAGTTGTTCCTTTAGTTACTACCAACCCAGCACTGTTTTGAGACCAGACATGCTGAGTTATGGTAGCTGGATGAGAACTGCTTCATGACTTTATGTTCTTTTCTTTCCTTTGAGCAGCAGGGAAGTCCACAAATTGGGAGGGAGGGATCCGGGTCCCAGGAATTCTGCGTTGGCCAGGGAACATCCCTGGTGGCAGACGGGTAGACGAGCCCACCAGCAACATGGACCTGTTTCCCACAGTGGTGCAGCTGAGTGGAGCTTCAGTCCCAGAGGACAGGTGAGGCTGCTCAGCAGTGAGACAGCACTCCTTCCACATATCAGTCAAAACAAGTGAAGCCTGAAATCTAGGTCACATTTAAAAAAAAGAGCGAGGCAGGGGGAGCCTGAGTGATTCTCTGGCCTCACATTGAGTGAGATTCAGGATCTGAGCAGAAACATGTTTGCTAATGTAGAGGGGGTCCAGAGACATAGATTTTTTGAAGGCTTTTGATCAGAGGTTTTCATCAGCCATTGTGATTCACAGTAATTAGGCAGTTGAATGTGTTTGTATCAGAGAGATGATTTACTGTTGACTTCCTGTCCTCTGTTGTGCAGGGAGATAGATGGTCATGACCTCATGGATTTGCTTCAGGGGAGAGTCGAAAGGTCGAACCACGAGTTTCTGTTCCATTACTGCAACACCTACTTGAATGCAGTCAGATGGCATCCCCAAAACAGTAAGTCCAAATAATCATCCAATCAGATGCACAAAGAGTTATGCACGAGGGATGCTAATTTAGAATTCTTTTTCTGACCGATAGCCAACCCTTGTTAACCAATCATTAACCGGTAACCGATAAGATTAAAATGTATTATTTAGAACAGACAAATGTCTGTGACCCGTTAAAGCTGGGGTTGGCAAAATTTGTGCAACCTATGCAAAACCTTCCGCCTCTCTCTCTGCTGCCTCGTATCACTCTGCTAAGCTTCTCCCACCAAACCCACAACTTCGACTGGCAGCAGAAGGAATCACTTGCCCTGCTAAACCTCATGCCTCGTACTGCATGAGCCTCACCGAGAACACGGTCCCTCCCACTGCAACTTGTCTTCTCAAAGACGCCCCTCTTCAGAAGAAGCTGCAACGCTGTCCAGCAGCAGGATGAGAGGCTTGTCCACCGCGCACACACTGTCCCCCTTCAAAAGTTATTCCCCACTATTTGTCAACAAGCCTCTTTGCCACTCGTTGTTACAAGTGCCATGGCATCAAACACAATGAGCCCGAAGCTTCGTGTGGAGCTGGGACGTGTTGTTTTGTACTCTACGCCGCTATAGGCAAAGGAGGTGTTGGATGTTTATCACAAGTTGCATGATTTTTGTCGGCAGGATTTTCCTCCATTGAATTAGGCTTTCACCATCTGAAGGGACGTGTAAGTGCGTCTGCATTTGTAGAACAGCCAATGCAAATGCACCATCTCTCTGAAATAACCTGTGATTGGCCAAAGTCTCCCATCACGGGCTAGAAAACAGAGCCAAGAGGAGGGTGCAGAAGTAGAGGTTTGCTCTCAGACCACTTGAATTACAATATGCTGATAATATGCGGTTATTGTGGATTTTTTGCCCAATTACGCCAAAAAAATAATGCCTACCCCACCTTTAAAAAATTACCAATACAAACACATACAGAACATGAGAATTCACACATCGTAGGCTAGGATATCCGCTGTGAACTGAATAAAATAGAAAATAGGCCTGCATGAAAAATATATAACTTAAATAAATGTTTAAGTAAATAGCAAATGGTAGCTAGCCAGACTTTCTAATGAACAAAAACAGATTAACAAAATGAAAACACACTTTGAATCCTCCAACACTGAGACCACTGTATAAAACCTTTAATAGGCATTATCAAATATGACAAACAGGCCAAGCCTACCTCAGTCCAACTCCTCAGCATAGCGGACAGCTTGTCTACTGTTTTTTATTCAGAAATAGCAACATGTCAACATGCTCTGGGGTTAGAGAATACCCACTCAGATGTTACCGATGTGCTAGGAACGCAGAGATAGCGCCTCGCTAGAGTGGCCAGCCTCGGGAAGCGCATCTGATTACCTTTCCACCAGTCAAGAGGATTAGTATCCAATGAGGAGGGATTGTCTCTCCTATGTCCACCTCTGCCTCTGGGTAATTAGGTTGTTGAGGGGTGCTGTAGTCGTCTCCCAGGAACAACATCAAGGCATTGCCCTGGCAGCTGCGTACGACTCCAATCTGGGCAGCAGCCACCGCTGTCTCATCATCTCCCCACGTAGCGCCAGCGTCAGGCTCACCTTCATCATCAGTGACCACTTCCACAGTAGTACAGATTTCCTTAAGTTTTTCTTTTGCGGCTTCTCTCTCGATGCAAAAAAACAGATGTTTATGGCAAGGGTCCAGGACAGAGGCGATCAGTGCTGGTTTGGCTACCAACTCATTCGTGTCAACCTGTGGTGAACAATATAGCCCAATTAATGTCCCTCTTAATTCATAACAGAACTTCTGCTCCACCGATAGCCCTGGCCGGAGGCATTATGTTTTCGGGTTGTCTGTCCGTCCCATTCTCGTGATATCTCAGGAACGCCTGAAAGGAATTTCTTCAAATTTGGCACAAATGTCCACTTGGACACAAGGATGAACTGATTAGAATTTGTTTGTCAAAGGTCAAGGTCACTGTGACCTCACAGAACATGTTTTTGGGCATAACTCAAGAATGACCATATTTAACAATTTGGTCAGACAATGAATTGGTGACACGTTTGACTCAAAGGTCACTGTGACCTCAAAATTACCTTGACAAACACGTTTTTCGCAGACAGAATTGATGCGGTAATTAAGACAAAATTTCACAGATGTTTAATGGGATACAAAGATGAAGTGATAACATTTTTTACCCAAAAAGTCAAAGGTCAACTTCACTTTTTTGTCATTTATTCAACACGGTAACTCAAGAACAGAATGGGAGATTGTGACCATATTTTACAGTTGGTCGGACACTGACCTTTGAGTCAAAAGTGTCGCCTATTCAAAGGTCATTGTGACCTCAAAATAGGTTTTTAGCCATAATTTAAGAATGAACTGGGCAATTCCAGATTTCACACACGTTGCCTGGGATGATACAATGAGTAAACAATAACTAGCACAGTACAGGCTTTCCTCCATCTTGTCTCATTCTGCCTTTCACTTCCTGCCTCATTCTGAATTTCGAGCGTCATCGGAATCATGTCACTGCAAACAATGTATTGGAGCGCGCCTAGTTAAGCGTGATCCTGTGAGCGAGTTAGTTTCACCTAAAGCTCATAGAGAGGCTTTGTATCTATAAATACCAGGAGAAAACAAAAGCACCACATTCTGCCACCCTCCCTCTCCATCCCCTAGTAGCAGAGAGAGTGCAGGGGCAGAGGGGTTATTTAGTTGAATATTTAGTTGGTTATTTAGTCTAGTCTGCCTGACTTATTGATCCTTTATCTCACTGAGGTTTGTGCAAATTAGAATCTATGGCCCCGACAATGGCTGTGAAATATCAGTAGCCTAACTGTGCTGTGTATTGATAAATCAATTGCGCTGTCCGTGGTGCTGAAGTAGCAGACGGATTTGTAATTGTGCCTTTTTCTCTCAGTCCCGCCCTTCTGTCAGTTTCGTCTTGGATCTAAAATATTCTATAAACTATATACTATAAATACTCAATTCTATACTATAGTGTAGCCTATGTATTGTATATGGAGTAGTGTTACCTTAATCACCAAAGTGAAAAGTAGCAACATGTAGTCACGGAAGAGCGAGAGGATCATAGAGACATAGTGCTGCCTGTTTTATTCCTATAATATTCCTTTGATCATTCAGTAGCTTGTGCTGCTGAAAATACACCCCCAAGCCACCTCGGTAACAAAATATTTTAGGGGAGACTTGACTTCAGATATAGTTTTTACTATACTGTAGATGTTTGGTGAAACCTGGGAGTGGAGCAAGTAATGTGACTGAGGAAATTAACCTGCACAGACCACACCGCGCTCAGCTGCTACAGTTACATAATTCAAGGTAAAGTTTATACCGTCAAAATGACTTTTGAAAAATAATTATTAATTAATTATTAATAATTATTAAAATGCTTAATGTCCACATCCAGTAAAATAATAGACCTATACAAAATAGAAGCACTAGGTGACAGTGGCAAGGAAAAACTCCCTTTTAACAGGCAGAAACCTCGAGCAGAATCAGGCTCTGGGTGGGCGGTCATAATCCAGACTCTACAGCTCTGGAGGCAGAAATACCTGCAGAAAGCAACAGAAGGAGAGAGGAGGGAAAGCACACAACTACAGGAGAGATAAATGAGATGCTGAGTTAGTAACATGCATTAATGGGATAAGAATGTGTACAGATGGAGAGGGAGAGGTGGAGAGAGGAGCTCAGTGCATCATAGGAAGTCTCCCAGTAGTCTAGGTCTATAGCATCATAAATTAAGGGATGGTTCAAGGCTCACCTAAGCCAGTCCCACTATAAGCTTTATCAAAGAGGAAAGTCTTAAGCCTACTCTTAAATGTGAGGAGGGTGTCAACCTCCCGAAAACTGAGAGCTGGTTCCACAGGAGAGGAGCTTGATGAGCTTGAAGGTTCTGGCTCCCATTATACTTCTGGAGACTCTAGGAACCACAAGAAATCCTGAATTCTGGGAGCCTAGTGCTCTAGTGGGGTAATAAGGTACTATGAGCTCTTCAAGATATGATGGTGTCTGACCATTAAAGGCTTAATAGGTGAGTAGAAGGATTTTAAATTCTATTCTGGATTTTACAGGGAGCCAGTGTAGAGAAGCTAATATTGGAGAAATATGATCTCTTTTCCTGGTTCTTGTCAGTAGACGTGCCGCAGCATTCTTGATCAACTGGAGAGTCTTAAGGGACTTATTGGGACAGCCAATAAGTAATAATAGGGAGTTGCCATAATCCAGCCTAGAAGTAACAAGTAGTTTTTCTACATCTTTTTGAGACAGGATGTGCCTGATTTTTGCAATGTTATGTAGGTGAAAAAAGCAGTCCTTGAAGTTTGTTTTATGTGAAAGTTAAAGGACATATCCTGATCAAAGATAACTCAGAGATTGTTTATGCTGGAGGTCATCCAGGTTTTTATGTCCTTAAAGCATGCTTGAAGTTTAACTAATTGATTGGTTTCATCTGGATTGATTGATAAATAGAATTGGGTATCATCTGCATAACAATGAAAATGTATGGAGTGCTTCCTAATAATATTGCCTAAAGGAAGCATATATAAGGTAAATAGAATTGGTCCAAGCACAGAACTTTGGTGTGCATAGAGGATTCATCGTTAACATGGACAGTCTGAGATCGATCTGATAAGTAGGACTTAAACCAGCTTAGTGCGGTGCCTTTAATGCTAATCAAATGATCCAGTCTGTAACAGGATGTGATGGTCAATGGTATCAAATGCAGCACTAAGATCTAACAAGAAAAGTACAGAGACAAGTCCTTTGTCTGATGCAATTAGAAGGTCATTTTTAACTTTCACCAGTGCTGTCTCTGTGCTATGATGCACTCTAAATCCTGACTGAAAATCTTCAAATAACTTAATGTTGTATAGAAAGTCACATAACTGATTGCTGACTGCTTTCTCAAGGATCTTAGAGAGAAAAGGAGGGTTAGATATAGGTCTATAGTTTGATAAAACCCCTGGATCAAGAGGCTTTTTAAGAAGAGGTTTAATTACAGCTACTTTAAAGGGCTGTGGCACATAGCCTTTTAATAAGGACTGTTTGATCATGTCTAGTAAAGAAGCGCTAACTAAGGGTAGAACTTCTTTAAGCAGACTAGTTGGGATGGGGTCTAGGAGACAGATGGTAGGCTTAGATGAAGAAATCATTGAAGTTAGTTGGTGAACGTCGGTGGGAGAAAAGCAGTCTAAATATATATCAGGTTTTACAGTTGTTTCTAAGGTTCCTGTGTTTGAAGATAAGTCTATTTTCTAAAAATTGGCTGTTTTTGCATTAAAAAGGTATCTGTTCAGCAGCTCGCTCTCAAATCTTATATGTCAGAACATCCTTAAATACTGACTGTCTCAAGGAAAGAAGTTTCATTTAGTGGTTTTATTTATTTTTCTTCAGGTCGCTCAGTGTGGAAAGCCTTTTACTTCACACCAAACTTCTGCCCAGAGAACGAGATGGCCTGTTTCCACACACATGTCTGCTTCTGCACGTCGGACTATGTGACCTACCATGATCCTCCACTGCTCTTTGATCTCTCGAGGGACCCATCAGAGACCACGCCACAGACTCCCGACACCGAGCCGGCCTTTCACACCATCCTGGCTGTGATGGAGGAGGCCGTGGAGACGCATCAGAGGTCGGTGAGACCTGTGGAGAGCCAGATGTCTGCAGGAAACATAATGTGGAAGCCCTGGCTGCAGCCCTGCTGCTCCACACTCAGACAGCTCTGTCAGTGCCAGCAGGATGAATAGGGTGTCGTCGGGGATACAACAGAAGATAATTTCAGTTATTAACAATGACCGTCAACTAGTCAGATCTGTGACCTTAGCAATCCTTATGTGAGACTTTAACACAGCGATTTCAACACAAATCTTAGGGGGAAAAAATCATAACTATTTCTTTTACCTGTTATTCAATAGCAGGTTGGCTCTTCAGACGTATTTTCACAATCTTTTAAACGCAGGGGAGATGCTGGTCATCATAGTGAGGGGGCAGTCATATAGCAAAATTCCACAAGAGACCAGGCCGAAAATGTAACAGGAGATGAAGGGAATCACTGCTGAAAGTGGGGGTGACTATTTGATTGTCGATGAGTGGCTGTTTATCTCTTTCAGACTGTGCCAACAGAGTCTTTACAGTGAAAGTGCACTTTTTTCCATGAGTGAGATGAGAAGATTGGTATGAATGTCATGTCTTTGTGTTAAAGATCGTGTTTTTTGACCACTGGTAGCACTATGGAGCTACTAACTATGGAGCAGACCTACTCATCCACTTTTGTTTGTGTCTTGTGCACACGCACTAGGACACACATGCACGCATATATGTGGACAAAGTAATATACAGTCCTGAAGATGGTTTCAAACTATTCCACTGATCAAGAATTAGTGGTGGTAATGTACCAGCTTACAATCTAGCAAATATGGATCTAAATGATGATGAGATCAAAATATTCAAACATAAGCTTCACAAATGTTTAATGAAGAAGGCACAGTGCATTTTGGTGCAAACCAGTCAAATGTAAACATAACTTTGTTTACAAGCAAACTCAACAGGCTTAGCAGGGGGAAACGGCTAACCTGGCTCTGTCCAAGGCTGTAAAATATACCTACCAACACCTCTAAAGCTCACTTGTACATTGTATCTGGTTTGTTTAACAGATATATATTTATTATATACATACATATAACATAAATATAAAAACAATTTGTGGTTTTAGGTGGAGTTATTTTCAATGAGCTGATTTTTCCCTAAAAGTAGCATGCCATAACTTTTAGGGAAAATCAGCTCACTTCTGATCATATTCAAACCTTACCATATACATGTGTGCAAATAATGTTAGGCAGTTAAGGGAAATGAGTAAACACAGACAGTCATAAATCCACAGGCTATTTAAATACAACTCTGCAAACACTGGCAATGTTAGTTCAAGAGTGTTTCACAATGTACTGTAAACCAGAGGCTCTGCAGTCACTGTATTTGTTGTCTTTGCACTCCTCTTTGTGTTGTGTTTTTAGTAACTTGAACACTTTACTGTTTACAGTATGACTCCGTTGACTCACTTGCTCTCTTGCTGAAAGTGTCTGACAACTGTCACTTGTGTAAGTATGTCTGTGCTATGAATTGATCTGCTCTCATTAAAAGAAGCAGAACTATATTTCCTCTCTGGGTGGGCTCAGTGTGTTTCTGCTGGCAGAGTAACCATGTCTGCTACATCAACTGTTTCTCACTTTTACTTTTACCATCCTGGTCTTTAGTTGTCATAGTTTCTGTTGTCAGTTTCTTTTGTACTTTTGGATGTGTGTAGCAGGATGCTTGGAACACCCCTGATGAAATAAAGAAGCTGTTTAAAATTGTTGTTGTATTGATTCATTTTTAAATTGGACAAAAAACAAATAGTTTCTGTGGGGTCCTTAGCAGACTGCTACAATGCAGTTATTTTATTTATAAAAAAACATTCATTTTAATTTAAAGCTGCACTGATCAATAGTTTTATATTAACAGTGGAAAAATACTATGTGTTATGTATGTAGGTGTTGCTCAGTGATAAACCCACAGATAATTATCACCAACTCTGCAGTTCTCCTCAGCTCTACAGAGCATTTCTGCATCTTTTAGCTCACTGTTTTGGTTTTACAGCCCTCATCTCTCATCAGCCCGGTTTCCAGCAGCAGCAGATGGCTGTTTTCATTGAAAAAGCTCTAATATACTCACTGTACACCACCTGCCCAGTACCAAACAACAGACAGACACAGTTAGAGACAAACTGGTGAACATAGTGGAGAATTTTTTTTCTCTGGAGTTGGTGGAAACCAAACCAGAGTGTAGATATTGTAGCAAACATGCCCTTTTGGGGTCTGTGTGGAGCCACTGTGCCACTTTTCACTGTGGGCCCCATTAACTGCGTGAAATAGACCATGGGGCCTCAGCTGGGCAGCCCACACCCAGTCCAAAGTGGGGCTACACTACGATGAGTCAAGTTGAGTCAATTTTCTTTATAGCCCAATATCTTATCTTATATCTTATCTTATATACCCAGGACAGACAGACATGCAACAGATGTACAGAATAGAACAACATAGTAAAATTACAGTATGGCCAATCAGGATGACAAAATTATAGATAGATTGTAAACATATATGAAGAATGGCTCAGGGAGGGGACCTGAGCTACACGTCCTCTCCACCATGGAGACCTGGAAGAGGACAGATGACACAGACAAGTGCAACAGTCAAGCACACCATTCACACAGGTAGGAGAAAAGAAAGAACACCCAGAGAGGGAGAGAGAGACAAGGACAACATGCACACAACGGAGAGAGAGTAGACGAGAGGCCCAATCTGCTGGAGGACAAGAAAGATCCAGATCCAAACATCTGGAATGAGGCACTGAAAGCCAGTGAGGTCCCAGGATGGCCGATGGTCCAGCACAGAGAAGCCGGAGTGAAAAGAGAGGACAAGGAGGAGAAACTAGCGAGAGAGGGAGAAGAGCGATAGATAGGCACACAGCTGTGCTTGTGGGACACAAAAAGAGGGTTAGAGAGATGCAGTGGTTTTCAGAAAATTTACAATATTCTCATTGGCAGGACAAACATGGACTGTAGTACTAGGCTTAATATATTAATTGAGACTGAGACGAATCCGCCGGACGGATAATGGTAACAGGTACAAGGTAATCAAAAATAAGCAGCTAACTGAAAGAAACGGTGAAAAGATGAGTTTAAAGTTTGGATTTAAAGGGCCCAATGGAGTCGGACTGTCTGATATCAGCAGAAAGGTTATTCCATCGAAAGGGGAAATGATAGTAAAAGGCCCTGCAGCCAGCTGACTTCTTTTTAACTCGGGACAGACAGGAGCTCTGTATTCTTAGAGGATGGAATATAAAGTTTAAGAAGATCGGACAGGTATGAAGGGGCTTGCCCATTTACAGTTTTGTAAGTCATCAGAAGCACCTGATCTGACATGGATAGGGAGCCAATGTAAGGAAGCTAAAGTTTTCTCATTTTAGTTAGTTATTCTAGCTGCAGTATTTCGAACCATTTGAAGACTTTTAATACTAGCACGTGGTAGGCCTGATGACAATAATCAAGTCTGGATAAAACATAGGCGTGGATAAGAATCTCTGCATCAGCCAAGGACAGAAAAGTCCTAATTTTAGCTATGTTGCATAGGTGGAAAAAGGTGGTCTTCCTGATTTCTTTATTGTGCTGATCAAAAGACAGGGAAGGATCAAACGTAACACCAAGATTCTTGACTGTCAAACTTTAAAAAATCCGTACGTTATGGAGAGGTACTTGATCAAACTGGTGTCTATGTCAAGCAGGGCCAATGACCTGCATCTCAGTTTTATCAGAGTTTTGGAACAGGAAATTATGTGACATTGAGTTTTACATGGCAGACAAGGCCTCTAATTTAATAATTTGGGAATGATCATCATTTTTACATGCATATAGCTGAGTATCATGTGGGATATTTTATTCACCAAATGTGGTATAATATTGATGAATCAGTATTGAATCATTGCAGGGTAAGGTCAGAGAGGTCAAATAAGTCATAATCAATATTACAGTATTAATATATTATATATTAATATATTAAGTCAATCAAAGTCAACCATATTGATAATGGTCAGGTAAAGTCAGGTTCAGTCAGGTTCAGTCAGGTTCAGTCATAATCATGATGTAGTCATGTGTTGTTGGATGTGGGCATAATCATAGAAGTCTTGTATTTTTAATTAAGTGCAGCAGCTGGCAGTGGGAGGTTAGAGTATATCAGACAGTGGGAAGAAAAGGGAGGAAACCGTAGTGTCTGGCTCAGAGCAGGTTGAAAACATCACAGAAATTAGGCCAAGGTCAGCAGCCCACAGAAGGAGGGTGAAAGGGGTGGCTATAAAAGAAGACGTGTGCATTGGATTGTCAGTTACTTCATGGACTGACTCAGGTCTGTGTGCGCTCGTATGCTTAACTGTTGGTTGCTCCATGAACTAACTCGGGTTTGCTGTACTTGTTGATTTATCAGTAAACTCTATTCATATTTGAACTCTTTTGACTCAGTTGAATTATTTTTGAGTATTGAAGTGCTTATAGTGTGGGGAAGATCCTGAGGACATCTGGCCCATCTTTGGGATTTTTCTCCCACAATCATAAGTGTAACAGTGGAAATTAATTCCATGACTCCGTACAATTTGGCCAAGAGATGAAATATAAAGAGAGAAAGGCAGAGGGCCAAGAACAGAACCCTGAGGTACTCCATACTTCACCTCAGAAAATGTTTATGTAATATTATAGGAAACACACTGTGTTCTTTCAGATACGTTAACCATGTAAGATCCAGGCCAGAGACGGCAAATTGATTTTCCAGTCGGAGTATACAACGATCCATGGTGTCAAAAGTCGCACAAGGATCCAGTAATAGAATCACTGAGGTGGACTCCATAGTAAGCATAAGATCAGCAATGCATTTTATGAATGTGTGTTGCCCAGTAATAGAATTTAAAGTTCATTAAGGCGAGACCACCACTGAACTTACATTTGTGGAGTAATGATTTATGGACCCCAAATAAGGAGTCAAAAAATGTTTTGGTAAGAGTAAGGGAGTCGATTGAAACAAAAGAAATTTAGGCAAAACATTAATTTTAACAACATTAATCTTCTCAATTAAAAAGAGAGGCAAATTATTCTCTGAAAATCAGATTTCACTTTGGTTGTGAGTGGGGTAAAGTTGGCAGGCAAAAGACCTGAGAAAGTATGTGTCACATTGATTCCAAGAATTTCAGAAGAATTTCAGGATTTTCTGTTTTATATAATTGGAAAGTGAATATTTTTGGGTTTTGGACTGTTGGTTGCTGGTTCAAAAAACAAGACATTTGAAGATGTCACGGTGTGCTTTAGGACACAGTTTACACTTTTATCTTACAAATTTAATTATTTGAAAATAAAATAAACAATCATTAGTTTTTGGCTGCACTGAATCACCATTGTCACTGACTGAATCAGTAGCCTTTAGCAGAGGAGCTCCTCACTGGTGACTGAGAGCACTGTTGTCAGTTCCACTAAGATTCATAAATTTATTAAAAGACCACTAAAACCACAGAAACAATCATAATCTGATAACTCAGTCGTAAATAATAGGCTACGGAGCTATTAATCCTATGTGCAGTGCTTGTGTAGGCTTCTTTTGTACTGAACTGAACGTAAACGCTTAGACAAGCAATAGACTGAACGTACTACTAAACTGAAGACAGTCTGAATCAGAGCTGAACGTCGCAGCTGTATGAACTCTGATGCATTCACTCCCTGTACATAGTGAAATGCCTTTAAAATGGATGCGGCTGCTTACTTATGTTGCTCCCCCCGGACTTGGTGGGTGTCAGGGAAGGGTGTGTTCATAAACCCTGCAGCTGTATGTAGAAACAAAGAGGCAGAAAACTTTAGCTTGTGTTCAGCTCGACTGCAGGATTTATTCTGCTTCCTCAACATAGGAAATACTTAACCAATGACTTCCCAAGGTAACCAACAAAATGCTCATTGTAGCATCAGGTAAGTTACAGTATTTTCAGAAAATAGTAAACATTGCATAGGGCCATGTAAATACATCGAAATCTGTAACTGTACATCCGTACGTGTCCTTGTTATTCCTTGTAATTCACTTGAATTACATACTGACCAGTAGAACAACATTTGGTTATTGTAACTAACATTTCCCATAGTTCAACACTTTAATCACATTACACATAAAATAATAATATACCAACTTACAGTGACATGATCGAGCGGCGTGTGTGTGTGTGTGTGTGTGTGTGGGCATGTGACATAAGATAAGAGATAAGATAGGATAAGCCTTTATTGTCCCACAGCGGGGAAATTTTTAGCGTTGCAGCAGCCAGCAAAAGTGTCATATATAGAAATACAATATAATACAGAAATACATTTATAAATGAATAAATAAAATGGAAGATTAAGTGGGAAAGTAAATAAATAGGGGAATTTCAATTCAATTCAATTCAGTTTTATTTATATAGCGCCATATCATAACAAAGTTATCTCAGGGCACTTTTTCGAATAGAGCAAGTCTAGACCGACTCTTTATATTTACAGAGACCCAACAGTTCCCACCATGAGCAAGCACTATGCGACAGTGGCAAGGAAAAACTCCCTTTTAACAGGTAGAAACCTTGAGCAGAACCAGGCTCAAGGTGGGCGGTCATCTGCCTCGACCGGTTGGGTTGAAGGGGGAGGGGGGGAGCGGAGAGAGAGAGCAGGAGGAAAGAGAACATACAGCAGCACAATACAGTTCCACATAGGGATGTAAGGCAATAGATATGGTAATGGCATTGATGTTAACACCAACAGAAACAACACTAAGAGCAACATTATAATAGCAATACTAATAACAAGAGCAACAACAGCAATAGCAGCAGCGGGTGCAGAGCAGGAGCACGGGGGCAGCAGGCGGCAGCAACCACAGACCCAGACTCTACAGCTCCGGAGGCAGAAATACCTGCAGAAAGCAACAGAAGGGGAGAGAGAGAGAGAGAGAGAGAGAGAGGAGAGAAAGCACACAACTACGGGAAGAAGTTGAATTAATAACAAGCATTGATGGGACATGAGGGCGTACAGATGGAGAGGAAGAGGAGGAGAAAGGAGCTCAGTGCATCATAGGAAGTCCCCCGGCAGTCTAGGCCTATAGCAGCATAACTAAGGGGGGGCTCAGGGGTCACCTGAGTCAGCCCTACTATAAGCTTTATCAAAGAGGAAAGTCTTAAGCCTACTCTTAAATGTGAGGAGGTTGTCCGCCTCCCGTACACAAACTGGGATCTGGTTCCACAGGAGAGGAGCTTGATAGCTGAAGGCTCTGGCTCCCATTCTACTTTTAGAGACTCTAGGAACCACAAGGAACCCTGCATTCTGGGAGCGCAGTGCTCTAGTGGGGTAATAGGGTACTATGAGCTCTTTAAGATATGATGGTGCCTGACCATTTAGGGCTTTGAAGGTGAGGAGAAGGATTTTAAATTCTATTCTGGATTTTACAGGGAGCCAGTGTAGAGAAGCTAATATTGGAGAAATATGTTCTCTTTTTCTGGTTCTTGTCAGTAAACGTGCCGCAGCATTCTGAATCAGCTGGAGAGTCTTAAGGGACTTATTGGGGCAGCCTGATAATAGAGAGTTGCAATAATCCAGCCTAGATGTAACAAATGCATGGACTAGTTTTTCTGCATCTTTTGAGATAGGATGTGCCTGATTTTTGCAATGTTACGTAAGTGAAAAAAGGCAGTTCTTGAAGTTTGTTTTATGTGGGAGTTAAAGTACATATCCTGATCAAAGATAACTCCAAGATTCCTTACGGTTTCGCTGGAGGCCAGGGCAATGCCATCTAGAGAAACTATATCTTTAGATAATGTGTTTCGAAGGTGTTCGGGGCCAAGTACAATAACTTCGGTTTTGTCTGAGTTTAACATCAGAAAATTGCAGGTCATCCAGGTTTTTATGTCCTTAAGGCATGCTTGAAGTTTAGCTAATTGATTGGTTTCATCTGGCTTGATTGATAAATATAATTGGGTATCATCTGCATAACAATGAAAATGTATGGAGTGCTTCCTAATAATATTGCCTAAAGGAAGCATATATAAGGTAAATAGAATTGGTCCAAGCACAGAACCTTGTGGAACTCCGTGACTAACTTTGGCGTGCATAGAGGATTCATCATTAACGTGTACAAACTGATATCGATCTGATAAATAGGATTTAAACCAGCTTAGTGCAGTACCTTTAATGCCAATAAAATGTTCTAGTCTCTGTAATAGAATGTGATGGTCAATGGTATCGAATGCAGCACTAAGATCTAGTAAGACAAGTACAGAGACAAGTCCTTTGTCTGATGCAATTAGAAGGTCATTTGTAACTTTCACCAGTGCTGTCTCTGTGCTATGATGCACTCTAAATCCTGACTGAAAATCCTCAAACAGCTTGTTGTTGTGTAGAAAGTCACACAACTGATTGGCGACTGCTTTCTCAAGGATCTTAGAGAGAAAAGGAGGGTTAGATATAGGTCTATAATTTGACAAAATCCCTGGATCAAGAGTGGGCTTTTAAGAAGAGGCTTAATTACAGCTACTTTAAAGGACTGTGGCACATAGCCTTTTAATAAGGACAGATTGATCATATCTAGTAAATAAGTGCTAACTAAGGGTAAAATTTCTTTAAGCAGCCTAGTTGGGACGGGGTCTAAGAGACACGTTGATGGCTTAGATGAGGAAATCATGGAAGTTAGTTGATTAAGGTTGATGGGAGAAAAGCAGTCTAAATGTACAGGTTTTACAGTTGTTTCTAAGGTTCCTGTGTTTGAAGATAAGTCAGTACCAACTGAGGGCAGGAGGTGCTGAATTTTTTCTCTAATAGTTAGAATTTTATCTTTAAAGAAGCTCATGAAGTCATTACTGCTGAGGTCTATAGGAATACATGGCTCAACAGAGCTGTGACTCTCTGTCAGCCTGGCTACAGTGCTGAACAGAAACCTGGGGTTGTTCTTATTTTCCTCTATTAATGATGAGTAGTAAGCTGCTCTGGCATTACGGAGGGCCTTCCTATAAATTTTAAGACTAACTTGCCAGGCTAAACGTGATTCTTCCAGATTGGTGGAACGCCAATTCCTTTCAAGTTTTCGCGATGTTTGTTTTAATTTGCGGGTTTGCGGGTTATACCATGGAGCTAACCTCCTCTGTTTTATTATCTTCTTTTTTAGAGGGGCGATAGAGTCGAGTGTTATTCGTAGTGAGCCTGCAGCACTATCAACAAGATGATCAATTTGGGAGGGACTAAAGTTAGTATCGGAGTCGTCTGTTACATTGAGACATGGAACTGAATTTAATGCCGATGGAATCACTTCCTTAAATTTAGCTACAGCACTATCAGATAGACATCTAGTGTAAGAATGTTTGCCTAATGGCGTGTAGTCAAGTAATAGGAATTCAAAAGTTAATAAAAAATGGTCTGATAAAAAAGAATTCTGTGGAAAGACTATTAGATGTTCAATTTCAATGCCATAAACAAGAACAAGGTCGAGGGTGTGGTCAAAACAGTGAGTGGGTTCATGTACACTCTGACAGAAGCCAACCGAATCCAGCAATGAGATAAACGCAGCACTAAGGTGTGGGGAATAAAATTAGATAGAATCAATGAACACTGGAAAGCAAATATTAACTGTTTGATTGTTTTATAAAGTTTGATAAATCACTGGAAGTATAATATCGAGTGCAATTGCATAACATAGGCACATATAGTATTTAATGAGCACAAGCAGCATAGAAAAAGCAGATGAAGAAAACAACATCAGAGCATGACTAAGCAGCAGGGCAGATGCATTGAGGTCTCACATGGCATTCACATGAGCGAGGGTACAATGACCTATGGAAAAGATAATTGGTGAAACGCAAACTAAAGGGACTTGGAAAACATCAGATAAGGGTTAAACATAAACTAACGGACGTGAAAAACATCAGATGTTTAAATAATCACCAAAGGTCACTGAAACATGTTTTTAAAAAATAGACTCAGCACTGTGGGTAGACACCATTAATTACGGACCAAAGAGGGTAAGCCTTTGGGGCTTGGAAAACACCTAGCAGTTGACACGATTGTTTATCATGAATCAAACAGACCAGATTGCTCAGAATATTGACCACTGGAAAAATGACACCATTATTTCTTGATCACAGGAGAATGGGAAAATAAAAAAGGAAAATAATGGTGTCTAACAGAAATGGCGACTCAAGGTCAAAAGGAGGTACTAAGGTTGTGAAACCACAGAAGGAGGGGTTCCAGAAAAAGTATAAAAGGCAGGATCTGGGCATTGAAAGTGCTTCCATGGAAGGACTCATGGTTGCTGTACTGTTTGCTTTGCTTGAACAGTAAACTTTGCTCACATCTGAACTCTTTTTGCCTCAGCGTTTTTATTGGTGACTGTTAGTCTCTACAGTGTGGTAAAGATCCCGAAGACATCTGGCTCAGCTTCTCGATTTTTCCTCCACAAAGGCTATAATTTTCTACATCCACATGAATATTAAAATCACCTACAATAATTATTTTATCTGTTTAAGGACTAAACCTGATAAGAACTCTGAGAATTCAGATAAAAATTCAGAGTACGGTCCAGGAGCTCGGTACACTATAACAAATAGAATTGGCTGTAGTGTTTTCCAGGTTGGGTGTGAAAGGCTAAGAACAAGGCTTTCGAACGAGTTATAATTTAGTTTAGGTTTAGGTTTGATTAATAGGCTTGAGTCGAAGATGGCTGCAACTCCACCTCCTCGGCCTGTACCTCGAGGAATGTGAGTATTAATGTGACTGTATTAAGTGGATTCATTTAGGCTAACATATTCATCGTGACACAGCCAGGTTTCAGTGAGACAAAACAAATCAATATTATGATCTGATATTAGATCGTTTACTAGAACAGCTTTAGATGAGAGAGATCTGATGTTTAAGAGTCCACATTTAATTCTCCTATTTTGTTGTACTGTTGCAGTGGTGGTTTTACTTTTTATTAGGTTTTTATGTGTAACTCCTCTTTAGTTTTGATTTAAATAATTTAAGTGGTCGGGGGGCAGACAACCTCTCTGTGGAGTTTAGGGTGGGTAACTGCTCTAATGGAAGCACAGAGAAGCGTGTAGGACTGCAACTCTGCCTCCTGGTCTGGACCACAGACTGTATTAAGTCTATGGTCTGAACTCTGAATTTATATGCAAAGGGAAAATAATACAGAAATAAATACAGAAATATCAATTTATTTCACATTTTATCAATTAATGAATGCCTACATTTATTTTTAATATTATTTTTGGTGCATTTAATGGCATATTCATTTATTTATTGAGTAATTTATTCATTTATTATTATGGCAGTTTCGGTCCTCTATATATTTCAACACATTACTGCAAAACCACTCAACTCTAGTTTTCACCAGGGATTCACAACACTCATATCCCTTAGACTGTGCGACATGCATGTGATTTTGAGGAATATTAACCCACCTGTATGTAGAAACAAAGAGGCAGAAAACGTTAGCTTGCGTTCAGCTCAACTGCAGGATTTATTCTGCAGCGCTTGCCTCTAAGGGGTTTTAGATTCCTCCCAACCGCAACACAGTAACAAGTGGAGTACAACGAAATTGGCATTTAATCACTTTAAGACACAATAAAATAAAATAAAAACATATGGCTCTCTATTTTTAAATACATTTATCTTATTATTTTAGCAATGAACTGTACCATAGTCCCATAATGAACTGTAGTCCCAATTACTTTTTAACATCTTTTTATGCAATTTTTAATTCCTGTACATACATTTTTAACCTTTTACACTCTATTCATATTTATTTATAGTATACAGATTTTTTTAACCCTTTACACTTACATACTTACTTATGCTCTTTGTCCCCTTGGGGCATAAGGCATTGATAATGTTCCTCCACCTATCACGGTTTTTAGCAGCTAATTGTGCCTCGCCCCATGTGAGACCCATCTCCAGCAGCTCAGCCAGGTTATCTTTGGTCGGTCTCGTTTCCCTTTTCCTGGTGGTGTCCATTTGAGAGCCACTTTGGGGATCCGCTCTGGGGGCATTTGTCTGTAGCGTGATGATGATGATGAACAATGTTACCTCTTTCATTGAGAAAGGAGTGAACTTTTCCTGATTTCACCGTTCACATGACCTCTGGGTTAAGAAACAGGCCCTGCCAGGATAACACTAATGGAAAGTTAAGTGACAAGTGGCCAATTTACGATAGGACTCCCACATTCCAAAATGTGGCCTGGAAGTTCACAGCACACAGCAATGTGAACTCATGAAACAAGGAAAACATGAAATGACTTTGCAATGCAGAATCTAATGTACACTAATTGATATGTGATGTTTAATTAATCATATAGACAGAATGTGAAGCTTTGGGTCAACATGCTGATTTTGATACAGGAACAATAGAAACTGAACAACCAGGAACAGTTTACACAGATTTGCCAGTCCATAAAAGATAAAGATGGAATGTCTGGTTTTGTTTAATAGCTAATAAAACAGGAAATGTGAATAAACATTTACATAACAAATTAATTGATCATAGCTTGCAATAAGACCAAATGTGGGGGAGGGAGGAGAAAGCAACTACACATTCCTGTGGAACAGGGAATGCTGGCATGTACTGATTTTATTTTACTATGTCGTTTACTGTGTGTATATGTATGCATATATAGATATACATAGGTACATACAGTATGTATGTGTATTGTCACAATAACAGATGTTGTAACATGATTGCCATCTATGAGCTTGTGCAATACTGTCTATTAGGAGTGGTTGATATCCCAATTCCTAAGATGTGTTTGGTGCCTTTCAACTGAGGAGGCCATGCTTTCAAACATGGCAAAATTAGACATGGTAAACTCTATTATTTCTTTAGAAAACAAATTGGAACAAAGAAAATAATTAAGAGAGGATAGATCTAGGGTGGGTGAATTTTTGTGCCGTTGACATAGGACATCGCCACCCCCTTGACAGAAGACTATAAAACAAGAAGAATCCTAAAGGTCACTTTTCTTTCCTTCTGCTCAACGCCTGCGTTTCTAACATGACAAAAGTCAGAAAAGTCAGAACTGTGAAAAACTGTGCCACAGTGTATATTAGAGTAAAGGTCCAAGGTTAATGCATGAACATGATTAATTTAGAATGTAAGAGAGCAAACCCATAGACAATGGAGTTACTGAATGTTTTAGAAAAAAAGAAAAAGCATATATAAACAGCTTTTTTGTATTTAGGAGAAAGCTAACGGTGTTGTTGAATGAGTTGTGTGTGTCTTTACGCACGGTGGGTACACTTGGATTAAGACGTGCGCACAAATTAACCAAAACGTGGTAACGAATTATATCTTGTGCGCAAGAATGAATCAAAACGTGGGAATGAATTGTATCTCGTGCGCACGCAATAGCATTTTGGGCGCTCGATGTAGTAAAACGTGGCCTCGATATATATATTTTTTTCTCTCGATGGCCACTCCGGGGCGAAGATATTTTCATTCTGCTGCCTGAGAGAAAGAAACAGCCACGTGGGACAGAGCACACCCGAGGATGCCTGAGAGCTCCAGGATCGAGCTCCATGTGAGAATCGACACGGACCATCCGCTGCCCCCTCCCCATCCAGTGCAACTTCTCCTCTGACCATCTGAACCATACAGCACATCTTTTGCAGGTAGTCATTGTGGAATGAGCACCACCATATACCAACATATGTGCCTGCTTAGCTTAGGAAAAAAAGTGAACAAACTAGCTTCATACTCAGTGACTAGACTTTGGTGGTGGTGATAAACTGAACAACTTTTAAGTCTAGCTGAAGATCTGGATAGATGTGATCTGGAGCTGGATTCCTGATGCGCCCATTAGACAGCTGGGTCTGATTAAAACTACAGGTGGAGTTGGAGTCACATCAGTCTTTTATGTAAGCGTTGAGAGTAAGCATGAAAGAAAGTCTTCCTGATCGAACTTTTTCTAAGCTTCAATTTATTAGACTGTCACAGAGGACAACTTACAGACCAGTAAACAACAAACATCCCTCCATACAGTACATACATACATAATACAGTGTAGAAAATAATCATTAAGTACCTATTATGTTATTGACCACTGTGGACTATGTATACTGCATTCATTTAGCACTGGTGTTAAAACTATGAAAAGTCTTTTACATGGTGACACTTCAGACTCAGTGCAGCTCATACTTTTTAAGTGGATTTCAACATGCATGTAGTAACGCATTACAGGTGTGTGTAGTTTTGCAGTACTGTACAGTGAAGTCAGCAGCTGAATAATTACAATAATAACACTAATGAATGGGCTCCTTTAGCTGGCCTGTTTCCAGACAGCAGGCCCCTGCAGTGTTTCATTACTGACAGTGAATTTTCCAATAAGACAAGCTGAAACAAAATACACATATGAAAACACAAGCTGGGAAATCTTTCGCCTCAGGTGGAAACTGTAATTTAAGGGATGCCTTAATTCAGCCTCATTACCAGAAACAGCAGGTGGTCTCACATAATACCAGCGGGGAAACATTATTGGGTACATCTCTGTGCTCTTCTGGGTTTACATACTGAAGCTATTTTAGATGTTGATTTTTCTTTTTATATTAATCATGAATTTTTATGATGCTTCACAACATCAGTTGTTGAGTCAAATAGGGCTGGGAATCATTTGAAATGTTTTGATACTAGTGCTGATACCATGCCTGACTTTAAATAACAAAACAATACTTAACTAAACAAAAGTTCTTAACTGTTAGATGTTTAATTTCTGAGGCTTTCAACTGTATCATGTGGTCTTCATCAGTGGATGGAGTTTGCTCAGTTGTCATGGACATGAATCTGTTAACATGCAAGCTCCATCCATTGCACTTTTAGGACTTCTTATCTGTGTTGGCTTCAAAGGTAAACATCAAAATTCATTGTTGACCTTGGAAATAGTAGTTTGACAGAACAACCTATCTGAAGGTCTCATGAAGACGTGTGATACTGTACAAGTGAAACACAGGAAAAAGCTAGTAAGGAGACCTTGAGCTGGGATTGTGTTGTTAAACTACTATTTTCAAACATGAACTTTGATGCTTAAAATGTAACTCCACCCTCAGATTCAGCTAGAACCCTCTCTCCCAGTAAATTTTAAAATATGCAAGTGAGTGAGGGAACAACAACTGTAGGAGACGTGGCCTCGTGGCTGCGTAGTGTGTGGGTCAGGAGACACGGGGGAGACTGACTGACACTGATTAGTCGTTTTTATATAAATTTCATGACATAGACAGGTCCGAACAGGTTAACTCTGTCTCAGCATTGGCCTCGCAGGTTCAGGGCTGATTTAAAACAGTAGATAGCCCCTTCAACCCAACCGGTCGAGGCAGATGACCGCCCACCTAGAGCCTGGTTCTGCTCGAGGTTTCTACCTGTTAAAAGGGAGTTTTTCCTTGCCACTGTCGCATAGTGCTTGCTCATGGTGGGAACTGTTGGGTCTCTGTAAATATAAAGAGTCGGTCTAGACCTGCTCTACTCGAAAAAGTGCCCTGAGATAACTTTGTTATGATATGGTGCTATATAAATAAAACTGAATTAAAACTGAATTGAATAGTGTGTTGAGTCATTTTAAACCCATGAAATGCCAATTTTTATACATTTGGTAAGAAATATCAATATTAACACCAGCGTTGATGTGTTTTATCACAGTCATATCATTTAGTTTATAGCTCAAGAAACATGTTTAAGTGTGCAGAACCTCTTTAAATAAAAGTCTTACTGGCAAAAATATGATTAAATAAATAAATATCTGATTATAGAGTCAGATCCGATCCGACTGACAACCCCTTAATTGACAATTTGGACAACCTAGATCATGGGAATGGGACAATAACTAATGAATGAGATAGAGCCTCTCATCATTACATGATTTTAGTAATTCCCATCTTATCCCATATTTAAATACAGGATCTATAGTGCAAAATTTAAAAAAATCAAACCCCAATAGAAAAAAATAGAAAACAGAAAAACGTGTTTTTATTAAAATTTAGTTAAAATGCAGTGTTTTTATTTTATACCATCAATGAAAAAACATGTAACCAATGTTAACCACTCAAATACTGTATGTGCCAGCCTATGAATATAGGCTCATATTAATAATTAATATAGGCTCATTAATATGTTTATTAATATGTTTCCCAACAAACATTCAATGACTGTAAATCAGTCCATACACAGAACTAATGTCCTTATTATAAAGCAAGTATAAATAGCAACAAGAAAAAGAAAAGAAAAAAAGAGAAAATAGACAAGTAAAAATAAATGAATACATAGCCTGAGATGACAGACAAAAGCATTTGTAAAAAAAAAAAAAAATGGCACCCACTTATTAGTAAAACATAATCAATTTGCCTTTCCTCAGTAAAGCAGCATGCTGTACGTCTCCCAAGAACATGCGACTCTGTCCTGAGGGAGGAGCTGCAGCTCTCACACACCAGCCCAACTGGCTGAAAACTGATGGAGAACCTGTTCACGTCTCCTGACGCCGGAGGAAGTAAAACAGTAACCCAGCTGCAGAGAAACCCAGCGGAAACATCCGGCACTTCAAAGACGATGCTCCATCTTCGTGTCCTGAGGGGGCTCCCAACATCCATGACGGCAGCATGGACTTCCTGTGAAGTGCTGAGATATCCAATATTTTTTTCACTGCTTCTAGCTGAGGGAAATTAAATTCTTCCTTGGAAAACTGATGAAGAGTCCATGTTCACATGAGGGCTTTTCATCATGTTCTGATGTCACATAGAGCAGAGGAAAAAGCCCAGAATGTGTGTGTGATAAGACTTATCTGATTGAAGCTCACAATGATCCACACTCTCATGCTCTGCTTTATAAATATACACTGAGGCCTTGATCCTGGAAAAACAAACAAACCAACACAGGTGATGTTCACAGATCAGTCAGTCCACACAGAGCTGCTGCATCAATGTGTTTGAAGTTTCTCTACATCACTCCAAGGAAACACTCGGTCTTGATATTTTTTTCATTTTATTAAGAAAAACTAAAATCACAGGAAGTAAATGCAGAAAAAGCTGTAAATGGTATTTGGCTTCATGCTTGTTCTTAGAGTCAGTTCTTTCAATGAGGGGATCTGACCATCAGCTCATCCAGGCCTCTCTCTTTAGGAACTTCACAGCATCATTGAAACCTTCTTCACGTAAAGACTGCATGCTGCTGGTGGATGGAGGGAACAAAGCCTGGTTCAGATGTTTGATGTTCTCCATGGATAACTGAGAAAAGCAAAGAAAACACTACATTTACGTCAAATCGTCAAGAAAATCAGTGACAGTAAGTGAACAAGCAAGCAAGCCATTGTTTCCACTTAAAGTAACTTACACACAGTAGCATTTCCATGTGTGCTAATAATTGTCTTATATAAAAAATAGTGTAACAGAGATTCTCAAACAGTTTCATGTCATAAATCACCAAAAGACACGTGAATCCCCATTTAATCAGGTTTCATTTGGGCACCCATATGTGCAGATTTGTGTTTTTGACTTAAAGGGTCGGTTCACCCAAATTACAAAAAACTAAATATTTTCTTTCTTGCCTCTCATCTAGCCATGCAGATAGTTTTGGTTTTATCTGCTTATGTTCTGAGATATCTGTGTCTGGGAATTATGTGTCCACTCCAATACAATAGAGGTGAATCGACTTGAAAAATGACACTCAACAAAATTCAACAGCAACTTGTTTTTTCAGAAACTGGAGAAACTATGGATAATCCACAGAACACAGGCCACTTTTTTTGTTGGAACTACTTATTATGTGTCAAAATAAACTATAGTGTGTGTTCATGGTAATGAACGGTGTGGCTCATTGATGTGTTTTTAATAGTTTTGGACAACAATGGAGCTGTACTGCACAGAGGAATTAAATAAATCAGTTTTTAGATACACACACAATACTTGTTAGTAGGATACCTTCATTATTGGTTTGGGTCTGCACATGCGATTTGTTCACAAGAATAATATAATATTATCCTTTACAACACTCTACTATACTCAGTAGAACACCATATGAGGATTAATCCACAGATGAAAATAGTCCCCGAAAAATGCTCTATTTCCTGTTTAAGTAACGTTTAATAAAATCTACAGTGACCAGCTGTTTTGGGAAGCCTTTTTTAAAGATGAAACTAGATATTTGTGAGTCGTTTTTAAAGATGTATGACTTCAGTAGGAACAAGTGGGCATGAGGCTGAGAGCCACAGACAGGGTAGGGAAATCAGAAAGTGTTGGGAAACGAACATTGTTTGTTTGGGTCTTTTCATGGGATTTGTTGATGATAGGACAAATAACTCCACCATTATCCTTTTAAGTCCGATTTCTCATGTGTCATTTCTTCAGCTGGCAGCATTTCCAGCCCCACCCCCAGACAAATACAGTAACTATCAATCTGGAATCAGAGTCTGACTCGAAACTAAAGAATTACACGTTATATATATTTATTTTTTTCATTTGTGACATCGCACCAGGGCACATTTAAAAATGGCTTGTTAGAATGGTGCTACTTCTTCACATAAACACTTAGCTGGGGGAAAATCTTGGGGATCTTTAATGGCTGACGACAAAATCCACCCAAAAATCAGGCGTTTGCAAAATACACAGAGAACTCTCAGGTACAGTATGTCAGATTTCCCCTTTCAGACCAGTTTGATGAAATGATCCAGTACTCACCATTATGTTCATGTTGGCCAGTCTGAGTTGAGTGTTGAAGCGCCCCCTGTGGACAGGACACACATCCTGAAATCCAGCAAAGGGAGACACAGTGATGGTTCGTCCCACGGGCAGAATTGGCAGGCTGTCAGTGAACCCTCCATCAATCCATTTCTAATAAAACAAAACCAGAGTCTAAGAAGACTGCCAGTCATCCAGGTCATAGAATGTTTGCTGTTTCAGCCATGACAGTGGGGAAAAGGCCCATCAGCCTAAAAACATTTCATGAATGTATCCTGCCATTTAAAAAAACATATTTGGACCAAAATACATTTATATGTAATTGAAATTATGGACCAATGTGTTTTATAGAACCTCAAATTTTAGAAATAAAGCATTTCAAATTTCAAAACATGGGACTTTTACTTTGGAATTTGACCTGATTGACACAGTAGAAATGCTTGATATTATGTGTCTGTGTTGTCTGACTTTTCAATATTAAAGTTTATTAGTCATTGTCAGAAATGATGGACCATTGTGTTTTTACAGCACATCAATTTTCAGAAACAAAGCCATTTCAAGTTACAAGTATGGGAATTAGAATTTATCCAAATGGATATAGTAAATATGCTTAATTCTGTTTGTTCTTGCAATTTGACTACTCCCAAATCCAAATTTATCAGTCACTCTCAGGAATTATAGACCATTGTGTTTTAACAGCATGCCACATTTCTGAAATAAAGCAATTTCAATTGACAAACACAGGGTCTTTACATTGAAAAATCTCCAAGTTCATACAGTCAAAATACTTGATTTTGAGGGTGAATATAGTCTGAGCAGTTGTCACTGAAATGTATCAGTCATGAATAATGGACCAATGTGTTTTTGTAGAACCTCAAATTCTACAAATGAAGCAATGTTTTAAAACAAATATTTTACTTTTACTTTGGACAGACCACTTATAAAACAGTGAATATTCCCATCACAGTACCTGTCCTCTGAATTCCACTGCTTTGAGTCCAGCATAAACGGGCACAAAGCTGCTGGCCAGTAGAACCTAGAGAAGTTACAAGTGGGGGACAGTTAATCACCGTTGACCCAATCACATGAAACAATGATTCTTCAGCAGCAGGTAGCTGGACATGTTTTGGCCTCTTCCACACCTAACATGAGCAATAATTTATGTAAATGTCACATAAAGGAGAGACAATGGTTATAGTTAGGCCCTCAAACCCTATTTGTGCCACTGCTGATATATAGTATGTAGACATTCATTATACAAGTATTGACTTTGTTAGTGTCATTTTCTGGCCAAAGCAACACTTAGCTGTAGAATGAAGGAAAACAAGGATGTAAAATAATCATAAACATTTATGACAGTGTTTAAAACTGAAAGAGAGTGGAGATGTGTACCTTTATGAGCTCCTCCCTGGAGGTAAACCTGGATATGATGTGGTTCTTGCCACTATTGGAGTGCGTTACTGAGACGTGGAGGCGGTTGGTGGCCAGACTGTGAGCCTCACTGGGCAGAATCTCTTCTATTCCCTCCCTGGAGAGTATCCACACACAGATGCTCAGGTTATTAATAATAACATCCCCACAGGGCTTCATAAACACAGTGCCATTTACAGCAACATACAATTAATACTCAATCTGTTGAACATATACAGAACCAACCAAAACATACTAATGAAGGATGTAAGAATATAGTCAGCTCACAACTTTATTTTATTCCCAACACAGACTCACAGTTCAAGTCTCAGTTTAAGTATAGTCTTAGGTAGGTGTTTTTATAGATTTCGGTGCACAATCATTATCTCCATAAAAGTAACCTGAAAGAAAATGCATACTTAAGAATGTTCTCGTGAAGATAAAGAACAAATACATAGCTGAAGGGCAACACACACTTACAGCGTATGACATGCATTGAAACACCCACATCCATGAGACAACTATGTAACCCTGGATATTCACAGGATGCAGCTCATTTAGATGTGGTAACAGATGCTTTGTGGCTGTCCTTTACTCTGTTTAATTACTTTACTACCACACATCATCTTGCATCTGCATTTCCTAAATAGTGGATATTAACAGCAGGAAAAAACATCTGTCTGCTCCCTCCCTCTCTCTATTTTTTCTTGTCTTTCTCCTTGTCTCTGTCTCTCTCCTTCTCTCTCACTACAAGCTTACTAACAAGTACACAACTCTAGTATTTCTGTATATGGGTTAAGACAAAGTTAGTAGCAAATGAAACAAATCATTAAATATTAATTTTAGGTCAACTGTCAATAAATATCAGTATTTATATACATTCACAAGGCTCAGAGACAAGCTGCATTGCCAAAAATAGACCTGAGATGGCTTGATATTGGAGTGGAGGAAAGAGAACATACAGCAGCACAATACAGTTCCACATAGGGATGTAAAGCAATAGTTGTGGTAATGGTATTGATGTTAACACCAACAGAAATAATACTAAGAACAATATTATAATAGCAACACTAACAATTAGAGCAATAACAGTAATAGCAGCAGCGGGTGCAGAGCAGGAGCACGGGGGCAGCAGGTGGCCGCAACCATAGATCCAGACTCTACAGCTCCAGAGGCAGAAAAGACCAACCTCACTGTGCACTGCTCACCAACTGATATTTAGTTCATATTACGATCTATTTGTGAGCTTCACAATGCATATCATCAAGTTTTTGAATCATGCAATATTCTGATCTGAATCTGATATTTTGCTACAGTTGTGATATAACACAGATGTTTGCTCAGGCCCACATCAGTGATTTAGTGATATCTGCTGAGTACTTACCGTAGTGTGAGCATGAAGTTGTATCCTGGTGTGACGGCTCCAAACCGCTGTTGTCTCACACTGTCAGCAAACCTGTAGGTGAACTCATTACAGTGCTGGAAAATAAGAAAATGGATATTATAGAAAGACAGAGAGAAAGAACTGTAGTCTTGAATGTGTTGCACAAATGTGTTTATGATACACAAATAAAAACAAGATTTACTACTGTAAAATATAACTAGTGAATAAACAATGGTGATCACTAACATTCCTAACAAACTAAAATGTCACTGTAGGGACAATGGGACCTCCACAGATGAATTTATTCATTGTGTGACTTAAACTGAAGTTTTATTTTGAAACATAAGCCATTACGTTTACAGTCGTAATACAGTCGCTTACCTCTCCTCCATTAACTTCCTGTAACTGTAACCAGATATCTGGGCTACAGTCAAGAAAACCACAGCTCACTTATTGTTCTCTCTCTAACCTCTTCTCCTCTCATGGCTCTCTGACCTTGACAGAGGTCCTCTCTAACATGTAGTCTGCCCGGAGCAGACTCACTAAACTCACTTCTTCCAGCAGCAACGCAAGAGCCTGTTTAAGATCCCTGGTTAGCGAACTGCTAACCTAGAGTAAACAAGTTTAGTTAGTGCCAGTGGCTACGACACAATGTCTTCCAGCTAAGTTAACTTTACAAGCAACAGGAGCAACAAAGCAATTTAGCGGCGAGCTGCCAACTCTGCAAGGAGAACAAATGAGCGAATAGTTTCCTTCGACCTGTGCCATCAGAATGCTGCACACAGCAAGCATTGCACTGCATTCAACATCGAAACCGCAACTTTTCCAGCCTGGCTCAAATCCACAACCAATGATATCGCTGGCTAAGCACAGGACTGTATCATTATATATGTATTGATTTGGTTTTTCACTGTGCTGTATTGTTGTGATCTCTGTTTAACAGTTAGTTTACTGACTCCGCCACAGAGCTAAGTTGATGTTAATTATGCTTTACACAGGCGCAGGGTCTTGCATGCTAACTAACCATCCCCTCTCTAACCTGGCATATATTTCGAATTTGCTTCCACACATGTGGAGAGGAAATTCAAAGCTCTCGCTTCACATAGTCTACTCTTTAGTTTCTGGCCTAACACGTGTGTTCTTGCCCACTAAGTATTGATAACACGCTTAGTATTTTACAAATTTGTTTTTTTATTTGATGAATGTGGGTGCTGATTCACAAAAATTACCTATATGAGTTTTATTTCTTTAAAAGAAAAAAGAAAAACGACAGTGGGGGTGGTGGGCAAGTAATAAAGTGTGTAATTGGTGTATGCCCAATTACCATGTAACACCGATAACACCAACTACCGCGGCAAGCCTATTGTTGGGATGTCAAATTTTAGAAGCTGAATATCTGAGAATGGCACTTCACCCCGACAGAGGTCAAGGGTCTTTAATTCCACACTCACAATTTGTTAAACTGTCAGCACTACAGAAGAGGAAATAATAATGGTGAGATTGAAACTTATGACTACTGTTACTCTAAGACATTCTGATTTCAGTGTTTTTTTCTAAATATATTCAATTCCTAATTTGCTCGGGAACCTAAGGAAGCCCCTCAAACCGCCCAACCTCACTTTGTTAATCACTGATCTACTGTACAATCTCTTCTTCTCTCTGTGGGCTGAATGAGGAGGCGAACACTTTACCTCCAACTTGTCAGGAGCCGTGATCATTACAGCAGCCACCAGGGCCCCGGCTGAGGCCCCTGCACAGGCCCTGAGGGAGCCCAGTAGCTTGTCCCCATGGCGGAGAAAGGCCCCCACAGCACCCAGGTGGTAGATCCCCAAGAAACCACATGCAGCAAAGGATAGGTTCAGGACTGTCATCTTCAACACCTGCACAGACATGACACCAATCATCAGTCAGATATTATTCATTAGACTTTTTTTACATTTTATTTTGAGCATTGTACAGCCAACAATGACAAGCTAAAAGTCTGTGCGTGTACTAGTAAGTACTGTATATTTGGTGGAACACATAAATATTAGGTAGGGCTGAACACTATTTCAACATTATCATTTTACTTTCAGTGGAATCATTATTTTGTAGGGCTGAACCATAGACTGTACATAAAGATGGACAACGCGTCATTTTATATACAGTTTATGTGCTGAACGATTAATCATTGTATTTAACTATATTTTACAGCTGGAGACCCCAAACTGAAGTAATTTGTCACTTTTTGTAGAGGAGTTGTCATAAACATGTCATCAGATAAAAATCATCTAATCACGTTTATAAGCAATTTCATAAAATTAGGAAAACTACGGAAGCCGAGAACAGCGGTGCTTGCATTTAAAAAAAAAAAAAAGCTTTTATCTCGAGATCACAAGTTAATTATGAGCTCCCGGGTAGGCATACTCATAAGTATGCATCGACAGTGTTTGTGTAATTACTCTCACTGCCAGAAGGAGGACACAAAAGTTCAGCACTCCAGCTTTAACTAATGCTGGCTTTATAGAAGAATGGCTTCATGAAAACTGGGTAAAACTTGTATCTGATGGAGCCAGCGTCATGTTAGGAAAAAGGTCAGGAGTAGCAACCAGGTTGACCTAGAGATTCCCAAAGCTTTCTGTATGGAACTGTATGAACCATAGACTTGAACTAGCTGTGTCAGATGCAGTTGATGAGGTTAATTCTGTCATCACTTCAAAGCTTTTATGCAGAAGCTATATTCTCTGTATAGTATGTCAAACAAAAAATGAGCGTGAACTCACAGATGCAACAGCTGAAGTAGGCTCACAACTTCTTCGCACTGGCAGAGTCTTGGATGTACGCTGGGTGGCCAGTATCTTCCGAACTGTTCATGTTGTATGGACATTGCTGGGAGCGCTTGTGCAGCTCTTTAAGAATGCTTGTTCTCATGAGGAGGTCCAACAAAGATAAGCAAATGTACAGAGGTTTATTAGACAATGGCTATTAGACTCCATGAACTAAGTGTCCTGTCACAGGAACTTCAGGCCTGTTCTATAACTCTCCTCAGAGCAGAGCATCTGCTGAAACGCACAATCATAGTGAAACATTCATTTCAAAAGAGAGTCCAGGTAAGAAATACGGTGAGGCTTTAGACACAAGTATCATTATTCTTGCAGTTTTTTAGTTTTAATCATCTTACGTTTAATCACCTTACATTTGCATCGATTCCATTTAGCACATACTATATCATAGTGACAGCTCTCTATAGTAGTTCTGGCGGTTAGACTATCACTTCACGGCTGTGTTTTTGTGTTCTTACTATTATATTTTTGTGGGTATTGGTGTTTTTGTATTTAAGCTACTGGGTGCCTAAATTTCCCTCGGGATCAATAAAGTATCTATCTATCTATCTATCTATCTATCTATCTATCTATCTATCAAAAGAGAGTGGGGAGTGTCAGCCTTGAAAAGAAATGCAAAGCTCAAGTCTATCAATCCAGGCCAGTTCTTACAAAGCCTTGTGAACAATCTTGAGCAACGCTTGTTTTTCGAAGATGAGACCATCTAGGGACCTTGGCATTCTTGATCAGATTTGTAAAGAAAACCGTTTGTAAACGGTCTTCAACATATGAGTCCACATGTCGAAGTGTCCTTGGGCAAGACACTGAACCCTAACTTGCTCCTGATGGAGACCAGCACCTTGCATGGCAGTTCCGTCACCATCGGTGTGTGAATTAGACCAATCTGTAAAAGCGCTTTGGGAACCATTAAGGTTGAAAAGCGCTATATAAGTGAAGTCCATTTACCATAAAATTCTATATGATAGTAAGCCAAATATTAGACCTGTATGCACAGTGCCATTGTGAAAAATTGACTTTGAGGTAGTTGAACAAATTATGACTGAATTTTCATTTTGGGGTGAACCAATTCAGTTTTGAAATATTTTATTTTGAAAATCAGCCATGTCATTCTGAATGTTTGTTAAAAATAAACTAATCTCTGACTGAAACACCATGTTTGCTTCATCTTGAATATACCTTATATTTATGCATTAGGCCTGTGTAGGACCAGTAATATTTGCAAACTGCCTTGACAAATAACATTCATTTTATAATGGTGGCACACTCTGGACTACCCTACCTGTTGCAAATCAGCTTTTCCAAGAAACAGTTTACAAAAGAAACTACTGGCCCATAGACTACTTGCAAGGTGAGAGAATAGTTGTATAATGTTCATGTGTGGATGGACTCAGGATTAAGGAATAGTTCACTCAAAATGCATTATTATGTACTTGTCTAACCCTATGTGGGCCAGTATTGATTGCAAAATCTGCACCTCTTCTGTGGCTAATGTTAATTTCATAATGATCCTTACTCCCTGAAGTCAAGCAGCAGAAGTTAAGTAACTGTGCAAATACTAATACTTTTTCGGTGTCACTGTATATAACACAGGGCGTTTATGCTTTACTCGACGGGCCGCTTTAAAAAAAGTTGGGGGCATTAATTAAGAGTATATCCACTTCTCCAGACACCACTGCTGTAGTGAAAACGAGTTAAGTATGGTTTCCTTTAACATTTTTAAGATTTCTGAATACACTTTTGTCAGAGTAGGAATTACCATATATAAAAGGGTCAGGAAAACAAAGCTAGCTAACGTTAACTAATCTTTGGTCAAGCTGAAGACAAGAAGAGGACATACCGTGTTTACAGTCCCAAAGTAGAAAACCTTTAGCGTTAACTCCTTTTGACAGGTTTTATTTGCGGCTATCAGCTAGCTGGTATGTGGCTTTTGTTACAAAACTTCACTGTAGCACCATTCACCGAGCAATGGAGTCAAGAAGTCGGAGACAGTAAACAATGCTTTTCCCACTCGTGATTTTCAAAATAAAACCACCACAGCCATAAGTAATAACTGAGCCACTGTACTGTTCTAAATGCACCTTAATTCAGTTAACCTCGCGTTTTTACTCGCAGAACAGATTTTATATTAATGGGGGGGCTCAAGCCACTGCGGTCAAGCCAGCCGTCATTCTAGTTTGCATGGTCAAACCAGCAGCCCCTGCATTTCGAGGGCGCAATTAATCTAACGTTTACGGTAATCGCAATGAAACGGGTCTGAGGAGCTGTTGATAGTGACTTTGGAATACATTCTCACAAGTTTGGGACAAATGTTACAGAAATACTTTCACATTAATTATCACCGGTAATGAACTGAATGAACATTTAATCAATAGGAAGTTTCATATACAGCATTATATAGTCGGCCAATTTAAAGCTAAAGGTAAATCCCACCAAGGAATACTTCCGGATTTTCAAAGTAAAGGACGGCGTGGGGTTTCATTTCCATTATTTTAGATTGAGGAACAGAACAATGCGTGTTCATTGAAGAATTATAGGAAAGCCAACTGATTGCAGTCCATTACAGTTACAATCCATAAGTAGTTCATGGGCCTAACATTTTTGGACTTAGTTAAACTACTTGCTATTTTCTATGAACTACTTTTACTATGTAGTCCCTTCCAGAGAATAAGAATTAGCCTTGTCGTCTACCTTTGATATGGGGTAAAAAACATTTATTTCATATATAGTTCATGAGCCAATGACAGCTGGCTTCACCGCAGTCTAGTAGCTTGGGTTTTTATGTTACTGTGGCAGTGAGTGTTTGCAGGTTTCAGTGGTCTAACAGTAAACTGAACCATTGTTCAACTGTTTTAGTTTAGTCTTACCAATTTGACACTTTAATTTCACTCAAAAATGCTGAAACCCTGAATATAGAACAGTCGCTTAATGACCCCTGACCACTAACACTGTATATGTTTGCCAAGTCAGAAAGTCAGAAAGCCAGAAAGCGATAAATGTTGTCAGATAGGTAATTTGGTCATAACATACATTTATCTGATCCACCTGGTTAGATCAGTGGTTCAGGCTTAGGCCTACATATTGACATTCCCCTTTTTTATTCAATTAAATATTATACAATAAAAAAGTTTACAGTTTTTTGGTTATATGTTATGTTTAAAGGTAATTAACATCTCCTCCATATGCTGTTGATATGCATTTTGTGACAGGCCACTTTCTGAGTTCTGAGTAGTCTGTTTTTGTTCTTTTTAGGAGCTTTGCAATGTGCATTCTGATTTCACATGGTAACTTCTTTCAGTCAAGGAGCTCCAGCTGCATGACAACCACACAGAAACAGAGGAGTCCAATTAACTGTCTGATGCTGTGGCAGCCTTTGTACAAGGTAAGACCCAAAGTCAATTTGAAACAAAACACACAACTCGCATCCACAACTGCTTCTAAAACATAAGAAAAATCATCTATGTGTGGAATTAGTTACACAGGATGAAGATCCTGAACATCCTAAATACTTACAGTATTTGAACAAAGCAGCTACATTCTCAACCCAAAATGTTGTGAAACTCCTCCCACAGGATGTCTGATGGTCTGTCATATAGTAGCCCAAAATATAAACCAGAGTGCACTTTTATTATTAGCCCTACTTTGTCGTTTTCTCACCTAAAGGAGTGCCCCTGGAGTGCAATTATTCCTCTGCTACCACTTCAGTCAGCATTTATTTCCCATGGACCCTCTGCCATCGGAATTCTCTGCGTTTGCTCTCGCCCTGCTTTCTTGGCACGTCAGCACAAATTCCCCACTCCTTTAGTGTTGCTTATGATTATGTATAGCCTAAAGTGGATTAGTTGGGTTTACACGCTGTGGAGAAAAAGCAGAGCTGAACTCCATCAGAGGATGCAATGGTGTTAGTGGGCTGCTGAAATAATGGAGCGAGGATAACGCATTTTGTTTGGTGAAGGACCAACAGAGACGCCATTGATAGTCTTGAAGCAGTGTCTGGAATGAGTCACAACATGATTCTCCCTTGATGTTGAGTTTATGATGAGGATCTGACTGAACTGAAATGTTTTCTAGTTATTCTCAGAGTGATCTTCTTTGATGAATAACTTTTAGTCCACAGGATAAGAAAGTCTATTTTTCTCAGAAGTCCAAACATTTCTACCCATATTATTGTTTGAGATTTCATTTCATTTATTTACTTATAAATGACAACACAGATTAATCAACATTTCTGTAAATGTGCCAGTGTTGGCCAGCTGGCTAATTTTCAACTTCAGGCTTTTGGAGAGATGTTTTGAAACCAATAAGGTGATGGTTGAAATGTACATACAGAAGACAACAATAAAGACAACAGCAACAAAATAAGCACTCTGAAGACAGTGCACAAGCCATGCAGAGCAGCAACAAGCAATAAGACATAAATAAATACAACAATCATAATGTTGCCCTTTATAAAATGTTAAGATGCAGTTACAAGTCAGTAAAATGGTGACATCATATACCATACACATCAGTCATGCAGCACAGAGCTGATAGACAACTATAGAAGAAGATCATACCACATTGTTAATAAAGGACTAGTAAATATGCCATACATACCCATGCTATGCAAAGATGACCATCTGGCAATGGGCAAAGGACATGGGACAAGTTGGCAGCAAGTTAGCCACTAATAATAATAAAATTAGCAATGCGTTTTGTAGATTAAAAATGTTCACGTCTGATTTTTCAAAAGCCAGGCCTTGAGACTTCGTGTGAAGGTATGGTAGGTGGAACAGCTTCTTATATCAGTTGGTAGGGTGTTCCACAATTGAGAAGCTCTTACAGAAAAGCTTGATTGACTGAAGGAGCTGGACCTGTATGGGATTACACAGTCCCCTCAGAGCAGATCTTGTAGATCTATTGTTGGAATTTTTCTGCTAAATAAAAGTACCATGTTGTGGAGGATTCTTGACATATAAGATCTTAAACAACAGGCAGGTGTCAGTGTATTTTATTAGATATTCCCAACTAAGGATATCATATTTGCCAAGAATGTTGCAGTGATGGTAAGTATTGGGTTTTCTGTTTTCTAACACTTTGAGAGCCCGCTTGTACACAGACAATGGGCTTAAGTGTTGTTACCTTTGCCTTGAGTCCAGCTTGTCATGAAGTATGTTAAGTGGGGGATAATCATTGCATTCATATATAGTTTTGCTGCTGTAGTTGTTCTTATATACCTAAAATCAGCCAGATTGTATTTGGTTATTTTCATTACTTTTTTCACTTGTTTTTGAAGGATAAGGTGGAGTCCAGGATAATACTGAGATATTTGACATGAGACTACTTGGATGATCTGTCTAGACATATAGACTTTGGGATCACAGTCGGATGCAGAGTGCGTCTTTGTATGAAACATGCAAACAGTTTTCTTGACATTAAGAAATAGGTGTAAACTGTTTCTAATTTAGGAAGTGGATGCTGAAAAAATACAGGTAACAGTACATTTGCTAAAAGAAGAAATCCTGTTAAAAAATATGTATTATAAAAAAAATCTATATCTGTTCACCAAATTTACAAAATAAGTACACTTTTTCCACTTAGCCCTAGCAGTATCCAGCCATGCAGAGATGTCAGTTTTATTTGCTGAGATGGGAGTATACATTACATCCATTGCTCGAGGTTTCTACCTGTTAAAAGGGAGTTTTTCCTTGCCACTGTCGCCTAGTGCTTGCTCATGGTGGGAACTGTTGGGTCTCTAAATACAAAGAGTCGGTCTAGACCTGCTCTACTCGAAAAAGTGCCCCGAGATAACTTTGTTATATGGCGCTATATAAATAAAACTGAATTGAATTGACAGACGCTTTTGTTGTCAAATCAGTCATTCATGAAAGCAGTATTGAGATCTTATAGTTCATTAAAAAGGTAGCAATACCTCAAGTAAAAGGACATGCCTTCATAATGTTGCTCAAACAGAAATACAGTAAAAACTGTACTTAAACATCAAAAGTAAGTGCAAACAAGACAGTATGACCCCTGTCACACACTAGTTTTGATTATTTTATGTTACTGGATTATTATTATTATTGATGCATTACTGAGTAAGCAGCATTTTAATGTCATAGCTGGTCGAGGTGAAGCTAATTTCAACCACTTGCTACTGTTCCGTTACATAGTTTAATCTATAAAAATACCTCATTACATATGCAAGGCGGTGTAAGTGGAGCTCATCATAGAACAAGTGGATACATCTGAATGGATGAGTCCCCTAGTGGTGGCACATAAATGCAAAGGGGGCCTAAGGCTTTGTGTGATAATGATCATCCTCTCCTTCATATGGAGGACTTGTTTGCAGAACTAGATGGCTACATACTACAGCCAGATTGATTTGAGCTCAGCTTACCATCAACTGTTTCTACATCCCGAGAGCCACAGTTTGACTGCCTTCATAACTCATGATGGCTTCTTTCAATTCACAAAAGTTCCTTTTGGCCTGGCATCAGCACCATCTGCTTTCCAGCCACTGGAAACAGAACTGTACAGAACTGGTACAGAACTACTTGGATGACATCAAAGTCTATGGAGACTCCAAGGAAATTCATTGGAAGCACCTGCAAGTCATCTTTCAGCATTTTGGTCAAACATTCTATTTCTGGGGCATATTATCTTCAAGGAAGGCCTGCACCCTAGTCCAGATCACCTGACTGCCATCACTGAAGCTCCTGCACCAAAAGACATGGGAGCACTATGCTCCTTCCTAGGCTTAACCACCTGGTTCAGCAATTTCCTGCCAAACTATGCTACAGCCAATGTGACAGCTGCTTCAAACAAACACTTAGTGAACTCTGGTGGACTGATGCAGCAGATAAAAGCTCCATTAGGCTCAAAACAATGCTTCTGAAAAGCCCAGCACTCGCCATCTATGACCCCAAACTACCAGCATTCATCACTACGTGCCTCACCGTGGTGAAGTTAGTTTCAAGTTGGCTATTCAGATATTTGGACACCCAGTTTTCCCTTTCACTGTTCCCTACTTTACGCTGGGGTTTACAACCGCAATGCAATGGTCTTCGCAACCGGCAAATAGTTAGGGACCGTCAGTAAATTACAGATAGCAGTTTTCAAAAGTCAATACCTCCTCAAACACATGAGCTATAAACTATTCAACATGTGACCTTTGTTTTGTCCATTTTCATCTCATGCTATTATATATGTGTTACGGTGTACCATCTTGGTAACAGAGAGAGGACCCAAATGCCTAGAAAAACCAGACCTAGGGCCGGATGGCCTGGGGAACGACCAGACGTGGAGAGCCGCTCGGGAGGGCGGCCAGGAGGACGACCAGACGTCGAGAGCCGCTCGGGAGGGCGGCCAGGAGGACGACCAGACGTGGAGAGCCGCTCGGGAGGGCGGCCAGGAGGACGACCAGACGTGGAGAGCCGCTCGGGAGGGCGGCCAGGAGGACGACCAGACGTGGAGAGCCGCTCGGGAGGGCGGCCAGGAGGACGACCAGACGTGGAGAGCCGCTCGGGAGGGCGGCGGCCAGGAGGACGATGCCGACCAGGACCCCTCAGGCGGACGACCTGAAGGACGGGCAAATGCCGACCAGGACCCCTCAGGCGGATGGCCTGGAGGCAGGGCAGAGACCAGACAGGCCCGCTCTGGAGGCCGGACAGGATGCCGGCGGCGACGACGAAGGAGCCGCTCTGGAGGCCGGGCAGGAGGCCGGCGGCGACGACGAAGGAGCCGCTCTGGAGGCCGGGCAGGAGGCCGGCGGCGACGACGAAGGAGCCGCTCTGGAGGCCGGGCAGGAGGCCGGCGGCGACGACGAAGGAGCCGCTCTGGAGGCCGGGCAGGAGGCCGGCCCTGGACGAGAGCAAGCT